>CM038145.1:438556593-440956593 GCA_021437245.1 Aegilops speltoides | reverse complement strand
TGGAGGGAGGCTGCTATCATCTCAAAACTTCATCATCCGAATATTCTGGCACTTTACGGGGTTGTGAACAATGGACCAGGGGGGACATTAGCTACTGTAACCGAATTCATGGTCAATGGATCTCTAAAGAAAGTACTCAGTCGAAAGGACAAATATCTCGATTGGCGCAAGAGGGTACTTGTTGCAATGGATGCCGCCATCGGAATGGAATATTTGCACTCCAAGGACATTGTCCATTTTGATCTGAAATGTGATAACTTGCTAGTGAATGTTAAGGATCCCTCTCGTCCCATATGCAAGGTATGTCACAACTACAGTATTCCAATAGCATAAGTATTTTCTTAATTTCAGTTTTTAATGCAAATGGGTGAAGCAAAATGATACACATTTATAAAATACATATGACGGACTCCTGCATATAAATGAAGGTCATAATAGAGAAACAACAACTGCAGGTTGCTGATTTTGGTTTATCAAAGATGAAACAAGCCACCATGGTTTCTGGTGGAATGAGAGGAACTCTTCCATGGATGGCCCCAGAATTGTTAACAATGAGTGGCACCAAAGTATCTGAAAAGGTATTATGATGAATCCTTTTAATGACTTGGGAGTGTGGAGGTGTTAGAAATTACGAGGCACCAAAACTATGGCATTATGTATGTTTCACAATTTCACTCGACATATGTGCACAAAAGTATATCTGATATACTTACCAGTTGTATGATTGTAACATTATTCAAACTGGGAGTACTATATGCTCTCACCATATCACAAATAAATGACCTTTTAGATACTGTCATTGTCTTCAAGATATAACTTTGACCACTAATTTATAATACAATATATGCGCGAAAAGTTGTTTCCGTCATCCCATTTTGAGGACTCACAGAAATACCTCAGAGAGTACCACTATATCTTCTACGCACAATAATATGTTGAAACATAATATTCTTCAGATACTCTTTGAGACAGATATATGCATATGATGTTAAATTTTCAAGCAGAACAACTGAAATATATTTGTAGCCAAAGTTTTAAAAGTTTGACTGAAAGCATGCCTAAAACGTTACTTATTTGTGATATGGAGGGAGTAACAATTAATAATAATTCACTTAAAACATGAACAAGAGCATTCCTCCTTTATGCTACATGAAAACAAGAAGTTTCTTGAAGAAACTAACACATTCTCACAAGAAATTTGTAAAATATCTAGAATATGCTTAGGCCTGACAAGTTCTTCTGTTTTGTATTCTCAAATACACCATTATTTTTTGCTAACACAGGTCGATGTCTACTCTTTTGGTGTTGTGATGTGGGAAATTCTCACTGGTGAGGATCCATATGATGGCATGCACTATGGAGGAGTCATAGGTATGCAACAGTAAGATCATCCACCCGTAGGCTGTAGCAGACATCCCATCTGATGAAATCTGAATTGTTTATATGTGTTTATTTCTTACAAAAATATAATTGTTTACATGTGAATGGCATTTTCCTAACCTTCCATGGTTCTGCAGCTATACCACTTGGGTCCAAAATTTGGACGTACATTTAAGGCCTTAAACATTAGTACAATCATATACTTGTGAGTAGGGATAAGCTGAAACTACTTAAATAGCAGTTGTTGACAACTTATTTAAGTTAAAGTTTGAAATCCTGAAAAATTTGGTCATGAAAAGTGAGTATGTTTTAAGGATCTATGTCAACTTCTTTTAAACAAAAGAACATCAATCATTCCTTAATTTCACATGACAAACACAAAGTCAAACAGTAAATTATAGAAAAATCATGTATAGTTACTAGTTACGTAGGTAGTTGAATTTACTCAATTATACAAGTTTAGGGACCTGGGCATGTAATTTTCAAGTTCAGGGAACCAAGTGGTAAATTTATATGCTAACTTAATTTTCAAGTTCAAGAGAAAACATACCTTCACTCTTCTTGAGTAAAGATTAACATTAGTTCCCAATGGGAGTGTGCAGGGGGCATTTTGAGTGACACACTGAGGCCGCCAGTGCCCACTTCATGCAACCCGGAATGGAGGAAACTGATGGAGCAATGCTGGTCAACTGAGCCTGAGCGAAGACCTTCATTCACTGAAGTCGCAACTTGTCTTCGTTCTATGCTGCAAGCGCAAAAATGAATCTCAGTTAATATGCAAGAACTGAAGAACACCACTCTATGCATGCTTGTATATATATATCCTTCTTGCACATGATCGAGACAAACATGAATATTTGTTTGAGTTTCATATCTGTTTTGTTTTGAGAAAAGTGTATATTGTTGGTCCCTCAAGTTTACAAGAAGTAGACATTGGATCTGTTTCAAAATCAGACATGTTTCGTCCAGAACCAGAAAATGGAGCGGTATTGGGCTGGTATTGAAACTTTATTCTAGGCATTTTATCGAACAGTTGGCATGCATTTCCCGGGGTAATCGCACTTGCCTCATCGTCGGCGAGCTGCCGTGGCCGGCTGGCCGCCAGCGATGTGCACACCTTGACGTGGGTCGAGCGGCACGCCGCCACACGCTTTGGGCCATTGCAGTAGCCGACGCGCGAGCATGCAGCACATGCCCAGCAACGCTGGCCTGCTGCTCCCGACGGGCCTGGACGCGCGGGCGCCGCCACGACACGCGCGATGCCTCGCTCAGGAGCTGGACAGTTCTCCTGCTCGTATGCGCCATCTACCACCTCATCCGGCTCGCTCATTGATGCCCTGCTGCTCGTCGACGATGAGTGGCGGCGTGCGTGGTGCGTCCTTGGCGACCAGCGAAAGGTGACCGGACTTGAGCTCGGTGTTACGCCGGCGGTGCGGAGACCGAACGCACACAAGATGTTCGACAAAATGCTGCTTCTGCATCCCAGAGACATGAGATGAGTTCGAGATGGGGTGGCAGTAACTTAGGGCATCTCCAGCCGCGCCCCCAAGAAGGCCTTCCCAGGCGTTCTTTTCGCGCCGGCGCCGAAAAAACGGCCCAGTCGCGCCCCCGGGAGCCCGATTTTCGTCGGCTTGGGCCGAAAACAGCGCCGGCGGATCCAGCCCGAACCCGGCGCTTGGGGGGCCTTCGGGGCGCCGGACGAAGTTTTTAGCGCGAAGAAACGCGGGCCCGACGCGTCGGCGACTAGTTTGCTTTCGCCCTTCGTCGTCCTCATCGCCTCGTTTCCGCGGCGAATCAATGCCAAAGCTGCTGCTGCCGCGCGGTCACTGCGCCATTGATCGTCATTGATGCTCACGGCGGCGTAGTGAAGCCGGACGACGCGTCCCCGCCTCGCCTCGCCTCGCCCCAGCGCCGCGCGCGGTGCCACGCGTGTGGGGCGCGTCGGCCTATATATGCGCGCCCGGCGACTCGGCCGCTCACACTCTCCTTCCGCCGTCGCTCCTTCCCTCCGCGATCGCTCCTTCCTCCTCTCCTCTCCTCCAATGGCGGCGTTTCCCAGCGGCAGCGGCGGCGAACGGCCGCCGCCGCCATCTCCATGAAGACGAGGCTCGCCTCCTCTACGAGGCCGAGTACCGGTCCCGCCGGACATGCGGTCCGGGCGTGGAGGATCAGCGCCGGCGGCGTGTCGGTGCCCGGTGCCCTCGGGCGCGGTCGCGCGTATGGAGATCGCCCGCGTCGGTCGAATCGCCTCCTGCGGCGAGGATTCGCCGCGATACGCCCGACGGCTTCGCTATATGGGAGCCCTATTTTCGTCGCCGTCCGCCCAGCTCGAGGCCACTAACGGCGTCGTGCCCTCCGGCAGAGAACTCCGCCGCCGGCGTCGATGGTGGGGCGTGCGGCGACGCTGACGCCGTCCTCGAGTACATCGGCGGCAACACGCCGCCTCGAGTACCCAGCCCCCTCCTTTTCACGCCGGGAAGCTCACGGACCCCGAGGCGCATGGAGACCGGCGGGTCCTCCTCTTCGTCCGGCGGCTCGCCCTGCCTCCGCCCCGTCAAGCCGGAGCCCCAGGACACACCTGTGGCCGCGCGCACCCGGAGCTCCGGCGTTCGTATCGGCGCCCCGTCAAGCCGGAGCCCCGCCGGCCGCTTCGTCCTCGTCGAGCCCAAGCCGGAGCCCGGCCTCGTCGAGCCCAAGAAGGAGCCCGGCCTCCCCGCGGAGTACGAGGAGATAGCCCGGCGCGGCTTCTCCGACGAGGACGCCATGCGGTGGGCGCGGGAGGACTACCTCCGCGAGGAGACGGTCCGGCGTCTGCCGAACCTCGAGGAAATCGCCGCCCAATAGCTGGCGCGAGGACGAGCACGGCGTCGTGATCTCGGCAATGACGACGACGACGACGTCGCGGGCCTTCCAACCCGCCGCGCCAACCGGGGAGGGTGCAGCGAGGGACGGCGGAGGCGGGCGGCGGCGGCGGCGGCGACGACGACGACGACGACGACGGCGGCGTCTACACGCGTTCTACAGCCTCCTCGGCATGTAGACGCTGGCAGGCGGCGGGCGGCGAGGAGACGGCGGATTAGCCCGCCTTTTTTTTGTAAAATATGTTTATGTTTGAACGAACTCGCTGAAGTTTGCTATGTTTATGTCGTGTTTGCGCCGTGTTTGTGCCGTTTTCGAATTTTTTGAAATACCATGGGCGCCGCGACTGGGGGGCATCACGCCCCGAGTGCGCCGTTAGCGCCGGTGCGCCCCCAGGGGGCAATTTTTTGGCCCTCCTGGGGGGCCAACGGCTGAAGATGCCCTTAGAGATGTTCTTAGGCTGGTCATAGTGGGGAGTAACTTATACTAGTGTCATGCATATGACACTAGTCTAAGTTACTATCTTCATAGTGCAAAATAACATAATAGTAATGTCATAGAGGACTTCATTAATTAGCTTGTAGAGTAACATATTATGTTACCACTTCTCATTAACTACATGCCACATAAGCAAAAGTTTCTCGGAGTGCGCTATGTTACTTGCTAAGTTACTCCCACTATGACTAGCCTTAGTCAAAACTGAGGACATGCCAGCCCAATACAGCTTTGTTTCCGGTGTTGGATTAAACATGTTTTGTTTTAAAATATGAGGGATGGGGGAGGAAATGGCAAGTGTCTGCTTCGCTGAAACTTGAGGGACCAAAAATATACTTTTGTTTTATAAAATACAAAAATATTTGCATCTCGATGCATTAAGAGCATCTATCACTGACAGGTCAAAAAAGCCGACCCAGGCGGACGCCTCTGGCCCCAAACGCCAGGGCTGACTGACACCCGTCCTATCCAGCCCAAATCTGGAACGAATATGGAAAGACCCGAGTGCGCTCGACGCGTCCGCCACGTCGGATCCGGCCCACGCAGGCCCACCCGCCCTACATATAGTCGTCCTCGTCCGCTCCACGGACCAAACTCTAACCAGTTCACTCCACTTAGCCTCCAAGCCCCATTCCAGTGATCTCCGACCTTCTCCGGTATGGCGGGCAGCGGACCTGAGTCCTCTGTCACTCGGTCTGCAGGCCAGTAGCTCATTTAATGCATGGCAGAGGAGGAGGTGGACGTCTGCATTGCGCTTCGCCGCACTCGCGAGGAGAACGCCAGACAACGGTCAGACTCGATCCTGCGAGAATCCATGGCGTCTGCCCAAATGGTGCTTGGATCCGGCGCAAGGTGCGTCATTGCTGCCTCGTCGGAGGCGGTGTGGTCTGTCTGGCGTCTGAGCGCTGCGGCGGAGGCGCAGTCCGCGCGCCGACTTGGAGGCCATCCATGGTCCGTCCATTGAGGTTATGGAGCGACGGGGCCGCCTTGCGAGGCAGAGGTCGTGATAGACGTTGACGAGGCAGAGTTGCACTTCCCGACGCCGATACGGGTGTCCGCCATCCCTTAGCACCGCAACTGCGTCGTGATGGACGTGTCGGGCTCTGACCATGAGAGATCCATCGTCGACCTCACATCGACCGGCACCGTGCAGGGCACGGGCACCGACGAGGTAGAGTAGGACATGGGACACATATCGGCTCATGGAACGCAGCCGGGCACCGGACATGAACTATTTGATACAATGTGGTCTTCATATCTAAATTTAGGTTGAAATGGATTATTTGATACAATGTGTCCATCAAAATGATGTAGACCTTCATTTTTCAAAAAATTGGATCAAACCATTTGCACAAAACCGATCTAAACATCATCACCAATGCACACAAAATTAACTTAGCTTATCTAATACAAGAAATTAAGACGACCAACAAATACTGTAGACGCGTGTTTTGTTTGATTCAAGGACATACTACAAATCCTTTCGCTAAAGAACTAATATTCCAGTTTCACCAGTATCTCTAACATATGATCCAAGTGACAATGAAAAGAAAATACTAAAAAAACTAGTTGAAAAAATCCATGTTCAGATCGGTTTTAGATCGGTTTTAGACAGAGTATCTTACTAGCGAACCCCGCGCGGCGGCACGCCGCGCCCGTTATAGGGAGATATTGTATGTGTTGGCTTATTTTGCATGTACATTTTTTTCATCGTTCGGTAATTAAAAGGAAAAACTGAATTGCAACCATCACACAAGTTAATTGAAGAGAAAAGGCTTGCATTTATAATAAACTTACAAATGGCATACAGCTTGGATGAAAAGAGCACACTATTACATTATGGAGAAGATTCACTTATTGTAACTGAACACAACGTGCTGAAAGAAAACTAAAACAACGGGAACTTGCATGATGGGAAGATACACAAGACAGCAGAAGAGCTCAAGCGTGAGTACAGACGGCATTGGAGTTTCAATTAAATCATTATGGAATACCCACCCATGGTGTTAGGACCAATTATGAAATGATAGAGCGCCATTGCGAAGAAGTCGTGTCATAGGTGGGCAGCTACCTGTGTAACTGATGATACGGTCTTCAGTAAATGGGCGCTGCGGATGCGTACGAAGCTTGGACGTGGACACTTCCTGTCTATATACAATTCCCCCAATATATATATAAGCAAAATGATATAAAAGGTTCGCCAAAAGATCAAACTCTCTATGTACAATCCTCTCAACATGTAATCAAAATGATACAAAAGGTTCACCAAAAATCAAACAGCCTGCCAGTGAAGGATCATTGTTGTTGGTTGCTGGGGAGCAGAAACCAACTATCCACTAAGAAATAGGACCCTGGTCGTTTTGCTGACCATGGGAAGTCTGAGAACTACTCCCCTCATGGACATTGATCAGGTGTCTTATATTACCTAAAGCAAAACCCATTGATGAGGAAAGCACAATTTTTTGAAACAGCAAAATGTAACCATGTAGACCAGGATAACATTGACCAACAACTGAAGACCCATCAAAGAATGTCATGCAAAACGTAGCGCTAACTCAGCTATGTGAAGCGTAGTAAGATCATAGGGTACAGGTGATTGTTTCATAGGGTTTTAAGGTGCAACTATTAATATTTGAAAATTATACACAATTAATATAGTTAAGACCTTTTAGGTACAAAAATTACAATAATCTGAACATTGAGTAACCAAGATTGTGGACCATATGTGATTGAGTGGTAGCAAAAAGCTTGCATCTTGGTTGTTCCTTCTCTCCCTTCTCTGTTTTACTCTGTCACGAACATTCCGAATTTTTAACATTTGCATGTAGTTTCTGAACTGAACTTCGTGTAGGTAGACCATCTCATTGTTGCCTATTCTAGTTGTGTATAACATATGCAAAAATTATACTAACTTTAGTACAAAATTGTACTAAGGTTGAGACACTTACTTTAAGACAGAGGGAGTATTACAATACGGTCAGATCTAAGAACCGATCTCCTGCATTACACTCTCATCAAAACAGCCGCATCCTTCCATGATCAAAATCTCATTGCCTATAAACAAATAGTTCAGTTAGTACAGTAGCAAATGAGTTCCTACCTTCCTGGGCAACTATGATGCAAACTTGTTAGGTTTTCCTTCATATGCAACTCCGCTGCTCCATTCATCTTTGGAACTGCTAATCTAGTTCTGGTTTTCTTCAGATTGCATCAAGCTCTCGTGACAGTTACACAGCCTATGGGATTCTTCCAGTTTAGATCAACAATAACTTCACGCCATGCACCCTTTGAAGGGAAGAAAACTGACCAACCTGAAATTGAAAAGCTACAACTTTTTTCCAGTAATGTGCAGTAAAAATCCATCTATCTCGTGCGTCCAGAGGGGCTTCTTTTTTACAAATTTTCTCATCTTCACCCTACAATAAAATTCTATCACAGTTAGGAAACAATACTTTCCAAATTTTTATTTTCTAAAAAAGAAAGAAAATAGCTTCAAACGCAGAGAAAAGTAGAAAATATCCAATCAGATTAGTTATTCGGCAATAAAAATATCTTGCCTGGTATGTGGTGGGCGAAGGGGTTTCCTAACCAAGTTAAATCGACAATATGGCACCAGCACCTCGGAAAATCGTTTGCATGGTTTTGAGAACCTTGCTCCGAAGCATTACCTATTCTGCATGTACAACGATCATTCGATCAATATGACTTCATGTGCACGATTGGAGTCTTTTAGGTACATTTCATATAAAAATCAAGTTCTTATACCAGCTTCTCTGTAACAGATTAGCTCATTGAGAACAGCAAAAAGTGGAATAAATAAGTAAAACACTAATGCTTACCAGTCTTGTGATGTCACTCAGTCCTCTATGCTGGTCGGGTGGTAAATCAAACAGACGCTGGTTTTGCTGGAGCTTAAAATCCACTGAACTTACAACATCCAAATAAGACTCACCCTGGACCGACAAGATTACCTTCTATTTTTCTGTAGCCTGCCCAGGTTGAAGAAAGTTTAAATGAGGATAAATGGAGCATATGACATGTTCAGTATATGAAGCAGTACCAGTTCAGTATATTCTACAAGGATACACATTCAAGAGCCGTGAGGATAACACTTTAAGCCTACTGCAAAAAAATAAAAATTCTTCAGCATCAAAACCATGCAAATTAATGGTGGATACACCAACTAACTTGGCGAACCATATCTATTGTAGGGCTTGGAATTATTTAAATTAAAGCCAAAAACATGTCTAAACAGCGATAAGAAAAAACTAATCAAGATTATTATTTCAAGGCTGTAGAACTACAACTAAAAACAGCCGGTGTACAACTTCGTCAGAATTAAAAAGAAGCATGGTTGACTAATTAGTGAAGATGGACTAACTCTGGGCACCCACAACCTCAAGTATGCGCCCACGTCAATAGAAGCAAACACGGATACACGCACCCACCACGCAGCACGCACACAAACACACTGAGACACGATACAACGGCAGAACGCAAGCCGTGCACGCACGCTATGCAACGGCAGCCCCCGCAAGCCGAAAGCATGCGACGCAGTGCACGGGGCGGTAGGACGCACGGCCAAGAGATCGAGGGTGAGGCAGCCGCCATGCAAGCACTATGCTGAAGTTCACATGGAGGCAGGGCGATAGGGAGCTGGAGCGCCTCCTAGCGTCGTTTTCGACGGGGCGCCGGCGGCCTGGCATGCATGAGGTCGACACGGCGAGCGCAAGCTAGAGCGCGGTTAGATGGGATCCAGGCGCCAATGGGTCGGGCGAGCTCAAGGTCGAGAACACCGACGCCTCGGCCTCGGCGTCGACACGGCAGAAGCAGTCCCTTTTTGGAGTCCAGAGAGCTCAGGTCGTTGGAGGCGCCGGCGCAGTCCTCTATGCAGCTCCTCGGCGACCGCGACATTAGCATGTCCTAGCAGTAGACAGCGACCTGAGCGCTACCATCGCCGTCGCACACGGTAACGAAGTGTCGCGGGGAGGCGGAATGAGGTCACTAATTTGGTAGAAGTGGGGGATGACGACGATGGCCTCCTCCATCTCCGGGCAACGTCCGCAGAAGGACTCGAGACGCTTCCGCATGCGCCACCAGAGACCGTCGCGGTCTGGGCGGCCACCGCAGACAGGACGTGGAGAGGAGAGAGGGCGGTCCGACATCGGTGGAGGTGACGTTGTTGCAGTCACTGGCGACGCCGCAGACGCTTGGCGCTCCCTCACGCGGACCCCTCTTCGTCCAGCCTGACATTCCAACAATGGCGAGGTAGCAGGCCGGCTATCCGGGTGCACGGCCGACGCCACCCGCGTCAACCTCCATAGCCAGCCACCACTCGCGCTCGGCCTGCTAACATGACACCCAGGTCCAGCGCCGACAACCGGAACGCCCACAGGTCCACCATGGCCGACTCCAGGTCCTCGGCCCTCACGTCGCTCATCACGTCCGGGCCATTCTGCATCAAGAATCTTCCCCAGCCGGCGATGAAGCGGTAGGCCTCGTTACAGCCTAGCTTCTTGCAGCCGAGCACGGGCCTGCCGCGGCGGTCACGTCGTAGGCCTGCAATTGCACGCACGGGCTCTCCTCCGAGTACCAGGACAACAATGAAACCACAGGCAATACCACAAAAGGAGAAGCAGCCTATTTATACTCGCATAGCCCGCAGAAGGACTCTAGAAAACACAAGAAAATCAACAAACGACAGACTCTAGAAAACACAAGAAAATCGGCACCGCCGTTGAATTTATTTGCATGTCTTCCACGTATTCATTTAAGCCTTAATACAACGCCTCCTTGTCGCTCTTGCATGGGCAACCAAAGCGGCACCGAGCGGCATGCACGGACAGCGACTATGCAACGCCTCCTTGTCGCTCTTGCAAGGGCAACCAAAGCGGCACCGAGCGGCATGCACGGAAAACGATGACAAAAAAAGCGACATAACGATTGGCCAACAGTGGCAGGTACAGAAAGCAACAGATCAACTGAACCAGTAGCAGGCGGAAGACGGACCGATGACCAATTGAAACACGCCGAAGCATCGAAGCAGAAAACATAGCAAACCGATAACATCAGCCTACCCCACATGCAGTGCAAAAAAGCTAAGTCCACCAAGGCAGTGGCCACACCAGTTCAAGAAATTTTAACCAAATAGCTGAATACACAAGCCATTTGAACACCACCAGGTACCAAAAAAAGGGCAGGTGTCACAACCAACATTCACTATGGGTTATTTTCATACAAGTGGTTTAATCTCAAGGCAAAAACCTTACCTGGAATAGAGGCTTGGGTATACAAAACCTATCTAAAATATAAAAAACTGAATATTGTGCGTACTAATGGTAGTTGAGTTCTTGGAAAATCTCTGGCCAAGATGACGACTAAAACATCAGTTCCCATTACCCGGTGGTGAAAAAAAAACAATGATTAAATGGTTAAAACGATGGTGGTAGTATCCTAAGCCCATCAAAGATCAAACCTCGGTCACCGATTTTGAAGCTCACAACTCCAACCTAGTCTTCAGTAGGCATTGGGTGAGATGGTGTGAGTGTATGGGTCTACATTATAATGGGTGTTTTTAACACAAACATCCCAAGTGAAAACCTATGATGTGCCTTTATTGCTAGAATCCGACGGACCCGACAATAACTCTACACGTGGACGCCTTCTTGTTGAAGGTAATATCTTTGTCCGAATGTTTCATACTTAATTGGCTAGACCTGACATTTAGAATGAAACTTTATCTTGACCTTTATAAAATGGACTTGTCATGAAACTACACTTGTGTTTTTGTATTATTTTTATCTTTATATTATTATGGACGGAGGGAATATTTAGCTAAAAATATAGTTTCGCGCATAAAAAACACATTAACATGTTTTTTTACCTACGTCACGGAACGTTGTTCTGACAGAAGTAGCAATGATCAGAGCCATCAATGTTTAATCAAACGGTCGTGATGCTAACGGCAATGTGCTCTGTACTAAGAGCACAGAGTGGATCCGTATTGACTAGCGACCGAACCAGAGTAAGCGACCGGGACGGGACGCAGCGGAAGATGGCTGCGGCGGCGGCGTGGGACGGCCCGACGGCGGGCGAGCTGAAAGCGGCCGGCGCGGAGGCGATTCCGGGCGGCGTGCGGGTGAAGGGGTGGGCAATCCAGTCCCACAAGGGGCCCATCCTCAACTCCGCATCTGTGAGCCTGTACGACCCGCCCCCAACCTTAAACCCTAACCTTTCTTCCCCCTTTCCATTTGATTAGCGCAGTAGAGATTCGGAAACTTCGATTCTTGGCTTGCGCTTGAACACTGTCTCGTACCTCAATCATATTCAGTCTGCTGGTAGATTTCCTATTTGTCCTGTGTCCGTACTCCTCTTGTTGTGTGATAGTAGTAGAAAGGAATTTGGTATGGTTTGCTTAGTTGCTGGTTACTCATGGAATTTATAAAACTGCTTAAGTTTGTTATTCTTATGTTCTTCAGCCATGGAAATTGAATCCGTTTTGTTTTACTCTGTTGGTCATCACCAATTAACTGCCGCACCTGCCAACTGAAACATGAAATCTGAATTATCGTTCCTCTGTTATCTCCAGCATTGAGCCAGTAATCGATTATTAACAAATAGTACTAGCATACCCGTCATTCTATTGCTGCGTGCAGTCAGGCAATATGTATAACATTTCTTACTGGTTTTGATTTATTTGTTCTAAGGAGTGCATTTTGCATTCTTAACTAATCTTGGATCTGTCCACTGTTAGTAGATCCTTGGTCTGTAACCATATAAATGGTTGTGTATCAATTAATTGAAACCTATATGCAATGTTCTTCTTCAGATATGAAGATAAACTTCAGACGACACATTTACCTGAGATGGTGTTTGGAGAGAGTTTTGTGTCTATTCAGAATGCTCAAACTGGCGTCAGATTACATTTCAATGCGCTTGATGCTCTCAAGGCATGGAAACAAGAGGCATTGCCACCTGTTCAAGTTCCTGCTGCAGCAAAATGGAAATTCAGAAGGTTCTTGTATACCTGTACTCTGTTACTTACGCATGCTAGGAAGTGTTTCTAGTGAAAAGTATTTTGGATTTCTTTGGGGTCACCATTATATGGGAGCATTGCTGTTTGTCTTAAAGGGTCAAGCTTTCGCCACAAGTACCAACACAGTAAAGAAATGCATTTAGGATGGTTTACTTTATGTTTTACTGTGGGAAGGTCAGTCGTGCATTATACTACAAAAAATGTCAATAAATACTACTCCCTCCGTCCGAAAATACTTGTCGAAGAAATGGATGTATCTAGACGTATTTTAGTTCTAGATACGTCCATTTTTATCTATTTCTCCGACAAGTATTTCCGGACGGAGGGAGTATAAAAAAGGTCAGCTGTGCATTTCTTATTTTGATCGACGAGTATATGTTCACTCCAGTCTCTGCCAAAAGGGTGATTACGTAGGAAGAACTGTTGTAGAATAATTAACTAGAAATTTAACGTGTTGTGGCTTTATTAGGCAAAGAACCAAGAGAAGGTTCATTCAGTATATGTTTTCTTGCAGTAATCCTGCTGATCAAGTGGTACTTGACTATGACTATACATTCACGACACCATACTGTGGGAGTGATGTGGTTCTGAACCAAGACGCTGTATGGACCTTACTTCTACTCTAATTTCACCTGTTTTGGCTTCATTTGCCTCCTTAGGCTGATTTACTTTTCGTACTGGTAGGTTTCTGACCATCATTATTTCTTTTCCAGACGCAAACAAGTTTAGATGAATGTAGCAATTTGTGTTGGGAGGACACTGATGACAGGATCGACCTTGTTGCCCTTTCTGCAAAAGAACCAATTCTTTTCTATGATGAGGTACGGAAACAGATTAAATTGTTCATGATTGCTCTATACATTGGTTTACCCTGACATGACATATTTAGGTTATCTTGTATGAAGATGAGCTAGCTGATAGCGGTATTTCATTCCTTACAGCGCGAGTGGTAAGTTCTCCCTAGTTATCCTTTTTTTTGCGGGTGTAGTTATCCTATTTTAACTGGACTTTTTTTATGGTAACATCAACTTTAGTTTCACATACTTCTTTTATTCAACATACTTGACATTCTTTGATTGCATGTCTGCAGAGGGTGATGCCAACCGGTTGGTTTCTGCTCTTGCGCTTTTGGGTATGATCTACTGCCCTGCATTTTACACCTGAGTTGTCTCTAGTAGTAAGAAAATCTATAAGGGCCATGTAATGTCATGCACAAGAAGCAAATCGCTAAATAGTTTTACTTTTAGTATATAATTTCTACTTTTCCAGTTTTCCCACAAAGAATGCCAAGAGCTTAGTGTTATAATAGTTACAGTTCTTCAGTGTGTTCACTCTTCTCAGACAAACCGGGTCTAAGGTTGACTCTGAAAATCTAAAACAAATACCCTTTTGAAGGGGATTAGAATTCTGGAAGCTTAAATTCAAGCATGACATCCACCAAGCTGGTGTGGTTTTGGGCACAACGCCGGCAGGCAGCCTCATGTGCAAATGTTTGAACATTAATAGCCATTTTAAGATCCATTTATACATAAATCACAGGAGCCTAACAACTTCTTATTACCCCTGCATATACCACATTCCACAGCTTAGGGTTGATGGTGCGCTGATGAGATTGAGGGATACCCGTTTACATTGTTCTTTTGGAAGCAAGGAAGCGAAGCCGGTTGTACTGCGTGAACTCTGCTGGAGGGAAGCAACATTTGCTGCCATGTCTGCGGTGTGCTCTCTCTCTCTCTCTTGAACAAGTACTTTCCTTTGAACAAGTTAACTGCAAAATGTTGGAGCGTGTTTAATTTTCTTTTCTAATCCGTTTTCCACATAATGTAGGAGGGCTATCCTTCCGATTCTGCGGCATACGCAGACCCGAATCTCGTTGCCCGCAAGCTGCCCGTCGTGATGCAGAAGACCCAGAAGCTGAAGATACCCAGTTAACCTGCCAAGAGCCCAAGACACCTCTACCATGTGTTCGGTACATCCATGACTGTTCGACCGTGGTCACAACTCTATTTTGCATGTGTTGTAGATGTGCGCAACCGTTGCTTTACCCATTTATCTTGAAGCCCTTGCGACTGACTGACAAGTAATGGTAGGCCATTGTAGCCTGGGCTTGTGAACTTGACAGATAAGAACGACGCCCTGGCAGTTTGGGCAATCCTCATTCATGACTGAATAAGATGTTTACAGGCTTCAGTTCATTTTTCCATCTTCGCCAATTTACTAAACTGTTAACGCTGCCTGGTCAGTTGTCACGACATCGCCTCGGGTGGAAGGGAACCGCCCGTCGTCGGCCGGCCGGCCGGTGCCGTCCCACGCCGTGCCATGGCCCATGGTCACGTACTCACGTGCTCTCCTGCATCACGGGTTAAAATAATAACAAGCACGATGTGCTGCCCTGACCCGCCGTGGCATGTTTAGCTTGCGCGCGCGGTAGAGTGCCGGACACGCCCGTGAAAATCCACCCGTAGTAGTGGCCTTGTGGAAACAGACGTGCGTCCGGTGATCTACTTTTGGTTACCCGTAGTCTCAGGTTGAAACGCGATCGGGGTGTACTACCAGCCAGAGTCCTGCACGGCTGCACATCAAATGGAATCCATTCCGGAGTCCTCACCCAACCCAATGGGCAATGGTGCTTAGGTAAGCAACAAAGAATCAACAACAGAAATGTTGCTCAGTGCCGCACATCTTTGGACTCCTAGCTACGGGATTTTGTGGCTGCCATGTGTTGTAAACTGGTAGTTTGACGGGAATCATAAGAAAATGGGACCAAACAGCAAGAAAATGGGACGGCATTGTGCATCTAAACGTCCTGCACGCTTCTTTTTGGCTGAACCATTGGAGACCGACCCAACGGTCGGCCCATTCATCTTCCTCCTCCCATCACCGCCATTGTCCCAGTCTCCAACGAGGTTCTGGACTTGCTCCCCACCTCGACCTCGACCTCGGAGTGTCCCTCTTTCTCCCAAAGAATTGACTAGTCCAAATTTCGTTTTCAGGTAACCGTATAAATCCCTAAAAAAAAGGGTAACCGTATAAATAACAAAACCGCATGAAAATTCAAACCATGAACGTTCGTTCCCGACATTTTTTTATTTGCAATTTTAGAGAGAGATGATATAAATAGTTACTCCATACAAAACATTCTTGATACAAGCTAAATTACAAATTGCTGGTTTGGTAGTACTACGAGCTAGCTACCTAGATAGCTTAGCTAGTTCTTACAAAACCCTGACACGTACCTGTAATTTACATATGATCATAGCTAGCTTAACTCTGCTCACACAAGGTCACAAGTTTATTTACTACTACATCAGCACGCCGCCAGTCCATGCATTATGATGCCAAGAACGAAGTTGGATCATCAGATCAGAGGCTCTGAAGCACGTCGCGCATGGCCGGCCGCGGCCTGCACACGGCCTCGAGCGGCACGGCCTTGGGGATGGTGAGCCCGCCGCCCTCCGTCATGTCCACCTCCGCGCCGTCCACGCGCTCCCAGTCGAAGCACTGCACCAGCGTGGCCAGCACCATGCCGATGGTCCGCAGCGCCAGCGTCTCCCCGGGGCACCGCCGCCGGCCCATCCCGAACGGGATCATGAACCGCCCCTCGGCCTTCCCGTCCTCGAACCGCTCCGGGACGAACTCCAGCGGCCGCTCCCACACGGTCGGGTCCCGGTGGATGGCGTACGCGTTTACCATCAGCATCGTGCCGCTCGGCACGTTGTAGCCGCCCACCTTGCAGTCCGCCGAGGACTGGTGCGGCAGCAGCATCGGCGCCGCCGGGTACAGCCGCAGCGTCTCGCTCACGATGCACTGCAGGTAGGCGAGCCGCGGCACGTCGTCGGCGGTCACCAGCCGGGAGGTGCCCACGGCCGCGTCGATCTCGGCCTGCGCCTTTTTGAGGGCCGCCGGGTGATTCAGCAGCAGCGACATCGCCCACTCCGTCGTCGTCGACGTGGTCTCCGTTCCAGCCCCGAATAAATTCTGCACATAGTCCATTGAGAAAACGAGGGTCATTAGTGAGATCGTGGCGTGAGTAATTCTACAGAAAATTCACCGAGAAAATGAGTGCAGTGAGATCGTGACATGAGTATGATTGCCTCCACGAGTTTTAGTTTATCGGATTGGGGAGAAGAGACATAACAATCGTCGGTGTACTGTCACAAAGCACAACGAGAAGAGGAGGTGGAAAAAGGATAGCTCACCGCGCAGAGAGCCATGATCATGGTATCGGTGTACACCTCAGGCTCCGTCTTCTGCAGAGTGAGGAGCACGGCGATCATACTCTTCTTGTCGCCTTCGGCGCCGCCGTCGTCAAGCCTCCGGCGCTCGTTGTCGATGAGACGCAGCATGAAGGCGTTCCTCCTGCTCACCGCGGCAAGGATCTTGTTCCTCACTCCGAACACGTCAAACCACCGCAGCAACGGCAGGTAGTCCCACAGGTTGGCGGCGCCGATGTGCGGGATGATCTCGTCCACCACCTTCTTGAACTCCTGGGCCTCCACGGACATGTCTGTGTCGGCGTCGGCCTCCGGCCGGGTCCCCTTAGTCTGGGCGATAGTCTCCATGAGCACGCTGAGGGAGAGCTCGAAGAGCCTCCGCTTCAGCTCCACCCGCGCGGCGCCGCCTGGGGACGCCGCGGCGGCCCAGAAAAGCCGGCGCGCCATGGCGCGCACCTCGCCCCCGATCACGCCCGACATGCAGGCGACGCGGTGCGCAGAGAGCAGCTGCACGGCGGCGACGCGGCGGAGGTTGCGCCAGTGTGGGCCGTAGCTGGACGTGGAGAGCGCGATGCCGTCGAAGGACACGAGAAGCTGCGAGGGGAACTGAGGCCGGTCGGCGAAGATCACGTCGTGCTGGGTGAAGCACTCCCTGGCGCACTCCGACGAGGAGACGACCACGGCGCGGCGCGAGCCGAGGCGCAGCGAGAAGACCGGGCCGAGGCGCTCGGCGAGGCGGCACAGAGCGGCGTGGAACGGCTTCTCCAGGAGGTGGAGGTGGCCGAGGAACGGGATGGCCCGGGGGCTCGGCGGCAGCTGCACGGCGCCCTTGCTGCGCCTGCCATTGCTGACCTTGCCTAGAATGTAGTGGAGCAGGAAGAGGAAGGCGAAGGAGAGGATGGCAATGTATGCCTTATCCATGGTTAACTGTGTTATAAGAGGAAGTGATGTGCGATTGATTGGATGATGTGTGTTGTGTGGCACCATCCTGCATGGCGGCCTATATATTGCGTGGTTCATCTTCATCTAGAAGGCTTAACTTGCATACGCCATGCCTGACGTCCATGGCGATCCATGGATCGTGGAAATGTTGAAAGAATTATTGGTTCGTACACCAAACAGTCGT
The DNA here is from genome assembly GCA_021437245.1 of Aegilops speltoides. Classification (NCBI taxonomy): domain Eukaryota; kingdom Viridiplantae; phylum Streptophyta; class Magnoliopsida; order Poales; family Poaceae; genus Aegilops; species Aegilops speltoides. The sequence continues at coordinate 440,938,484 of CM038145.1, read as the reverse complement.
GGCTTGCCTTGTTGTCCGTGCGGCGCTGGATCGAGATTCCTTTTGCTTCCCGTTGCAAAGTCAAATCAAACGGGAGATCCGCATCCGTACGCAGTATCTGGAGCTTTTTTGCTTTGCAAACAAGGAACTCCCAAGGACTGCATGTGCACCATGGCAGATGGTGCAGCAAATTTTGCTTTGTTTTTGACTTTTTACTTAAATAATGACAGGGCATCTTTCATCTGATTAATATCGAGAAACCAGTAAAACATAAAATTACAATTAAAACACATTACAAACACCCTCGATTTTACGCCGCCCATCGGAGATTGAAAATTGCATTGAACCAACAACAAGGAAAAGCGGCACCTACAAACGCCCTCGTCGTACCAGGCTTTAAAGACCGCAATACTCACTCGCCCCTTAAGACGAGATCTATAAATCATCGAAGCAACATCGACTGGAGCATCACTCTACGTGGAACAGGTTTGCAACCCATCACCACAAGTTCAGAGGGTTAAAGAAACTGGACCAAGACAGAGAACAACACAGAAGATGTCGACGTCGCTGTTGGAAATATGCCCTAGAGGCAATAATATTGTATTATTATATTTTTCATGTTTATAATTAAGAGTTTATATTCTATGATATAACTGCTATGATCCTGAAATATGCGATTCAGTGAAAAAATCATATGCATGTGTGGAATGATAAACGTAAAACCTGGTTTCTATTCTTGTCTCTAAGACCAACTCAAGTGTTGCTAGTGATCATGTTTTCCGGATCTTAGAATCTCGTTAAGTGTAACGATAGTCTTAAAACAACTTTGAGAATATGACGTTAGAAGAGCAATCATATTGAATCGACCCAAACTTGCTTGTTATACTTTGAGATAATATCGTCAGAAGCCAATTGTTATAACACGAAGAGTTAAAATATGATTTAGTTCCTTAGACCATAAGAGTATCGTAGTCACTTTGTACCGTACGATGAACTTTGGCGTTTCTCAAACGTCATCTGTAATACGGTGATCATAACGACAACTTACAGGTCATCGGAAAGTTTAACAAGAGACTAGATAGCTCGAGAGTGGGATTTGCTCCTCCGACGATGGAGAGATATTCTTAGGGCCCTCTCGGTGTGACGGCATCCATCATCATCTGCCCAAACACAGGTGACTATGTCACGGGGATGCCAGAACATGTCAACGAGAAAGAAGAACAAAACCAGTAACGAGAAGACCGGTAGTGAGCATGTGTATGACTCAAGAGGATACCGATATATCTCACCTCGGGATTTGTAAAGTGTCGCGAAGCAAAGGGAATAACAAATGATAACCAAACATTCAATTCAAATGTCATTTGTGTACTCATAGGGATTGATATGGATGTTCAAGGTTCCACAATTAGTCATTAATGAAAGGCATTTAATTCATGTCTGTGTTTTACCAAACCTACATGGTCACAAACTTAAGGTAATCACAATCTGCTGAATGTTAGTGGGCCATGAGTAATGAGAAAATATCTATGAAATAGTTTCATTAATATTTGAAATAGTTTCGAGAAGAACCGGAAGTGTTTCGAGGTCACCGAAAGGGTTTCGAGGTTTACCAGGTAATACTGATAAATTATATATCAGCGAAAATAGTTTCTGGTGATGTTAAATTAACATTAAAGAGGCTCTAAATATGATTAGAAGGCTTTTATAACTGTTTAAATATCAACGACCTTAAAAGGCCAAATGATGGAAAGCTATTTGGGCCACTTGGGTCTAATTAGAAGGTGGCACCCCTCCCCCTTGTGGAAGGAAAGGGGAGGCCAAATTGGAGGGGGGGTTTCCCCTCCTCTTGGTCGACCAAGGGGGAAACCTTTCCCCCTTGTGTGGCGCCCTCTCCTCCTCCTCCAACCTATATATACTAGAGGTTTTGGCCTTTTGGATACACAAGTTTTTGGAGCCTTCTCTAGTTCTCTACACCGTTATTGCATCTTCAAAGTGTTTCTGGTTGATCGTAGGGTGATTTTTTTTGTTTTCTACTACATTTCTCAACAATCGCCACATCAATAGCCAGCCAAAATCTCTCCTTGAAAGACACATGAGCTGCCAAGATTTGTAGTGAACCAACAGATCCGGGGACATACTCTCATAGGCCCATCGTTGACGTCGGATCGTACATCGCCGAGGTAGGGAGAGATCGAAGAGAGATTATTTCAACATGCCATCGTCGACATCACATCGTCGATGATATGAGAGAAGCAAAAACCTAAGAAAAATAAAACAAGACAAACATGCCCCACTCCTCTTGCCACCGACGAGACCGTTGGACGGAGAGAGAAGGGGGACTGAAGCGGCACCGGAAGCTATGGCGGGTAAGGTTGGCAAGCAGCGGCGGCTAGTTGCCGAGAAAGAACTGTCATTTTTGCTCTGTTGCTCATGTGCTATGTCCGGGTAGATGCACTCATTCTGTGCACCATGTGTAGATGCAACCATTTTTGCTTTGTTCTCACGTGCGTAGGCATCACACTATGTTTGTTTTTTTGCGTGAATTTTTTTGATATATTCATTTTTAATCATTTCAGTGCAACAAACACAAGAAGTATAAAAAATACATCCAGATCCGTAGTGCATCTAGCGACGACTACAAGCACTAAAGCCAGGCGAAGGCACGCCGCCGCCATTGCCTCTCTTTCACCGGAACCTCGCAAAACTTGTTATAGTAAACAGTCGGGAAGTAATCATGCTAAGGCCTCATAGAACTAGCGCAACAAAACAACAATCACCGCCGATAAAGAGTAGCGTAGATGGAAAGAATTCAACCAAAAGACACATGAATACAGACGAACAATGACAAGATCCGGTCAAATCAACTAAACACAGATACGCCGGACAAACACATTCACATGGCCACTGACGATGCTAGATGCATCATCGAGAAGAGGCTAGGTGGGTAAAACACTATTCCATCTCCAGGGAGCCGCCGCCATCTCGCCTTTCTGAGAAGGACACAAATTCTAGCAAAACCCAACGAAACATTTAAAAACGGATGCTATGCGTCAATCAGCTGGGTTAACGACCCACTGGATTCATGTTATATAGCCGTTGGATGAGGTCATCGCAACGTTATTGGTGTTGCAACCGCGAGAGGCCGAGGACCTATTTAGCTAACCCATTTAGTTGCATCTAAGTCGCCTGGATTTTTTTTTGAGAGCCGGAATTTTATTTGTATCTGTCGTTTCTGTGTGTCGTTGATCTTGCTTTGTGATTTGTGTTGTTATTTCACATTACCAGGTGCAATCTAACCTTCCTCTTTCTCCCTTTGTTTTTTCTGTTTTTTCTTTTTACATCTGTTTTTGCATTTGTTTTTATTTTTCATTATTAGTTGCTTTTCTTTTCTTTTGTGGCTAGTTTTAGATATTGGGTAAGTGTAAATGCATGCAAACAAACACTATACAATATTTCCTAAAATCGCACTATTATATGATTAATCATTGCATATTAAAAAGTGCAATTTCACTGCAAAGTTGTTTGCAAGTTTTTTACTTTTTATTTTTTCTTGAATGATAATACCAATGCTACTAATTCATTTTTCCTTATAAACTTTATTATATTAATTTTGTTTTACTTTTTATTTTCTTTAAGGGTAATGTCAATGCCACTAATTAACTCCTTCTTTGGAAACTTCTCTTTTGCAAAAATTCCACTATCATATGTTTATTCTTGCATATTTTAATAAAGACATTGTTTGTGTATATTGTGTGCAAATTTTGTGATTCTTTTTTTTAATTTGTTTTCCAATTTCTCTCTTCTTAAATGGTTATACCAATATCATTAATTCATTATTTCTTAGGAAACTATATTATTTTGATTTTTTATTTATCTCCTTTCTTCTTTAAAGGTAATACCAATCCCACTAATCCCACTATTATATTTTTTATTCTTGCTCATTTTTAGAAACTACAATTTTTTTTGTATATAGCGTGCAAATTTTATAAAATCATTGTTTGTATTACAACTTTTTAGGTATTCTGTCTTCTTAAATGGCAATACCAATGCCACTAATTCATTCGGTTTTAGGATTTTTTAATCAAAAATTCCCCTATCATATGCATATTGTTGTATATTATAAAAAATCATTTTTTTGTAATTTGTGTGCAAATTTTGTAATTGCCTGTTTTATATTTTTGTTTCATTTTCTTTCTTCTTAAAGGATAATACCAATGCTACTAATTTACTCTTTATTAGAAAACTGCCTAGAGCTCATGAAGACGACGGACGCTATGGAGTCCACATCCCGGAGGAGACTTTTCACGGCCCGGAGGAGAAAGACGATGCCATGCAATGCTGTCCGCGATCAGGAGGACTCCTGCGACCCTGAGCCCATGAAGACGACGCACGGCCAGAGAGGAACTCATGCACGGCCAGAGAGGAAGATCCATTCAATCACCAACGCAAACATCAATCCATTGGAAGATCCATCCATTCACCTATGAAGATCCATCCATTCGGAAGATGCATATAGACAATTGTTCAGATGTGAATTAGGTTCTATGCTATTTAGTTACTTGGCCATACCGATTCATCATCGCAAACTTTCGAATAGAGAATGGAAATGCATTGAAGATCAAATTGAGAAAAAGCTTAGCTGATAGAACGGCAAGGTAATGTCGTATGGAGGTTGGCTAGTACTTATTAATTCAGTATTAACTAGTATGCCAATGTTCCTGTTATCTTTCTTCGAAGTACCCAAAGGGGTATGGAAGAAATTAGACTTTTTTGGGTCTCGTTTTTTTGGCAGTCAGATGAGGCTAAAAAGAAATATCGCCTGGCCAGATGGGATATCATCTGCCGGCCTAAAGACCAGGGAGGTCTCGGAATTGAGAACCTGGTAATTAAAAATAAATGCCTCATGAGTAAATGGTTGTATAGACTATCAGTTGAGACGGAGGGTATGTGGGCACAGATATTACGCAACAATACTTGCACTGTAAAACTCTTGCCCAAGTGACCGTGAGACCTAATGATTCACCTTTCTGGAAAGGGCTTATGAGAACGAAAGACTTGTTCTTCCATAGGGCCAAATTCTTCGTTGGTAATGGAATGACAACTAGATTTTGGGAAGATACGTGGTTAGGGGAGACGCCTCTAGCCATACAGTATCCCACCCTATATAATATTGTACAACGTAAGGAGGATTACGTGGACACAATATTACAATCGATACCCTTTAATATCTAATTTTGGCGATCATTAGTTGGGGAGCGATGGAACTCCTGGATGCACTTGGTACGGAGGTTGATGGAGGTTTCACTATCCGAACAACCTGATTCGTTTCACTGGAAGCTAGCTAGAAACGGTGCGTTTACGGTCAAATCAATGTATGTGGATCTAATTAACTCTGGCCCAATCACGAGATCGGTACATATCTGGGAAGTTAAGGTTCCCTTGCGTATTAAAATTTTTATGTGGTTTGTACACAAGCAAGTGATCATCACCAAAGATATTTTACATTGGGTAGGCAGTGCACGATGTTGTTTTGTGATCAGGATGAAACAATACAACACCTAGTTTTAGATTGCCCTCTCGCAAAATTACTTTGGCGAACGGTTCATATAGCCTTTAACATTATTCCTCTAGTTAATATTGAATCGTTATTTAGGACGTGGTTAGATGGAATAGATCATATTACTGCGTCTCGTATTCGGATTGGAATATGCGCACTTATTTGGACAATATGGAACTGCAGGAACGATATGATTTTTAACAGACAACACATCTTAAACTTTTTGCAACTAATCTTCAGAGCTGCGGCTTGGATCCGTACGTGGTCCTTACTCACTCCTATGGACTTCATGAAGCCTTTGGTTACCGGGTGCAACCACTGGGAGATGGTAGCACGGGCTATATTCAACCGGTTTGGATGGCAGTCTCATAATAGGATAGGAATCTAGGGATCTTGTCCTATTATACATACTGGTTGTGGTATTGAGTTTTATCTTTATTTTTTTTATTTTTCTCCAGTTGCGAGCTGTAATGAATGTAAGATCTTGTGCTCTTTTCGAGACTTTTAATAAGATGGTTGCATGCATCGCTTAGATGCAAAGGCCGGGGGCAAGTCTTGTTTTCAAAAAAAAATCACTAACGCACACATCCATCCATCAGGCACGAAGACGGCGCCTGCATGATGTACTTGTGCTATGTCTCCTTCCACTCTTCACCGAGCCCATCATCCTCGCGTGCCACCTTCGATTTGGGGGCAGCTGGAGCTCGCCAATGACGCAGCCCAACCGCTAGCTACAGTGCTCTGTCATGGCGGTCTACCCGTTCCTGGCGAACAAGTCATGGTGCACAGGTCACGATGCGCGGGTCATGGCGAACAGACGCATGTGCACAGGTCCATGGCATTCCAATAGCGCTAGATGGGGCCGGCGTCCTACATCCTCAAGAAAACGGTATGGCGGAACTAGAGGTCACGACGACGTAGTCCGAGACAAGTCCATGACGAACATGTCACCAATGTACAGGCCTCGACGTGATCCATGTCTGGGCAGACCATCGATACGGCGTCTAGCTTAGACGAGACACCCACCATGGCGGAAGGGTCCTCGGCGTATAGGTCCACAGTGTCACTAGCGTATAGGTCACCCTTTGGTGTAGCACCTACCCAAGGAGACGCGGCCCTATACGATGCCATCTCTTCACGAGCTCTCCAGGCGGCGTCCTTGAAAAAACGGACTGCCATTGTTTTATCGCTCAGTCAAGTCAGTCGAACCCACCACGACGGACAAGTCTTTGACGTACAGATCCATGGCGTTGCCGGCATACATGTTGCTCTTTCGTGTAGCACCAGCTCAAGGCGACGCGACCTCTACTACGCCACCTTTCCACAGCCCTGTGAGGCGGCGCCCTTTCTCTTGGTGGACCGCCGAATACTCGACATCTAGCCGAGACGAGACGCCAACCACATCGGTCATGTCGTGTGCAACGATTTTACACCGACGCTGGTCTCCTAAACAACTTACTCCTGCGAGGTGTACCCCTTGCATACCCCGACAAGGCCAGCAGGTCATCAAGAAGTCCGAGCCAAGCAGGACCCATACAACTTCAACACCAAGTTTATCAACGCTGCCAAGACCAATGAGGCGTGACGGCGAGGGCAGGCGTGACTAGCATAAAAGTCACGTCTTCCGTGGCGCGTGTACCGACGAGGACACAGGGTGTGCTGCTGCCCACATACACCATCATCATCATGCATGGAGAACACAAAGCAAAGACGAGACGACCACACGGCTTAATCAGAGGTATCTCACGGAGCAACTCATGAGAGCAATTAACTGGGGGCCTTACAAGGCCCTGAGAACCAGGAGAACGCAAACGCCATAGTCAGGCTGGCTGTGCTAGTAAGCCACAGAGCACACCTTTTTTTATGAGATCTTGTAGTTTTATTTCTCCAATGATATTAATGAAATACTCCCCATGCCTTTTCTTTGTGTACTACGGTACACTGGCACGCCCGTATACTTACATTTTCCTTCAGTGGAGCATGAGAGAAATACACTCAGATCCCCCCTCCGCTTTGTGCTCCGCTCCTGCGCTCCCGCACCCGCGCCGGCAGCCACTCCGGCTCCGGCGGCCACCCCCATCCCAGCGCCATGGCCAGCCGCTTCCAGCTCTCGGGCTCTCCTTCTGCTTGCTCCTTCACCTCGGGCTCTGCACGCCCCCCACGCCACCCTTGTCCCCCAGCCCCCGCGGATCTGCTCCATCATCGTCGCCCCACCCCCCGCTGCCACCGCAGGACACCCAGGCCCCTCCGGCCATCGGCGATGGGGGCGTCCCCTGGCAGAAGGTCTGACACCGGAAAGACCACCAGCTGGCTGGGCCCCGCCAGCAGCAGGCATGGCTCCTCTCGTCCTACCCGCGGAGCCCCACCCTATCGGCAACTCTGCACGGCTGCTGCTACAACTGTGGAGAAGACGACGACCACATCTCACGATTCTACACCAACCCGACAATCTACGCGCGCTGTGGGGGGAAGAACCACACCTCCAGGGGCTGCACTCATCCCTGCCCCCGCAGCTCCAGTCCGGTGGAAGCCCCCCACCCGTCGCCGGCCCTTCGCCCCCAGCCGCGGTGATACGTCCATTTTGCATCATGCTTTGATATTGATGTTATTACACATTATGTCACAATACTTATGCCTTTTCTCACTTATTTTACAAGGTTTACATGAAGAGGGAGAATGCCGGCAGCTGGAATTCTGGGCTGGAAAAGGAGCAAATATTACAGACCAATTCTGCACAACTCCAAAAGTCCTGAAACTTCACGGAGGCATGTTTTGGAATTAATAAAAAATAATGGCGAAAGAATCAACCAAAGGGGGCCCACACCCTGGCCACGATGGTGGAGGGCGCGCCCTACCCCCTGGGCGCGTCCCCTATCTCGTGGGCCCCCTGGCAGGCCTCCGGTGCCCATCTTTTGGTATATGAAGTCTTTCGCCCTGGAAAAAAAATCAGAAGGAAGCTTTCGGGATGAAGCGCCGCCGTCTCGAGGCGGAACCTTGGCGAAACCAATCTAGGGCTCCGACGGAGCTGTTCTGCCGGGGAAACATCCCTCTGGGAGGGGGAAATCGTCACCATCGTCATCACCATCGATCCTCTCATCGGGAGGGGGTCAATCTCCATCAACATCTTCACCAGCACCATCTCCTCTCAAACCCTAGTTCATCTCTTGTATTAGATCTTTGTCTCAAAACCTCATATTGATACCTGTGGGTTGCTAGTAGTGTTGGTTACTCCTTGTAGTTGATGCTAGTTGGTTTATTCGGTGGAAGATTATATGTTCAGATCCTTAATGCATATTAATACCCCTCTGATTATGAACATGAATATGATTTGTGAGTAGTTACATTTGTTCCTGAGGACATGGGAGAAGTCTTGCTATAATTAGTCATGTGAATTTGGTATTCGTTCGATATTTTGATAAGATGTATGTTGTCTTTCCTCTAGTGGTGTTATGTGAACGTCGACTACATGACACTTCACCATTATTTGGGCCTACGGGAAGGCATTGGGAAGTAATAAGTAGATGATGGGTTGCTAGAGTGACATAAGCTTAAACCCTAGTTTATGCGTTGCTTCGTAAGGGGCTGATTTGGATCCATATGTTTCATGCTATGGTTAGGTTTACCTTAATTCTTCTTTTGTAGTTGCAGATGCTTGCGAGAGTAATTAATCAGAAGTGGGATGCTTGTCCAAGGAAGGGCAGCACCCAAGTACCGGTCCACCAACATATCAAATTATCAAAGTAACGAACGCGAATCATATGAGCGTGATGAAAACTAGGTTGACTATAATTCCCATGTGTCCTCGGGAGCGTTTTCCTTTATATAAGAGTTTGTCCAGGCTTGTACTTTGCTACAAAAAGGATTGGGCCACCTTGCTGCACCTTATTTACTTTTATTGCTTGTTATCCGTTACAAATTACCTTATCACAAAACTATCCATTACCGATAATTTCAGTGCTTGCAGAGAATACCTTACTGAAAACCGCTTGTCATTTCGTTCTGCTCCTCGTTGGGTTTGACACTCTTACTTATTGAAAGGACTAAGATAGATCCCCTATACTTGTGGGTTATCAAGACTCTTTTTTGGCGCCGTTGCCGGGGAGTGAAGCGCCTTTGGTAAGTGGAAATTGGTAAGGAAAAATTTATATAGTGTGCTGAAATTTACTGTCACTGGTTACTATGGAAAGTAATCCTTTGAGGGTCTTGTTCGGGGTATCTTCACCCCGACCAGTAGAGCAAAGAGTTTCTCCTCAACCTACTGAATCTACTAAAAATGTTTACCTTGAAATTCCTTCAGGTATGATAGAGAAACTGCTAGCTAATCCCTTTACAAGAGATGGAACATTGCATCCCGATTTGCACCAAATCTATGTGGATGAAGTTTGTGGATTATTTAAGCTTGCAGGTATGCCCAAGGATGTTATAAAGAATAAGGTCTTCCCTTTGTCTTTGAAGGGAGAGGCATTGACATGGTTTAGGCTATGTGATGATATGGGATCATGGAACTACAACCGATTGAAATTGGAATTTCATCAGAAGTTTTATCCTATGCATCAGGTTCATCATGATCGTAATTATATATATAATTTTTGGTCTCGTGAAGGAGAAAGCACCGCTCAAGCTTGGGGGAGTCTTAAGTCAATGTTATATTCATGCCCCAATCATGAGCTCTCAAGAGAAATTATTATTCAAAAAATTTATGCTCGGCTTTCTCTCAAAAATCGCTCCATGCTCGATACTTCTTGTACTAGTTCTTTTATGATGAAGACTATTGAATTTAGATGGGATTTATTGGAAAGAATTAAACGCAACTCTGAAGATTGGGATCTCGATGAAGGTAAGGAGTCAGGTATGACACCTAAGTTTGATTGTGTTAAATCTTTTATGGATACCGATGTTTTCTGTGAATTTAGCACTAAATATGGACTTAACTCTGAGATAGTAGCTTCTTTCTATGAATCATTTGCTACTCATGTCGATCTCCCTAAGGAGAAGTGGTTTAAATATCATCCTCCCATTGAAGTAAGAGTTGTTGAACCTATTAAAGTTGAAGAAAAGACTATCACTTATAATGTTGATCCTATTGTTCCTACCGCTTATATTGAGAAACCACCTTTCCCTGTTAGAATAAAGGATCATGCTAAAGCTTCAACTGTGGTTCGTAAGAGTAATAATAGAACACCTACACCCCCTGAGCAAATTAAAGTTGAACCTAGTATTGATATGGTTAAAGATCTCTTGGCCAATAATATTGATGGGCATGTTATTTACTTCTGTGATGAAGCTGCTAGAATTGCTAGACCCGATACTAAAAATAAACATAGACCTGTTGTAGGCATGCCTGTTATTTTCGTTAAAATAGGAGATCATTGCTATCATGGCTTATGTGATATGGGTGCTAGTGCAAGTGCAATACCTCATTCTTTATACGAGGAAATTATGCATGACATTCCACCGGCTGAGTTAGAAGGTATTGATATTACAATTAAGCTTTCCAATAGAGATACTATTTCACCAGTTGGGATTGTTAGAGATGTTGAAGTCTTGTGTGGGAAAGTTAAATATCCTGCTGATTTTCTTGTTCTTGGTTCCCCATAAAATGATTTTTGTCCCATTTTATTTGGTAGACCCTTCTTGAATACTGTTAATGCTAGGATAGATTCCGAAAAGGATATTGTTACGATTGGGTTAGGGGATATGTCTCATGACTTTAACTTTGCTAAATTTCATAGACAACCCCATGATAAAGAATTGCCTAGTAAGGATGAAATTATTGGTCTTGCTTCTATTGCCGTGCCTCCTAATGATCCTTTAGAACAATATTTGCTAGACCATGAAAATGGTATGTTTATGAATGAAAGAAGGTAAATAGATGAAGTATTCTTTAAACAAGGACCTATTTTGAAACACAACTTGCCTGTTGAAATCCTAGGGGATCCTCCACCACCCAAGGGTGAACCCGTGTTTGAGCTTAAACCATTACCTGATACTCTTAAATATGCTTATCTTGATGAAAAGAAGATATATCCTGTTATTATTAGTGCTAACCTTTCAGAGCAGGAAGAGGAGTGCGGAGAAATTATTGAAAACTCTGAAGAACCACCGTGCTGCTATTGGATATACTCTTGATGACCTTAAAGGCATTAGTCCCACTCTATGCCAACACAAGACAAAATTGGAGAAAGACGCTAAACCGGTTGTTGATCACCAAAGACGATTAAATCCTAAGATGAAAGAAGTGGTAAGAAAAAGAAATACTAAAGCTTCTGGAGGCAGGTATAATTTATCCCGTTGCTGATAGTCAATGGGTAAGTCATGTCCATTGTGTCCCTAAGAAGGGAGGTATTACTGTTGTTCCTAATGATAAAGATGAATTGATCCCGCAAAGAATTGTTACAAGTTATAGGATGGTAATTGATTTCCGCAAATTAAATAAAGCTACTAGAAAAGATCATTACACTTTACCTTTTATTGATCAAATGCTAGAAAGATTATCTAAACATACCCATTTTTGCTTTCTAGATGGTTATTCTGGTTTCTCTCAAATACATGTGTCAAAAGAGGATAAGGATAAGACCACTTTTACTTGCCCTTTCGGTACCTTTGCTTATAGACGTATGCCTTTTGGTTTATGTAATGCACCTGCTACCTTTCAAAGATGCATGATGGCTATATTATCTGATTTTTGTGAAACGATTGTTGAGGTTTTCATGGATGAATTTTCCGTATATGGAACTTCTTTTGATGATTGCTTGAGCAACCTTGATCGAGTTTTGCAGAGATGCAAAGAAACTAATCTTGTCTAGAATTGGGAGAAGTGCCACTTTATGGTTAATGAAGGTATTGTCTTGGGGCATAAAATTTCTGAAAGAGGTATTGAGGTTGATAAAGCTAAAGTTGACGCTATTGAAAAGATGCCATATCCCAAGGACATTAAAGGTATAAGAAGTTTCCTTGGTCATGCCGGTTTTTATAGGAGGTTCATTAAAGACTTATCTAAAATTTCTAGGCCTCTGACTAACCTCTTACAAAAAGATATTCCTTTTGTCTTTGATGATGATTGTGTAGAAGCATTTGAAATACTTAAGAAAGCTTTGATTTCTGCACCTATTGTTCAGCCACCTGATTGGAATTTACCCTTTGAAATTATGTGTGATGCTAGTGATTATGCTGTAGGTGCTGTTCTAGGACAAAGAGTTGATAAGAAACTAAATGTTATCCAATATGCTATTAAAACTCTAGACATTGCCTAGAGAAATTATGCTACTACTGAAAAAGAATTTTTAGCAGTTGTATTTGCTTGTGATAAGTTCAGACCTTACATTGTTGACTCCAAAGTAACCGTTCACACTGATCATGCTGCTATTAAATATCTTATGGAAAAGAAAGACGCTAAACCTAGACTTATTAGATGGGTTCTCTTACTACAAGAATTTGATTTGCATATTATTGATAGAAAGGGAGCTGAGAACCCGTTGCAGACAACTTGTCTAGGTTAGAAAATGTTCTTCATGACCCACTACCTATTGATGATAGCTTTCTTGATGAACAATTAGCTTTCATAAATGCTTCTTGTACTGCTCCATGGTATGCTGATTATGCTAATTACATTGTTGCCAAATTTATACCACCTAGTTTCACATACCAGCAAAATAAAAAGTTTTTCGATGATTTAAGACATTACTTTTAGGATGACCCACACCTTTATAAAGAAGGAGTAGATGGTGTTATTAGACGTTGTGTACCTGAGCATGAACAGGAACAGATCCTAAGCAAGTGTCACTCCGAGGCTTATGGAGGGCACCACGCTGGAGATAGAACTGCACAAAAGGTATGGCAATCCGGTTTTTATTGGCCTACTCTCTTCAAAGATGCCCGTAAGTTTGTCTTGTCTTGCGATGAATGTCAAAGAATTGGTAATATTAGTAGAGTCAAGAAATGCCTATGAATTATTCACTTGTTATTGAACCATTTGATGTTTGGGGCTTTGATTATATGGGACCGTTTCCTTCCTCTAATGGGTATACACATATTTTAGTTGCTGTTGATTACGTTACTAAGTGGGTATAAGCTATTACAACTAGTAGTGCTGATCATAACACCTCTATTAAGATGCTCAAAGAAGTTATTTTCTGAGGTTTGGAGTCCCTAGATACTTAATGACTGTTGGTGGTTCACATTTATTCATGGTGCTTTCCGTAAAATGCTTGCTAAATATGATGTTAATCATAGAATTGCATCTCCATATCACCCACAGTCTAGTGGTCAAGTAGAACTGAGTAATAGAGAGCTCAAATTAATTTTGCAAAAGAGTGTTAATAGATCTAGAAAGAATTGGTCCAAGAAACTTGATGATGCATTATGGGCCTATTGAACTGCATATAAAAATCCTATGGGTATGTCTCCTTTCTTATAAAATGGTTTATGGAAAAGCTTGTCACCTACCTCTCGAACTAGAACATAACGCGTATTGGGCCATTAAAGAGCTCAATTATGATTTCAAACTTGCCGGTGAGAAGAGGCTATTTGACATTAGCTCACTTGATGAATGGAGAACTCAAGCCTATGAGAATGCCAAACTGTTTAAAGAAAAAGTCAAAAGATGGCATGACAAAAGGATACAAAAGCGTGAGTTTAATGTAGGTGATTATGTTTTGCTATAGAACTCTCGTTTAAGACTTTTTGCAGGAAAACTTCTCTCTAAATGGGAAGGCCCTTATGTTATCGAGGAGGTCTATCGTTTCAGTGCCATAAAAATCAACAACTTCGAAGGAACAAATCCGAAGGTGGTGAACGGTCAAAGGATCAAACATTATATCTCAGGTAATCCCATAAATATTGAAACCAATGTTATTGACACCATAACCCCGGAGGAGTACATAAGGGACACTTTCCAGAATGTTTCAGACTCCAAAAAGGAATAGGTATGTGGTACGGTAAGTAAACCGACTCCAAAACAGTTCTAATAGCAATTTTTCTCTGTTTTGGAATATTTAAGAAAATAGGAAAATAAGAAGTAGTCCGGGAAGGACACGAGGCATCCACGAGGGTGGAGGGCACGCCCTACCCCCCTTTGCGCGCCCCCTGCCTCGTGGGCACCTCGTGTGCTCTCCGGACTCCGTTTTCTTGCATGATACATCTTTTGGTCGGTAAAAATTCATTATATAATCTCCCGAAGGTTTTGACCACCGTATCACGCAAATATCCTCTGTCTTTGTTTCGAGCTGTTTTTTTGACAGATCTAGATCACCATGACATATCCAAGCGCCCCCAAGGACAAGTTTTTCGAGAAGGTCATCAACCTCTACCTCGCAGAAGTGCTGCAACATCCACAAACCATTGAGATGCGTGAGGGGTTGCTGCACATCCGCGATGTTGAGGGACCAGGGAGGACCGGAAGCACGAAGACAAGGCTCGAAGCAATGGAGCAACAAGTTTTCAAGTGCCAGGAGATGGTGGAACGCGGACTCGATGCCAACCACATAATGATCACGGAGTTCACCAACAACCACAAGCTAGATGTCAAGAACATTGGGGAGACCATCTTCAAGCTTCACGAGAAAATCGAGCACCTCCAGGCCCAGACCTATGACCTGCAAAACCAAAACTGTGAGTATGAAAATAGATTCAAGAGGATGAGTTTGGCTACAGATTTGAGGATCCCGGATACTCGATCATCCTTTTATGATGGTGAGTGAGGGAGTCCTGGACTAGGGGGTGTCCGGATAGCCGGACTATCATCATTGGCCGGACTCCAAGACTGTGAAGATACAAGATTGAAGACTTCGTCCCGTGTCCGAATGGGACTTTCCTTGGTGTGGAAGGCAAGCTTGGCAGTACGGATATGTAGATCTCCTACCATTGTAACCGACTCTGTGTAACCCTAGCCCGTGTCTATATAAACCGGAGGGTTTTAGTCCATAGGACGAACAACCATTACAACAATCATACCATAGGCTAGCTTATAGGGTTTAGCCTCCTTGATCTCGTGGTAGATCCACTCTTGTACTACCCATATCATCAATATTAATCAAGCAGGAGTAGGGTTTTACCTCCATCGAGAGGGCCCGAACCTGGGTAAAAACATCGTGTCCCTTGTCTCCTGTTACCATCCGCCTAGATGCACAGTTCGGGATCCCCTACCCGAGATCCGCCGGTTTTGACACCGACATTGGTGCTTTCATTGAGAGTTCCTCTATGCCGTCGCGATCAGGAAGGATGCCTCTTCCCGTCTTTAAAGACGGTACCATCACCGAAGGAGCTTTGGCCGCCGGCCAAACTATCCAGCTAGGTGGTTTTCTCATGACCGCCTGTTCGGCCACCGCTTCGACGATGACCCATCGGGTCATCAAAAGCAATCTTCACATCAACTCGGAATTCGCCGAGCAGCTGGATCCAATAGAGCTCTCATCCGTAAACGAGCTCTTGGATCGCATCGCCGCCCTGGGAGTCGCCACAGACTACAATTAGATTGGGCTTAAAACCGATCTGAGAGAGATTAACTCTCCCCAGGTTACCCACCACGTTGCGGTGGTAGAGGAACAAAGTGGCAGCTCTTCTCCTGTACTAAAAACCAGTTATGTCCGGACTCCCGAACCCTCCATGCCGGATTTCCGCGGAGGGACGGACGTCGATCAAGCACTGAACCTAAAGTCAGGCATCGGACCAGACTCGTTGGACAACATCCAGCAATCCAAGCTTCCAAATTCGGAAACTTTTCGGCCTTTGAGCCTCGAGATGGGTAGGGTTCCGGACTCAATTACACCCACCCATCCAAACATATGTGATCTATCTCAAATCCGGCAAGAGCCGCTGAAAGCGATACATCATTCTTGGGCGATTCCTCCGGTTATGGGCGGGATAAAAGACTGCCGTGGGGAAAACGCAATTTTTCAATTTTCTGCAATAATTGCACGGACAAGGGAATATTGAACGCCGTAAGTCGTCGTGAAATTACACGCTTTGCCGACCTGGCGTCCATAGTGCGAAAGTACTGTGCGATGGAGAGTTTCCGGAAAACCGAAACTAAGTTTTGGGACAATCCGGCTCCGAATACAACCCTAGTCCGAAACAAAAGGGTGCATCATGCTCAGGCACCAGGTACAAAAACCAAAAAGCAAAAACCCCATAAAGACGCGGAACCATCTTTGGAGGGATGGCTCGGCGGACCTGTAAAATTCATAATCTGAGGGCGCCACTCCCACACATAGCCTTGAGCATGTTGGATATCGGCGGGGGCCAAAAGTGGCGAAGAGCTTCTAGCCCCGGAGAACCACTCCAACAGTGCCAGTACGGTGTCAACAGTCTTCGAGACTTTCGCATCAAATAATATGAGGAAACAAATAATCCGCAGCCTCGCTGAAGTCTACCAAGTAGCAACAACAAATCCATGGAGCGACACGGCCATCACCTTCAACGCCAGCGACGAACCTAAATTACGAACAGCCCGAGCACCAGCCACATTGGTCCTCAGTCCAATAGTGGACGGCTTTCGTCTTACCAAGGTACTCATGGATGGCGGCAGCGGATTAAACCTCATCTACGAGGAAACCCTTCAAAAAATGGAAATAGACTGGAGCCGCATTGAGCGAAGCAGCACAACCTTTAGAGGAATAATCCCTAGTCGGGAAGCACGCTGCACAGGAAAAATCACACTTGATGTGGTGTTCGGCTCGCCAGAAAATTACAGGTCCGAGGAGGTCACGTTCCAAGTGGCCCCGTTCAGCAGCGGATATCACGCTATATTAGGACAAGAGGCATTCACAATTTTTCAAGCCATACCCCATTACGGGTACATGAAGCTTAAGATGCCCGGGCCCAGTGGAATAATCACTCTTGTCAGTGATCCGGACACAACACTCCGCGCCGAAAACAAGACAGATGCACTAGCCCTAGAGGCACTATCCGAAGCCTTAGCGGCAGAGGAGCTCATGGCGCTGCGCTCCACGGTGAACATGGATGATGTAATACTCGATAAGAGGTCCAAGTCCACCTCTTTTAAACCAGCGGACGAAATAGTCAAATTCCAAGTCCATCCAACGGACCCAACAAAGACGGCCTCCATTGGGGCACAGCTAAACCCTAATGTAGACGCCGCGCTGCGAAATTCGCCGGAGAATTGGGACATCTTTGCCTGGCACCCTTCAGATATACCAGGAATGCCACGCAGCTTGGCAGAACACAGACTAAACATCCTAAAAGGATTCAAGCCAGTCAAACAGGCTCTTGGCGATTTTCGAACCCAAAAGACGAGCAATGGGAGAGGAGCTAGCCAAACTATTGGAAGCCGGATTCATCGAGACATCAAACATCCGGATGGCTAGCAAACACGGTAATGGTACAAAAGAAGGACAAATCTTGGCGCCTATGTGTCGATTTTAAAGACCTCAATAAGGCTTGTCCAAAGGATCCTTTCCCCTTCCCGCATCGATCAAATAATCGATGCTCTTTGTGAAACACGATTCATTGTGCTTCCTCGACACATACTCGGCTACCATCAAATCAAGATGGCGGAGGCGGACCAAGCCATAGCGCATTCATTACTCCATATGGACCATTACGCTTCAACACGATGCCCTTGGACACAAAAATGCGGCGCAACATATCGCGCATGATTCGGACATGTCGGCTAACGGATCGGCAAAACAGTAGAGGCATCACGTGAGCGGCGTGGTCGTCAAGACCAAACACGTCGAAACTCTAGTAGGCGATTTGAGGCTCACATTCGATAACCTCCGAGCATATGACATAAAGCTGAACCGGAAAAATGCGTTTTGGCGCACCATTTGGAAAGCTCTGAGCTTCATTGTATCCGTAGAGGAAGTGAAGCAAACCCAGCCAAGATCCGAGCTCTGTCACAATTGGATATTCCAAAAGACCTCAAACAAATACAAAAATTATTTGGATGCATGGCAGCTCTAAGCCGCTTCATCTCCGTTTAGGAGAAAAGGCTTTGCCCTCTATCGCCTCCTCGGTATGCCGAACACCAGTGGACGGATGCTGCCACGGCGGACTTGAAGAAATAAAGGCCATACGGCAACAAATCCGGTCTGGCGCGCCTAACACGGGCGAACCAATGTTATTATATATCGCGCAACACATCAAGTTGTTAGCGCGGTCCACGTCGTCGAGCGAAAGCGAAGGACACAAATTCCCCTTCAAAAGCTAGTGTACTACGTATCCTTATCTTAACTCCATGCAAGTCCCGGTACCCACATTATCAAAAGATAGCGTACGCGGTGTTTATGGCATCCCGGAAGCTGCGACACTACTTTCAAGATGTTCGATAACCATGGCCTCTGAAGTACCCCTCAACGACATTATAAACAACCGCGACGCGACGTGCAGGATCGCAAAATGGGCCATTGAGCTCTTACCATTCGACATAACTTATAAACCTCGGTGAGCTATAAAGTCGCAAGTCTTGGCTAACTTCGTCGCTGAATGGTGAAGCGAACTCCCTAAAAATACGGCGCATACTCCAATGGATTATGCATTTTGCGGCTCCAAAATGTTGGCGGCTTGGGGTGCAGCATCGTATTGGCGTCCCCAACCAGAGACACAGATCCAATCGTGCTTGAGATAATGTACACGGACTCCAACAATGCAGCTGAATATGAGGCCCTCCTACATGGTCTCCGGATGGCAATCTCCATGGGTATTCAACGCCTAGAGGTGCGCGGGGATTCAAACCTTGCAATATCCCAAGTAAATGGAGACTTAGATGCCAAGGATCCGAAAATGGCAGCCTATCGTAACGCTGTCCTAAAAATGTCAGCTCGGTTCGAAGGACTCGAATTCCACCACGTAGCCCGGGATAATAACCAAGCAGCAGACGTGTTGGCACATATCGGTGCAAAACACGATGCCGTCCCTCCAAACATCTTCCTGGAGCGGCTCTTTAAGCCATCCGTACTGTGGGAAGAGGAGTCCGGAAATAATAACCCGGAAGCAACCGTACCACCCAACACAGAACAATCTGACATAATCGGCGGTTCAGCCGATGAAATAACACCTTCAGCCCATGAAATAATGGCGGTAATTGCCCCGTGGACAGAACCATTCCTAGCCTACTTAATTAGGCAGGAACTTCCCGAAGACCAAAATGAGGCCCGCTGCATAGTTCGGCGATCTAAAGCCTACAAGGTCCATGAGGGAGAACTTTATAAGAAAAGCACAACCGGAGTCCTTCAAAGGTGCATCTCCGAAGAGGAAGGGCGAAACCTTCTGGCTGAAATTCACGCCGGACTAGGCGGACACCACGCTGCAGCCCGGGCCCTCGTAGGCAAGGCCTTCCGTACATGATTTTATTGGCCGACGACCCGGGCAGATGCTCAGGACTTAGTCCAACGATGCGTCGGTTGTCAGCTCTTTGCTAATCAGAGCCACATGCCACCCACCGCCCTCAAAACTATACCCATCACCTGGCCGTTCGCGGTCTGGGGGCTTGACATGGTTGGACCCCTTAAAGGGGGAACCCACAAGCAAAAGTACCTATTGGTCATGGTGGACAAACTCACCAAATGGATAGAGGCCAACCAGTTAAAACGGCCGGATCCGGACCAGTGATAGACTTCATATCCGGGGTAGTACACCGTTATGGCGTCCCCCACAGCATCATCACCGATAACGGCATGAACTTCACGGCCGACGAGGTTAAACTCGGGTGCAAAAATATGGGCATTAAGCTCGACTACGCTTCAGTCTATCATCCTCAAACCAACGGTCAAGTTGAGCGAGCAAATGGTCTAATAATGAGCGGCATCAAGCCCAGACTAGTGCGGTCCCTTACGGAATCTAACACGCACTGGGTAGAGAAGCTCGACTCCGTACTCTGGGGGCTGCGGACCACGCCAAACCGTACTATCGGCTTCACACCATTCTTTATGGTATACGGCGCAGAGGCAGTTTTGCCCTGCGACATAATTCATGACTCACCTTGAGTGCACATGTATGAAGAAAGAGAAGCCGAGTTGGATCGGCAGGACAGCTTGGACGCATTAGAGGAGGAGCACGACGTGGCAAAGGCTCATTCCGCATTCTATCAGCAGCAGGCTCGAAGATATCAAAGCAGAGAAGTACGGGCTAAAACTTACAATGTTGGCGAACTAGTTCTACGCCTATCGGACAAGAAAAAGGACAAACTCAAGCCCAAATGGGAAGGTCCCTTCATCATCGACCAAGTCGACCGGCGGAGCATACCGTCTCACAAACGATCGGACAACCGACTCGAGCGAACCCATGGAACGCAGCCCGCCTCCGAAGATTCTCGCCTAGCGCCGGACTCGAGTTCGCCTCCTTCCCCATCCACATTTTATACTTGATTGCCTTTTGTCTCTCTTTTATCCCACTTTTTCATAAAGCCCCGAGGGCCGATTTGCGCATTGTTCGCACATACTTGATGTGCTACCGCACTCATTATACACAGGGGCTTCTTTATGAGCTTACTTATACGGGCTTCATGCCCAACACATGTGTCAAACTTCCGCATGTACCTTTTATTCACCATTATATGCATCGATATGACTTAAGTTTTGGCCAAGCTGTGTTGCCTGGCTCCTGTGCTTACCCCTATGTTCCTAATTGTTCGGCTAGGAGGTAAAGGGAGCACCTCTGTGATTATTCTTGCGGATCAGCGGATGTGTACCTCGGTAGGTGAAGCCGAAAGCTAGCGTTCTTAAGGGAATATTGATCGGTGACTTGAAATATGATTTTTACCTATTTATTTATCTACCCCAGATGTTTTCCTGCTCTTTTCGCAGTCCGGACATGCACTTTAGGGCATACCTCGAGAAAGGAACCCTTAACGGAACTATTCTCACGGAAGATGTTTCTTACTAACCATGTAATATAACATAACTAGTTGGGCACTTATGCGATAAAGCACTAATAACCCCTCTTTGGTCTCCATGCATGCCCGGTTCTTTCATAACCGAGAAGGTATTCGGACACACTCCGGACTCTAGGGTACCGAGGTTGAAGCGAAAAGGTCGGCAAAGACAAGCGATCTACAATCCGGCTAGAAGGCATTTTACATGTCATTTTAAATACATCGTCAAATTGTTGTTGTACTCCTCCTCAATCCCGTCTAACAGCTGTCTAATTTATAGTCCCGTTAGAATACTTAGCGGCCAACTCTACTTGGCGTAAAGAAGCTCACAAGGATCTCCTTCCCATCGGACCCCACAGGTCCGACCTCGGCCATGTGGTTTGGATCCGCCTTCTTGTACCGCGTCTTCACCATGGCCCAGGCCTCCCTGGCACCTTGACGGCAGGCCGATATCTTCCATAAATGGAAGCACCGCCATGCTTCCTGAAGCTTCTCCGCAAGCTCTCCAAGGCCCTCGGGTAGGGAGACGGACGGCCATAAGGTCTGGACGACGCCACTCATCGCCTGCCGAACACGTTCGAGCAGTTGCACCAGCTCGGGAAGTTGGTCACCCGTTGAACTGGGCATTTCCTCCGCAGGGCGACCTATGAGCGCACCTACAGATATATTTATGTCACTCGACTTCCTCGCCAAACTCGTCTTTTCAAAAGATTTGCTCAAGCACTTACTATAGATGCCGCGACGAAGCCGCTGATTCTCCTTCACGGAGCCAGACAGCTCGGCCCGAACACCTTTTAGCTCTTCTCCAAGCTGGGTGTGGGTGTCTTGGAGCTTGTTCCTCTCCTGCTGCACCTTCATAAGCACCCTCTCGCTGGCCTTCAGCTGGCGCAGTAGCTGTTGCTTGTCCGGATCCAGTCCGGCAACATCTGCAATATCATTGTCAGACTTATACGCACGCTGCACACCGCTTATCCTTTTAAAAATAATGTGTTACCGAGGGGGTCTCTGTGTCTCCTCCTGCGGCAGCTAGTGCGGCCTCAAGTTGGACCTTGCACTCTTGTAGCTCCTGGGACAATTGGGTATTCTTCTCCATAAGATCCTGCACATTAAATGATCCTTAAATCAGTTATTTTAACTACTTTAAGTCTCGGGGGCTACTAGCATATACAACTATCATAATCCCTTACCCGTATGTCCTTTACATACTGCTCCGTGGCTCTGGTTAAACCATCTTGAGCGGCACAGAGGTGCGCGTCTCCCGCGTTAAAGGCATTCAACACCTCGGGGGAGAAACACGCGTCACGAAGAACTGTCCGGCGGCGCCTATGATTCATGGCGCTCTCCACCTCAGACCTGGTGGCAGACAGCCTGTCGGCATCCTCCGTTGGAGGAGTATACGGCTCACGCCTTGCACTTGCCACCCCCTCCGGACCAGGTGTTGGAGCCTGATTGGTGGAAGCTTGGTTGGCAACCTCTCCGGGCACAATCCGGCGAGCGCTCTTTCTCCTAGAAAAGTCATGAGCATTAATGCACCTCCTAGGAATCTTTTCCTTAAACGACGGTTGCGAGCTATACCGTTGCGGTGACGTTTCGATTTGCACCGCACCCCTCTTCCGCCTGCTGGGCCGGACTGACCCTTGTTGGTCAGCCGCCACGGGTTCGGCTTCCCGCCTTGAAGGCACCTCCTACGAGACACCGTTGTATACGGTGATCGAAATCTGCAAGGGCAAGTAGTGGTGTCGGGACTCGGTCATAATTACAGGAAGCCGGAGATAAGCCGGGGTAGTCACCGTAATGGCGACTAGAGCATTGTCCATGCTGAGTTGGTGGAACACCCGTCGATTAGCTCCACCTTTATGTGCGGATCCTCTTGGAGGCGGATCAAGGATCTTCCGGATCCTCGGGTTGTGGAGCGGACTATGTATGCTCCCCACATCCCGGCGCAGTTCTGCGTCAAAACCATAAAGTAAGGTACTTAACTTTGAAAGCACGGGTCGGATAAATAAGCGTCCGCTTACCCAGCTCGAGGGTTATTCATGGAGAACCCATTGGTGGGCTCGTCTGGAGGAAGTCCTCCTTCTCCCCTTATGCAGGCGGACAGAATCTTCACCAGATCTGCGGCCGATCCCGGCCCCTTGCGGCCATGATGTGTGGCATCATTCTCCCCGTTGAAATTCCACATGGGGTGGCCCCTATATTGGAGCGGCTGCACCCCTCGCATAATGCACGTGGCCATGACTCCAATCATGGTCAATCCAGAATGGGCCATCAACCTTATTTGGCCCATCAAATAATGGACGCTCCTGTCTTCCTCCTTTTGAGGGCTCCGCGGGCGCCAACTTAGGCGTTTCTTCAGAGGAGCCTTGCTGAACTCCGGGAGGCCGATCCGAACTGGGTCCGGCAGTGGAGCGTCTTCTACATAAAACCATTCCAAAGGCCAGTCTTCGGACGCCTTCTTTGGGGTTCCGGATAGATATCCGGTCCCGGCGATGCGCCATATTTCGGCTCCGCCCACTTGATATATTGACCCCTTGTGAGAACGGGGTACGAGGCAAAATAGTCTCTTCCACAACGCAAAATGGGGCTCGATGCCCAGGAACAGCTCGAGAAGAGCCACGAAACCCGCGATGTGCAGAATAGAGGTGGGCGTGAGGTGATGAAGCTGGAGTCCGTAGAACTCCAGAAGCCCCCGGAGAAACGGATGTATGGGAAACCCGAGCCCCCTTATTAGATAAGGGACGAAGCACACCCGCTCTCCTTTGGAGGGACTAGGGGTGGCCTCCTCTTGCTTTCCACCTTTGTAGGTGGCTAGCCCGGCTCGAACCGGGACCATAAAGGACAGAGGAAGGTATCCCTCCGCTTGGAGCATCACCAGCTCTTTGTGCGAAACTGAACATCTCCTCTAATCTCCTGGCTGAGGGCTAGGAGCGCGAGAGGAGGAGCCGCGTCGACGTTCCATGATGGAGTGGATTTTTGGTCAGAAGCGCTCCGATGAGTACTCGCGGAAGGAAGATGGTGTGATTTGGATCTGGTTTCTTGCCTCTCTTATAGGCAGATTATTTGTGCAGCTAGGGGGTAAAACATAAAAATACCCTGGCCTTTCGCATTCATGCAACACGTGGAAGAAGGCCATTATTGAGCGCGGAAGCCAAGGAGCGGAACATTGGTAAGGAAGCCAGACACTATTCGGCAAGCACATGGAATTTGGAGGAGAACCCGCCTTGCAATGCCGAAGACAATATGCGCGCCGGACTCGTCGTCATTGAAGCCTGGTTTGGGGGCTACTGAGGGAGTCCTGGACTAGGGGGTGTCCGGATAGCCGGACTATCATCATCGGCCGGACTCCAAGACTATGAAGATACAAGATTGAAGACTTCGTCCCGTGTCTGGATGGGACTTTCCTTGGCGTGGAAGGCAAGCTTGGCATTACGGATATGTAGATCTCCTACCATTGTAACCGACTCTGTGTAACCCTAGCCCTCTCCGGTGTCTATATAAACCGGAGGGTTTTAGTCCGTGGGGCGAACAACCATTACAACAATCATACCATAGGCTAGCTTCTAGGGTTTAGCCTCCTTGATCTCGTGGTAGATCCACTCTTGTACTACCCATATCATCAATATTAATCAAGCAGGAGTAGGGTTTTACCTCCATCGAGAGGGCCCGAACCTGGGTAGAAACATCGTGTCCCTTGTCTCCTGTTACCATCCGCCTAGACGCACAGTTCGGGACCCCCTACCCGAGATCTGCCGGTTTTGACACCGACAGTGAGCCTATGCCGTGGAAGATGGACGACAAGCCTACAGCATCAACAACTCTACCATCACCACCTCGGAAGAAAGAGACATAAATACATGGGTATGGGCACTCCCCTTGGCAACTGCCAAGCTTGGGGGAGGTGCCCTGGTATCGTATCACCATCACACTCCTATCTTTATCGTTTTTCTTAGTTCGATCCTTTTGGTAATATCTTGATCTATTAGAATAAAGTTTTAGTATGATTTAGTTTTGAGTTTTGCTTTATGATCCTTCTATGTAATCGAGTCCGTGAGCCATATATATAATAAAGATTAGTGTTGAGTCAAGGGCTTGATTATCCTGTTATGATCTTGAGGGAATTAAAGAAAAAAGAGAGAATAAAAAGAAATAATGAGATTATATTAATCTTATGGAGAGTAATGACTTCACATATAAAGAGTATGGTGAATAAAAGTTGTTGAGAGTTGACAAACATAGTTTTGGTCATCGTTGCAATTAATAGGAAGTAATAAAGAAAGAGAGGTTCTCACATATAAATATACTATCTTGCATACCTTTTATGATTGTGGGCACTCATTAAAATATGACATGCTAAAAAGGTGATGTTGGGCAAGTAAGACAACGTAATGGGTTATGTTTTCTTATATCCAAAATAAAGTACATTATCATGGATCATCCAACATGTTGAGCTTGCCTTTCCCCCTCATGCTAGCCAAATTCTTTGCACCAAGTAGAGATACTACTTGTGCTTTCAAATATCCTTAAACCCAGTTTGCCATGAGAGTCCACCATATCTACCTATGGATTGAGTAAGATCCTTCAAGTAAGTTGTCATTGTTACAAGCAATAAAAATTGCTCTTTAAATATGTACGATTTATTAGTGTGGAGAAAATAAGCTTTATACGATCTTGTGATATGGAAGTAATAAAAGCGACGGACTGCATAATAAAGGTCCATATCACAAGTGGCAATATAAAGTGACGTTCTTTCGCATTAAGATTTTGTGCATCCAACCGTAAAAGCACATGACAACCTCTGCTTCCCTCTGCGAAGGGTCTATCTTTTACTTTTGTCTTATGCCTTATGCAAGAGTCATGGTGATCTTCACCTTTCCGTTTTACATTTTATCCTTTGGCAAGCACATTGTGTTGGAAAGATCCCGATATATATATATCCAATTGGATGTAAGTTATCATGAACTATTATTGTTGACATTACCCTTGAGGTAAAAGGTTGGGAGGCAACACTATAAGCCCCTATCTTTCTCTGTGTCCGATTAAAACTCCATACCCATAAGTATTGCATGAGTGTTAACAATTGTGAAAGACTAAATGATAGTTGAGTATGTGGGCTTGCTGAAAAGCTCTTATATTGACTCTCTCCGATGATATGATAAATTGCAATTACTTCAATGACCAAGATTATAGTTTCTTAGTTTTTAATGAAGTTTCTGATTCATACTTGACACTGTGAATAGATTGTTACTTTAGCATAAGAAATCATATGACAATATATATTTATATATGTTGCTCTTTCAAGAATGATCATGATGCCCTCATGTCCGTATTTTATTTTATCGATACCTCCATCTCTAAAACGTGTGGACATATTTTTCGATATCGGCTTCCGCTTGAGGACAAGCGAGGTCTAAGCTTGGGGGAGTTGATACGTCCATTTTGCATCATGGTTTGATATTGATATTTATTGCATTATGGGCCGTTATTACACATTATGTCACAATACTTCTGCCTTTTCTCTCTTATTTTACAAGGTTTACATAAAGAGGGAGAATGCCGACGACTGGAATTCTGGGCTGGAAAAGGAGCAAATATTAGAGACTTATTCTGCACAACTCCAAAAGTCCTGAAACTTCACGGAGGCATGTTTCGAAATTAATAAAAAATACTAGTGAAAGAATCAACTAGAGGGGGCCCACACCCTGGCCACGAGGGTGGGGGGCACGCCCTACCCCCTGGGCGCGCCCCCTGTCTCATAGGCACCCTGGCAGGCCTCTGGTGCCCAACTTTTGCTATATGAAGTCTTTCGCCCTGGAAACAATCAGAAGGAAGCTTTCGGGACGAAGCGCCGCCGTCTCGAGGCGAAACCTTGGCAGAACCAAACTAGGGCTCTGGCGGAGCTGTTCTACCAGGGAAACATCCCTCCGGGAGGGGGAAATCGTCACCATCATCATCACCATTGATCCTCTCATCAGGAGGGGGTCAATCTCCATCAACATCTTCACCAGCACCATCTCCTCTCAAACCCTAGTTCATCTCTTGTGTCCGATCTTTGTCTCAAAACCTCATATTGGTACCTGTGGGTTGCTAGTAGTGTTGATTACTCCTTGTAGTTGATGCTAGTTGGTTTATTCGGTGGAAGATTATATGTTTAGATCCTTATTGAATATTAACACCCCTCTGATTATGAACATGAATATGATTTGTGAGTAGTTACATTTGTTCTTGAGGACATGGGAGAAGTCTTGCTATAAGTAGTCATGTGAATTTGGTATTCGTTCAATATTTTGATAAGATGTATGTTGTCTTTCCTCTAGTGGTGTTATGTGAACGTCGACTACATGACACTTCACCATTATTTGGGCCTAGGAGAAGGCATTGGGAAGTAATAAGTAGATGATGGGTTGCTAGAGTGACAGAAGCTTAAACCCTAGTTTATGCGTTGCTTCGTAAGGGGCTGCTTTGGATCCATATGTTTCATGCTATGGTTAGGTTTACCTTAATTCTTCTTTCGTGGTTGCGGATGCTTGTGAGAGTAGTTAATCATAAGTGGGATGCTGTCCAAGGAAGGACAGCACCCAAGCACCGGTCCACCCACATATCAAATTATCAAAGTAACGAACGCGAATCATATGTGCGTGATGAAAACTAGCTTGAAGATAATTCTCATGTGTCCTCGGGAGTGTTTTCCTTTATATAATAGTTTGTCCAGGATTGTCATTTGCTACAAAAAGGATTGGGACACCTTGCTGCACCTTATTTACTTTTATTGCTTGTTACCCGTTACAAATTACCTTATCACAAAACTATCTGTTAGCGATAATTTCAGTGCTTGCAGAGAATACCTTACTGAAAACCGCTTGTCATTTCCTTCTGCTCCTCATTGGGTTCGACACACTTACTTATCAAAAGGACTACGATTGATCCCCTATACTTGTGGGTCATCACGCGGCCGGTGACTCATGCGGCCCGGGCGCAAGGCCCGCCGCCACCCCTAGCCCCATCGCCCCCAGGAAGTGCTACCCCCTCCCCCATCGGGTCTGTCGCCCGCGGGCACCGTTCGGCTTCTACGGCCCTAGAGCCAGGTGGTTCATGCTGGATCGACCGGTAGCATTGCTGGACCCGGCTTCTCGGTCCTGTTCTCCTCTTTGGCGGCGCCAGTTCAGGTGGATGATCAGGTGGATGTTTGTTTCATGGAGACCAGCCCGGATCTCCAAACCTTGGAGATGGAGCATGCCCGCACCGTCGTGGTGACCGTGGTAGGCTCAAGGCAGGCCACGGACCTGGCTTCAGCGGCCGCGGTCCTCAGGGACGAACTCGATGTGGAGCCTTCAGGCATGTCCATTCGGGCATATTTCCCAGGATATTTCCTGGTTCTCTGCAGCTCGTCGGAGCTGCGGAACAGGATGGCTAGCCGGCGCCGTGTAGGCACCGATCAGTTCGACCTGTTGCTGTGACCCTGGTGGCACCAAGAGCATGGAACTGGCATCACCATGCCTTTCCCGGTCCCTCTTGCTCTGCGAGGTGTCCTGGCAAATGTGTGGACGAGGCGCACCACCGACATGGTCCTCCACGGCCTCGGTATCGTCATCAAGGTGGAAGCTGCTACTGAATCAAGGAACGACATGTCCGGCTTCAGAGTCTGGTTGCGGAAAGATGACTCGGCGCGCATCACGTCTCGCTGCATTCTCGCCATTGAAGAGACTGGGTGGCGATCAATCGTACGGTACATGCAGGGGAGTGGACGATGCCATCTGGGGTATCCTATCTCCATCTTGCAGGAGGCCGCGGCGGTCTGTCTGGGTCCTGAGGGGCTTTTGCCAGGCCCGCCACCGCTGCCTCCGTCGTCGCTGTCGAGTCATGAGGGGACCAAGGACATGCCAGGAAGTGCGCAAGGCCCGGGATTGGCCGCCAGGTGGGCATGACGGCCACATGAATGGCCCCGGCGGCTCGCCGGCAAGCTCAGCGGCGTCGGCTCCTACACCGGCCAGGCGGTGCAGCGTTCAAACGGGCGAAGAGGCCGCCTAGGCACGTCAGGCTCTGCATGGAGGGCCCAACTCCAACGTCAGAGCTGCGGTGGCCACTGGCGTCACCACAGCCAGGCAGGTGGACTCGGTGGTTGTTGACGGGCCAATGAGGACTGGACAGGTGGAATCCTGACAGGAAGCTGCGATCGCACAGTCTGTGCAAAGTTGCGCCAGCGCCTGCGCCTCTCTGTCCAATGCTACAGGACAGATAGGGACACAGACGAGGCTTCTGGAGCCGATAGCTGGCGGGACAAATGGCTCCTTGGGAAGGCTGCAAGGAGACAATGCTCCACCAGCGCACGTGACTATGGGTCCCCGCGTTCCCCGCCAAGAAACCCCGTATCCCGCTTGGGGAATCAGGCTTCTGTTCGCATTGGTGGTTGGGATCTGCTCCTCCCAGAGGGGTAGTCCACCAGCCGGCAGCTGGCCCCGTTGTAGGCGAGTCTCACAGAACCCGATGTGGATGGCGATCCCTCCACGCCAGCGGATTGGAACTACATGGTGGAATCCGCGGGACCCGGGCCCACTTTGCATGGTGATATGACACCCCCATGCACAAACGAGGTTGGTTGGTTTCTGGTTAGTCTTTCTGAGGTTGATCAGCCGCAAACCACACCCGGATCGGATGCACACAGGGATGAACCAGCGCAGACTCAGGTGGCGCCTGACCCACCATCCTCGGCTGCCCAAGTGACACAGCTATGCAACGAAATTCAACGTGCAATATCTCACATGCTTGCGTAGCCCAAAGGAAGAGAGGTACGAAAACAACAGGGAAGGCCGAGGCAAAAGTGACCACCAGTCACCTCCCCGCGGAGGAGTGTTCATCTGGCGAAAGGTGGGAGAGGATCCATGATAACCCACAAGTATAGGGGATCACAACAGTTTTCGAGGGTAGAGTATTCAACCCAAATTTATTGATACGACACAAGGGGAGCCAAAGAATATTCTCAAGTATTAGCAGTTGAGTTGTCAATTCAACCACACCTGGATAACTTAATATCTGCAGCAAAGTATTTAGTAGCAAAGTTGTATGGAAGTAACGGTAACGGTAGCAAAAGTAACAGTAGTAGTTTTGTAGCACTACAAGAAATATGTCAACTAGTGTCCTTCTGTCAGTGACCCTGGAAGAACTGGTCATAGATCTATGACCATTTGAGACCAATTGGTCAAAAGCTGTTCGGGGGACTCCAAACCCTAAACCATTGCGACCATTTTGGTCAGAAAGGTCGTAATTTCCTTACGAAATGGTCACAAAGCAAGCAAATTGCAGGTCCATTGCCTTATTTCTAGTTGTTAACGACCAATATAGATGGTCATAGCCTTGTAGATTGTGGTGGGTTGTGATGACTAGGCGCCATCTCATCAGTTTTGCCTATGTGTCATGTCCATGTGTCAATTTTTGCCCTAGGTTGTGAAGCAACCTATATTTCTGTTATTCCAAAAATTCCCAAAAAATTCTCATAAATTCTTTGGATCATATGTTCATCAAATATGTAAAAAACCTTCCTTGCCTAGTTCAAAAATAACTCAACTATATTCATTTTCCTATCCTGTTCAAAGCAGCACTTTGTGTAGGAAGTACCACTTTGGCATGTCCAAATGGTATCCATTTTCTACAGTGCTTTCCTATGCCCAAATAACCATCCTCCACCAAATGCCAGCTCAATCCATTCATTATTTTGAGCCCAGCTTCAACATTCGCATTTATGTCCAGTGTGGTACTTTGCAAAGCAAGTACCACCTAGGCTCCTCCTTTTGAGGTGAAAATTTGTGAAGACGGTCTTTTTAGTAACTGATCATCCTCAGCCAAAACTCACGCCCATTAGCCATGTGCATTTCCCGTCCCGCAAATCAAACACTTGGCTGCTTATTCATGTTTGAGCATCGCTCGGTCTCCTCGTGAGAATCTTATGTTGTGATTTTCTTCCTAGCACCTACCTTGGGAGTGCCCAACCCACTAGACATGCCTAGGCCGCCTAGAACACATGGCAACGCCACGGTCACACGGTGACCACGCGACGGGCATGTGAGCTTACGCGCTCTAGAGTTGGGGCCCTCAGCCACCGTCCAAACCTCGATGTCTCGCCATCAAACCATGTATTTCTGATTAAATAGATACTTATTTACCTAGAAATGATTTTTGGAAAAATAAAGAGCAAACTATGAGGCATTGCAGTTCAAATTTGACCCACTTCGGTGAATCGGCGGAATTTGTCTTTTTCACGGAGGTGGATCAAAATTTTGACACCCAACCATTTTGTCAATTGTGCATTAAATATGGCCTAGTATTTTATAAAATTGATTAGGTCCAATTTTGCAACAAATATATGGTAGGTCCTTCACAAAAAAAACTCATTTCGGGCACTCGGAAAAGGGAAAATGAATTTTTCGTGCAAAGAAAATGAAAACTCCCTTAGGCAACATTGTTTGGAATTCCAAGATGCACCCTCGTGCAGAATATGAGATCATTTGAACAAACTATGCCATGAATGTGACCATAAGATTGATCATTTGGCTTGAAAGTCATGAATCTTCACACTTGATAGCTCATTTCTGAGAACACTTTTTAAAAAGTTTATTAATTTTCCTGGAAACTTGGTCACATATAATGACACAATGCGAAGGTTTTCCAATTTTTTGTTTTTTTTTGAATTTTTTATGCCCGTTTCAAAATGCGGTCAAAACGGCGGGCTTGACCGTTCCTAGCTAGTGGTTGAATCTTGGAATTTTTTCGGTGTTTCTCTTATTAAATAGATACTTATGTACCTAGAAATGATTTTTGGAAAAAAATAAAGAGCAAGCTATGAGGCAGCTGCAGTTCAAATTTGACCCGCTTCCAACTGAATCGGCAGGAATTTGTCTTTTTCACCAGAGGTGGATCAAAACTTTTGACACCCAACCATTTGGTCAATTGTGAATCAAACATGGCCTAGTATTTTATAAATATGATTTGGTCCAATTTTGCAACAAATATATGGTAGGTCCTTCACAAAAAAACTCATTTCGGGCACTCAGAAAATGGAAAATGAATTTTCCGTGCAAAGAAAATAAAAACTCCCTTAAGCAATATTGTTTGGAATTCCAAGATGCACCCTTGTGCACAATATGTGATCATTTGAACAAACTATGCCATGATCGTGGCCATAAGATTGATCATTTGGCTTGAAAACCCTGAACCTTCACGCGTGATAGCTCATTTTTTAGAACACTTTTTTAGAATAATTGCCGTATTACAAGTTTATTATTTTTCTTGAAAACTTGGTCACATACAATGACACAATGCGAAGGTTTCCCAATTTTTTTGATTTTTTATGCCCGTTTCAAAATGCGGTCAAAACGGCGGGAATGACCGTTCCTAGCTAGTGGTTGAATCTTGGAATTTTTTTGGTGTTTCTTTGATTAAATAGATACTTATGTACCTAGAAATAATTTTTGGAAAAAATAAAGAGCAAGCTATGAGGCAGCTGCAGTTCAAATTTGACCCGCTTCCAACTGAATTGGCAGGAATTTGTCTTTTTCACCAGAGGTGGATCAAAACTTTTGACACCCAACCATTTGGTCAATTGTGAATCAAATATGGCCTAGTATTTTATAAAAATGATTTGGTCCAATTTTGCAACAAATATATGGTAGGTCCTTCACTTAAAAAACTCATTTCGGGCATTCGGAAAATGGAAAATGAATTTTGCGTGCAAAGAAAATAAAAACTCCCTTAAGAAATATTGTTTGGAATTCCAAGATGCACCCTTGTGCACAATATGAGATCATTTGAACAAACTATGCCATGAACAAGGCCATAAGGTTGATCATTTGGCTTGAAAACCCTGAATCTTGATGCATGATAACTCGTTTCTGAGAACACTTTTTTAAAATAATTGCCATAATACAAGTTTATTATTTTTCCTGGAAACTTGGTCACATATAATGACACAATGCGAAGGTTTCCCAATTTTTTGATTTTTTTTGAATATTTTATGCCCGTTTCAAAATGCGGTCAAAACGGCGGGAATGACCGTTCCTAGCTAGTGGTTGAATCTTGGAATTTTTTGGTCTTTCTATGATTAAATAGATACTGATGTACCTAGAAATGATTTTTGTAAAAAATAAAGAGCAAGCTATGAGGTAGCTGCAGTTCAAATTTGACCCGCTTCCAACTGAATCGGCAGGAATTTGTCTTTTTCACCAGAGGTGTATAAAAACTTTTGACAACCAACCATTTGGTCATTTGTGCATTAAATATGGCCTAATATTTTATAAAAATGATTTGGTCCCATTTTGCCACAAATATATGATAGGTCCTTCACAAAAAACCTCATTTTGGGCTCTCAAAAAATGAAAAATGATTTTTTTCGTTCAAAGAATATGAAAACCTCCTTAGGCAACATTGTTTGACATTCCAATATGCACCCTTGTGCACGATATGAGATCATTTTAACAAACTATGTGATGAATGTGGCCATAAGATTGTTCATTTGGCTTGAATGCCATTGATCTCCACACATGATAGCTCGTTTCTGAGAACACTTTTTAAATAAAATTATCGTATTACAAGTTTATTATTTTTCCTGTAACTTGGCCACATATAATGACACAATGCGAAGGTTTTGCATTTTTTGATTTTTTTTGAATTTCTTATGCCCGTTTCGAAATGCGGTCAAAACGGTGGGAATGACCGTTCCTAGCTAATGGTTGAATCTTGGATTTTTTTGGTGTTTCTCTGATTAAATAGATACTTATGTACCTAGAAATGATTTTTGGAAAAAATAAAGAGCAAACTATGAGGCAGCTGTAGTTCAAATTCGACCTGCTTCCTTCTAAAATGGCGGAATTTTCTCTTTTTCACCAGAGGTGTATAAAAACTTTTGACAACCAACCATTTGGTCATTTGTGCATTAAATATGGCCTAATATATTATAAAAATGATTTGGTCCCATTTTGCAACAAATATATGGTAGATCATTTACAAAAAAAACTCAATTTAGGCACTCGAAAAATAGAAAAATGATTTTTTTGACCAATTTAGATGGTCATAACGTCATACTGTATTCTGATTGGCCCGTGGACTCTCGCGCGGATCATGCATTGAACACCGTCGGATGTTCGTGGATCCAACGGCGGTCCTCAGCCCTCCCACACCATCCCCGAAACCCTAGCTCTGCCCGGTGGTCATTTTGCATCCACCCCCCTGCCTCCTTTCTCCCCTCTTCCAGATCTTCCAAGCTCCTCTCGATCCCCTCCCCTCGCTTTCCTTGATCCAGATCGCCGTGCTCTGCTCCTCCCTCCCCCCCTCCGGCAAGACCCCCACGCTCTGCTCCTCCCTCCCTCTCTCCCCTCCAGCGGCCTCCCTCTCCTCGATCCAAATCAAACCGCAACCAATCCCCCACCCCACCCTTCCTCCCTCTCACTGCCAGCAGTGCTGCGCAGAGGCACGGACCCACTCGCACCCCCGCCCGAATCCAAGCGGCGCCGTCCTCGTGTGCACTCGCGGTGGCCATTATAGCCTTGGCCTTCGCGCGGCCACGCCGGAGCATGGCGGCTCAGCTGGCGAACCTCGGGGCCATTTCCGTGCTCGGCCGCGGCGCCAAGGGCGTCGTCTTCCACGTCGTGCCCGAGGGTGAGGGCGGTGCCGGCGACGTCGCCATGGCGCTCAAGGCGGTCTCATGGGAGGCCGCGCGGCACAAGAAGATTGGCGGCGGGGGGGGAGGGGGGGCGGACACCAGAGGATCTGGTTTGAGCGCGACGAGCTCCTTACCCCGCGCCACCCGCTGCTCCCCGCCCTCCGCGGTGTCCTCGCCACTGACGCCGTTGTCGGCTTCGCCATCGACCGCTACGGCAGCAGAGACCTCAACTCCCTCCGACGCGAGAAGATGTTCTCCGACTCCGTCATACGGTACACGCTCAACCAACGCCCTTACGCTACGCACTGCCGTAGGACAAATTGGCAAGATTTGATCCGTAGAAGATCTGGAAAATCTTCCTGGCGAATTTGTCAATTACATGTGCCTCGTTGCTGTTTGATTCTACAAACTGCGTGACTCAAAAGTATGGTTTTCTTTGTAAGTCATGCAGTTTATACCAAAATAATGTGCTACTCTCTTTTGAACAGATCTATCTACCCA
Organism: Aegilops speltoides; assembly: GCA_021437245.1. Taxonomy (NCBI): domain Eukaryota; kingdom Viridiplantae; phylum Streptophyta; class Magnoliopsida; order Poales; family Poaceae; genus Aegilops; species Aegilops speltoides. The sequence continues at coordinate 440,902,973 of CM038145.1, read as the reverse complement.
ACTTATCTGCTACGATTTGGAGGCCTGAATTTAACTATGCGTGTTTCATCTGCAGAACTGACGTATTGATTTGGGTTGGCAAATATGGATGCCTACTTCTTTTAAAAGTGATGAAGGAGGAATGATGTTACCAGATGAATCTTGAGATTCCAATGTAGTAGCAATTGTTACAAGGTGAGAAGATCTTTTAAGTTTGATACAGGTCTACCCTCTTCCTCTCCATTCGGTGACCCTACTGACTTGCCATGATTTCTGTGTGCTTCATTTACAGAGCTGGCTGTGAGGATGCTTTGGGTTGGCAATTACAAATGGTTTTCTCAAAGAGGATGGAGAGGAGTGCCAGGATATATATATGCATGCACATGTATCAGACAAGTCTTCAGTTTTTTCGTAAGTAAACAAATGCAGTATTTGTTATTCTGCTATAGCAGCTAGATGAATAAGTAACGGTTTATATCACCAGTAGCACAAGGAGCGATTGTGTACTGAACTATTGATGATATGGATATTTATCTTATGTAGCATTCCTAATTAGCTATGGAGGTATTAGTAATGCCTAAGAAGTTTGATGGATATTTATCTTATGTATGCACTGCCTAAGAAGTATGATGCACTTCAGTAGGATTCAGTTTGGTGAGGGTTGACATGATTGGTGATGCCGTATTATTGTGTCTGTTTGACTTGAGTTGTTGTATAGTTAGGGTCACTTGTCGTGTCAGGGTGTCTGACTGCAATCTTTGGCTTGCCTGATGCTAAATTCTAGATACTAGGTAGGATGATACTTCGTGGAGAAACAGTTGTATAGAAATTCTATCATTGTGTTGTATAGTGGGTATCTGATTCAGTAGCAAATTATGAAAAGGGATACAATCCATGCTTTATTGTAACACATGGATATCTCACTTGGTATCTTGTGCTAGTGCTGCTCCCTGTGATAGAGTAGAATGATACTTCGTGGCATACATTCTCTGTCTCTGTTCAAGAACGATCCACATTTGGCTGATTGGTGCTTAACTGGATTGAATGTATCACCAAATAATCGTGTAATGAGTAGGTTTGCTAGGAGAAGTACCATTACCATTTTATGGAGTCCCTCGGTTCATAGGCTGAGCAGCTCTGTTCCAATGTGTGCTTCCTTTTATGCCGAAGTGTACGTTTCCCCTTGCACGAACATTAAGACCATGTAGAAGCGCAGAAGGATCTGTTTTAGCAAAAGACACCGTCAAGTCAGTCCTCAAGTAGTCCGAACAGTAAGACCACGTAGAAGCGCAGAAGGATCTGTTTTAGCAAAAGACACCGTCAAGTCAGTCCTCAAGTAGTCTTTTACGGCTACGTAACTTTTACTCCATGTCTTGGTTCATATGCTACAGAAAACTGCGGCTCTGCGTTTAATTTATTTCTTATACATCTCTATAAATTAGTAATAGCAGTTTGGATTGCTCTGTCTTCACAGTGCTCGAATGGATTAGATTTATAACTCAATGGTGAACCATAGTTTCCATGTTTCCGGTCTAGTTGACATGTTTACAACTCAATGGTGAACCATAGTTGACATGTTAAGTATGTCATCTGCATTTCGATCTGAATATGTTGGCAAGAGTGTCTAAATTAATTTAGTATATATGCATGTTTCATCTTAGTCTCTCAGTATGGTTGGATGTGTGCTTTAGGGGGATAAACTGCTATCTATGCTCGTTATTGGCTCTGAAGTTTTATGTTTGTCCAGTGTGTAAGGAGCTCTAATTTCTCTTTCTAGCGCCTAAATTATGCCATGTGTACCAGGGGGAGCTAGATGTATGATGTACGGCAACGGGAATGGGAGCTGGTGAGGAAAGGAACCTGCTGGGACAACCAAATCGAGTACCTTCTCTACATGTTGGATTTGCTCCCTTGCACAACCGTAAATGCCTCTGCAAACATGATACTATATATATGCATGTCATAGTCAGCAGTTAGCGTGTGGCAATGAAGTGAACCATCAGATTACATTTTGCTTTGTCTTGTTGATAATGCCATATGTCTTGCAATCAGATTTCATTTCTGTTTGTTATGGTAATATAAAAAATATTCATGCTGTCAAAATTTTCATAGTGCTATAGAACATCTAGTAACAAGAATATGAAATTATAAATAGCAAAAAATTCTTGTCTTGTGCGGTCTGAGTCTAAGGAAATAAAAATAATCGCTTATACAATTTCATCTATATTGAGTTTATATATCAGAATACCTTTCATTTCTTTAGTTTGATTGTTTCCCTTGTATTCAATATGCTTCTAATAGCTGATCCTTCCATTTTTGATGTGGCATCTTTTTTTTCACAGGTGTTGTGTGTTCTGGAAGATGGAAGAGGAAGAAAATTAATTTTTGTTGAACTAAATTTTTTGTATTCTATTTTGTTGTATGTATGATTTGATAGTTTTGTATAGGAACATGTGATACTATTTTGTAGGGCTTTATGGCCTGTGATGTAAACATATTTAGTGATGAATTATGAAATTATTTGCAAAATTTATTGAAAAGGAGAATCATTTGTATGAATATGGGCTGCATATATGTGAATGGGCTTAAAAGTGTACTTATTATTTGACTGTATAAAAAGGCTGAATATAAACCAGAAAATGGGCTGCACAAAATAGTACCTATATTCTTGAAAGGCCAAACGTGCATAGCAGTTGATGGGCTGAACAGTAGGGCTTGGCCCATGTAGCTGACAAAAATTAACAGAGATAAATATACCAAATGGGCTGAATTGTTGGGCTCGACCCATGTAAAACACCTATTCGGACCGGGCTGAATCTTGTCAGTGACCTTTTCAATTGGTTGTAGTTTTGCCACGTCAGATTGCCACGTCGGATCGGACGTGGCCTGGGCAGATAGCTAGTGACCAAAACAAAAGGTCATGGGTTCAACGACCTTCTGTTTTGGTCGTAAACGTCTACGACCTTCTCACAGAGAAGGTTGTTAATTTCAGTTTACGACCGCCAGCTTTTGACCTTCTGTTTTTGGTCACAAAAAGGTCGCAAATGAAAAAATGACCTTTCAGTGACCAATAGTCAAGGTCACAAGTTGACATATTTCTTGTAGTGTAGTAATTGTAACAGTGGCAACGGTAAAGTAACTAAGCAAATATCAATATGTGAAAAGCTCGTAGACATTCGATCAGTGATGGATAATTATGTCGGATGCGATTCCTCATGTAATAGTTATAACATAGGGTGACACAGAACTAGCTCCAGTTCATCAATGTAATGTAGGCATGTATTCTGAATATAGTCATATGTGCTTATGGAAAAGAACTTGCATTACATCTTTTGTCCTACCCTCCCGTGGCAGTGGGGTCCTATTGGAAACTAACGGATATTAAGGGCTCCTTTTAATACAGTACCGGACCAAAGCATTAACACTTAGTGAATACATGAACTCCTCAAACTACGGTCATCACCGAGAGTGGTCCCCATTGTTGTCACTTCGGGGTTGTCGGATCATAACACATAATAGGTGACTATAGACTTGCAAGATAGGATCAAGAACTCACATATATTCATGAAAACATGATAGTTTAAGAGATGAAATCATGGCACTCGGGCCCTAGTGACAAGCATTAAGCATAGCAAAGTCATAGCAACATCAATCTCAGAACATAGTGGATACTAGGGATCAAACCCTAACAAAACTAACTTGATTACATGGTAAATCTCATCCAACCCATCGCCGTCCAGCAAGCCTACAATGGAATTACTCACGCATGATGGTGAGCATCATGAAATTGGTGATGGAGGATGGTTGATGATGACGACGGCAATGGATTCCCCTCTCCGGAGCCCCGAACGGACTCCAGATCAGCCCTCCCAAGAGAGTTTAGGGCTTTGCGGCGGCTCCGTATCGTAAAACGTGATGAATCCTTCTCTCTGATTTTTTTCTCCCCGAACGTTAATATATGAAGTTGGAGTTGGGGTTGATGGAGCTCCAGGGGGCCCACGAGGCAGGGGGCGCGCCCAGGGGGGTAGGGCGCGCCCCCACCCTTGTGGACTGGGTGTGGGCCCCCTGGCCTTGATTCTTTCGCCAATATTTTTTATTAATTCCAAAAAGTTGCTCCGTGGATTTTTAGGTCATTCCAAGAACTTTTATTTCTACACAAAAATAACACCATGGCAGTTCTGTTGAAAACAACGTCAGTCCGGGTTAGTTCCATTCAAATCATGCAAGTTAGAGTCCAAAACAAGGGCAAAAGTGTTTGGAAAAGTAGATACGATGGAGACGTATCAACTCCCCCAAGCTTAAACCTTTGCTTGTCATCAAGCAATTCAGTTGACAAACTGAAAGTGATAAAGAAAAACTTTTACAAACTCTGTTTGCTCTTGTTATTGCAAATATGTAAAGCCAGCATTCAAGTTTTCAGCAAAGATTATGAACTAACCATATTCACAATAATACTTAGGTCTCATGTTTACTCATATCAATGGCATAATCAACTAGCGAGCAATAATAATAAATCTCGGATGACAACACTTTCTCAAAACAACCATAATATGATATAACAAGATGGTATCTTGCTAGCCCTTTCTGAGACCGCAAAACATAAATGCAGAGCACCTCTGAAGATCAAGGACTGACTAAACATTGTAATTAATGGTAAAAGAGATCCAATCATAGTCATAGCAATATAAATTAATAGTAATGCATGCAAATGACAGTGGTGCTCTCCAACTGGTGCTTTTTAATAAGAGGAGGATGACTCAACATAAAAGTAAATAGATAGGCCCTTCGCAGAGGGAAGCAGGGATTTGTAGAGGTGCCAGAGCTCGATTTTGAAATAGAGATAAATAATATTTTGAGCAGTATACTTGCATTGTCAACATAACAACCAAGAGATCTCGATATCTTCCATGCCACACACATTATAAGCGGTTCCCAAATAGAATAGTAAAGTTTATACTCCTCCACCACCAACAAGCATCAACCCATGGCTTGCCCGAAACAACGGGTGCCTCCAACTAACAACAATCTTGGGGGCGTTTTATTTGCCATTATTCTGATTTTATTTGAGCATGGGACTGGGCATCCCGGTTACCGGCCATTTTCTCATGAGTGAGGAGCGGAGTCCACTTTTCTTGAGAATAACCCGCCTAGCATGGAAGATATAGACAACCCTAGTTGATACATGAGCTGTTCGAGCATACAAAACAGAATTTCATTTGAAGGTTTGGAGTTTTGCACATGCAAATTTACTTGGAATGGCAGGTAAATACCGCATATAGGAAGGTATGGTGGACTCATTTGGAATAACTTTGGGGTTTTATGGATTTTGGATGCACAAGCAGTATTCCCGCTTAGTACAAGTGAAGGCTAGAAAGAGACTGGGAAGCGACCAACTAGAGAGCGACAACAATCATGAACATGCATTAAAATTAATCAACATTGAGTGCAGGCATGAGTAGGATATAATCCACCATTTGAACATAAATATCGTGGAGGCTATGTTGATTTTGTTTCAACTACATGCGTGAACATGTGCCAAGTCAAGTCACTCAAATCATTCAAAGGAGGATACCACCCTATTATACCACATCACAACCATTTTAATAGCATGTTGGCACGCAAGGTAAACCATTATAAACTCCTAGCTAATTAAGCATGACATAAGCAACTATAATCTCTAATTGTCATTGCAAACATGTTTATTCATAATAGGCTGAATCAGGAATGATGAACTAATCATATTTACAAAAACAAGATAGGTCGAGTTCATACCAGCTTCTCTCATCTCAATCAGTCCATCATATATCGGCATCATTGCCTTTCACTTGCACGACCGAACGGTGTGGATAATAGTAATAGTGCACGTGCGTTGGACTAAGCTGGAATATGCAAGCATTCAATTCAAGGGAGAAGACAAGGTAATATGGGCTCTTGGTTAAATCAACAATAATGCATATGAGAGCCACTCAACATTTTCATCATGGTCTTCTCCTCTCGACCCCCAAAGAAAAGAAAAGAAATAAAACTATTTACACGGGAAAGCTCCCAATAAGCAAAAGAAGAACGAGAAATATTTTTGAGTTTTCTTTTAATTACTACTGCTACAGGCATGGAAATTAAGCTAGCTAAAAGCTATAACTAATTTTTTTGTTTTTTCTTAAGGTTATTCGAACACACAAAAAGAAAGCAAGAAAAGGAAATAAACTAGCATGGATAGTACAATGAAAAAGTATGCGCACCGACAACTGGAATGAGTGTGTGAACATGAATGTAATATCGGTGAGAAATACATACTCCCCCAAGCTTAGGCTTTTGGCCTAAGTTGGTCTATCCCCATGGATTAGAGCTACTCTCTTCAGTGTACTGGGGAGAGTCATCCGAGTGCCACTGGTTGGCGATCTCCTCCGGTTCCCACTGATAAAATGACTGTTGATAAGGGTCAAGTGGGGGTTCCGGCTCAGGCTCTTGAGCTGGTGTCTGGCTCCGGTATGTGTAAACGGCCTCCGGCAAGATGTGGTACGTGCCTGAAGATAAATCAAACAAATAGGGTGCAGGCAAGATAATAGTCTCACTGTGAGTTTTATTAAATCTCGAATTATACTTAAGCATCATCTCAATATTTTTAACAATAAATTCATGCTACCATACTCTTATAATCTAGAAAAATAGGGGGCATCAACTTTTCCTCTTTCTCATAATGCCTAATAGGTATCCTAAAGTGTTTAGCAAGGCGTGAAGCAAAGATGCCTCCAAAGATGGGACTCTTTGTATGGTTCAGGCTTAATCATTTAGCAATAATAGCGGCTAAGCTAAAAGTGTTATCACGAAACAGAGCATGGCACAAAATAACAATATTTGGGGCACTAAGGTTTCCATAGTTCCCGCGACCAATTAAGCATCTACTAGCGAATATTGAAAAGTAACGTAGAACAGGAAAGTGTATGCTAGTGATTCTTGCATCAAAAACCTTTCCCATTTCCCGTACAGCAATCATATCAATAAATCCATCCACATCACTACGATGTGGTTCCTCTATGCTGCCCTCAAAGGGTAACTTGCAAACCCCACAAAAATCAAATAATGACATCTCCCTAACCTCATCATATAAATGAAACTCCACTGAAGGTGGTGATTTCCTAGCATGGAAATGACAATTTTGCATAAAAGTATTAGTGAGTAGGAGATACTGATCGAGCTGGTCGTGGAGGAAGTCGACGAGGCCTGCATTCTCAGCCAAATGATAAAAGTCATCATGAATCCCGGCTGCTCTCAAGAACTCATCACAAGGCCATTCACACGGCCGAACCTCCGCAGTGCGAGGGAGATTAAATTTGGGCTTTTTGTTCTCTTCACTCTGCTTATCCTTTGAGCTTCGGCTCAAAGAACCCCTCAAAAATCTCTTCATAATTTTCTGAAAATTCTGAAATTTTTATAACTCAAAATAAAAGTGACCCAAACTCAACAAAATTGGTAGCAACTACTCCCACAAGTGCCTAGAGACTATATCATGCATTTGAACTACTTGGGACCAAATAAATTTGACATGCAAGCCCAAGAACAGGGTCACCTAGGCAGTAAAAATTTGCAATGAATAAAACACTAGAACAAAAACTAATTGGACCATTGGAGGAGTCACATACCAAAGAACAATCCCCCAAAGCAGTTTTCTGAGGGGAGCTTTGAGCAAGGAGATCGAAAATGGCAGAAAGATGAGCTAGAACTTGTGCTTGAGCTGGTTGGTGATTTTTTTGGGAGGAAGAAGAAGTGTGTGGGTGCAGGAATAAGTGGAGGGGACCAGGGGCCCATGAGGCAGGGGGCGTGCCCCAGGGGGTGGGCGCGCCCTGGACCCTTGTGGCCAGGTGCTGGCTCCCCCTGATGTGTTCTCAATGCCAGATATTCTCAAATATTCTAGAAAAAATCATATTTCATTTTCAGGGCATTTGGAGAACTTTTATTTTTGGGGTATTTTTTATTGCATGGATAAATCAGAAAGCAGACAGAAATACTAATTTTGCTTTATTTAATCTAAATAACAGAAAGTAAAAGGATGATACAGAGAGTTGTACTTTCTAACTTCATCCATCTCATGCTCATCAAAAGGAATCCACTAACAAGGTTGATCAAGTCTTGTTAACAAACTCATTCCGAATCGCATGAAACCGGAGAATTTTCGAATAACACTAGGTTACCTCAACGGGGATATGTACATCCCCAACAATAAGAATATCATATTTCTTCTTGACAATAGGAAGAGGAAATTCAAAACCTCCAATAATAATCGATGGAATTTTTCCAATAGAATTGATACTGTGGACTTGAGGTTGTTTCCTCGGAAAGTGTACAATATGCTCATTACCATTAACATGAAAAGTCACATTGCCTTTGTTGCAATGAATAACAGCCCCAACAGTATTCAAAAAGGGTCTACCAAGGATAATCGACATACTATCGTCCTCAGGAATATCAAGAATAACAAAGTCCGTTAAAATAGTAACATTTGCAACCACAACAGGCACATCCTCACAAATACCAACAGGTATAGCGGTCGATTTATCGGCCATTTACAAAGATATTTCAGTAGGTGTCAACTTATTCAATTCAAGTCTACGATATAAAGAGAGAGGTATAACACTAACACCGGCTCCAAGATCACATAAAGCCGTTTTAACATAGTCTCTTTTAATGAAGCATGGTATAGTTGGTACTCCTGGATCTCCAAGTTTCTTTGGTAGTCCACCCTTAAAAGTATAATTAGCAAGCATGGTGGAAATTTCAGCTTCCGGTATCTTTCTTTTATTTGTTACAATATCTTTCATGTACTTAGCATAAGGATTCATTTTAAGCATATCAGTCAAACGCATACGCAAAAAGATAGGTCTAATCATTTCAGCAAAGCACTCAAAATCCTCATCATCCTTTTTCTTGGATGGTTTAGGAGGAAAAGGCATGGGTTTCTGAACCCATGGTTCTCTTTCCTTACCATGCTTCCTAGCAATGAAGTCTCTCTTATCATAATGTTGATTTTTTGATTGTGGGTTATCAAGATCAACAACAGGTTCAACCTCTACATCATTATTATTGCTATGTTGAGCATCAACATGAACATCATCATTAACATTATCACTAGGTTCATGTTCATCACCAAATTGTGTTTCAACATCAGAAATAGAAATATCATTGGGATTCTCAGGTGTGTTTACAACAGGTTCACTAGAAGCATGCAAAGTACTATCAATTTCTTTTTCTTCCTCTTAGGAGGACTAGGTGCATCAACATTATTTCTCTGAGAATCTTGCTCAATTCTCTTAGGGTGGCCCTCAGGATACAAAGGTTCCTGAGTCATTTTACCACCTCTAGTCATAACTCTAACAGCATTATCATTTCTCTTATCATTTAATTCATTGAGCAAATCATTTTGAGCTTTAAGCACTTGTTCTACTTGGGTGGTAACCATAGAAGCATGTTTACTAATGAGTTTAAGTTCACCCTTAACTCTAGACATATAGTCACTCAAGTGTCCAATCATATAAGCATTACTTTTCAATTGTCTACCAACATAAGCATTGAAGTTCTCTTGTTTAGCCATAAAGTCATCAAACTCATCCAAGCATTGGCTAGGAAACTTAGTAGAAGGGATTTCAACTTTATCATATCTATAGAGAGAATTTACCTTTACTACCTGTGTTGGGTTATCAAGACCATGTATTTCTTCAATAGGAGGTAAATTAAGGCCATATATTTCTTCAACAAGAGGTAAATTCTTAACATCTTTAGCTTCAATACCTTTTTCTTTCATAGATTTCTTTGCCTCTTGCATATCTTCAGGACTGAGAAATAGAACACCTCTTTTCTTCGGAGTTGGCTTAGGAGTTGGTTCAGGAAGTGTCCAATTGTTTTCATTAGTCAACATATTATTCAATAGCAATTCAGCTTGATCAACTGTTCTTTCCCTAAAAACACAACCAGCACAACTATCCAGGTGGTCTCTGGAAGCATCGGTTAGTCCATTATAAAAGATATCAAGTATTTCATTTTTCTTGAGAGTATGATCAGGCAAAGCATTAAGTAATTGGAGAAGCCTCCCCCAAGCTTGTGGGAGACTCTCTTCTTCAATTTGCACAAAATTATATATTTCCCTTAAAGGAACTTGTTTCTTATGAGCGGGGAAATATTTAGCAGAGAAGTAATAAATCATATCCTGGGGACACGCACACAACCAGGATGAAGAGAATTAAACCATGCTTTAGCATCACCCTATAGTGAGAATGGAAATAATTTAAGGATATAGTAGTAACGAGTTTTCTCATCATTAGTGAATAGGGTGGCTATATCATTCAATATAATAAGATGTGCCACAACAATTTCAGATTCATAGCCATAAAAAGGATCAGATTCAACCAAAGTAATTATCTCAGGATCGACAGAGAAATCATAATCCTTATCAATAACAAAGATAGGTGAAGTAGCAAAAGCAGGGTGATATTTCGTTCTAGCATTCAGAGACTTTTCTTTCATCTTAGCTAATAACTTCTTAAGATCAGATCTATCATTGCAGGCAAGAAAATCTCTAGCAGTTTCTTCATCCATAACATAACCCTCAGGCACAACAGGCAATTCATATCTGCGGGAAGAATCTTCATCATCACTTTCATCAATATTATCAGTTTCAATAATTTCATTCTCTCTAGCCCTAGCAAGTTGTTCATCAAGAAATTCACCTAATGGCACAGTAGTATGAAGCATAGAAGTAGTTTCATCATAAGTATCATGCATAGCAGACGTTGCATCATCAATAACATGCGACATATCAGAATTAATAGCAGAAGCAGGTTTAGGTGTCGCAAGCTTACTCAAAACAGAAGGAGAATCAAGTGAGAGCTAGATGGCAGTTCCTTACCTCCCCTCGTAGTTGAGGGAAAAATCTTAGTTCTTTAGTCTTTCAAGTTCCTCATAGTGATCAGCAGATATAAATCCCAAGTGACTCAAAGAATAGAGTTATGCTCCCCGACAACGGCACCAGAAAATAGTCTTGATAGCCCACAAGTATAGGGGATCGCAACAGTTTTCGAGGGTAGAGTATTCAGCCCAAATTATTGATTCGACACAAGGGGAGCCAAAGAATATTCTCAAGTATTAGCAGTTGAGTTGTCAATTCAACCACATCCGGATAACTTAATATCTGCAGCAAAGTATTTAGTAGCAAAGTAGTATGGAAGTGTGAAGAACGGTAGCAAAAGTGTGAGAGCAGTTTTGTAGTAATTGTAACAGTGGCAATGGTAAAGTAACTAAGCAAAGATCAATATGTGAAAAGCTCGTAGGCATTGGATCAGTGATGGATAATTATGTCGGATGCGATTCCTCATGTAATAGTTATAACATAGGGTGACACAGAACTAGCCCTAATTCATCAATGTAATGTAGTCATGTATTCCGAATATAGTCATACGTGCTTATGGAAAAGAACTTGCATGACATCTTTTGTCCTACCTTCCCGTGGCAGTGGGGTCCTATTGGAAACTAAGGGATATTAAGTCCTCCTTTTAATAGAGTACCAGACCAAAGTATTAACACTTAGTGAATACATGAACTCCTCAAACTACGGTCATCATCGAGAGTGGTCCTGATTGTTGTCACTTCGGGGTTGTCAGATCATAACACATAATAGGTGACTATAGACTTGCAAGATAGGATCAAGAACTCACATATATTCATGAAAACATAATAGGTTCAGATCTGAATCATAGCACTCGGGCCCTAGTGACAAACATTAAGCATAACAAAGTCATAGCAACATCAATCTCAGAACATAGTGGAGACTAGGGATCAAACCCTAACAAAACTAACTTGATTACATGGTAAATATCATCCAACCCATCACCGTCCAGCAAGCCTACGATGGAATTACTCACGCACAACGGTGAGCATCATGAAATTGGTGATGGAGGATGGTTTATGATGACGACGGCAATGGATTCCCCTCCTTGGAGCCCCGAACGGACTCCAGATCAGCCCTCCCGAGAGAGTTTAGGGCTTGGCGGCGGCTCCGTATCGTAAAACGCGATGAATCCTTCTCTCTGATTTTTTTTCTCCCTGAACGCGAATATATGGAGTTGGAGTTGAGGTTAGTGGTGTTGGAAATATGCCCTAGAGGCAATAATAAAAGTATTATTATATTTCAATGTTCATGATAATTGTCTTTTGTTCATGCTATAACTGTATTATCCGGAAATCGTAATACACGTGTGAACACTTAGACCACAAATGTCCCTAGTGAGCCTCTAGTTGACTAGCTCGTTGTGATCAACAGATAGTCATGGTTTCCTGACTATGGACATTGGATGTCGTTGATAACGGATCACATCATTAGGAGAATGATGTGATGGACAAGACCCAATCCTAAGCATAGCATAAAAGATCGTGTAGTTCGTTTGCTAGAGCTTTGCCAATGTCAAGTATCTCTTCCTTCGACCATGAGATCGTAACTCCGGATACCGTAGGAGTGCCTTGGGTGTATCAAACGTCACAACGAATCGGTTGACTATAAAGGTGCATTACGGTATCTCCGAAAGTATCTGTTGGGTTGACACGAATCGAGATCGATTTGTCACTCCGTATGACGGAGAGGTATCTCTGGGCCCACTCGGTAATGCATCATCATAATGAGCTCAAGTTGACCAATGTGTTGCCACGGGATCATGCATTACGGATGCGAGTAAAGTGACTTGCCGTAACGAGACTGAACAAGGTATTGGGATACCGACGATCGAGTCTCGGGCAAGTAACGCACCGATTGACAAAGGGAATTGCATATGTGGTTTGATCAATCCTCGACATCGTGGTTCAACCGATGAAATCATCGAGGAGCATGTGGGAGCCAACATGGGTATCCAGACCCCGCTGTTGGTTATTGCCCGAGAGTCGTCTCGGTCATGTCTGCGTGTCTCCCGAACCCGTAGGGTCTATACACTTAAGGTTCAGTGACGCTAGGGTTATTAGGAAGACTAGTATGTGACTACCGAATGTTGTTAGGAGTCCCGGATGAGATCCCGGACGTCACGAGGAGTTTCGGAATGGTTCGGAGGTAAAGAATAATATATAGGAAGTGGTATTTCGGCCATCGAGAAAGTTTCGGGGTCTCCCGGTAATGTACCGGGACCACCGGAAGGGTCCCGGGGGTCCACCGGGTGGGGCCACCTATCCCGGAGGGCCCCATGGGCTGAAGTGGAAGGGGAACCAGCCTATAGTGGGCTGGTGCGCCCCCCTAGGCCCACCCCCTGCACCTAGGGTTGAAACCCTAGGGGTGGGGGGCGCCCCACTTGGCTTGGGGGGCACTCCACCCCCTTGGCCGCCGCCCCCTTGGAGATTGGATCTCAGGGGCAGCGCCAGGGGCCTATATAAAGGGGGGAGGGAGGGGGGCTGCTGCACCCATCTCCAAGGCGCAGCCCCTCCCCTCCCTAACACCTCTCCTCCTCCGCAAGCGCTTGGCGAAGCCATGTCAGAGTACTGCTTCTCCACCATCACCATGCCGTCGTGCTGCCGGTGGAGCTGTCTTCCTCAACTTCTCCTTCCTCCTTGCTGGATCAAGACGGAGGAGACGTCACTCGTCCCGTACGTGTGTTGAACGCGGAGGTGCTGTCCGTTCAGCACTTGGTCATCGGTGATTCGAATCACGTCGAGTACGACTACATCATCACCTTGCAAGCTTCCGCACGCTTTCTACAAGTGGTATGTAGATGCAAACTCTCTCCCAATACTCGTTGCTTAGATGAACTCATAGATGGATCTTGGTGAAACCGTAGGAAAATTTTTAATTTTCTGCAACGTTCCCCAACAGTGGTATCAGAGCTAGGTCTATGCGTAGTTCTCTAATGCACGAGTAGAACACAATTTGTTGTGGGCATTGATCTTGTCAACTTACTTGCCTCTACTAGTCTTTTCTTGCTCAACGGTATTGTGGGATGAAGCGGCCCGGACCGACCTTACACGTACGCTTACGTGAGACCGGTTCCACCGACTGACATGCACTAGTTGCATATGGTGGCTGGCGGGTGTCTGTCTCTCCCACTTTAGTTGGAGCGGATTCGACGAACAGGGCCCTTATGAAGGGTAAATAGAAGTTGACAAAATCACGTTGTGGTGATTCGTAGGTAAGAAAACGTTCTTGCTAGAACCCAATCGCAGCCACGTAAAAGATGCAACAACAATTAGAGGACGTCTAACTTGTTTTTGCAGCGATTGATCATGTGATGTGATATGGCCAGAAGTTGTGATGAATGATGAATTGTGATGTATGAGATCATGTTCTTGTAATAGGATTCACAACTTGCATGTCGATGAGTATGACAACCGGCAGGAGCCATAGGAGTTGTCTTTATTTTTTTGTATGACCTGCGTGTCATTGAAGAACGCCATGTAAACTACGTTACTTCATTGCTAAACGCGTTAGTCATAGAAGTAGAAGTAGTCGTTGGCGTGACAACTTCATGAAGACACGATGATGGAGATCATGATGATGGAGATCATGGTGTCAAGCCGGTGACAAGATGATCATGGAGCCCCGAAGATGGAGATCAATGGAGCTTTATGATATTGGCCATATCATGTCACAACTATATAATTGCATGTGATGTTTATTATGTTTATGCATCTTGTTTACTTAGCGCGACGATAGTAAATAAGATGATCCCTTACAAAATTTCAAGAAGTGTTCTCCCTAACGTGCAATTGTTGCTACAGTTCATCGCTTCTAAGCACCACGTGATGATCGGGTGTGATGGATTCTTACGTTCACATACAACGGGTGTAAGACAGTTTTACACAACGAAAACACTTAGGGTTAACTTGACGAGCCTAGCATGTGCAGACATGGCCTCGGAACACGGAGACCGAAAGGTCGAACACGAGTCGTATGGAAGATACGATCAACATGAAGATGTTCACCGACGATGACTAGTCCGTCTCACGTGATGATCGGACACGGGCTAGTCGACTCGGATCGTGTAACACTTAGATGACTAAAGGGATGTCTAATCTAAGTGGGAGTTCATAATTTTGATTAGAACTTTATTATCATGAACTTAGTCTAAAACCTTTGCAAATATGTCTTGTAGATCAATGGCCAACGCTAATGTCAACATGAACTTCAACGCGTTCCTAGAGAAAACCAAGTGAAAGATGATGGCAGCAACTATACGGATCGGGTCGGAACCCGAGGATCATCCTCATAGCTGCCAGAAACAATATGTCCTAGAAGGACCGCTAGGTGCCGCTCCGTCCTGCAGAACCAAGACGTTATGAACGCTTGGCAAACTCGTCCGATGATTACTCCCTCGTTCAATGCGGCATGCTTTATACTTAGAACCGGGCTCCAAAAGCGTTTTGAGCACCACGGAGCATATGAGATGTTCAAGAGCTGAAACTAGTTTTCCAAGCTCATTCCCGGTCGAGAGATATGATGTCTCCGACAAGTTCTACAGCTTGTAAGATGGAGGAAAACAGTTACGTCGGTGAGCACATCCTCAAGATGTCCGGGTTGCACAACCGTATGACCCAGTGAACATAAACCTCCCGGATGAGGCGGTCATCGACAGAATCCTCGATCGCTCCCACCAAGCTACAAGAGCTTTGTGATGAACTACAACATGCGAGGGATGGTAAAGACCATTCTGAAGTGTTCTCGATGTGAAGTCGCAGAGGCTGAAATCAAAAGGAACATCAAGTGTTGATGGTCAATAAGACCACTAAGTTCAAGAAGGGCTAGGGTAAGAAGAACTTCAAGAAGGACGGCAAAGATGTTGCGCGCCCGTAAGCTTGCTGTCGGGAAGAAGTCAAAGAATGGACCCAAGCCCGAGACCGAGTGCTTTTATTGCAAGGGAAGGGTCATCGAAGCGGAACTGCCCCAAATACTTAGCGGATAAGAAGGCCGCAACACCAAAGGTATATTTGATATACATGTAATTGATGTGTACCTTACCAAGACTCGTAGTAACTCCCGGTATTTGATACCGTGCCGTTGCTCATATTTGTAACTCACAGCAGAGCTGCGGAATAAACGGAGGCTGGCGAAGGACGAGGTGACGATGCACGTTGGGAATGGTTCCGAGTCGATGTGATCGCCGTCGCACGCTGCCTCTACATTTACCTACGGATTAGTTTTGAACCTTAATAATTGTTATTTAGTGCCATGTTTGAGCATGAACATTGTATCTGGATCTCGTTTAATACGAGATGGGTACTCATTTAAGTCTGAGAATAATGTTTGTTTGATTTATATGAGAGATATGTTTTATGGTCATGCTCCGATGGTCAATGGTTTATTCTTAATGAATCTCGAGCGTAATATTACACATGTTCATAGTGTGGATGCGAAAAGATGTAAAGTTGATAACGATAGTCCCACATACTTGTGGCATCGCCGCCTTGGTCACATTGGTGTCAAGCGCATGAAGAAGCTCCATCTTGATGGACTTTAGAGTCTCTTGATTATGAATCGCTTGACACATGCTAACCATGCCTCTTAGGCAAAATGACCAAGACTCCGTTCTCGGAACAATGGAGCGAGCAACCAACTTGTTGGAAATCATACATACCGATGTGTGCGGTCCAATGAGCGTTGAGGCTCACGGAGGATATCGTTATGTTCTCACTCTCACCGATGACTTAAGTAGATATGGGTATGTCTACTTAATGAAACACAAGTCCGAGACCTTTGAAAAGTTCAAGGAATTTCAGAGTGAGGTAGAGAATCAACGTGATGTAAAGATAAAGTTCCTACGATCGATCGTGGAGGAGAATATTTAAGTCACGAATTTGGCACACACTTAAGGAAATGTGGAATCGTTTCACAACTCACGCCGCCGAACACCTCAAATAAATGGTGTGTCCGAACGTCAGAATCGCACTCTATTGGATATGGTGCGGTCTATGATGTCTCTTACCGATTTACCGCTATCATTTTGGGGATACGCCTAGAGACAGCTACATTCACTTTAAATAGGGCACCGTCTAAATCCGCTGAGACGACACCGTATGAATTATGGTTTGGGAAGAAACCTAAGCTGTCGTTTCTAAAAGTTTGGGGATGCGATGCTTATGTCAAGAAACTTCAACCTGAAAAGCTCGAACCCAAGTCGGAAAAATGCGATTCATAGGATACCCTAAGGAAGCTGTCGGGTATACCTTCTACTTAAGATCCGAAGGCAAGATCTTTGTTGCTAAGAACGGATGCTTTCTGGAGAAAGAGTTTCTCTCGAAAGAAGTAAGTGGGAGGAAAGTAGAACTCGATGAAGTACTACCTCTCGAACGGGAAGGTGGTGCAGCGCAGGAAACCATTCCTGTGATGCCCACACCAACCAAGAGGAAAACAATGATGATGATCAAGGTACTTCGGATCAAGTTACTCTTGAACTTCAAGGTCCACGAGGACACGCTCCGCACTGCAGTGGTATGGCAACCTGTCTGTGGAAATCATGTTGTTAGACAACAATGAACCTTGAACTATGAAGAAGCGATGGCGGCCCGGATTCCAACAAATGGCTTGACGCCATGAAATCCGAGATAGAATCCATGTATGAAAACAAAGTATGGACTTTGACAGACTTGCCCGATGATCGGCGAGCGACATAAAACAAATGGATTTTTAAGAAGAAGACGGACGCGGATGGTAATGTTACCATCTATAAAGCTCGACTCGTCGCTAAGGGTTATCGACAAGTTCAAGGGATTGACTACGACGAGACATTCTCTCCCGTAGCGAAGCTGAAGTCCGTCCGAATCATGTTAGCGATTGCCGCATACTATGATTATGAGATATGGCAAATGGACGTCAAAACGGCATTCCTTAACGGACATCTTAAGGAAGAGCTGTATATGATGCAGCCGGAAGGTTTTGTCGATCCTCAGAACGCTAACAAGGTATGCAAGCTCCAGCGATCCATTTATGGACTGGTGCAAGCATCTCGGAGTTGGAACATTCGCTTTGATGAGATGATCAAAGCGTTTAGTTTATGAGACTTATGGAGAAGCTGCGTTTACAAGAAAGTGAGTGGGAGCTCAGAGCATTTCTCATATTATATGTAGATGACATACTCTTGATGGGAAATGATTCAAAATTTCGACAGCATTAAGGCCTACTTGAACAAGTGTTTTTCAATGAAGGACCTTGGAGAAGCTGCTTATATATTAGGCATCAAGATCTATAGAGATAGATCGAGACGCCTCATAGGTCTTTCACAAAGCACATACCTTGATAAGATTTTGAAGAGGTTCAAAATGGATCAGTCCAAGAAGGGTTCTTGCCTATGTTGCAAGGTGTGAGATTGAGCTCGGCTCGACCACCGACCACGGCAAAAGATAAAGAAGAGATGAGTGTCATCCCTATGCTTCAGCCATAGGATCTATTATGTATGCCATCTTGTGTACTGGACCGATGTAAACCTTGCCGTAAGTTTGGTTGCAAGATACCAAAGTAATCCCGCAAGGAACACCGGACAGCGGTCAAGAATATCCTGAAGTACCGAAAAGGACAAAGGACATGTTTTCGCTTATGGAGGAGACGAAGAGCTCGTCAGAAGGGTTACGCCGATGCTAGCTTCGACTCAGATCCGATGACTCTAAGTCACAAACCGGATACATGTATATGTTGAATGGTGGAGCAAGAAGCTGGTGCACCGCAAGCGAGCGTCGTGGCGGGATCTACGTGTGAAGCGGAGTACATGGCAGCCTCGGAGGCAGCGATGAAGCGATTTGGGTGAAGGAGTTCATCACCGACCTAGGAGTCATACCCAATGCGTCGGGGCCGATCAAACTCTTCTCGTGACAACACCGAGCTATTGCCCTTGCCAAGGAGCCTGGTTTCACAAGAAGACCAGCACATCAAGCGTCGCTTCAACTCCATCCGTGAAAATGTTCAAGATGGAGACATAGAAATTTGCAAAGTACATACGGATCTGAATGTCGCAGATCCGTTGACTAAACCTCTCTCACGAGCAAAACATGATCAACACCAGAACTCTATGGGTGTTCAATTCATCACAATGTAACTAGATTGGTGACTCTAGTGCAAGTGGGAGACTGTTGGAAATATGCCCTAGAGGCAATAATAAAAGTATTATTATATTTCAACGTTCATGATAATTGTCTTTTGTTCATGCTATAATTGTCTTATCCGGAAATCGTAATACACGTGTGAACACTTAGACCACAAATGTCCCTAGTGAGCCTCTAGTTGACTAGCTCACAGATCAACAGATAGTCATGGTTTCTGACTATGGACATTGGATGTCATTGATAACGGATCACATCATTAGGAGAATGATGTGATGGACAAGACCCAATCCTAAGCATAGCATAAAAGATCGTGTAGTTCGTTTGCTAGAGCTTTGCCAATGTCAAGTATCTCTTCCTTCGACCATGAGATCGTAACTCCCGGATACCGTAGGAGTGCCTTGGGTGTATCAAACGTCACAACGAATCGGGTGACTATAAAGGTGCATTACGGTATCTCGAAAGTATCTGTTGGGTTGACACGGATCGAGATGGGATTTGTCACTCCGTATGACGGAGAGGTATCTCTGGGCCCACTCGGTAATGCATCATCATAATGAGCTCAAGTTGACCAATGTGTTGGCCACGGATCATGCATTACGGATGAGTAAAGTGACTTGCCGTAACGAGACCGAACAAGGTATTGGGATACCGACGATCGAGTCTCGGGCAAGTAACGCATCGATTGACAAAGGAATTGCATACGAGGTTTGATCGAATCTCGACATCGTGGTTCAACCGATGAAATCATCGAGGAGCATGTGGGAGCCAACATGGGTATCCAGACCCGCTGTTGGTTATTGCCCGAGAGTCGTCTCGGTCATGTCTGCGTGTCTCCGAACCCGTAGGGTCTACACTTAAGGTTCAAGTGACACTAGGGTTATTAGGAAGACTAGTATGTGACTACCGAATGTTGTTCGGAGTCCCGGATGAGATCCCGGACGTCACGAGGAGTTTCGGAATGGTCCGAAGGTAAAGAATAATATATAGGAAGTGGTATTTCGCCATCGGGAAAGTTTGGGGTCTCCAGAATGTCTGGGACCACCGGAAGGGTCCCAGGGGTCCACCGGGTGGGGCCACCTATCCTGGAGGACCCCATGGGCTGAAGTGGAAGGGGAACCAGCCCATAGTGGACTGGTGCGCTCCCCTAGGCCCACCCCCTGCGCCTAGGGTTGAAACCCTAGGGGTGGGGGGGCGCCCCACTTGGCTTGGGGGGCACTCCACCCCTTGCCGCCGCCCCTTGGAGATTGGATCTCCAGGGCGGCGCCCCAGGGGCCTATATAAAGGGGGAGGGAGGGGCTGCTGCACCCATTTCAAGGCGCAGCCCTCCCTCCCTAACACTCTCTCCTCCGCAAGCGCTTGGCGAAGCCCTGCTGAGTCTCGCTTCTCCACCATCACCACGCCGTCGTGCTTTGCGGTGGAGCTGTCTTCCTCAACTTCTCCTTCCTCCTTGCTGGATCAAGACGGAGGAGACGTCACTCGTCCCGCACGTGTGTTGAGCGCGGAGGTGCTGTCCGCTCAGCACTTGGTCATCGGTGATTCGAATCACGTCGAGTACGACTACATCATCACCTTGCAAGCTTCAGCACGCGATCTACAAGTGGTATGTAGATGCAAACTCTCTCCCAATACTCGTTGCTTAGATGAACTCATAGATGGATCTTGGTGAAACCGTAGGAAAAATTTTAATTTTCTGCAACGTTCCCCAACAAGTGGAGCTCTAGGGGGCCCACGAGGCAGGGGGCGCGCCCAAGGGGGTACGGCGCACCCCCACCTCGTGGACAGGGTGTGGCCCCCCTGGCCATGATTCTTTCGCCAATATTTTTAATTAATTCCAAAAAGTTGCTCCGTGGATTTTCAGGTCATTTCGAGAACTTTTATTTCTGCACAAAAATAACACCATGCAGTTCTGCTGAAAAAAGCATCAGTCCGGGTTAGTTCCATTCAAATCATGCAAGTTAGAGTCCAAAACAAGGGCAAAAGTGTTTGGAAAAGTAGATACGATGGAGACTTATCAATCCAAAGCCTCCAAGCAGCAAGCGGTCATTATGAGGAAGCTTTGCTTGGCAAATGAAGGCGGCCAAATCAGCAACGAGGCCTTGGAGACATATTCGACCAGCCAGCCCTAGACAGCCAAATCCAGGCCATACTCGCACTATTCGGGTGTGGGAGCTATCGTGCCTCCCGCTCCAAAGCGAGGAGGGGGCAATGGTGGATGGGCAGTAGAAGCAGTGCGTGTTATGACTTGTGGAGTTCGTGTGGGTTTGCAACATGTCAAACCACCCCCCAAAGTTGTTAGTGTGGAATGTCTGTGTCCTCAACTCAGCGGCTAGGCGGAATGCAATCTTTCAGGTGGTAGAGGAGGCTAAGCCAAGCACTGTATGCTTGCAAGAGACCAAGCTAGAAGTGGTCACGCCGGAACTTGTAAAACATTGCCTGAGAAATAAATTCGACAACTTCTACTATGTGCCTGCAATAGGGACCCAAGGTGGAGTTTTACTCGCATGGGACGTGCTGGTCGTGTCTCTCTCAAATCGCCACACCACATAAAACACGCTTACAACGCTGGTGCAACAAGAGGGGAGGCCCCTTTTGTGACTAACTGGGGTATACGGACCCCAAGGAAACACAAAAAAGGTTGACTTCTTACAAGAAATTGCAGACCTCAGAGACTTGCAAGCTGGGCCTTTGATGATTGTGGGGGATTTCAATCTCATCGTAAACGTGGAGGATAAGAACAATGCAAACATAAACCGACGGATGATGGCAAGGTTTCAAGCTCTTCTTAACAGACTTGAACTGGAAGAAATTTACCTTCGTGGGAGGAGGTATACGTGGACTAACGAAAGGCAAAACCCCATGATGGAGAAGATCGATCACATCTTTGTGACAATTTCCTGGGAAGATATATATCCAGCAAACCTCCTATCAGCTCTAGGGACAGCGATTTTAGATCATTATCCGTTGTTGGTGGACATGGACGTGGAATTCTCATATCGACGTCGGTTCTGTTTTGAGAGTTTCTGGGCCAAGGCGGAAGGGTATCTTGATACGGTCCGGCAGGCATGGCAATCTGTTTCGTCGGAACGAAACCCCTTCGTGGTGCTGGAGAACAAGTTAAAATCGACAGCGAAGGCACTGCAAAGCTGGAGCGACAGATCGATAGGCAACGTGAAGCTACAGCTAGCCATGGGAATGGAGTTGATAGGGCGCTTTGATGCTTCCGACACGCGCGCCCTCACAGAGCAAGAGCGGGGGCTATGCAAACTATTGAAAAGGAAGCTGCTCGGTTTGAGCTCGCTTGAGAGAACCATGGCCCGCCAGCGATCCAAACTTCTGTTTCTCAAGGAGGGAGATGCAAACACCGATTTCTTCCATATGCATGCTCATTTTCGACAAAGAAAGAACGCCATCATGATGTTGAAGCACCAGGGTGAGATACATACAGATCAAGACATCATCTCGACAGCGGCGGATGACTACTATGACGCACTTCTGGGAGACTCCTCAGCCAGGGTTTCCTCCTTAAACCTGGACCGGCTAGATCTCCCTTTTTTGACCTATATCATCTGGAGGTCCAGTTTTCTGCTGATGAGGTGGCAAAGGCAATCAAGAGCATGCCTTTGGACAAGGCTCCAGGCTTGGACGGGTTCACCGGGCGATTCTACCTAACCTGCTGGCCGATAATCAAATAAGATTTTATGCGGGCACTCGACCAATTCCACAAAGGTGACATGAGGGGCCTAGCTATGATAAACAAGGCACTTGTAACATTGTTGCCCAAGCGAGAGGGGGCGGTTGACATCAAATACTATAGGCCGGTGAGCCTGGTGCATGGGGCAATAAATATCTTCAATAAGGCCCTTGCCATAAGGCTTGCCGAGGACTTGCTGAGGCTGGTCGGTCACCACTAGAGTGCATTCATACATGGACGGGCATTGCACGACAACTTTATGTTTGCACAGTGCATGGCCTGGAGATTGCACGCGCTCCGGCACCCCACGGACATGCTCAAGCTGGATATCATGAAGGCTTTCGATTCGGTAAAGTGGCCATTTGTCCTAGAAGTTCTGGAGAGGCTTGGTTTTGGAGGCCGGTGGAGATCTAGATTTGTGGCCTTCTAGCAACTTCAACGACGAGGATATTGGTAAATGGCACGCCAGGTAGACCAATCCTGCCCTGCCAGGGGCTTAGACAAGGGGCTCCACTCTCTCTGATGTTGTTCATCTTATGCATGGAGCACTTGCGCTGCCTCTTCCAGTACAACATGGAGCGTGGGCTTCTCATGCCCCTGACTAGAGCGGGTTTACAAAACCAGGTGTCTTTGTTTGCTGACGATGTCATGGTGTTCCTCAAACCGATAGACATAGAGGCTCGCACATGTGGAGCTATCTTGGACCTCTTCGGACATGCTTCAGGGCTAGGGGTTAACATGAGCAAAAGTGTTGTTTATCCTATCCGCTACTCTCAAGAGGAGACGGCAAGAGTTTGCTCCACGCTCGGGTGCGCATCCGCCTCCTTCCCATGCACCAACCTCAGGCTACCTCTCACCCTCCGTAAGCAAAGTGCAGCGCAGCTGCAAGCTTTGGTCGACGAATTGGCGGACTACCTACCGCACTGGAAAGCGGCAATGTTATCGAAAAGTGGACAACTCACGCTAGTGTCATCAGTGCTGTGTGCAATTCCTATCCACTCCATGCTATCCCTCAGCCCGTCGGCAAAAATCATCAAGGCACTTAACAAGATCTGCCGTGGTTTTCTCTGGTGTGGCAAGAAAGAAGCGACATGAGGAAAGTGTTCTATGGCATGGGAAGATGTATGCAGTCCTAAGTGGGCTGGCGGGCTTGGAATCCCGAACCTCAGATGGTTGAACAAGTCATTACAAGCAAGGTGGCCCTGGTTACAGAAGGCAGACAAAGAAAGGCCCTGGGCAGATTTCCACATCGAGTTCCCGGCCGAGTCTCGAGCCCTTTTCCACGCGACGGCAAAGACCTCGGTTGGCAATGGCCAATACACGTTGTTCTGGGAGGATAGTGAAGGAAATATGCCCTAGAGGCAATAATAAAGTTATTATTTATTTCCATATTTCATGATAAATGTTTATTATTCATGCTAGAATTGTATTAACCGGAAACATAATACATGTGTGAATACATAGACAAACATAGTGTCACTAGTATGCCTCTACTTGACTAGCTCGTTAATCAAAGATGGTTAAGTTTCCTAACCATAGACATGAGTTGTCATTTGATTAACGGGATCACATCACTAGGAGAATGATGTGATTGACTTGACCCATTCCGTTAGCTTAGCACTTGATCGTTTAGTATGTTTCTATTGCTCTCTTCATGACTTATACATGTTCCTATAACTATGAGATTATGCAACTCCCGTTTACCAGAGGAACACTTTGTGTGCTACCAAATGTCACAACGTAGCTGGGTGATTATAAAGGTGCTCTATAGGTGTCTCCGAAGGTAGTTGTTGAGTTGGCTTATTTCGATATTAGGTTTTGTCACTCCGATTATCGGAGAGGTATATCTGGGCCCTCTCGGTAATGCACATCACTATAAGCCTTGCAAGCAATGTGACTAATGAGTTAGTTGCAGGAGGATGCATTACGAAACGAGTAAAGAGACTTACCGGTAACGAGATTGAGCTAGGTATTGAGATACCGACGATCGAATCTCGGGCAAGTAGCATACCGATGACAAAGGGAACAACCTATGTTGGTATGCTGTTTGACCGATAAAGATCTTCATAGAATATGTGGGAGCCAATATGAGCACTCAGGTTCCGCTATTGGTTATTGACCAGAGATGTGTCTCGGTCATGTCTACATAGTTCTCGAACCCGTAGGGTCCGCACGCTTAACGTTGGGTGACGATTTATATTAAGAGTTATGTGTTTTGATGTACCGAAGGTAGTTCGGAGTCCCGGATGAGATCGGGGACATGATGAGGAGTCTCGAAATGGTCGAGACGTAAAGATCGATATATTGGATGACTATATTCGGACATCGGAAAGGTTCCGAGTGATTCGAGTATTTATTGGAGTACCGGAGAGTTACGGGAATTCGCTGGGGAGTATATGGGCCTTATTGGGCTAGGAAACAGAGAAAGGAGGCTGCGGCCCCCCAAGGCCTAGTCCGAATTGGACTAGGGGAAGGGGTTGCGCCCCCTCCTTCCTTCCTTTCTCTTTTCCCTTTCCTTGACTCCTACTCCTACTACTTGGAAGGGGGGGGGATCCTACTCCCGGTGGGAGTAGGACTCCTCCAGGGCGCGCCATAGGAGGGCCGACCCTCCCCCCTCCTCCACTCCTTTATATACGGGGAGGGGGCACCCCATGGACACACAAGTTGATCTGTTGATCTCTCCCAGCCGTGTGCGGTGCCCCCCTCCACCATATTCCACCTCGGTAATATCGTAGCGATGCTTAGGCGAAGCCCTGCGTCGGTAGCATCATCAACACCGTCATCACCCCGTCGTGCTGACGGAACTCTCCCGCAAAGCTCTGCTGGATCGGAGTTCGTGAGACGTCATCGAGCTGAACGTGTGCTGAATTCGGAGGTG
Organism: Aegilops speltoides; assembly: GCA_021437245.1. NCBI lineage: Eukaryota > Viridiplantae > Streptophyta > Magnoliopsida > Poales > Poaceae > Aegilops > Aegilops speltoides. The sequence goes on along the minus strand of CM038145.1, from coordinate 440,877,378 downwards.
CCGTACGTTCGGTACTTGGATCGGCCGGATCGTGAAGACGTACGACTACATCAGCCGTGTTGTGCTAACGCTTCCGCTTTCAGTCTACGAGGGTACGAGGACAACACTCTCCCCTCTCGTAGCTATGCATTACCATGATCTTGCGTGTGCGTAGGAAACTTTTTGAAATTACTACATTCCCCAACAGTGGCATCCGAGCCAGGTTTATGCGTAGATGTTATATGCACGAGTAGAACACAAGTGAGTTGTGGGCGATACAAGACATACTACTTACCAACATGTCATACTTTGGTTTGGCGGTATTGTTGGATAAAGCGGCCCGGACCGACATTACGAGTAAGCTTACGCGAGACTGGTTCTCCCGACGTGCTTTGCACATAGGTGGCTGGCGGGTGTCAGTTTCTCCAACTTTAGTTGAACCGAGCATGGCTACGCCCGGTCCTTTAGAAGGTTAAAACAACACTAACTTGACGAAATATCGTTGTGGTTTTGATGCGTAGGTAAGAACGGTTCTTGCTCAGCCCGTAGCAGCCACGTAAAACTTGCAACAACAAAGTAGAGGACGTCTAACTTGTTTTTGCAGGGCATGTTGTGATGTGATATGGTCAAGACATGATGCTAAATTTTATTGTATGAGATGATCTTGTTTTGTAACAGAGTTATCGGCAACTGGCAGGAGCCATATGGTTGTCACTTTATTGTATGCAATGCAATCGCCCTGTAATTGCTTTACTTTATCACTAAATGGTAGTGATAGTCGTAGAAGCAATAGTTGCCGAGACAACAACGATGCTACGATGGAGATCAAGGTGTCGCGCCGGTGATGATGGTGATCATGACGGTGCTTTGGAGATGGAGATCACAAGCACGTGATGATGATGGCCATATCATATCACTTATATTGATTGCATGTGATGTTTATCCTTTATGCATCTTATTTTGCTTTGATTGACAGTAGAATTATAAGACGATCTCTCACTAAATTTCAAGGAAAAAGTGTTCTCCCAGAGTATGCACCGTTGCCAAAGTTTGTCGTGCTGAGACACCACATGATGATCGGGTGTGATAAGCTCTACGTTCATCTACAACGGGTGCAAGCCAGTTTTGCACACGCAGAATACTCGGGTTAAACTTGACGAGCCTAGCATATGCAGGTATGGCCTCGGAACATTGGAGACCAAAAGGTTGAGCGTGAATCATATAGTAGATATGTTCAACATAGTGATGTTCACCATTGAAAACTACTCCATCTCACGTGATGATCGGACATGGTTTAGTTGATTTGGATCACGTGATCACTTAGATGATTAGAGGGATGTCTATCTAAGTGGGAGTTCTGAAGCAATATGATTAATTGAAACTTTAATTTATCATGAACTTAGTCCTGATAGTATTTTGCAAATTATGTTGTAGATCAATAGCTCGCGTTGTTGCTTCCCTATGTTTTATATGTGTTCCTAGAGAAAACTAAAGTTGAAAAAATGATAGTAGCATTGATGCGGACTGGGTCCGTGATCTGAGGTATATCCTCATTGCTGTACAGAAGAATTATGTCCTTAATGCACCGCTAGGTGACAGACCTATTTCAGGAGCAGATGTAGATGTTATGAACGTTTGGCTAGCTCAATATGATGACTACTTGATAGTTTAGTGCAACATGCTTAACGGCTTAGAATCGCGACTTCAAAGACGTTTTGAACGTCATGGACCATATGAGATGTTCCAGGAGTTGAAGTTAATATTTTAAGAAAATACCCGAGTTGAGAGATATGAAGTCTCCAACAAGTTCTATAGCTAAAATATGGAGGAGAATTGCTCAATTAGTGAGCATGTGCTCAGATTGTCTGGATACTACAATCGCTTGAATCAAGTGGGAGTTAATCTTCCAGATAAGATAGTGATTGAGAGAGTTCTCTAGCCACCACCACCAAGTTACTAGAACTTCGTGATGAACTATAGTATGCAAGGGATGACGAAAACGATTCCCGAGCTCTTTGTAATGTTGAAATATACGAAGGTAGAAATCAAGAAAGAGCATCAAGTGTTGATGATCGACAAGACCACTAGTTTCAGGAAAAGGGTAAAGGGAAAGAAAGGGAACTTCAAGTAGAATTGCAAGCAAGTTGTGACTCCCATGAAGAAGCCCAAAGCTGGACCAAAGCCTGAAACTGAGTGCTTCTACTGCAAAGGAAATGATCACTGGAAGCGGAAATACCCTGAATATTTGGTGGATAAGTAGGATGGCAAAGTGAACAAGGGTATATTTGATATACAGGTTATTGATGTGTACCTTACTAGTGTTTATAGTAGCCCCTAAGTATTTGATACTTGTTCGGTTGCTAAAAATTTAGTAACTCGAAACAAGAGTTACAGAATAAACAGAGACTAGTTGAAGGTGAAGTGACGATGTGTGTTGGAATTAGTTCCAAGATTGATATGATCATCATCGCACACTCCCTATAATTTCGGGATTAGTGTTAAACCTAAATAAATGTTATTTGGCGGTTGCGTTGAGCATGAATATGATTTGACCATGTTTATTGCAATACGGTTATTCATTTAAAGTCAGAGAATAATTGTTGTTCTGTTTACATGAATAAAACCGTTGATGGTCATACACCCAATGAAAATAGTTTGTTGGATCTCGATCGTAGTGATACACATATTCATAATATTGATGTCAAAAGATGCAAAGTTGATAATGATAGTGCAACTTATTTGTGGCACTGCCGTTTGGGTCATATCGGTGTAAAGTGCATGAAGAAACTCCATAAAGATGGATTTTTGGAATCACTTGGTTATGAATCATTTGATGCTTGCGAACCATGCCTTTTGGACAAGATGACTAAAACTCCGTTCTCCGGAACAATGGAACGAGCTACTGACTTGTTGGAAATAATACATGCCGATGTATGCGGTCCAATGAGTGTTGATGCTCGTGGCGGGTATCGTTATTTTCTGACCTTCACAGATGATTTGAGCAGATATGAGTATATCTACTTAATGAAGCACAAGTCTGAAACATTTGAAAAGTTCAAAGAATTTCAGAGTGAAGTGGAGAATCATCGTAGCAAGAAAATAAAGCTTCTACGATCTGATCGTAGAGGAGAAAAATTGAGTTACGAGTTTGGCCTTCATTTAAAACAATGTGGAATAGTTTCACAGCTCACGCCACATGGAACACAACAGCGTAATGGTGTGTCCGAACATCGTAACCGCACTTTATTGGATATGGTGCGATCTATGATGTATCTTACCGATTTACCACTATCATTTTGGGGTTATGCATTAGAGACAGCTGCATTCACTTTAAATAGGGCACCATCAAAATCCGTTGAGACGATGCCTTATGAACTGTGGTTTGGCAAGAAACCAAAGTTGTCGTTTCTTAAAGTTTGGGGCTGTGATGCTTATGTGAAAAAGTTTCAACGTGATAAGCTCGAACCTAAATCGGAGAAGTGCGTCTTCATAGAATACCCAAAGGAAACTGTTGGGTACACCTTCTATCACAGATCCAAAGGCAAGATATTCATTGCTAAGATGGATCCTTTCTAGAGAAGAAGTTTTCTCTCGAAAGAAGTGAGTGGGAGGAAAGTAGAGCTTGATAAGGTAATTGTACCTTCTCCCGAATTGGAAAGTAGTTCATCATAGAAATCAGTTCCAGTTATTCCTACACCAATTAGTGAGGAAGCTAATGATGATCATGAAACTTCAGATTAAGTTACTACAGAACCTCGTAGGTCTTCCAAAGTACCGTCCGCACCAGAGTGGTGCGGTAATCCTGTTCTGGAAGTCATGTTACTAGACCATGATGAACCTACGAACTATGAGGAAGCGATGATGAGCCCAGATTCCGCGAAATGGCTTGAAGGCCATGAAATCTGAGATGGGATCCATGTATGAGAACAAAGTGTGGACTTTGGTGGACTTGCGCGATGATCGGCAAGCCATAGAAAATAAATGGATCTTCAAGAGGAAGACAGACGCTAATAGTAGTGTTACTATCTACACAGCTCGACTTGTCACAAAAAGTTTTTTCGACAAGTTCAAGGTGTTGAATACGATGAGATTTTCTCACTCGTATCGATGCTTAAGTCTGTCCGAATCATGTTAGCAATTGCCACATTTATGAAATCTGGCAAATGGATGTCAAAACTGCATTCCTGAATGGATTTATGAAGAAGAGTTGTATATGATGCAACCAAAAGGTTTTTGTCGACCTGAAAGGTGCTAACAAAGTGTGAAAGCTCCAGCGATCCATTTATGGACTGGTGCAAGCATCTCGGAGTTGGAATAAATGCTTTGATAGTGTGATCAAAGCATATGGTTTTATATAGACTTTTGGAGAAGCTTGTATTTACAAGAAAGTGAGTGGGAGCTTTGTACCATTTCTAAAACTATATGTAGATGACATTTTTGATTGGAAATGATATAGAAATTCTGGATAGCATAAAGGATACTTGAATAAGAGCTTTTCAAAGAAAGGCCTCGGTGAAGCTGCTTACACATTGAGCATCAAGATCTGTAGAGATAGATCAAGACGCTTGATAAGATTTTTTCAATGAGTACATACCTTGATAAGTTTTTGAAGTAGTTCAAAATGGAATAGTCAAAGGAGGTGTTCTTGCCTATGTTGCAAGGTGTGAAGTTGAGTAAGACTCAAAACACGACCATGGCAGAAAATAGAAAGAGAATGAAAAGTCATTCCCTATGCCTCAACCATAGGTTCTATAAAGTATGCTATGATGTCTACCAGACCTATTGTATACCTTGCTCTGAGTTTGGCAAGGGAATACAATTTTGATCTAAGAGTAGATCACTGGACAGCAGTCAAGAATATCCTTAGTAAGGACTAAGGAAATGTTTCTCAATTATGGAGGTGATAAAAGAGTTCGTCGTAAAGAGTTACATTGGTGCAAGCTTTTACACCAATCCAGATGACTCTAAGTCTCAATCTGGATACATATTGAAAGTGGGAGCAATTAGCTAGAGTATCTCCATGCAGAGCATTGTAGACATAGAATATTTCGCAAAATACATACGGCTCTGAATGTGACAAACTCGTTGACTAAACTTCTCTCACGAGCAAAACATGATCACACCTTAGTACTCTTTGGGTATTAATCACATATCGATGTGAACTAGATCATTGACTCTAGTAAACCCTTTGGGTGTAGGTCACATGACGATGTGAACTATGGGTGTTAATCACATGCAGATGTGAATATTAGTGTTAAATAACATGGTGATGCGAACTAGATTATTGACTCTAGTGTAAGTGGGAGACTGAAGGAAATATGCCCTAGAGGCAATAATAAAGTTATTATTTATTTCCTTATTTCGTGATAAATGTTTAGTGTTCATGCTAGAATTGTATTAACCGGAAACATAATACATGTGTGAATACATAGACAAACATAGTGTCACTAGTATGCCTCTACTTGACTAGCTCGTTAATCAAAGATGGTTAAGTTTCCTAACCATAGACATGAGTTGTCATTTGATTAACGAGATCACATCATTAGGGGAATGATGTGATTGACTTGACCCATTCCATTAGCTTAGCACTTGATCGTTTAGTATGTTGCTATTGATTTCTTCATGACTTATACATGTTCCTATAACTATGAGATTATGCAACTCCCGTTTACTGGAGGAACACTTTGTGTGCTACCAAACATCACACATAATTGGGTGATTACAAAGGTGCTCTATAGGTGTCTCCGAAGGTACTTGTTGAGTTGGCATATTTCGAGATTAGGTTTTGTCAGTCCAATTGTCGGAGAGGTATCTCTGGGCCCTCTCGGTAATGCACATCACTATAAGTATTGCAAGCAATGTGACTAATGAGTTAGTTGCAGGATGATGCATTACGGAACGAGTAAAGAGACTTGCCAGTAACGAGATTGAGATAGGTATTGAGATACCGACGATTGAATCTCGGGTAAGTAACATACTGATGACAAAGGGAACAACATATGTTGTTATGCGGTTTGAACGATAAAGATCTTCGTAGAATATGTGGGAGCCAATATGAGCATCCAGGTTCCGCTATTGGTTATTGACCGGAGATGTGTCTCGGTCATGTCTACATAGTTCCCAAACCCGTAGGGTCCGCACGCTTAACGTTCGGTGACGATTTATATTATGAGTTATGTGTTTTGATGTACCGAAGGTAGTTCGGAGTCCCGGATAAATCGGGGACATGACGAGGAGTCTCGAAATGATTGAGACATAAAGATTGATATATTGGACGACTATATTCGGACATCGGAAATGTTCCGAGTGATTCGAGTATTTATCGGAGTACCGGAGAGTTACGGGAATTTGCCGGGGAGTATATGGGCCTTATTGGGCTTTAGGGGTGAGGGAGTCCTGGATTAGGGGGTATCCGGACAGCCGGACTGTGTACAACGTCCAGACTATTGAAGCGTGAAGATACAAGACTCAAGACTTCGGCCCGTGTCCGGATGGGACTTTCCTTTGCATGGAAGGCAAGCTTGGCGATCCGGATATTATATTTCCTTCCTTCTAACCAACTCCATGTAAACCCTAGCCCTCTCCGGTGTCTATATAAACCGGAGAGGTTGGTCCTTAGAAGGCCGATCACAATTACATTCATACCATCATAGGCTAGCTCCTAGGGTTTAGCCTCTACGATCTCGTGGTAGACCTACTCTAGTATTACCCATATCATCAATATTAATCAAGCAGGAAGTAGGATTTTACCTCCATCGAGAGGGCCTGAACCTGGGTAAACACATGTGTCCCTTACTTCTTGTTACCATCAGCCTTGACACACAGATCGGGACCCCCTACCCGAGATCCGCCGGTTTTGACACCGACATTGGTGCTTTCATTGAGAGTTCCTCTGTGACGTCGCCGTCAGGCTCGATGGCTCCTTCAATCATCATTAACGACGCGGTCCAGGGTGAGACTTTTCCTCCTCGGACAGATCTTCGTGTTCGGCGGCTTCGCGCTGCGGGTCAATTCGCTTGGCCACTTGGAGCAGATCGATAGCTATGCCCTCGGCCATCAAATAAGGTTCGGAAACCTAAACTACACGGCGGATATCCGTGGGGACTTGATCTTCGACGGATTCGGGCCAGCGCCAGAAGCGCCGAACAGTCGCGATGAGCACGGCTAGACCTGATGTTAGACGTCACTCGGGATATCGTCCCGGCAGAAGCCTCGGATATAAATCCGGGACAGGTTGCTTCACCTAAGGATGGAGGGCTGGACCCCGCCCCACAGGCCGTACCTTCATCGGCGATGGAGCCGAACACAGGTTTCACCTCTGAGGGAATCTGTGAATCCGGACCCCCGGATTCATATCCGGACGCAGGTTCCAGTCCGCTCGCCCCCGAGCCCGCCGATCCTGGTTGGGCTCTGGTGATGGAGTTCACCGCGGCGGACGTTTTTCAGCACTCGCCCTTTGGCGACATGTTGGACTTATTGAAGTCTCTCTCCTTGTCAGGAGACTCCGGGCCGAACTATGTCCGGCTCGAGTGGGAAGCAGACAATGATGAAATTCGTTGCCCACCCACCACCCACTTCATTGCCATGATCGATGATCTAACTGACGTGCTTGACTTCGACTCCGAAGACATCGACGGTATGAACGACGATGTAGGAGAATTGCAGGAGCCACCACTCACCGGGCGGTGGACGGCCACCTCCTCATATGATATATATATATATATGGTGGACACTCCAAAGGAAACTAATGGCGACGAGGCAACAGAGGACAACCCCTTGGGAAGAAAATCAAAGAATGGGCGTCGTCAGCGCCGCTCCAAGCCCCGCCATAGCAACACCGGCCCCGGAGGCGAAAATAATCCGGATGGCGCCGAAGAAGAATATGATCCTGATCAGTCTGCCTTTGAGCAGGCCGAACAGGAAGACGAGCAGGTCATCCCAGAAGAACAGGCGATAGACGCATACCCAGAGGAGGACAACTACATGCCCCCCTCCGAAGACGAGATCAGCCTCGGCGACGACAAGTTCGGCGTACCTGAGGATCCCGTGGAGCAGGAGCGCTTCAAGCGTAGGCTTATAGCCACTGCAAGGAGCCTGAAGAAGAAGCAGCAGCAACTACAAGCTGATCAAGACCTGCTCACAAATAGATGGACTGAAGTCCTGGTAGCCGAGGAATATGGACTCAAACGCCAAACGGCTGACCGGCCAACCCGTGGCCGGGACAAAACGGTATACCAGCCCGCACCCCCACGCCGATACACTACGGCTCAGGGCAACAGGCACGACCTGCAAGATATTCTGGACAATAAAGCAGGATAGCCAAGATCAATCTACGGATCAAGGGGGTGCACCCCAGCGCGCGACGATGACCGTCACGCCGGATACACCATCAACAAATCCGGCCGGGCCGAACATCGCAACCCAAATCAATCCGACTTGCATAGCCACATAGCCCGGCACAGAGGCGCCGCACACCCCCTCTGCTTCACGGACGAAGTAATGGATCATGAATTCTCAGAAGGGTTCAAACCCATAAACATCAAATCATACGATGGCACAACAGACCCCGCAGTATGGATCGAAGATTTCCTTCTCCACATTCACATGGCCCGCGGAGATGATCTACACGCCATCAAGTATCCCCCCCTTAAGCTCAAAGGACCAGCCCGACATCGTTAAACAGCTGCCAAAGAAATTCCATTGGCGGTTGGGAAAACTGGAAGATGCATTCCTTAACAACTTCGAGGGCACATATGTGCGACCACGAGACGCGATGACCGAGCCACATTACTCAACAGCCGGAGAGTCAGCCCGAAATTCGGACTCGGTTCCTCACTAAAAAGAACCAAATAGTCGACTGTCCGGACGCCAAAGCCCTGGCGGCTTTTAAGCATAATATCCGTGACGAGTGGCTCGCTCGACACCTCGGCCAGGAAAAACCCAAGTCAATGGCAGCTCTCACAACCCTAATGACCCGTTTTTGTGCAGATGAGGATAGCTGGTTGGCCCGTAGCGGCACCACGCCACATTCCGGCACTTCGGACGGCCGCGATGCTAACGGCAAGCCACGGCGCAACAGACATAAGAGACGGAACAACGGCGACAACACGGAAGACACGACAGTCAACGCCGGATTCAGCGGACCTAAATCCGGACAGCGGAAAAAGCCGTTCAAAAGAAACAATCATGGACCGTCCAGTCTGGACTGCATACTAGAGCGCTCGTGCCAAATTCATGGCACACCGGACAAACCAGCCAACCACACCAATAGAAACTGTTGGGTGTTCAAACAGGCCGGCAAGATAAACGCCGAAAACAAGGACAAGGGGCTGCACAGCGACGATGAGGATGAGCCCGGCGTCCGAATACGGGGGGGGGGGGCAAAAGAAATTCCCCCCACGTGAAAACGGTCAACATGATCTACGCCACCCACATCCCTAAGCGGGAACAGAAGCGGGCACTACAGGACGTCTATGCGATGGAGCCAGTCGCCCCCAAGTTCAACCCATGGTCAGCTTGTCCAATCACCTTTGACCGTAGGGATCACCCTACCAGCATCCGTCACGGCGGCTCAGCCGCATTGGTCTTCGACCCAATCATCGACGCATTCCACCTCACGCGTATCCTTATGGACGGCGGCAGCTGTTGGGGAACGTAGTAATTTCAAAAATTTCCTACGCACACGCAAGATCATGGTGATGCATAGCAACGAGAGGGGAGAGTGTTGTCCATGTACCCTCGTAGACCATAAGCGGAAGCGTTATGACAACGCGGTTGATGTAGTCGTACGTCTTCACGATCCGACCTATCCAAGCACCGAACGTACGGCACCTCCGAGTTCTGCACACGTTCAGCTCGATGACGATCCCCGGACTCCGATCCAGCAGGTGTCGGGATGAGTTCCGTCGACGACGGCGTGCAGGACGATGATGATGTTCTACCGACGCAGGGCTTCGCCTAAGCACCGCAACGATATGACCGAGGTGGAATATAGTGGAGGGGGGCACCGCACACGGCTAAGGAACGATCACGAAGATCAACTTGTGTGTCTATGGGGTGCCCCTGCCCCCGTATATAAAGGAGTGGAGGAGGGGAGGGCTGGCCCTCTCTATGGCGCGCCCTAGGGGAGTCCTACTCCCACCGGGAGTAGGATTGCCCCTTTCCTAGTCCAACTAGGAGTCCTTCCAAGTAGTAGGAGTAGGAGACAAGGAAGGGGAAGAGGGAAGGGAAGGAAGGAGGGGGTGCGGCCCCTCCCCCTAGTCCAATTCGGACTAGGCCTTGGGGGGCGCGCAGCTTGCCCTAGGCAGCCCCTCTCTCTTTCCCGTATGGCCCAATAAGGGCCAATACTTCTTCCGGCGAATTCCCGTAACTCTCCGATACTCCGAAAAATACCCGAATCACTCGGAACCTTTCCGAAGTCCGAATATAGTCGTCCAATATATCGATCTTTACGTCTCGACCATTTCGAGACTCCTCGTCATGTCCCCGATCTCATCCAGGACTCCAAACTCCTTCGGTACATCAAAACTTATAAACTCATAATAAAATTGTCATCGTAACGTTAAGCGTGCGGACCCTACGGGTTCGAGAACTATGTAGACATGACCTAGAACTATTCTCTGTCAATAACCAATAGCGGAACCTGGATGCTCATATTGGCTCCTACATATTCTACGAAGATCTTTATCGGTCAAACCGCATAACAACATACGTTGTTCCCTTTGTCATCGGTATGTTACTTGCCCGAGATTCGATCGTCGGTATCCAATACCGAGTTCAATCTCGTTACCGGCAAGTCTCTTTACTCGTTATGTAATGCATCATTCCGTAACTAACTCATTAGCTACATTGCTTGCAAGGCTTATAGTGATGTGCATTACCGAGAGGGCCCAGAGATACCTCTCCGACAATCGGAGTGACAAAACCTAATCTCGAAATACGCCAACCCAATATGTACCTTTGGAGACACCTGTAGTACTCCTTTATAATCACCCAGTTACGTTGTGATGTTTGGTGGCACCCAAAGTGTTCCTCCGGCAAACGGGAGTTGCATAATCTCATAGTTACAGGAACATGTATAAGTCATGAAGAAAGCAATAGCAACATACTAAACGATCAAGTGCTAGGCTAACGGAATGGGTCATGTCAATCACATCATTCTCCTAATGATATGATCCCATTAATCAAATGACAACTCTTTTGTCCATGGCTAGGAAACATAACCATCTTTGATAAACGAGCTTGTCAAGTAGAGGCATACTAGTGACACTATGTTTGTCTATGTATTCACACATGTATTATGTTTCCGGTTAATACAATTATAGCATGAATAATAAACACTTATCATGAAATAAGGAAATAAATAATAACTTTATTATTGCCTCTAGGGCATATTTCCTTCAGCAGCACCCTGAACCTGCTTTATCAGGACACAGTGCGCAAGATGGGCATTGATCCTTCAAGGATCAAGCCCACCAAAACCACCTTTAAAGGTGTTATTCCTGAAGTAGAGGCCCGCTGCACGGGTTCTATAACATTGGAAGTGGTCTTCGGATCCCCAGACAACTTCAGGAGTGAAGAGCTAATCTTCGACATCGTCCCTTTTCGCAGTGGCTACCACGCACTGCTCGGGCGAACCGCATTCGTAAGATTCAATGCGGTGCCACACTATGCATATCTCAAGCTCAAAATGCCGGGACCACGCGGGGTCATCACTGTCAACAGAAATATGGACCGCTCCCTTCGAACAGAAGAGCATATGGCAGCCCTCGCGGCAGAAGTACAATGCGGCCTCCTCCGACAAGCCAATCCGGCGACAACTTCGAGCACGGTCAAACGAGTCCGGAGCACTCCGCAACATGATCAACATGGATGTCAAGATCGTGATTAGCAGTCCGGCCTCCGCTCAAGCCCCTCCAAAGCAGCATTTGTGCCATGCGTACACAATTACGCACTCGAGATACCTTGGGAATGGCGGAGGCGCATCAACGACTCAGTCAATAATGCGGGTAACCGCTAAATACCCTCATACTCTTCCACTTTTACCTTTCAGGATAGCGCGTTAGTGCAACACCCTCGGAAGAGCCGAATTGCCGGACTCATATGGAAGAGACACCCAAGGAGGCAACAGACGTTGTGCGCAGAAGGAAATACCCAGGTGGAATCTATTTACGATCATTATACCTGCTTCATCTATCTGCACACGGCTTGCCCCTGGATAGGACATGTCAAATAGTCCTATTTTTATCTCTGCCTAATGCATCCATTGTAAACATACGCTTAAACGTATTTTTCGTTAAATGGAGATTATATATAGCGTCAGCTTATTATCCTTATTTGAGTATTTTTCTCTTATAAATGTTTATTTAATATTGCATCCAGACACCTTGGTACGGCGGTTTACCGTGGGCTTCTTCCGACGCCCGTAATATGGCAATTTAAAAGTCCGAACACTTTAAACAAAGGCGGCACCCGAACTTATAGCATTATATGCATCAGCTCGAATCATGTCTTGGGTCTACATTGGGATAGCTTTGGCTCCCTTGTTTTGGTGCCTTACGCTCGTTATATCGGCTAAGGTAGCGCAGGAGAACTATCGCGATTGTGTCCGGTTCTTCCGGACGAGCACCTCAGTAGAGAAAGCCGAAAACTGACCGGCATGATGTGGCGAGAGCTGGTCGCTGTTTGAGAGGTAATAAAATCCTTAAAGATTTTCCGCTTTAGGCGATAAATCGGCTTTGTCCGATCAAGGCGTATATAGCGCCCCAATTCGGCCTTCCGGATTCTAGGGGCTTCGCCAAAATTTAAAATTGTAGACTTCTATGGCTAAGTGAAAGTTATAAAGCCGCATAGTCCGATTGCCTCGTTCGCTGCGCTGGACACCTCCTTAAGGGACCAAACATTTGGATAAAGAGTGTCCGGATTTCCACGAACACCCCGGTGCTAGTCGCGTGGGGGCGGAAGCCGACGACTGGCCTACTTTCAGGATTTTATAAACAGCCGCACAGAAGGTAATATTTTAAATAACAAAAGTGCTACATAGCGCAAGTAACTTCGTCCTTAAAATACAACCATGACAGAAGCGAATTCATTCAAAAATGGTGTCCTTGGTACATTCGTCAGCCACGAGGAGGGCACCCTTCATAACGCCATCATAGTACAGCTCGGGATGGCGATGCGCCTTGCCCTCCGGCGGCCCGTCCTTGACCAGCTTCTCCGCATCCATCTTGCCCCAATGCACTTTGACACGGGCAAGGGCCCGGCGGGCACCCTCGATGCACACGGATCGCTTGATCACCTCAAGCCGCGGGCAGGCATCCATCATCCGCTTGATCAGGCCGAAGTAGCTACTAGGCATGAGCTCACCAGGCCACATCCGGACTATTAACCCCTTCATAGCTAGTTTGGCCGCCCTATGGAGTTCGACCAACTGCTTCAGTTGGTCACTCAGTGGCATCGGGTGTTCGGCCCCAGCATGCTGGGACCAGAAAAGCTTCTCCGTTGAGTTCCCCTCCTAGGCACGGTAGAACTCCGCAGCGTCTGATGCGCTGCGTGGCAGATCTGCGAATGCCCCTGGAGAGCTCCGAATTCGAGTAAGTAAAAGAAACGCCTCCTCCACATGTTTGCTTTGCATAAAGAACTTCTTACCCGCTGCTATCTTCTTGGCCTCCTGGATCTCCTGCTGTGCTTTCTCGGCCTCAGCCTTGGCGTCTTTTAAGCTCATAAGGGCCTTCGCAAGCTCGGCCTCTTTCGCCTTCAGATCATGCTCCACGGACTCGCATTTCTTGCCGAGGTCCTGGAGCTCTTGCTGTACCTCACCTACCCTAGCACTTTGCTTTTCGCGCTCCTTACACTCCAAAGCCGCCTTGTCTTCGGCCTCGGACAGCGCCTTCTTCAGGGCCGTCACTTCGGTGGGGGGCCCTGTTACACGGTCATGACACTTAGTTGTTAGACCCACCAATTCTGCCTATCCTTAAATATATAAGAACGGGAATTACTTACCCTTGTTCTCTTCGAGCTGCCTCGTCGTGAGGTCGAGCTCTCCCTGCGCCTGCTCCAGGTCCCATCTCAGATCGGCAACCTCGGCGGTACGGGCAGCAGCAGCAAGCAGCACGGCCTGCTTATTCACAATAGTACTTATGTTTAGACTCCTGCGGATTTTAATTGACCCTCTGCTCGGCTTTTCTTTCCGAACGCCAAACAGAGTATCAGGGGCTACTACCTATCGGGTGGTAATTTTGCACATATTCATTACTTACCTCGAAGCCTGTTAGGAGGCTGGTGCAAGCTTTGGTTAGTCCGCTCTTGGTGGACGAAACCTTCTGAATCACCGTACTCATAAGAGTACGATGCCCTTCGTCCAGGGAAGCGCCGCAAAGCGCTTCCAGCAGACCGTCCGGCGCCTCATGCGCAACGGAAGTCCACAACACAGACGGCTCGCCCTCCTTAGCGAGGGGTCGCGTGCCTGAGTCCGGAACCATCGAAGGTTCCAGAATTGTGTTCGGCTGAGAGCCCGGCTGGCCTTGGCTTTCGTCAACACGATCCGCGAGGATCTTGAACCCTGCGTGTCCGACGACTAGGACCCTGCCTCGGGGCGTCTCCAGTGTCACCTCCCCCTGTTCTGGGAGCCTTTGGGACAACACCTCCGTGTTGTCCGCGGGTTAAGGAGTGGTGGCCGTCGGAAGCGAATTCATCTCCGAATTGCGCAGGGACCCGGAGGAGGATACCTCGGGGTGATCCCTGGCCGGATTGCACATATGTTAGGCATTATAAATACAAAACTGTGAAGTGAGGTCATGATAGAGTGCAAACACTTACGATCACGCTAGGGGCTTCCCCCTGGGCAGCCACCCCTCCTCGCTGAGAGCGGCCGTGGCAGAGTAGTTCGGAAGGGGTCCCTTCCCTTCTTGGACGCCCCAGCCTTCCCCCCAGTGGGGGAAGGTAGGATCTCTTCCTGATTCCCCCCGCCTTCACGGAAGGAATCTGACTCGTCGTCATCGGACGACAGGGGAATGACGGCCCTGCGCCGAGGACCTTTTCTGGCCCCCGAGTCCGCCTCCCCAGACCCCTCATCCTTTCCGGATGGGGCGTCTTATTCTTCTTCCTCCTCCCCTTTGTGGGAGGAGTCTGCCTCGTCGTCTTCGGACGAGGCTTCCGGCACAACCTTACGCCGGAGACCCTTTCGGATCCCCGGGGCCTTCTTCTCGGCCTTCTTCTCCGGCACCTTGTACGGCGCCGGGACCAGCATCTCCGTCAGGAGAACATCTGCTGGGTCTTCTGGCAGCAGAGCTGGGCAGTAAACCTGCTCCGCTATCTCCACGTAATCCTGAAATAAATATACATAACTACTTAAGGCACTCCCATGAATATATCGGGAAGAACTGTTTCCGGTGTCGGTCTAAGAACTCATCGGCCTAGGAGCCCGCGCGGTGTGAAGCCCGCGGTCCTCGGATGTCGGAGGAGGCACTTCAGAGGCCTTGAACAGCTCCTTCCATGCGCCTTTGTGCGTCATGTCGTAGAGCCTCTGGAGCGTCCGATGCTCGGTGGGGATGAACTCCCACAGATTGACTGCCCGCCTCTGGCAGGGCAAGATTCGGCGAATGAGCATGACCTGGATCACGTTGACAAGCTTGATGTTCTTGTCCTTC
The DNA here is from genome assembly GCA_021437245.1 of Aegilops speltoides. Classification (NCBI taxonomy): domain Eukaryota; kingdom Viridiplantae; phylum Streptophyta; class Magnoliopsida; order Poales; family Poaceae; genus Aegilops; species Aegilops speltoides. Next base: position 440,861,752 of record CM038145.1, on the reverse strand, counting down.
ATGCTTCTGATGCATGTTTGGAGTCCGGCCAGCTCCGCGGAATCACCCCAGGACAGGCCCTTCCTCTCCCAGGAGGTAAGCCGCATGGGGCCTCCGGATCGAAACTCAGGGGCTGCCGCCCAGTTGGCGCCGCGCGGCTCGGTGATGTAGAACCACCCCGATTTCCATCCTTTTACAGTCTCCACAAAGGAGCCGTCGAGCCATGTGACGTTGGGCATTCTACCCACCATGGCCCCTCCGCACTCCGCCTGTTGGCCTCTTACCACCTTTGGCTTAACACAGAAGGTTTGCAGCCATAGGCCAAAGTGAGGCCGGATGCGGAGGAAAGCCTCGCACACGACGATGAACACTGAGATGTTGAGGACGAAATTCGGGGCCAGATCGTGAAAATCCATCCCGTAGTAGAACATAAGCCCGCGCACGAAGGGATGGAGTGGAAATCTCAGTCCGCGGACGAAGTGGGCGATGAATACGACCCTCTCGTGGGGTCCTGGAGTCGAAATGACCTGCCCGGCGTCTGGTAGACGGTGCGCTACGTCCACGGCCAAGTATCCGGCCGCCCGAAGATTGGTGATGTGCTTCTCCTTGATGGTGGAAGCCACCCACTTGCCTCCAGCTCCAGACATGTTCAGCTGTGCGGGGAAGACTTGGGCTTGGGCGCTTGAGCTCGAGGGGGCAAGACGGGGCAAAGGAGGAAGAAGGCGTGGGTGAAAATGCGGAAATCCAATCCCTTTATAGAGGCGCCAGAAGTGGTGCGCCTCCCCACTTGCCCGTTGGGAATCGCTTGTTTCCCAAACGCCACGGTTAATGGTGTGGTGATATTACCCATACCCGTATTGATGAGAATCCCGTAATAAGGGGACACGATCTCTGCTTTGACAAGACGTGTCACGGAAACCGCCTCGTGATAGGCGTTGTAGCTGGTTGTGGGAAAATGGTTCGAATAATGATCCGACCATAATAACATGTCACGTCGTCAGAAAAAGTTGTCAGCAGATTGCATTTGTGAAATATCATTCTCTCTACGGTGGTACGCGAAGATCATTTCTTAGATCCGGACACGATTTGGGTATTCAATAATTACTTTGGAGAGTTCGGAGGAGGAACCCGCCTTGCAATGCCGAAGACAATACTGCACGCCGGACTCATCGTCATTGAAGCCTGGTTCAGGGGCTACTGAGGGAGTCCTGGATTAGGGGGTATCCGGACAGCCGGACTGTGTACAACGTCCGGACTATTGAAGCGTGAAGATACAAGACTCAAGACTTCGGCCCGTGTCCGGATAGGACTTTCCTTGGCGTGGAAGGCAAGCTTGGCGATCTGCATATTATATTTCCTTCCTTGTAACTGACTCCATGTAAACCCTAGCCCTCTCCGGTGTCTATATAAACTGGACAGGTTGGTCCTTAGAAGGCCGATCACAATTACATTCATACCATCATAGGCTAGCTCCTAGGGTTTAGCCTCTACGATCTCGTGGTAGACCTACTCTTGTATTACCCATATCATCAATATTAATCAAGCAGGAAGTAGGGTTTTACCTCCATCGAGAGGGCCCGAACCTGGGTAAACACCGGTGTCCCTTACTTCTTGTTACCATCAGCCTTGACGCACAGATCGGGACCCCCTACCTGAGATCCGCCGGTTTTGACACCGACAAGGGGAAAGAGAGAAAGGAGGCTACGCCCCCCCAAGGCCTAGTCCGAATTGGACTAGGGGGAGGGACTGCGCCCCCTCCTTCCTTCCCTTCTCTTTTCCCTTTCCTTGACTCCTACTCCTACTACTTGGAAGGGGGGAATCCTACTCCTAGGGGAAGTAGGACTCCTCCAGGGCGTGCCATAGGAGGGCCGGCCCTCCCCCTCCTCCAGTCCTTTATATACGGGGGAGGGGGCACCCCATGGACAAACAAGTTGATCTGTTGATCTCTCCGAGCCGTGTGCGGTGCCCCCCTCCACCATATTCCAGCTCGGTAATATCGTAGCGATACTTAGGCGAAGCCCTGCGTCGGTAGCATCATGAACACCGTCATCACGCCATCGTGCTGACGGAACTCTCCCGCAAAGATCTGCTGGATCGGAGTTCGTGAGACGTCATCGAGCTGAACGTGTGCTGAAATCGGAGGTGCCGTATGTTCGGTACTTGGATCGGTCGAATCATGAAGACATATGACTACATCAACCGTGTTATGCTAACTCTTCCTCTTTCAGTCTACGAGGGTACGTGGACAACACTCTCCCCTCTCGTTGCTATGCATCACCATGATCTTGCGTGTGCGTAGGATTTTTTTTGAAATTACTACGTTCCCCAACAAATTGATGGTTGGATGGACATCGGATATGTGAGCTGGCACCGTACATATATGATCGTATACCGAAAAGGATCCGGAACACCAGAAGGATCACTGATGCGCTCTCAAATGATGCATGGGCTGGCGATATCAGCCCAGACCTAACGACCAGGGCCCTTGGTCAATTCCTGGACTTGTGGCAAAGAGTTCAAGGAAAACAGCTAGTGGAGGAGGTGGAAGACAGGATTACCTAGGCCTGGGAACTAGATGGGAGCTTGTCGACACGCTTTGCGTATGCGGCAAAGTTCATAGGGCTTGAAATGTCGCTGATGACGACTTTCTCGTGTAAATCCAAAGCGCCGCTACAGTACCATTTCTTCAAGTGGCTTGCGAACAAGAACAAGTGTTCGACCTCAGATAGACTAGCCAGACTGGGACTGCCGCACCAGGATACTTGCCCCTTCTGTGATCAACATGAGGAGTCCATACAACACTTGTTGCTCGAGTGTTTTTGCAAGACAAATTTGGCACGAGCTGGGGGAGATGACCGGGCGCCAAGGACTAGAGCCACTGCAGGATGAAGCCCTTAAGGATTGGTGCGTGAGGCAAGACCAAGACCCAAGGCACCGAAAGTCGGCAAGAGCAAAATGCATCCTCACCATGTGGACAATATGAAAGCACCGAAATGACATCGTCTTCAATGGAGCTACCCCCTCACTCACAAGAGTTTTAGAATGCCTAAAAGAGGAAGGAATGTTCTGGGCAAAAGCAGGAATGTTCAAAGACGATACAAAAGGTTTTGAGACGCTACGTAGCGGGTGGGGCGCTCGCGAGTAATCCGACTAGATATAGGGTGGACTGAGGTGGTGTTGGGGTTTTTACCCGCATATAAGTTTGTAAAAGTGGATGTATTTGGGAGTCCATCCCCCCCCCCCCTCCTTCTATAAAGAATGATACGAACACTCGTGCGTATTCGAAAAAAAAGGGGAATACACCCCTCCTTCCTATCTCCCGGAGTCTAGATATTTTTCTCGTGTCAAACAATGTTGAGTAGAAGTCCAAAAAAAACTACTCATAGAAGCTATCGTTGCGATTGTAGGCTATTGAGCATGTAACAGAACGTGCGCTGGCATGTGTGTAGTTCCCTAAAGACCGGTTCCAACATAAATATTACGGTAAAACTAACTCCCACACGTGTGGGCGTTTGCAGATCGTCCACACGCCTCCATCACCACTCATTTTGCCACGAATGAATAGATGACATCAGCAGGAATCTTTTTGTTTTCGGCTTAAAAATGTTTTATCTCCTAAATAAAAAAGCGAACTAAAAATCCGTTTTCACCATTAAAATCGTCTCAATGAGATCTTCAAAACTAGACCCCATGTTGATATGTTTCGACGAATTTTTTTTACCCAGAAGTTGCCATGATGTTTACACTATAGTTGCCATAGTGCTTGAACTAAAGTTGCCATGTGGCAAGTTTAGTTTGTACATCATGGCAATTTTAGTTTTGTGATGATGGCAATTCCAGTACTTTGACCATGAAAATATTTGTTTTATTGAACCATGGCAATTTTAAGTGCATGTATCATGGCAATTTTAGTTTATGGTGCATGGCAAGTCTAGTTTCTTAATTCTCCGTTTTATAATATGTTAAAATTTACTTTTAAATGTAAAAGAAAATAGTTGAAGCATATCATGACAACTTCAGGGTAAATATCATGGCAATTCATGTACAATAGACATGGCAACTTTTAACAAAAAAAAAATCGCCGAAATATATCGATATGAGATCTAGTTTTGAAGATCTCGTCGCGAGGGATTTAATGTGAAAACGGATCTTTAATCGGATTTTTCATTTAAGAGATAAAACATTTTAAAAACTGAAATCCGAAAAAATTCTCGCATGCATGCATACGATGGTGGCAATCTATTTGCATTAGAGACGTGTGATGCGTCTTCTTTTCTGCCACACGTGTGGCAGTTATCGACGTCCAAATATTACTCCATATAAAACATTCTTGATTGCAGTAAATTGCAGATTGCTGGTTCAGTGCTACCGCAAGATAGCTACGACTAGTGGTTCTTACAAACTTTATACGTTATGAGTAATTTACAGATGGTAGCTAGCCTGACTCTGCTCTCAAAGTCACAACTCACTAGTTTATTTGCTACGACATCAGCACGCCAGCACATCATGCCTTATTACGTCAACAAGCTTGGCGATCAGAGGCTCTGGAGCACGTCGCGCATGGCCGTGCGCGGCCTGCACACGGCCTCCAATGGCACGGCCTTCGGTATGGTGAGCCCGCCGCCCTCCGTCATGTCCACCACCGCCCCATCCACGCGCTCCCAGTCGAAGCACTGCACCAGCGTGGCCAGCACCATGCCGATGGTCCGCAGCGCCAGCGTCTCCCCGGGGCACCGCCGCCGGCCCATCCCGAACGGGATCATGAACCGCCCCTCGGCCTTCCCGTCCTCGAACCGCTCCGGGACGAACTCCAGCGGCCGCTCCCACGCCACCGGGTCCCGGTGGATGGCGTACGCGTTCACCATCAGCATCGTGCCGCTCGGCACGTTGTAGCCGCCCACCTTGCAGGCCGCCGAGGACTGGTGCGGCAGCAGCATCGGCGCCGCCGGGTACAGCCGCAGCGTCTCGCTCACGATGCACTGCAGGTAGGCGAGGCGCGGCACGTCGTCGGCGGTGACCAGCCGGGTGGTTCCGACGGTTGCGTCGATCTCGGCCTGCGCCTTCCTCAGCGCCTCCGGGTGGTTCAGCAGCAGCGACATCGCCCACTCCGTCGTCGTCGACGTGGTCTCCGTTCCGGCCCCAAATAAATTCTGCACATAGTTCATTGAGAAAACGAGGGTTATTGGTGATATCATGGCGTGAGTAATTGTGCAGAGAATTCACCAAGAAAATGAGTGCAGTGAGATTGTGACATTATGATTGCCTCCACGAGTTTTAGTTTATCGTCGGTGTACTGTCACAAAGCACAACAGCCAAAGTCTGCTCACTTGCCTACTGACATGACATGTTGAATCCATCCAACCAAGTGATATGGCGTTATCTACCGTGCTGGCTAGCTAGTGACCCACTGACCGCTGAAGTACTGAACCCATATACACCACGATAGTATTCTGGTCCCATATGCTCCTGCAGTCCCTACGTCGCGTGGCTTCTAGTATTTCACGATGCATGATAAATAAAAATATAGAGTGATGGCTAGACTGACTCTCGTCGTGCTGCTGTCTGTCTGTTTGACTTAATCTTAAGGAGGTACTAGTAGCTACCTCTGTCATGGTTTATAAGTCTTCTTTGTATTTTCTGTTAATTTTTGACTAAAAATTTAACTAATAAAATATTAATTCTTCTTTGTATTTTGTGTTAATTTTTGACTAAAAATTTAATCAATAAAATATTAATGTATGTCATACAAAATGATATAATTTGAAAACTGGTCAAACATTTTGTTGGTTAAATTTAAGATTAAACTTTGACACGGACTACAAAAGAGACTAATAAACCAGGACGAAGATAGTAATTGTCTTGGTGAAGAAAAACTAAGACAAAGAAAGATCTTAGATGTGCCTTAGTTATTTCACATCTTAAATGAATCAATGAAACTAGAAAGGAAAGAAAAAACATACTTACACGAATCTTAACGTAAAACCGTTGACATAGAATTTAGATGTGCAATACTTAAAGCATATCTAGATGTGTTTTAGCAAAATTGTACTCACGTGGATTAGAGAGAGACCATACGAGAAGAGGAGGTGGAAAAAGGATAGCTCACCGCGCAGAGAGCCGTGATCATGGTATCGGTGTACAACTCCGGCTCCGTCTTCTGGAGATTGAGGAGCACGGCGATCATGCTCTTCTTGTCGCCTTCGGCGCCGGCGTCGTCGAGCCTCCGGCGCTCGTTGTCGATGAGACGATGCAGGAAGGCGTCCCTCCTGCTCACGGCGGCCAGGATCTTGTTCCTCACGCCGAACACGTCGAACCAGCGCAACACCGGCAGGTAGTCCCACGTGTTGGCGGCGCCGAGGTAGGGGATGATCTCGTCCACCACCTTCTTGAACTCCTGGGCCTCCACGGACATGTCCGTGTCGGCGTCGCCCTCCGACCGGGTCCCCTTGGTCTGGGCGATGGTCTCCATGAGCACGCTGAGGGAGAGCTCGAACAGCCTCCGTTTCAGCTGGACCCGCGCGGCGCCGTCGCCGCCGGGGGACGCCGCGGCGGCGCGGAACAGCCGGCGCGCCATGGCGCGCACCTCGCCGGCGATGACGCCAGACATGCAGGCGACGCGGTGCGCGGAGAGCAGCTGCACGGCGGCGACGCGGCGCAGGTTGCGCCAGTGCGGGCCGTAGCTGGACGTGGCGAGCGCGGCGCCGTTGAAGGACACGAGCAACTGCGACGGGAACCGGGGCCGGTTGGCGAACGTCACGTCGTGCTCCGTGAAGCACTCCCTGGCGCACTCCGCCGAGGACACCACCACGGCGTGGCGCGAGCCGAGCCGCAGCGAGAAGACCGGGCCGAGGCGCGCGGCCAGGCGGCGCAGCGCGGCGTGGAACGGTTTCTCCACGAGGTGGAGGTGGCCGAGGAAGGGGATGGCCGGGGGGCTCGGCGGCAGCTGCACGGCGCCCTTGCCGCGCCTGCCATTGCTGACCTTGCCTAGAACGTAGTGGAGCAGGAAGAGAAAGGCGATGGTGAGGATGGCAATGTACGCCTTATCCATGGCTAACCGTGGTCCGTGGGAGGTGATGTGTCTCGAGTGGTGACACTTGAGGTCTCAGGTTGATTGGATGTGTGTGCTGTGTGGCAGTGGCACCATCCTTGCATGGCGGCCTATATATCGCGCGCGCGCTTCGCCTTGTTCTCGAAGTCTCAGCGTAGCGCCATGCCTGCGGTACAGTTTGCATACGCCATGCCTGACGTCCATGGCGATGAGGTGGGCTCAGTCAGAGGTTTTAGGGCTCGTGTCACGATTGTTCGTACGTGGAGGGCGTGGCTTTGTCTTGTTGCTCGTGCGTCGCTGGCTCGAGATCCCTCTTTCCTCTCGGCTGCAAAGGCCAACTCGAACTGGATCTTGTGGGATTTTCCTTTGGAAGCAAGCAATTCTCAACGAGAGCCACGTCATCAACGAGAGTATCTATCTACAGCCGTAAATCTGGACCTTCATGCGCCAGTCACCGGTCAGCCTGGGCGTTTGAGGCCGTTCATCTGGGTCGCATTTTCTTAACCGGTCACTGATCGAGCCATCCGTCGAACGATTAAGGGGGTTTGAAGTGGCCGGCCGTAAATGCTCCGAGGTGAACTCAATCAGAGTTTTAGCGCTCATGCCACAGTGGTTCGATTGTGCAATTGCCACAGTGTCATGACACACTATCGGTTGGTACATTGAGGGCGAGGCCAAGTCAGACTGGATCTGGTAGGCTTTTCCTTTGGAAACAAGGAACTCTCAACGAGAACCACAAAAGCATGTGCACCATGTGCAGATGCAGCCAATTTTGATAGCTACGTTAGATTGCAAAAACGTCTTATATTATGGGACGAAGAAAATACTATCTAATATAAAGAAAAAATTCCATTTTAAACCGGTTTTGCTATTTCTCCTGCAACCGTTTGTTTTTATGTTTCACCCAATTTTGGTGAGGAATAAACAAGGTAGGGGCAATGCAATCGGCCGACCAATGCTGGAAACGGGGATGGCACGCCTGGCTGCAGCGTTGCAGACGGAGGAGCGGCAGATGGTTGACAGGTTTTGAGTCGGGGTGCGTGATAGCCAACGGCAATTTAGGGGGTGGATGCGGCGAATCGAGTATGGTACGGTGGCGAGGTGGTATGGGCAGAGGCGCTTGGAGGAAGAAGAAGGGCCCGTTGGATTGATTGTGGATCAAGTATTGCCAAATCCAAAGGTTGGTGCCCTAAAAAACAATAGTTGGGACAAAATCAACTGATATGATTCTTTTGTAGGCAACTGCTATATATACGATCTTTTTTAGCACATTTGACCAATCTCCCCGTTCTAGATGGTGGAGGCCATGTGTCGGCTTGATCTGGTAGGGTGGCTGGGTAGCTGTATTTAAGCCTTATTCGTATGGGATCTTCTTTAAAACTTTATCAAGGTATGTGCTTTGTGAAAGTCCAATTAAGCGTCTTGATTTATCTCTATAGATCTTGATGCCCAATATGTAAGCAGCTTCACCGAGGTCTTTCATGGAAAAACTCTTATTCAGGTATCCCTTTATCCTATCCAGAAATTCTATATCATTTTCAATCAACAATATGTCAACCACATATAATATCAGAAATGCTACAGAGCTCCCACTCACTTTCTTGTAAATACAGGCTTCACCAAAAGTCTGTATAAAACCATATGCCTTGATCATTCTATCAAAGCATTTATTCCAACTCCGAGAGGCTTGTACTAGTCCATAAATGGATCGCTGGAGCTTGCACACTTTGTTAGCACCCTTTGGATCGACAAAACCTCCCGATTGCATCATATACAATTCTTCTTCCAAGAATCCATTCAGGAATGCAGTTTTGACATCCATTTGCCAAATTTTATAATCATAAAATGCGGCAATTGCTAACATGATTCGGACAGACTTAAGCATCGCTACGGGTGAGAAAGTCTCATCGTAGTCAACTCCTTGAACTTGTCAAAAAACTTTTGCAACAAGTCGAGCTTTGCAAACAGTAACATTACTGTCTGTGTCGGTCTTCTTCTTAAAGATCCATTTATTTTCTATGGCTTGCCGATCATCGGGCAAGTCCACCAAAGTCCACACTTTGTTCTCATACATGGATCCCATCTCAGATTTCATGGCCTCAAGCCACTTCGCGGAATCTGGGCTCATCATCACTTAATCATAGTTCGTAGGTTCACCATGGTCTAGTAACATGACTTCCAGAACAAGATTACCGCACCACTCTAGTGTGGATCTTACTCTGGAAGACCTACGAGGTTCTATAGTAACTTGATCTGAAGCTTCATGATCATCATCATTAGCTTCATCACTAATTGGTGTAGGAATCATGGGAACTGATTTCTGTGATGAACTAATTTCCAATAAGGGAGAAGGTACAGTTCCCTCATCAAGTTCTACTTTCCTCCCACTCACTTCTTTTGAGAGAAACTCCTTGTCTAGAAAGGATACAATCTTAGCAACAAAGATTTTGCCTTCGCATCTGTGATAGAAGGTGTATCCAACAGTTTCCTTTGGGTATCCTATGAAGCCACACTTCTCCGATTTGGGTTCGAGCTTATCAGGTTGAAGCTTTTTCACATAAGCATCACAGCCCCAAACTTTAAGAAATCACAACTTTGGTTTCTTGCCAAACCACAGTTCATAAGGTGTCCTCTCAACAGATTTTGATGGTGCCCTGTTTAACATGAATGCAGCTGTCTTTAAATGCATAACCCCAAAATGATAGTGGTAAATCGGTAAGTGACATCATATATCGCACCATATCCAATAAAGTGCTTTTAACGAAGTTTCTTTCCCGAGATGGCTCCCACCTCCCCACCGCCGCCCTAAACCCTAGCCACCCACCATCGCCGGTAATCTCCACGTCTCACCGTGGGTTTTGCCATCTGATCGGCCCATCTTCTCCGGCATTTCCTCCTCTCTCTGCGAGTTATTTTCTTTATCATGGCGGTCCATGCAGCGATCTCCATGGGTCTAGACTTCTCTCCGGGGATGAAGTTGTCCCAAGAGATTCATCACACCCTCAACAGATCGGTGCACCCAATGAAGGACATGGGACACTTCATCATGGTGGTCTCGTTTGCAAGGCATTCTTTTTGTCTGGATGAGGAGAATGTTGGACTGGCGTTGGAATCTGCTCTTGGAGGTTATTGTTCTCAGCTTAAGGTAACTTTCCTTAGCAATGGTGTTTTCTCGTTCAATGTTTCATGCAAAGAGGTGGGTTTTTTTAACTCTGCATCAACGAAGCTTTGTTTGCCCCCAATTCAAATGCTACTTCCACCTTTGGGGCCATGGGGGTCCGGATTGGGAGAAAGAGTTTAGATCTTGGCAATCTGAGTGCCAACAGGAATGGATCTTAGTGAGCCCCTCTAAACGTAGGGCTAGATTGGGTATTGAGGCCATGCAACATCGTCCTAGTAAATCTTCTCTCCGTTCTGGTCAGTCCATTAGACACCCTAAGAAGAAGCTGCATTTTGCGACGTTCATTAATTATCCAGCACGTAAATGTTATAGTTACAAACCTACATGCATCGAGGTCCAGACGATCCGTGAAGCTGGTTATATGGTGCAATCACATGAGGCTGGTTCGTTAAGTCCTGCTTCGTCGGAGACCTCATCAGCGGCGGCGGCGGGCCATTCGATCCAATTTGGGTCGTTTCCCCCTTCTCCGGAAAGGATTATTTCTGTTGGCGGCAACTCCGGATCCTCAGGAACCTTCAAATTTGTTGGACCGGATTTTGAGGACATGCCAGTCACCAACCAAGACAGTCCGGTTACTCCACCTCAGCCCATGGGCTCTTCCTCGAGGCCCATTGTTCTCTCTGATGATGAGAACGATATGTCTCCGTTGGTTTTATTGGAATCCCCTTCTCCGCTGAATATTACCAAAGCGGTTTGCAGAGTTTTGATGATATGATTGAGGATATGGCTGCAAGTTATTGGGATTGTCAAAATTGTTTGGGCATGGGCCACAAATCAGAGACGTGCAAGAACATGATGCGGTGTAGGCTATGCTTTCGTTCTGGTCACATTAAAAAAACTGTACCGGTTAGCCCCTGACACGTCCATCTGGATACCCAAAGTCCTATCGAACGGCTTTGGAGCTCGCGCCATCAGGGAGGACTCGTTTGCCTCTTCGGTTTCCAATACTATTGCAGCACCACAACAAGAACCCCAATCGTCTCCCTGTCCCTCGCTGCAACCCAGCTCCCCTCCACCGCCGCCCCAATCTGCCGCTCCATCGTCTGCATCGGGCTCTGCCTCGCCGCTCCAGGCTGAGCATCCAGCTTCTCCAATGGCTGTGTATGCCATTGACCCTCATCGCTTCCTCCCGGTGGGTTTTGACATCGTTGATGGAGGCGAGGATAGGCTGCCACGCACCTTCTACTCGCCAGCAATCCCTCCACCAAGGCGGCATGGGCAGTTCATGGTGGCGATCATCGAGCCTCTTCCACCAGCTCATCTTGTGGCCATCCGGAGAGAGCAGGTTCTGAATTTTCTGACGCAAGCTACGCATGTTCCTGTCCTCTCTGCTCAGACTTGGTTCCAAGGAGTTGGCTTATTTGAGATGGAAGATCCTGTTGTGTGTGCTTCTTTCACCCAGCACCCACCGTTCCCGTTAGGCCTCGATGCGGAAGGAAATGAGTTTTTTGTCAGATTTATTCCGCACAATCAAGGGTAAGGTTTCAGAGCTATTCATGGTCATAGGACAGGCTGGTTGATGTTTATTGGCGTGCCATTAGACTATCGGACCACCACTAACCTGGTGGAGGTTGTCGGCACCTTTGGTCAATTCCACTACTGGAACGACGCTGATCGTCGCAAGGTCCGTTGTGTGGTCAGATGTTCTTTCCCTGATAATGCACTCGTTCCGCGTTCGGTTGTTTTCAGAGACTTTGCAACCTGGGGTGGTTCTGTTGTTTCTTTGACAGCGGGATGCTACATTCTCACTGGCGAGTTTGCTGAAGCTGTTATACCTATGGATGAGGATCCAATGCCGTTGGATGGGAACCCTCACCCGCTGCCAGGGGCTAATCCACCACAACCTTTTTGGGCGATGCCACCCTACCCTGCAGTGGGTTCGAATGCAGTGACACCCGGGCACCACCAGCCTTTCAATGATAACCACAACAATGGAGGTCAAAATGATCAGCATGATGATGGTTGGGGTGCTTGGGAGCAGCTTGAGGAGCAGCAGCAACAGGTGCAGGTCAATGAGCAAGCACAAGATCAGAACTCTGTGATCCTCAATCCTTCCTTGGATTCAGATGACAATGCAGTAGACATGGAGGAAGTGCAACAGCCCCTGCAACACCCAGTCTTGCCAATGGAACCAATTCAGCTTGGAATTGTGAGGATTGTCTATGGCCCTGTGTTGCCACCTGAGATGATTTGGGAGCGTTCGTTCTCGTCCTTGCTTCCTGATTTCCTCATCAAGAAAGTGTCGACTGTCATGCCTACGGTATTTCTGCCACCGTCAGTTATCTCCCTGGGAAGGTTGCAGCCTGCTCAGGAGAAGCGGCTGCTCCTCCTCCTTAGTGGGACTGCTTCTACTCCGCAGAAATCCTCTGTCATAATTGAGGAAATACTTGATGTTGTGGAATCTTCTTCTATCACTCCAAGTCCTACTGAGGCAGTCTCCTCTTCTGACAGCAGGCCGGAGGAACCTGAATTTATGTTTGTGGCCACTAAACCACCCACAGAATCTGCGCTTGGGAAGAGACAGTCTGGGGGGAAGCGAGCTCGTCGTTTGGTTGCTCCAATCTCTGCTACCCCATATTTCTTCACCAGGCGAATCACCAGAAGCTGAGCCAAATACTCTGGCTTTAAACCTGTCTCTGCAGTTCCGGTCAAGCCATCACCCAAGAGGCGACCAAGAGGGAAGCCGCTCAAGATGTCTGAAGAGGAGTCCACGGAGCACGTTCAGGTGCCACCAGATACCCCAATTCCAGTTATGCAAGCGGTCGGTGCTGCTTTGGGCATCCCAGCTGGTGACCTGACTAAGGAGAAGCTTACGGCTCCCTCTAAGAAGATTGATGATGATGCAGTTCCCAATGATTGATTTTATGTTTCTTTATGCGAAGTGGGTGTGTGTTGTGGGCTTGATCATCTTTGCATTTTGTGGCCCGCAGTTAACACTTTTCATCAGTTTTATCTCTGAACTGTGTTAGCAGTTTATGGTTAGCTCCAGTACGGATGTATCGAACATTCTGAGCTTTGTGGCCGCACTGTTAAGCAGTGGGCTTGCTTATAACCTCTATATAGTTTCCCATGGCTAGTACATCCTTTCATAATTGGTGTGTTTTGTGCTGGAATGTGCAAGGTCTGAATTCTAAGGCGAGGCAGAGAGATGTTAGAGCAAAAATTGAAGAGAGTCGGTGCTCGATTGTTTGTCTTCAGGAAACCAAATGCGAGGTTTTTGATATTAGGAAAATTAGAACCTTTTGCCCTCGACGGTTCGATCGTTTTGCTTTTGCTCCCTCGGTAGGAGCATCTGGAGGCATTCTAGTTATTTGGAATTCGACCATCTATACTAGTAAACTCATTGAAATTCAGAGCTTTGGTGTTGTGGTATCTTTTACTTCAGTACACAATGCTGAAACCTGGACATTAGTATTAGTGTATGGGCCTTGTGATGGGCATTTGCGGGATGATTTTGTTCACTGGCTTTATCATCTATCGATACCATTATATGAGCATTGGCTGTTTCTTGGCGACTTCAATTTTATTAGGTCTATGGATAATAGGAATTTGCTAGGGGGAGACGTTAACGATATTTTCCTCTTCAATGAGATTATTGGTCATCTGGGATTATTGGAGCTACCCTTAAAAGGTAGATGTTATACCTGGTCCAATATGTAGGAAATACCTCTGCTTGAGCAGCTTGACTGGTTTTTCACAACCTCTGATTGGATCTCCATCTATCCAAACACTGTGGTCCTCCCTCTAACAAAAACATCTTCGGATCATGTGCCCTGCGTGGTCTCCATTGACACAACTATTCCAAAGGCTAAGGTTTTTCGTTTTGAGAATTTTTGGATTGATATGCCAGGTTTCATGGATTGTGTCAAGCGATCTTGGGAGGCACTGGTCTTCTCTGATTTGTCTACTGCTGCAGTTATATCAAAAAAGTTCAAACGGTTGAGAATGGATCTGAAAGTGTGGAGTAAAAACATCTCTTACATCAAACAACCGACTTTCAACTGTGCCAAAGTGATTTTGCATTTTGATGGGCTGGAGGAGTGGAGACCACTCACAACTCCAAAGTTTAATTTCAAAAAGATAGTTAAGTTGCACCATGAAAACCTTCTGTGCATTCATTATATATATTGGAAGCAGCGGTGCACAATCAGATATGTCAAGGTTGGTGAGGAAAACTCGAAGTTCTTCCATGCAATGGCCTCAGAAAGATTAAGGAAAAATGCCATTGCCAGCCTTAAGGTTGATGGGAATGATTCAGTCTCTGATCATGACCGCATTGCTGGAATTCTTTGGTCCTCCTTTAAGAATAGGATGGGACAGGCTCAAGGAATTAACATGGGATTTGATCTTCCATAGTTGATTCAACCTATGGATGGATTGGAAATGCTCTCTGCTCCTTTCTCACAGGAGGAAATTAATAAGGTTCTAAAAGAGCTGCCCATAGATAGAGCTCCTGGTCCGGATGGGTTTAATGGTCAGTTTATTAAGAAATGTTGGCATATCATTGAGCATGATTTTTTGCAGCTAATCCAGGATTTTTATGATGGGGAGTTATCTTTGGAAAACATCAATGGTTCCCTCATCACTATCATACCCAGGATGATTTCACCAGAGGGACTAGATGACTTCAGGCCCATTTCCCTCACCAACAGATGTCTGAAATTCCTCACAGAGCTGTTGTCCAATAGGCTGCAGAAGGTAATTTTGCAATGCATTCATAAGAATCAGTATGGGTTTTTGAAAAGTAGGTCCATCCAGGATTGCCTAGCATGGTCCTTTGAGTATATTCATCAATGCAAGCAATCAAAAAAGCCTATCATGATTCTCAAGCTAGACTTTGCCAAGGCTTTTGATACAGTTGAACATGAGGTTATTCTGCAAGTTCTTCATCATAAAGGTTTTGATGCCAAGTGGATTGCTTGGGTTAAGGAGATTCTGTCATCTAGGACATCCTCTACTTTGCTAAATGGCAGTCCAGGAAAACAGTTTCAATGCAAGTCTGGGGTCAGGCAGGGTGATCCCTTGTCCCCTCTTCTTTTTGTTATTGCTGCTGATCTGTTGCAATCTATGGTTAATCATATGCTGGCTCAAGGTTCTCTGACCCTTCCAATCCCATCTCATGATCACAATTACCCAATCATCCAATATGCAGATGACACAATTATCATTTTGCCAGCTGTTGATGAGCAATTGGTGGCTCTTAAAAATATGTTGGTTGTGTTTCAGCAGTCTATTGGCCTCAAAGTGAATTTTGCTAAGTCCTCTATGATACCCTTGAATGTATTTGATGATGAAGCCCTCAGGTTGGCTACTCTCCTTGGTTGTAAGATTAGTGATCTCCCTTTCACTTATCTTGGTCTGCCTCTGGGTACCACCAGGCCAAGAATTGTGGATCTCCTCCCTCTAGTGGATAATATTGAGAGAAGGCTATCTGCTAGTTCTTCTATGTTAAATCAGGGCTCCAGGTTGCAATTTCTGACTTCAGTTCTAACTTTTATGCTGATCTATTTCCTAAATTTGCACTTTGCATATACCTCCTGGAATCATCAAGCAATTGGATAGGATCTTCAGGCAATGTCTTTGGAGAGGAAATACAGACACACCAAAGCAATCTCTGGCAGCTTGGGACTTAGTTTGCAGGCTTAAAGATAAGGGAGGACTGGGCATTATTAACTTAAATATCTAGAACCAGGGGCTGCTCACGAAACATCTCCATAAGTTCTTGAACAAACATGATGTTCCTTGGGTATCCTTAGTTTGGGATTCCTACTATGACAACATTGTACCTCAGGCCACTGTTATGACTGGATCTTTTGGTGGAAGGATGTTTTCAAGTTAAATGATATGTGCAGGGCTCTTGCTTCTATTCATATCAACATGGGAGACACTGCTTTGTTTTGGCATGATGCATGGCATGTGGCTGGCTCTTCTTTGCCCCTTGTGAGGAGGCTCCCCAGGTTGTTTTATTTTGTGATTGATGATAAGGTCTCAGTCAGGGATGTGCTTCAAACCCAGGATCTTTTTTCCATGTTTTACCTACCCATCTCCCAGGAAGCTGATGTAGAGTTGGCTATATTGGAAGGTTGGCTGTTGAACTTGCAGAGAGACCCTCTCCTCCCTGATCAGTGGGTATGGCCCTCCAAGTCAAGGACCTTCTCGGCCAAAGGGTTTTATACTATCATGCACTCCCACATGCCCACTATTCTGCCATGCACATGGTTATGGAAGAGCAGATGCACAATGAAGATAAAAGTCTTTGGATGGTTGTTGTTCTTTGATAGACTTAACACCAAGGATATGTTGGTTAGAAGGCACTGGAGGTCTCCAAATGATGCCAACCATTGTGTTATATGTAATGCTTATGTCCATGAGGACAGAGCTCACTTATTTTTCCAGTGCAATTTTAGCAACGGGGTGTGGAAGTATCTTCAGATTGATTGGTCCCAGGGGTCTGACACTCAAGAGTGTGTTTCCAATGCCAGAATCAGTTTTGGCCATCCTTTCTTCTTTGAGGTGATGCTCACAGCAGCATGGAACATCTGGATATTGAGAAATGGGAGGATCTTCAGGGGGGAGCAGGCTCGTTTTGCCTCTTGGAGCTGTAATTTTGTACATTATATTCTTCTGTTATCCCACAGGCTTAGTGTTAGTATTAGAGGTCAACTCATAGCTTGGGTCAATACCCTTTTGTAAATATAGGTAAGTATTAGGTAGGTCTTTTTTCCAGTTTCTTCTTTTCTTTTTGGCACCTGCTCAGTGCATGTATATTGTGGAACTCTTTTTCTTTTCTAATAAATGGGCTGTGGGTTTTTTACCCCACAATAAATATTCAAAAAAAGTGCTTTTACGACGTTCGGACACACCATTATGCTGTGGTGTTCCAGGTGGCGTGAGCGGTGAAACTATTCCACATTGTTTTAAATGAAAGCCAAACTCGTAACTCAAATATTCTCCTCGACGATCAGATCGTAGAAACTTCTATTTTCTTGTTACGATGATTCTCCACTTCACTCTGAAATTCTTTGAACTTTTCAAATGTTTCAGACTTGTGCTTCATTAAGTAGATATACCCATATATGCTCAAATCATCTGTGAAGGTCAGAAAATAACAATACCCGCCACGAGCATCAACACTCATTGGACCGCATACATCAGTATGTATTATTTCCAATAAGTCAGTAGCTCGTTCCATTGTTCCGGAGAACGGAGTTTTAGTCATCTTTCCCATAAGGCACGGTTCGCAAGTATCAAATGATTCATAATCAAGTGATTCCAAAAGTCCATCTTTATGGAGTTTCTTCATGCGCTTTACACCGATATGACTCAAACGGCAGTGCCACAAATAAGTTGCATTATCATTATCAACTTTGCATCTTTTGGCATCAATACTATGAATATGTGTATTACCACGATCAAGATTCAATAAACCATCGACATTGGGTGTATGACCATAGAAGGTTTTATTCATGTAAATAGAATAACAATGTATTCTCTGTCTTAGATGAATAATCGTATTGCAATAGACATGATGTAATCATATTGATGCTCAACGCAAACACCAAATAACATTTATTTAGGTTCAACACTAATCTCGAAAGTATAGGGAGTGTGCGATGATGATCATATCAATCTTGGAACCACTTACAACATACATCATCACTTCATCCTCAACTAGTCTTTGTTTATTCTGTCGAGTTACTAATATTAGCAACCGAACAAGTATCAAATACCCAGGGGCTACTATAAACACTAGTAATGTACACATCAATAACCTGTATATCAAATATACCCTTGTTCATTTTTCCATCCTTCTTATCCACCAAATATTCAGGGCATTTCCGCTTCCAGTGACCATTTCCTTTGCAGTAGAAACCAATGAAAAAACACGCTATTTCGGCGTTTAAACGTTGCTATAGCATATTTGAGGGTGCCACGTTTAATTTTACCCATTCTACATGCTATGGCGCTAATCACGGTATAGCGTGCTATAACGGTGCTAAATGCAAAAACATTTCAGCGTTTTTACCATGGAGGGATCGAAACACAGTATGTTTAGCAGATAGCAGCCCATCAAGTATCGGCCCAATGAAACGCAACACTAGGCCCATCATCCATCTAATGCCCCAACTTGCCAGGTCGTGGACACAACAGAGCCAAACCCTAGTTTTCCACTTTCCTTTTCCCACCCAGGTCGTGGCTAGGGTGGCGGCGGCGGCGTCTTCAACTCCCGCAGCTGCTGCATCGTCCCCAGCTCCAGCAGCTGCTACCGATGCCAGCCACGACGCCGGCGTCGGCGCCGGCAACTCAGCCACCAGGTGTATGACGAGCAGCCTATCTTTTCTACCTCTCCGTCGATGAAGTCCACTGTCCACCGCACCTGTATCGTAGCCGTCAGAGATGGCGGCGATGCGGAATGGCCTCTCCGGTGGCCGGAGATAGTCGCGAGCAGTGGCGCCAAGTGACACGGTGGAGGATGTTGTGGGCTATGACTACGAGTCGAGATTTTCATGCTGAAGTAGCAGAGCGAGTGTGACAGCTTGCTAGTGGTAGTTGTCTTTCTGTTTCTCACACTATCATGGTGATCATATCTCACGTAATCTTTGGTGGCATGGGTTCAGATTTAACTGAATCTAGTGTATAATCTGTTTCATGCATATTACCTTCTATCATCTAATCTATAGTTCTGTACTTCATCTAATTTGTAGGCCTTGGCGTGTCTAGCACAGCTTCAACAGTACAAGGACAAGCTGCTGTTGTGAATGTGAAATCAAAAGACCCGGGATGGAAATATTGCATTTGTTCGGACGAAAACAAGAAGAATTCTCTGAAGTGCATCTACTGTCATAATGTGTACACCAATGGTATTACTCGAATAAAGCTCCACCTTGCAAACATTCCCACCTCTCGTGTTACTCCCTGCTTAAAAGTGTCGGCTGATGTAAAGGATGAAATCATTGAGTATTTGACAAGCAAGGATAATAAAAAGGCAACAAGGATTATAGAGCAGAAGAGAATTAGATGTGAAGCAAGGATAACAAAAGCTTCGATCCAGGTGCATATTTACATTTTTCTCAATTATGAACTCTGATTTACAATGGTTTCTTAACTCTGGTTTCATATTTTTGAATGAAGCTAAATGGTGGTCCAATCATGGGTCAAGTGCACCAAATCTCAGTATATTGGCGATGCGGATTTTGAGTTTGACATGCAGCTCCTCCGCTTGTGAGAGAAATTTTAGTGTTTTCCAGCAGGTAAGAAAGAAGTGCACCAAATCTCAACTTCTCATAAAATTTGTCCTGTTCCCAACTTTTCATATAATTTGTCATGTTCTCAACTTCTCTTTCATGATTTGTATTGACATCAACATAGCCTGCACATGTTCTAGTTCTGAATTGGTTTTTTATAGAAAGGCCAATGTTGGCTTATCCTTTTAGCTTGTGCCCCTGTGTAGTTTACTTGGTCCTTCTATTTACTTGATTGTTACTAAGTTTTGTACTGGTTAGTAGTACATGCATGTATGATTGGTTTGCTGTTACTTATTTGTTTGCCATCACCTACAGATTCACACAAAGAGACGCAATAGGCTGCTTCATAAAAAAATGAGTTACCTTGTGTTTATCAAGTTCAACTCCAAACTCAAAAATAAAACAGGGATGAGAAATAGGGACCCAATTGTGGACCACACATTTGTAGATGTTGTAGAAGATGAATATAATGAGTGGATCACAGGTGTTGTGCATGGTGAAGGAGTTCAAATTGTACATGAACCTGATGAAGCTGTATAGGGAGTAGTTGGTGCATTGAAAAGAAAGAGAGCCTCCCAATCTCGCCCTAGGAAGAAGAAAAAAACTCATCCCTGTTTTTCATGAAGATGAGTTGGAATCAACTGAATCTTCTTCTGAATCAGAAGATGATGACATGGATTTCCCATCTGGTTTATCCAATGAGAGTGATTTCGAATAATTTCTATGTTGCTGCTATGTTGTATTGTTGACTTGTTGGCTTGTTGACCTGTTGGCTAGTTCATCTTCAAACTTCTATGTTGTATTATTGTTTTCCTGTTGGCTGTTGTTGTTGCCCTTCTGGACTTTTGGACAAGTACTTATGTGTGGCCCTATGGATTGTTTTATTGCTATGTTCTCCATCTAGTTCATTTTAAAATTGTTATGTTGTGTGGCCCTGTGGACTGTTGTATTGCTATGTTTCTACATGTAGTTCATTTTAAAACTGCTATATAGTATTGCTACAAATTTTAGATGTTGAAACTCTTAATTTTTGGGATATATTTGGCATTTTTTCAGAACACTATTTTGAATATAGCACACTATAGCATGGTATAACTTGTATAGCATTTGAAGAAGGGCCTCGCTATTTTAGATAGCACAATTTTTTTTCGTTGACTAGAAACACTCAGTTTCAGTCTTTGGTCCAGCTTTGGGCTTTTCACGGGAGTGACAACTTGCTTGCCATTCTACTTGAAGTTCCCTTTCTTTCCCTTTGCCATTTTTTAAACTAGTGGTCTTGTCAATCAACAACACTTTGATGCCCTTTCTTGATTTCTACCTTCGTTGATTTCAGCATCTCGAAGAGCTCGGGATTCATTTTCGTTAACCCTTGCATACTATAGTTCATCACGAAGTTCCAGTAACTTGGTGATGGTGACTAGAGAACTCAGTCAATCACTATTTTATCTGAAAGATTAACTCCCGCTTGATTCAAGCGATTGTAGTACCCAGACAATATGAGCACATGCTCACTGCTTGAGCTATTCTCCTCCATCTTTTAGCTATAGAACTTGTTGGAGACTTCATCTCTCTCAAATCAGGTATTTGCTTGAAATATTAACTTCAACTCCTGGAACATCTCATATGGTCCATGACGTTCAAAACGTCTTTGAAGTCCCGATTCTAAGTCGTAAAACATGGTGCACTAAACTATCAAGTAGTCATCATATTGAGCTAGCAGAACGTTCATATTGCATCTGCTCCTGCAATAGGTCTATCACCTAGCGGTGCATCAAGGACATAATTCTTCTATGCAGCAATGAGGATAAACCTCAGATCACGGACCCAGTCCGCATCATCGCTACTAACATCTTTCAACTTAGTTTTCTCTAGGAACATATAAAAAATATAGGGAAGCTATAATGCGAGCTATTGATCTACAATCATAATTTGCAAAATACTATCAGGACTAAGTTCATGATAAATTAAAGTTCAATTAATCATATTACTTCAGAACTCTCACTTAGATAGACATCCCTCTAATCATCTAAGTGATCACGTGATCCAAATCAACTAAACCATGTCCGATCATCATGTGAGATGGAGTAGTTTTCAATGGTGAACATCGCTATGTTGATCATATCTACCATATGGTTCACGCTCGACGTTTCGGTCTCAGTGTTCCAAGGCCATATCTGCATATGCTAGGCTCGTCAAGTTTAACCCGAGTATTCTGCGTGTGCAAAACTGGCTTGCACCCGTTGTATGTGAACGTAGAGCTTATCACACCCGATCATCACGTGGTGTCTCGGCACGATGAACTGTCGCAACGGTGCATACTCAGGGAGAACACTCATACCTTGAAATTTAGTAAGGGGTCATCTTATAATGCTACCGCTGTACTAAGCAAAATAAGATGGATAAAGGATAAACATCACATGCAATCAAAATATATGACATGATATGGCCATCATCATCTTGTGCTCATGATCTCCATCACCGAAGCATCGTCATGATCTCCATCGTCACCGGCGCGACACCTTGATCTCCATCGTAGCATCATTGTCGTCTTGCCAACTATTGTTACTACGACTATCGCTACCGCTTAGTGATAAAGTAAAACAATTACATGACGATTGCATTGCATACAATAAAGCGACAACCATATGGCTCCTGCCAGTTGCCGATAACTTTGTTACAAAACATGATCATCTCATACAACAATTTATATCACATCATGCCTTGACCATATCACATCACAGCAAGCCCTGCAAAAACAAGTTAGACGTTCTCTACTTTGTTGTTGCAAGTTTTACGTGGCTGCTACGGGCTTCTAGCAAGAACCGTTCTTACCTACGCATCAAAACCACAACGATTTTTCGTCAAGTGTGATGTTTTCACCTTCAACAAGGACCGGGCGTAGCCACACTCGATTCAACTAAAGTTGGAGAAACTTACACTCACCAGCCACCTATGTGCAAAGCATGTCGGTAGAACCAGTCTCGCGTAAGCGTACGCGTAATGTCGGTCTGAGCCGCTTCATCCAACAATACCGCCGAATCAAAGTATGACATGCTGGTAAGCAGTATGACTATTATCGCCCACAACTCTTTGTGTTCTACTTGTGCAAATAACATCTACGCATAGACCTGGCTCGGAAGCCACTGTTGGGGAACGCAGTAATTTCAAAAAAATTCCTACGATCACGCAAGAACTATCTAGGTGATGCATAGAAATGAGAGGGGAGAGTGTGTCCACGTACCCTCGTAGACCGAAAGCGGAAGCGTTAGTTAACGCGGTTGATGTAGTCGAACGTCTTCATGGTCCAACCGATCCAAGTACCGAACGTACGGCACCTCCGCGTTCAGCACACGTTCAGCTTGATGACGTCCCTCATACTCTTGTTCCAGTTGGGGCCGAGGGAGAGTTTCGTCAGCACGACGGCATGGTGACGGTGATGATGAAGCTACCGGTGCAAGGCTTCGCCTAAGCACTACGCCGATATGACCGAGGTGTGTAACTGTGGAGAGGGGCACCGCACACGGCTAAAAGATCAACTTGTGTGTCTTTGGGGTGCCCCCCTCCTCCGTATATAAAGGAGGGAGGGAGGAGGAGGCCGTCCAGGGGAGGAGGCGCGCCAAGGGGGGGCAATCCTACTCCAAGTAGGTTCCCCCCTTTCCTATTCCAACAAGGCGAAGGGGGAAGGAGGAGGTGGAGAGAAGGAAGGAGAGGGTGGCCACCGCCCCTTCCCCTTGTCCAATTCGGACTAGGGCAAGGGGGTCCGCGTGCCACCTCCTGGCTGCCCTCTCTCTTCTCCACTAAGGCCCATGAGGCCCAATAGCTTCCGGGGGGTACGGTAACCCGGGGTACTCCGGTTTTATCCTAAACTTATCCGGAACACTTCCGGTGTCCGAATATAGTCGTCCAATATATCAATCTTTACTTCTCGGGCATTTCGAGACTCCTCGTCATGTCTGTGATCACATCTGGGACTCCGAACAATCTTCGGTACATCAAAACACATAAACTCATAATACCAATCGTCATCGAACGTTAAGCGTGTGGACCCTATGGGTTCGAGAACTATTTAGACATGACCGAGACACATCGCCGATCAATAACCAATAGTGGAACCTGGATGCTCATATTGGTTCCTACATATTGTACGAAGATCTTTATCGGTCAAACCGCATAACAACATATGTTGTTCCCTTTGTCATCGGTATGTTACTTGCCCGAGATTCGATCGTCGGTATCATTATACCTAGTTCAATCTTGTTACTGGCAAGTCTCTTTGCTCGTTCCATAATACTTCATCCTATAACTAACTCATTAGTCACAATGCTTGCAAGGCTTATAGTGATGAGTATTACCGAGAGGGCCCAGAGATACCTCTCCGAAACACGGAGTGACAAATCCTAATCTCGATCTATGCCAACCCAACAAACACCTGTGGAGACACCTCTAGAGCACCTTTATAATCACCCATTTACGCTGTGACATTTGGTAGCACACAAAGTGTTCCTCCGGTATCCGGGAGTTGCATAATCTCATAGTCTGAGGAATATGTATAAGTCATGAAGAGAGCAGTAGCAATGAAACTGTAACGATCATAATGCTAAGCTAACGGACGGGTCATGTCCATCACATCATTCTCCTAATGATGTGGTCCCGTTCATCAAATGACAACACGTATCTATGGTTAGGAAACATAACCATCTTTGATTAATAAGCTAGTCAAGTAGAGGCATACTAGGGACTCTATGTTTTGTCCATCTATTCACACATGTACTAAGTTTTGAGTTAATACAATTCTAGCATGAATAATAAACATTTATCATGAATTAAGGAAATAAATAATAATTTTATTATTGCCTCTAGGGCATATTTCCTTCAGAACTAAAGTTTATTCCCACATTGCTAGTTTAGAGGGAGTTGGACCACTTTATAAGGGAGGTTCTTTCCCCACATGTATGAGGATGATAACAAGAGGGACATCCACGCGCGCTCCTCCTCCGCCACCCGCCCCGCCCCGCCACGCCACGCGACACCACACCACACCTCGTCACGATGCGGGTTGCGGGAATGAGCCGATGTCTAAATTTTTGCCACGCACGACAGGTATACAGAAGGTCACGCGGGAGCTGAAACGCTTTTCTGTAGTGGACACTGAATCCGAACGGCTCGCCTCTTTGGCTCAAGTCTGTTTGTTTCGTCTCCTTTGTTCCCTTCAGCTCCCGGTGCAGCCTCTCGCCTCCTTCTCTTGCGCCTATCAAAGGGAGGTCACTCCTCTCATAGAGACGCACCAGAACTACTTCTTCCTCTCGCAACCGTTTCCTAGCGCTGAGTTACTACTATATTCCTCATCCCGGCTTGCGGCATGCACTGCGAGTCAGGATAGTAGGCCTCCGAAACTACACCTGTTTGAGTCTAGTACGGGATAAGGGTGATAAGGTTTTTGGGGAGCGCTCTGCGCGACTACTGACTCCTTCGTCACGGATGCCCCGGACTCCGACGACTACTTCCCCGACGACGACTTCTTCCCCAATGTCGACGACATGGCTGGCGAGGACACCGACCCCAAGACCGGTGCTTCTGCTCCTATTCCAGGTGCTTCTGCTTCCGTTCCGTACGTTCTCATACTCTTTATGTTAGAGGTTCTACCACAACTTCTTGCTCTAGTATTTGTTCTAGATGTGTTCCGTTCTAGTTCATATATGCAGAAGCTACTTACCTTATCTCTGTCAGTTTGCATGACTTACTTTATCTCTGCTATATTAGTCATGCGTTATGTAGTATTTCCGTTAATAAAATTATTCGGTAAATTGCTAATATTTCCAACAATCCAAAAACCTTATTATAGGCAATTTATCCCAAGTGGTTTTGCTGCTTCCATGAGACCTCCTATGTTTGAGGGTATCCACTATAAGAGGTGGCGCGTGAGAGCAGTCTTATGGTTTCAAACCATGAGTTGCTATGACGCCACTCTTGGCAAACCTGAAGGAGAGTATGATGCTCAACAGGCACAAGCTTTTAAGAAAATGGATACCATGTTTAAGGCTGCCCTTTTGAGTGTTCTTGGTGAGAACATAGTTGATGCTTATGAGTCAATTGATAATGGAAAAGATATGTGGGAAGCACTCAAGGCCAAGTTTGGGGTCTCGGATGCTGGCACTGAGCTGTACATCATGGAGCAACTCTATGATTACAAGATGACTGAAGAGCGCTCTGTGGTTGAGCAAGCTCATGAGATACAATCATTTGCTAGAGAACTTGAACACTTCAATTGTATGCTACCAGACAAGTTCGTTGCTGGAGGCATTATCACTAAGCTTCCTCCCACATAGAGGAACTTTGCTAACTTACTGAAGCATAAGAGGCGGGAGTTTTCCGTTCCGGATCTCATTGATACTCTTGATGTGGAAGAAAAGGGGAGAGTAAAGGACAACCATGTCGAGGTATTGAGGGAGGTTCTAGTGCCAATCTGGTACAGAAGAAAAACCTCCGGCCACACAAGTTCAAGAACAGGGCCAAGTTTGTTGGTAAAGCAAAGTTTAAAGGGAAGAACAAGGCTGTACAGCACACGAACTTCAAGAATAAGAATGACAAGAAGAAAAGTATTTGTCATGTGTGTGGAGATCCTGATCATTGGGCTCCTAGTTGCCCTAATCGCTATGACAAGCGTCATCTTGGGAAAGGCGGCAAGACCGCTAATGTTGTCATTGGAGACACTGACATGAAGGATGTTGGGTATGGTATATTTCCCACTATTCTTTTAGTATGTCATTCTCCTGATTGGTTGATTGACACGGGTGCTAATGTGCATGTATGCGATGACATTTCCATGTTTTCGTCTTATCAGACCGTAGGGACTTCCACCGGGCTGATGGGAAACGGTTCAAGTGCTTCTGTTCATGGTGTTGGCACGGTCGATCTGAAGTTTACTTTGGGGGAGATCGTGCGGATGAAGAGTGTGCATTATGTCCCATCCGTCAATAAAAGTCTTGTTAGCGGATCTCTTCTATGTAGAGATGGCTACAAGCTTGTCTTTGAGTCAAATAAATTTGTAATAGTAGTGAATCAAATGTGCGGCATTCGCGTCTCTGTCATGTTAATTTTGGTTGCATGTCGCGACTAGCCAAGTTGAACTTAATCCCTTGTTTCACCACGGTCAAGGGATCTAAGTGTCAAGTGTGTGTGCAAGCTAAGCAACCTCGTAAGTCTCATGCAACTGCAGAAACAAGAAATCTTGCACCACTGGAGCTCATCCATTCAGATCTTTGTGAAATGAATGGTGTGTTGGCAAAAGGTGGAAAGAAATATTTCATGACGTTGATTGATGGATCCACTAGATACTGCCATGTGTATCTTCTGAAATCTAAGGATGGGGCTTTAAACTATTTCAAGATCTATAAAGCTAAAGCGGAAAACCAACTTGATCGAAAGATCAAGAGGCTTAGGTCCGATCGTGGTGGAGAGTATTTCTCAAATGGATTTGTTTCTTGTTGTGCGGAACATGGTATAATCCATGAGAGGACGCCTCCCTATTCACCTCAGTCAAATGGGATGGCTGAAAGAAAGAACCGTACTCTAACTGATTTGGTTAACGTCATGTTAGACACATCGGGTCTCTCCAAGGCATGGTGGGGGGAGGCGATATTGACGGCATGTCATGTCCTAAACCGAGTTCCCACAAAGAACAATGAGATAACTCCATTCGAGGAATGAGAGAAGAAAAGGTTAAAGCTCTCTTATCTACAAACATGGGGTTGTTTGGCGAAAGTCAATGTGCCAATTCCAAAGAAGCGCAAGTTAGGACCAAAGAATGTGGATTGTGTTTTCCAAGTATATGCTTTTCATAGCATTGGTTATAGATTCTTGGTTGTAGAATCTAAGGTACCTGACATGCATGTCGGTACGATCATGGAGTCGAATGATGTCGGTACACCGCACTTCTTTAATTGTTAATTTTGAGGACAAACAACCCTTATTATGTACCCAGGCAATTACGTGTATTATTTTATAATAAAATGAATGCACTGTATAAAAAACGTGAATTTGAAGAAAATTCACAAAATTGAAAAATGTGCGTACAAACTTAAGAAAAACGTGAACTTGAGAGAAATTCACAAATTTGAAAAAATTCACAAAAATTAAGATAAAGTTCATGAAATTTTGAAAAAAAGTTTATCGATTTTGAGAAATAGTTCATCATTTTTGAAGAAAAGTTCACAAACTTAAAAAAGTTCACCTATTTTGGAAAAAAACATTATGAAAAAGTTTTAAAAGTTCATCGTTTTCAAAAAATGTGTTCACCGATCTTGAAAAAAAGTTCATCATTTTCAAAAAATGTTCATCGGTTTTGAACAAAAGTTCATCGTTTTCGAAAAAAGTTCATCAGTTTTGAAAAATAGTTCAACGAGTTTGGAAAATGTTCACAAAATTGAAGGAAAAATTCGTCACTCTTGAAAAAAGTTTCAAATTTTAAAAAAAGTTCATCAGATTTGGAAAACGTTCAAGGAATTTGAAAAAAGGTTATTAAATTTGAAAAAGTTCATTGAATTAGAAAAAAGTTCATAGAATTTTAAAAGGTTCATAAATTTAAAAAAAATTGTGGATACATTTGACAGGAAATCATCGAATGAGGAAGAAGGAAAAATACAAGAAAGAAAAAAAAACAGAAAAAATGAAAAGAAAAACAGAAAACAAAAAAAGATGATAAGGAAAAAAAGTGATGGAACTTAGTGTATAAAGTTGCTGTGGCGTGGTGGTTACCACAGTGCGATGTGAGCCCGCATATCTTCGGTTTGAGTCCCAGCTATTACGAATTTTTGCGCCTCAAAGGATAGAGATGCGGGTTGGAGGCTCGCGCGAAATGGGCCGAGCCCAGCTAAATCGGCTGCAGGCACCGGTTTGCGAAAACAACCTATAACCGCAGGCGCCAAATAGGAAATGCCAAAAAACTACTCATAGCTACTCCCTGGCATGTGCAGAAGCTAGCGTGTAGATGCTCTAACTACTCAGTAGAACTCCCAAAAGAAACTACTCCCTGGCTTGAGTAGAAGCTAGCGTTGCGATCATAGGCTGTTGAGCATGCAACAGAACGAGTGCTGGTGTGTGTGTAGTTCCCTGAAGATCGGTTCCAACATAAATAGTTACTCCATACACAACATTCTTGATTCTAAGCTAAATTACAGATTGTTGGTTCAGTGCTATCGCAACTCGCAAGATGGCTACGGCTAGTTGTTCTTACAAAACCCTTATACGAGTAATTTACAGATAGTGGCTAGCCTGACTCTGCTCGCAAAATCACAAGTTTATATGCTACGACATCAGCACCACACAAACATGCCTTATGACGCCAACAAGCTCTGCGATCAGAGGCTCTGAAACACGTCGTGCATGGCCGGGCGCGGCCTGCAGACGGCCTCCAACGGCACAACCTTGGGCATAGTGAGCCCTTCGTCCTCCATCATATACGTTACGAGTAATTTACAGATAGTGGCTAGCCTGACTCTGCTCACAAAGTCACAAGTTTATTTGCTACAATATCAGCACCACACAGATCATGCCTTATGACGCCAACAAGCTCGGCGATCAGAGGCTCTGAAGCACGTCGCGCATGGCCGAGCGCGACCTGCAGATGGCCTCGAATGGCACAACCTTGGGGATAGTGAGCCCTCCGCCATCTGTCATATATGTTACGAGTAATTTACAGATAGTGGCTAGCCTGACTCAGCTCACAAAGTCACAAGTTTATTTGCTACGACATCAGCACCACACATATCATGCCTTATGACGCCAATAAGCTCGGTGATCAGAGGCTCTGAAGCACGTCGTGAAGGAAATATGCCCTAGAGGCAATAATAAAGTTGTTATTTATATTTCCTTATATGATGATAAATGTTTATTATTCATGCTAGAATTGTATTAACCGGAAACTTAGTACATTTGTGAATATATAGACAAACATAATGTCACTAGAATGCCTCTATTTGACTAGCTCGTTGAATCAAAGATGGTTAAGTTTACTAGCCATAGACATGAGTTGTCATTTGATTAACGGGATCGAATCATTAGAGAATGATGTGATTGACTTGACCCATTCCGTTAGCTTAGCACTTGATCATTTTAGTTTACTGCTATTGCTTTCTTCATGACTTATACATGTTCCTATGACTATGATATTATGCAACTCCCGATTACGGGAGGAACACTTTGTGTGCTATCAAACGTCACAACGTAACTGGGTGAATATAAAGGTGCTCTACATGTGTCTCCAATGGTACTTGTTGAGTTAGCATAGATCAAGATTAGGATTTGTCACTCCGATTGTCAGAGAGGTATCTCTGGGCCCTCTCGGTAATACTCATCACTATAAGCCTTGCAAGCATTGTGACTAATGAGTTAGTTGCGGGATGAAGTATTACCGAACGAGTAAAGAGACTTGTCGGTAACGAGATTGAACTAGGTATGATGATACCGACGATGACAAACGGAACAACATATGTCGTTATGCAGTTCGACCGATAAAGATCTTCGTAGAATATGTAGGAGCCAATATGGGCATCCGGGTTCCGCTATTGGTTATTGACCAGAGAGGTGTCTCGGTCATGTCTACATAGTTCTCGAACCCGTAGGGTCCGCACACTTAACGTTCGTTGACAATATAGTATTATATGAGTTATGTATGTTGGTGATCGTATGTTGTTCTAAGTCCCAGATATGATCTCGGACATGACGAGGAACTCCGGAATGGTCTAGAGATAAAGATTGATACATGGGATAATAGTTTTTGGTCTCTGGAAGGGTTCCAGAATTCACTGGAAGGGGTTCCGGATGTTTCCTGAAATGTTTGGGTACGAGAACACTTTATTTGGGCCAAAGGGGAAAGCCAACAAGGTTTTTGGAAAGTGCAAAAGGAAGTTTTATGAGTCCAGGGCCGATGCGGGGTCCCTTAGCATATGGGTCAGACGCGGGAACCTGGCGTATGGCCCTGGAGTCCGAGAAGGACTCTTGCCTTTCGGGTGAAACCGACTTTGTGGAGGCCTTTACTCCAAGTTTCGTCCCCAAGTCCCAACATATAAATAGAGGAGCAGGGCTAGCACCAAAGAGACATTAAGAAACACCAAGCCATGTGCCGGCAACCCCGTCCCCTCTAGTTTATCCTCCGTCGTAGTTTCCGTAGTGCTTAGGTTTAGCCCTGCGGAGATTGTTCTTCACCAACACCGTCATCACGTCATCCTGCTGCCGGTACTCATCTACTACTTCGCCCATCTTGCTGGATCAAGAAGGCGAGGACGTCATCCAGCTGAACGTGTGCTGAACGCGGAGGTGCCGTACGTTCGGTACTTGATCGGGGCGGATCGTGAAGGTGTACGACTACATCAACCGCGTTGATAAATGCTTCAGCTTAGCGATCTTCAAGGGTATGAAGATACACTCCCCCTCTTGTTGCTATGCATCACATAGATAGATATTGCGTGATCGTAGGAATTTTTTTGAAATTACCACGTTCCCCAACAGTGGCATCCGAGCCAGGTTTATGCGTAGATGTTATATGCACGAGTAGAACACAAGTGAGTTGTGGGCGATATTAGTCATACTGCTTACCAGCATGTAGTACTTTGATTCGGCGGTATTGTTGGATAAAGCGTCCCGGACCGACATTACGCGTACGCTTACGCGAGACTGTTTCTACCAACGTGCTTCACACACAAGTGGCTGGAGGGTGTCAGTTTCTCCAACTTTATTTCAATCGAGTGTGGCTACGCCCGGTCCTTGTGAAGGTTGAAACATCACATACTTGACGAAATATCATTGTGGTTTTGATGCATAGGTAAGAATGGTTCTTGCTTAGCCCGTAGCAGCCACGTAAAACTTGCAACAACAAAGTAGAGGACGTTTAACTTGTTTTTGCAGGGCTTGTTGTGATGTGATATGGTCAAGACATGATGAGATATAAATTGTTGTATGAGATGATCATGTTTTGTTGAAGTTATCGGCAACTGGCAGAAGCCTTATGGTTGTCTCTTTATTGCATAAGATGCAAGCGCCAAATAATTGCTTTACTTTATCGCTATGCGATAGCAATAGTTGCAAGAGCAATAGTTGGCGAGACGACCATGTGATGACACATTGATATAGATCAAGATGATGGAGATCATGTTGTTATGCCGGTGACGATGGAGATCATGACGATGCTTTGGAGATGGAGATCAAAGGCACAAGATGATGATGGCCATATCATGTCACATATTTTGATTGCTTGTGATGTTTATCTTTTATACATCTTATTTTGCTTAGTTCGGCGGTAGCTTCATAAGATGATCTCTCACTAAATTTCAAGGTATAAGTGTTCTCCCTGAGTATGCATCGTTGCCAAAGTTCGTCGTGCTGAGACACCACGTGATGATCGGTTGGGATAAGCTCTACGTTCACATACAACGGGTGCAAGCCAGTTTTGCACACGCGGAAATACTCGGGTCATACTTGACGAGCCTAGCATAGGCAGATATGGCCTTGGAACATTGAAGACCGAAAGGTCGAGTGTGAATCATATAGTAGATATGATCAACATAGTGATGTTCACCATTGAAAACTACTCCATCTCACGTGATGATCAGACATGGTTTAGTTGATTTGGATCACATGATCACTTAGATGATTAGAGGGATGTCTATCTAAGTGGGAGTTCTTAAGTAATATGATTAATTGAACTTTAATTTATCATGAACTTAGTCCTGATAGTATTTTACAAATAATGTTGTAGATCAATAGCTCGCGTTGTTGCTTCCCTATGTTTTATATGTGTTCCTAGAGAAAACTAAGTTGAAACATGATAGTAGCAATGATGCGGACTAGGTCCATGATCTGAGGTTTATCCTCATTGCTGCACAGAAGATTTATGTCCTTGATGCACCGCTAGGTGATAGACCTATTGTAGGAGCAGATGCAGACATTATGAACGTTTGGCTAGCTTAATATGATGACTACTTGATAGTTTAGTGCACCAAGCTTAACGGCTTAGAATCGGGACTTCAAAGACGTTTTGAACGTTATGGACCATATGAGATGTTCCAGGAGGTGATGTTAATATTTCAAGAAAATACCTGAGTTGAGAAATACGAAGTCTCCAACAAGTTCTATAGCTAAAAGATGGAGGAGAATAGCTCCAGCAGTGAGCATGTGCTCAGATTGTCTGGGTACTACAATCGCTTGAATCAAGTGGGAGTTAATCTTCCAGATAAGATAGTGATTGACAGAGTTCTCCAGTCACCATCACCAAGTTAGTAGAACTTTGTGATGAACTATAGTATGCAAGGGATGACGAAAACGTTTCCCGAGCTTTTCATGATGATGAAATCGATGAAGTTAGAAATCAAGAAAGAGCATCAAGTGTTGATGATCAACAAGACCACTAGTTTCAAGAAAAGGGCAAAGGGAAAGAAAGGGAACTTCATGTAGAATGGCAAGCAAGTTGTCATTTCCATGAAGAAGCGCAAAGCTAGACTAAAGCCTGAAACTGAGTGCTTCTACTACAAAGGAAATGCTCATTGGAAGCGGAAATGCCCTGAATATTTGGTGGATAAGAAGGATGGCAAAGTGAACAAGGGTATATGTAATATACAGGTTATTGATGTGTACCTTACTAGTGTTTATAGTAGCCCCTGGGTATTGATACTTGTTCGGTTGCTAAAAATTAGTAACTCGAAATAGGAGTTACAGAATAAACAGAGACTAGTTGAGGGTGAAGTGACGATGTGTCTTGGAAGTGGTTCCAAGATTGATATGATCATCATCGCACACTCCCTATACTTTCGAGATTAGTGTTGAACCTAAATAAATATTATTTGGCATTTGCGTTGAGCATGAATATGATTTGATCATGTTTATTGCAATATGGTTATTCATCTAAAGTCAGAGAATAATTGTTGTTCTGTTTATATGAATAAAACCTTCGAAGGTAATACACCCAATGAAAATAGTTTGTTGGATCTCGATCATTGTAATACACATATTCATAATATCGATGCCAAAAGATGCAAAGTTGATAATGATAGTGCAACTTATTTGTGGCACTGCCGTTTGGGTCATATCGGTGTAAAGCGCATGAAGAAACTCCATAAAGATGGACTTTTGGAATCACTTGATTATGAATCATTTGATGTTTGCGAACCTTGCCTTATGGGCAAGATGACTGAAACTCCGTTCTCCGGAACAATGGAACGAGCTACTGACTTATTGAAAATAATACATACCGATGTATGCAGCCCAATGAGTGTTAATGCTCGTGGCGGGTATCATTATTTTCTGACCTTCACAAGATGATTTGAGCAGATATGAGTATATCTACGTAATGAAACATAAGTCTGAAACATTTGAAAAGTTCAAAGAATTTTAGAGTGAAGTGGAGAATCATCGTAACAAGAAAATAAAGTTTCTACGATCTAATCGTAGAGGAGAATATTTGAGTTACGAGTTTGGCCTTCATTTTAAACAATGTGGAGCAGTATCACAGCTCACGCCACCTGGAACACCACAGCGTAATGGTGTGTCCGAACATCGTAACCGCACTTTATTGGATATGGTGCGATCTATGATGTCTGTTACCGATTTACCAATATTGTTTTGGGGCTATGCATTAGAGATAGCTGCATTCACTTTAAATAGGGCACCATCAAAATCCGTTGAGACAACACCTTATAAACTATGGTTTGGCAAGAAACCAAAAATGTTGTTTCTTAAAGTTTGGGGTTGCGATGCTTATGTGAAAAAGTTTCAACCTGATAAGCTCGAACCCAAATCGAAGAAGTGCGTCTTCATAGAATACCCAAAGGAAACTGTTGGGTACACCTTCTATCACAGATCCGAAGGCAAGATATTCGTTGCTAAGATGGATCCTTTCTAGAGAAGGAGTTTCTCTCGAAAAAAGTGAGTGGGAGGAAAGTAGAGCTTGATAAGGTAATTGTACCTCTCCCGAATTGGAAAGTAGTTCATCACAGAAATTAGTTCCAGTGATTCCTACACCAATTAGTGAGGAAGCTAATGATGATGATCATGAAACTTCAGATCAAGTTACTACAAAACCTCATAGGTCTTCCAGAGTATGGTCCGCACTAGAGTGGTACGGTAATCCTGCTCTCGAAGTCATGTTACTAGACCATGATGAACCTACGAACTATGAGGAAGCTATGATGAGCCTAGATTCCGTGAAATGGCTTGAAGGCCATGAAATCTGAGATGGATCCATGTATGAGAACAAAGTGTGGACTTTGGTGGACTTGCCCGATGATCGGCAAGCCATAAAAAATAAATGGATCTTCAAGAGGAAGATGGACACTGATAGTAGTGTTACTATCTACAAAGCTAGAATTGTCGCAAAAGGTTTTTGACAAGTTCAATGTGTTGACTACGATGAGAGTTTCTCACTCGTATCTATGCTTAAGTCTGTCCGAATCATATTAGCAATTGCCACATTTTATGAAATCTGGCAAATGGATGTCAAAACGGCATTCCTTAATGGATTTATTAAAGAAGAGTTGTATATGATGCAACCAGAAGGTTTTGTCAGTCCTAAAGGTGCTAACAAAGTGTGCAAGCTCCAGTGATCCATCTATGGAATGGTGCAAGCATCTCGGAGTTTGAATATACACTTTGATGAGTTGATCAAGGCATATAGTTTTGTACAGACTTGAAGTGAAGCCTGTATTTACAAGAAAGTGAGTGGTAGCACTACAACCTTTCTGATAAGTATATGTGAATGACATATTGTTGATCAGAAATAATGTAGAATTTTCTGGAAAGCATAAATGAGTGTTTGAAAGGAGTTTTTCAAAGAAAGACCTTTGTGAAGCTGCTTACACATTGAGCATCAAGATCTACAGAGATAGATCAAGACGCTTGATAATATTTTTCAATGAGTACATACCTTGATAAGATTTTGAAGTAGTTCAAAATGGAACAGACAAAGAAGGAGTTCTTGCCTGTGTTGCAAGGTGTGAAGTTGAGTAAGACTCAAAACCCGACCATGGCAGAAAATAGAAAGGGAATGAAAAGTCATTCCCTATGCCTCAGTCATAGGTTCTTTAAAGTATGCTATGCTGTGTACCAGACCTATTGTGTACCTCACCAGGAGTTTGGCAAGAGGGTACAATAGTGATCTAGGAGTAGATCACTCGACAGCGGTTAAAATTATCCTTAGTGGAATAAGGAAATGTTTCTCGATTATGGAGGTGATAAAAGAGTTCGTCGTAAAGAGTTACCTCAGTGCAAGCTTTTACACCGATCCATAAATCTCAATCTGGATACATATTGAAAGTGGGGGCAATTAGCTAGAGTAGCTCCGTGCAGAGCATTGTTGACATAGAATATTTGCAAAATACATACGGTTTTGAATGTGACAGACCCGTTGACTAAACTTCTCTCATGAGCAAAACATGATCATACCTTAGTACTCTTTGGGTGTTAATCACACAACGATGTGAACTAGATTATTGACTCTAGTAAACCCTTCGGGTGTTGTTCACATGACGATGTGAACTATGGGTGTTAATCACATACAGATGTGAATATTGGTGTTAAATCACATGGTGATGCGAACTAGATTATTGACTCTAGTGCAAGTGGGAGACTGAAGAAAATATGCCCTAGAGGCAATAATAAAGTTGTTATATATATTTCCCTATATCATGATAAATGTTTATTATTCATGCTAGAATTGTATTAATCGGAAACTTAGTACATGTGTGAATACATAGACAAACATAATGTCACTAGAATGCCTCTACTTGACTAGCTCGTTGGATCAAAGATGGTTAAGTTTCCTAGCCATAGACATGAGTTGTCATTTGGTTAATGGGATCACATCATTAGAGAATGATGTGATTGACTTGACCCATTCCGTTAGCTTAGCACTTGATCGTTTTAGTTTACTGCTATTGCTTTCTTCATGACTTATACATGTTCCTATGACTATGAGATTATGCAACTCCCGATTATAGGAGGAACACTTTGTGTGCTACCAAACGTCACAACATAACTGGGTGATTATAAAGGTGCTCTACAGGTGTCTTCAATGGTACTTGTTGAGTTAGCATAGATCGAGATTAGGATTTGTCACTCCGATTGTCGGAGAGGTATCTCTGGGCCCTCTAGGTAATACTCATCACTATAAGCCTTGCAAGTATTGTGACTAATGAGTTAGTTGTGGGATAAAGTATTACCGAACGAGTAAAGAGACTTGCCGGTAACGAGATTGAACTAGGTGTGATGATACCGTCGATCGAATCTCGGGCAAGTAACATACCGATGACAAAGGGAACAACGTATGTTGTTATGCGGTTCGACCGATAAAGATCTTCGTAGAATATGTAGGAGCCAATATGGGCATCCAGGTTCCGCTATTGGTTATTGACTAGAGGGGTGTCTCGGTCATGTCTACATAGTTCTCAAACCCGTAGGGTCCGCATGCTTAACGTTTGTTGACGATATAGTATTATATGAGTTATGTATGTTGGTGACCGTATGTTGTTCGGAGTCCCAGATATGATCACGGACATGACGAGGAACTCAGGAATGGTCCGGAGGTAAAGATTGATATATGGGATAATAGTGTTTGGTCTCCGGAAGGGTTCCGGAATTCACTGGAAGGGGTTCTGGATGTTTTCCAAAATGTTTGGGTACGAGAACACTTTATTTGGGCCAAAGGGAAAAGCCCACAAGGTTTTTGGAAAGCGCAAAAGGAAGTTTTATGAGTTCAGGGGCGACGCCAGGTCTCGGCGTCGGGTCCGATGCCGGGAACCCTGACATCTGGCCCTGGAGTCCGAGAAGGACTCTTGCCTTTCGGGTGAAACCGACTTTGTGGAGGCTTTTACTCCAAGTTTCGACCCCAAGGCTCAACATATAAATAGAGGGGCAGGGCTAGGACCAAAGGGACATCAAAAAACATCAAGCCGTGTGCCGGCAACCCCGTCCCCTCTAGTTTATCCTCCGTCATAGTTTCCGTAGTGCTTAGGTGAAGCCCTGCAGAAATTTTTCTTCACCAACACTGTCATCATGCCGTCGTGCTTCAGTACTCATCTACTACTTCGCCCGTCTTGCTGGATCAAGAAGGCGAGGACGTCATCGAGTTGAACGTGTGCTGAACGCGGAGGTGCCGTACATTCGGTACTTGATCGGGGCGGATCGTGAAGGTGTACGACTACATCAACCGCGTTGATAAACGCTTCTGCTTAGCGATCTTCAAGGGTATGAAGATACACTTCCTCTCTCGTTGCAATGCATCACATAGATAGATATTGCGTGATCGTAGAAATTTTTTTGAAATTACCACGTTCCCCAACACGTCGTGCATGGCCGGGCGCGGCCTGCAGAGGGCCTCTAACGGCACAACCTTGGGGATAGTGAGCCCTCCGTCCCCCGTCATATACGTTACGAGTAATTTACAGATAGTGGCTAGCCTGACTCTGCTCACAAAGTCACAAGTTTATTTGCTACGACATCAGTACCACACAGATCATGCCTTATGACGCCAACAAGCTCGGCAATTAGAGGCCCTGAAGCATGTCGCTCATAGCCGTGCGCGGCCTGCAGACGGCCTCCAACGGCACAACCTTGGGGATAGTGAGCCCTCCGCCCTCCGTCATATACGTTACGAGTAATTTACAGATAGTGGCTAGCCTGACTCTGCTCACAAAGCCACAAGTTTATTTGCTACGACATCAGCACCACACAGATCATGCCTTATGACGCCAACAAGCTCGGCGATCTGAGGCTCTGAAGCACGTCGCGCATGGCCGTGTGCGGCCTGCAGACGGCCACCAACGGCACAACCTTGGGGATAGTGAGCCCTCCGCCCCCCGTCATATACGTTACGAGTAATTTACAGATAGTGGATAGCCTGACTTTGAACACAAAGTCACAAGTTTATTTGCTACGACATCAGCACCACACAGATCATGCTTGATGACGCCAACAAGCTCGGCAATCAGAGGCTCTGAAGCACGTCGCGCATGGCCGGGCGCGGCCTGCAGACGGCCTCCGACGGCACAACCTTGGGGATAGTGAGCCCTCCGCCCTCCGTCATATACGTTACGAATAATTTACAGATAGTGGCTAGCCTGACTCTGCTCACAAAGTCACAAGTTTATTTGTTATGACATCAGCACCACACAGTTCATGCCTTATGACGCCAACAAACTCGGCGATCAGAGGTTATGAAGCACGTCGCGCATGGCCGGGCGCGGCCTGCAGACGGCCTCCAACGGCACAACCTTAGGGATAGTGAGCCCTCCGCCCTCCGTCATGTCCACCTCCGCGCCATCCACGCGCTCCCAGTCGAAGCACTGCACCAGCGTGGCCAGCACCATGCCGATGGTCCGCAGCGCCAGCGTCTCCCCGGGGCACCGCCGCCGGCCCATCCCGAACGGGATCATGAACCGCCCCTCGGCCTTCCCGTCCTCGAACCGCTCCGGGACGAACTCCAGAGGCCGCTCCCACGCCGCCGGGTCCCGGTGGATGGCGTACGCGTTCACCATCAGCACCGTGCCGCTCGGCACGTTGTAGCCGCCTACCTTGCAGTCCGCTGACGACTGGTGCGGCAGCAGCATCGGCGCCGCCGGGTACAGCCGCAGCGTCTCGCTCACGATGCACTGCAGGTAGGCGAGGCGCGGCACGTCGTCAGCGGTCACCAGCCGGGAGGTCCCCACGGCCGCGTCGATCTCGGCCTGCGCCTTCCGCAGCGCCGCCGGGTGGTTCAGCAGCAGCGACATCGCCCACTCCGTCGTCGTCGACGTGGTCTCCGTCCCAGCCCCAAATAAATTCTGCACATAGTTCATTGAGCAAACGAGGGTTATTGGTGAGATCGTGACGCGAGTTTTAGCTTATCGGATCCGGGAAAAGAGACAAAATCGTGTGGGAGTACTACTGTATCACATAGCTCAACAGTCAAAGTCTCCCAAAGATGCCGGCCTGTGTACTGACATGACATGTTGGATTCATCCAATACGTGCTAGCTAGCTAGTGACCACTGACCACTGAACCCATATACACCACGATAGTATTCTGGCCCCATCTTCCCTACATACAGGCCCTACGTCGGGTGGCTTCTATTTCACGATGCATGGTAAAAAAAACGTGTAGAGTAATGGCTAGACTGACTCAATATTGCATATGTAGCTAATGCCACCTCGGTGAGAGGTTGGTGGACTGATACAGTGAACAATACAATACCGCACTGGAAGGCTCTCACTTCGCTGATGATGTTGGTATCTTGGGAGATTTAGAAGGAAAATGCGAGAGTTTTCCATAACACCGCCGCACCCACCATGTTAATTGTCGGGAGGATCAAGAAAGAGACCCATCTTTGGGCTCTAGCGGGTGCGAAATACTTGAGTAATGTAATGCCGCTACAGTAGTTTTTTTTCCCGCGTTGCGGGCATAAGCGTAACACAAAGTTCCTTTGTATCCTAAGCGTAAACCTTCTTTCTTAGTCAATGAAAATGGCAAATCTTTTGCCTTATTTCAAAAGAAAAATATGTAGCTAATTGTCCTGGTGAAGAAAAACTAAGACAAAGAAGAGCAAATTAACTTGGATTAGTGAGAAAGAGAGAGAGAGAGTTGAAAAAGGGAGAACTCCCCGCACAGAGAGCCATGGTCAAACAATAGTTGTCATGTGTGGTTATCTAGTTGCTACGTATGGTTAATCACAGTTGCCATGTATGTTTATCTGATTGTCACGTACGCGCAACTGCAGTTGCCGTCTAGCAAACGAATCATACTTGCCATGTGTGTTTACCTAGTTGTCATGTACGCGCAACTGCAGTTGCCATCCAACAACGTACAACTATCGTGTCGGCGTAAAGCAGTTCGCCCATACTCGCCCATACAGCGCAGCTGGCAACCGCGTGTTGTGGGGACCTCTCCAACGCCCACACTCCGGCCTTGTCTTACGTGGCACATCAAAATTGCCTCGGTGTGTCAAGATTCGTGCAAACTTAACTGGACGATGATCCAGGCGTGTGGGCGAGTTGCAATATTGCCACACGTGTGGGCGTTAGTGTTTTAGAAAGAAAATAGTAATGACCCACGCTGCTGTCTGTCCGATGACTTGGACGAGTAAAATGTCCACTGATGATGCCACTGACTTAGTGAAGAAAAACTAAGACAAATAGTAAGTGGTAATTAACTTGGATTAGAGAGACCAAACGAGGAGAGGAGATGGAAAAAGGATAGCTCACCGCGCAGAGAGCCGTGATCATGGTATCGGTGTACAGCTCTGGCTCCGTCTTCTGCAGAGTGAGGAGCACGGCGATCATGCTCTTCTTGTCGCCTTCGGCGCCGCCGTCGTCAAGCCTCCGGCGCTCGTTGTCGATGAGACGCAGCATGAAGGCGTCCCTCCTGCTCACCGCGGCCAGGATCTTGTTCCTCACGCCGAACACGTCGAACCAGCGCAGCACCGGCAGGTAGTCCCACGTGTTGGCGGCGCCGAGGTAGGGGATGATCTCGTCCACCACCTTCTTGAACTCCTGGGCCTCCACGGACATGTCCGTGTCGGCGTCGCCCTCCGACCGGGTCCCCTTGGTCTGGGCGATGGTCTCCATGAGCACGCTGAGGGAGAGCTCGAACAGCCTCCGTTTCAGCTGGACCCGCGCGGCGCCGTCGCCGTCGGGGGCTGCCGCGGCGGCGCGGAACAGCCGGCGCGCCATGGCGCGCACCTCGCCAGCGATGACGCCGGACATGCAGGCGACGCGGTGCGCGGAGAGCAGCTGCACGGCGGCGACGCGGCGGAGGTTGCGCCAGTGCGGGCCGTAGCTGGACGTGACGAGTGCGGCGCCGTCGAAGGAGACGAGCAGCTGCGAGGGGAACCGGGGCCGGTTGGCGAACGTCACGTCGTGCTCCGTGAAGCACTCCCTGGCACACTCCGCCGAGGAGACGACCACGGCGCGGCGCGAGCCGAGGCGCAGCGAGAAGATCGGGCCGAGGCGCGCGGCGAGGCGGCGCAGCGCGGCGTGGAACGGCTGCTCCACGAGGTGGAGGTGGCCGAGGAGCGGGATGGCTGGGGGGCTCGGCGGCAGCTGCATGGCGCCCTTGCCGCGCCTGCCATTGCTGACCTTGCCTAGAACGTAGTGGAGCAGGAAGAGAAAGGCGATGGTGAGGATGGCAATGTACGCCTTATCCATGGCTAACCGTGGTCCGTGGGATGTGATGTCTCTTGAGTCGTGACACTAGAGGTCTCGGGTTGATTGGATGTGTGTCTTGTGTGGCAGTGGCATCATCCTGCATGGCGGCCTATATATCGCGCGCGCGCTTCACCTTGGCCATGCCGTGCGGTGCAGTATGCTTACGCCATGCCTGACGTCCATGGCGATGAGGTGAGCTCAATCAGAGTTTTTAGGGCTCGTGCCACGATGGTTCGTACATGGAGGGCGTGGCTTTGTCTTGTTGCTCGTGCGTCGCTGGCTCGAGGTCCCTCTCCCTCTCGGTTGCAAAGGCCAACTCGAACTGGATCTGGCGGGATTTTCCTTTGGAAGCAAGCAATTCTCAAAGAGAACCATGTCATCAACGAGAGTATCTATCTACAGCCGTAAATCTAAATCTTGTCATCAACGAGAGTATCTATCTACAGCCGTAAATCTAAATCTGGACCTTCAAGCGCCAGTCACCGGTCAGTCTGGGCGTTTGAGGCGGTCCGTCTGGATCGCATTTTCTTAACCGGTCGCTGACTGAGCCATCCGTCAGACGATTAGGGGGTTCGAAGCGCCCGGCCGTAAATGCTCTGAGGTGGACTCAATCAAAGTTTTTAGCGCTCATGCCACAATGGTTCCATCGTGCAATTACCATGTAGCCGGGGCGTGCTGGGTGCATGTGGGTCAGGGGCGACGTTCCGTCCGACGCGCTCCCCCCGAGCCGTCAAGGGAAGGTCTCGAGCGTAGCCTCGCCTTCAAGTGTTGGGTTCGAGGAAGGTGCTTTCGTTGCCTCGAGCGCGGCCACCAAGTCGGTGCATGCCGTGAGTCATTCAGATGCATTCGCTGTCATCGCCCTGGTCATCGGGAGAGGTTCTGTCGTGCTCGCTCTCCGGTTGCTTGCGATCGCTCTCCGGTCGCTCGCGGTGGCTCTCCGGTCACTTGTGCTCCTCGTCAGTGAAGTCGCTCCCCGTCCGTCCAACCTTGTCCTTCGCTGGCCAGGAGTTGGGCTGAGGTTGTGGGCCACTCGTCGTTGTGTGTGTCGGTGCCGCCAAGGTCCCAATCTGGGTGTTGCAAGGATTTCAATGTCCGCACCCCTTTGGTCTCTGCTTTGGAGTTGCAGCTTGCCCTGCTGCGCACTGAGCTCCTTCAGGAGATTGAGCTGCTCCGCACTGAGCTTCACGATGCTCTAGCCAAGTTTGAGGTTGCGTCGGTTGTGCCTTTGCTGCCTGAGCTCCAGGTTGGTTCCATTGATGAGGATGCTGAATGTTGCTTTGGAGATTTTTCTCCTCGTGCTCTGCAAGTGACACCACTTGTTCGTGGGAGTGCGGTTATCACCGAGGTCGTAGCTCCAGTTCTGCAGATTATGCCTGAGTTGCAGGAGCTTTGTGGGAAATCATCTATGGTGTTACCGATGGAGTTGAGCGCTTTAGAGTCCTTGGTGGTCGCCATGACACCTTCACTACCACCGTCAGAGTCCTGTCAGCCGCCCGCCATTCTGGGTTGTGGAGACTTGGTTGGTTCCGTCAATGCCTCATCTATGGCCATTGTGCATGTTGCGTCTTTGAGTGGCGAGGTTGATGAGATAGGTGTGTTGGCACCTAACTCTAAGGCTCTATCATGTGAGCAACTGGAGACGCCTGAGTCCGTCGTGCCAGTGGTACCTGTGACTGATGATGTTGAGGCGGTTGGTGCGTTAGCGCCTGATCCTTCGGAGCCCAACCAGCCGCTCGCCTTGCACTACTAGAAAAAGGGCTATAAATGAAATGGATACTAATGGTGCACGTGACATGTGGTGCGCCACCACTATATAGCAGTGGCGCACCATGTGCAGGTGCGCCATTAGTGTGGAAGACACTAATGGCGCACCGGACACATGGTGCGCCACTAATAACATTTTTTTCCAAACATACTAATGGCGCATCCGGGCACATTGCGCCATTACTAGTGCTAACTAGTAATGGCGCACCAGCCACACAGTGCGCCACTACTGTAGTTTTTTATTCTTTTTTTGCAAAACTACTAATGGCGCACCATGGCATAGTGCGACATTACTAGTTTAAACTAGTAATGGCGCACTATGCCACGATGCGCCATTAGTGTATATATATATATATATATATATATATATATATATATATATATATATTTTGTTGCAAAACTACTAATGGCGCACCACCAGCAGGTGCGCCATTAGTAACCAGGGTTACTAATGGCGCATTTGCAGGTGGTGTGCCATTAGTAACCTGGGACCAACAAGATATTTTGAATAGCCACACCTACCCACTCACTTTCCCCACTTTATTCTCTCCACCACCTCCTCCAAGCTTGTCTCGGTTGCCTCCTCCTCCACACCTCATTTCCACCATAGATTCATCCAAATTAAGTGGTTTAATTACCTTTTTTTGATAGGTAAGTAAGGAGGGAAGCTATCTTTATGTTGTTCTCCCTCCAACAACGTGCACATGCACTTTTTATGGCCTAGCTAGATCTATGTATGTTCGTGGTGTTGCATATGTTTGTGGTGTTGCATATATGTTTGTGTTTGCAGGTACCTGTATTTGAAATGCGATAGTTGCCAATATTTTGCCGGAATGTTGATTCATTTCCGTTTAGTGAGAATTTTGGCAATATGCATTCTTTTGGTCCTACTTTTAGGAAAGTCATGCCAAATTTTTCTTGGTTCTAAAATATCGTTTTGCTCTACCCTTGACGACCATGGTCCGCACGATGACCGAAGGCATCGTGAATAGGTTTTTGAGCTCCGCGAAGGCCGAGATGCTTCGAAAGAACGAGACGGAGATAAGATGTCCGTGTCGAAGATGCAAGCTGAAGAGCCATATTGCGGACCCGGATTCCGGGCAGGTGCGGGACCACCTACTCTTGCGT
This sequence comes from Aegilops speltoides, assembly GCA_021437245.1. Lineage (NCBI taxonomy): Eukaryota > Viridiplantae > Streptophyta > Magnoliopsida > Poales > Poaceae > Aegilops > Aegilops speltoides. Next base: position 440,817,247 of record CM038145.1, on the reverse strand, counting down.
GGTTTCATGGATGGTTATCGGTGGCAAGATGATGAAGATGACTACGAAGTCATCCATGGGGGCCGGGCAAGAAATGAGGAAGGGCAGCAAGACAACCACCGCGGCTCGGGCGGGCGAGAAGACGAAGAATCTGTAGGACATGATCACGACGGTGATCTTGTATACGATCATCATGTAGAAGATGTAGGACATGATGATGAGGAAGATGCTGGGAGCGGGCGAAGGGCATGATCATGAAGATGAAGATGCGGTGGAGCGGCGACAATAGACCATCGATGGGCTGGGTGCGGGACCCTCATATTCAAGAGCGCTTCTCAAGCGGACGGATAACGCAAGAGCTGCCGCCGAGAGAAAGCCAAGCTAGATCAAGCGGAGATAGACGCGGTTACTCCATTGTATGAAGGATGCAGCCCGAGGATACCGCTTTGAAAGTGCGCTCATGGCTCACGGAGATGAAGGTAAAACACAAAATGACCGGCGATGCTTCGACGAGAACATGTCATTCTAGCACGAACGTCTTCCCAAGGGGAACAAGTGCCCGACCAGTTACGAGGAGGCGAAGAAAATCGTGTGTCCTCTGAATTTACCGCACGTGAAATACCATGTGTGCATGAACAATTGCATCATTTATCGAGACGAGCATGCGGAGTCTACCATATGTCCGGTGTGCGGCGTCACTCGATACAAGAAGAGGAAGAAAGCTCCTTGCAAAGTGGTGTGGTATTTTCCGATCACTCCTCGTCTGCAGCTTTATTTCATGGACCCTAAGGTAGCAAAGCTCCTGCGTTGGCACGCGGATAGGGAGGAGAAGAAGTGAGAAGATGACGCAAATGATCCAGAGATAAATAAAAAGGATAAGATGCTGAGTCACCCTAAGGATGGGAGCGGTGACAAGCGTTGAACTTGAACACCCGAATTTGGGAAGGATCCAAGGAACATCGTCTTTGAGCACGAGCACCGATGGGGTCAATCCGTTTGGCAGCAGAGAAGCACACATAGCACCTGGCTTGTGTTTGTGTGGATGTACAACCTTCCCCCGGTTGTGCATGAAGAGGAAGTACATTCACATGAGTATGCTAATTGAAGGGCGAAACAACCGAGGAACGACATCAATCATGTCTGGGGCTCTTGAAGAGGAGCTAGACAGCTGTGGAAACGCCGGCCAATACATGGGACGCCGCAGAGAAAGAATATTTCCCTATGAGAGCCGCCTTTGCTCACGACGGTGCACGACTATCTCGATTACGGATATCTCGCGGGCAGGTGGTCCACAGATTTTACGGATCGTCGGTGCATGGATGACACAACGTATTGCCAGCTAGATAGAGATCCCGGGTCTTCGAAAACCATGTTCATGGGACATCGAAGGTGGCTTCGCGACGATGACCCAGGGAGGAAACGCGGATCTGTTCGATGGTGAAACCGAACCCCGAAGACGCCCACGTACGAGGAGCGGTGAGGAAATAGACCAGCTGTTAAAAAAATTTGAAAGATTGCCCACTGCCGGGAAAGAAGCAAAAGGCGTCGGAGCCGGGAAAGAAGCGGAAGGCGCCAAAGCCGCTGCTGAAGGTATGGAAAACGAGGTCTGTTTTCTGGGACTTGCCGTACTGGAAGATCCACCGTGTGCCTCAGAGCCTTGATGTCATGCATATCACGAAGAACGTGTGCGAGAGTCTGCTTGGTACCCTGCTCAACATGCCAGAGAGGACAGAAGATGGGCCGAAAGCAAGGGCAGACTTGAATTCAATGGGCATCAGGGAGGAGCTTCATGCTAATGATGATGATGAGGCGAAGCAGGACACGGAAAGTCGTCGCAAAGGCAAAAAGGCCAAGAAGACCGGAAATGACTACCCTCCGCGTGCTTCACTCTAAGTCAGGAGGAGATCGATCAGTTTTTCACCTGCCTCATAGGAGTAAAACTTCCTTACGGTTACGCGGGGAAGATAAGCAGATACCTAGACACAGCGAAGTAGCAGTTCAGCGGGATTAAGTCTCACGACTGTCACGTGCTGACGATGCAGATACTTCCAGTTGCAATCCGTGGGATCATGGACGCGCACGTCCGTGAAATGCTATTTGGCCTATGCAACTTTTTCGACGTCATCTCTCGGAAGTCGGTTGGCGTGAGGAAACTCAGAAGGCTACAGGAAGAGATCATGGTGATACTATGCGAGCTTGAGATGTACTTCCCACCCGTATTCTTCGACGTTATGGTGCATCTGCTGGTCCATAACGTGGAGGATATCATCCAACTCGGGCCGACATTCCTGCACAGCATGATGCCGTTCGAAAGGATGAATGGTGTCATCAAAGGATACATTCGCAACATGTCACGTCCAGAGGGAAGCATAGCCAGGGGCTTTCTGACCGAAGAGTGCATCTCCTACTGCACGAGTTATCTAGGCATCAAGAACCCCGTTGGTCTGCCCGTCAACAGGCACCTTGGCAGGCTCGCTAGATGGGGTCACCGTGAGGGTCACCGCGAAATGCATGTCGACTTCGAGGGTCGACTCGCCGACTTTGAAAGAGCAAACCTCTAGTCGCGCTACAACACATAGACGTGGTCGATCCTTGGGTGGTAGAGCACAAAACCTTTACTGAGAAGACGTACAATGACCGAGGCCAACAGAGGACGGACGGAGATATAATCAAAGAGCACAACTCATGTTTCACGCGTTGGTTCAAGCGAAGCTTCGTCGTACCCTTTACATGAGGATTCTTCCGCGGAAGAACAACTCATATTCGCCTTGTCACAGGCGCCGAGCACAACCTCGATGGCGTATGAGGCGTCACGATATCAACGACTACACATTCTACACCGAGGAAAGGACATGAAGAGCGATGGTTATCGAACTTCGGGTACCGATGGAATCCTACACCGAGAACGACAAGGGCGGATACTACTGAAGGATCGAGGAGATCTGGGAGCTGAGCTACGCTGGAGAGAAGGTCCCGATGTTCCGTGTCAGATGGGCCAAGAGCGTCATAAAAGAAGATCGGTATTTCACCACCATGGTTATACCCGAAGCCAAATCCAAGACCGCGGGCGCAAACGTCACCAATGCTTCTTCATTACCGACCCGCCAAAGCCCAGTCGTGTTGTCGTGAGGAGAGGCAAAAGGAAGATCATCGGAATGGATGGAGTTGCCAATGAGCAAGAGTCCGACAAGTACGGCGACCCGAAGATGGAACATGACGACGACGATGAACTATCAGCATACACCACAAGAAGAAGCAGGACCACCCTACCTAAAGGACGTCCGTTCAAGAGAAGAACTCCATTTACGAAAAATAAGGGCAAGAAGATTGTGAACAAATAGCTAGCTAAGATCGATTGTATTTAAATTGTAGCCTTCATTTCTCGATTGTATTTCATGGGCACTTTTTGAACTCATGAATGTTTTTAAATTTCATGGACACTCGATCTCGATCCCCCTCCATCTCGATCGCTATCCCACTCGCCAGATCCGCCCTCGCCGCCGAAAGCACCCCCGCAGACCTCTCTCGCTCCATCGGCCGCCGTCGCCGACCCGCTCCTTCCCGCTCCACACACTGGCGACCCCGACCTCTCCCCGCTCCATCGGCCGCCACGACCCCGCACCTCTCCCCGCTCCCGCCCTTGCACACCCCAAGACCCTCCCGCTCCACCGCCGACGACCCACCGCACCTCCTGCTCCACCCCCCCGACGACCCACCGCACCTCCCCAAGACCTCCTCCCGGCCCGCTCCACCGTCACAAATGAATGCAACTAAAATTGCAAAAAACAAATTTGATTATATTTTCAAATAACAAATTTGATGATATTTTTTCATATTCACAAATATTTTCAAATAACAAATTTGATGATATTTTTTAAAAAATTATCACTGTTTTTATAAAAAAATTATTACTGTTTCATATTCATATTCATTTTCTTAAAATTATTAGATGCAACAAAAATAAAAAAATTACCTATGGCGCACCTCATTTGGTGCACCATTATGTATAAAAAGGATTACTAATAGCGCACCTGCATGCAGTGCGCCATTGCTATATAAAAGAAGATTACTAATGGCGCATTACGGGTGCGCCATTGCTATCTAAAAAACATAGTAATGGCGCACCGCTGCGGGGTGCGCCAAGCTTCCCCCGTAGCTAATTCCTCCCTCTCCCTCGCCAGATCCCCTTCGTCCCTCTCTCCCTCGCCAGATCCAACCCGCGCGCTGCCCCGACCCACGACGCCGCCGCCCCGACCCCCGCCGGACTTCACACCCCGCCCCGCCCCGCCGCCCACCCCCGCCGCCCCAACCCCTGCCGCCCCGCTGGTCGACTTATTCTGGCGCCCGTCTTGACTCCACCCGCGCCCCGCTAGCCCGCAACCGTTCTTGGGCGCCGTCGCCGTTCTCTTGATCGACCTCGCCGTCCACCCGCCGCCGCCGCCTCGTGCTCCGGCTACTCCCACCCCTCGCGCGCCCACATACGGCAGCGAAGGTGCCCGGGTCCCCCGCTCGCCGTCTCCTCCGACTCCTCCAAGCCCCTAGCCTCCTCCTCGACCGGCAGCGGCGCCGACCCCGACGAGGAGCCCGTCCTGCCCCTAACTCGCAGTAAGCCCGTCCTGCCCCTGTACATTCAGTTTAAAAAAACTAGCTAGCCTGAGGACAATTGGGATTGGTTTGGGTTAGTTCATGTTCATCTGTTGTTCATATATCAGTTAGCGGTGCAGCACTAATTCCGTGTGTTTAGCCCTGTTCTTCGCAAGTGACGTTGTTTTCTTTTTGGTGACTTCTGTTGGCCATTAGCAGTTGGATGCTTTTAGTTCTGATCATATCAAACAGATGTTTATCCCCCTTGACTTTTGTTGACAATTAGCGCTTTTCTTAAGATAGATCATCATTCCATGGCTTAGCATTTAGCACACAGATTTAACAGTTACAACTTGCTGCCTAATGGTCACTGTTCAACGGTTATTGTTCCTCTTCGTTTTGCCAGAGAGGAATAGATGCATACAGTTTATTCACTCCGTTCATATCCTGTATATGCAGTGCCTTAGGCCACTCCTAGGCCGTCCCAAGGGGCGGCATCGGGCCTCGACCGCGTTTTTGCTGCCAGGGCGCCCGTCCGGCCGTTTATTTGCCCAAATTTCAACCAAACATCCGTTTAATAATATCATAGAAACTAAATTCAAGTCTGCAGGATAACACAAAGCATCATTGACAGTTTAATAATATAAGTACCTTTTTTTGCACACCATGTGAATTAGTACCATGTTAATTTATTCAAAGGGGCCATAATTCCCTTTCCACCAGAGCACCACCACATGCTCTCTTGTCTCACCCACAACAGCCCCAAATTACTAGCAATATATCTCTTGCCTGCTAGAGTGCTAGTGCTAGCTTAGCTTATGTCCCTCCCTTCTACTACTACTCCACCTAATAACTTGTCTGTATTATATCACTTTGTACCTACGTGTGTGTGCGCGCGCGCGCTGTACTATATTCATCTTCCTCTCAAATAGTACATACAACACTAGTGGTTGTCTTACTGCCAGTGACAGTCTATCAAGTTAATTAACCCCAATACAATTGAAGCGAGCATAATCCCCTAGCCATGGTACAGAGCACGACTACTTGTCTTGTTGTCTCACAAATACAATTGTTACTACTACTGATTATAATTTGTACCTGTGTACTAGCACTGTGTCATATTCTTCCATTACAAGTAGTATAAGGCTAGTACTAGTAGTGCTACTCTCTTACTGTCAGTGACAGTCTATCGAGGTCATTAACTCCAACTCAAGTGGGCATAATTCTCTACATGTTGTATACACTGCTAACTGTTTTCTTGTCTCACCCACACAATTCTCTGCAAGTTTCAGTTAATTAGCTGGATTAGAAAAGATGCTTGGTGATCTGCAGGAGTAGGACAAGCAAATCTGCTTGAATATTTGTTTACTGAAAGTAAATGAACATTTTACTGCTAGTGTACTGATGTGTAATCTAGCTATTGTACTGATATTTCTGTTTCTTTGAACATTTTACTGTCAATAAAAATGATGTACTGCTAGTGTACTGCTGCTTTTTGGCTATTGTACTGATATTTCTGTTTCTTTGAACATTTTTGTTTCCAGTAGATGCACTGTATTTCACAGAAAGAGTACTCGAGTACATGGAGTCGATGCACTGAATTTTACTGAATTTTGTTGATGCACTGAGATGGTCTCTGCATCACCACAAAAGTGCAGATACAAAGCCAGATTGCAGTAACTTAAATTGGAACTTTACTGTATTGGAATTTCCAGTAGCTTAACATTATTGTTATGTGCTTTGCTAAACTATTGATGATTTTTTGTTGGGTGACCTATTAGATCTGGAATGGAATCTCACATAAGTTGAGCTGATTTTTGTCCATATGAAAGCAGAGGACCATATGGTCTGTGGCCTTTTCATCCATATGAAAGTAGAGGCACATTGTGGTGCTAGTTTGCTGGGTTTTGTCTCCGACCTTCGTGTCGTGATGATTTTGCAGGTACCCCGAGAGGCCATTGAGTTTGTCGGAATGTCGATTAACTTCCGTTCCGGCAAATTCGGGTACTCCATATGTCCTATTTTTAGCAAAGGTCATGCTGAAATTTTCCATGAATTTTAGCATGATTTTGCTAAAAATCGGACATATGGGGTACTTGCTACTAATGCATGGGCCGGGGTATCTTAGTACTTAATTAAGTAGGATCAATTGCCCCTTTATTCTTGCTGCATTAAACCATAGGTGGCAATAGAGCCAAGTGATTAGGCCCAACTTATAGTCGACAAACCCTAAATGATGAAACCTTGGCTTTTAGGATGCCTCGGTGTCGATGAGAACCTAAATGATGTACGCTTAGGCTTTTAGGGTGCCTCGGCGTCAACAAACCCTAAATTATAAAAGCTTAGCTTTTAGGATGCCTCGGTGTCGACAAACCCTAAATGATGAGACCATGATCTTGTTCCTTGACAATAACCAACTTTTTGGCCAAACTTTTTTCCTATTTAGAGCGAAACATGGCCCACAACGATGAGGCCGGCGTTTCGGGCGGCAAGCAATTCTGGGAGCTGTCCCAGGAGTTGGAGGAAGAACCGCACTGCTCCGAGGACGCCGCGGAAGACACCGATCCTGACTACACAACCACTAGTGGCGTCGGGGATGACACCACTGATGGTGCCGCCGAGGATGCCACCACTGATGATGGCGGCGCATGCACAGATGGCAGCCAACCGAAGAGGCGACGGAAGGACCGGTGCCCGAGCGTGCTCGGCACCGTCAATGAGGAATTTACTGAAGTGAACTCCGACGGGCATCCGATAGCGCCCAAAGAAGTAGTCAAGGGGTGCTCGGTTCAGCTCGGGTGCATTCTCCGGAGGACCGTCTCGATCAACACCGAGAACCTAACGCATAAGGACCGAGGGAATTTGCGCAGCCTCCTCTTCACGAAGCTGCACGAACGATACAAGTTCCCCGCTGAATTTGCAAACACACGCCTCTTAGGGAACAATGTGAACAGTGCCGCCCTCACGAGGATGAGCACGGCCCTATCTACTTGGAGAAGCACAGTGAAGGCAATGATTGAAAAAGGTGATAGTTATGAGAAGATCAAGGTGAAATATCGTTTGATCAGTGAAGATGACTACAAGGAGTTCAAGATCAAGTGCGAGAGCAGCGCAACCTCCGAATCAAGTCAGTGGGGGAAAGAAATGCGGCAGTTGAACTTAGTGGAACACAAACTCGGTCCCGGCGGTTACAGAGTGGCGGAGCCTATATGGGACAAGGAGGACGCGGAGCGTGCCGAGCAAGGCCTACCGCCCGCTTCGAGAAATACTGGCGGTGACAAGCGGATCGGGAACTTTGTCAGGGCCCGGTACAAGGAGGACCCGATAACAAAGGAGCTTACCACAGATCCGAAGACCAGGGCGCTTGAGCTTATTCTAGTAAGGAATACACCCCCGCGTAATTAGCTCCATATGGTTGCACTCTAATTAATCCCCAATATTTCTAAATGGTTCACGTTCCTTCCGCAGGACACTGAAAGCAGTAGCGCGGGGTTGTCTCAGAGCTCCCCTTTCGACACCCCTTTAAATAGGGCGTTGAACGTAATGAAAAATAAGGATAAGCTCAGTAAGCCGACGTCAGCTGGTCGTGTGGCCGGCAAAGCCTTGTCCACAAAATGGTGGTCATACTATACCGCTGGTGGGCGAAAGGAGAAAAAGACCAGCTCGGAAAGCCAGTCGCACAAGGTTGAAGCACTCAAGGCACAAGTGGCGCGGATTCCGGATATTGTCCAAGAGCAAGTGCAACAACAACTGGGAACGACGCTCACCGCCATGGTGCCTACGTTGATTCATGGGCTGACGACGGGGATTGCGGGCGGCCAACAGGGGCCTCCCCCGGTTCCCAGCTTCACGGCTAGCAACTCGCACAACGCGCAGGCGGCGCCATTGGTGTCTCCGGCGGCGCCATTGGTGTCTCCGGCGGAGGCGGTATTCGTGTCTCCGGCGCTGGCACGGGCATTGGAGCTTAATGCACCCGGGTGTACGCCGACCGGCACCTCGCCAGCAAGCGGCCCCTCCGTCAGTTGCACGCCCGCCGTTTGGCGGTGCCTCGACATTAGCCGAGCTCGGCGGCATCCGGTAACTAAGCCTCTCGGTCGATGACTTCATCTCCTTGCCTTTGGTCGGGCATCCCCGACGCCCTACATGTTTTCGCGGCGCCGCCGACGCCGGCGTTCCTTGCACATCGCGCCGTGGGCGGCGAGTTGGTCGATGTCGCCAAGGGCGAATCGTTCAACCGGCAACCCGTGTTCCATGGTAATCCGATGCCACCCACCTTGTATAGGGTTGAACTGGTTGGTGCTGCCAGCTACGACGAGGTGTTACCTCCGATTCGACTCGCTGGGGCAGCGAAGGCGATGTGATGACCCTCGGCGCTGCGTAAGCTGGCCCTGCTGGCGAAGAGCCAGATTCGTTTGGGGGCGGGGGACACCACCCCACAGACAAGACCGCCAGTCATGCCTGCACCAAGCCATGGCAAGAACGCCGCAACGCTATCGGACATGCCAGACATCCCTATGGCACATGATCCGGACATGCATATGGCACAGGATCCGGACGACGACGACAACGACGATGGTACATTTACCAACGTCGATAAGTACTTTGCCGAACATGGGTACGCTGACGAGTTCTGTGGGCCTCTTTCTCAAGAACCCAACCAAGACGACCGCGATCTAGCTGGTACGACAGAGAAACCCAATTGCAACAGGCGTCGTCTGGAGATTAGTTCTCAGGAGACGCCTCCAGCTGCCGCCTTCACCAAGCCTCAGATAGCTGAGGTGCGAAATATTATCAGCCCCAACACGCTCAAGAAGGTGGTCTGTGAGCACAACTCGGTCCCATTACATCAGATCAAGAAGAAGGGACGGAAACAAAAGACTAGCAAGGGCGCTGGTGCGAGCCAGCCGGCACCGAGTACGATCCGTGCTCAGGACGGGCCATCTTCACCTAAGGATATCTCGAGGAGGGTGCATGTGGCAGGTAGGGCGATGCTACCAACAAATATGCTCAATTCTGCAACCGGTGCTATGCGGAGTCTGCATGACAGTGTTCTTTCTTTGGAGAAGCGGCGTCTCTCCCAGAATGATGTGGCATACCCGGTTTTCGTGGCCAAGGTGCCAGAGGGCAAGGGATTTGTGGATGGCGCCATCGGGGGTACGAGCATCCTGCGGTTTGATGACATCTTTGCTATGTTTAACCTTCATCCGCTGCACTACACCTTCGTTCGGCTGTTTTCGCTGAGTATGGAGATGCGGATCATTCGAGAAAAGACCCCGGACATCGGGATAGTCGACCCCTTCTACATGCGTGCCAAGATCTTGGGCAGCGCTGGGGACCGGCAAGTCCCAAGTTCACACCTTGAAGGCGTCATTCTGGCAAACCCAGATAAGGATAACTTCCTCGTGCCTTACTTTCCCGAGTAAGTCATCCCCTCACCGCCCCGTAACATATGATTTCTTAGATTTCGATCGTTCTTTTTTTTTCTAACATTTCGTGTTCTGTGCAGTGACACACATTGCACACTCATCCTCTTAAGCCCGAGATATTCCATGGCCACGTATTTCGACCCGGACCGTGACTCCAAGATAGACTACACAAATATCAAGAAAGTTCTTGATGATGCTCTCCCCGGCTATGCCAAATCTGGAGGCACCTTTAAGAGGCCGACCAGAGGTACGGCGAGCACGTGTTCACCCTGTCTGACGTTCCCTGCGTCAAGCAGCCGCCAGCGGTTAGAAGGATGCCTACTACGCCCTCCATCACATGCGGGCGATCGTACGGGACCATAATCACCTTCCGCTACCAAATAATGTCAAAGATTGGGCCGCAAGCTTGGCGGCAATCCAGGACGCGAACCTCCGACAAGAATTCTTTTGCATCCAGTTGGAGTTTGCAGAAATCATCCATCAAGATGTCCTTTGTACCTCGGGGCAGTACTACCTCAGATATCAACCGTCCAATAGTGAGATAGACACAACTCTACAAATGCAGGCTGACAACGCTCGCGACTTCATGACCATCACGAAAGACGGCGACTTCATCCACGCTCCGGTCCCATGAGTCGAGTCGAAAGTAGTGATGCTATGTGTAGTTCTGAAACATCGATTAGCTCATGTTGTAATTAAACTTTAATGAACTTGTATGTCTCTTTGGTTTGGACAGTCGTTCAACTTAGATGTAATCGATGCTATTTATTAGTAGGACCGTGAATCGTGCTATTAATGTCTTGCTTTCTCTTCTGATCCTTTTGTTGCATACTTATATATTGCTTATGTATTGTCTGTTGTTTGGCTTGTGCATAGAGATGCCGTCGTATGTCGTGTACAAGGGTAAGGTTCAGAGTCTACAACGATCGGGAGGAGTGTCGGAGACAGGTTCACCGTTCAGCGATAATGATTATAAAGGGTACACCACTAGGGCGGAGGCGGAATCTAGATACGCCCTCTATCTAGCGGGAGAGAGGAGGGAGCGTTGGAGGAACCGGATGAAGACCAGTTTCATCGAGATGATGCTCATCGTGATGACCGCAGCTCTCTTCTATGTGTTGGTAGTTTAGATGATCGATATCGACTTGTAATGTGAAGACAAACTCGCTACTCGCGGTCTCGAGACTTGTAATGTTCTATCTTTATTCGGTCTTTTGAATTCGGGGACTAATATGATGAATTGTATTCGGAGACTAATCTTCTATTGTATTTGATGAATATGCTGTTGCTGTGTGGTGCTGTCTATATTCTGTCCAATAATACATTTTGTAACCTGTGCAAAAATAAGAAAAGTAAAAAAACCCTAATATTCATAGTAATGGCGCATCACACCAAAGTGCGCCATTAGTATGCCAAAGAATACTAATGGCGCATCACCAACAGTGCGCCATTAGTATGCCAAAGGATACTAATGGCGCATCACCCCACGGTGCGCCATTAGTATGCCAAAGCACATGGGTAAATATGGCCCCCTGGGAGGCATACTAATGGGCGCACCATGCAGTGCGTCATTAGTATATCAGATACTAATGGTGTTGGGGAACGTTGCAGAAAATTAAAAATTTTCCTACGGCTTCACCAAGATCCATCTATGAGTTCATCTAAGCAACGAGTAACGGGAGAGAGTTTGCATCTACATACCACTTGTAGATCGCGTGCGGAAGCTTGCAAGGTGATGATGGAGTCGTACTCGAGCGTGATTCAGATCACCGATGCCAAGTCTTTGAACGGACAGCACCTCCGCGTTCAACACACGTATGGGACGAGCGACGTCTCCTCCTTCTTGATCCAGCAAGGGGAAGGAGAGGTTGAGGAAGACAGCTCCACCGGCAAAGACGACGGCGTGGTGATGGTGGTGAAGCAAGACTCGGCGAGGCTTCCGAGCTCTTACGGAGGAGGAGATGTGTTGGGGAGGGAGGGCTGCGCCTTGGGAGTTGGTACAGCAGCCCCTCCCTCCCCCTTTATATAGGCCCCACAGGTGGCGGCCCCGAGATCCAATCTGTGGGGCGGCGGCCAAGGGGTGGAGTGCCCCAAGCCAAAGGGCGCCCCCATCCCTAGGGTTTCAACCCTAGGCGCGAGGTGGGCCTGGGCGCACCAGCCCCGTGGGCTGGTTCCCTTCCCCCTTTGGCCCATGGGGCCTTCCGGGATAGGTGGCCCCACCCGGTGGACCCCCCGGGACCCTTCCGGTGGTCCCATTACTTTACCGGTAGACCCCGGAACTTTCCCGATGGCCGAATCACCACTTCCTATATATTATTCTTTACCTCCGGACCCTTCCGGAACTCCTCGTGACGTCCGGGATCTCATCCGGGACTCCGAACAACGTTCGGTGGTCACATACTTGACTTCCTACAAACCCTAGCGTCACCGAACCTTAAGTGTGTAGACCCTACGGGTTCGGAGACACGCAGACATGACCGAGACGACTCTCGGGCAATAACCAACAGCGGGTGCGGATATCCATGTTGGCTCTACATGCTCCTCGATGATTTCATCGGTTGAACCACGATGTCGAGGATTCGATCAAACCTCATATACAATTCCTTTGTCAATCGATGCGTTACTTGCGAGACTTGATCGTCGGTATCCCAATACCTTGTTCAGCTCGTTACGGCAAGTCACTTTACTCGCATCAGTAATGCATGATCCGTGGCCAACACCTTGGTCACATTGAGCTCATTATGATGATGCATTACCGAGTGGGCCCAGAGATACCTCTCCGTCATACGGAGTGACAAATCCGATCTCGATCCGTGTCAACCCGCAGATACTTTCGGAGATACCGTAATGCACCTTTATAGTCACCCGATTACGTTGTGACGTTTGATACACCAAAGGCACTCCTACGGTAACCGGAGTTACACGATCTCATGGTCGAAGGAATAGATACTTGACATTGGCAAAGCTTCTAGCAAACGAACTATACGATCTTTTATGCTATGCTTATGATTGGGTCTTGTCCATCACATCATTCTCCTAATGATGTGATCCCGTTATCAACGACATCCAATGTCCATAGTCGAAACCATGACTATCTATTGATCACAACGAGCTAGTCGACTAGAGGCTCACTAGGGACTCATTGGGTCTAAGTGTTCACGTGTATTACGATTTCCGGATAATCTGCTTATAGCATGAACAAAAGACAATTATCATGAACATTGAAATATAATAATCCTTTTATTATTGCCTCTAGGGCATATTTCCAACAGTCTCCCACTTGCACTAGAGTCACCAATCTAGTTACATTGTGATGAATCGAACACCCATAGAGTTCGGTGTTGATCATGTTTTGCATGAGAGAGGTTTAGTCAACGGATCTGCGACATTCAGATCCGTGTGCACTTTGCAAATCTCTATGTCTCCATCTTGAACATTTTCGCGGATGGAGTTGAAACGACGCTTGATGTGCTGGTCTTCTTGTGAAACCAGGCTCCTTGGCAAGGGCAATAGCTCCGGTGTTGTCACAGAAGAGTTTGATCGCCCCGACGCATTGGGTATGACTCCTAGGTCGGTGATGAACTCCTTCACCCAAATCGCTTCATGCGCTGCCTCCGAGGCTGCCATGTACTCCGCTTCACACGTAGATCCCGCCACGACGCTTCGCTTGGTACCGCACCACCATCTTGCTCCACCATTCAACATATACACGTATCCGGTTTGTGACTTAGAGTCATCAGATCTGAGTCGAAGCTAGCGTCGACGTAACCTTTACTGACGAGCTCTTCGTCTCCTCCATAAACGCGAAACATGTCCTTTGTCCTTTTCGGATACTTGGGATATTCTTGACCGCTGTCCGGTGTTCCTTGCGGGGTTACTTTGGTATCTTGCAACCAAACTTACGGCAAGGTTTACATCGGTCAGTACACAAGCATGGCATACATAATAGATCCTATGGCTGAAGCATAGGGATGACACTCATCTCTTCTTTATCTTTTGCCGTGGTGGGTGACCGAGCCGAGCTCAATCTCACACCTTGTAACATAGGCAAGAACCCTTCTTGGACTGATCCATTTTGAACCTCTCAAAATCTTATCAAGGTATGTGCTTTGTGAAAGACCTATGAGGCGTCTCGATCTATCTCTATAGATCTTGATGCCTAATATATAAGCAGCTTCTCCAAGGTCCTTCATTGAAAAACACTTGTTCAAGTAGGCCTTAATGCTGTCCAGGAGTTTCGTATCATTTCCCATCAAGAGTATGTCATCTACATATAATAGGAGAAATGCTACAGAGCTCCCACTCACTTTCTTGTAAACGCATGCTTCTCCATAAGTCTGCATAAACCCAAACGCTTTGATCATCTCATCAAAGCGAATGTTCCAACTCCGAGATGCTTGCACCAGTCCATAAATGGATCGCTGGAGCTTGCATACTTTGTTAGCGTTACGAGGATCGACAAAACCTTCCGCTGCATCATATACAGCTCTTCCTTAAGATGTCCGTTAAGGAATGCCGTTTTGGCGTCCATCGCCATATCTCATAATCATAGTATCGCGCAATTGCTAACATGATTGGACGGACTTAAGCTTCGCTACGGAGAGAATGTCTCGTCAGTAGTCAATCCCTTGAACTTGTCGATAACCCTTAGCGACAAGTCGAGCTTTATAGATGGTAACATTACCATCGCGTCCGTCTTCTTCTTAAAAATCCATTTGTTTTCTATCGCTCGCCGATCATCGGCAAGTCTGTCAAAGTCCATACTTTGTTTTCATACATGGATTCTATCTCGGATTTCATGGCTCCAAGCCATTTGTTGGAATCCGGCCCGCCATTGCTTCTTCATAGTTCGAAGGTTCATCGTTGTCTAGCAACATGATTTCCATGACAGGTTGCCGTACCACTGCAGTGCGGAGCGTGTCCTCGTGGACCTTGAAGTTCAAGATAACTTGATCCGAAGTACCTTGATCATCATCAACGTTTTCCTCTTGGTTGGTGTGGGCATCACAGAACGGTTTCTGCGTTGCACCACTTTCCCGTTCGAGAGGTAGTACTTCATCGAGCTCTACTTTCCTCCCACTTACTTCTTTCGAGAGAAACTCTTTCTCCGAAAGCATCCGTTCTTGGCAACAAAGATCTTGCCTTCGGATCTTAAGTAGAAGGTATACCCGACAGTTTCCTTAGGGTATCCTATGAATCGCATTTTTCCGACTTGGGTTCGAGCTTTTCGGGTTGAAGTTTCTTGACATAAGCATCGCATCCCCAAACTTTTAGAAACGATAGCTTAGGTTTCTTCCCAAACCATAATTCATACGGTGTCGTCTCAGCGGATTTAGACGGTGCCCTATTTAAAGTGAATGTAGCTGTCTCTAGAGCGTATCCCCAAAATGATAGCGGTAAATCGGTAAGAGACATCATAGACCGCACCATATCCAATAGTGTGCGATTCGACGTTCGGACACACCGTTTATTTGAGGTGTTCCAGCGGCGTGAGTTGTGAAACGATTCCACATTTTCTTAAGTGTGTACCAAATTCGTGACTTAAGTATTCTCCCCACGATCTGATCGTAGGAACTTTATCTTACGGTCACGTTGATTCTCTACCTCACTCTGAAATTCCTTGAAATTTTCAAAGGTCTCAGACTTGTGTTTCATTAAGTAGACATACCCATATCTACTCAAGTCATCAGTGAGAGTGAGAACATAACGATATCCTCCGCGAGCCTCAACGCTCATTGGACCGCATACATCGGTATGTATGATTTCCAACAAGTTGGTTGCTCGCTCCATTGTTCAGGAGAACGGAGTCTTGGTCATTTTGCCTAAGAGGCAAGGTTAGCATGTGTCAAATGATTCATAATCAAGAGACTCTAAAGTCCATCAGCATGGAGCTTCTTCATGCGCTTGACACCAATGTGACCAAGGCGGCGATGCCACAAGTATGTGGGACCATCGTTATCAACTTTACATCTTTTGGCATCCACACTATGAACATGTGTAATATTACGCTCGAGATTCATCAAGAATAAACCATTGACCATCGGGCATGACCATAAAACATATCTCTCATATAAATCGAACAACCATTATTCTCGGACTTAAATGAGTAGCCATCTCGTATTAAAGCGAGATCCGGATACAATGTTCATGCTCAAACTTGGCACTAAATAACAATTATTGAGGTTTAAAACTAATCCAGAGGTAAATGTAGAGGCAGCGTGTCGACGGCGATCACATCGACCACGGAACCATTCCCGACGCGCAAGATCGTCACCTCGTCCTTCGCCGGTCTCCGTTTATTCCGCAGCTCTGCTTGTGAGTTACATATGTGAGCAACGGCACGGTATCAAATACCGGGAGTTACTACGAGTCTTGGTAAGGTACACATCAATTACATGTATATCAAATATACCTTTGGTGTTGCGGCCTTCTTATCCGCTAAGTATTTGGGGCAGTTCCGCTTCGGTGCCCTTCCCTTGCAATAAAAGCACTCGGTCTCGGGCTTGGGTCCATTCTTTGACTTCTTCCCGGCAGCGAGCTTACGGCGCGGCAACATCTTTGCCGTCCTTCTTGAAGTTCTTCTTACCCTTGCCCTTCTTGAACTTAGTGGTCTTATTGACCATCAACACTTGATGTTCTTTCTTGATTTCAGCCTCTGCTGACTTGACATCGAGAACACTTCAGAATGGTCTTTACCATCCCCGCATGTTGTAGTTCATCACAAAGCTCTTGTAGCTTGGTGGGAGCGATCGAGGATTCTGTCAATGACCGCCTCATCAGGGAGGTTAATGTTCAACTGGGTCATACGTGCGTGCAACCCGGACATCTTGAGGATGTGTTCACCGATGTAACTGTTCTCCTCCATCTTACAAGCTGTAGAACTTGTCCGAGACATCATATCTCTCGACCGGGCATGAGCTTGGAAAACTAGTTTCAACTCTTGAACATCTCATATGCTCCGTGATGCTCAAAACGCTTTTGGAGCCCCGGTTCTAAGCTGTAGAGCATGCCGCACTGAACGAGGGAGTAATCATCAGCATGAGTTTGCCAAGCGTTCATAACGTCTTGGTTCTCTGGGACGGGAGCGGCACCTAGCGGTCCTTCTAGGACATATTGCTTCCTGGCAGCTATGAGGATGATCCTCAGGTTCCGGACCCAAATCCGTATAGTTCTTGCCATCATCTTTCAGCTTGGTTTTCTCTAGGAAGCGTTGAAGTTCATGTTGACATTAGCGTTGGCCATTGATCTACAAGACATATTTGCAAAGGTTTTAGACTAGGTTCATGATAATAAAGTTCTTAATCAAAATTATGAACTCCCACTTAGATTAGACATCCCTCGGTCATCTAAGTGTTACACGATCCGAGTCGACTAGCCCGTGTCCGATCATCACGTGAGACGGACTAGTCATCGTCGGTGAACATCTTCATGTTGATCGTATCTTCCATACGACTCGTGTTCGACCTTCGGTCTCCGTGTTCGAGGCCATGTCCGCACATGCTAGGCTCGTCAAGTTAACCCTAAGTGTTTTTTTGTGTAAAACTGTCTTACACCGTTGTATGTGAACGTAAGGATCCATCACACCCGATCATCACGTGGTGCTTAGAAGCGATTTAACTGTAGCAACGGTGCACAGTTAGGGAGAACACTTCTTGAAATTTTGTAAGGATCATCTTATTTACTACCGTCGTCCTAAGTAAACAAGATGCATAAACATAATAAACATCACATGCAATTATATAGTTGTGACATGATATGGCCAATATCATCAAGCTCCATTGATCTCCATCTTCGGGGCTCCATGATCATTTTGTCACCGGCTTGACACCATGATCTCCATCATCATGATCTCCATCATCGTGTCTTCATGAAGTTGTCACGCCAACGACTACTTCTACTTCTATGACTAACGCGTTTAGTAATGAAGTAAAGTAGTTTACATGGCGTTATTCAATGACACGCAGTCATACAAAAAATAAAGACAACTCCTATGGCTCCTGCCGGTTGTCATACTCATCGACATGCAAGTCGTGAATCCTATTACAAGAACATGATCTCATACATCACAATTCAACATTCATCACAACTTCGGCCATATCACATCACATGATCAATCGCTGCAAAAACAAGTTAGGCGTCCTCTAGTTGTTGTTGCATCTTTTACGTGGCTGCGATTGGGTTCTAGCAAAACGTTTTCTTACCTACGAATCACCACAACGTGATTTTGTCAACTTCTATTTACCCTTCATAAGGGCCTTGTTCATCGAATCCGCTCCAACTAAAGTGGGAGAGCAGACACCGCCAGCCACCTTATGCAACTAGTGCATGTCGATCGGTGGAACCGGTCTCACGTAAGCGTGCACGTAAGGTTGGTCCGGGCGCTTCATCCCACAATACCGTTGAGCAAGAAAAGACTAGTAGAGGCAAGTAAGATGACAAGATCAACGCCCACAACAAATTGTGTTCTACTCGTGCATTAGAGAACTACGCATAGACCTAGCTCATGATGCCTTTGTTGGGAACGTTGCAGAAAATTAAAAATTTTCCTACGGCTTCACCAAGATCCATCTATGAGTTCATCTAAGCAACGAGTAACGGAGAGAGTTTGCATCTACATACCACTTGTAGATCGCGTGCGGAAGCTTGCAAGGTGATGATGGAGTCGACTCGACGTGATTCAGATCACCGATGCCAAGTCTTTGAGCGGACAGCACCTCCGCGTTCAACACACGTGACGGGACGAGCGACGTCTCCTCCTTCTTGATCCAGCAAGGGGAAGGAGAGGTTGAGGAAGACAGCTCCACCGCAGACGACGGCGTGGTGATGGTGGTGAAGCAAGATCTCGGCAGGCTTCGCCGAGCTCTTACGGAGGAGGAGATGTGTTGGGAGGGAGGGCTGCGCCTTGGGAGTTGGTACAGCAGCCCCCTCCCTCCCCCTTTATATAGGCCCCCAGAAGTGGCGGCCCCGAGATCCAATCTCCGGGGCGGCGGCGAGGGGTGGAGTGCCCCAAGCCGGTGGGCGCCCCCCCCTAGGGTTTCAACCCTAGGCGCAGGGGTGGGCCTAGAGGCGCACCAGCCCCTGTGGGCTGGTTCCTTCCCCTTTGGCCCATGGGGCCCTCCGGATAGGTGGCCCCACCGGTGGACCCCGGGACCCTTCCGGTGGTCCCAGTGCTTACTGAGAGACCCGAAACTTTCCCGATGGCCGAATCACCACTTCCTATATATTATTCTTTACCTCCGGACCCTTCCGGAACTCCTCGTGACGTCCGGGATCTCATCCGGGACTCCGAACAACGTTCGGTGGTCACATACTTGACTTCCTACAAACCCTAGCGTCACCGAACCTTAAGTGTGTAGACCCTACGGGTTCGGGAGACACGCAGACATGACCGAGACGACTCTCGGGCAATAACCAACAGCGGGGTATGGATATCCATGTTGGCTCCCACATGCTCCTCGATGATTTCATCGGTTGAACCACGATGTCGAGGATTGATCAAACCACGTATACAATTCCTTTGTCAATCGATGCGTTACTTGCGAGACTTGATCGTCGGTATCCCAATACCTTGTTCGGTCTCGTTACATTCGGCAAGTCACTTTACTCGCATCAGTAATGCATGATCCCGTGGCCAACACCTTGGTCACATTGAGCTCATTATGATGATGCATTACCGAGTGGGCCCAGAGATACCTCTCCGTCATACGGAGTGACAAATCGATCTCGATCCGTGTCAACCAACAGATACTTTCGGAGATACCGTAATGCACCTTTATAGTCACCCGATTCGTTGTGACGTTTGATACACCCAAGGCACTCCTACGGTAACCGGAGTTACACGATCTCATGGTCAAGTAATAGATACTTGACATTGGCAAAGCTTCTAGCAAACGAACTATACGATCTTTTATGCTATGCTTATGATTGGGTCTTGTCCATCACATCATTCTCCTAATGATATGATCCCGTTATCAACGACATCCAATGTCCATAGTCAGGAAACCATGACTATCTATTGATCACAACGAGCTAGTCGACTAGAGGCTCACTAGGGACTCATTGGGTCTAAGTGTTCACACGTGTATTACGATTTCCGGATAATACAGTTATAGCATGAACAAAAGACAATTATCATGAACATTGAAATATAATAATCCTTTTATTATTGCCTCTAGGGCATATTTCCAACAAATGGCGCACCACAGGTGCGCCATTAGTAAAAAATACTAGTGGCGTGGTAGTGGCGCACCAGTAGTGCGCCATTAGTAGGCAAAACTGGTGCGCCACTAGTAGGCCTTTTCCTAGTAGTGTTGGTGGAGCGTGGAGGTTCCGATGTTGCAGTCACCCACTCACATGTGACCGTTGGACAGGTTTCTGTGCGTGACAAATTCAATGAGATTCTCTTCAAGATAGAGCTTCACAGCTTGCTCAAACGTTTGGAGAGCGTGAGCCCTAGATCTGGCAAGGCGATTGTGGAGGAGGCTCTCAGGAGCAAAGGAAAGAAGAGTGACGCCACAGGAAAGGCGTCCGCGGCTGCTTGATGGATGGTTACCAGTCTCTTGGGTTGTCTTTATGGTCTCGCTTGTCTTCGTGGATTTGGTGGTGCCCGTGGTCTTCCGCTGAGTTACTCTCATTGGGGTGTCTTCGTGATGTAGCAGTGCGCGGGTTGGTGGACGTTAGGTGTTGGGTATGGTGGTCACTCTGTGAGTAGTGCACGTGTGGTTGGTCTGTATCGGTTTTCGCCTGGTTTTCCGTGAATTAACTGGGCAATTCTCTTCTGCTTAATTAATCGATGAGGTAAATCTTTTGCCTCCGTTTCGAAAAAACAATGTCATGACACATTATCGGTTGGTACATGGAGGGCGAGGCCAAGTCGGACTGGATCTGGGGGGCTTTTCCTTTGGAAGGAAGGAACTCTCAACGAGAACCACAAAAGCATGTGCACCAAGTGCAGATGCAACCAATTTTGCTAGCTACATTAGATTGCAAAAACGTCTTATATTATGGGACGAAGAAAATAGTATCTAATATAAAGAAACTTTTCCATTTTTAACCCGGTTTTGCTATTTCTTCTGCAACATTTTTTTATGTTTCACTTAATTTTGGTCAAGAAGGAACAAAGTAGGGGCAATGCAATGGGCCGACCCATGCTAGAAACGGGGATGACACGCCTGGCTGCAGCGGTGCAGACGGAGGAGCGGCAGATGGTTGACAGGTTTTGAGTCAGGGGTGTGTGATCGCCAACGACAATTTAGGGGGGTGGGGTGTTGGATGCAATGGATCGAGTATGGTAGGGTGGCGAGGTGCTATGGGCAGAGGCACATGGAGGAAGAAGAAGGACCCGTTGGATTGATTGTGGATCGAGTATTGACAAATCCAAAGGTTGGTGCCCTAAAAAACAACGGTTGGGAGAAAATCAACTGAAATGATTTTTTAGGCAACTGCTATATAGACGATCTTTTTTAGCACATTTGAACAATCTCCCCTTTCTAGATGGTAGAGGCCATGTGTCGGCCTTATCTGGTAGTGTGACTGGATAGTTGTATCGAATCCTTACTGGTATGGGATCTTCTAACATGGCAAGATGATGGTGCTCAAGCAGGTTAAGCCACATCCCATCCCTTCATTCAATGTGTGGAAGGAGTTGGCAAAGCATAGGCGGCCTATCGAAGGGCTCAACGGGGTTGATTGTGGGAGCAAGATTCGACATCCCGGTGACAAAAGTGGCGGAGTAGATTTTGGCAGAACTCTGGTAGGGGGTCCTAAGCCAGTAGCCTAAATGCTATGGTAATAACGACATGTGGTTTATGTAGGTTCAGACTCTCTGAAGAGATAAAACCCTACTTCCTACTTGTGTTGTGTTGATTTGGATGGAGTACAAAATACATGTTGATCTACCACGAGATCGTCGTGTTTTCATCTACGGGCCCTACCCCTCAGTTTATATAGGTACCAGGGGCCTGAGGTTACAATTAGGTCGGTTAGTAGAAGGTAAAATGTGTAGTAGAGGACCTCTAAGTCTTGGAGTATGCTCCAAGTGTTCAGGAATATTCCTTCTACGTGCCATGGACCTTCTGGTGATGGCCCGCTGGTGAACAATCATGGGAGGGGGGGTCCTCGGCCCGGCCTGCCTGGCCGGAGACGACGTGGTGAGTGACCCCTAATCTAGGACACCATCAAAAACAAACACAACAACCACCTAGTCTTGAATACCCTAATCAGCGATTGAGAGAGGAGAGGGTGTTGGGGTAGGGTTTGAGTCTAGGTCAGATACCGCTTAACTTGGTTGGGTGTGCCACTCTCCATGCATATTGTCACGTCAGAATCAAATGCTTCGAGACTTGTTTGGTGAAACCTCCTCCCGAGGGATTGCAGAGGATTGTAGGAGATATAGAGGATTTAATCCCCCTCAATCCTTCTCAATCCCTTTCAAATCCACCTCAACCGAACAAGTTCTCAATGGGGTAATCTAGTAGACATGTGTTGCAACTAGGGTGCAATAGGTGGGATTCACTATAAAAAGTCGCATGCCATAAGGGAAGAATCCATTTGATATCATCCATAGTTTGGAATCATAAGGGCATTTCCAACACCGTCCATCAAAACACTGCTAAACGTCCGGACATCATAGTCCGGACACTTTGGGCCATCTAAGGTTGTGCATCAAATGTCCGTGGACGCACGTCCGAATTCTACCAAACCGGGAACAAACTTGTTGGAGGTTTGGGGGAGTCCGTATGACCGTCACGTCGGACTCCAACACACCCGGCCCACCGAAAAAACACCTCCCAGAGCCCTTCCTCCACTTCATCCCTCTTCCTTACTCTGTATCTGCACAAACAAAGATCATCGATGCCTCTACACCGCTCCGGCCTTCGCTCAGTTTTTGCTAGACAGCCGCTGCTCCATGTCGGCGCCTTCTTCTTCGCCTTTGTTGCACCCTCGGATCTGTCCGAAGCCCAGGTATCGTCTGCCCCTGCTAATGCTGGCCATGGTGGACACCACACTCAACAAGTGTTCGTCTAAATGCCATTGATTTTTTTGACTTTCTACTTTTTTAACACGAAGCAAACACGATGGTGGGGTACTCAATGATGGAGGATGCATTGTTGTGCGGCACGTGGTTGCTTATAAGTATGTGGTTTGTAGCCATGAAGGAAACGGGCACAATATTTTGGCAACATGTGCATTCTTGGTTTCATGAGCACAAACACTACACACCCCAAAATTTGGATATGATCGTGATCGTAATTTAAAGTCACTATTCAATCGGTGGCACACAATTTCAAGCACCGTCATGAAGTCTTGCGTTGCGATCGCGCAAGTGAAAAGAATGTGGCCAACGAGTGCATCAATGATGGAGATTGTAAGTTTTGCTTCGTGTTGCTCTACATGTTGGTCAATTTTTTGATTCACTCAATGTTGTAACTTGATAATCACGCCGTTGCATAGCCTGGACGTGCAGTCGCGATGTACCAAAGGACGGAGGGCAATTCGTTCACATTGACGCATTGTTAGATGAAGCTCAAGGAGCAGGCCATTTTGGTGAATAACATGCATCAATAGCATGGCTTCCGAGGTGTCTGGCTATGGTTTGTGATGCGTCCTTCGTGCTATTTGTTCTACCTCTTTGCCATTCATGGTTTGAGATTGAACAAGGCGAGCCGCGTGTCGCTTGTTGTTGTGGTGGTGTGCTTGCTATCCTCTTGGTTTAGCGTTGTATGTAGAAAGACTTTGTATCTGGCATCTTGACTCTTCTTTTATATTACCGATGCACCTCTCGTATCCTTGAAAAAGATGCATCGATGAAGAAAGTCTAGCACGAGAAGAGAAAGCTTAGGTGAAGGCCGCTTTCGAGAAGTATGGTTGAATTTAGAACCAATAAATTTTAAAAACTTGTTGAACATTCAACACTTTTATTAGAATTTAAGTCTATGGTTGAATTCAATCATTGTAAATGAGGCTGCATGGCAGACATTTCATTTAGTTTATTCTTTTAAAAATCTGACGAACATCTGGTGCACTGGCCGACACTTGATTTAGTTTTTTTCTTTTTAAAAAAGGGCGGGCATTTGATGCACTGGCAGACATTTGATTTAGTTTTTTCTTTTGAAAAAGGGACGGGCATTTGGTGCAATGGATTGGATGGTGGCGCTCTATCCGCTGTCCGGACGTGTCGACAGGCGTTTGGCGCGTTTGTTTCCATGCACGGCGTTGAAGATGCCCTGAAACAAGTTGCAAGCGTGTACAATTCTTTCGCGCCTATGCACGTGCTAATGCAACGACATGTTCAATCAGGTACAAAAAACGAGCCCCAAACAGAGGCCAACGGCATGCCAATCACTCAGCCTGTGTACTGCTAGTCTCCAGGTGACCAAGTTAATTGTTTTTTTTTTTGCGGGATAAGCTAATTGTTCCAGGAACTGTAGTGTGCAAGTAAAAACCCACGGCCGATGTCAGGCATCGCTTCCTTCTGCTGCCATCACCATGGATAGATCACCGGCCGGACGATTTGCGCCACCCCCCGTTGCCAACGAGGATAGACACGCCACCGCTGCTTGCCGAGCACACCTCGCGCGCGCACTCGTCCCCGTCGTTTTGCTCGAAGTCGCGGACGGATGGCCCCGCCGGTGGCTACTGACTTCCGTCGCGAAAACGACTCTGCATGCGGTTGTTTCGGGGTTGGAACTTGGAAGTGATTGGATTGGATCATGCGGCGGTGCATCTCCTGCGAGGATTTTTGTTTTTTGCGCTAACGGCATCCCGACCCTTTAGAGTTTAGACAGTCCGTATTTGTCGGCACGCAGCTGTCTGGACCCAGCGAACCTGACCATCGTCGTCCGTGGAGCGAGTGAAGTCTGTTTTAAACCCTGAGCTTGTAGAGCGCGACGCGAACAAACCCCCACGTTCAAATCCCTGAAGTCCATACCCTGACCTCGCTGATCCCGATCAATTGTAACCCTAAATCCACACTAGACTTGTTTGGAAGGACAATCCCGACCGGGATCCCTTGTTTCTCTCCTGATCACACGAGCCTACGTGTCATATCTCTCTCACCGATTCCATTGCCAGCTCCCAAAACCAATCATGCTATGCGCTCGTCGCTGCGGCTTCTACGTGCATCCAGGGACGCGGCGTGAACGCGGGCGTCCACGACGTTCCCGACCTTGCACATTCTGCCCGTCGAGGCCGAGGCATATGCCGTGCGTTTCGATCGGCATTGGACGGCGTCCGTCGCCAAGCAGGTGCTGCTCTTGGAATGCTATATCGATTCAACGTTTAGTAGATAGACGTACTGTACGTTCAAAGCTAGCTCGGAAGCAGAGAAGCAGGTTGATTGATTTTTCACTTTCTAGGAGGATACGTGAGGGTCTGGCCACGTTGAGCAGTGCCCATCGAGTTCATCTCTCCTCCCAGGCCCAAATAAGCTTGCTCCTACGCTGCTGGTCACAATGTCGTGCTTATCATCCTCCCCTCTGTCTCCCGGAAGCATGCCCAGGCATCCCCTTTTCTCCCATTTCTCCTCCCCCGATCCCGAGCCGCAAGCATTCTGTCGAGTACCTTGTGGACATGCACGGCTACTGTCCAAGCCGACGCTCCTGCTTGCTCCTCGCACAGCAGAGCACCATTCTTTGCCGCTAGAGCGGATGCTGCGACGCAGAGCACGCACACTACCACCCTTTTTTCCAATTCGACAGCTTCGCGCCCAACGCCTCCCACATCACGGCATCACGCGGCTGCGAGGATCGCCGACGGAGTAGGAGACACGTGCCAGGAAGACCGCTCCGCAAGCTCGTAGACATCCACGGGTGGCGAGACTCACCGCCGGCCAAAGGAAACAAATATGACGAGATCGGCCGGTCTCCTCTGTACCGCGACTAGCGCCTGTGCCCAAGTGGCGAACGACGGCCGTCTCCTTCTCGTTGGTGAGCTCCTGTGCAGAACATCGCCACGGAAACGGAGGCGTGCCCTGCACGGAGGTGGCGGCTGCTCTGGATAGGCTGGCGGGGAGAAAGGGCCAATGTACAAGAGAGGGATTGAGATAGAAGATGAATCTCACAGTGGGCCAACGTTGTCAGCGAGAGTAGCGATTGATCCCGACCTGAATCATCTTTTCCCGGTGTGACAAACGGATTCAAGGTTTAAATTGACCAGGATCAGCGAGGTCAGGGTACAGACTTCAGGAATTTAGACGTGGGGGTTTGTTTGCGTTGCGCTCTACAAGCTCAGGGTTTAAAACAGACTTTACTCTCCGTGGAGCAGTCCGGACCATAAATTTTCGTCAAAACCAAACCAAACTAGGATGACTTTAAAGGAGTCCAGACACAAGTCACATAAGACTCCCACATCCCCAGCCCATCCAAAATTGAGTCAAAGCCCGCGCTTTCGTAGCTGGTCGCAATGTTTCCATGGCAAAATCCCACACTATCTTCTTCCATCCCGCCGATCTGCACCCAGTTCGTGTGCCCCACCCCCCCCCCACCCCCCACCCCCCCCACTCTCTTCTTTCTTCCCGCCACCGATGCATCGAGCCTGAGGAGACCCTGCCGGAGACGATGGCGATGGAGGATCCAAGCATCACGCTCGCCGGAAAGATCAACTCAGCAACACGACAAAATCACCACGTCAAAGTGAACGTCGCAAAGGCGGAAACACTCAAGAAGCAGAAGGTCAGCGGAGGGCATGGTGGTGGCGAACGTGGAGGTGGGCGTGCTGGTCGCAGACATGGTGGAGGTGGTGCCCCGCCGCCATCATCAACCGTGTAGATGCCGCCATGGCCAGAGCATTACAAAGCTCCGTACTACTAAGCCGCCAAGTAGCTGAGTATGTAGTCCCTGGGATCTGGGACTGGGCACGTGGCCTACATCATCGACGTCAACGCGGCGCCGTTGCTTTTTTCAGAGTATTCATCGGGTGCCCGCATGATGTTCGTCGGTATGCCTAAAGAGGGCGAGACGGCGTATGATGTCGCGGACAGGGAGATGTTTGGCATCATCCACGAGGGAGGCGGAGGGGGAGGTGGCTATGAGGACAGGAAATTGGATGATTCGGAGCCCACCTGTCCAGTACATACACCCATCCGGGCATGCAACAGGGGTACACCCAGCCAGACATCTACACCCAGCCGGGCACGCATCATGACTACACCCAGTACGACACCTACACCTAGGGCGTGGACACACAACAACAGTATTGGGCAGCCGGACATCAGCAGGAGGAGCACGGCGAGGACGAAGATGATTTTGGTGGCGATCCATAGAAGAAGGGTAGAGTAGAAAGCTTTAACACGCGGGAGGATGAGCTATTGTGCAATGCATGGTTGGCTACTAACCTCGATCCGATCCATGATACTGAGCAAAAGGGCATAATTTTTTGGGCCAACATTCACACTTGGTTCCATGAACACAAAGATTTCGCGCCCTATTCCGAGGCAGTCATCCGCAACCGTGAACCAAACTCCCTCAACCATCGATGGTACACCATCCAAGAGGCCGTGTCAAAGTATTGCGGCCACTTGAGGCGACTCATCACACGGCGGCCTAGTGGTGTGAAAATCATCGAGCAAGTAAGTTGTTAATATGTGCACATCACTTGCCGGATATGCATAGTTTTGTAGCCGAATTTGCATAGTTTTGTAGTCAAATATGCATAGTTTTGTAGCCGGATATGTATGCATAGTTTTGTAGCCGGATATGCATAGTTTTATATGCGTTGTTGACAATATTTTATTACGTAGCCTTCTCATGCGTGTAGTGTGTTCAAAAAGTTGGCGAAGAAAAACTTCACCGTCATACATTATTGGTTGAAGTTGAATGGACAACCCAAGTGGAATGTATACATTGCTAAGAACGTCAACCAAGGCACCAAGGAAGAAACCCGTGACCCAACCGACCCAACAAAAGAACCATCCAAGAAGTTTAGAAAAGGGTTTCGGGAAAAGTAGTGGGAGGAGGAAAGGGCGAAGCAAGAATGTGCGACAGTCAAGATGACGGAGAGGTTCGAAGACAACTTGACGAAGAAGGAGGAGACATATGTTAACCACTCCGACGTCAAGGAGGAAAAAAGCCGATATGTTTGACATGTTGATGAAGGCGACCGAGAAGAAGCTCAAACTCGAAGAGAAGAGGGCCATGATCGAAGAGAAGAAGGTCATGCTTGAAGAGGGGAACATAAAGATCGCAACCACTGTGGAGGACACGAAGATGTTGACCCTTGAAGGTGGCGGATTTGGATGACGACGCAAGAATGATCATGCACGCCATCCGTTTCAAATGTTGCAGTGCCAGAAGGATGAGCTGGAGAGGGCGGAGCAGGAGGAGATGGATGCGGCGGTGGAGGAGGCGGATGCGGCCTACACGATGGCGATAATTGTTTTTTTAATTTCATATAAAAGCTGGAAATTCGAGAAGCACATCAATCTTTCAAGGACGATCAATCACAACATGACACCGAGATTTGTTGATGATCATTATGTATTTTGATTACACATGCTAATCGTATCACCAACTTTGACTCTAAACAACAACCCCCATGGTGACTTATCAGGACACAAATGGGGAGACTATGGTTCAAGGATCACATGTGTTCACTAAGTGTTATTTCGTGGTCTCGCAAATACACCATCTTGATTACCTTTTGAGCCTTGCTTCGCTACACCCCTCCCCGGTATACCCACCTCCGCATGTGACACGTACTAGCTGTACGTAGACATACACAAACCGGTGCACCCAATTTTTTTTCACACTTCAATAAATGCCGCGAGTGGTGAGGTTCGAACTCAAAATCTCTCTGTTTCCTTCGAACACAACAACTAACTCAGCCGGCTCACCTTATATCTATACTACTATTAAACAAGCAAACATATTCATTGCTAAGTACACCCAGCCTAACGTACACATAACAACACAGATTAATTACAGCCTCACGATTAGGGCCACTTAATTTGATCTAACCGTCAAAATTATACTAACAATCAGCCCAAACCGCATTTAGCAATTTACCCGGCGGACGAAAACTCTGCCAGACCAACGTTCCACGCCCCGCCCACCCCAATACATCGCTTCCTTGATCCAAGGGAAAAAAATACAACCCAATCACAAACAGATACTACCTGATTTCAGGCGAGCGACGCGGTCAACACGGGGCGGCGGCGGGAGCTCGATGCAGGGGCTTCAGCGGGGCTGGCATGGATCTGGCGGATGGGAGTCGTACCTGGTCGACGACGGGCGGCGGGGACGGCGGCGGCGGCTGAGCTCCTCCATGGCTTGCCGTGGTTCCAGGGAGAGAGAGTTTCGAAGGTGATGAGGAGATAGAGGAGAACAGAAGGAAGTGAAAGTTCGAAGGGCAGGGGCGCACGTGGCAGCCTCGACGGTGAATCGCATGTGGCGATGGTCTCTGGCGAGAGGCGGGGCACGGCGCCGACGTGGGCCTATGGGGCGGTGACGGTCTCCGCCTCTCCGGCGAGAGGCGGGGCACGGCGCCGACGCGGGCCTACGGGGTGGCGACGTCTTGGAGCTGCAGGATATCCTCTTGCTCCGAGAAGGCTTCCGCGGTGGACTGAGAAGTCAACAACCCCACAACGGCGTCCTCACCGTGTCCAATGGCCGTGCTCCACTCACCCTCTCATCATCAGAGCCATCAGCGGAGAACAAAGGTCGCCGTCCCACGATTTAGATATTGGTTCAGTACTACTAGCTTAACATGTGCAGGAACAAGACGTCAATAAGAAAGGGTGGCTTGCTCCACCGTCACAGGTGTGTCGATCTTGATCATCTCATTCGCTGCCGTCATATTAGGATGTGCTTATCATCTCACACGCACAAGGCTTTGCAACTGGAGAGTATCAAGAGAGCAGACGCACGTACTAGGAAGTGTTGGTACAGTGGAAGACCCAATAGGATTAGTCACTGATCTTATTGAAGGAGAGGACCCAACAGGTGTGCCGGTTTCTGGATTCTCTTATTTGTGTTATTTCTATTTTCTTGGACTTTCATTCTTTTTTTCCTTCTGTATGCATGGATCTACCAGGAGACAAATGGTGAGCGATCCTCTGTCAATTCATCGCTTGTCCCTTGTTTGGTGGATTAGTATTTTTCTGTCAATGGTGAGCGATCCTCTGTCAACCTCATTTCTTTTTCTGTCTACTCATTTCTTTTTCTGTCAACCTCAATATAATTTTGTGCTAAGATTATAACGTGCAGATAGATATACCTTTGTGCAGCACGGGCAGAGCTGGGATACGGTGATGTACTTTTTGTTCTTGGAAGTCATATGATCTAACTTGAGTGATCCTAAAGAAGCAAGCAACTAGAACAGTTTTCATTCTGTAGTGTTTGTTTAGTTTGGGCCATAGTTCATGTCAGTCAAGTTTAGTTGATCTCTTTTGTCTGATGCACCATTGCAATGACTTTTACTTTAGTGTTATGGACCATAGGTCACTTCAGATAAATTATTTAATCTCTTGCCTCCTGCAATGTATTAGAAACTATATTACAGTTTAGTTCAGTCAAGTTTCAGATTTGCAGCCACAGTAAACTTCAGTGAATTTTTCTTCAGTCAAGTTTCACTGATTTGAAGCCACAGTTCACTTCAGTCAAGTTTCACTGATTTGAAGCCACAGTTCACTTCAGTCAAGTTTCAAGATTGTGTTGCACCTTAAATTTTAAAATTGTTACTTCTGTGTAAGTTTGCTACGGCAGGGGTCAGGGGAGTTCTTTGGCGGTGTAACTTTTGATGGAAAATTCCATCAATAGAGAAAGTTACAAATTGCATGATTTGCTGATCATGTACATTTTGATAATTTTCTTTGATCGTGTTTCTTGTTGATGTACAAACAAAAAAACACAGGTACAAAAGATATCTTCTAAAAAATGTTTTCTTCGTAATGAAATGGGGGAGCAAATGTTTCTCAATATATTCATTTATACTATGCCTGAAATATTATTTTCCCCGTGTTATTCTTCAGGGCCAAAGCTGCTGCTCATATGGGACAAGGAGGGCGAGCCAATCATTCCTTAGGACTCTTTAAAGTTCAATCTCTTCCATTCCTATGTTTTAGATATTTCTTCTTTGGAAACCTAAAGTATTATGCTTCTGATTATAGCAAATGAAGATCTGCAAGCTGCCATTTACCTTACTCATATTTCTGATGTTGGTGTGACTTAGACATTGAATATGGTTTGGGAGCAAAGGTATCACTGCCTATTGACTATGTTGGAGATTACATGTGCTCTAGGATGTAATTTTGTTTTGTTTCTAAAAAATACATGTGATGGTGATTAACTATTATTTGCATACAATTTTGTCTGGTTGCCACATAATTATTGACCCATTATGGTACTTGCACGCGGAGATTTCTGTCCTATAGCTATTATATGTTTTTTTAATTGGTTAATTTTTCGCTTGATTAGGAAATCTCCCTTTTCACTTGCAAATAAATCTATTAACAGACTAGACATGCATTACACCTTCTATGATTTAGCTACATTGGGAAGTGCATTAGCATATTACGAATTATCGATATAATTAGTTTTTGTCTTTATACAAAAAAGCTAAACTATAGCACTCATTTGCATTATAGTTGCTTTGTAATATTCTTTTAATCAATTGGAATAACTGAACAATGTATGTGAATTCTCACATTTGGTTGTAATATTAGTCGATACGTGCATAGCACATGCAAGCTTACTAGTGTTTAGTAATACTTTTCCTTCTTATTTTCTATGCTTCCGGACTCTGTTTTTTTTTCGTTTTTTGTTTGGCCGGTTTTTTATCGGTTTTACTCCAGTTTTCGTTTTCTGTTTTCTTATTACCTTTTCTTCTTTTTACCTTGGTCCTGGGCCTGGCCCATTTATTCTTATTTTCCTTTTTTTAACCTTCAAAAATTAGGCGCGTGAGGTAGGATTCAAACTCTCAACCTCGTGGTTTACTTCCACCGCTATAACCAACTGGTAGTCTGGGACAACTCACTTTTTATGCCTAGTTACTTCTTTTACTCTTCTTGTTGTGCATTTTCTTAGTATGTTTTTTTATTCTGTTTGTCTTTTTTTCTTCGATTTTACTCATTTTTCATTTTTATTTATTCTTCTTCTTTTTCTCTGTTTTTTTTGCCTAAATTCGTGAACATCTTCTTAAATTCATGAAAAAAACCTCAAATCCGTGAATCTTTTTTCAAATTAATGTATGTTTTTTTAATATCATAAAATTTTATCAAAATCGTGATTTTTTGTCCAATTCACGTGATTAGTTCGGTTTTTCGGGTCACAAAGAATTTTGGTTTTATAAAATACAAATCGATCGGTTTCTATACAACAAGAAAGCCAAATTTTATTTGAAGGAAAATTCGGTTCGGTCAATGGTTTGACCGAACAAAACCGAAGTTTAGGCAAACCCTCTTATGCTACATGTTTTGGTACGGGCAGGTTCAGACGAATTTGATGGGTTTTATGGTATAGTCTAAGATTTTCAGACAATAAAAGGGCCCAAGGTTAAAGAATCTGTTTTAAAACAGAGGAGTGTGTTGTAGGTGTTGATTCTATCGGGAATGAACCGTGATGATGAGACATGCTCTACACACTACTAGGAAAAGGGCTATAGATGGGATGGGCACTAATGGCGCACCTGTCAGGTGGTGCGCCACTACTATATACTAATGGCGCACTGTTTGGTGATGCGCCATTAGTGTGGAAGACACTAATGACGCACCAGACACGTGGTGCGCCACTAGTAATAATTCTTTTTCCATTTTTCGTACATACTAATGGCCCATCCAGACGAAGTGCGCCATTACTAGTTCTAACTAGTAATGGCGCACTGCATGCATGAAAATCGCCAAGATCGTATATTTTTTTATTCTTTTTGCAAAACTACTAATACAAGATCATGACGCCATTATTATATATATATATATATATATATATATATATATATATGGTCGCTATTATTCGTCACCCTGTGTGAGGAATTCTTATTCCTCACCAAAAAAAAAAAAAAAAAATTCTTATTCCTCACCCCAGCCTATCCCACGTCCAGAGTTTTGAAACGTAAGAAATAAAAACAGGTGAGCTAAGATTACTATGGGGAGGAAGGAAACCATTCCTCAGCCGTATAAAAGGGAGAGAGGTAATCAAACCCTTTAACAGTCGCGCAAGGGGCGATCGCTGAGCCGTGCCACGTCGATGTATATACGGTCCCTGTGATTGGCGGGTGCGTAGTTACCATCCACCCCAGATAACACCTCCCCGGTAACTTCCATCTATTATCCTCACCACGAAGGCAGCCCACTCACGCGACCTCCCTCTCCCTCGTTTCCTCTCCCATCTAATCCGCCGCCATTTGCAGCGCCAGCCAGCGGGAGAGGAACTGGCTCTGCTCTCCCATGCATCCACACCAGCTTCGTGGCCTGGAGGGAGGAGAAGATGGCGGTGGCGGCTTCGATCTATGATCTGCCTCGATGCGGGTCTCCTCCAGTGAGTGCCTACGCGGCGACGGCGACGGCGACAACGAGTGAAGGAGATGAAGTGGAGGCAACTCGAGGGCCTCCTAGGGGGCCTGGTCCAGTTCTCCCCCGCCGCCTCCTCTGCTCGATTTGGCCTCCAAAAAAGGTGGGTAAGGCGACTCCCTTTGGCTGAAGCTAGCTGATAAACTCGCTGCTGCCAAGTCCCTTTAGGGTGTCTTGCACAAAACGGTCTGTCTTGCTTCAGTTCAGAGAAACGTCTTAATTCACTCTTTTGATTTGTTAATTATATATGTTACGACCTGCACTTCGTTATGTTATGCAACCTGTGATTCACGGGTCGTCTGATGATGATATTGAGCATTTTTCTCATGTATTACAAATATCATGAGTCTTATGATGAAGAGATGTCCAAGTAGCTGCATGTTTTTGGTTCAGTTCTATAGCGCAAAAATCTGAAGAAGTATAATCATAATATTTTTGTTGTCTAATATAGTAATATGTCACAGATGTACATGTACCACATTTTCTGTTCTGAAAGTTTCATCATGATTTCTGAAATACTTGCATTACATATGGTTGCTTTCTCGAGATATTGCTTTCCATGTCACGGGGCTTATCACCACTGTGTGGTCTTTTCCTTTTGTATAGGCAGGCGATGCTCTGATTCAGCCGTATACTCATTTCATCTCTGATTTTGAGAGCAAGATCAATCTTCTTAAATTTGCTCACTTCGCGGTAGTAGTTTCACTCCAGTATTCAGATAAAGATGCTGGTATAAGCTATCTCGAAGGCGTAATTTCAAAACTGCATGATACCAAGGAATCACGGGTTGAAGAGCCCATTCTGTATGTCAAGATGCAGATTGCAAGTTTTCTTCTTGAGAAAGGGAATCAAAAGGAGTGTAAGAAACTGGTAGACGAGGGTAAAACCACTTTGGATAGCATGGGCGATGTTGATCCTTCAGTACTTTCGACCTATTATTGGTTATGTTCTCAGTACCACAAAGTGTGTCAAGACTATTCTGAATTTTATAAAAATGCTCTTCTATACTCAAACAGGTATTGTTGCTTGCCTGCTCTTTCGGCATGAAAAATTGGATTTGATGGTTGTTGTTTCCGATTTCCAATAATTACCTGCAGAACCTGGCATTTGACCTCTCACTTGCTGCTTTACTGTGTGACAACATATACAACTTCGGGGAGTTGCTTGCCCATCCAATTGTATGTCCTTATATACTTATAATTTATATGTACCTTTATCTTTGTTGTCTGGTTACACTTTACTACTTACTCCTTCCTTGCCATAATTCTTGTCATGGTTTGTTGTGGCGTGAGTGGGATTCGGTTCCACGCCAAATCAAGAAGTCTACTCCGGCTGATTAGACTAGCAGGTCCATCCATCCATGTACACTTTTCCTTGTATGCCTGAATTTTTTCAAGGGATCGGTGGCAGCGAGATCCACGAGGAGCACGAGGCAGTGCATCAAGATGGGCAAATACAGTGTGGCAACGGGGTGGGCAAGAAGATGAGGGGATTGAGGCGAGGATGGAGGCAACGACAGTTTGCAGCAAATAAACATCCATCATTGGTTGCAGGTTTGAGGATAACTAGCTGCAGGTCATGTTCCAGAATCCCCCTTTCAATCTTCTCCCCCCATAGACTGAATATGTATCCTTTTTATTGCCCTCTCCCTCGGTTAATCCTTTTTATCTGCTAATTTGTTCACAATCCTTTTTCCTTGGTTAATTTGTAGGGGGAAAATTGTGCTGACGATCTTTTCTATACTGAGCAATGGTAATTATTTTGTTCCTGTGAAGCTCCAGGTTTGGCTGATTACTTGGATGATGAGTTTCATAACCCACACAAGAAATATGAAAGAAAAGTAAGTCGGACTAGATGTACATATTTCCTTAAGTGACTAACAATATGTAATAACCTTACTACACAATTTCAGGGTAAACCCATTTGGTTTGTGATTTTGAAGGCACAAATAGAAACAAGAACACCATATATATATAATGCTCCATAAGGTTTTCTCTAAAATTTTGTGAGTCCCCAAAGACATGCGTTCTCTTCCAATAGTTTGACTTTAAAAGTACTTGATGTGTCCACACAATTTATATTTGATGATGTGCATGACACTTTCAGCAGAAAAATAAAGCAAAATCTGGGCACAAATTGACTCTTCCCTCCTGTGTACCGAGATAAATGAATTCACAAGTCCCACAAAACTGCCGTGTGCAATTTGGCATCAATTTCTTTGTCACGTTTTGTAAGAGAAAATGTATGTGTTGATTACTATTGAGCCTTTGGTTAATTGTTGGACCTGGCAATGTGTGTGCATTACTTGACATTGTACATTTGATGTTTCATGGTATTCCAGAGCCCCATCTAGCTTAGCTTGTCGGTAGTATTGGACAAAATAAATAGGTATTTTGACTTTGATAAATTAGGACTGGTCCTTCTCAAGAGTGTTGTGGTTATGTTTAATGTACTCTTGTGCACGCGATTTTTCCTGTGTCCCTAGCTCTGTACATTGTTCCTATGAGCTGTTCATGTTGTTTAATAAAACTTATAATGATGCACTGTAGTTCAGTTCAGTTTTTTAGTCCCTTTGAAATGTCGTGCAGCAACCATTCAGCAAGGCTTTGTCTTTCACTGTGTTATTAGAGGCAATGCTTGATGATTTTCGTCGATATTTTAAGTGCTGATATCTTTGCATTTTATTTGTAGGAGGAGCTTTGAAAGTTTGTCAGGGCAGAGAGGATGGTTCTCAAGTATGCTACTGTCATTGATGTTGTGTGGGAACGCTATTGTGAAACTGCTTGCCACTATCTTGTACCTGCAATTGTGTTTTATACATGACAGGGCTCTGCCGTTTCAATGGTGCCAAGATATACCCATGGAATGTATCAGATTCGTCCATTCAGACTCTCGAGTAGGCTTGTGTGCCCATATCGTTAATGCACATGGAATTAAATAAGTAGAAATTGGCTAAAATTATGCTGCGCATTCTTTGCGTGTATCCAAAATCAGGTCTTCCTTTTGTCCAACTGAAAGTGCAAGCGCTAATTCCGCAACCATCTCAAGCCTGCTAAGCTTATATGGACTGCCATGTACAGGAAGCAGCAGAAGAACGTACACGGTAACAAGCCAATTCCCTTAAATGATATACTCCATATACTTCAACATATGTTTCATAATCTTAATAGTATCTCCTATTAGGTGATCTGATTAGGAAGTGTAAGTACAATGATCTGGTAATTAATTGGGCTGCCTAAATATTTCCTCTGAATAATATTTTAATTTACCAATAGATACTGGCAATCAAAGAAACTGGCATCTAATCATCATCAGGGATGAAATGATTTAGTTACCACACTATCAGTTAGTCTGCTCTTTGTTCACAACATGAGTGGTCTATATTACTTAATCATGTGTAATTTTCTTTCCTTTTGCCCTGTTGTAAATGGATCTATAGTTTGCCAGTTTTCATCTCTGTTTAGATGTGTTTTCACCAAAACTCCCGAGTACTCGCTTGCTTTGTTTTTTTAAGCAACTACAAATTGTATTGGCATATGAAGTTGCGGCTTTTAATTCTTCGTGGTGAGGTTGCAGGATATTCGTGTTGAGGCTGCAAAGAAGAGGCACCGCACCACCAAGAGTCCGTGTGGTCTCACTGTTCATCGCCTCTGGACCCGCCATTGACGACCATAACCAACGTATATGCATAGAATCCATGTGCCGTGTTTCCTGTTTCTCTAAGACCTTTTAATTCTGCCATATGATGTGAGGAAATATGCCTCTGCTTTATCATCTATATCATCGTTCATGTAACCTCTAAGAGTCCAGTCTTTGAATGTGTTGCGTTTGCGCAACTGTCTTATTGTTTCAGTTAGAAACTTCTCTGAATGTGTTGCTTTTGCACAACTGTCTTGTTATTTCAGTTAGAAACTTGCACGTATCAGTACTTCATCTCCCTGTGCCCTGAGTCGGATGGAATAACAACAAGTACTACACACAGGAAAATGGAAGGGGCGCGTCCAACCTGGCACCGCCCAGCTTTCGCTCAGGCGGTGCGCCACGGGCGCGCCCCAACCACTAGTTAAACCCATTAACAGTCGCACAAGAGGCGACCTCTCGCGATGGCCACGTAGGCACTGGACCCCGCGAGGACCGCCCCATCTCTCTCGTCGTCACCCCACACCCCGTTCCCCAAATTCTTCTCCTCTCCCTCGTTTGCCGCCGCCAGCACTCATCGGCGCCCTCCCCCACAGCCGTCGCCGCCGCCGCCACCAGCGTCCCCCCTCACAGCCTGCGCCCCACCCCTTCTCTCCTCCCCTTATCCCGACCACCAGGCGACCTCCTCGCCTCCACTTCGCCCCAGATCGAGAAGCAGGTCGGGATCCACGGCCACGGCGGCGTGAGCGCCTCGATTTTTGTTTAAGCCGCGTGACGAGGGTGCTCTCTGCAGCGCTAACCCAAGTGCCGACGCCACAGACAAGGTGCCCTCTCCATTACTTCCCTCTCTGTATTTTTGATTTGGAGTTGGTGCTCTGTTCCTGTTGGTGAAGCGCCCTCTCTTCTCTGTTGCAAGGTTCGTGAAGCATCTTTGCTTGTGGAAACCGAGCAGGCAGGAGGTACGAATATCTCCTCTCGTCTGGTTTTCTTCATCCCCCTATGTGATGGGTGCCATCTGTTTTTGTGCATGTTTCATGGAGAGGAGAAGCTGCTCCGATCCCATCTGCTGAAGGAGGATGCCCACCATCCAAGGTGCTCAACATCACCGCCATCTGTTGCCTGCCAAGGTAACCTCTATAATCTGTTCTGTTGGCGGAAAGTTCGGGACTAAGTTTGTAT
This sequence comes from Aegilops speltoides, assembly GCA_021437245.1. Lineage (NCBI taxonomy): Eukaryota > Viridiplantae > Streptophyta > Magnoliopsida > Poales > Poaceae > Aegilops > Aegilops speltoides. The sequence continues at coordinate 440,778,940 of CM038145.1, read as the reverse complement.
TGTGTAGCTTCTCCCTGTTGCTTCTTGCACTGAAAAAGGAAGATAATGCTTTGAACAAAACAACCATCTGTAGTTCAGTCAGCTTCAACGCAATGCATGGGTGGTGTCGCAACCAAAGCAAGTTCCAGAACAATATAAAGGCCTGAAAGATCAAAGCAATTACCCTGGTAAGAAAATACCAGGTAAGATCAGTTTACTTGCGCAAGATAAAAATAAAATGAATCAAAGCAAGGAGGGGTATCTTAATTAGCAAATTATTGAAGAAAATCGTAGCTGTTCATGCTCACTGAATTCTTGAGTTCAAATCTCATAAGAAAGAAGCACACTGATAAAACTACATGTGCCCTTGTGAGTTCACTTATCACATAAGAAATGTACCGAATAAAATGTTTGTGTGAGTATAGATAACAGGAGTAATAATTTACCAAATACTTCAGGAGAGGATGCCCAGTTGGCTTGTCAAGCGAAACTATTTGTGCATCTGTAGATGATTTCCCATTTTCTGAGAGTGAACTGAACTGAACTACTTTGCAGAGCGAAGATGTCTGTCTGATAGGCAAAGCAGACATAGCAAAGCTTCTTGTACGTATTCGGGAGAGGATGCCTGTTGAAGGTCAGACTGGTAGCGCACGTTTACGGACACCAGTGGGCAGAACCGCAGAAGTCACAACATTGGACGCAAACGCAATCAGCAACGGCGACAAGACGTGCAGTGACCCGACGATTGGCGACATCTGCAGTACTGGGCGAGTGACGGACGACTGACAAAGTGATGATTCAATTGATCTGATGGATTCAGGGATAGTTGGCTTGTCTGCCCGTTGGCCTGAAATCCCACTTCTGATCTTCTCTGAAACCAAAGGACGGACTGTTGGAGAAGCCCAAAGGCAGTACTGCCGGACCTAGGGGAAGGCATTGCGGCTGGGTTGTCCAACATGGAGTGGGGCAACGTTCTTGTAGCTGCCACCTCATCTATTATGGAGCCTGCATGATTTTAATTGGAGGGAAGATGGGTGTTTTCATCTGTGGCGTAGTATATACCTGGCGTTCATCTTCAGGGCACAGCGTGGCTGGTTCTGGTGCCGGCGAGTTGACGCTCGAACGCCGTCCAGTTATTATATATCGAGGAGTTACGGCCGGGGATCGCCGGCGGCGCACGTTCTCGCCTGTCTCGCTCAAGGACTGCAGAGATGGAGAGTCTATGTTGGGCTGCTCCTCCTCGTATGATAGGCGGTGCGGTGGTGGTTGCACAGCTGAGATATCCATGGAGGAAGGGGCAAGATCTCCGTTGGCTAGATGCTTGAGCATGTATTGGAGGGAGATGGGACTCCACCGTTCATCCATTCTACAGCGGATGGATATTTATTTATGAGTATGACCCATGTACAACTCAGTTACAGAAGATGAAGATGAAGGGATGCGTTTGGAGGAGAAATTAAATCACAATATCACATTCACAGCAGGAAAACAGAATGCACCGTGAAAGCTTATGTGGCAATGATGCTGATGCAGGACCATGAAAGCTGATGTGGCATGATGATGATGTGGATAGTGTGCATGTTGAGAGAATTGTTAGTAGTGGGGATCAACTTTTTAAGAATGTAGGATGATGGAATCGGGAAAGTACTTGTGCATTAAATGAAGTGCTAATCATTTTTAGTTAGATGGCTATTGTGTTCTTTGTCTACCTATTGTTGATTATACTTACAGGGCCTAGATCAATATAAAGCTGTGGGATGCACTGCAGAAGGATTTCAATGCTGGAAGTAAGAGGGTGAGATGGATAGATAGAGAACCTTATGCTTACTGGAAAGGGAATCCAGAGATCGCAACTATAAGGCAAGAGCTTATCAAGTGTAATGTTTCCAGTAAACAAGAATGAAATGCAGGGTTCTACAAACAGGTACTTGTTTGTGTTTACGTTGCACTGCACTCTGTTATACTTGAAGGGAGTGTTAACATTCCATTTATTTTCACAAGTAGAAAATCCTATTATATCTTGTCAAATCTTGTTGCTTTTAGAATTCTTCTAATCCTTCCGGTCTGTAACATAGCCTTTTCCCAAAGAAAATAACTTTGATGATGCCTATTGCTGATTATAGTGTTTACTTTTGCCTTCTCGTTTAGGATTGGATCAAAGAGAGAGCAAGGCATGATACAAGAAATCATATTTGGCCAGTCTATGCACCCATAGGTTTGTTTTCTTCCATTAAAAGTTAGGTAGGGACTTGTTTTTTCTGTCGTTGGTACTGAAATTGTTGTGTTGGGTGATAGGTACAAGATCTACATTGAAGGATCAGCATGGCCAGTTAGTGAGAAGTATATCATAGCTTGTGATTAAACAAAATACTACGATTTCTTTTCAAGGGTGTTGATGCCCACTCCGCATTATTGGCCAGTTCGAGATGACAGTAAGTGTAGCTCGTCCCATCCACCCAACAGATTGCAATCTATTAATACTTTTGATCTAGATGCTAATATGGCGATAGCCTTTTAAGTGACTTCTATGTCGTGTTTGTTGGCTTCTCCACTCATGCAATAGCCCATAGGATCACTGACCGTGTGTCACTGCAATGTGTAATATATATTCTTTTTGCCTTTTTCCTATATGTACATTTCAAGAAAATGCACACATGTTCTTGCTGCATTTGACAATAACTTTTAGGTGAACAAATGGCTTTCTTTTGTTCCATTGTGTTCTCTGTATTTCCTTCTACCATTTCCTATCTGTACATTTGCTGCATACATGTTGTGACTATATGTATGGGACTGACATAGTAAGTTTTCCCCTTTATAGGAAGCTTAAGAATTAAGTTATCTGATGGTGAGTTATTTGTGGTTTCAGGGTTAGCATGTTCAGTTCATCACTGAGATATCTCCTCTGGTTACCTTTTTTCAGTGTGCTATGTGCATCTAGCTGGTGGCCACCAGCTAAAAAGGTGAGAGCAGCCATGAAGGACTTGCCAGTCGAACTAAAGTGAGAGCGGCCATGAAGAAAGCTCGATTTGTGGTCGAAGGCTGCAAAAAATTATTCCAGTGAGCAGTCTAGCCAATTAATTACAGTTAGTCCTTTAAGTTAGATTTAGTATTAGCTGAATTACTTGCTTCTATTGACAGTGAAAAAAGCTACCATAATTTTAGTAAAAATTGAAGGTCAAAAGAAAGTAAATTATTGTATCACTATTTATTGTTGCCTTTATTACTACTCTTCTATGTACCCAGAGAGTTTGAATACATTGCAATAGAACTATTGGGTGATTATACAAAAGAAGACATGACTTCATGTCTGACAGCACTGTTGTGATGGTGTAGTGTTAGTTACTCATGCAAGGAAGACCTTTTATAGTGTATATTTGCCCTTGTTTTAGCAGGCACTCTCTGGTTTTCATTATTTTTCTTTATGAAAATATAAATATGCGAGTACCTTTTGTATATAATATCACCGTTCACTCACAATACTAATACTGGAGGCACATGTATGTTCTCAATGAAAGAGTTTGGCTTTTAGATTTTACATGTTAACTAGAGTATGGAATTTGCACGAGTCTGTGTAACAATTTTGAACTCAAATTGAAAGGTTCATCTACTAAAGCACTATGTTTTTCTATTTTATAGGAGTTTGGAACACTCCTGTAGCATGCCATCACGACCGCTTGCCTATCATGAGTTTCGTGTGTCATAGGCAATCTTCCTGTCCTTCTTCCCCCACTGTCTCTAACGGCCATCTCCCTCTAGATCTCCATTCTTTGAGCACATGGGGATGTCTTGATTATCAATGCTTTAGTCTATGCCACTGTTGTTTTTAACAGACTGACTGGCCGTATCCTACTATGACTTCAGTTGACACATTGTGATCATCCTCCATAAATATTTTGTAGATCCAGGCTTAAATATAAAATGTCCTACTCTATAATAATGCTGCTCGTCTACTCTAGGATCACGCTAATTGCTAAGTAGTTGATGAATACATAAATTATATATCTTTGATATTTGTTGTTGAACTAATTAGTACCAATGTGCCTTCAAGTTCTGATGCAATTTAGAACATCTCTCTTTAAGCAAAAGTCTTGTTGACGCTATTTTTTTCGTAGCTCTGAATTTATGAATCATTCGTCCTCAGCAGCGTGTGCATGATTTGGCAAGATGTCTAGCTATCTAACATATAGTATTACTTTTCCTTTTTACAAACTCAAAGTTGTTGGTCTTGTTGTCTTACTGATTAGAAGCAATAATACACATTTTCCTGGTGACGTGACTTGATATTCTGATAGACGGGGTCGCGTGTAATAGAATTGATGCATATAGTTTGAATGCACTGACCTATTATGTTGCTTTCCCATTTTTTGTGCGTATGATATTGTAGCACTAGCATGTTTCATTTGGATCAGTGAGATACACATTCTCTCTTTCCTTCTCTAATATGTAATTCGAGTGTGTTACTTTGCCTTTTCTATTGCCAATACAAAAGTATTAGAACTTAATTTATTTGCCTTCCATAAGATGGAATTGTTTTTTTGAGTGCAGGGATTCAAATATGATTAGTACTGTGTTTTCATGGTCATTCAAGTTGGGTGCTGAGTGTATACTATGGTAAGCCTAATTAAATAACTATCAATACTATGTAAATTGTAGTTCAACAAATACTTAGTCACTATTATGTAAATTGTAGTTCAACGGATACTCCATCTGTAAATGCGTCAAAACTTCCCTTCGAAATTCGTATCCTCAAGTTTCAAAGCATTTGATTTGTGAAGCATACGTCAATTGTCATATGACTGAGAAAAACGTGATCCATTTTTGTACAAAGCTATATGCATAGTAGTCATATAGAGACGATAACAAATACGGCAACATGATTAGTGCGCACAGTCCCGCCTCAAGAGACGCGCCCGGGGCGCGTCCCAACCACTAGTCTTACATTATGCATGGCACTAAGCTACGTCCTGTGAGAAACTGTTATGGCGCTGCCATAAGAAACAAAGGTTGTGACGTAAATTTCCCTCACGCATGCTAAGTAAGTTACGGCGCTTACTAAGTCTGCGCACCCGAACCACTGCCGTAAGAGACAATAAGCTCGCATGGTAACTTTACCTCCGCATCAAACTACCTCTATGTGCACGAGCTGCATCACATGATACTCAGTTCCTTTTAAAACATCTTTTCTGCTCCTAGAGAAACAACGAGATAGTGATGCATTCAATTTGTGTTTTCTCCTCTTCGCTCAATAGTTTCATCTAGATTTGGTGTGATGGTAATCTCAGTTGTAATCTTTCTGGAGGTACCATTTCTGGAATTGCGTCCTCAGTTACACAAAATATTTTTATTTGAATGGCATTCGTAAGAGAACCCTATTGTTATCATATAAACACACCATCACCTTTAAATCTGGGGAGTAGTATTTTCTTTAAGGGCCTGAGGCTGAACTTTATTTAAACATTGAAGAATTTACATATCAGCTCTAAGAAAACAGAGCCATAATTTACAGGGTCAGCTCTCAAGAAAAACAGAACTGGAACTATATGCATTGCCTCAGATAGCACACTGATTACACGAACCTCCAGGGAGAACCCTATACTCCAATACACTCACAGCAGGGATAAAAAAGCAGGAACATGATTCTGAAAGCAAATGAAACTGGTTAGTAGAAAGCAAGGCTGCAGCTATTCTGCCATCTATACACACTCCACAATACAGGCAAATGCAACTAATTTTATTTGTTCTAAGCAGGCGATTAGGTGCGCAGAAGGATGCATGGCACATCATTGATCAAAATATGTTTTCTTGAGAAGCCCGACTGATTTGCTCTGTGCCTTTGAGAGCTGTTGAACAGCAACATCAAATGGAAGAATAGCCTCCGGAAGTCACACGTTGCAACTCAAATAGGAACAAAACATTATTCCTGGGATAAACTCGCAGAAAGAATTTGGAAGCAAAATCAAATTTCCTTTACTCGCTAATTTTGGTCTACACAAAAGAGCAATTAAACCAATATACTGTATTTTTTCTGTTCTTTATCAGGCCTTCATTGGCATGTCTACATGAACCAACAAGAAGCACATCTGGAAACGGGCTGCTAGTAGTGCTTGTTTGCTAAAGAAATGTTAAGCATGATTCAGGAATAAAATCACCTTTTTAATTGCTCTAAACCTCAATTTTAGAGCGTGGAATAGTTGCCCACTTCGCCATTCCCCGCTGCAGTAAGTGAGTCACCTCCTCTCTGCTTGCCCATTGGTGGTTGATTTCAGGGCCACGTTGGGGTTCCGGTCACCTTCCGTGGCCTCTGTCCGCAATCTGCCAGATGTCGCCACCTCGCCATTGACATTCTTCATGTTCTGTTGCTGGTGCATCTGGAGGCATCGCAACGACGCCGTGTTCGTAAGAAAATGGAGAGTATTCCTAAGAAAATCAAATTACATATAGGAAAAGGAAGATTGCTACACAACTTCACAGAAGGAAGACTAAGAAGAATCAACGATATGAAGGAAAGTTATATCTTTTCTATTCCATGGATTGTTCAAACTTTTCAGACCATTTTCAATTCAGAATGGAAAGGCCATGCCACCCACCGGAGCCAGCCATGTGCTTCCCAAATAGACAAATAATTGTGAACCAACATTTTGGAACTATTGACTCGATTATAGCTATCGGCATACTGCCAGGGTGAAAAAAAGGTAATGATCAATAGCAGACTGGATAAGCTATCAGCGTACTGCCGGGATGAAAAATGGAAATGATCAATAGCAGACCGGATAAGTAATTTATGCAAAGGCATGCATATAACCATGTAGATAAATCAATATTAAATGGGACGAAAAAGAAAAGCATGTCAATGTCACTATGCCAGTGTTACAAATGTATTAAGTCGCATAGTAGAAATTGAATATAATTGAATGGACAGCTTTGCAAGATAGTTGAACAAAATCAATTCCTTACAATATACATGATTCTAATGTAAAAATGATATGTCGATCTTCCGTATAGAATCCATGGTTACGATTTCTTTCAATAATGTGCCAAGTTAGATGGTAAATCTGCAAGCTTCGACGGAATGTAGAAACTTGGCAGATATGATTTTGTTTCAATGACAAAAGGCTGATGTATGTGTTAAATTTTCATAGCAACTAGCCGCATGTTAAGAAAGAAGAAGAAATAATCATTATCTCATGATAGATCAGAAAGTATGCCTTAGAGACATGCAGAAGAAGAGCCAATTTTTTTAAAAAAATTGTACATGATAATTTGGATAGACAGTCATCCTACATGCCAACGGTGTATTGAAGTGAAGGAGCATCATTAGAACATAAATTTGAGCGATAAATCAAGCAAACACTTATAATTGGACCTCACAAGCATGCTGAACGTATCCCTGAATAAAACAGAAAGTATTCATCTAAATTGCACACAAAATCAGCATAGAGATATGAAGAGAACTAGTAAGCCCATAACATAGATTTGTTGGCAGGATTTACCTTACGTATCGAAATTTGATGTCAGGAGATGAATTTCTGAAACAACTAACTGCAAATGCTAGGTTTGCTCGCCACATAACCCCGAATGGAAAACAGTAACAAAACCTGAACCAAAAAAAGCCTAGCAGGACTCAGGATTTAGCACGCCACCGTACCCTGACGTTGAAGCCCACTAGTGTGCTCCACCCACCATATAACACCCACGGCAGTGCCGAGGCCGGCCGGGCGCTTGCTGATGCCACCCATCGAGTCAAGCCGCAGGCACCCAAAGCTTGAAAACCTTTGGGTAAAACCAAGACAGTCTTAGAAATTGTCCTAGAAAGGACCGGCTTAAAGATTCACGTACACCTAAAGCATACATCTTCTTCTGCTCCTAGATTTCTTGGCAGAATTTCAATTATTGGTTTGCCTGATAAATTCACAAAACATAAAGCTAGCATCACCGATACAAATCTTATCTTAAGAATAGCATAAAACAAAAAAAAATCGTAAGGTGAATATTCTTTAATTGAAGAAATATTGCTCGTATGTATGCGCAAATTTTGATTAACACAAATTTACAGAGAATTAGCATTGTCAGCTAGGTACAGGCTGATTCTTTATGTACATCACTACTAACATTCAATCAAGTCAGAACCATCATTTTTTTACTTCAGGATGAAAATTCGTGAAATTTAGACAAAACCAAATCAGAGAGAGGATTCACATGTCCCGTGAAAACAAAAGTTGATCTCAGCTAGATGGAAGTCTGATACTCTACTGTTGTCCTTTTTCTCCGCAGCTTTGAGCTCCTCCCCTTCTTCTATGTCATCCACACGGCCTTCATATCCTCCGCTATGATCTCCACCTCCTCCTAGAATTGATCCCACCGCAAGGAGTCCTTCTCCAGCATTACCTCCATCACCCGAGCTTCTCATTTTCCTTTCCTTTCTTTTCCTTGGTCTTCTTCCTCTTTCCCAGCACCGCTCCCAAAAACCAATAACCCTAATCCCAGAAATTCAGAAGTTCATGGAGGAGGATAGGGGAAGATAGGAGGAGGGGGGGTCTTACTGATGATAATACCGTCGACGGTGAAGAGGGACGCCGGAGAACGCCGTCGTCCTGCCCAGCTCGCCCAGATCTTGCACCGCCCACGGCGCCTCCGAGTCGCTACCGCATGAGAGAGGTAAGGGAAGTACTCCACGCGCAAGAGAGGTAGTCCTCGCCGCCGGGTCGTCCCTCCGGCGCCGTTGCTGCCGCCGCCGCCGCCGCAATGACGAGATGTGAGGGGCTGGAGGGAGATAGGAACGGACTGGAGGAGTGGGCTAGTTTTTTTTCCTTTTGACATTTGGGGGAGTGGGCGACCAGCTAAAATTACATTGGCTGACGTTTTAGTCAAACTACCATCGCTCGGTCGATCGACCCGGGTGAGGAATTACTTATTCTTCACCCAGGGTCACTAATAGACTTTCTATATATATATATATATATATATATATATATATATATATATATATATATATATATATATATATATATATATATATAAAAGCCCGTGCATTGCAACGGGAGAAAAAATAGCAGACACTCTTAACCCAATAACCATAATATGTTCATGCCCTTTATTTTAGCGAGTCATCATTTTTGTGTTGCCGCTTATCCTCCTTCTCACCTTCAGTGGCCTCAATGTTCACACAAACCAAAGTGTGTTTGAATGTTGTTTTTTCCCTGCCAGTTTGTTCAGAGGTGCTCATGTGTGGTTATCGATGTTTTCTTTCGTCTCTTTATGATTTTAGTGGTTGTTTATTTGCAATCCAGATCGTCGCGGTATGAAAGAAAAACGGACGTGCCCTATAGTTTACAAGTTTGCTTTTAAAATATTTAATAGGTAAAAATAACATCATATTCAAATTCTACATATTTTTCTATTCAAATTTCATATATAACATGTTAAAATCAGAGTTACGGTTTAATAGATATGGATAATTAAGAAAAATATTTGTTTGACTTAAATATCTTCCAAAATAATATTTTAAAAATACTTAACAAACAAAATAACATCATATTCAGATTCTACACATTTTTCTAATCTATTTTCATATATAACATGTTAAAATCGGGTTACGGTTTAAAAGATATGGATAATTTAGAAAAACATGTGTTTGACTTATATATAATCGGTGGGTGAATTATCTAATACGTCGGGGGTTTCAGTAAAATGTAAAATAACGGTTCGGTTTGACTTAAGTGTGTACTGGGTTAATTCATAAAAATGCAGGGATTTTTCGCAAAAGTGCGTGACGGATCAATAAACCCAATTTGCTTTATTATTAGGTATATATATATATATATATATATATATATATATATATATATATATATATATTATTTTTTGCAAAACTACTAATGGCGCACCACCTGCAGTGCGCCATTAGTAATCAGCATACTAATGGCGCATTTGCGGGTGGTGCGCCATTAATAACCCGAGACCCCAACAAGATATTTTGGACACCACACCTACCCACTCACTTTCCCCACTTCATTCCTCCACCTCCTTCTCCAAGCTTTGCTGCCTCCTCCTCCTCACTTCATTTGCACCATAGATTCATCAAAATTAAGTGGTGAAATTACCTTTTTTTGATAGGTAAGTAAGGGGAAAGCTATCTTCATGTTGTAGATCTACTTTTTTTCTCCATAGCTCGCTCCAACAACGTGCACATGCACTTTTTGTGGCCTAGCTAGATCTATGTATGTTTGTGATGTTGCATATGTTTGTGGTGTTGCATATATGTTTGTGTTTGCAGGTACCGGTATTTGAAATGCGATAGTTGCCAATATTTTGCCGGAATGTTGATTCATTTCCGTTTCGGCGAGAATTTTGGCACTAGGCATTCTTTTTGGTCCTATTTTTAGGGAAGGTCATGCCAAATTTTTTTATTGGTTCTAAAATATCGTTTTGCTCTACCCCGCAGGCGACCATGGTCCGCACGATGACCGAAGGCATCGTGAATAGGTTTTTGAGCTCCGCGAAGGCCGAGATGCTTCAAAAGAACGAGACGGAGATAAGATGTCCGTGTCGAAGATGCAAGTTGAAGAGCCTTATTGCGGACCCGGATTCCGGGCAGGTGCGGGACCACCTGCTCTTGCGTGGTTTTATGGATGGCTATCGGTGGCAAGGTGATGAAGATGACTATGAAGTCGTCCATGGGGCCGCAAGAAATGAGGAAGGGCAACAAGACAACCACCGCGGCGAGGGCGGGCGAGAAGACGGAGAATCTCGAGGACATGATCACGACGGTGATGATGTACGATCATCATGTAGAAGATGTCGTACATGATGATGAGGAAGATCAAGACGAAGGGCATGATCATGAAGATGAAGATGCCGAGTAGACAATGATGGAGGTGGGTGCGGGACCCTCATATTCAAGAGTCGCTTCTCAAGCGGACGGATAACGCAAGAGCCGCCGCCGAGAGAAAGCCAAGCTGGATCAACTGGAGATAGACGCGGTTACTCCATTGTATGAAGGATGCAGCCCGAGGATACCCTTTGAAAGTAACGCCATGGCTCGAGATGAAGGTAAAACACAAAATGACCGACGATGCTTCGACGAGAACATGTCATTCGCACGAACGTCTTCCCTAGGGGAACAAGTACCCGACCAGTTTCGAGGAGGCGAAGAAAATCGTGTGTCCTCTGGATTTACCACACGTGAAATACCATGTGTGCATGAACAATTGCATCATTTATCGGGACGAGCACGCGGAGTCTACCATATGTACGGTGTCGGCGCCACTCGATACAAGAAGAGGAAGAAAGCTCCTCGAAAACCGGTGTGGTACTTTCCGATCACTCCTCTGCAGCGGTATTTCGCGGACCCTAAGGTAGCAAAGCTCTGCGTTGGCACGCGGAGAGGAGGAGAAGAAGCGGGAAGATGACGGAAATGATCCGGAGATAAATAAAAAGACAAGATGTTGAGTCACCCTAAGGATGCGAGCGGTGCAAGCGTTGAACTTGAATACCCGAATTTGGGAAGGATCCAAGGAACATCGTGGCCGGGCGCGAGCACCGATGGAGTCAATCCGTTTGGCAGCCGAGAAGCACACATAGCACTGGCTCGTGTTTGTGTGGATGTACAACCTTCCCCTAGTTGTGCATGAAGAGGAAGTACATTCACATGAGTATGCTAATTGAAGGGCGAAACAACCAGGAAACGTCATCAATCAGATCGGGGCTCTTTGAAGGAGGAGCTAGACACGCTGTGGAAAACGCCACCAATACGTGGGATGCCGCAGAAAGAATATTTCCTATGAAAGCCGCCTTTGCTCATGACGGTGCACGACTATCTCGATTACGGATATCTCGGGGCGTGTAGTCCACGGATTTTGTGGATGCGTAAGGTGCATGGATGACACAACGATCGCTACTAGATAGAGATCCCGGTCTCCAAAACCGTGTTCATGGGACATCAAAGGTGGCTTCGCGATGATGACCCGTGGAGGAAACGCAAGGATCTGTTCGATGGTGAAACCGAACCCCGAAAACGCCCGCGTACGAGGAGCGGCGAGGACATAGGCGAGCTGTTGAAAAATTGGAAAGATTGCCCACTACCGGGAAAGAAGCAAAAGGCGCCAGAGCCGGGAAAGAAGCGAAAGGCGCCAGAGCAGCTTGAAGGTATGGAAAACGAGGTCTTTTACGGGACTTGCCATCTTGGAAGATCCACCGTGTGCCTCACAGCCTTGATGCCATGCATATCATGAAGAACGTGTGCGAGTCTGCTTGGTACCCCGATCAACATGCCGAGAGGACCAAAGATGCGCCAAAGCAAGGCGGACTTGAAATCAATGGGCATCGGCGGGAGCTTCACGCTAATGATGATGATGACGATGATGATGAGGCGAAGCAGACACGAAAGTCGTCGCAAAGGCAAAAAGGCCAAGAAGACCGGAAATGACTACCCTCCGCGTGCTTCACTCTAAGTCGAGGAGATCGAGCAATTTTCACCGCCTCGAGGAGTAAAACTTCCTTACGATTACGCTGGGAAGATAAGCGGATACCTAGACCCAATGAAGCGAAGTTCAGCGGGATGAAGTCTCACGATATCACGTCTTGATGACGCAGATACTTCCGCCATTGCAATCCATTGGGATCATGGACGCGCACGTCCATGAAACACTATTTGGCCTATGCAACTTTTTCGACGTCATCTCGGAAGTCGATTGGCGTGAGGCAACTCGAAGGCTACAGAAGAGATCGTTGTGATACTATGCAAGCTTGAGATGTACTTCCGCCCGCATTCTTCGACGTTATGGTGCATCTGCTGGTCCATATCGTGGAGGATATCATCCAACTCGGGCCGACGTCCTGCACAAAGATGATGCCGCTCGAAAGGATGAATGGTGTCATCAAAGGATACGTTCGCAACATGTCACGTCGAGAGGGAAGTATAGCCAGGGCTTTTCGATCAAGAGTGCATCTCCCTCGCACGAATTATCTAGGCATCGAGAACACCGTTGGTTTGCCGTCAGCAGCACCTCGGCGGGCTCATTGGATGGGGTCACCGTGAGGGTCGCCGCCAAATGCATGTCGACTTCGAGGGTCGACTCGCCGACTTTGAAAGAGCAAACCTAGTCGCGCTACAACACATAGACGTGGTCGATCCTTGGGTGGTAGAGCACAAAACCTTTATTGAGAAGATGTACAATGACTGAGGCCAACAGAGGACAGATGGAGATATAATCAAAGAGCACAACTCATGTTTCACGCGTTGGTTCAAGCAGAAGCTTCTGTCGTACCCTTTACATGAGGAATCTTCCGCGGAAGAACAACTCATATTCGCCTTGTCACAGGGCGCCGAGCACAACCTGATGACCTATGAGGCGTACGATATCAATGGCTACACATTCTACACCGAGAACAAGGACATGAAGAGCGATGGTTATCAGAACTCCTGGGTAACGATGGAATCCTACACCGGTAACGACAAGGACAGATACTACGGAAGGATCGAGGAGATCTGGGAGCTAAGCTACGTTGGAGAGAAGGTCCCGATGTTCCGTGTCAGATGGGCCAAGAGCGTCCTAAAAGAAGACCGGTATTTCACCACCATGGTTATACCCGAAGCCAAATCCAAGATCATGGGCGCATAAGCGTCACCGCGAAAAATGAGCCATGGTACTGGCTTCCCAAGTGGACCAATGCTTCTTCATTACCGACCCGTCAAAGCCCAGTCGTGTTGTCGTGAGGAGAGGCAAAAGGAAGACCATCGGAATGGATGGAGTAGCCAATGAGCAAGACTTCGACAAGTACAGCGACCCGAAGATCGAACATGACGATGACAATGAAGTAGCAGCACACACCACAAGAAGAAGCAGGACCACCCTACTTAAAGGACGTCCGTTCCACAGAAGAACTCCATTTGCGAAAAAGAAGGGCAAGAAGATTGTGAACAGATAGCTAGCTAAGATCGATTGTATTTAAATCGTAGTCTTCATTTTGATATCATGAATATTTTTAAATTTCATGGGCACTTTTTGAATTCATGAATATTTATTCAAATTTGATGATATTTTTTCATATTCAATATGAAAAAATATTGAATATTCATGAGGACACTCGATCTCGATCCCGTCCCTCTCGATAGCTATCCCCCTCGCCAGATCCCCCTCGATGCCGAGTACCCCCCGCACCTCCCGCTCCTGCCGCCGACGACCCCCGCACCTCCCCCGCTCCACCGCCGCCGCCGACACCTGCACCTCCCCACTTTTTGATGATATTTTTAAATAACAAATTTGATGATATTTTCAAATAAGAAATTTGATGATATTTTCAAATGACAAATTTGATGATATTTTCAATTAAAAAAATTGATGATATTTTCAAAAAAAAATTGATGATATTTGATGATATCTTCTGTTCTAGTCCTCATGAAAATAACAAATTTGATAAAAAAACAAATTATTAGATGCAACAAGAAATAATAAAAAAAAGTTACTGATGGCGCACCAGAGGAGGCTGTGCCATTGCTATCAGAAAAAAACTACTAATGGCGCACTAGAGGGTGGTGCGCCATTGCTATAGTGTCTAGCTGGATACCCCTTCGCCCGATCCCCTCTTCCCTCTCCCTCGCCAGATCCCTCTCCCTCGATCCACCGCGCCGCTCCTTCCCTCGTCCCTCCCTCCACCGCGCCGCCGCCGCCGCTACCCCGACCCACTGCGCCGCAGCCGCCCACGCGTCCCCCCGCCTCCCTCTCCCCTTCCACCCCCTCGAGCCTGCGACCTCCCCGCTACCACCAAATCTCTCTCGTCAGAGCTGCCCCTCGGCAGCGGCTAGCCTCGTCGGATGCGCTCCTCGACGGTGGTGCGAGCCTCCCCGCACAGCTGCTGCTCATCGACGACGGTTAGTCTCTATCCCTCCTGTTGGGGAACGTAGTAATTTAAAAAATTTCCTACGTACACGCAAGATCATGGTGATGATATAGCAACGAGAGGGGAGAGTGTTCGTCCACGTACCCTCGTAGACCGTAAGCGGAAGCGTTAGCACAACGCGGTTGATGTAGTCGTACGTCTTCACGATCCGACCGATCCAAGCACCGAGCGTCACGGAGCCTCCGAGTTCAGCACACGCTCAGCTCGATGGCGTCCCTCGAACTCCGATCCAGCCGAGTGTCGAGGGAGAGTTCCGTCAAGACGACGGCGTGGTGACGATCTTGATGTTCTACGGCGCAGGCTTCACCTAAGCTTCACGACGATATGACCGAGGTGGAATATGGTGGAAGGGGCACCGACACGGCTAAGAAACGATCCGTAGATCAACTTGTGTGTCTATGGGGTGCCCCTGCCCTGTATATAAAGGAGGGAGGGAGGAGGAGGCCGACCCTAGGAGGGGGCGCCATGGGGAGTCCTACTCCCACAGGAGTAGGATTCCCCTTCCTAGTCCAACTAGGGGTCCTTCCATGTAGTAGGAGTAGGAGACTAGGAAGGGAAGAGAGAAGGGAAGGAAGGAGGGTTGCCCCCCCTAGTCCAATTCGGACTAGGCCTTGGGGGGGCGCGCGGCCTGCCCTAGGCAGCCCCTCTCTCTTTCCCGTAGGGCCCAATAAGGCCCAATACTTCTCCCCGGCGAATTCCCGTAACTCTCCGGTACTCCGAAAAATACCCGAATCACCCGCAACCTTTCCGAACTCCGAATATAGTCGTCCAATATATCGATCTTTACGTCTCGACCATTTCGAGACTCCTCGTCATGTCCCCGATCTCATCCGGGACTCCGAACTCCTTCGGTACATCAAAATTCATAAACTCATAATATAACTGTCATCGAAACCTTAAGCGTGCGGACCCTACGGGTTCGAGGACTATGTAGACATGACCTAGAACTATTCTTGGTCAATAACCAATAGCGGGACCTGAATGCCCGTATTGGCTCCTACATATTCTACGAAGATCTTTATCGGTCAAACCGCATAACAACATACGTTGTTCCCTTTGTCATCGGTATGTTACTTGCCCGAGGTTCGATCGTCGGTATCCAATACCTAGTTCAATCTCGTTACCGGCAAGTCTCTTTACTCGTTACGTAATGCATCATCCCGTAACCAACTGATTGGTCACATTGCTTGCAAGGCTTATAGTGATGTGCATTACCGAGAGGGCCCAAAGATACCTCTCCGACAATCGGAGTGACAAAACCTAATCTCGAAATATGCCAACTCAACATGTACCTTCGGAGACACCTGTAGTACTCCTTTATAATCACCCAGTTATGTTGTGACATTTGGTAGCACAAAAAGTGTTCCTCCGGTAAACGGGAGTTGCATAATCTCATAGTTACAGGAACATGTATAAGTCATGAAGAAAGCAATAGCAACATACTAAACAATCAAGTGCTAAGCTAACGGAATGGGTCAAGTCAATCACATCATTCTCCTAATGATGTGATCCCGTTAATCAAATGACAACTCTTTTGTCCATGGCTAGGAAACATAACCATCTTTGATAAACGAGCTAGTCAAGTAGAGGCATACTAGTGACACTATGTTTGTCTATGTATTCACACATGTATTATGTTTCCGGTTAATACAATTCTAGCATGAATAATAAACATTTATCATGATATAAGGAAATAAATAATAACTTTATTATTGCCTCTAGGGCATATTTCGTTCATCTCCCACTTGCACTAGAGTCAATAATCTAGTTCACATCGCCATGTGATTTAACACCAATATTCACATCTCAGTATGTGATTAATACAGTTCACATCGTTATGTGACCAATACCAAAGGGTTACTAGAGTCAATAATCTAGTTCACATCGCTATGTGATTAACACCCAAAGTGTACTAAGGTGTGATCATGTTTTGCTCGTGAGAGAAGCTTAGTCAACGGTTACGCCACATTGAGCCGTATGTATTTTGCAAACATTCTATGTCTTCAATGCTCTGCATGGAGCTACTCTAGCTTAATTGCTCCCACTTTCAATATGTATCCAATTTGAGACTTAGAGTCATCCGGATTAGTGTAAAAGTTTGCACCGATGTAACTTTTACCACGAACTCTTTTATCACCTCCATAATCGAGAAACATCTCCTTAGTCCTCACTAAGGATATTCTTGACCGTTGTCCAGTGATCTACTCCTAGATCACTATTGTACTCCCTTGTCAAATACAGAGCAAGGTATACAATAGGTCTGGTACATAGCATAGCATACTTTATAGAACCTATGACTGAGGCATAGGGAATGACTTTTCATTCTCTTTCTATTTCTGCTGTGGTCGGGATTTGAGTCTTACTCAATTTCATACCTTTGCAACACAGGCAAGAACTCTTTCTTTGACTATTTCATTTTGAACTACTTCAAAATCTTGTCAAGGTATGTACTCATTGAAAATCTTATCAAGCGTCTTGATCTATTTCAATAGATCTTGATGCTCAAAATGTAAGTAGCTTTACTGAGGTCTTTCTTCAAAAAACTCCTTTCAGATACTCCTTTATGCTTTGCAGAATAATTCTACATTACTTCCGATCAACAATATGTCATTCACATATACTTATCAGAAATGTTGTAGTGCTCCCACTCACTTTCTTGTAAATACAAGCCTTTCCAAAAGTCAGTATAAAACCATATGCTTTGATCAACTCATCAAAGCGTATATTCCAACTCGAGATGCTTGCACGGTCCATTGATGGATTCTTTGGAGCTTGCACACTTTGTTAGCATCTTTAGGATTGACAAAACCTTCGGTTGCATCATATACAACTCTTCTTTAATAGATCCATTAAGGAATGCAGTTTTGACATCCATTTGCCGATTTCATAAAATGTGGCAATTGCTAACATGATTCGATGCAGACTTAAGCATCGATACGAGTGAGAAAATATCATCGTATTCAACCCCTTGAACTTGTTGAAAACCTTTTGCGACAAGTCGAGCTTAGTGGATAGTAACACTAGTATCAGTGTCCGTCTTCCTCTTGAAGATCCATTTATTTAACATGGCTTGCTGATCATCGAGCAAGTCAATCAAAGTCCATACTTTGTTCTCATACATGGATCATATCTCAGATTTTATGGCCTCAAGCCATTTTGCGGAATCTGGGCTCATCATCGCTTCCTCATAGTTCGTAGGTTTATCATGGTCTAGTAACATGACTTTCAGAACAGGATTACCGTACCACACTGGTGCAGACCATACTCTGGAAGACCTACGAGGTTGTGTAGTAACTTGATCTGAAGTTTCATGATCATCATCATTAGCTTCCTCACTAATTGGTGTAGGAATCATGGAACTGATTTCGATGATGAACTATTTTCAATTCGGGAGAAGGTAGAAATTACCTTATCAAGCTCTACTTTCCTCCCACTCACTTCTTTCGAGAGAAACTCCTTCTCTAGAAAGGATCCATTTTTAGCAACGAATAACTTGCCTTCGGATCTGTGATAGAAGGTGTACCCAATAGTTACCTTTGGGTATTCTATGAAGAGGCACTTCTCTGATTTGGGTTTGAGCTTATCAGGATGAAACTTTTTCACATAAGCATCGTAGCCCCAAACTTTAAGAAACGACAACTTGGGTTTCTTGCTAAACCACAGTTCATATGGTGTCGTCTCAACTGATTTAGATGGTGCCCTTTTAACGTGATTGCAGCTGTCTCTAATGCATAACCCCAAAACGACAATGGTAAATCAATAAGAGACATCATAGATCGCACCATATCCAATAAAGTGCGGCTACGACGTTCGGACACACCATAACGTTGTGGTGTTCCAGGTGGCGTGAACTGTGAAACTATTCCACATTGTTTTATATGAAGGCCAAACTCGTAACTCAAATATCCGTCTCCGCGATCAGATTGCAGAAACTTTTATTTTCTTGTTACGATGATTTTTCCACTTCACTCGGAAATTCTTTGAACCTTTCAACTATCTCAGACTTATGTTTCATCAAGTAGATATACCCATATCTGCTCAAATCATCTTGTGAAGGTCAGAAAATAACGATACTTGCCACAAGCATCAACACTCATTGGATCGCATACATCGGTATGTATTATTTCCAATAAGTTAGTAGCTTGTTCCATTGTTCCAGAGAACAGAGTTTTAGTCATCTTGCCCAAAAGGCACGGTTCGCAAGCATCAAATGATTCATAACCAAGTGATTCCGAAAATCCATCTTTATGGAGTTTCTTCATGCGCTTTACACCGATATGACCCAAACGGCAGTGCCACAAATAAGTTGCACTATCATTATTAACTTTGCATCTTTTGGCATCAATATTATGAATGTGTGTATCACACGATCGAGATCCAACAAACCACTTTCATTGGGTGTATGACCATAGAAGGTTTTATTCATGAAAACAGAACAACAATTATTCTCTAACTTACATGAATAATCGTATTGCAATAAACATGATCAAATCATATTCATGCTCAACGCAAACACCAAATAACACTTATTTAGGTTTAACACTAATCCAAAAGTATAGGGAGTGTGCGACGATGATCATATCAATCTTGGAACTATTTCCAACACACATCGTCACTTCACCCTTAACTAGTCTCTGTTTATTCTACAACTCCCGTTTCGAGTTACTAATCTTAGCAACTGAACTAGTTGAAGGAAATATGCCCTAGAGGCAATAATAAAGTTATTATATATTTCCTCATATCATGATAAATGTTTATAATTCATGCTAGAATTGTATTAACCGGAAACATAATACATGTGTGAATACATAGACAAACAGAGTGTCACTAGTATGCCTCTACTTGACTAGCTTGTTAATCAAAGATGGTTATGTTTCCTAACCATGAACAAAGAGTTGTTATTTGATTAACAAGGTCACATCATTAGTAGAATGATCTGATTGACATGACCCATTCCATTAGCTTAGCACACGATCGTTTAGTATGTTGCTACTGCTTTTATCCATGACTTATACATGTTCCTGTAACTATGAGATTATGCAACTCCCGTTTGCCGGAGGAACACTTTGGGTACTACCAAACGTCACAACGTAACTGGGTGATTATAAAGGAGTACTACAGGTGTCTCCAAAGGCGGATGTTGGGTTGGCGTATTTCGAGATTAGGATTTGTCACTCCGATTGTCGGAGAGGTATCTCTGGGCCCTCTCGGTAATGCACATCACTTAAGCCTTGCAAGCATTGCAACTAATGAGTTAGTTGTGAGATGATGTATTACGGAACGAGTAAAGAGACTTGCCGGTAACGAGATTGAACTAGGTATTGGATACCGACGATCGAATCTCGGGCAAGTAACATACCGATGACAAAGGGAACAAGCGTATATGTTGTTATGCGGTCGACCGATAAAGATCTTCATAGAATATGTAGGAACCAATATGGGCATCCAGGTCCCGCTGTTGGTTATTGACCGGAGGCGTGTCTCGGTCATGTCTACATTGTTCTCGAACCGTAGGGTCCGCACGCTTAAGGTTTCGATGGCGGTTATTATGAGTTTATGTATTTTGATGTACCGAAGGAGTTCGAGTCCGGATGTGATCACGGACATGACGAGGAGTCTCGAAATGGTCGAGACATAAATATTGATATATTGGAAGCCTATATTTGGAGTTCGAATAGTTCGGGTGAAAACAGAATTTCTCGAGTAAGGGAGGTTCTGGAACCCCGGGGACTACATGGGCCTTAGTGGGCCTCGAGGGAGAAGAGGAGGGCGGCCGGGGGTGGCGCGCGCCTCTCCCCCAGTCCGAATAGGACAAGGAGGCGGCGCCCCCTTCCTCTTCCCCTCCCCAATCCTACTCCAACTAGGAAAAGGGGGGGAGTCCTACTCCCGGTGGGAGTAGGACTCCTCCGGCGCGCCCCCTCTAGGCCGGCCGCACCTCCCCCCTCCCTCCTTTATATACGGGGGCAGGGGGCACCCTAGGACACACAAGTTTGATCTACGGATCGTTCCTTAGCCGTGTGCGGTGCCCCCCTCCACCATATTCCACCTCGGTCATATCGTCGCGAAGCTTAGGCGAAGCCCTGCGCCGGTAACACATCAAGATCGTCACCACGCCGTCGTGCTGACGGAACTCTCCCTCGACACTCGGCTGGATAGGAGTACGAGGGACGTCATCGAGCTGTACTTGTGTCAAGAACTCGGGGGCGCCGGAGTGACGGCGCCGGGATCGGTCGGATCGCGAGGAGAACGTACGACTACTTCCTCTACGTTGTGATCGCTTCGCCGGGTCTACGAGTGTACGAGACAACACTCTCCCCTCTCGTTGCTATGCATCACCATGATCTTGCGTGTGCGTAGGAAATTTTTGAAATTACTCGTTCCCCAACAAGTGGCATCCGAGCCAGGTTTTTATGGTTTGATATTTTGCACGAGTAGAACACAAGTGAGTTGTGGGCGATACAAGTCATACTACCTACCAAGCATGTCATACTTTGGTTCAGCGGTATTGTGAGATGAAGCGCCCGGACCGACATACGCGCAGACGCTTACGCGAGACTGGTTTCACCGCCACGAGCACTCGTTGCTTAAAGGTGACTGGTGGGTGCTGTCTCTCTCACTTTAGTTGAACTGAGTGTGGCTACGCCCGGTCCTTGAGAAGGTTAAACGAGTCTATTTGACGAAGTATCGTTGTGGTTTTGATGCGTAGGTGAGATTGGTTCTTGCTTAAGCCCGTAGCAGCCACGTAAAATTTGCAACAACAAAGTAGAGGACGTCTAACTTGTTTTTGCGGGGCATGTTGTGATGTGATATGGTCAAGACGTGATGCTATATTTTATTGTATGAGATGATCATGTTTTGTAACCGAAGTTATCGGCAATGGCAGGAGCCATATGGTTGTCGCTTTATTGTATGAAATGCAAGCATACGTAATTGCTTTACTTTATCACTAAGCGGTAGCGATAGTCATAGAAGCAATAGATGGCGAAACGACAACGATGCTACGATGGAGATCAAGGTGTCGCTACCGATGACGATGGTGATCATGATGGTGCTTCGAGATGGAGATCACAAGCACAAGAAGATGATGGCCATATCATATCACTTATATTGATTGCATGTGATGTTTATCCTTTATGCATCTTATCTTGCTTTGATTGACGGTAGCATTATAAGATGATCTCTCACTAAATTATCAAGAAGTGTTCTCCCTGAGTATGCACCGTTGCCAAAGTTCGTCGTGCCCAGACACCACGTGATGATCGGGTGTGATAAGCTCTACGTCCATCTACAACGGGTGCAAGCCAGTTTTGCACACGCGAAATACTCAGGTTATACTTGACGAGCCTAGCATATGCAGATATGGCCTCGGAACACGGAGACCGAAAGGTCGAGCGTGAATCATATAGTAGATATGATCAACATAATGATGTTCACCATTGAAAACTACTCCATCTCACGTGATGATCGGTTATGGTTTAGTTGATTTGGATCACGTGATCACTTAGATGACTAGAGAGATGTCTGTCTAAGTGGGAGTTCTTAAGTAATATGATTAATTGAACTTAAATTTATCATGAACTTAGTCCTGGTAGTATTTTGCAAACCATGTTGTAGATCAATAGCTCGCGTTGTTGCTTTCATATGTTTATTTTGATATGTTCCTAGAGAAAACTGTGTTGAAAAATGTTAGTAGCAATGATGCGGATTGGATCCGCGATCTGAGGTTTATCCTCATTGCTGCACAGAAGAATTATGTCCTTAATGCACCGCTAGGTGACAGACCTATTGCAGGAGCACAAACGTTATGAACTTTTGGCTAGCTCAATATGATGACTACTTGATAGTTTTGTGCACCATGCTTTATGGCTTAGAATCGGGACTTCAAAGATGTTTTGAACATCATGGACCATATGAGATGTTCCAGGAATTGAAGTTAATATTTCAAGCAAATACCCGAGTTGAGAGATATGAAGTCTCCAACAAGTTCTATAGCTAAAAGATGGAGGAGAATCGCTCAACTAGTGAGCATGTGCTCAGATTATGCAGGTACTACGATCGCTTGAATCAAGTGGGAGTTAATCTTCCAGATAAGATAGTGATTGAAAGAATTCTCTAGTCACCATCACCAAGTTAGTAGAACTTCGTGATGAAGTACAGTATGCAAGGGATGATGAAAATGATTCCCGAGTTTTTCATGATGATGAAATCGATGAAGGTAGAAATCAAGAAAGAACATCAAGTGTTGATGGTTAACAAGACCACTAGTTTCAAGAAAAGGGCAAAGGGATGGAAGGGAACTTCAAAAAGAATGGCAAGCAAGTTGCTGCTCAAGTGAAGAAGCCCAAGTCTGGACTTAAGCCTGAGACTAAGTGCTTCTACTGCAAAGGAACTGGTTACTGGAAGCAGAACTACCCCAAGTATTTGGCGGATAAGAAGGATGGCAAAGTAAACAAAGGTATATTTGATATACATGTTATGAATGTGTACTTTACTAGTGTTTATAGCAACCCCTCGGTATTTGGTACTGGTTCAGTTGCTAAGAGTAGTAACTCGAAACAGGAGTTGCAGAATAAACAGAAACTAGTTAAGAGTGAAGTGACGATGTGTGTTGAAAGTAGTTTCAAGATTGATATAATCATCATCGCACACCCCTATACTTTCGGGATTAGTGTTGAACCTAAATAAATGTTATTTGGTGTTTGCGTTGAGCATGAATATGATTTGATCATGTTTATTGCAATACGGTTATTCATTTAAGTAAGAGAATAAACTGTTATTCATTTACATGAATAAAACCTTATATGGTTACACACCCAATGAAAATGGTTCATGGGATCTCGATCGTAGTGATACACATATTCATAATATTGAAACCAAAAGATGCAAAGTTAATAATGATAGTGCAACTTATTTGTGGCATCGCCGTTTAGGTCATATTGGTGTGTAAGCGCATAAAGAAACTCCATCTTGATGGGATTTTGGAATCACTTGATTATGAATCACTTGATGCTTGCGAACCGTGCCTTTTGGGCAAGATGACTAAAACTCCGTTCTCGGAACAATGGAACAAGCTCTTGACTTATTGGAAATAATACATACCGATGTATGCGATCCAATGAGTGTTGATGCTCGTGGCAAGTATCGTTATTTTCGACCTTCACAAGATGATTTGAGCAGATATGGGTATATCTACTTAATGAAACATAAGTGCGAAATAGTTGAAATGTTCAAAGAATTTCAGAGTGAAGTGGAAAATCATCGTGACAAGAAAATAAAGTTTCGCGATCTGATCGTGGAGATGAATATTTGAGTTACGAGTTTGGTCTTCAATTAAAACAATGTGGAATAGTTTCACAAATTCATGCCACCAGAACACCACATCATAATGGTGTGTCCGAACGTCATAACCGTACTTTATTGGATATAGTACAATCTATGATGTTTCTTACCGATTTACCAATATCGTTTTGGGATCATGCATTAGAGACAGCTGCATTCACGTTAAATAGGGCACCATCTAAATCCGTTGAGATGACACTATCTGAACTGTGGTTTAGCAAGAAACCAAAGTTGTCGTTTCTTAAAGTTTGGGGCTGCGATGCTTATGTGAAAAAGTTTCATCTGATAAGCTCAAACCCAAATCGGAGAAGTGCGTCTTCATAGAATACCCAAAGGAAACTGTTGGGTACACCTTCTATCACAGATCCTAAAGCAAGATTTTCGTTGTTGAAAATGGATCCTTTCTAGAGAAGGAGTTTCTCTCGAAAGAAGTGAGTGGGAGGAAAGTAGAACTTGATGAGGTAATTGTACCTTCTCCTTATTGGAAAGTAGTTCATCACGAAATTTGTTCTGTGACTACTACACCAATTAGTGAGGAAGCTAATGATGATGATCATGTAACTTCGGATCAAGTTACTACCGAATCTCGTAGGTAAACCAGAGTGAGATCCGCACAGAGTGGTACGGTAATCCTGTTCGGAAGTCATGTAACTAGACCATGATGAACCTACGAACTATGAGGAAGCGATGATGAGCCAGATTCATGAAATGGCTTGAGGCCATGAAATCGAGATGAGATCCATGTATGAGAATAAAGTGTGGACTTTGGTGGAGTTGCTCGATGATCGGCAAGCCATAGAAAATAAATGGATCTTCAAGAGGAAGGCGGACGACGATAGTAGTGTTACTATCTACAAAGCTAGACTTGTCGAAAAAGGTATTTGACAAAGTTCAAGATGTTGAATACAATGAGATTTTCTCACTCGTGTCGATGCTTAAAAGTCTGTCGAATCATGTTAGCAATTGCCGCATTTTATGAAATCGGCAAATGGATAAACAAAACTACATTCCTTAATGGAGTTATTAAAGAAGAGTTGTATGTGATGCAACCAAGAGGTTTTGTCGATCCTAAAGGTGTTAACAAAATGTGCATCTATGGATTTGGTGCAAGCATCTCGGAGTTGGAATATACGCTTTGATAAGTTGATCAAAGCATATAGTTTATCAGACTTGCGGTGAAGCTCAGTATTTACTAGAAAGTGAGTGGGAGCACTACAACATTTCGATAAGTATATGTGAATGACATATTGTAGATCGGAAATAATGTAGAATTATTCGCAAAGCATAAAGGAGTGTTTGAAAGGAGTTTTTCAAAGAAAGACCTCGGTGAAGCTGCTTACATATTGAGCATCAAGATCTATAAAGATAGATCAAGGCGCTTGATAAGTTTTTCAATGAAGTACATACCTTGACAAGATTTTGAAGTAGTTCAAAATGGAGCAGTCAAAGAAAGAGTTCTTGCTGTGTTACAAGGTGTGAAATTGAGTAAGACTCAAAACCCGATGACGGCAGAAGATAGAAAGAGAATGAAAGTCATTCCCTATGCCTTGGCCATAGGTTCTATAAAGTATGCCATTTGTGTACCAGATATATTGTATACCCTGCCTTTGAGTTTGGCAAGGAGTACAATAGTGATCTAGGAGTAGATCATCGACATGTCAAAATTATCCTTAGTAGAATAAGGATATGTTTCTCGATTATGGAAGTGACAAAGGTTAGGCCGTAAAGGGTTACGTCGATGCAAGTTTTGACACGATCCTGGATGACTCTAAGTCTCGATCTAGATACATATTGAAAGTGGGAGCAATTAGCTAGAGTAGCTTCGTGCAGAGCATTGTAGACATAGAAAATTGCAAAATACATAACGGATCTGAATGTAAAAGACCCGTTGACTAAGACTCTCTCACAAGCAAAACATGATCACACCTTAGTACTCTTTGGGTGTTAATCACATAGCAATGTGAACTAGATTACAAAATCTAGTAAACCCTTTGGGTGTTGGTCACATGGCGATGTGAACTATGGGTGTTAATCACATGATGATGTGAAATATCGATGTTAATCACATGGTGATGTGATCTAGATTATTGACTCTAGTGCAAGTGGGAGACTGAAGGAAATATGCCCTAGAGGCAATAATAAAGTTATTATATATTTCCTCATATCATGATAAATGTTTATTATTCATGCTAGAATTGTATTAACCGGAAACATAATACATGTGTGAATACATAGACAAAGCAGTGTCACTAGTATGCCTCTACTTGACTAGCTTGTTAATCAAAGATGGTTATGTTTCCTAACCATGAACAAAGAGTTGTTATTTGATTAACAAGGTCACATCATTAGTAGAATGATCTGATTGACATGACCCATTCCATTAGCTTAGCACACGATCGTTTAGTATGTTGCTACTGCTTTTATCCATGACTTATACATGTTCCTGTAACTATGAGATTATGCAACTCCCGTTTGCCGGAGGAACACTTTGGGTACTACCAAACGTCACAACGTAACTGGGTGATTATAAAGGAGTACTACAGGTGTCTCCAAAGGCAGATGTTGGGTTGGCGTATTTTGAGATTAGGATTTGTCACTCCGATTGTCGGAGAGGTATCTCTGCGCCCTCTCGGTAATGCACATCACTTAAGCCTTGCAAGCATTGCAACTAATGAGTTAGTTGTGAGATGATGTATTACGGAATGAGTAAAGAGACTTGCCGGTAACGAGATTGAACTAGGTATTGGATACCGACGATCGAATCTCGGGCAAGTAACATACCGATGACAAAGGGAACAAACGTATGTTGTTATGCGGTCTGACCGATAAAGATCTTCGGTAGAATATGTAGGAACCAATATGGGCATCCAGGTCCGCTGTTGGTTATTGACCGGAGACGTGTCTCGGTCATGTCTACATTGTTCTCGAACCGTAGGGTCCGTGACGCTTAAGGTTTCGATGGCGGTTATTATGAGTTTATGTATTTTGATGTACGAAGGAGTTGAGTCCGGATGTGATCACGGATATGACGAGGAGTCTCGAAATGGTCGAGACATAAAGATTGATATATTGGAAGCCTATATTTGGAGTTCGGAATAGTTCCGGGTGAAAACAGGAATTTACCGGAGTACCGGGAGGTTACCGGAACCCCCCGGGGACTACATGGGCCTTAGTGGGCCTCGAGGGAGAAGAGGAGGGGCCGGCCAGGGGTGGCCGCGTGCCCTCTCCCCCCCAGTCCGAATAGGACAAGGAGGGGGGGCGGCGCCCCCCTTTCCTCTTCCCCCTCCCCCAATCCTACTCCAACTAGGAAGGGGGAGTCCTACTCCCGGTGGGAGTAGGACTCCTCGGCAGCGCCCCTCTAGGGCGGCCGCACCTCCCCCCTCCCTCCTTTATATCTGGGGCAGGGGGCACCCTAGACACACAAGTTTGATCTACGGATCGTTCCTTAGCCGTGTCGGTGCCCCCTCCACCATATTCCACCTCGGTCATATCGTCATGAAGCTTAAGCGAAGCCCTGCGCCGATAACACATCAAGATCGTCACCACGCCGTCGTGCTGACGGAACTCTCCCTCGACACTCGGCTGGATTGCAGTACGAGGGACGTCATCGAGCTGTACGTGTGTCAAGAACTCGGGGGCGCCGGAGTGACGGCGCCGGGATCGGTCGGATCGCGAGGAGAACGTCGACTACTTCCTCTACGTTGTGATCGCTTCGCCGGGTCTACGAGGGTACGTAGACAACACTCTCCCCTCTCGTTGCTATGCATCACCATGATCTTGCGTGTGCGTAGGAATTTTTTTGAAGTTACTACGTTCCCCAACACTAGTATCAAATACTGAGGGGTTGCTATAAACACTAGTATCGTACACATCAATAACATGTATATCAAATATACTTATGTTCACTTTGCCATCCTTCTTATCCGCCAATCACTTGGGGTAGTACCTCTTCCAGTGACCAGTCTCTTTGCAGTAGAAGCACTTAGTCTCAGGCTTAGGACCAGACTTGGGTTTCTTCACTTGAGCAGCAACTTGCTTGTCGTTCTTCTTGAAGTTCCCCTTCTTTTCCCTTTGCCTCTTTCTTGAAACTAGTGATCTTGTTAACCATCAACACTTGATGCTCTTTTCTTGATTTCTACCTTCGCCGATCTCAACATCGCGAAGAGCTCGAGAATAACTTCGTCATCCCTTGCATATTATAGTTCATCACAAAGTTCTAGTAACTTAGTCTTTGGTGACTAGAGAATTCATCAATCACTATCTTATCCGAAGATTAACTCCCACTTGATTCAAGCGATTGAAGTACCTGACAACTGAGCACATGCTCACTAGTTGAGCGATTCTCCTCCATCTTTTAGCTATAGAACTTGTTGGAGACTTCATATCTCTCAACTCGGGTATTTGCTTGAAATATTAACTTCAATTCCTGGAACATCTCATATGGTCCATGACGTTCAAAACGTCTTTGAAGTCCCGATTCTAACCCGTTAAGCATGGTGCACTAAACTATCAAGTAGTCATCATATTGAGCTAGCAAAACGTTCATAACGTCTGCATCTGCTCCTGCAATAAGTCTGTCACCTAGCGGTGCAGCAAGGACATAATTCTTCTGCGCAGCAATGAGGATAAACCTCAGATCACGGATCCAATCCGCATTATTGCTACTAACATCTTTCAACACAGTTTTCTCTAGGATATCAAAATAAACATATGAAAGCAACAACGCAAGCCATTGATCTACAACATAATTTGCAAAATACTACCAGGACTAAGTTCATGATAAATTTAAGTTCAATTAATCATATTACTTAAGAACTCCCACTTAGACAGACATCTCTCTAGTCATCTAAGTGATCACGTGATCCAAATCAACCAAACCATGTCCGATCATCACATGAGATGGAGTAGCTTCAATGGTGAACATCGCTATGTTGATCATATCTACTATATGATTCACGCTCGACCTTTCGGTCTCCGTGTTCCGAGGCCATATCTGTATATGCTAGGCTCGTCAAGTATAACCTGAGTATTTCGCGTGTGCAACTGTTTTGCACTGTTGTATTTGAGCGTAGAGCCTATCACACCCGATCATCACGTGGTGTCTCAAAGACGAAGAACTTTCGCAAGCGGTGCATACTCGGGAGAACACTTCTTGATAATTAGTGAGAGATCATCTTAAAATGCTACCGTCAAACAAAGCAAGATAAGATGCATAAAGGATAAACATCACATGCAATTAATATAAGTGATATGATATGGCCATCATCATCTTGTGCTTGTGATCTCCATCTCAAAGCACCGTCGTGATCACCATCGTCACCGTAGCGACACCTTGATCTCCATCGTAGCATCGTTGTCGTTTCGCCATCTATTGCTTCTCGACTATCGCTACCGCTTAGTGATAAAGTAAAGCAATTACTGTGGCATTTGCATTTCATACAATAAAGCGACAACCATATGGCTCCTGCCGATTGCCGATAACCGGTTCTGTAACATGATCATCTCATACAATAAAATATAGCATCACGTCTTGGCCATATCACATCACAACATGCCCTGTAAAAACAAGTTAGGCGTCCTCTACTTTGTTGTTGCAAATTTTACGTGGCTGCTACGGGCTTAGCAAGAACCGTTCTTACCTACGCATCAAAACCACAACGATAGTTAGTCAAATAGACTCCGCTTTAACCTTCACAAGGACCGGGCGTAGTCACACTCGGTTCAACTAAAGTTGGAGAAACAGACACACCGCTAGTCACCGTGTGTGCAAAGCACGGCGGTAAACCAGTCTCGCGTGAAGCGTCTGGCGTAATGTCGGTCGGGCCGCTTCATCCAACAATACCATTGAACCAAAGTATGACATCTTTGGTAGGCGTTATGACTTATATCGTCCACAACTCATTTGTGTTCTACTTGTGCATATAACATCAACGCATAAAACCTAGGCTCGATACCACTTGTTGGGGAACGTAGTAATTTCAAAATTTTCCAACGTACACGCAAGATCATGGTGATGATATAGCAACGAGAGGGGAGAGTGTTCGTCCACGTACCCTCGTAGATCGTAAGCAGAAGCGTTAGCACAACGCGGTTGATGTAGTCGTACGTCTTCACGATCCGACCGATCCAAGCACCGAACATACGGAGCCTCCGAGTTCAACACACGTTCAGCTCGATGACGTCCCTCGAACTCCGATCGAGCCGAGTGTCGAGGGAGAGTTCCGTCAGCACGACGGCGTGGTGACGATCTTGATGTTCTACCGGCGCAGGGCTTCACCTAAGCTTCGCGACTATATGACCGAGGTGGAATATGGTGGAAGGGGGCACCGCACACGGCTAAGAAACGATCCGTAGATCAACTTGTGTGTCTATGGGGTGCCCCCTGCCCCCGTATATAAAGGAGGGAGGGAGGAGGAGGCCGGCCCTAGGAGGGGCGCGCCATGGGGAGTCCTACTCCCACCGGGAGTAGGATTCCCCCTTTCCTAGTCCAACTAGGGGTCCTTCCATGTAGTAGGAGTAGGAGACTAGGAAGGGGAAGAGAGAAGGGAAGGAAGGAGGGGTTGCGGCCCCTCCCCTAGTCAATTTGGACTAGGCCTTGGGAAGAAGCGGCCTGCCCTAGGCAGCCCCTCTCTCTTTCCGCAGGCCCAATAAGGCCCAATACTTCTCCCGGCGAATTCCGTAACTCTCCAGTACTCGAAAAATACCGAATCACTCGGAACCTTTACGAACTCGAATATAGTCGTCCAATATATCGATCTTTACATCTCGACCATTTGAGACTCCTCGTCATGTCCCGATATCATCCGGGACTCGAACTCCTTGGTACATCAAAACTCATAAACTCATAATATAAGCGTCATTGAAACCTTAAGCGTGCGGACCCTACGGGTTCGAGAACTATGTAGACATGACCTAGAACTATTCTTGGTCAATAACCAATAGTGGGACCTGGATGCCCATATTGGCTCCTACATATTCTACGAAGATCTTTATCGGTCAAACCGCATAACAACATACGTTGTTCCCTTTGTCATCGGTATGTTACTTGCCCGAGATTCGATCATCGGTATCCAATACCTAGTTCAATCTCGTTACCGGCAAGTCTCTTTACTCGTTACGTAATGCATCATCCCGTAACCAACTCATTGGTCACATTGCTTGCAAGGCTTATAGTGATGTGCATTACCGAGAGGGCCCAGAGATACCTCTCCGACAATCGGAGTGACAAAACCTAATCTCGAAATATGCCAACTCAACATGTACCTTCGGAGACACCTGTAGTACTCCTTTATAATCACCCAGTTACGTTGTGACGTTTGGTAGTACCCAAAGTGTTCCTCCGGTAAACGGGAGTTGCATAATCTCATAGTTACAAGAACATGTATAAGTCATGAAGAAAGCAATAGCAACATACTAAACGATCAAGTGCTAAGCTAACGGAATGGGTCAAGTCAATCATATCATTCTCCTAATGATGTGATCCCGTTAATCAAATGACAACTCTTTTGTCCATGGCTAGGAAACATAACCATCTTTGATAAACGAGCTAGTCAAGTAGAGGCATACTAGTGACACTATGTTTGTCTATGTATTCACACATGTATTATGTTTCCGGTTAATACAATTCTAGCATGAATAATAAACATTTATCATGATATAAGGAAATAAATAATAACTTTATTATTGCCTCTAGGGCATATTTCCTTCACCTCCCTCCCTCTCTCCCCCGCTCATCCCCATGCCCCCACGGGGCGGCGACCTAGGGTTAGGAGCAGGAGCTCGCCGCTGCCGCCCCGTCGTGCCATTGCTGCTTCTTGCAGCCGCCTTTCCAGCTGCTTTCGTCTTGTGACGCTTGAGCCCCACGTGCTTTGCGTATGCGTTGCCGCCCGCCGCAAATCCTTGTGCTGCTGCTTCTTGTTGTCATTTTGCTGCCATACCTTCAATTCCTGCCATGCTTATCTTCAATTAACCATAGGGTTCCTAAGGTTTCTCAGATAGAGATATAAGTAATGGCCATGCTTATCTTCAATTGATAGAATTGTTGAACTACTGTCCTATGTATTAGTACTGATTATTTGGGTTCTGAAGATATTGCATGGTGGTTATGATGTAGTGTTTGACTTGTTTATTATGTTGTCTTGTGTCATTGGCTAGCAGATTTTGGTTAGTCATGAGAGGAGAGTGCCTGGCGATTAGTGTTTATTTGCTTTTTTGGCGCTTAATTGGTTATTTGTCTGAAGTAGTGTTAGTTCTGATCATGATTGTTGTGCTTATGGCTTCAGAAAATGATAAATTGTTTGAGTCTGATAGGCAGGTGTCCTTTTAGATTTTGTTGGTAAATCTGTTTTATTCAATGGTTATTGACAGTAGATTATCATTCCTATTTTAGGAAGGTCTATTCCTACAATATCATTTGGTTCACATCCTAGAATCTTGTTGGATTTGTAACTTGGTCCATTCAACTTCTTTTGTACCATGTGAGTCATCATTGATGAAGTAGTAGTTTAAATTCTGTTGGGTGTACCTAAATTACTCTAGTGATAGGAGTAGTAGTGGTGGCCATCTAGTTGGACTACTACTGCTAGGACTTGCTCCAGATTTTAGGATTTCTTTTCTTTTAGGATTTATTTTCTTCTAGGACTAGGATTTTATTATTTTTCTGTTGTGATTGTTTTTTGAGCTCTTTCTTTTCATTTCCTACTATCCTTATCCTAATTATCTTAAGTTGTTATGATGTGTGTAACAGGATTAGGTATTGGATTTGCTAGTGGACTTTGGGAGTTTCTTAGCCAGCTTGGTGACTCCATATTTTTCACTATTTCAGCAAGTCTTTTGTAAGCATTAAACTTTCAGCAAGTCTTTTGTAAGCACTAAATTTGGTAGTCTCTGAGTTTTGTTAATCCTATGATTTGTCGCTCTGTCAGCCTTTGTAATTTGCACCTATATTATGTAACACTACTTGATGATGTTAAACTGTAACTCCCTTTCCTTAGAACTGTAACTGGTCAAATGTTCAGTGTGTATGTCTGAACTTGAATGTTGCAATGTTGTTTTTTCTTGAGGCTCTTGTCAAAAACTTGAGCTACTGTCTTGCAAAGATGATGATCATCTTGCTAGTTTGCTGGGTTTTGTCTCCGACCATTGTGTCGTGATGAATTTGTAGGTACCCCGAGAGGCCCTTGAGTTTGCCGGAATGTTGATTAACTTCCGTTCCGGCAAATTTGGGTACTCCATATGTCCTATTTTCATCAAAGGTCATGCTGAAATTTTCCGTGAATTTTAGCATGGCTTTGCTAAAAATAGGACATATGGGGTACTTGCAACTAATGCATGGGCCGGGGTATCTTAGTACTTAGCTAAGTTGGATCAACTGCCCCGCCATTCTTGCTGCATTAAACCATAGGTGGCAATAGAGCCAAGTGATTAGGCCCAACTTAGAATTCTCCTTAGCATCGATAAACCCTAGATGATAAACCCAACATAGGTGGCAATAGAACCAAGTGATTAGTGCCAAGTGATTAGGCCCAACCAAGGGTGCCTCGGCATCGATAAACCCTAAATGATGAAACTTAACTTGGCTGCCCCGGATGCCTCGGTGTCGATGAGAACCTAAATGATGTATGCTTAGGCTTTTAGGGTGCTTCGGCATCGACAAACCCTAAATGATAAAAGCTTAGCTTTTAGGATGCCTCGGTGTCGACAAACCCTAAATGATGAGACCATGATCTTGTTCCTTGACAATAACCAACTTTTTGACCAAACTGTTTTCCTATTTAGAGTGAAACATGGCCAACCACGATGAGGCCGGCGGTTCGGGCGGGAAGCAATTCCGGGAGCTGTCCTAGGAGATGGAGGAACAACCTCACCGCTATGAGGACGCCGGGGAAGACACCGATCCTGACTACACAACCCCTAGTGGCATCGGGGATGACACCACTGATGGTGCCGCCGAGGATGCCACCACTGATGATGGCGGTGCACACACAGATGGCAGCCAACCGAAGAAGCACAGGAAGGACCGGCGCCCGAATGCGCTCCGCACCCTCAAGGAGGAATTCACTCAAGTGGACTCCGACGGGCATCCAACGGAGCCCAAACATATAGTCAAGGGGTACTCGCTTCAGCTCAGGTGCATTCTCCGGAGCATCGTCTCGATCAACACCGATAACTTTGGCATAAGGACCATGGGAATTTGCGCAACCTCCTCTTCACGAAGCTGCACGAACGATACAAGTTCCCCGCCGAATTTGAAAACACACGCCTCTCAGGGAATAAAGTGAATAGTGCCGCCCTCACGAGGATGAGCACGACCCTGTCTACTTGGAGAAGCGCGGTGAAGAGAATGATTGATAAAGGTGATAGTTATGAGAAGATCAAGGCGAAATATCCTTTGATGAGCGAAGATGAGTAAAAGGAGTTCAAGATCAAGTGCGAGAGCAGCGCAACCTCCGAATCAAGTCAGTGGGGGAAAGAAATGCGGAAGTTGAACTTAGGGAACACAAACTCGGTCGGCCCGGTTCTGAGTGGCGGAGCCTATATGGGACAAGGAGGACGCGGAGCGTGCCGAGCAAGGCCTACCGCCCCGCTTCGAGAAATACAGCGGTGACAAGCAGACCGGGAACTTTGTCAGGGTCCGGTACAAGGAGGACCCGATAACAAAGGAGCTTACCACAGATCCGAAGACCAGGGCGCTTGAGCTTATTCTGGTAAGGAATACACCCCCGCGTAATTAGCTCCATATGGTTGCACTCTAATTAATCCCCAATATTTCTAAATGGTTCACGTTCCTTCCGCAGGACACTGAAAGCAGTAGCGCGGGGTTGTCTCAGAGCTCTCCTTTCGACACCCCTTTAAATAGGGCGTTGAACGTAATGAAAAATAAGGATAAGCTCAGTAAGCCGACGTCAGCTGGTCGTGTGGCCGGCAAAGGCTTGTCCACAAAATGGTCATCATACTATACCGCTGGTGGGCAGAAGGAGACAAAGACCAGCTCGGAAAGCCAGACGCGCGAGGTTAAAGCACTCAAGGCACAAGTGGCGCGGATTAGGAGCTTGTCCAAGAGCAAGTGGAACAACAAGCGGGAGCGAAGCTCAACGCCATGGTGCCTACGTTGATTCATGGGCTGACAACGTGGATTGCGGGCGGCAACAGGGGCCTCCCGGTTCCCGGCTTCACGGCCAAGAACTTCAAGACAACAGCGACAAAGCGGCGCCATTGGTGTCTCCGGTGGCGCCATTGGTGTCTTCGGCGGAGGCGGTATTCGTGTCTCCGGCGCAGGCACGGGCATTGGAGCTTAATGCACCTGGGTGTACGTCGGCCGGCACCTCGCCAGCAAGCGCCCCCTCCGTCAGTTGCACGCCCGCCGTTGGCGGTGCCTCGACATTAGCCGAGCTCGACGGCATCACAGTAACTAAGCCTCTCGGCCGATGACTTCATCTCCTTGCCTTTGACTGGGCATCCCTGGCGCCCTACATGTTTTCGCAGGGCGCCGCCGATGTTCCTTGCACTCTTCTGCACTTCGTGGGCGCCGAGTTGGTCGATGTCGCCAAGGGCGAATCGTTCAACCGGCAACCCCATGTTCCACGGTAATCCGATGCCACCCACAGTGTATAGGGTTGGCGTGGTTGGTGCTGCCAGCTGTGACGAGCTGTTACCTCCGATTCGACCCTGGATTGACGAAGAAGATGAGATGACCCTCGGCCCTCACGTGAATCGCCCTTCTTTGGCGAAGAGCGATTCGTTTGGGGCGGGACACCACCCACGACAAGACCGCCGATCATGCCGGCGCCAAGCCATGGCAAGAACGCCCATAGCGCTACGGACCGCCGAACATCCCTATGCCGGACATCCCTATGGCACAGGATCCGAACAGCCCTATGGCACAGGATCCGGATGACGAAGACAACGACGACGGTACATTTACCAAAGTCGATAAGTACTTTGCCGAACATGGGTACGCTGATGAGTTCTGCGGGGCCTCTTTCTCAAGAACCCAACCATGACGACCGCAATCTAGCTGGTACGGCGGAGAAATCCAATTGCAATAGGCGTCATCTGGCGTTCAGTTCTCAGGAGACGCCTCCAGCTCCCGCCTTCACCGAGCCTCAGATAGCTGAGGTGCGAAATATTATCAGCCCCAACACGCTCAAGAAGGCGGTCTGTGAGCAGAACTCGGTCCCATTACAGGAGATCAAGAAGAAGGGACGGAAACGAAAGACTAACAAGGGCGCCGGTGCGAGCCAGCCGGCAACGAGTTCGATCCGTGCTTTGGACGGGCCACCTTCACCTAAGGATATCTCGAGGAGGTGCATGTGGCGGGTAGGGCGATGCTACCGCCAAATATGCTCAATGCT
This sequence comes from Aegilops speltoides, assembly GCA_021437245.1. Lineage (NCBI taxonomy): Eukaryota > Viridiplantae > Streptophyta > Magnoliopsida > Poales > Poaceae > Aegilops > Aegilops speltoides. The sequence continues at coordinate 440,742,371 of CM038145.1, read as the reverse complement.
GCAACCGGTGCTATGCGGAGTCTGCATGACAGTGTTCTTTCTTTGGAGAAGCGGCGTCTCTCCCAGAATGATGTGGCATACTCGGTTTTCGTGGCCAAGGTGCCAGAGGGCAAGGGATTTGTGGATGGCGCCATCGGGGGTACGATCGTCCTGCGGTTTGATGACATCTTTGCTATGTTTAACCTTCATCCGTTGCACTACACCTTCGTTCGGCTGCTTTCGCTGAGTATGGAGATGCGGATCATTAGAGACAAGACCCCGGACATCGTGATAGTTGACCCCTTCTACATGCGTGCCAAGCACTTGAGCAGCGCTGGGGACCGCCAAGTTGCAAGTTCACACCTCGAAGGCGTCATTCTGGCAAACCCATATAAGGATAACTTCCTTGTGGCTTACTTTCCCGAGTAAGTCATCCCTTAACCGCCCGTAACATATGATTTCTTAGATTTCGATCGTTCTTTTTTTCTAACATTCCGTGTTCTGTGCAGTGACACACATTGCACACTCATCCTCTTAAGCCCGAAATATTCCATGGCCACGTATTTCGACCCGAATCGTAACTTTAAGATAGACTAAACAAATTTCAAGAAAGTTCTTGATGATGTTCTCCCCGGCTACGCCAAATCTGGAGGCACCTTCACCAGGGCAGTTCGTAAGTACGGCAAGCACATGTTCTCACACAATACGAAGTTCTGCTGCGTCAAGCAGCCGCCTGGCGGTCAGAAGGATGCCTACTACGCCCTCCATCACATGCAGGCGATCGTAAGGTACCATCATCACCTTTTGCTACCAGATAATCTCAAAGATTGGGCCGCAAACTTGTCGGCAATCTAGGACGCGGACCTCAGACAAGAATTCTTTCGCATCCAGTCGGAGTTTGCGGACATTATCCATCAAGATGTCCTTCATACCTCGGGGCAGTTCTTCCTCAGATATCAACCATCCAACAATGAGATAGATGGAACGCTACAAATGCAGGGTGACAACGACCGCGATTTCATGACCATCACGACAGACGACGGCTTCATCCACGCTCTTGTCCGATGAGTCGAGTCGAAAGTAGTGATGTGTAGTTCTGAAACATTGATTAGCTCATGTTGTAATTAAACTTTAATGAATTCATATGTCTCTTTGGTTTGGACAGTCGTTCAACTTAGATGTAATCGATGCTATTTATTAGTAGGACCATGAATCGTGCTATTAATGTCTTGCTTTTCTCTTCCGATCCTTTTGTTGCATACTTACATATTGCTTATGTATTGTCTATTGTTTGGCTTGTGCATAGAGATGCCGTCGTATGTCGTGTACAAGGGTTCCGAGTCTCTGACGATCGGGAGGAGTGTCGGAGACAGGTTCACCGTTTCAGCGGTAACAGTTATAAAGGGTACACCACTAGGACGGAGGCAGAATCTAGATACGCCCGCTATCTAGCGGGAGAGAGGAGGGAGCGTTGGAGGAACCGGATGAAGACCAGTTTGATAGATGATGCTCATCGTGATGACCGCAACTCTCTTATATGTGATGGTAGTTTAGATGATCGATATCGACTTGTAATGTGAAGACAAACTCGATACTCGCGGTCTTGAGACTTGTAGTATTTTATCTTTGTTCGGTCTTTTGAATTCGGAGACTAATATGATAAATTGTATTCGAAGACTAATCTTCTATTGTATTCGATGAATTTGATGTTGCTATGTGCTGCTGTCTATATTCTGTCCAATAATATATTTTGTAACCTGTGCAAAAATCAGAAAAGTAAAAAAAAACAAAATTCATACTAATGGAGCATCACCACCAGGTGCGCCATTAGTATGCCAAAGGATACTAATGGCGCATCAACACAGAATGCGCCATTAGTATGACAAAGCACATGCTTACGTATGGCTCCCCGGAAGGCACACTAATGGCGCATGGTGTTACATACTAATGGCGCACTGCTTGGTGCGCCATTAGTATACCAGATACTAATGGTGCACCAGTGGTACACCATTAGTAAAAAATACTAGTGGCGTGGTACTAATGGCGCACTGGTAATGCGCCATTAGTAGGCAAAACCGGTGCGCCATTAGTAGGCCTTTTCCTAGTAGTAACATGCAAATCTGTGATGGAACGAGTACTTTGAAAAGAGTTATTTTAAAGTATAAAGTTAAAAAAAATATAATGATGAGATCAAGGGGGAGAATGTTAGGTTGATCTCTCCACCAATGGGCCCAATGGCTCATTGGGCCCTTGACCCACGCCCTGATCGGGGGCATCCAGCCCAAGCAAGGCTGGTGGGCCCCTGTTGCACAGTGCTATAAAGAGGAGGTGGGGACCAGGGGCACGGGGTACGAGGTTCGTCACCGCCACTGTTCCCCACTCCTAACCCTATCCGATCCAGAGGGAGGCACTGAAGTGATGGGAAGCTCTAGAATTCTTTTCTGGTAAGCAGCTGCCCCTTATAGTCTTTCACACGCTTCTTTCCTCAAGAGCAATCTGAGGTGGTACTAAACCAATACGTGTAGGTGAAAAAAACACGGAGATGAGAACATGACAGAGAGGTTTAGACAGGTGTGTCATGCAGCTGGGCTAGGGCCGTTGGGATATGCAATACAATACCGCTGGGATTTTTCTAAATAATAGGTATTTTCGCTTAATCAAGTGTAAAAATCAAAGTTACCTAATAAATTCCGGTTCTATAGATTTAATGACCGAAATAAACACTGAAAATGTTGGTTTCAGTCCCTGTTCTTTCGGTTTAGTACATCGATTTTCGGTTAATATGCCCGCCCTTACTTCCTGCCTCCTTCCGTGTAATTAGACGAGGTGGGACTAGAACCACGAACGGCACAACGTGCTGCCTATAGGTATATACATGCATGCTGCAACAAAAAGTTCAAAAATAGTTGGGCGCTGATAGGCGCCGGTGCGCCGGCCGAAAGTTTCGGCCGGTCTAGCCCAGGCCGTTGGATGCGAGCCGCGCGGGTCGTTGGATCCAGGTAAAAAAAATGGATCACCCCCGGCTTCTTCTTCCTCGAGCACTCGGGCTGGATCCGCATGCCTCGCTCAAGGAGCACGGCGCCGCGCCTCTTGTCCCCTCCGGTGGCCGTCCTCATCGCCGGCCCCCGTCGGTCTTCCTCATCACCGGTCCCCATTCCTTTCCAACCCCCTCGTCGCCGGTCCCCATCCTCGCCGGTCGTCCTCGTCGTCCCCTAGACCCATGCAACAGCCACACCTGCGGTTGCAGCTCTCGACGGCGCCGGTTGTTGCTCCCGGTTGTAGCTCCGTCACCGCCGCTCGCCGTTGATGCTCGCTGCAAGGAATTGCGTCGACGACAGCTGCTAGTCAATCAACGCCGTTTGAATGGATGTAGCAAAAACTTCACTGGTAGTAGCAAAATTAAACTACGGTTGCAGCAAAATCTTCTCGCCGTCGTCGCGAGGTTGCAGCTCCGCCTAGATGGACGTAGCAAAACCTTCGGCGGTAGTAGCAAAATCCTACTATGGTTGCAGCAAAATCGTCATCGCCGTCACGAGGTCGCAGCTCCCGCCTTGATGGATGTAGCAAAAAACTTTGCTGGTGGTAGCAAAAATCAACTACGGTTGAATCTTTATTATCTACGGTTGAAGCTTTTTGCGACACCTTGAAGCTTTTCCCTGTTGGCAGTAGCCAGCCCCTAGCATCGGTGTTCAATGTTTGAAGCTTTTTCCAACGCCGGTTGAAGCTTTATGGGATACCGGATGTAGCCTTTTGTTGTGGCAATGGTTGGTTCCAGCATCTGTCGCCACTGGCTGAAGCTTTTCGCTGCATCGGTTGTAGCTTTCCAGAATGCCGGTCACAACATCAAGGGTGTCCCCATTGTGCTCTCAGCTCGACGTCCACCTCGAGCTCGTGTGCCATGGCCGCCCTGCCTGTGAGCTCGCAGGTGATGCCTCCCCTGTCGTAGTAGCGCCGGTGCTTGGCCCCCGACGAGCGCGGCCATGGCTTACGAGATGCAGTTGAGAGAGGAGAGGACACTAGCTCGGGGGCGGAGGAGGGGGGGTGGGGGTCGGCTTCGGGGGTGCTCGCCGGAGAAGAAAGGGGGGCTCGCTGGAGGAGATCGCAGGTTTGGACTTCCATGGTAGCCGGGGAGATAGGAAAAAAGTACTAGGAAAGGGAAGGAGAAGGACGTGGGGATGGGGGAAAGGATAACGTGGTGGGCCTAGCGCTGCGTGTGTGAACGAGACCGGCCGAAGCGTTCGGCCGGTGCGCCGTCTCCAAACGATTCCCAAAATAGTTTATGCCGTACATGAAAGTGATCAGCGTGGCCCATGAAATTGACGTCCCAGCCACACGCGTGCGGTGGTCAGTGCATGTGGCATAAATTTTCCAACACCATCACAAAAAACTAATTCTTTTTAGTTTTAGTATCGGTTCGGTCTTCAGTTTGTCAGCTTTTATGCGCACCGCTAGCTTCAAGGAGGAAATAAGTTCAGGAAATTAAAAGAGTTCATCTATTTGAATGTTTTCTTTCATGAATTTGAAAAATTTTCATCGATTTGAAAAAATGTTCATGAATTAAATACCTTTTTCATAGAAGTCCGCCCGACTAAGCCGGTCCATTATATTTGTTTGTGAACACTTTTTGGCATCCTTCAAATGAACCCAATTTTGTTTCATTAGCTTATATGCCCAACTCAAAGAACCATGCCAAGTTGTTTTAGTTTTTGACAAATTCCGCATTTTCTGGAGTTTTCTCGGTCCAAAAAAGGCCGATAAATGACGTGTCGTAACCTGCATATGGTCTCGAAAATTGTTCAAACCTAATATGGATGCCTACCATTGGCATGCCCACCTTCCTGCGAAAGTTGAGGACATTTGATGGATGTCAAAATCTAAACCATGTTCAGCGTAGGGTGTTTGGTACCCCAGAAGGCTCCGTCTGAGAGCCCATTGTTTCTCGACATCCTTGAAATGACGCTAACTTTTTTCATGGACTTCTATGAACAATTGGAGGCACCATGCCAAGTTGTTTTGATTTTTGATAAATTCTATATTTTCTAGAGTTTTCTCGAACAAAAAGAGGCCGATAAATGACTGGATGTGTCGCAAATTGCATACGAGGTTGAAAATCGTTCAAACCTGACATGGATACCTACCATAGGCATACGCACCTTCCTACAAAAGTTGGGTTCATTTTACGAATGTCCAAAATTAGACTATATTCAACGGAGGGTGTCCGGGCAGGACCGAAGGCTCCGTCTGGGAGCATGTTGTTTCTCGACATCCTTGAAATGGCCCCATTTTTTTTATGGTCTCATATGACCAATTCAAGGCACCATGCCAGTTTAAGGCACGGAGTTCTGTATATTTTAAATTTTTAAATTGTGTATGAAAATTTTATAAACTTGCACACACTTTCCAAAATTGTTAACAAATTCTAAACAATTGGTGTTGTACACAAATTGCAAACCACATACTTTTCTGGAAAATTTATAAATAATTTTTCACAGTGCAAACGTTTCTTAAATTTGTGAACAAAACAAATTCAATAACATTTTCCAAATATTAAACAATATTTGAACACAAGAACATTTTTTGGTATTCCAAATTTTTTTCATCTTACAAAAACGGTTTCAAAACAAATAATAAAGTTAAAAAGGGAGAAAAATGGATTAACAATAAATGAAAATAAATAGAGAAAATAGAATATATTTTTATTTACACCCAGACCTTGGCCCAACTAGGCGACGACATCGCTTCCGTCGTGTGCCTGTTGGGCCGATCCAAGCAGTTGTGGAATTCAAAAAAGTTCATACATTTCTGAAGCTATCAGCAGCGAAGCTATTACTCCTGTGTTATGTATGATCAAGGGCGCATTTTCCCTCATATGCGCCTCGACACTGAAGCCATTGCAGGACTGCCATGCTTAGAAGAATCACTTGACTGCTTTCGTGATGCAGGACTGCTCAGCTTTGTGACAGACAAAGAACATTGGAATGAGGAACTTTTGCTTCAATTCTATGCTACCCTCCACATTCGCGGCTACAACAGGGATATAAAGACATGGGTTCTCGAGTGGATGACAGGAAATGTTCATCATGAAGCCAAAGCTCTTGACGTCCTTGAGCTTACAGGCCTACCCACTCCCGGAGAGCTGTACGAACCTGATTTTCAACTTCACCGCAATGCACTGGAGAGCATATTCCATAAGCCAGAACCCAACATGAGCCAGATGTTGAGCATGCTGAAGCCTCTGCCACCTGACGCTGAATACCCAAAGGAGTTCTTTGTTGATGACCTTGAGTATCTGCCTCGCACCATATATCATATCATCAGGCGAACTCTATGGCCTATCAAAGGGCATTCATCTGCTGCAAAACTTGAAGGAGCCATGAAGACATTGGTCTTTTACATCCTCAATGGCATAAGCTTCAATACACAAGAATTCTTCGTCCGGCAACTGGCTGCGTCTAGATCCGACCTTTTTGGCCTGAAGTTCTATGCTCCATGGGTCATGCGCCTCATCAAGCTACACTCCTCTATCAACTATCAGCCCTCTGCTCGCAATCATCTGATCTTTCTACCAGAGGTTGATATGTCAGTTGAAGCCATATACACTGAGCCTGCCAAGGAGCCTCTTTGTCTTCGAAATGCTGATCACCAAAGCTTCTCTCAGCCCATGGAAGGAGTCCAAGCAGTAACTCGTGTCTATCCAATGGTTGGGAACACTCGTCTGCCTCATCGTGCGCAAACTGAAGCTACTGAGAGCACAATTGCACAAAGGCCTAAGAAGCGCTCTCGCGTACTAAATAACCGAGAACTTCTTGTGGCACTGCATCAGAAACATGACAAACATCACTATTGGCTCAAGCGACAGATGCAAGCCTCTTGGTGGACGTCAATCGCATTCGAAATCTTGCCACCAACAATGCTTTTGTCACTCACGAGACCTGTCGGCGATCATGGAAGAGTTTGACACTGCTCAGTGCTGAAGCGGATCTTCATGACGATGGATTCAATGAAAGATTCAAGTTTGACTCCACTCCTCCACGGAATGCTGTCCTACGTCGAACTCCATCTCTTGAAGATTCTGACTATTCTTCCTCCGCGGCAACTGTGAATGCCAAAGTGATCGATGATGAAGACGATGCTACTTCACCGCCCCCTACTTTTGCACGCATCGACACTGCACCAAGTATGTCTGCGCCGCCAAACAACAACGACAACCCTACTGCTTCACCTACTCGTCATGAGGACGAGTAGATGCTCTATGTCTTCAAACCTTTTTGGTCCTTACTGACAAAAGGGGGACAAGCATATGAGTTTGATAGTCTTCAAGCGGGTTCATATGGGCGGTTGCTTTATGTTTTGCCTAGTGTTTACAACTCTCGCTTTTGATACAATTGGTTCTTTGAGTTGTAACACTTAAACTCAATGGTTGTCTGCTACTTATTTGCTTTTCCGTGACGTGATGATAAATTCCGCATGTGCGATGATAACTTCTGCACTTAGATCATTCTGCAGACGTCCATTTTTCATTATGCATGTCATTCTCTTAGTTATATCATTTCATGCATGATGAATTATCTTCATAAGTTGAAGAGGATCTCCACAAATACAACCTGCCATGTGCACTTGCATTCCAAAAGCAAATTACTTATATGCACATCTTCAGGGGGAGCCTTTGCCACTTATGAAGACAATACCCTATCCTTTACAATTTCACATACTTTATCCCCGTTGAAAACTTTAACCAGTTTGTCCTCAATCACCAAAAAGGGGGAGATTGTAAGTGCATCTAGTGCCACCCCTAGTTAGTTTTGGAGTATTGACGACAAATTTGGTTGAGGGACTAATGCGTTTGTGAGAATTGCAGGATAACGCAGGTAGTGTCCCTCATTGATTGGGTTTACCTACTGGAGATGACCCCTAAAAATGTGTGAATACATTGACGACAATGGTGGTATGTGAAGATATTCATATTGAAGACTATGACATGAGAAGACATTGATGAAGACTATGGAGCGTGAAGACTCTGTGGTTTCGTTGTTTCCTTTTCTTCTCTGTTGAGTCATAGGAACCATCGTACTGTTAAGTGGGGTCCAAGTGAACTAAGTCAGGATGACTGAAGTGATGCTCAACCCAAATCCTATGTCATCGAGCGAAGACAATGAGTGCAAATCTTATCCAGAGCTGGATGAGTCAGCTTTGCTTGTAGCCCAAGTAAAGTTGCCGTGTGTGTTTGAAATTTGACCGTTGGAACACGTGTCAGTTCCTTAGTGACCCAGGGTCATTTCGGACATATCAGGTCGGGTTACCTTGTGGCTATAAATAGCCCACCCCCTACACCATAAATTGGTGGCTGCTCAGAGTTAGTGCACGGCTTTTGTCGTTTGAGAGCAACCCACCTCGAAGCCTTTGAGAGAGAAATCCTTGCGACGACAAAGCCCAAACACCCGAGCCAAAGAGTGTTAGGCATCATGAAGTCTTTACATGCGTGTGACTGAAGACTTATTACACTTGAGGACTGTGAATCCTCAAGCCGGTTAGGCGTCACGTTCTGAGCATCCAAGAGTCATTGTGGATCGCCGGTGAACAAAGTCTGTGAAGGTTCAGAAGTCTACCTTGAAGACTTACCAGAGTGATTGGGCGAGGACTGTGTGTCCTTAGCTTAAGGGGAATAAGGTGAAGACGCGGTCTTCTTAGTTGAATCTCAGCCTCCCTAACCAGACGTACAGTTGTCGCAACAACTGGAACTGGTCCAAAAAATCCTGTGTCTTCTACAAGTGACTGGTTCTATCTCTTACTCTCCTTACCTGCTGTAGTCTTCGTGGAGTCATTGCCTGATTGCCACGCCTGTTTGACTTCACTGTGTGACTACTTGTTCTGATTGGCTTCATACTATCTTCCATCCTGATCCTTACTACTAAGCTGCTAGTAGTCTTTGTACTTTCACATAATTGCATACTTGACTATGGTTTGCTTATTGTAGTTTATCTTCCGCTGCATATCAATTAGGTCATTTCTACCGTTTGTCTTCAAAACTTCCATGTTTTGATGACTTTCATAAAAATCGCCTATTCACCCCCCCCTCTAGTCGATACTAGCACTTTCAATTGGTATCAGAGCAAGGTACTCCCTTGTTCTGTGTGATTCGGTTTAACCACCTGGAGTTTTAGCTATGTCGACTGCAGGGATAATCAAAGTCTCCGCTGCTTGCCCCGTGTTCGATGGAACTGAATATCCCTACTGGAAGAATAAGATGCGCATGCATCTTCAAGCCATTTTTTTCGACCTCTGGTATGTCGTCAAGAATGGCGTTCCCAAAACTGGTGAAGGTGTCACCCTCCTGATGTCAGGAAGTTCATTCAACTGGACTCTACTGCCAAGAACATCATCTGTGGTCATCTGACCAAAGGACAGTATGGCCGTGTGAGTGCTCCGAAACTTGAAGCTAGTCCGGGATGGCTATCCAAGGTCAACGAAGCGTCTCAACCCGGAGAGATCAAAGGATCGGTGTTCTTCGCAACCTCTTCAACCGGTTCAAGAGAAACGACAATGAAAATGTCCAGCTCACGTTCGATCGCCTCACCGACATCACAAATGAGCTGCATGCTCTCGGCGCAACTGAAATTACCAAGCATGAAATCGTCAAGACACTACTGAGATCACTTGACAGCTCCTTTGACACCCTTGCCCTCATGATACAAGAACGTCCTGACTTCAAGACACTCGATCCGTCGATATACTTGAGAGGCTCAACACACATGAGTTCGACTTTACGAGAAAAGAGATATCTATGGTCCCAACTATGGCGAACTTCGCGCTTTGAAGGAAAAAGTTGTTTCCTCATCGAAGAAGAATCATTGCAGCTTGTGATGATCCTCGAAGACATTGGAAAGGAACTTGCTATGCTTGTGAAGAAGTTCCAGAAATTCACCAAGAAGAAAGGCTTCAGAAAGTCTTCACGATCCAGCCAAGGAATGATGAAGCTTCCACCCATGACCACAAGAAGAGAACCTGCCACAAGTGCAAGAAACCTGGTCACTACATATCTGAGTGTCCACAGTGGGACAATGAGAAGAAGAAGAAGAAGAAGAAGAAGAACAAAGAATATGATTCTGATGACAAGAAGAAGAAGAAATCCTCAAAGTCTTCTTCTAAGTCTTCTTCCAAGTTTTCATCACACAAGAAGAGCTCATCTGGCAAGGCTCGTGCCTTTGTTGGCAAGGAAATGGATTCAGAAGAGGAGTCTGCTTCTGAGGAGGCGGAGGTGGAGTCTGGAGAGGAGTCCAACCCTGGCGTTGCAAGTCTGGCTCTAGCCACAACTTATGTTGCCAAGTCCATCTTCAACACTGAAGACAATGACTTCCACACCAACACTAAAGCTGATGATGAAGACGATCCTACTCCCACCTACTGCTTAATGGCACATGGTGCCAAGGTAAAATCACGTGATGCTTACTTTCAAACATCAAGTGAAGATGACTCTGATTGTGAATCCAAACCTAGCTACAAAACACTTGCTAAAATTGCAACTGAACAACAAAAGGCTATGGAACATACTCAAAAACTGTTAGACAAAAGCGATGACCTGTTGGACGCGGAAATGACACGTTCACAGTCCTTAGTTGAAGACATAAAAAATCTTCATGCTAAGTACCAAGAACTTGAAAGTCGTCATGAAACGCTCTCAACCACTTATGAAAAGCTCTCCTATGATTATCTTCAAAGGAAGCAAGAACTTGAGAAATTGAGAGCGGCTCATGAAGATCTTCAAGAAGAGAATGAGTCACTTCGCGCTCAACAGATCAGTTCCGCTCAGGATAGATTTGAACCACCATGTCTAAAATGCATTGAGCGCTCTGTTTTTTTGAATGTTCCACTGCTGCTACTGTTGCATTGTCTTCAACTACTAATGTGGTGACTAACCCCTCTGCGGAGGATACCACTACTATTGCTGATGAAAATGCTAGGTTGAAGACACTGCTTGAAACATGGATGTATAAAAGTCTGAAGGGACATCAGACACTTTGCGATGTCCTCAAAAAGCAGATTCTGAACCGAAACCCTAGGAAAGAGGGTGTTGGGTTCGAGAGGAAAATGAATGTTGATGCGTCATACTGGAAGCCTGAGCAGTACCCCAAACCACATGGGTTGCTGCAAAGGAACCTTCAGTAGATCCATCCACCTTATCTGGTTTCACTTGCGCTAATCCTATCATCAATGATGAATCCTTTGATGCAAACTATAAACTGTTTAAGAATCAGAATGGTGAAGTGTTTGCCAGGTATATTGGTACTAACTGCAGGAATGGACCACCTATGAAGAAGATCTGGGTACCTAAGCAGTGTATTGGGAATCTTCCTGTGAATGTCATCATGACACCACCAAGGAAGAAGACAAACCCCAGACCTATGTCTTCATATGGCCCAAAGGCTTCATACAGATACAGGACTCACCTGAGTCACCCTAATGCCAATGGTTTGCAGGGAAGCCATACTCAGACTTATGAATATGAGTGTGTGTCTTCAAACCGCTATGTTCATAGAACTAAGAACTTTTCTGCTTATTCATATGAGTATCATTCATCTCCTACAAGGCTATTTGCTAGGGCTCCAAAGCCAAAATTCTCATATGCTGCACTTAGACTCATTGCTTCTAAGCCACCCCTGAAGATGTGGGTGGTGAAGAAGAATTAACTTTCTTTTGCAGGGAAAGGTCTCCAGCCTGTAATCAAAGGCGTCCGATGCTATTGTTGGGGACCTAAAACACATTAAGGGACGCATGATAAAATGATCTTGCTATGATTTTCACATCTGAATTGCTTATCAGTCACACTATGAGTCCTAACCTTGATCTATGCAGTGATAATCCTAGTGTGCATCAAATGCTTATGCTTCACAACACTCTTTCTGAAGCCTATCCTCCTAACTGCACTGTAGGGTATGACACCTCATGCTTCAGAATGGATTATGGACAGCGGATGCACTAATCATATGACTGGTGATCAAGTCTTCTCATGGACTCAACCTTACGTCCATCAGACAAGAGTCACATCACATTTGCGGACACTGGTAAAAGCAAGGTATTGGGTCTAGGTAGAGTTGCAATCTCAAAGGATCAACACATGGATAAAAGTGATGCTTGTTGAATCCCTTGGTTTCAACTTAATGTCTGTCTCAATGCTTTGTGACTTGAACATGATTGTGCTATTCGGAAAATACCGTTGCCTTGTACTAATGGAATCTGACAAGTCTCTAGTCTTTGAAGGGTATCGAAAAGATGATCTATACATGGTAGATTTCTCGGCAGGTCCTGACTTGTCGTATGTCTTCTTGCAAAAGCTTGAATCTTTGGCTCTCGCATCGGAGGTGGGGCATCTTGGCATGAGGAACTTACACACACTCATCAAGAAGAAGCATGTCATAGGCATCGAGGGTGTCAAGTTCAAGAAGGATCATTTGTGTGGTGCCTGTGAAGCTGGAAAGATGACTAGGGCAAGCACCCCTCGAAGACAATCATGACAACATCTCAACCCTTCGAGCTGTTACACATGGACTTATTTGGACCTACTCACTACTCCACCCTCACAACAACAACTTGTCTCTATGGCTTCGTCATTGTTGATGACTACTCAAGATATACATGGGTGCGCATAATTCTCTACAAAACTGAAGTGCCAGATGTCTTTAGACGATTCGCCAATCGAGCCATGAACAATTATGGCGTCAAGATCAAGCATATCAGAAGTGACAACGGCACTGAGTTCAAGAATACCGGACTTGATCTTTATCAGGATACAATGGGAATCACTCATGAGTTCTGCGCCCATACACTCGGCAAAAAATGGCATCAGAGAGCGCAAGAACAAAACCATCATTGAGATGGCTCGAACAATGCTTGACGAGTACAAGACACCAAGAAAGTTCTGGCCTGAAGCTATTGATACAACATGTCACATCATCAACCGTGTTTACATCCATAAGCTTCTGAACAAAACATCCTATGAGCTCCTTACGGGCAAGAAGCCAAATGTCGCCTACTTGAGTATTTGGAGCTAGGTTTGGATCAAGGATCCCCATCACAAGTCAAAATTTGCACCTAAAGCTCACGAAGGCTTCATGCTCGGTTATGGAAAGGATTCGCACTCTTACAGAGTCTTCAACCTCTATCTCTACAAAATCATCGAAATTGTGGACGTGCGATTTGATGAAACCAATGGTTCACAAAGAGAGCTCCTGCCAAGTACACTAGATGAAGCTCCACCCAGCGTATCTATCGAGCTGATGGGAACTGGTGAAATCATGCCTTCTAAAGCACTGCCTGAAGAGGAACTTATCATTTCTGCACCTAACCAACCTGAAGACAATGCTCAGACTGAAGACAATCCTCCCAATGATGACAATGATCATCAAGAGCAAGGTCTTCGTCCAGTTCATCCTCGAGTTGCAAATGAAGTACAAATTGAGAAGATAACTGATAGCATCAATGCACCTGGTCCCCTTACTCGCTCAAGAGCAACACAGTTAGCAAATTTCTGTGGGCACTTTTATTTTGTGTCAATATCATAACCCAAGAAAGTTGTTGAAGCCTTTATGGAACCTGAATGGATTCAAGCTATGCAAGAAGAACTTCAATAGTTCAAGCTGAACAATGTTTGGGAACTTGTCAAGCGTCCTGACCCTCGCAAGCATAACATTATTGGCACAAAATGGATATATCGAAACAAGCAAGACGAGCATGGTCAAGTCGTCAGAAACAAAGCAAGTCTTGTGGCTCAAGGATATACTCAAGTTGAAGGGATTGACTTCGATGAAACATTTGCTCCTGTTGCTAGGCTTGAAGCTATTTGCATACTGCTAGCCTATGCTAACCACCACAACATCTTGCTATATCAAATGGATGTGAAGAGTGCATTTCTCAACGGCAAGATTGAAGAAGAAGTATACGTAGCTCAACCACCTGGCTTTGAAGATCCAAAACATCCTGATATGGTGTACAAGCTAAACAAAGCACTGTATGGCCTCCAACAAGCTCCTCGCGCTTGGTATGATACAATCAAAGACTTCCTGAAGAGCAAAGGCTTGAAACCTGGATCCCTCGATCCCACACTCTTCACGAAGACATATGATGGTGAACTGTTTGTGTGCCAAATATATGTGGATGACATTATCTTCGGCTGCACCAACCAGAAGTATAGTGACGAGTTTGGATACATGATGCAAGATTAATATCAGATGTCCATGATGGGTGAGCTGAAGTTCTTCCTAGGTCTTCAAATTCGTCAGCAAAGGAATGGCATCTTCATATCTCAAGAAAAATACCTCAAAGACTGTCTGAAGAAGTTTGGAATGGAAGATTGCAAAGGTTACACGACGCCAATGCCAGCCAAACACCATCTTTGTCCCGACGACAATGGTAAAGAGTTCGATCAAAAGGTATACCGCTCCATGATTGGTTCCTTACTTTACCTATGTGCATCTAGGCCAGATATTATGCTTAGTGTTTGCATCTGTGCTCGATTCCAAGCTGCACCAAAGGAATCGCATCACTTAGCTGTGAAGCGAATTCTTCGATATTTGGCTTACACCCCAACACTCGGATTATGGTATCCAAAGGGCTCAAAATTTGATTTGGTTGGATTCTCGGATGCTGATTATGCTGTTGACAAGGTGGATCACAAGTCTACATCAGGCACATGTCACTTTCTGGGACGATCACTTGTCTGTTGGTCTTCAAAGAAGCAGAACTGTGTATCACTCTCAACTGCTGAATCCGAATACATTGCTGCAGATCTTGTTGCGCTCAGCTTCTATGGATGAAGCAAACTCTCAAGGACTATGGCATCAATCTGAAACAAGTACCTCTCTTCTGTGACAACGAAAGCGCCATCAAGATAGCCAACAATCCAGTCCAACACTCGAAGACAAAGCACATTGAAATTCGTCATCACTTTCTCAGAGATCATGTTATGAAGTAAGATATTGACATCATTCACGTCAACACTGAAGAGCAACTGGCAGTTATCTTCACAAAGCCCTTGGATGAGAAAAGGTTTTGCAAGTTACCGTGTGAGCTAAATATCTTGGAATCCTCAAATGTCCTGTGGTCAGGCACACATCCTAACACTTATGCATATTGATGACTTAGATGTGCAACACATGAAGTAAAGTATATCTTCAATCAATGAAGACTTACATTCTGAGTGTGAATACACTAACGTGGAATTTGACTTCGGAGCGCCATGATAATTGTGCGCCGTGTCTGGGTCTAATACTTCCTATACGGTGGGTAACGCCACCACCAAATTTCTCTGTTTGAAGTGTTTCACTCATGGCGTTATTTTTGCAATGTCTTCGCATTTGGTTTGTCTTCAATTTCAACTTATCTTCATGATTCTCTTCAGTCTCTTAATTTGATTGCTTTCTGATATATATACTAGTGTTCTGTCCTCTACAGCATTCACTTATAGCTATGTCTTCCTAGTTGAATCTTTTGAACTAAGTGAATGTGATCGGACCCTAATCTCTCTATGCCTCCTATCTCAAGCTCTATCTGGCCAAATCATATGCATTCTATTGAAACCGTCGAATGTCTTCTCTGTGTCCTAGTCAGCAGAAGACACAGAGACAAACATTAAGTCTGTTTTAAATGATTCATCCTTATTGTT
This sequence comes from Aegilops speltoides, assembly GCA_021437245.1. Taxonomy (NCBI): domain Eukaryota; kingdom Viridiplantae; phylum Streptophyta; class Magnoliopsida; order Poales; family Poaceae; genus Aegilops; species Aegilops speltoides. The sequence continues at coordinate 440,726,737 of CM038145.1, read as the reverse complement.
TGAAATCCGGAGAAGCCGGAACAACCATCCGACAAAATTGGCGGGCGTGGGAACGTGGGACAACTCTGAGTATGTTACATGCTTGCCACGTGCCCTTCAGATATGAACCGCCAGGGGCACCTGCGTAATTGCGCTGTGCCGCTCACTTCCTTATAAATACATGTCCCTTGCGGTAAAGAAAACCTTCTTCCACCTCTCCACCTCGTCAAAACCCTAGCGCCACCGCTAGCTCTCAACGACGCCGGTGACGAAGCGCTTAGCTGCCGCGACTTGTCCGACGCCGTCCTGTTGGGGAGCATAGTAATTTTAAAAAATTTCCTACGCACACGCAAGATCATGGTGATGCATATCAACGAGAGGGGAGAGTGTTGTCCACGTACCCTCGTAGACCGTAAGTGGAAGCGTTATGGCAACGCGGTTGATGTAGTCGTACGTCTTCACGATCCGACCGATCCAAGTACCGAACGACGGCACCTCCGAAGTTCAGACACGCTCAGTCGATGACGATCCCCGGACTCCGATCCAGCAAAGTGTCGGGGATGAGTTCCGTCAGCACGACGGCGTGGTGACGATGATGATGTTCTACCGGTGCAGGGCTTTGCCTAAACTCCACGACGATATGACCGAGGTGGAATATGGTGGAGGGGGGCACCGCACACGGCTAAGGAACGATCACGTAGATGAACTTGTGTGTCATGGGGTGCCCCCTTGCCCCCGTATATAAAGGAGCAAGGGGGGAGGAGGTCGGCCCTAGGAGGGGGCGCGCCAAGTGTGGAGTCCTACTAGGACTCCCTAGTCCTAGTAGGATTCCACCTCCCTTGTTGGAGTAGGAGAAGGGGAAAGAGGGGGAGAGGAAGAAGGAAAGGGGGGCTGCGCCCTTGTCCAAGTCGGACAGAGGGGGCGCAGCCTCCTTCCTTTGGCCTCTCCTCTATTCCCGTATGGTCCAATAAGGCCCATATAATCCCGGCGAATTCCGTAACTCTCCGGTACTCGAAAAATACCGAATCACTCGGAACATTTCGAACTCCGAATATAGTCGTCCAATATATCGATCTGTATGTCTCGACCATTTCGAGACTCCTCGTCATGTCCCCGATCTCATTCGAGACTCGAACTCCTTGGTACATCAAAACTCATAAACTCATAATATAACTGTCATCGAAACCTTAAGCGTGCGGACCCTACGGGTTCGAGAACTATGTAGACATGACCTAGAACTATTCTTGGTCAATAACCAATAGCGGAACCTAGATGCTCATATTGGCTCCTACATATTCTACGAAGATCTTTATCGGTCAAACCGCATAACAACATACGTTGTTCCCTTTGTCATCGGTATGTTACTTGCCCGAGATTCGATCGTCGGTATCCAATACCGAGTTCAATCTCGTTACCGGCAAGTCTCTTTACTCGTTGTGTAATGCATCATTCCGTAACTAACTCATTAGCTACATTGCTTGCAAGGCTTATAGTGATGTGCATTACCGAGAGGGCCCAGAGATACCTCTCCGACAATCGGAGTGACAAAACCTAATCTCAAATACGCCAACCCAATATGTACCTTTGGAGACACTGTAGTACTCCTTTATAATCACCCGATTACGTTGTGATGTTTGGTGGCACCCAAAGTGTTCCTCCGCAAGCGGAGTTGCATAATCTCATAGTTACGAGGAACATGTATAAGTCATGAAGAAAGCAATAGCAACATACTAAACGATCAAGTGCTAGGCTAACGGAATGGGTCATGTCAATCACATCATTCTCCTAATGATATGATCCCATTAATCAAATGACAACTCTTTTGTCCATGGCTAGGAAACATAACCATCTTTGATAAACGAGCTTGTCAAGTAGAGGCATACTAGTGACACTATGTTTGTCTATGTATTCACACATGTATTATGTTTCCGGTTAATACAATTCTAGCATGAATAATAAACATTTATCATGATATAAGGAAATAAATAATAACTTTATTATTGCCTCTAGGGCATATTTCCTTTAGTCTCCCACTTGCACTAGAGTCAATAATCTAGTTCACATCGCCATGTGATTTAACATCAATATTCATATCTGTATATGATTAACACCCATAGTTCACATCATCATGTGACCAACACCCAAAGGGTTTACTAGAGTCAATAATCTAGTTCACATCGCTATGTGATTAACACCCAAAGAGTACTAAGGTGTGATCATGTTTTGCTCGTGGGAGAAGCTTAGTCAATGGGTCTGTCATATTCAGAGCCGTATGTATTTTGCAAATATTCTATGTCTACAATGCTCTGCACGGAGCTACTCTAGCTAATTGCTCCCACTTTCAATATATATCCAGATTGAGACTTAGAGTCATCTGGATCGATGTAAAAGCTTGCACCGATGTAACTCTTTACGATGGGCTCTTTTATCGCCTCCATAATCGAGAAATATTTCCTTAGTCCTCACTAAGGATATACTTGACCAATGTCCAGTGATCTACTTCTAGATCACTATTGTACTCCCTTGCCAAATTCAGAGCAAGGTATACAATAGGTCTGGTACATAGCATAGCATACTTTATAGAACCTATGACTGGGGCATAGGGAATGACTTTCATTTTCTTTCTATTTTCTACTGTGGTCGGGATTTGAGTCTTACTCAATTTCATACCTTTGCAACATAGGCAAGAACTCTTTCTTTGACTGTTCCATTTTTGAACTACTTCAAAATCTTGTCAAGGTATGTACTCATTGAAAATCTTATCAAGCGTCTTGATCTATCTCAATAGGTCTTGATGCTCAATATGTAAGTAGCTTTACTAAGGTCTTTCTTTTAAAGAACTCCTTTCAAATACTCCTTTAAGCTTTGCAGAATAATTCTACATTATTTCCGATCAACAATATGTCATATACTTATCAGAAATGCTGTAGTGCTCCCACTCACTTTCTTGTAAATACAGGCTTCACCGTAAGTATGTATAATACTATATGCTTTGATCAACTTATCAAAGCCTATATTCCAACTCTGAGATGCTTGCACCAGTCCATAGATGGATCGCTGGAGCTTGCATATTTTGTTAGTACCTTTAGGATTGACAAAACCTTCTGGTTGCATCATATACAACTCTTCCTTAATAAATCTATTAAGGAATGCAGTTTTGACATCCATTTGCCAGATTTCATAAAATGTGGCAATTGCTAACATGATTCGGATAGACTTAAGCATCGACACGAGTGAGAAAATCTCATCGTATTCAACACCTTGAACTTGTTGAAAACCTTTCGCAACAAGTCGAGCTTAGTAGATAGTAACACTACTATCAGTGTCCGTCTTCCTCTTGAAGATCCATTTATTTAACATGGCTTGCTGATCATTGAGCAAGTCAATCAAAGTCCATACTTTGTTCTCATATATGGATCATATCTCAGATTTTATGGCCTCAAGCCATTTCACGGAATCTGGGCTCATCATCGCTTCCTCATAGTTCATAGGTTCATCATGGTCTAGTAACACACTGGTGCAGACCGTACTCTGGAAGACCTACGAGGTTCTGTAGTAACTTGATCTGAAGTTTCATGATTATCATCATTAGCTTCCTCACTAATTGGTGTAGGAATCACTGGAACTAATTTCAGTGATGAACTATTTTCTAATTCGGGAGAAGGTACAGTTACCTCATCAAGTTCTACTTTCCTCCCACTCACTTCTTTCAAGAGAAACTCCTTCTCTAGAAAGGATCTATTTTTAGCAACGAAAATCTTGCCTTCGGATCTGTGATAGAAGGTGTACCCAATAGTTTCCTTTGGGTATTCTATGAAGACGCACTTCTCCGATTTGGGTTTGAGCTTATCAGGATGAAACTTTTTCACATAAGCAACACAGCCCCAAACTTTAAGAAATGACAACTTGGGTTTCTTGCTAAACCACAGTTCATATGGTGTCGTCTCAACGGATTTAGATGGTGCCCTTTTAATGTGAATGCAGCTGTCTCTAATGCATAACCCCAAAACAATAGTGGTAAATCAGTAGGAGACATCATAGATCGCACCATATCCAATAAAGTGCGGTTACGACATTCGGACACACCATAACGTTGTGGTGTTCCAGGTGGCGTGAGCTGTGAAACTATTCCACGTTGTTTCAAATGAAGACCAAACTCGTAACTCAAATATTCGTATCCGCGATCAGATTGCAGAAATTTTATTTGCTTGTTACGATGATTTTTCCACTTCACTCTGAAATTCTTTGAACCTTTCAACTATTTCAGACTTATGTTTCATCAAGTAGATATACCCATATCTACTCAAATCATCTTGTGAAGGTCACAAAATAACGATACTTGCCACGAGCATCAACACTCATTGGATCGTATACATCGGTATGTATTATTTCCAATAAGTCAGTAGCTCGTTCCATTGTTCTGGAGAACGAAGTTTTAGTCATCTTGCCCAAAAGGCACGGTTCGCAAGCATCAAATGATTCATAACCAAGTGATTCCGAAAATCCATCTTTATGGAGTTTCCTCATGCGCTTTACACCGATATGACCCAAACGGCAGTGGCACAAATAAGTTGCACTATCATTATTAACTTTGCATCTTTTGGCATCACTATTATGAATATGTGTATCACTACAATAGAGATCCAACAAACTATTTTCATTGGGTGTATAACCATCGTAGGTCTTATTCATGTAAACAGAATACAATTATTCTTTAACTTCAAATGAATAACCGTATTGCAATAAACATGATCAAATCATATTTATGCTCAATGCAAACGCCAAATAACATTTATTTAGGTTTAACACTAATCTCGAAAGTATAGGGAGTGTGTGATGATGATCATATCAATCTTGGAACTACTTCCAACACTCATCGTCACTTCCCCTTCAACTAGTCTCTGTTTATTCTGTAACTCCTATTTCGAGTTACTAATCTTAGCAACCGAACAAGTATCAAATACTCAGGGGCTATTATAAACACTAGTAAGGCACACATCAATAATCAGATATCAAATATACCCTTGTTCACTTTGCCATCCTTCTTATCCACCAAATATTGTGGCATTTCCGCCCGGTGACCATTTCTTTTGCGATTGTAAGCACTCGGCCAGGCTTTGGTTCAGCTTTGGGCTTCTTCATGGGAGTGACAACTTGCTTGTAATTCTACTTGAAGTTCCCCTTTCTTTCCCTTTGCCCTTTTCTTGAGACCAGTGGTCTTGTCAATCATCAACACTTGATGCTATTTCTTGATTTCTACCTTCATCGATTTCGACATCACAAAGAGCTCGGGAATCATTTTCGTCATCCCGTGCATACTATAGTTCATCACGAAGTTCTAGTAACTTGGTGATGGTGACTAGAGAATTCTGTCAATCACTATCTTATCTGGAAATTAACTCCCACTTGATTCAAGCGATTGTAGTACCCAGACAATCTGAGCACATGCTCACTAGTTGAGCGATTCTCCTCCATCTTTTAGCTATAGGACTTGTTGGAGACTTCATATCTCTCAACTCGGGTATTTGCTTGAAATATTAACTTCAATTCCTGGAACATCTCATATGGTCCATGACGTTTAAAACATCTTTGGAGTCCTGATTCTAAGCCGTTAAGCATGGTGCACTAAACTATCAAGTAGTCATCATATTGAGCTAGCCAAATGTTCATAACGTCTGCATCTGCTCCTGCAATAGGTTTGTCACCTAGTGGTGCATCATGGACATAATTCTTCTGTGCAGCAATGAGGATAAACCTCAGATCACGGATCCAATCCGCATCATTGCTACTAACATCTTTCAACACAGTTTTCTCTAGGAACATATCAAAATAAACATATGAAAGCAACAACGCGAGCTATTGATCTATAACATAATTTGCAAAATACTACCAGGTACTAATTTCATGATAAATTTAAGTTCAATTAATCATACTCCCTCCATTCCTTGATATAAGGTGTATAGATTTTTGAAAAAAAATTCCAAAATATAAGGTGTATTGCGTTGCAACACTCGTTTGGATAAATTTTTTTAGGATTTGATTACATTTCCTTATATCATGCAAGCTCCTCTATTTTCTCATGTCAATTAGTCAGGTGTAAACTTGCCCAAAACTTGTGAAATTTTACCTTCACGTGCGTTTTTTAATTTTCGTGCCAAAAACTATACACCCTACATTTAGGAATGGAGGGAGTATTACTTAAGAACTCCCACTTAGACAGACATCTCTCTAGTCATCTAAGTGATCACGTGATCCAAATCAACTAAACCATAACCGATCATCACGTGAGATGGAGTAGTTTGCAATGGTGAACATCACTATGTTGATCATATCCACTATATGATTCACGCTCGACCTTTCGGTCTCCGTGTTCCGAGGCCATATCTGCATATGCTAGGCTCGTCAAGTTTAACCTGAGTATTCTGCGTGTGCAAAACTGGCTTGCACCCGTTGTAGATGGACGTAGAGCTTATCACACCCGATCATCACGTGGTGTCCGGGCACGACGAACTTTGGCAACGGTGCATACTCGTGGAGAACACTTCTTGATAATTTTAGTGAGAGATCATCTTAAAATGCTACCGTCAATCAAAGCAAGATAAGATGCATAAAGGATAAACATCACATGCAATCAATATAAGTGATATGATATGGCCATCATCATCTTGTGCTTGTGATCTCCATCTCCAAAGCACCGTTGTGATTACCATCGCCACCGCACGACACCTTGATCTCCATCGAGCATCGTTGTCGCCACGCCATCTATTGCTTCTCGACTATCGCTACCGCTTAGTGATAAAGTAAAGCATTTACAGGGTGTTTGCATTTCATACAATAAAGCGACAACCATATGGCTCCTGCCAGTTGTCGATAACTTCGGTTACAAAACATGATCATCTCATACAATAAAATATAGCATCACGTCTTTACCATATCACATCACAACATGCCCTGCAAAAACAAGTTAGACGTTCTCTACTTTGTTGTTGCAAGTTTTACGTGGCTGCTACGGGCTTAGCAAGAACCGTTCTTACCTACGCATCAAAACCACAACGATAGTTCGTCAAGTTAGTGCTGTTCTAACCTTCGCAAGGACCGGGCGTAGCCACACTCGATTCAGCTAAAGTGAGAGAGACAGACACCCGCCAGCCACCTTTAAGCACGAGTGCTCGAGCGGTGAAACCAGTCTCGCGTAAGCGTCTGGCGTAATGTCGGTCCGGCCGCTTCATCTCACAATACCGCCCAACCAAAGTATGACATCTTTGGTAAGCAAGATGACTTGTATCGCCCACAGCTCACTTGTGTTCTACTCGTGCATATAACATCAACGCATAAAACCTGGCTCTGATGCCACTGTTGGGGAACGTAGTAATTTCAAAAAAAATTCCTACGCACACGCAAGATCATGGTGATGCATATCAACGAGAGGGGAGAGTGTTGTCCACGTACCCTCGTAGACCGTAAGCGGAAGCGTTATGACAACGCGGTTGATGTAGTCGTACGTCTTCACGATCCGACCAATCCAAGTATCGAACGTATGGCACCTCCGAGTTCAGCACATGTTCAGCTCGATGACGACCCCCGAACTCCGATCCAGCAAAGTGTCGGGGATGAGTTCCGTCAGCACGACGGCGTGGTGACGATGATGATGTTCAACCGGCGCAGGGCTTCGCCTAAACTCCGCGACGATATGACCGAGGTGGAATATGGTGGAGGGGGGCACCGCACATGGCTAAGGAACGATCACGTAGATCAACTTGTGTGTCATGGGGTGCCCCCTTGCCCCCGTATATAAAGGAGCAAGGGGGGAGGGGCCGGCCCTAGGAGGGGGCACGCCAAGTGTGGAGTCCTACTAGGACTCCCAAGTCCTAGTAGGATTCCACCTCCCTTGTTGGAGTAGGAGAAGGGGAAAGAGGGGGAGAGGAAGAAGGAAAGGGGGGCTGCGCCCCTTGTCCAATTCGGACCAGAGGAGGGGGCGCAGACCTCCTTCCTTTTGTCCTCTCTCCTCTATTCCCGTATGGCCCAATAAGGTCCATATACTCCCTGGCGAATTCCCGTAACTCTCCGGTACTCCGAAAAATACCTGAATCACTCGGAACCTTTCCGAACTCCGAATATAGTCGTCCAATATATCAATCTTTACGTCTCGACCATTTCGAGACTCCTCGTCATGTCCCCGATCTCATCCGGGACTCCGAACTCCTTCGGTACATCAAAACTCATAAACTCATAATATAACTGTCATCGAAACCTTAAGCGTGCGGACCCTACGGGTTCGAGAACTATGTAGACATGACCTAGAACTATTCTTGGTCAATAACCAATAGCGGAACCTGGATGCTCATATTGGCTCCTACATATTCTACGAAGATCTTTATCGGTCAAACCGCATAACAACATACATTGTTCCCTTTGTTATCGGTATGTTACTTGCCCGAGATTCGATCGTCAGTATCCAATACCTAGTTCAATCTCGTTACCGGAAAGTCTCTTTACTCGTTACATAATGCATCATTCTGTAACTAACTCATTAGCTACATTGCTTGCAAGGCTTATAGTGATGTGCATTACCGAGAGGGTCCAGAGATACCTCTCCGACAATCGGAGTGACAAAACCTAATCTCGAAATACGCCAACCCAATATGTACCTTTGGAGACACCTGTAGTACTCCTTTATAATCACCCAGTTACGTTGTGACGTTTGGTAGCACCCAAAGTGTTCCTCCGGCAAACGGGAGTTGCATAATCTCATAGTTACAGGAACATATATAAGTCATGAAGAAAGCAATAGCAACATACTAAACGATCAAGTGCTAGGCTAACGGAATGGGTCATGTGAATCACATCATTCTCCTAATGATGTGATCCCATTAATCAAATGACAACTCTTTTGTCCATGGCTAGGAAACATAACCATCTTTGATAAACGAGCTAGTCAAGTAGAGGCATACTAGTGACACTATGTTTGTCTATGTATTCACACATGTATTATGTTTCCGGTTAATACAATTCTAGCATGAATAATAAATATTTATCATGATATAAGGAAATAAATAATAACTTTATTATTGCCTCTAGGGCATATTTCCTTCACGTCCTCACGCCGGCCGCGGACATCGTCCTCTCCGCCGCCGCCGTAGGTGTCCTCCGTCGCCAAGTTAGGGCACGGTGGATTGAACTGCTCGGTCTCCTATTCATCCCATCTAGCAGTTCTTCGTGTGGTAAATATAACTCTATTTTTACCATCTTTTTGATCTTCAAAGATTCATCCTATTTACCAAAATTGGTTTCTGCTTATACAATGTTAGATCTATTCTGTCTGCATCTCATAGTGCCTAGTATATTCACTTAAACTTCATATTTAGTTTGATTCCTCACTTGTACTTATTCACGGATTCGTACAAATCTGGAACCAACTCTCAATATATAAGTGAATGTCTTCGCATCATGAGGTCAATGTCTTCAAACTGATTTATCTTCAAAATCTTCTGAGAATGCATATGACCTCCTCCCCTTCCCTCGCATCTCTAATGTTGTCACGGGTACATGTCCGTGGGAGAATCCCTTGGTTCTCATAGTCTGCATTCGTTTGCAGAATTCTTACAGCTTCACATTAACTCTCCTGAAGCTAGTTCATGTGTGTCCAGCAAGCAAAAGCCTTTGAAGCCTTTGAACGTGTTGGAACCATTCAGTTTGAAGTTCATGGCTGTAGAGAAATCAGTAAGGAAGGGTGGCAGACAGCGTCATGGGGGAACATCAAAAGATTTGCCTGATGACCTCGCAGAGCTGTACAAGACAGATCCTGAAGAGAATTATCATCAGCGCAAGACACGAATCCAATGGATTCGACGATATTGGGCTGAACAATGGTTCAAATACAAGTTTTGACCCAGGAATACGCTGAGAAGAATGCCATCAAAAGTCCTTGGGGTGATATTCTCTATCAAGGCCTTCAACCCAAAAACAGAGCTGAAGCTATTGCACAGGGTTTCTATCCTTGTATGGTCCGTGGACCTCAGCCTGAAAATGCTGACCCATCATCATTGCTCTGGTGTCGTGACGATACTCTCTTCAAGTGCAACTTCCAGCACGCAAAGGCATCGGCCAAGGAAAACAAGAAGTCATTGGGATTAGACTTCAACCCTGGTCCCTCTGCTCCCCGTGCTGACGGCTCACGTGATGCAGAACCCAATGTCATCGGCCCCTTCTCCAACCTTCATGGCCTCATCACTTACATCTTGTTCCAAGGTGCCAAAGTGGATCATTCTGATAATGATGCTAACACTTATGAAGCCCCAGCTCCTCCTCCAAGCCGCAGAAGCTAAAGAAGACTAAGGCTTCAAGATCAGCTGCTCCACCCAAGGCTTCACGTGCGAAGCCACTGGCCACTGCACCTCCTGAAGACAGTGTGCAGTCTGAAGATCTCTCACGTATCTCCAAGAAGACTGAGAAGAAAAAGAAAATTGTCAAGCACACTGATCAGACCTTGACTCCTGCTGCCATTCTGCGAGAAGAGAACATTGACCTGTCCAGCGATGAAGATCTTGCAGATGATTCCCTTGAGCAACTGATCAAGAGCAAGGAAGAAGCAGGGATCTTCAATAATTTTCCTCTCTTCGATGTGGCAATCATCCATAACTTCATTGATGAGTGGTTTGACACCCCAAATCGCAGCTTTGAAGATCTGCAACTTCCCATTGGCCTCAGCGTTTCCTTCAATGGCGCCATTGCTTCTGAGCTAGCTCTTGCTCAGCGCATTGTTGAACTGAAGCACAAGATCGACTATGAGAAAGCTCAGTTCAAGAAGCACGTGGCAAAGCTCAGCGTGCAAGATGTCAAAAACTTCAAGATCATGTTACACGAGCTCAAAGAAGCCTTTCTCAAGAAGCGCGAAGAAGCTCAAGGGTCTCGTGAGCGTATGAAGAGTCTGGCTGACAAGTGTGTGCTAGCCTACAATGAGGCTGAGAAGTGCAAGGCTCTTGGTGAATCCGGCATTGACCCAGAATGGCTGCAAAGAAGAAGAAGCTATCAACCGCCCTAATCTGCACCTTCAAGGTAGGAAGCACCTCGCATAATCTTCCCAAGCAGCATGACTGGCTCGAAGCCAAAGGTCATGTCAACCACTTCAGAACTGAAGAAGACGAGGGCTGCTGAGGCTGAAGCCAGGAAAAGGAAAAGTACTGAAGCCTCTGATGCTGCTCCCTACAAGAAGAAGCGCAAAACTAAGAAGAATCGGGTTGGTCCCACAGAGCCCTTAGTTATTGAACCTATCTCAGTGGTTCGCCCTGCATCTAAACACCAAGAACGACGAATGATAGTTCATGAGCCTACTTTCACAGAGGCTCATGAAGCTGAAGACATTCCAGCAGTTGATCCCACCGCTGCTGAAGACATTGGTCACAATGACAATGTTGAAGATGATCAAGTTCTTCCTCAGATCGAACACAACTTGGTATCATCGCCTGTTCTCACGAACAGCGAACTCATCAGCATTGGTCGTCCTCTGACGCCAATTGCTCAGGATGCATCATGGGCTGATCACCCACAACAACAAGACTCCCCGAGTACTCCCCAACAACAAGTCACACCACCTGAAGAACAAGAAGACTTTGAGGCCTAGCCAACTCCCTCTCCAAAGGCGTTGCCAGCATTAGGCAGGCTTCGCAAAGGTTCAAGGCCTCAGGTCCCTCTTTCGAGCATTCCAGAAGGAGAAGTGCACCACTCATCTGTTGCACGTCAAGTGTTTCCTGAAGCCACTCCAACTGTGAATGTCTCAGTGTCTGCAGACAAAGCTGCTGAAGACAATCCGGCTACATCAGCCGATGACAATCAAGGAGAAGAACGTGTCCCTACTCCCCCCATTATTGAAGAAGCTATTCCTGATGTGAACGTGCCAGTGCCCAACCCTCCAGCTCATCAAGTGGAGGTTGAAAATCTTGAGGCTGCCACCACCAACACAAATGCAGCCAATGACGTAGTCATGGCTGAAGCATCTGTGGAGCCTGCACCAACCAATGTGCCAGAAGCCAATGATGCGACTGCTCCTGAAGCTTCTGCTGTACAGCCTGGTGCCCTAGTTGTTGCCACTGCTCCTGTTCCGCCACCAAGGCCCCATACAATTGAGCAAGCATACAGCCATGGCCAGCTGATCACTGTCAAATGGCCCGTTCTGGTCCCTCCGCCTAATGCCTCTAGTCCCCAGTTTGATTATCATATTGAGCATAGGCCTCAGGTCCAGAAGCCAAAGCCGAGACTGCCAAGGTTCCCAGGTACTGCAACCTCTACAGGGTCCTTCAATGCAAATGGCTTCAAAAGCCACAACACCTTCTTTGACAGTGAAAAGAACCCCTACTCAAAGCCAAGAATATCATCTGATCGTTTCTGGATCTATCGGCAAATGGCTATTACTCCTGCTGCTCAGATGATCAAGGGCGCATTTTCCCTCATATGCGCCTCGACATTGAAGCCATTGCAGGACTGCCATGCATAGAAGAAGCACTTGACTGCTTTCGTGATGCAGGACTGCTCAGCTTTGTGACAGATAAAGAACATTGGAATGAGGAACTTTTGCTTCAATTCTATGCTACCCTCCACATTCGCGGCTACAACAGGGATATAAAGACATGGGTTCTCGAGTGGATGACAGGAAATGTTCATCATGAAGCCAAAGCTCTTGATGTCATTGAGCTTATAGGCCTACCCACTCCCGGAGAGCTGTACGAACCTGATTATCAACTTCACCGCAATGCACTGGAGAGCATATTCCATAAGCCAGAACCCAACATGAGCCAGATGTTGAGCATGCTGAAGCCTCTGCCACCTGACGCTGAATACCCAAAGGAGTTCTTTGTTGATGACCTTGAGTATCTGCCTCGCACCATATATCATATCATCAGGCGAACTCTATGGCCTATCAAAGGGCATTCATCTGCTGCAAAACTTGAAGGAGCCATGAAGACATTGGTCTTTTACATCCTTAATGGCATAAGCTTCAATACACAAGAATTCTTCATCCGGCAACTGGCTGCGTCTGGATCTGACCTTTTTGGCCTGAAGTTCTATGCTCCATGGGTCATGCTCCTCATCAAGCTACACTCCTCTATCAACTATCAGCCCTCTGCTCGCAATCATCTGATCTTTCTACCAGAGGTTGATATGTTAGTTGAAGCCATATACCCTGAGCCTGCCAAGGAGCCTCTTTGTCTTCAAAATGTTGATCACCGAAGCTTCTCTCAGCCCATGGAAGGAGTCCAAGCAGTAACTCGTGTCTATCCAATGGCTGGGAACACTCGTCTGCCTCATCGTGCGCAAACTGAAGCTACTGAGAGCACAATTGCACAAAGGCCTAAGAAGCGCTCTCGCGTACTAAGTGACCGAGAACTTCTTGTGGCACTGCATCAGAAACAAGACAAACATCACTATTGGCTCAAGCGACAGATGCAAAGCCTCTTGGTGGACGTCAATCGCATCAGAAATCTTGCCACCAAGAATGCTTTTGTCACTCACGAGACCTGTTGGCGATCATGGAAGAGTTTGACACTGCTCAGTGCTGAAGCGGATCTTCATGACGATGGCTTCAATGAAAGATTCAAGTTTGACTCCACTCCTCCACGGAATGTTGTCCTACGTCGAACTCCATCTCTTGAAGATTCTGACTATTCTTCCTCCACGGCAACTATGAATGCCAAAGTGATCGATGATGAAGACGATGCTACTTCACCGCCCCCTACTTCTACACGCATCAACACTGCACCAAGTACGTCTGCGCCGCCAAACAACAACGACAACCCTGCTGCTTCACCTACTCCTCATGAGGACGAGTAGATGCTCTATGTCTTCAAACCTTTTTGGTCCTTACTGACAAAAGGGGGAGAAGCATATGAGTTTGATAGTCTTCAAACGGGTTCATATGGGCGGTTGCTTTATATTTTGCCTAGTGTTTACAACTCTCGCTTTTGATACAATTGGTTCTTTGAGTTGTAACACTTAAACTCGATGGTCGTCTACTACTTATTTGCTTTTCCGTGATGCGATGATAAATTCCGCATGTGCGATGGTAACTTCCGCACTTAGATCATTCTGCAGACGTCCATTTTTCATTATGCATGTCATTCTCTTAGTTATATCATTTGATGCATGATGAATTATCTTCATAAGTTGAAGAGGATCTCCACAAATACAACCTGCCATGTGCATTTGCATTCCAAAAGCAAATTACTTATATGCACATCTTCAGGGGGAGCCTTTGCCACTTATGAAGAGAATACCCTATCCTTTACAATTTCACATACTTTATCCCCGTTGAAAACTTCAACCAGTTTGTCATCAATCACCAAAAAGGGGGAGATTGTAAGTGCATCTAGTACCACCCCTAGTTGGTTTTGGAGTATTGACGACAAATTTGGTTGATGGACTAATGCGTTTGTGAGATTGCAGGATAACGCAGGTAGTGTCCCTCATTGATTCGGTTTACCTACCGGAGATGACCCCTAAAAATGTATGAAGACATTGACGACAATGGTGGTATGTGAAGATATTCATATTGAAGACTATGACATGAGAAGACATTGAGTGAAGACTATGGAGCGCGAAGACTGTGTGGTTTCGTTGTTTCCTTTTTCTTCTCGGTTGAGTCATAGGAACCACCGTACTGTTAAGTGGGGTCCAAGTGAACTAAGTCAGGATGACTGAAGTGATGCTCAACCCAAATCCTATGTCTTCGAGCGAAGACAATGAGTGCAAATCTTATCGAGAGCTGGATGAGTCAGCTTTGCTTGTAGCCCAAGTAAAGTTGCCGTGTGTGTTTGAAACCTGGCCGTTGGAACACGTGTTAGTTCCTTAGTGACCCAGGGTCATTTCGGACATATTAGGTCGGGTTGCCTTGTGGCTATAAATAGCCCACCCCCTACACCATAAATTGGTGGATGCTCAGAGTTAGTGCACGGCTTTTGTCATTTGAGAGCAACCTACCTCAAAGCCTTTGAGAGAGAGAAATCCTTGCGAGGACAAAGCCCAAACACCCAGAGCCAAAGAGTGTTAGGCTTCACTGAAGTCTTTTTGTCTGTGTGACCTGAAGACTTATTACACTTGAGGACTGTGAATCCTCCAGCCGGTTAGGCATCGCGTTCTGAGCATCCAAGAGTCATTGTGGATTGCCGGTGAACGAAGTCTGTGAAGGTTCGGAAGTCTACCTTGAAGACTTACCAGAGTGATTGGGCGAGGACTGTGTGTCCTTAGCTCAAGGTGAATAAGGTGAAGACGCGGTCTTCTGAGTTGAATCTCAGCCTCCCTAACCAGACGTACAGTTGTCACAGCAACTGGAACTGGTCCAACAAATCATGTGTCTTCTACAAGTGACTGGTTCTATCTCTTACTCTCCTTACCTGCTGTAGTCTTCGTGGAGTCATTGCCTGATTGCCACGCCTGTTTGACTTCACTGTGTGACTACTTGTTCTGATTGGCTTCATACTATCTTCCATCCTGATCCTTGCTACTAAGCTGCTAGTAGTCTTTGTACTTTCACATAATTGCATACTTGACTATGGTTTGCTTATTGTAGTTTATCTTCCGCTGCATATCAATTAGGTCATTTCTACCGTTTGTCTTCGAAACTTCCATGTTTTGAAGACTTTCATAAAAATCGCCTATCCCCCCCAGTCGATACTAGCACTTTCAGTTTAACATGATTCGAGATTTGTTTTAAGAAAATAAATAAGAAAATAAAAAATACAGAAAAGGAAAAAAAGAAGAAATACGGGACAAACAAAAAACCAACAAATATTAAAAAAATGTTCATGTTTCAAAAGATATTCAGAAATTGATGTTTGGAATTTTGAAATAATGTACATGTTTTAAGAAATTTCTCAAATTTAAGAAAACATTTCTGTTTTTTTAATCATAATTTCAAAAACTATTCGTCATTTGAAAATTTGGCTCAAATTGCACATGAATTTGGTAATAAGGAACTGTAAGGGCTCCTTTGATTCAAAGGGATTTCATAAGATTTTCAGAGGATTAGGGTCCTTAGGAATATTTTTCTGTGTTGGGCGTTTGATTCTTACGATTAATTCTATAGATTTTTTTTCTAAAGAATTATTTGTACTACATTTCATATAAAATCTAACATTCACTACAACCTCTTTTTAGTACAATCTCTTTGTTTTCTCCGTGGCATCAAACACTCTCTCATATGCCATACGATACAAGTAGGCACGTCACTTCAGTTCTATATATTTTTTTCTTTCTGTTCTCGCATTTTCAATTTCCTGCGAATCAAAGAGGCCCTAAGGACAACTCCAACCGGCCGATGCAAACAAACAAAACCTTTTGCCTGCTCCTCCTCCAGCGCGTGGCCCTTCCACTCGGCAAGGTACTCGTCCTCCTCCTCCTCCGTCGCGCCCAGCCAAAGGGACGGCGCAGAGACCCACTCCCACACGAGCCCACCCACTGGTACGTGTCCAGCACTGGCGCGTGTGCGGGGGGATGTCGGTGGTGGCGATGGGTAGACTTGGTCACCGGCGTCGAAAGCTGGTGCGCCTCCTCTAGGCCAACCCATCGGCGTCCTCCTCGCGTTGGGACTCCTCGATGGTGCGCTAGATCACCTCCTCCGGTGCCTTTAGGATTGTTGCCTCCTCGTGCTCGTCCTCATGCCTCACCGCCGACGGCGGCGGTGGAGGGCAGGCGTCGATTTGGACGGCGGAGCATGTCATGCTCAGTCGCGAACCAGACATCCCAGTTCAAGGAGTGGGCCGTGTACGCTGGATCACGGCGTTGCTCCAGCATGAGGAGAGCACGCCGGTTGCGGATCACGGCCGTGCGCGATCTCAGATTGCGGCACGACCGACACCGGAATGTGGTAGGGGTCGATGTGCCACTCGTGCAAGAGCTTGAAGTCCGGCCACGGCAGTGGGACGCGGTACTCCCAGTGGTACCACATGCGATGCACCGGGATGTACAACCGGTCACGTGGTCGTGATGTCCCCTACCACTATCGTGGTGCCAAGCTGAAGTTGGTGGGCCTCGCAATGAGCCGACCTTGTGCTTGTGCTTTCCATGCTTGCCACCTTTGCTGAAGAAGTCCATTGTGATGGTGGCGGACTAGGGTTTGTGTCGGCTGGCGAGAGAACACTGGTGGTCAGATGTTGACTGGAGTGAAAAAGGAGAAATGGGTGAGGCCGCCCCCTTCCCCGCACGCTTGCCATTTTATGTGGCCTGGACGATTCCAGTGGCTGCCGTGCGGGTCAGACCGCAACGGTCGTTGGTTGACCAACACGTGTGCCTGAGGCGGACACGAAAAGGACGCGTGCCATGTCCATCTCATGTCCTTGTAGACACAAATCAAAGGTAAGTTTGGGCTGAAAATGCGTTCAAACGGACGCCGAACGGACGTGATTTGGGTTTGCGCCTGCGCATTGGGCTGGCGTTTCTGTTCAGACATGCGCGGATCAAATGCGTACGTGCTATTGGAGTTGCCCTAGGGATAATCATTATGATAGACTACAAAGACCCTAGCTTGTGCAAGCAAATCACAGATGATGGCAAGGTTATTATGCTCTGAAGTCGCAACAAGTTTATTCGGTACATCAAAACGGTATCGAGCCATGCATACGGGACGATGCTACTGGAAAACTACTGTACATAAGTGATGTCAAGAAGTTCGATCGTCAGAGCTTCTCAAGGACATCGCGCATGGCCGCGCGAGGCCTACACACGGCCTCCAAAGCCACGGCCTTGGGCATGGTGATCCCCACCCCCTCCGTCATGTCCACCTCCGCGCCGTCCACCCGATCCCAGTCGAAGCACTGCACCAGCGTCCCGAGAACCACCCCGATTGTCTGCAGCGCCAGCGTCTCGCCGGGGCACCTCCGCCGCCCCATCCCGAACGGCATCAGCAGCAGCCCGTCGCCCTTGCCGTCCTCGAACCGCTCTGGGCGGAACGCCGTCGGGTCCTCCCACACGGCCGGGTCCCTGTGGATGGCGTATGCGTTCACGATCAGCATCGTGCCCCTCGGCACGTCGTAGCCGCCGACCTTGCAGTCCGCGGAGGACTCGTGCGGCAGCAGCAGCGGCGCCGCCGGGTACAGGCGTAGCGTCTCGTTGATGATGCACTGGAGGTAGCTGAGGCGGGGCACGTCGTCGGCGGTGACCATGCGGGAGGTCCCGATGGACGCGTCCATCTCGGCCTGGGCCTTCTTGAGCGCCGCCGGGTGGTTCAGCAGGAGCGACATCGCCCATTCGATCGTCGTTGAGGTGGTCTCCGTTCCGGCCACAAAGAGATTCTGCAAGAAATTATTGGAGAAAATGAATTCTACAGTAGTATATTCTTGTAGAATACTGAAAGCAGATTCATAAAAAAAACATAGATTTAGAATACTGCACAAATCCTACGAAGGCAAATAGAGCCTTAATATGGAAGTACTCGAGAGTGGGAAAGTGCCAAAATTACTAGAAATGAACATGTGGGAAGTGGGATTCATCCAGCTAAGTGACATGGCCGTGCTACTCGCCTACGTTGAGTACTTGAGTGACCACTATCTGATTAGATATACGTATGATAAGATAGATAAAAAGTGGAGTACTGGACTAACATAATGACTCTGGTCGAGTTGTTGCTATCTGATGACTACTGATGATGCCAAATTGCCAATGAAGAAACTGACAGTTGAAGTACTCGCGTTTGTGAGAAGCAACCAAGTGGAAGAGGGGCTCACCGCACACAGAGCGATGATCATCTGATCAGTGTACAGCTCCGGCTCTGTCTTCTGCAGAGTGAGGAGCACGGCGATCATGCTCTTCTTCTCGCCCTCGTCGCCGCCCTCCTCCATCCTCCGTCGCTCCGCGTCGATGAGCCGATGGAGGAAGGCGTCCCTCCTGCTCACCGTGGCCAGGATCCTGCTCCTCACGCCGGACACGTCGAACCACCGCATCGCCGGCAGGTAGTCCCACACGTTGGCCGCGCCGATGAGCGGGATGATCTCGTCCACCACCTGCTTGAACTCCTGCGCCTCCAGGGACATGTCCGTGTCGCCGTCCGCCTCCGACCGGGTCCCCTTGGTCCGCGCGATGGTCTCCATGAGCACGCTGAGGGAGAGCTCGAACAGGCTCCGCTTGAGCTCCACCCGCGCGGCGCCGTCGCCGCCGGGGGCCGCCGCGGCCGCGCGGCACAGCCGGCGCGCCATGGCGCGCACCTCGGCGGCGATGACGCCCGACATGCCGGCGACGCGGTGCGCGGAGAGCAGCCGCACGGCGGCGACGCGGCGGAGGTTGCGCCAGTGCGGGCCGTAGCTGGAGCTGACGAGCGAGGTGCCCCCGTAGGAGACGAGCATCTGCGAGGGGAACTGGGGCCGGTTGGCGAAGGCCACGTCGTGCTCCGTGAAGCACTCCCTGGCGCACGCCGGCGAGGACACCACCACGGCGTTGCGCGCGCCGAGCCGCAGCGAGAAGACCGGCCCGTAGCGCGCCCCGAGGCGGCACAGCGCGGCGTGCAGCGGCTTCTCCACGAGGTGGAGGTGGCCGAAGAACGGGACGGCCGGGGGGCTCGGCGGCAGGTGCACACCCTTGCTGCCATTGCTGACCTTGCCTAGAACGTAGTGGAGCAGGAAGAGGAAGGCGAAGGAGAGGACGGCAATGTATGCCTTATCCATGGCTGACTGCTCCGTGGTCTGTGGGGATCTGTCTTGAGGTGGCTGACTGATTGGATGTATGTACCCTGCATGGCGGGCCTATATATCACGCGCCGCGCCGGGTCCCCATGGATTGGCTTGGCTTGCGGTGCAGCTTAAGCTGCACGATACGCCATGCCTGACGTCCATGGCGGTGGAGTTTAGCGGCCATGCCAGTTTGGTTAGAGTTGATGACAGAATTATTTGGCGTGCCTTGTCTCGTTCTGCGCGCGGCGCTGGATCCAGACCCCTTCCTTCAGAATGCAAAAGGCCAACTCCAATTGGGGTTCTGCATCTTGCGACCTTTACTTCCGAAACAAGAAGCTCCGATGGATTAAAGTAGAAAAAAAGAGCTATGCCGTAGTTGTCCACTCACTGACTTTGTGAGCAGCTTCGTTTACTTGCAGAGTATGCACATCTGTAATTGTAATCCGGCCTGTCGCAGCCTGGACAGCTTTTCTCATGCCCGGCCAGCCAACCCAAACGGAGCCCCGCGCAGAGGCAAAAGAACGTGCCAACGTGCCGGTCAATCTCTGGCTATCGGTCTCCACAGCTGACCGATTCCAGCCAGGACCTAGTGCAACGGAAAGCCAATCGCCGATGCTGGCCATCACTCGTCGGGAGACTTAGGCCAACTCCACCTCGCAACCCAAACGGACGGTCGGATTGGGCCGAATCTGTCCCTTTGGGGCGCTGATGAGTACGCCCGTGTCCGGCTGTGTCCATTGGGTCGTGCGTGTGCCCACCACGTGGTCGCACCCCAAATCGTGTCCGGGGTGGAGGGGATTAAAAAAATACTTAAATAACTAAAAAAAAGCAAATAAACGCATTTTAAAAAAACGGAAATGTTAACGCCCACACGTGTGGGCGTTTACACATCGCACACATGCCTCCATCATCACCCATTTTGCCACGTATGAATAGATGACATCAGCAGAATTTTTTTGGGTTTTCGGCTTAAAAATGTTGTATCTCCTAAATAAAAAAGCGAACTAAAAATCCATTTTCACCATTAAATCCGTCTCGACGAGCTTCAAAACTAGACCCCATGTTGATATATTTCGACGATTTTTTTTTGCCAGAAGTTGCCACGATGTTTACACTGCAGTTGCCATAGGGCTTAAACTAAAGTTGCCATGTGGCAATTTTAGTTTGTAGATCATGGCAATTTTAGTATTTTGATGGTGGCAATTCCAGTACTTTGACCATGAAAATTATTTTTTGTATGAACCATGGCAATTTTACGTGCATGTATCATGGCAATTTTAGTTTATGGTTCATGGCAAGTCTAGTTTCTTAATTCCCCGTTTTATAAATGTCAAAATTTACTTTTAAATGTACAAGAAAATAGCTGAAACATATCATGGCAATTTCAGTGTAAACATCATGGCAATTCATATGCAATAGACATGGCAACTTTTAATCCAAAAAAATTTTCATCAAAACATATCAACATGGGATCTAGTTTCGAAGATCTCATCGCGAGGGATTTAATGGTGAAAACGGATTTTCAATCGGATTTTTCGTTTAAGAGATAAAACATTTTAAAATTGAAAATCCAAAAGATTCCTGCATGCATGCATGCGACGCGTGCAATCTGTTTACATTAGAGGCGTGTGGTGCGTCTTCCTTCCCGCCACACGCGTGGCGATTAGCATGACCCTTAAAAAACATAAAACATATATATGGGTTGGCCACAAAGCGGCCCGATTTCAGCGGTCACTTAAAAGGCTCAGATTCATAATTAACATAATAAGAAAAATAAAAACTCTCCTCGCGCGCTCTGCCGCGCCCGTAAATCTTGCGGCGTCGCCGTCTTCATCGGCCCGGTGTAAATGCGTCGCCGACGAGGTCGGCGTAGTCGGCGGCGTCAAGAGGTGGGCGGCGGTGCGTGGTGGACGGAGCGGCTGGACGGCCGGAGGTGCCTGCACCACCACCTCCCGCGGCGATGCCTCCCGCTCGGAGTGGGGCACGATTCACGCCAGTCGGCGGCCATCTCCGCGCAGATGCACGACCAGCCCCACCGCCCAGAGCTTCTCGAGCGGCGGGTCCTCCTCCATCGGCTCCTCCGTGGCGGCCGCCGTGGACGGCCGCCACCGCAGCTTCCGGAAGGCGGCCCCCGGCGAGAGAGGGCCATGGCCTCCTCGAGCCGCCCCATCGCCGTCGTCGTGCGTGTTCATGGAGTAAATCCATGACACGCTGCAGAGAAACAGGCCTCCTCCTCCGCTATCATGCGAGGAGGTAAAGCGGCGACGGAGACGGGAAGGCGAAGCGGCAGCGTGGGCGTCGAGCAGCGCACCGCTGCTGTCTCAAGAGCAGTTACTCCGCGCCTCCCGGCCCGGTGCCGGCGAAAGTAGGACGCGCGCCGCACGTCGTGCTCGTCCTGGAGCCATGTGTCCCAGAGCGGCGAGTCGGGGGCGTACCTGTGGTCGTAGTACAGGTCGTCGAGGAGGAGGCGGCGGTGGCGGTTGATCTCATCGCGCCGTGCATGGCCGGTCGCCGGCACTGGCGGGATGGGGACCCGGTCCGCGGAGAGGTGCCACCCGTTGGGGAGGTGGGCGTCGCTCCACGGGACCGGCGTCCTCGTCTCCCAGTACCTCCGGCACACGTCCGCGCAGATGTACTGCCGGTCGCGCTCGCCGGAGGGCCGAGGGGCAATGGTGAAGGGGGCCGGCGCGGGGGCTCAACGGGAGGAGCGCGGCGGAGACGCGGGGGCTCGATGGGTGGAGCGCGGCGGAGACGCGGGCTCCTCCTTCTTCACGGAGCCGCGGCGGCGCCCCGAGGAGGAGCCGGCCTCGCGGTCGTGCTTGCCCTTGCCGTTCCAGAAGCCCATGGCGAGGCGGGCGGCCGGCGAGCTCGAGGAGGAGGCGGGCTAGGGTTTCAGCGCTGTCGGGGTTCGAGGAGGCCGCTGGGTGGCGTGGGGCAGTGTGGACGACGACCCGTCCACGCTTCCCACTTAAAGAAGGACGGCGACCGCTCGACATGCGGATGACAGGTGGGGCCACCCGCTCGTGCGCATTGATGTGGGCGGGTGGGAGGTAGGTGGCCGCCTGCCACGCGGCCCCGAAGCGAACGAAGCGCGCGTCCATTTGGTGTCCGCCGCGACCCAAACTCGGCGCAAGTTTGCGCTCGAAATGGGTCGGCCCGGACACAAACGGACAGGATGGGACCGGGCCGTCGCGCGCTGGGCCGCCTCCTTTGTCCCTTTTGCCCCAAACGGACAAGGCCGGACAGGATGGGGTCGCGCGGTGGAGTTGGCCTTACCTGCCGGCATATGTTGTCTGCGAAGATTTCTGCCGCCTGCGTCACCGTCACCGTCACCGCCGCGGCCTAGACACGCCATCGCTAGCATGTGCTCCCTCGGCATCCAAGGAGTGCACCCATGCTCGCCTCGGCATCCAAGGGGTGCACCGATTCTTATGTGCTACCCGGCCGTGCACCGGACACGACATCGGTCTATGTTGTCACATTTTTTTTAAAAAAGTCGAAACGTTGCTCAAAGGAAACAAAATTGACACCAAATAGTACATAACGTAAGTTGGGCTTTAGATTTGATCCATTATCACATAGGAGTCATTTTTTTCATTTGTATCTCAAGCAATGTTTGAAATTTTGATATGAAAATTTAGGACAACATACCTTAATGTTGTGTAAATATGCTAGAATTTGTTTATATTTTTTAAATATTTTATAACACGCTATGTCGTCCGGTGCACCGGTATCATCACAAGCATCAATGCGCCAGATACATTCCGGAGCATCATTTTAGAGAAAAGGCCGAGGCCTAACATTAAATCAATGAAGCCCTTACAGACTGATAGGCCACAAAAGCAACACAAAACAGAAAAAGAACAGAGCTACATTATAGCTCAAGATACAAGACACACAAGAAACAACTAATACACCGCCACTACAAACTTGTCGAACAGGAGGTAAACCATGGAGGGTGATCCAACGCCGGAGGAAGCCCGTTTGTCGCCAAAACCATGAGAACGCACACGGCTGGTACACTATCTGATTACGGCTTTGAAGAGGGCACACCCTGCCCTCTCGCCCTAGCTCGTAGTGCGCCGTGCCGCCGGAAGGTAGAGATGCTCCCTCTGAGCATGTATGGACATGGCACATCCGGTGGCCTAATGGAACAAAGACATGAATGATTGCCTCACCTCGTAGAGCCACCACACACAGGCACCACTCGCCATCGACACAAATTGCATCATAGGATCCAAGCTGTCGAACGGGAGTCCAAGAAGACGCCAGGAAAGAATGGCAACCACCCCTAATACTAGAGTGTTGCCCCATGAAGAACCCCGGCTGCCATGGCGGTCAAAACTCCCGTGCAAGAGCCAAGCCTGCCACCCCACTGTACAAAGGCGGCGCCTTCAAGAAGGTGACGATGCCGGAGCGCCACCGCCGCCCAAATGGAGGATTTCTGGTTTTCACCAGGGAAACATGGGGAAAGGAAACAGATGGACCTAGATGTCGCCCACAAGAGGGAAAATGCGCCACCTCGTCGTCTGCGCAACCCAAGACGCGCCTTTGTTTGCCGACGCCCTTCACATGATGTCGAGCAAACGCCGCCATTGCCGCTTGTAGGATCGAAAGTATGTCTAGAGGGGGGGTGATTAGACTACTTGACAATATAAAAGTTATGCCTTTTGACAAAGAACAGTTTTTGGCAGATTCACAATTATGATCAAGTCAAGCATCACCCTACACATGCAATTCTAGAGTATTGGCAGCGGAAAGTAAATTGCACATGTAGTAAAGAGAGGTGGAGAAGAGCAAGCGCAATTTTGGAGACGGTGATTTTTCTCGTGGTTCCGATAGGTGGTGCTATCGTACTTCCACGTTGACGGAGACTTCAACCCACGGAGGGTAACTGCGAGAGTCCACGGAGGGCTCCACCCACGAAGGGTCCACGAAGAAGCAACCTTGTCTATGCCATCATGGCTCACGCCCACGGAGGGCTAGCCTTACTCGGGGTAGATCTTCACAGTAGGCGATCTCCTTGCCCTTACAAACTTCTTGGTTCAACTCCACATCTCGACGGAGGCTCCCAAGCGACACCTAACCAATCTAGGAGGCACCACCCTCCAAAAGGTAATAGATGGTGTTGATGACGATGAACTCCTTGCTCTTGTGCTTCAAATGATAATCTCCCCAACACTCAACTCTCCTCACTGATTTGGCTGTGGTGGAAGAAAGGATTGAGTGGAAAGCAACTTGGGAAGGCTAGAGATCAAGCTTCATATGGTGGGAGTGGAGCAACTTGATCTCAACACAAGGGTAGGTAGTTCTCTTCTCGAAATGTAAGGTAGGAGTGGTAGTTCTTTTCGATGGCTCTCTCCACGAATGAAGAGGGGTGGAGGGTATTTATAGCCTCCACACAAAATCCAACCGTTACACACATTTGACCAATCTCGGTGGGACCGAAGTTGACAACTCGGTGAGACCGAAAGTTCAAATAATGTGAGCGTTGGGATTTTCGGTGGGACCGAAAATACAATCTCGGTTAGTCCGATTCGTGCAAAGACAAGAGCTTGCCAATCTCGATGGGACCGACTTCATCATCTCGGTGACACCGATTTGATGATGAAGGATTCTGAAGCTTGGCAACTCAAGTTTCGTGAGACCGAGTTCGAATCGGAAAATCCGAGTTTGCTAGGGTTTGGCTTTGTGGCTGAGGTGGTTCATCTCGGTGTGGTGAGTTTGGAAAATCGGTGGGACCGAGATTACTTATGAGTGTATATGGCGGTGAAAGTTCTTGATAGCTTAGGAGATGTATCACTAAGCACTTTGAGCAACCAGATCATCATCATAACCTCATCCCTTTTAATAGTATTGGCTTTCCAATGGACTCAATGTGATCTTGGATCACTAAACCAAAAATGGAGTCTTGAGCTTTTGCCAATGCTTGCCTTAGCATTTTGAGGGTCCACTTCTTGATCCTTGCCATACCCATATCCTTGAACTTTCGAAATGATTCTCAAGTAACTATTAGTTCAATGATATATATGTTGTTATTAATTACCAAAACCACCCGGGATTAGTTGCACTTTCAATCTCCCCTTTTGGTAATTGATGACAACATATAGATCAAACTTCGACAAAGGATATAATCAATGAATAATATAAATCGCTTTGAGAAGTATGTGATAAGTAAGAGCTCCCCCTAAATTTGTGCATTGTTTAAGATTTGCGTTTGAATGCAAATGCACAATCGATTAGGATCATGGGTCACTCTTCCATGTCACATACATCTTGGTGGAGCGCACAAAATGATAAGAATGAACAGCATGCACCCAATCACCAAGACATGAGTAAATGGTCATACAAGATAGGAATAGCATATGATAAGCATTAAGCACACATTAAGGCATAGTATGACCAAGCACTCATTAAGCACACATAGGAATGGTATATGATTCTACCTTAATGAGAATCAAACGTAGTATCAAACACACTGAATGTTTCGAAAACCAAAAGTATCTCAAAGAAACCGCAAATGAACGAAAGAGCAAAAGCGCAAAGACAACAGCACTCTCTCTCTCGAAGTCCTATGATCTATACAATTTCTCCCCTTTGGCAACAAGTTACCAAAAGTTCAAACCGCATAGAGCTAAGCGTCCTTTGGGGACTCTGCTTGGCGGCTCTGTCAGGTTGATGTCGGAGTAGATAAGACAACATCGGCGAAGACTTGGTGATGTCTGTGGGCTGGAGGAGTGGTCTTTGGAGCTGGAGCTGTAGCAACCGATGGAACTATGGGAGGTCTTTGGCTGTAGTCTGGTGTCGATCCTTTGGAATAGCGGTGATCGGGGTCTGTGGGAACCGGAGCGATCTGTTGATTAGCATCTGGACTAAGTCATCCTGCATCTCACGATAAGCTCTTCCTTCTCCTCTTTGCTTCCTCAATATACGCCTCAAGCTTGTTGTGATCACTTGCACTTGATCGACTTCACATCCAGGCGTGGATCTTGTCTTCAACAATCCTCTCTAGGCTCTCCCGAGGCTGTACAATGCTGGCAGCGTTGTTCAATCCTTTGGGTAGCTTCAAGCTGCTCTCCGACACTCTTTGGTTTAGCTGCTGCTGCTTCTTTCCGCTTTGTCGACTTTGGCTTTCTTGGCAGCTTTGATCTTGGCTTGACCTTCAACCGATGTTGGATCCTCCTCATCCATCACAACAACATTGTCCTCATGCTCGGCTGCAGTGGTAAGTGTTCTCTATCCAACAGAATGTGCCGTGCCAAACTTGGCATTGATAAGCATCTGAATCTGGGCAAATCCACGACCTTTTACGTCATTGCAGTCCTCTTAATGGTCTCAACCATCAAGTCCATCACCTTGAAAGGTGCTTTCTCATCAAGTATATGCAGCATGTTGATAGAGTATCCTCGATCATGCGATGATCTCGAACTTGGGCATCAAGGTGTGCCTCAAAATAGTATTAGTGGTAGGTAGGCCTGCTCGAGATAGTAAAGCGAGCCGAGCTTCAGATTCCCAAATCCTTAGCTGGAATCTCTTTGTACATGTTCTTCATGGATTCATGATTCTTCTTTGGAATCCCATATACATCAATATCATCCTCTCGTTGCACTGGAGCATTCAGAAGTTCTGCCCATTCTTCAACAGATGAAGAAAATCTTTGGCCTTCAGTCATCCATACAATCTTTCCATCTGGGTAGAAGTGAGCTGTGGCATAGAATTGCATAATCATCTCATCATTCCAACTGGTCAACTTCTGACCCACAAAGTCTGTAACGCCACAAGCAGTGAAACTTTCATGCACATGTGGAAAGAAATCTGTGTTCTTGTCAATGTACTTCCAAATCAACATATCTTGTGTCTGCGACTATGGGCTTCTTGTCCATCAGCCTTTGTCTCATAGAAGTCCTGCTGCTCTCTAGTATGAAATCTGGGATCAACAGCAGTTCTTCTCCTCACGGCATATGGGTCGACTTGTCTCCATAGCCCGAGACCTCTATCCTTCCTTGCTTTCATATCCTCGGCTTGAGGATGAGCATCATTATGTAGTGGCAGTTTAGGACGAAGTTTCGCAAAACTGGTCCTTCATCATCGACTCGGTGGTGGCACATCATCCTTTTTCTTTCAGAGATCGGAATGTTTACATTGTCTTCTTGGGCTTGGCAGCAGGCTTTGCTGGAGCTGCCTTAGCTGGAGCAGATTGCTTGGGCTTTGAAGTGGTTCCAGTCTTAATGGCATCACCCATGAACTTAGACTTCTGAGGAGGAGGCTGGGGTGCTTCCTCATCCTCATCTTCTTCAGCTGCATTATGCACTATCCTCTTTCTCTTGGAGGTTTTCTTCACTTTGCTTGCAGTTTCCTCTTCCAAACTCAGCTTCTTGGCAACAGTTGACTGCTTGACTTTTCTGGTGCCCTTCTTGGCTTGTTGACCTTGTGGCTCTTTGGCAACAACCTTCCTCTTGGGCTTTGAGGTGACCTCTTCCTCAAAAACAAAATCTGAGTCTTCATCATCTGAGTTTCTCTTCTTTCTGGCTCTGGTGGCTGCAGGAGGTAAGCCACTTGGTGTACTCCTCTCACCATCATCTGATGAGCTGCTAGGATCGGGACTAGTGCCGCATCTGGAATATCTGCAATGGGTGTCTCGACCTGTTCGACATCCTTTGGCATCGACATGGTGACAACCTGTGAATAGATTAGGTGTAGGCGAGAGAAGAAGAGTCATCACAAACTGCGAAGTTTTTGCAAAAGAATGAGTTCAAATTCTAGTATTAAGTTTTCACAGAAGACATTTCGGTCGGACCGAGTTTAATATTCGGTGAATCCGAAGTGTTAAGCGAAGCTTTCACACCACTTTCGGTTGGACGAAGTGGGTTTCGATCTGCCGACAACACTAGGGTTTCACAGAACTATCCTTTCGGTCACACCGATTTGCACAACTCGGTTGGACCGAAGAGTGCAGTGCAATGGCCATAGGCCAAATCGGTCATACCGAAAATGTAAAATCGGTCTCACCGAGATGTGTTCGGCCGAAACCTAACCCTAAAACTTTTACTCGAATCTAGTCCAAACGAACTAATCTGGTGTGCAGGAAGATTTCAATCGTGGCAAGATTCTAGGCAAACCAAGCGTGCATTGAATCGGAGATGGGAGCACGAGTGGGATCAAACTCACCCTAACTTGGTGGAGTTTTTCTCTGGCAACGACGCGGAGAAGATGTCCGCTGACGGCGACGGAGACTGCGGCGAGCGCCTGAGCGGCGCACGGAGGCGATCCGGAGACCAGGCGCCGGCGGCAAGAAGGTGTGGGGCGAAGCGTTTGAAGGAGAAATCAGCGCTGCCCCTGAGTATATATACCCCTTTGTTGTCGGTGGGACCGAGTTGCAAAACTTCGGTGGCACCGAGATGGATAAGCTGCGCAGGCGATTATGCACTTGATCACGCCGAAAATCACAACTCGGTTTCACCGAGGTGAAAACCTAGATCAGTCCAAATGCTTTCGGTTCGACCGAGTTTGAGTGAGTTGGTCGACCGAAATCACTTAGAAGGTTTTGGAAGTTAGCCCTTGACGGATCGGTGGCTCAGTGCTCCTCACTCGGAGGGTCCGAAAATGACTTGTTCAAAGTTTGTGATGTAAGCATGAATAGAATTTGAGACAAGAAAGCATAGATAGCTAGGGGAGGTACTTAGGCATTCTTGTCCATCCATTTGGTCAGAAAAATCAAAAACGACCAAAACAACAAATGGATGTCCTTGAATGGATAAAATCATGCATCCAACATGCTCACACAATAAGATAGCAAATGAAATATGTGTCAAACATGCATAACAAAAACTCTAGCTACTATCACACAATTTGTCGATGACTAGGTCATCTTTATATGAGTATTTTGACTTAGGAGCCAAATGAGAACATTTGATCATAGGTCATACTCATCGTTTAAGCACAAGTGGGGTTACCACTTTTACATAAAGCATTGATGTGTTCACATCATTTGAAGATGCTTTAGCTCAATTTTTAGAGCAAAGCTCCCCCTAGATGTGAGAACCCCTTTTAAAGGGTCAAACTAACCTTGGGTTGTCGTAGAAGACTTCATGTAGATGTTGAAGATGTGGATGCTTAATGTTGATGAAGATCATCAAGAGTTTGGAGCTATCCTTTGGATTGGGGCACTTTCAATACCTACATGGGTTAGTCCCACAAGGAACAAACAAGGATATCCATGGACATAGATTGAAGTTCACAATAGATGATGTCCATGAAAGCAATGATTACCTTGTCCCTTGACTTACCAACAAGAGGGTTTGTGACTCCATGAACTAGTGCAAGATGTGGAAGTTGATTGCACAGGTTTTTGCCAAAATGAATGTGAGTGAAGTATGTTGGCGGAGTCACCCTCAAGAACTTTCTAGTTCTTCTTTTTCGGGATCCACATCATCTTGATGGGAATCCTTGGGGTTGTAGTTGAGCTTGACGAGGTAGAACTTGACGTTTCCTTGGGAACCCACTTGACCATGGCTTGAGGTGCTTCAACAAATGCATCAATCTCCTCTTGAAGCTTGTCCTTGCCTTTTAGCTTGTGGTCTTGTGGTGGAAGATCATCTTGAGCTTGTTCCACATTGGAAGAAGTAGGATACTTCTCCTTTTGAGGAATAAACTGTGGAGTAGGATATTGACCTTCTTCCCATTCAACACCCTCGGCGTTGAACTTTCGCTCAAAACCAATTCCTTGATTCTTCCGGTGCCTTCCTTGCTTGCGAACAATTTCCTCAAAGTTCTTGCTTCCGGCAAGGCTCTTGTAGACACCTTTCTCTATAATCCCTTTCAATAAACTATTTTCTTGCTCAAGTGTAACTTGGCTTGAAACATTGTTAGTGGAATCAAGAGAACTACTAGAAGCAACAACATTGGATTTAGCATAGTTATTGTTACTACTAGATGAAGAAGATTTTTTGTATGCTTGTTATGCTTAGTTTTAATGGGTGGCAAGAAATTAGACAAGAGAAGTCGTTTGGCAAGATATGAAGAACTCTTCTTTCGAAGATCGTCATTGATTGCTTTTAGAAACTCATGTTCTTGCTCTAAAGTGAGCTTCTCGAAGCGTAGCTTCTCATGAGATCTTAGGAGCTCTCTATGATCTTCTTGAGTTGTTTCATGAGCTAACTTAAGAGTGTTTAGTTCTTTAGTTAGACGCTCAATCTCCTTCATAGCATTGTCATTCGACTCTTCTCGACTATAAAGACTACTAACATGTTCATCGTTACTAGGTTCATTGGATTTATCATGTAAGAGCTCATCTTCACCAAGCAAGTCATCCTCATCACTATCAAAGTCAATGAATTCAGGGTGTGATACCTTGGGGCCTTTAGCCATGAAGCATCTTCCAATTCCCTCATTTGGTGAATCAAATAAGTCATAGGAGTTGGTGTTGGATGATACGAGAGCAAGACCGGCAACACCTTCATCTTGACTGTAGTCGGAGTTGGAGTGATAGCTTCCTTCGGATTGATTGTCGGAGTCGGGCCGGAGACCCATTCACCTACATGAGCTTGATGTTTTCTTCTTGTGTAGCTCCTTGATGACTTGTCTTTCCTCTCCGAATCCTTGCTTCTCCGAGAGGGTCTTCGTTCATAACGATCATCTCTACTCCTTCTCTCTTTCCGAGGTGACTCATCTCTTGAGCTTCTTCTTCTTGGAGATTCTTCTCTTCTCTTGTGGGGAGCCGTACACTCATTTGAGTAGTGTCCGGGTCTTCCACAATTGTAGCAGTTTCGATCATGGCTAGAAGATCTCTTTTCATCATATGATCTAGACTTTGAGCTTCTTTCTTTGCCTCTACTCTTGTAGAATTTGTTGAAGTTCTTTACCATTAGGCTTATCTCTTCATTGGAAACTAGCTTGTCACTTGAGGTTGTGGGAGCATCACTTGTAGCTTTGTAAGCACCACTTGACTTGTTGTGAAGCTCTTCCTTATCCTTAAGTGTCATCTCATGGGCAACAATTCTTCCAATGACTTCGGTTGGCTTGAGATTCTTGTAGTTTGGCATCATCTGGATCAAGGTGCACACGGTGTCATACTTTCCATCCAAAGCTCTGAGAATCTTCTTGATGATGAATCGGTCGGTCATTTCTTCGCTTCCTAAGCCGGCAATCTCATTTGTGATGAGAGCAAGCCTAGAGTACATTTCAGCGACTCCTTCACCATCCTTCATCTTGAACTTGTCAAGTTGACCTTGAAGAATATCTAGCTTTGATTCCTTCACGGACTCGGTACCTTCGTGCATTTCAACCAAAGTATCCCAAATCTCTTTTGCATTCTCAAGACGGCTGATTTTGTTGAACTCCTCGGGACACAAGGCATTGAAGAGAATGTCACAAGCTTGAGCATTGTTTTGCAACATCCGCAATTCTTCCGTTGTAGCTTCGCGATCCGGAACTTTTCCTTCCTCGAAGAATTCACCTTGCATACCAACACAAATAATGCCCCATGCGGCTGGGTTATGACCAAGAATATGCATTTTCATTTTATGCTTCCAACTAGCAAAATTTGTACCATCAAAGTAAGGACCTCTACGAAAATTACCCTCACTAGGCGCCATACTCTCCTAGGTTGTGAAACCAAGCTTATGGAGTCAATGCAATGGAAACCAATACAATGGAGACCAAAGCTCGATACCACTTGTAGGATCGAAAGTATGTCTAGAGGGGGTGATTAGACTACTTGACAATATAAAAGTTATGCCTTTTGACAAAGAACAGTTTTGGCAGATTCACAATTATGATCAAGTCAAGCATCACCCTACACATGCAATTCTAGAGTATTGGCAGCGGAAAGTAAATTGCACATGTAGTAAAGAGAGGTGGAGAAGAGCAAACGCAATTTTGGAGACGCGGTGATTTTTCTCGTGGTTCCGATAGGTGGTGCTATCGTACTTCCACGTTGATGGAGACTTCAACCCACGGAGGGTAACGGCTGCGAGAGTCCACGGAGGGCTCCACCCACGAAGGGTCCACGAAGAAGCAACCTTGTCTATGCCATCATGGCCTACGCCC
Source organism: Aegilops speltoides (assembly GCA_021437245.1). Lineage (NCBI taxonomy): Eukaryota > Viridiplantae > Streptophyta > Magnoliopsida > Poales > Poaceae > Aegilops > Aegilops speltoides. The sequence goes on along the minus strand of CM038145.1, from coordinate 440,694,062 downwards.
ACGGAGGGCTAGCCTTACTCGGGGTAGATCTTCACGAAGTAGGTGATCTCCTTGCCCTTACAAACTTCTTGGTTCAACTCCGCATCCCGACGGAGGCTCCCAAGCGACACCTAACCAATCTAGGAGGCACCACCCTCCAAAAGGTAATAGATGGTGTTGATGAAGATGAACTCCTTGCTCTTGTGCTTCAAATGATAATCTCCCCAACACTCAACTCTCCTCGCTGATTTGGCTGTGGTGGAAGAAAGGATTGAGTGGAAAGCAACTTGGGAAGGCTAGAGATCAAGCTTCATATGGTGGTAGTGGAGCAACTTGATCTCAACACAAGGGTAGGTAGTTCTCTTCTCGAAATGTAAGGTAGGAGTGGTAGTTCTTTCGATGGCTCTCTCCGGGAATGAAGAGGGGTGGAGGGTATTTATAGCCTCCACACAAAATCCAACCGTTACACACATTTGACCAATCTCGGTGGGACCGAAGTTGACAACTCGGTGAGACCGAAAGTTCAAATAATGTGAGCGTTGGGATTTTCGTGGGACCGAAAATACAATCTCGGTTAGTCCAATTCGTGCAAAGACAAGAGCTTGCCAATCTCGGTGGGACCGACTTCATCATCTCGGTGACACCGATTTGATGATGAAGGTTACCGAAGCTTGGCAACTCAAGTTTCGGTGAGACCGAGTTCGAATCGGAAAATCCGAGTTTGCTAGGGTTTGGCTTTGTGGCTGAGGTGGTTCATCTCGGTGTGGTGAGTTTGGAAAATCGGTGGGACCGAGATTACTTATGAGTGTATATGGCGGTGAAAGTTCTTCGATAGTTTAGGAGATGTATCACTAAGCACTTTGAGCAACGGATCATCATCATAACCTCATCCCTTTTAATAGTATTGGCTTTCCTATGGACTCAATGTGATCTTGGATCACTAAGCCAAAAATGGAGTCTTGAGCTTTTGCCAATGCTTGCCTTAGCATTTTGAGGGGTCCACTTCTTGATCCTTGCCATACCCATATCTTGAACTTTCTGAAATGATTCTCAAGTAACTATTAGTTCAATGATATATATGTTGTTATTAATTACCAAAACCACCCGGGGATTAGTTGCACTTTCACCGCTGAGGCCGCCGCCCTAGATCAAACGCCCCCCACACCAACCATGAGGTGGAGAGGAGCCCGGCCGCGACCTTCCTCAGCGGTCGAGCTGTCCGGCAGGTGACCCCTCGGGTAGCAGCGAGATGGGGGGGAGGAGGGGAGGTGGTGGGTGGTGCTTGGGTTTCGCCCCAGGGTCGCCACCGAGGGGCGACATGGGGGAGGGGGGGGGGCTTCCCCCCATTTCCGGGCATCTAATGAACCATACAGGTTTCCTGCAAACAAAAAGATCGGACCATACATGTTTCCACTCACAAGGCCCACAACTTTATTAAAAGTGAAAACGATTCATCGGTGTTGCGGGAGCGACTCTAGAAGAGTAATGAAATCAAGAGACGTCAACACCAATATGGAACACGATGACATAGAATCATCAAATCACAGCCTTCATTTTTTTCATTTTTTCAAAATTTATGGTTTTAATTTAAGCCATTTTAGTGACTAAGCATATATTAAACACATGAGCTAAATTTAAAATATGTAGTTCTCATAAAAGGGGTCAAAATTTGTCTTACATATAATTTGCGACTTAAAATATCGTTACACAACATTTGCAAATATACCATTAAGCCACATTTGTAACTAAGATAGGCAACATAGCTACTCGACATTGCTAGCTAGATAGTACTGGAGTGGAGTGCAGCTTCTAGGCTATCTAGTCCTTGCCGGAGGAGAGGAGCGCATCGTCGAGATCGTCATTGGAGCCAAGTGGCTCGCCGGTAGCCCAACGACGATCGAGCTCGCGCCGGCGCTCAGCCTCCTCAAAGTAGTGATGAGCTCGATCAGCTGCTTCTCCTCCAACTCCCTAGGGGAGGGGGGAGTGCTGGCAGGATCACTCCACATTGAAGCGACATTTACTAAAGGAAATATGCCCTAGAGGCAATAATAAAGTTGTTATTTTATATTTCCTTATTTCATGATAAATGTTTATTATTCATGCTAGAATTGTATTAACCGGGAACTTGATACATCAATGGATACATAGACAAAACACCGTGTCCCTAGTAAGCCTCTACTAGACTAGCTCGTTAATCAAAGATCGTTAAGTTTCCTAACCATAAACATGTGTTGTCATTTGATGAACGAGATCACATCAATAGGAGAATGATGTGATGGACAAGACCCATCCGTTAGCTTAGCATAATGATCATTCAATTTTATTGCTATTGCTTTCTTCATGTCAAATACATATTCCTTCGACTATGAGATTTTGCAACTCCCGGATACCAGAGGAATACCTTGTGTGCATTCAAACATCACAACGTAACTGGGTGATTATAAAGATGCTCTACAGGTATCTCCGAAGGTGTTTGCTGGGTTGGCATAGATCGAGATTAGGATTTTTCACTCCGAGTATCGGAGAGGTATCTCTGGGCCCTCTCGGTAATGCATATCATAATAAATCTTGCAAGCAAAGTGACTAATGAGTTAGTTGCGGGATGATGCATTACGGAATGAGTAAAGATACTTGCCAGTAACTAGATTGAACTAGGTATGAAGATACCGACGATCGAATCTCGGGCAAGTAACATACCGACAGACAAAGGGAATAACGTATGTTGTCATAATGGTTCGGCCGATAAAGATCTTCATAGAATATGTGGGAGCCAATATGAGCATCCAGGTTCCGCTATTGGTTATTGATCGGAGAAGTGTCTCGGTCATGTCTACATAGTTCTCGAACCCGTGTCACATGCTTAACGTTCGTTGATGCTAGAGTAGTATTGGGATATTTCATGAGTGGTAACCAAATGTTGTTCGGAGTCCCGGATGAGATCCCGGGTGTCACGAGGAGTCTCGGAATGGTTGAGAGGTAAAGATTTATATATGGGAAGTCATATTTTGGGTTCAGGAAAAAGGTGCAGTTTTTTCGGTATTGTACCGGGAAGCTTCCAGAAGGTTCCGGAGGATTCCAGAGGAGTCCAGAAGTCCCCAAGTGGGTTCACCACGACCCAAGGGCTAGCATGGGATGCGGGGACGTTGCCTTATTGGGCTAGGAGCACCAAGTCCTCAAAAGTCCATATGGCTAGGGAAGGCATAAAAGGAAGGAGTCCTAGTAGGAATAGGATTGGACTTGAATCCAAGTCCTCTCCCCCTTAACTGTGCCCTAGGACTTGGAGGGGATGTTCCCACGCCCCTCCACCTATATATAGAGGGGAGGGGCGCCCCAAGAGGATACGCCAAGCCCTTGGCACCCTCTCTCTCCCGTTACTCCGTAGTTCCACCGCCTCGTTTTGGCGACGCTTAGCGAAGCGCTGTCAGTGCTCCACCACCACCATCACCACCATGCTGTCATGTTGGTTGTGATCCCATCTACTTCTCCTAAGTTTCCACTTGCTGAATCAAGAAGGAGGAGACGTCATCAAGCCGCATGTGTGCTAACTCGGATGTGTTGTCCGTTTGGCACTAGATCGGTTGGACCATGATCGGATCGCTTGGTGGTAAGCAGTACGACTACATAAACCACGTGATAAACGCTTCCGCTTTTTGTCTACAAGGGTACATAGACACACTCTCCCCCTATCGTTGCTATGCATCTCCTAGATAGATCTTGCGTGAGCGTAGGAATTTTTTTGAAATTGCATGCTACGTTCCCCAACAGCGATATAAGAGCCAGGTCTATGCGTAGATGATATGCACGAGTAGAACACAAAGAATTATGGGCGGTGATAGTCATACTGCTTACCACCAACGTCTTTTTTTGATTCGGTGGTATTGTTGGATGAATGTCGGGGGTTGGGTGCGACATATGCCAAAGGATGGCTTATCATGGAGGGGGCGTAGAACATCGCCGGTGCCTGGAAACGGGATGAGGCGAAGACATGCACGTCGGCGGATCTTACCCAGCTTCGGGGCTCTCCGTGGAGATAAAACCCCTACTGCTGCTCTGTGGGGTCTCCGCATGATCACTAAGGCAAAGTGGGTACAAGGTTGCTCCTTGAGCTGTATTATGGAGGTAGGAGGAGGCAAGGCTAGCTCTTTCCTTCCTATATGATCTGGTCTAGTGCTGATGGATTCGAACCCTTTGCATGGGTGCCCTGGGAGGTTTATATAGGCCTACCCCCAGGGGTACAATGGTAAAACCGGATGGATGCGGGTCCCATCCGTCTGTCTCTCAGGCCGCCGTCTTCTCCGCCGACTACTGGGGCCCGCCGACTGGTGGGTACCGCCGATTGGCCTTTGATGCAGGCGTCGGCCCTTGTCCTCCATGGTAGTCTTGCCGGCCACGGATCACTGTAGCCGTGCTTCTAATGACGCGGGCTTGGTCATGGGGTCATGGCAACGGTGCCGCCGCCTGACGGGCGATCACTGTTGCCATTCCCCGTTGTGTCTGGTTAATGGCATGTGGGGCCTGTGGGAGGGGCCAGCCGACTCCGGGGGGCCGACTCCCAACGGGTCCGTCTCGTGGCGCTCTTGCCGTCTTCATGTCACGCCCAATATGCGACCCTATCCAAAAGGAACTCGAAGGTCCCACTAAGGATAGACCCGCATATTGAAACGCTTTTGCAAGGTGGATATCATTACATAATAGCGGGGATACATACAAAATGGCATACAATGCCACATGAATACGACAATACATCATATACAAGATCAACATCCGACTACGGATGAAACATAAACAGAAACTCAAACAACATCCACCCTGCTAGCCCAGGTTGCCGACCTGGAACCTATCCCCTGATCGAAGAAGAAGCAGAAGAAGAACTCAACGCAAGCAAGCATCGCTCTCGCGTCATGATCATCACAAAACCTGTACCTGCAACTGTTGTTGTAGTAATCTGTGAGCCATGAGGACTCAGCAATCCCATTACCATGGGTACCAAGACTAGCAAAGCTTAATGGGAAAGGAAGGGGTAAAGTGGTGAGGTTGCAGCAGCGACTAAGCATGTATGGTGGCTAACATACGCAAATAAGAGCGAGAAGAGAGCAAATGGAACGATCGTGAAGCTAGCAATGATCAAGAAGTGATCCTGAACTCCTGCCTACGTCAAACATAACCCAGAAACCGTGTTCACTTCCCGGACTCCGCCGAGAAGAGACCATCACGGCTACACACGCGGTTGATGCGTTTTAATTCGGATCTGGTGTCAAGTTGTCTAAACCCGGACATTAACAAATTCCCATCTGCCACATAACCGCGGACATGGCTCTCGAAAGTTTATACCCTGCAGGGGTGTCCCAACTTAGCCCATGACAAGCTCTCGCGATCAACGAAGGAATAGACCTTCTCCGGGGCGACCCGATCGGTCTCGGAATCCCGGTTTACAAGACATTTCGACAATGGTAAAACAAGACCAGCAAAGCCTCGGCGTTCGACATCTGATAGTAGCAGCGTATCTCGTCTCGAGCCACGACCGGATGAGCAATCCGTTACAACTAAAACCAGACCTCAAGTTTCCAGGGGCGCTACAAAGGGCTCTAGTTTGAACCAACACTTAGACAAGCATTGGCCGGGGGGCTGAATAAAGATGACCTTTGGGTTAATTACTCCCAAGGAAATATAGGTGGTGGTGAGGCAAATGGTAAAAGTCAATGTTGGGCCTTCTTTGGACAAGTTTTATTCAAAGCGAACCGTCAGGGGGTCCCATAAATCACCCGACCGCGTAAGGAGCGCAAAATCCGGGAACATAATACGGTATGGCGGAAACTAGGGCGGCAAGAGTGGAACAAAACACCAGGCATAAGGCCGAGCCTTCCACCCTTTACCAAATATATAGATGCATTAATAATATAAGAGATATTGTGATATCCCAACATAAACCCTGTCCACCATGGAGAAATCTTCAACTTCACTGCAACTAGCAAGCGCTATAAGAGGGCTGAGCAAAGCGGTAACATAGCCAAACAGTGGTTTGCATAGGAAAGGTGTCAAAGGTTAGAGGTTCATGGCAATTTGGGATGGCTTGATAAGCGGGTAATAGGTAGCGCAACATAGCGAAAGAAGCGAGGCAACTAGCATAGCAATGATAGTAGTGAGATCCGAGGTAGCGATCATCTTGCCGAAATCCCGCTAGGAAGAAGAACGAGTCCATGAAGAAGATGAATCCACGAAGATTTAACCAAGCGTGAGCGAGCGAATCCTCACGATCGCAGCAAACAGGAACTAACAAGAAGAAGCACACAACATAGGTAAACACACCACACATGAATAAGGCATGATGCACAACAAGCATGATGCATGACCAAGCTACATGAAGCTACTCATGGCAAGATATGATGCAAACAAGAACAACACATCAAGGCAAGTTTAAATGAGGCCGGGAACAACATATAACAATTCCGGTAAGTCCTCATATGCAAATTTCGAAATGGGTCCAGAACTGAATAAACCTTATGTTCAAGTTTTTAAACAGCAAGTTAAGATGCACCACGATGAACTACATGAAATTCTAGTCAAGTTACATATAAAGTTCATTAGATTCGGAGCTACGGCCAAGAAGATATGAGCAAATCAAGTTAAACATGGCATTGATGCAAAATGCACCCAAACATCAAGCAAACACACCAAAACAAGGATGCAACATGATAATATGGCACTACATGCAAAATCAAGCAAGTTTCATATAGAGCACACTCAAAACGGAGCAACGGTGCAACACACACACACACACTATACAAGTCATAACAATAATCTGTCCATAACAGCAACTAGGCATCTTACAAGCATCAAAACAATAAGCTACAGCATCCCAACATAATAACAAAAGGCATGGTCATGAAGTACTGGTAAAGCATAACAAAACATGAGCACTGAGCTATCTCCAGAAATCACTAGAACATGCTCAAAAAGACATGGAGATATTGCAAATAATAACAGTTTCAGACTTTAGCAGAAATAACATCAGGTTGCAATGTTTAGAGCTATCAAACAACATGTTACAGGAACATATCATGGCAAACAAAGTCATGGCATGAATCTACTAAAAGCATAGATCAAAAGTCCCTTACTGACCATGAGCCAAAAAGGATCAGAGAATATGATGGCACCCATGTAAACATGGCAAGTTATATTACAGATTCAAACATGGCAGTAACAACAATAAGTAGGCATGTTCGTGAGCTTGAACCACTCACCACCGAGCAATACATGGCATGGCAAGGCAACCAACAGTAAGAAGGCATGTTTATGAAGCTAAGCATGTCAAGAGCAAGTTCATAGGGTGCATGGATCACTAGGAAAACACATGGGAACAAGTGAACTTAATGTTAACAGGTTGACAGCAACATTTTCAAGCAAATTTAGAGCAAGATAACAACATGTTACAGCAGGCTATAATTGCAAACAAGGGCATGAATGGATAGAGCATGACATGTAGATCAAAAGATGTTTATAGGTCATCTCCAGATTATGCATAGGATGATTACTAGAAGCATGTTAACATAGCAACAAAATATAACAGAATCTGTCAGGAAAACAGCAATAGCAACTACCCTACTTAACAAGCTTGATACACTCAGCACACAACTCACAAAAATACATAGTTGGCACCCCTGGAAAGATGGCATGGCATAGATCAACATTCATGTAGACATCAACCTCATAGGATGCACACATCAATCGTGGCAAAAATGATAAAACAGCAAGTTATAACAAGTTCAGCAGATTAACATCAACATGCACTCTTCCAACAGCATTTCGGGCATCAAGATGATCTCAAATGAAAATGATGCAATGGAATGAAATGATCTACTCGTCGAGGTGAACAATTTGACATATTATACGCACGAAATGAAGCTACGGATGCAGAGATGTGATGCAATGAATATGGCATGATGAAACTGGAATCTGGGGACTTAGACGAATTCTCACCCCCGAAAAGTCAACCCGGGACGAGGAGATCCCGGGACGGAGCGGATCCAGGACGGGGCATGCGTTTGGTTGGACGTGCGGGTGGATCTGATCCACCCCGCGGTGGATCCGCCCGGAGTGGAGCTCCGGCGAGCTCCGCGAGCTCCGGCGAGGTGGTTCCAGCCACGGAAGCCGGAGGCGGCGGCACGACGCAATGGCGCTTGGCGGCGGAGGAGCGGCGGCCTCGGGAGGGCCGGAGGCCTTGGCGCGCCAGCGCGCAATCGGAGGCGGGCCGGCGGCTCCGGTCACCGGGGAGGAGCGGGCGGCGCGGGCGAGAGGGCCGAGGCGGGCAGGGCCGGCGCGCGCGCCCGGGAGGCGCGCGCGCCGAGAAGGGGGGCGGCGGCGGCCGGCGAAAGGCGGCGGGCGGGCGGGCGGCGGCGCTGCGGGCGGGGAGGCAGACGGGCATGCGGCGCTGACGGCCGGGCGGCGGCGATGAAGCGGTCCGGCGGCGGCGCGCTGGGCCCATGGGCCAGATCTGGGCAGCGGGCCTGGGCGGCAGAGACGACGACGCGGACAGGTGGCGGGCTCCCATTGGCGAAGGCTTGGGCGGCGACGCGTCCGCCCGTCCGGACGTGTCCGGGCGGCGCGAGAGGAGCGGGCTAGGGTTAGGGAAATAGACCGCGAATTTGGAGAGGGATCACACATATATAGAGGGAGCTAGGAGTGTCCAAATGAGGAGCGGTTTTTGCCACGTGATCGTGATCGAACGACCGAGAGCATGGAGGAGAGTTAGATGGGTTTTGGGCCACTTTGGAGGGTGTTGGGCTGCAACAAAGAGGGCTTTACGGTTACCCGGTTAACCGTTGGAGTACTAAACGACCTCCAAATGGCACGAAACTTGACAAGCGGTCTACCGGTGATATACCAAGGCCGCTTGGCAAACCTCGGGCCATTCCGAGAAAGTTTAACACCCGCACATGAAAGGAGACAAGAAGGGGACGCCGGGTGAGATAGGAGCGCCGGATTGCAAAACAGACAACGGGGAAAAGGCTCGGATGCATGAGACGAACATGTATGCAAATGCGATGCACATGAAGACATGATAAGAAATGCAGATGATGACATGGCAAAGTGCAACACGCAAGCAAATGACATGGCAACGACAGCGAATAACTGGCAGACACCTGGCGCATCGAATCCGGGGCGTTACAACACTCCTCCACTAACAAGAGATCTCGTCCCGAGATCTTAGGACCGAGATGGAAGGGAAAAGGGATGAGGTGAAACAAGAACTCAAGAGAGGAAGCAAAGAATCGAGAGCACTCGAGAAGAAAAGATGAACGAGGAGAATGACGAGAATCGAAAGCTCACGACATCAGATAGACTAAGAAATCACTCATTCTAACCGGAGTGGTTAGAATTAGAAAAGAAATGAATAAGACTGAAAGGATTTAGGCAGCACTCCAGCTAAAAATGAAAGGAATAGAACACGAGGTAGAGAGGATGGAATGACACTTGAAGAAGACATGACACAAAACCTCCGGAAAGAATTGAAAGAGTTGAATGAAAAGAACGGAGAAGAAAATGACAACTTGTGCCACGAATGAAATAGAAAGCAACCTCGGAAGAAAGGATTGAACGGAGTTGTTGAGAAAATCAACAACGGAAAGAATAAGCTTGTTGTGGTCTTATAGATAACATCTCAAAATTATGAGGTGATTTCCGACCACAAACGGAAATGATTGGATAGCTGAGAAGAACGAAGAAATGCAAAACTCCACTTCAAAAGGATACAGAGAATTAATTGCACTTTGATATGCAAGAAGAAAGATACTAGATCTCCTTGAACAAGGATCTTGATGAACACTGGAACGAAGCACCGGGATAAATAGAGAACGATAACTGGAATGATGGCCTCCGGTGAAAAGAAACAGAAATCAACTCCTGAAATACTCCGGATGGATGAAAAGAATTTGCATGACTTGAAACAATTTGATAGGATAACATCGAGCTAGCACCGCGAATCTCCGGGAGAACAGACAAGATTGAGAGGAAAAACTCTTCTTCGGTCTTCAAATGACGACGAGAAAACACCACCAAAATTACTGAGATACTCCGGGAGAATGAAAAGCGAAGAGGTTGAGCCAAGAATGAAAATGATTTGAAATCGATCTTGGAAAAGGCATGTGACTGATGAAATCCATTCTTATGTCCCACTCGAAAAGAATTGCGAATAACTCCATGGGAATTAGAAGAGTCAGGTAAGATCCTGGGAAAAGACCTGTGGGTTAGGGCCCACTGAAGAGATAACACCGTTGGAAAGGATTGTTGAGAAGATAGATGATGCAATGGATGATTGAAATATTAGAATGAGGTGACGACCTCGAATTAATTGAAACATAGACGAATCTTCTGAGATGTCTTCCGAACTCCGAAATGATAAAATGGCGAGAGGCGAACGAGCAAAAGGGAAATACTTGAGCCGAGGGAAAGAATATGATCAACCCGAAAAACTTGAATTGAGTCCACCGGAAAGAAAAAGAGTTGAAGAATGTCAAATGAGACGAGAATTCACCGGTTGAAATGATTGACAAAAGATTGAAGAGACCCCACACGAATGAAATTGATGCTCGAAACAGACTGAGGCTCCGGGAAGAAGAGGGTGGTAGGGTGGGAAAAACACAGGCAACTAGAAGGGGGAATCGACGAATATCTTGAAGAGAAAACACCGACTGAAATCATTGAGGAAAGAAAGTAAAGACTTCGCACGAGTAGGATGGATACACGATTATGGACTCCGGTTCCGAGATGAAAGAAGGGTGGGCGGGTGGAAAAAACAAAGCCAACTTCGGACAGGGAAACAACAACGATGTCGGGGGAAGAACTGAGGATTGAACTCCCGAAAGACAAAGAGGTTCGAGTCGACTTGACGAGAATTGCACCGGATGAAAGGAGGATGGACACCTCACGAAACTAACCACGTGATCCTAAAGAAAAATTTAAACGGGAAGAGGAGTAAGTCAAAACACCAACGTCAAGATTCCTCACCGAGCGCATTTAAGGGGTGAGGAGTAAAAAGAATTCCTACTCTCCGATATAACTAGACTCCGAAAATAGTTTTGTTCTAGACTCCACAACGGCCAAACTACACGATCAATCAAGGGGGCTCCTAAGGTCGGTCGAGGCTCTGATACCAACTTGTCACGCCCAATATGCGACCCTATTCAAAAGGAACTCGAAGGTCCCACTAAGGATAGACCCGCATATTGAAACGCTTTTGCAAGGTGGATATCATTACATCAACATTACATAATAGCGGGGATACATACAAAATGGCATACAATGCCACATGAATACAACAATACATCATATACAAGATCAACATCCGACTACGGATGAAACATAAACAGAAACTCAAACAACATCCACCCTGCTAGCCCAGGCTGCCGACCTGGAACCTATCCCCTGATCGAAGAAGAAGCAGAAGAATAACTCAACGCAAGCAAGCATCGCTCTCGCGTCATGATCATCGCAAAACCTGTACCTGCAACTGTTGTTGTAGTAATCTGTGAGCCACGAGGACTCAGCAATCCCATTACCATGGGTACCAAGACTAGCAAAGCTTAATGGGAAAGGAAGGGGTAAAGTGGTGAGGTTGCAGCAGCGACTAAGCATGTATGGTGGCTAACATACGCAAATAAGAGCGAGAAGAGAGCAAATGGAGCGATCGTGAAGCTAGCAATGATCAAGAAGTGATCACGAACTCCCGCCTCGTCAAACATAACCCACAAACCGTGTTCACTTCCGGACTCGGCGAGAAGAGACCATCACGGCTACACACGCGTTGATGCGTTTTAATTCGGATCTAGTGTCAAGTTGTCTACAACCGGACATTAACAAATTCCCATCTGCCACATAACCGCGGGCACGGCTCTCGAAAGTTTATACCCTGCATGGGTGTCCCAACTTAGCCCATGACAAGCTCTCGCGATCAACGAAGGAATAGACCTTCTCCCAGGACGACCCGATCAGTCTCGGAATTCCGGTTTACAAGACATTTCGACAATGGTAAAACAAGACCAGCAAAGCCTCCCGGCGTGCCGACATCCTGATAGTAGCCGCGCGTATCTCGTCTCAGGTCACGACCGGATGAGCAATCCGTACAACTAAAACCAGACCTCAAGTTTCCCTGAGGGGGCGCTGCAAAGGGCTCTAGTTTGGACCAACACTTAGACAAGCATTGGCCCGGGGGCTGAATAAAGATGACCTTTGGGTTAATTACTCCCAAGGGAAATATAGGTGGTGGTGAGGCAAATGGTAAAAGTCAATGTTGGGCCTTGCTGGACAAGTTTTATTCAAAGCGAACTGTCAGGGGGGTCCCATAAATCACCCGACCGCGTAAGGAGCATAAAATCCGGGAACATAATACGGTATGAGCGGAAACTAGGGCGGCAAGAGTGGAACAAAACACGGGCATAAGGCCGAGCCTTCCACCCTTTACCAAATATATAGATGCATTAATAATATAAGAGATATTGTGATATCCCAACATAAACCCTGTCCACCATGGAGAAATCTTCAACTTCACCTGCAACTAGCAACGCTATAAGAGGGGCTGAGCAAAGCGGTAACATAGCCAAACAATGGTTTGCATAGGAAAGGTGTCAAAGGTTAGAGGTTCATGGCAATTTGGGATGGCTTGATAAACAGGTAATAGGTAGCGCAGCATAGCGAAAGAACGAGGCAACTAGCATAGCAATGATAGTAGTGAGATCCAGGGTAGCGGTCATCTTGCCTGAAATCCCGCTAGGAAGAAGAACGAGTCCATGAACAAGATGAATCCACGAAGACGAACCAAGCGTAGACGAACGAATCCTCACGATCGCAACGAAACAGGAACAAACAAGAAGAAGCACACAGCATAGGTAAACACACCACACATGAACAAGGCATGATGCACAACAAGCATGATGCATGACCAAGCTACATGAAGCTACTCATGGCAAGAGATGATGCAAACAAGAACAACACATCAAGGCAAGTTTAAATGAGGCCGGGAACAACATATAACAATTCCGGTAAGTCCTCATATGCAAATTTCGAAATGGGTCCAGAACTGAATAAACCTTATGTTCAAGTTGTTAAACAGCAAGTTAAGATGCACCACGATGAACTATACGAAATTCTAGTCAAGTTACATATAAAGTTCATTAGATTCGGAGCTACGGCCTAGAAGATATGAGCAAATCAAGTTAAACATGGCATTGATGCAAAATGCACCCAAACATCAAGCAAACACACCAAAACAAGGATGCAGCATGATAATATGGCACTACATGCAAAATCAAGCAAGTTTCATATAGAGCACACTCAAAACGGAGCAACGGTGCAACACACACACACTATACAAGTCATAACAATAATCTGTCCATAACAGCAACTAGGCATCTTACAAGCATCAAAACAATAAGCTACAGCATCCTAACATAATAACCAAAGGCATGGTCATGAAGTACTGGTAAAGCATAACAAAACATGAACACTGAGCTATCTCCAGAAATCACTAGAACATGCTCAAAAAGACATGGAGATATTGCAAATAATAACAGTTTCAGACTTTAGCAGAAATAACATCAGGTTGTAATGTTTAGAGCTATCAAACAACATGTTACAGGAACATATCATGGAAAACAAAGGCATGGCATGAATCTACTAAAAGCATAGATAAAAAGTCCCTTACTGACCATGAGCCAAAAAGGATCAGAGAATATGATGGCACCCATGTAAACATGGCAAGTTATATTACAGATTCAAACATGGCAGGAACAACAATAAGTAGGCATGTTCGTGAGCTTGAACCACTCACCACAGAGCAATACATGGCATGGCAAGGCAACCAACAGTAAGAAGGCATGTTTATGAAGCTAAGCATGTCAAGAGCAAGTTCATAGGGTGCATGGATCACTAGGAAAACACATGGGAACAAGTGAACTTAATGTTAACAGGTTGACAGCAACATTTTCAAGCAAATTTAGAGCAAGATAACAACATGTTACAGCAGGCTATAATTGCAAACAAGGGCATGAATGGATAGAGCATGACATGTAGATCAAAACATGTTTATAGGTCATCTCCGGATTATGCATAGGATGATTACTAGAAGCATGTTAACATAGCAACAAAATATAACAGAATCTGTCAGGAAAACAGCAATAGCAACTACCCTACTTAACAAGCTTGATACACTCAGCACACAACTCACAAAAATACATGGTTGGCACACCTGTAAAGATGGAATGGCATAGATCAACATTCATGTAGACATCAACCTCATAGGATGCACACATCAATCGTGGCAAAAATGATAAAACAGCAAGTTATAACAGTTTCAGCAGATTAACATCAACATGCACTCTTCCAACAGCATTTCGGGCATCAAGATGATCTCAAATGAAAATGATGCAATGGAATAAAATGATCTACTCGTCGAGACGAACAATTATACATATTATACGCACGAAACGGAGCTACGAATGCAGAGATGTGATGCAATGAATATGGCATGATGAAACTGGAATCTGGGGACTTAGACGAATTCTCACCCCCGAAAAGTCAACCCGGGACGAGGAGATCCCGGGACGGAGCGAATCCAGGACGAGGCATGCGTTTGGTTGGACGTGCGGGTGGATCTGATCCACCCCGCGGTGGATCCAGCCGGAGTGGAGCTCCGGCGAGCTCCGCGAGCTCCGGCGAGGTGGTTCCGGCCACGGGGAAGCCGGAGGCGGGCGGCACGACGGCGGGCGCGGGCGGGCGGAGGAGCCTCAGCGGCCTCGGGAGGCCGGAGGCCTGGGCACGGCCGGGCGCAGCAAGCCGGAGGCGGGCCGGGGCGGCTCCGGCCACCGGCGGGAGGCCGGCGGCTGCGGGCGAGGAGGCGAGGCGGGCAAGGCGGCAGTGGCGCTCGGGAGGCGGCGGCGGAGGCGGGAAGGCGGCGGGCGGCGAAGCGGCGGCGGCCGGCCGGCGGCGGCGCTTCGCCGCGGCGGGAGGCAGACGGACGGTGTGGGCGGCGGCGGCGGGCGGCGGCGACGAAGCGGTCCGGTCGGGCGGCGGCCTTGGCCCCTTGGCAGATCTGGGCAGCGGCCCTGGGCGGCGGAGACGACGAGCGGACAGGTGGCGGGCTCCCATTGGCCGGGGGCGCGGCGGCGGACGCGTCCGGCTCCGTCCGGACGTGTCCGGCGGCGCGGAGAGGAGCGGGGCTAGGGTTAGGGGGAAATAGACCGCGAATTTGGAGAGGGATCACATATATATAGGTAGAGGGAGCTAGGAGTGTCCAAATGAGGAGCGGTTTTCGGCCACGTGATCGTGATCGAACGACCGAGAGCATGGAGGAGAGTTAGATGGGTTTTGGGCCACTTTGGATGGGGTGTTGGGCTGCAACAAAAGAGGGCTTTACGGTTACCCGGTTAACCGTTGGAGTACCAAACGACCTCCAAATGGCACGAAACTTGACAAGCGGTCTACCGGTGATATACCAAGGCCGCTTGGCAAACCTCGGGCCATTCCGAGAAAGTTTACCACCCGCACATGAAAGGAGACAAGAAGGGGACGCCGGGTGAGATAGGAGCGCCGGATTGCAAAACGGACAACGGGGAAAAGGCTCGGATGCATGAGACGAACATGTATGCAAATGCGATGCACATGAAGACATGATAAGAAATGCAGATGATGACATGGCAAAGTGCAACACGCAAGCAAATGACATGGCAACGACAGCGAATAACTGGCAGACACCTGGCGCATCGAATCCGGGGCGTTACACTTCAGTACTCCCGTTGACTGGTGGGACCCGCCGTATCTGGGTCGTACAAACAGCCCGTCGTGGGCACAGGGCTCCGCCCCCAAGGGCTGATGTCAGGGCCGGCATGGCAACAGTGCCACACCAGATGGAGATCTCCATCGGACGGCGTATTGTGGCCATGCCTGCCTTCAATAAACGGGGTGGTTGGAGTTGCATGCCGACTCCCTATAGCCGGCCTCTCCAGAAGTCGCCGGCCAGGAGTCGGCTTATTTTGGAGCCGCCTTTGGGACTCGGCTTATCTTGGAATCGCCTCTGGGACTCGGCTTATCTTGGAGTCGCCTCTGGGACTCGGCTTATCTTGGAGTCGCCTCTAGGACATCTTGGAGTCGCCTCTGGGACTCGGCTTATCTTGGAGTCGCCTCTGGGACTCGAGGGGCGCAACCTGCCCCGATGTCTTGAAAGGTTATGGGACTCGGGTTAGCCTACCCGTGGCCTATTACTCCGACAGTAGTGCCCGAAGCTGGTGAGGCTCCGAGGGTGATACGTCGTGGGGCCTCAATAGTTTCACTCTTCTGGTGGTGGGATCTGGGCCTTGCTTGCCGTCTTCCTTCAGGCCGACTATCTGGAGTCGGACTCGTAGAGGGTCGTCTTGCCCCCTAAGGAGTTTGAAAGTCGCGGTGGGAACCAGGCGGCGTGCCTGATACGCTTCCCCGCGGTCGCACGCTACGGACCCGTCGCGCGGCGCCATGTGGCAGGGACAGTTTGCCTACCCACGCGCGCGATGGGACAGGCCGTCAGGTGGGGCCCGCCACTACTTCGCCTCGGCACGCGATCGGATCCGTCGTGGCCGAGCGGACGATTGGGGTTCCCACGTCGTTACTGCGTGCAGTAACTTCGTGGGGTGAATCGTGGGGGGCGTGGGGTCCTGCGCGCAGTTAATCCCACGCCCGCCCCATCGGCTTCTCAGCCCATAGGCCTATAAGTAGGCGGGGGGAGCAGGACAGCGAGGCACGCGCGCCCATCTCCTCCTCGCTCCCTCTCGCTTCCTCTTGCTTCCTCTCGCTTCCTTTTTGCCGCCGCCGTGCCGAACCACACCGCGCCCGCAGCGATGAGCTCTTCCTCCGCTGCCGCGGCTCCTGCCGTGCGCTCCGGCGTGTGGGACGGCTCCGAGGTGGACGACGACCTCATCGAGCTCCTCCACAAGACGCGTCGGCTCCCCGGCGCAAACCTGGTTGTCGGGGTCCGGACGCGTGTCCGTGGCCTCGAGCACCTATGGGGCACTCGGGGGCCCCTTCTGGTTCGGCGGGGGGAGCGAGGGTCGCGCGCAGAGCGGATCGAGGTCGAGCACGCGCGGGGAGACGGGCGATCTTTACCCAGCTTCGGGGCTCTCCGGAGAGATAACACCCCTACTGCTGCTCTGATTTGCTATATAATCTGGCTCGAACGCGCGAGCCTATGGTTGTGTCGCGGGCGTCGAATGAACCGAACCCCTTCTATGTGCGCATGGGCCACCCTTTTATAGTCTGAAGGGGGTACCCACAGGTGGCAGCGTAGGAAGAGGGGGTATAAGCGTAAAAGCGCAGGTTGGTACAACAGTGCACAACAGTGCCCTACCTAACTCTGACGGTAGGGGACAAGGGCATTAAATGCCCGTCCGGTCGCCCAACAATGCAAGTGGAGTGACCGTTAGGTGAACCTCCGGGTGCCACGATGGCGCCTCTGTCAGCTCCGTTTTCCACCTCGCTCCGCATGGTTGCGTATTATCCCGCCACGTGCTCTTGGGGTGGCTTTGGTGATGACGCGTCACGGTGGTGCACTGGAGTTGGGTGGCAGTCTTGCGCTGACAAGTGCCTTGCATGATCCCGCCGTTCACAGCCGCAAGCTTGTCGCCACATGGACCTGCCGGGCGCTACTGGCGCCAAGCGGCAAGTTTTTCGGCGATGCCGTGGTTAGTCCTCCCGGCAAGCTCCTCTTGCCGGGGCCTTCGTTTTCTAGGCTGATACTTTGTTCTTGAATGGCAGTGGTAAGGAGTGGTGGGGAGACTTGCCGGGCGTCAGGTGAGCCTTGCCTCGGGATGCTACGACTGCCCGTGCACAAGTTCGGGGTACTAAGGTGCCCCCCTACTTTAGTACACCGACAGAGCCCCCGGCTGGGCGGACGGTGCAGTGCGGCGTTGTTGGGCCAGGCCCAAGACAGTGCACGGACACACGTGGCCCGAGTTCGCACAGCAACGGGCTCCACACCCACTGCGCTCTCCCGCAACGGCACGCGTCGATTGCGGCGTTGTGGGAGACGTGGGCCAATACTTAATTCCAGGAAATGCGTAACGCTCGCATCTCCTGTTTATAAGCAGGGGGACCGGGGCCGTTCCCCCACTTCCGCCACTCGCAGCTCCTTCCTCCGAAAGCTCCGCTGTTCCCCCCTCGTCTCCCGAATCGAGAGGAAAATAGCGCTCCGCCGCCCGTCGCCGTCGTCACCTTCGCCCCCCCCGTCATGGCTCCGAAAACCGGGAAGGCTACGAAGGCCGCGAAGGCTGCGAAGGCCGCAAAATCGGCCAAGGCGCTGGAGCTTGAGGCGCTGCGTAGGAAGCAGGTGCTCTTTCCCCCCGAGCTTACTCCGGCGGCGTTGCGGACGGAGTTTTACCTTTTCTGGTCGACGGAAACGCGTGCGCATCCGCGCACGCCGGTGATTTCCGCGGAGGCCTCCAAATCGAAAAAGTGCCCCAGGGGGTACTACTTCTTCCCTGTGTTCTTCTACTGCGGGCTCTGTCCACCTTTTTCCGATTTCTTTTGTGATATCATGAACACCTATGGGTTTCATCTGCTTGACTTCACCCCCAACGCCGTTCTGACAATGGCGGTTTTCGCACACCTTTGCGAGAACTTCGTTGGCATCCTCCCCAATGTGGCCCTCTTCCGTCATTACTTCTCCCCTCGGGATGAAAAAGGGGAGCCGCTGGCTGGCGGAATCGCCTGGACCTCCCGGATGGGTGTGAAGGAGGTGTACTTGTCGGGCGAACTCCGCAGCAAGTGGGACGAGTGGAGGGCGGAGTGGTGTTGGATCTGTGACGACAACCCGCCGTCGTTCACCGAGCTGCGCAAGACTCGGGTGGTGCGTGGCAACGACTGGAGCGCTCTGTCGCCGGACGACGCCAAGCTGTCGATCGCCACCACCCGAATCCTCCGGCTCAGGCAGGCCGGGCTCACCACAGGGGCGGTTGGCGCGGATTTCCTCCGCCGCCGTATCGCCCCTCTGCAAGCGAGGGGGCGGCCTGCCTGGCAGTTCAGCGGCCCGACAGATTCCATGAGGCTGCGCCCAGGCCTCAACTCCAACTTCACGGTCATGGAGCTCAGCGCGATGTTGAGGGAGATGTTCAAACATGATCCCAATCATCCAGAGTGGTTCTAGTTGGCGCGGGGTGTCGTCCCTTTGTGCAACAATTCCCAGCACGATCGCATCTGCGCGATGATGCCAGAGTGTGATTCGCATGGGATAAATACGAATTGGATAGAGCCTGCTGCCGAGGTCGTGCAACAATTTTTTGACAACTTGTCGGAGGCGGCAGTCAACTCCGATGAGCGAAACTCCTCACCCGCACCACTGCTTTGAAGAGCTAGCATATATTGCTAGCCGGGCGAAGAGGCCGCAGCGCGCGCGCGGCGAAGTTGATTCTGTTGGCGGAGGCAGCGCCTTGTGGCAACAAGCCTTGCCGCCCTTGAAGCGCTTAGCCGGGAAGGCGGCGAAGGAGAAGTCGAGGCCAGACGGCGAAGTCTGCCGAGGGTGCGAGCGCCAGCCGTCTCGGGCGGCTCGCCACAGCAGAGCCTGGCGCAGCCCCAATTCCGCCCGAGAAGGCGTCTTCGTCGGGTCGGAGAGCTGGCGGAGAACAGGCCGCCCGCAGCCGCGGGCGCGCGCGGACACGTTCTATCACTGGCGGCGCAGCAGCCGCTGGCGGATCGAGCAGCGCGGCAACCGAGGCGGGTCTTCCCGGTCGCCACGCTGATCTGTCGTGGCCCCGGCAAGCGCGGAGGAGCCCACCCCTCCACGCGTCGTGTCGAGAGGGTACCGGAGTTCGATCTCTCCGCGTTGAGCTCCGACGACGACGAGGAGGAAGAGGAGGGGGAGTAAGGCTTTCCTCGCACCGTGCTTGCCTTCTCTCAATCTTTCTTATTGCTTGTCTTGTATCTAATCTGCTTTTCTCCAAACTCATGCCTCGTACCAGGACTTTGGCGGAGAGGGCGGCGAAGAGGGCTAAAGTCCCCGTGGTCAACGTCGAAGACGATCCTGCCGTGATAGCAGAAGATACGTCCGAGACCATTTTGACGGACCCAATCCCTTCTCCTTGCAGCAGCCCCCAGCACAGCCCTCGACGTGAGCGTCTTGATTCATCCTTCGTCATGGGGGGGTGCAAGGTCGCTTCTACCCCAGCCAGCATCTTGATCGTTGGCTCTTTTGCATGCAGGAGGAGAGCAGGCCCCCCAGGGGCAGCCGGGGTTCGACGCAGAGGCGTCGTCGGCCTCTACTACGCCACCGAGGGCCGACTCCCCGGTGTGGGATCCGTCTCCGACAAGGATGGGGTCTCCGGCAAAGGCGAGGCAGCGAGCCCGGCGATGGAACCCGTGATTCATGAGTCAGCGGGTGAGCTTCCTCGTCGGGGTTCTTCCCTTGGAACCTGCTGCTCTCTCTTTATTTTCTTCTGGTCGTTGATTATCTCTTTTCTTCCCTGCCTTCAGATGTTCCCCTTGGGGACCTGATGGAGGCCGAGGTCGCCACTGAGGGGGACGGCCGTGGCAACTCCGATGACGCCGCTGCCACCGAGGAAGGGGCCGGCGCGGAGGGGTCCACCGGCGAGGGGGCTGCCGGGGCAGCCGGCACAGGGGCCGGTGATCGCGCCGACGGCCCGGAGGACGCAGGAGCACAGGGTGTTGTGCCGACCGCTGATCCCTCCGCCGCTGGCACGGCGCCGAGCTCTGAAGAGCCTCAGCCCAGCGTATACCTGAAGGCCGGCGCGGGTGTGTATATCAAGCTCCCCTGGGCGTCGAGCTCCAGGGCGCCAGTCGAAGGGGAGGAATTTGATGGGGAGGTACTCGCCTCTGCTAGGCTGGCGGTGGTCGATGGGCCAAGCAGCAGCGGCGGTGAGTCAGAGGAGGAGGAGTTGCTCCGGAAACTGGTGTCGCTCTACCGCGCCCGGCAAGCGAAGCTCGCGTCCCGGGAAGCGCTCGTCGCGCAGGCGGGAGCTGACATAGAGAAGCACGCGGAAGAGCTCAAGAGCCGCAACCAGGAGGCCCTCCGGTCCATTGCCGAGGAGAGGGCGCGGCTCGATGAGGCGAAGGAAGCCTTCATTCTGGAGAAGGCCGAAGCCGAAGAGCAGCAGAGGATTGCCGCCGAGGAGCTGTCCAAGCGGGATGGTGAGCTAATACAACGTAAAGCGTACTGGGACAGCCATGATGAGGAGCTCGCCGGTCGGGAACAGTCACTTGGTGGGGCGCTGAAGGAAGCGAAAGATGCTACCGCGGCTGCCGAGGCCGCCAAGAAAGAGCTGGAGGAGAAAGTGACGCGGCTGGAGGCGGACGCGACGAGGAAAGACGAGGAGCTTGCCGCACTCCAGCGTGACCGCGAGGAGAACGCGCGCGCCCACGGCAATCTGCAAGCCCAACTCTCCGAGAGGATTAAAGAGCTGGACGCCGCCAAGAAACGGGAAGATACCCTGAGGAAGGACCTCAAGGACCATGAGGAGCTACTGACGAGGGCCGCCGAAACCCAGAACACCCTCAAAACCACAGTGGAGCTCTGGACGGAAGGCCTCGTCAACATCGCCGCGCTCATTGATGAGGAGTTGGCGGAGCTAGATTTGACGGGCTTCGGGTATTCCACAGAAGCGAACGTCCAGCCCAGCGCCAAGCTTACGCTTTTCTTCAAGGATGTGGTGACGGCGCTGCGGCAGCTCCGGGAAAGGATCTCAAAGCAGTTGGCCGCAGAGTCGCGCGCCGTCTGTGCCGGGGTTCTGGAGAAAGTGTTGGTGAAGGTCCTCTTCCGCAACCCAGACGTCGACCTCTCCCGCGTCACCAAAAAGCTTCCGGCGGGTGTCAATGTCGAGGGCCTCAGGGCCATCGTCGCACCCATCGTGGATAAAGTGAACGAGGTTAAGAGGCTCGATGGCGGGCGCGCGGATTAGGTTGTTCCTCCTTTCCCCTTTCCTTGCTGCTGCCATTTAACTATGAGAACAATTTCAGTTAGTGTCATAATAAGTCATTCTTGTAATATAACTTAATTATGAGTACTGCTAGCCGCGCTATCCCCCTTTATTTCGTTGCGTCCTTTGTATGCTTTCACCCTGCGTTTTGAGGGACCTTATCGGAGCCAGCACACTTGCTGAGTGCGGAACATCAGCAGCCCACTGGCGGTGCTGCCTCCGGCAAGGGATCTTGTCGGGGCTAGTTGCGGCTTACTAGTGTTGTCGAGCGGGCTCGAAAAACAACGCATGGGCGCAACTTAGCCGCGAGTCGATTCCTCCGCACACAGGTTCCCCATACAAAGCACGAACGCTCAAGGGCTGTAGCTAGAAAGGAAATTTAAATTTGAGCGGGCCCAAAATTTGGCTACTTAGCTTTTCTGTCTTCGGCGTCCCGGCAAGGCTAGATTCCGTTGAACGCCGCCTGTTCCGTGCTCCTACCTTCCTCCCCTGGAGCCCCCGGTGATCGGGGTGGTATGCTGCACAGAGTGTCAGGTACATATGCAAAAAGGAAGATAATGCATTAAATTTGACAGGATGTGCGAAACACGCGAACTTTATTTATGCACGGGAACTGCGCCCGGCTTTGTACAAAGGGTTACATGCAACTACGACAATGCTTGTACGAAAAAGAGTGGTTGCCGGAACGGGTCCGGCAACCGCGCCTCATGGGTAAAACCTGCGAAGATGTTCTATGTTCCAGGAGTTGCTCATTGGAACGCCATCTTCGGTCTCAAGGCGGACAGCGCCAGGCCTAGTGACTCGTTTCACCCGATAAGGGCCTTCCCACTTCGGCGTCAACTTGTTTGAATTCTTGGCGGATTGAACCCGCCGAAGAACAAGGTCGCCTTCCTCGAAGCTTCTGGCGTTAACTTTGCGGCTATGATAGCGGCGCAAAAGCCTCGCGTGTAGCGGCAGCTCGCTTTGTCGGCTGAAGGCGATCTTCCTCGAGGCAGCGTAGCGTCGTCTTGTCGCAATTGCTCTTGCACAAGCTCATCATAGCGAGCACTCGTGGTGATCCGTATCTGAGTTCCGTGGGGAGAACTGCTTACGCTCCGTGAGCGAGGCGAAGGTGTCGGCGGTGGCTCGATTTGGCGTCGTCCTGATCGACCAAAGAACCACCGGCAGCTGCTCAATCCAATTTCTTCCGCACTTGTGCAGCCTCTCGAAAGTTCTGGTTCTAAGCCCGCGCAGTACTTCAGCGTTCGCCCTCTCTACTTGACCGTTGCTTCTCGGGTGAGCAACAGAAGCAAAGCAAATCTTGGTGCCAAGATCCTGGGCGTACTGCATGAAGGCGTGGCTCGTGAATTGTGTGCCGTTGTCGGTGATGATCCTGTTTGGGATTCCAAAATGGCAAACAATTGACCTGAAGAACTTGACTGCTGACTGCGCTGTCACCTTCCTCACTGGTTCCACTTCAGGCCACTTCGTGAACTTGTCGATTGCAACATACAAGTACTCAAAGCCCCCGACAGCTCGGGGAAAAGGGCCGAGGATGTCGAGCCCCCAGACCGAGAATGGCCAGGATAAAGGGATTGTTTGGAGAGCTTGAGCTGGTTGGTGAATCTGTTTGGAGTGGGCGGCATGCTTCACACTTGGTTACTTGTGCGAGTTGCATCTTGGAGGCTGTCGGCGGAAGAAGCCTGTAGGAGAACCTTGCGGCAAGTGCCCTTGCGCCAATGTGGTGACCACATATGCCTCCGTGTACCTCTGCCAACAGCTGCTGTCCATCTTCCCGGGAAATGCACTTTAATTTCACTCCGTTCAACCTTCTTCTATACAGTACGTTATCGACAAACTGCTACATACTCGATTGCCGGGCTACTCTCTCTGCCTCTTCTTGTTCCTCGGGAAGTTCCCCTGTCTGAAGGAAATGGACGATTTGCTGTGCCCATGCCGGAGACTGCGGCTCGACGACAAGGACTAAAGGCGCAAATGCTGCTGCAGGAACATCTGCTTCCACGGCAAGAATCTGAGATTCTGCCTGAGCGTGATGCTCCCCGGCAAGCGTGTCGGGACACAGCTTGTCGGGAGCGTCTGCTTCGATGAAACAAACCTTAGTGTTTGCCGGAGCAGGCTGCTCCTCAGCAATCTCCGTGTTGACCCTGGGGACCTTGCTCGCGGCGGCTCCGGGAAGCTGTGCCGGAGAGTAGTCGCCAGTGACCAAGTTTCTCTTTTTGCTTAGTCTGTTGATGGTGTTATGGGCCGGCTGAGTCAACGAGCACAAAAGTACACAGTTCCACAGTAACAGAGTGCAGCACATTTCGACAGGCCGTCCGCAGTGTCATTCTGAGATCTTGGAACGTGTTCCATTTGTAGGCCGTCGAAATGTTCTTCCAGCTTCCTCACTTCATCGATGTATGCTTCCATCAATGGACTCTGATAATCTTTGTTAACTTGACGGACGACAAGCTGCGAGTCACCCCTGACAATAAGCTTCTTGATTCCAAGTTCTGCTGCTATCCTGAGTCCGGCAAGCAAGCCTTCATACTCTGCAGTATTGTTTGTTGCTTGCTCCTTGGGGAAGTGCATTTGGACCACGTATTTGAGGTACTCTCCGGTGGGTGCGACGAGTAGTATGCCCGCACCGGCACCTTGCAGCGAGAAGGCACCGTCAAAGTACATGATCCACTCTTTGCTGGCTTCCTCGACGGGGATGCCGCTGCCTGGGATTTCTTCGTCGGGTGTTGGCGTCCATTCCGCTATGAATTCTGCTAGCGCTCGGCTCTGAATAGTTGAAGTACTTTCAAACTTGAGGCCAAAGCTTGACAATTCCAGTGCCCACTCAACGATCCTGCCCGTTGCTTCCGGATTTTGCAATATCCTCTTCAACGGAAATCGAGTGACTACTGTGATCTCATGTGCTTGAAAGTAATGGCGCAGCTTCCTCGAGGCCATGAGTAGGCGAAAAGCAACACGCACACCAGTACCTTGATCTAGCCCCTGCGGGAACTGACAAAGTAAACTGGGCGCTGCACCATCCTCTTTTGTTTTTCTTCCGGCAGCTGCGCAGATCCATCCTTGCCGGGGCCAGAACTTGTCGGGAAAGCCCCCTGCTTGTCGCTGGACTCGCTTGCCGCGGTCGTTGACTCGTCATCTGCCTCCCTCTCCGCGACTAACGCAGCACTAACCACCTGGTTGGTTGCCGCTAGATATAGCAGCAGCTTCTCTTGTGGCTTAGGTGCGACGAGAGTTGGGGTGGAGGATAGGTATTTCTTCAAGTCCTGCAGTGCGGCCTCCGCTTCCGGAGTCCATTTCATTGGACCTGCCTTTTTCAAGATTTTGAAAAATGGCGAGGCGCTTCGATAGACTTAGAGATGAACCTCTTGAGAGCAACAACGCGGCGGCGAGCCCACGCGCCCTTGACTTGGGTCGGTGCTTCGATCTGCTCAATTGCTTTGATCTTGTCAGGATTGGCTTCAATCCCTCTCTGAGATACAAAGAATCCGAGAAGTTTGCCGGAAGGGACCCCAAACACACACTTCTCGGGATTCAACTTGAGATTGATCTTGCGCAGATTCGTGAAGGTCTCGTCCAAGTCTTGGATCAAAGTTTCTTTGTCCTTGCTTTTGACCACTATGTCATCTATGTAAGCTTCCACATTTCTGTGCAGTTGTGGCTCAAAAGCGTGGTGACTACTCTCGCAAATGTTGAGCCAGCATTCTTTAGTCGAGCGGCATCCGTGCGAAGCGATCGTGCCACATGGAGTAATGAATGCGGTCTTTCTTCATCCTCTTCAGCCATGAAGACTTGGTGATATCTGAGTATGCATCAAGGAATGGCAGATCACATCCGCCGTGGAGTCAACTATCTGGTCAATCGCGGCAAGAAATGGATCCTTAGGACAAGCCTTGTTAACATCGGTGAAGTCAATGCAAAGCCTCCACTTCCCATTACGCCTTGTGTACGACCCTTTGGGTTGGCTAGCCACGTCGGATGGAGTACTCCACGGACCAGCCCAGCGCTTCCAATTTCCGATTTACTGCTGCTATGAACTCTTGCGCTCTACCGCTTGCTTCGACTTTTTGTTTGACGGGCGTGCGTGAGGGCAGGCGGCAGGTGGTGCTCGATTACTTCCACAGGAGCGCCGGGGATGTCGGATGGTTGCCACGCAAACACGCCGACATTCGCCCGAGAAAGTAACGGCGCTTCCTATTAGGGTCAAGTGTGGCGATGGTGAAGGAACCACCAGTGCCGTCTTCCTGGCGGCCACCTTCTTGGTCTCTGGTAGCGCTATTTTTGCCTTTTGCACTTGCGGTGGAGCTCGATGGCGCGTCCTCGGCGGCAGCGCAGCGCTCGAGGAGATCGCTTGCCGGAGTGAGCACCGGGCCGTCCTCGCCGGACTTGGTCTTCTTCTTCCCCGGGAGCTCCGGCAAAGCAAGTGGCTCGCGCTCTGCCGCAGCAGCTGCTTCCCGGTATATCTTGTCGGTAGCAGATGAGTGCATCCTTCTTGTCGCCCTGGATAGAGATGACGCTCATCGGGCCAGGCATCTTGAGCACATTGTATGCGTGGTGAGAGGCCGCCATGAACTTGGCGAGTGCGGGTCGGCCGAGTATCCCATTGTAGGGCAAGGGGATATCAGCCACGTCGAACGTGACCCTCTCAGTCCAGAAGTTCAGCTCGCTGCCGAACGTCACCGGCAATATGATCTTCCCCTTAGGTTGGCTCCTTCCCGGATTTATTCCCTGGAAAGTGCATGTCTCTTCAAGCTCGCTGTCGGGGATCTGGAGCCTCTTGAGCACTGCGGAGGAAATCAAGTTCAGGCCGGCCCCACCGTCGACCAACATCTTCGTGACCTTGAGGTTGCGGATCGTTGGTGAGACCAACAACGGCAAGCACCCGACTGCGGTGATGCGGTCAGGGTGGTCCTCAACGTCGAAGACGAGGGGCGTGCTGGACCACTTCAGGGGTCTGCGCGCCTCGACGGACGGCTCCGCTGCATTCACTTCTCGCACCCACTATTTGAGTTGGCGGCAGGAAGTGTGCAGGGAGGCGCCACCGTCGACGCACAATACCTCTGTCGCCTTCTGAAACTCTTGATCCTCGGTCTCATCTTCCTCCATCTCATCATCTTCATCTTCCTCCTCATCCTTGTCGCGGCCGCGGGGAGGCCTGTCTCCTTGCCGCGGTTCTCTCCCCGGGCGGGAAGCTTCTTGCCGGATCTTCCGCCACCTCCCTGGGCTCTCTCCTTATCGCGGCGCTCGTACTCAGCTTTCTGCAGCTCCGCCATCTGCTCTACTTTTTTGCAGGTTTGGAGGTCGTGGCCTTTGGTGCGGTGGATCTTGCAATAACGCTTGCTGGAGCCGTCCTGCTTGTCGGCGGCCGCTACCGCCTCGCCGGAGTCGTCGGCCTTGGCTTTGTCGGAGCTGCCTCCGTTGCCGG
Source organism: Aegilops speltoides (assembly GCA_021437245.1). Lineage (NCBI taxonomy): Eukaryota > Viridiplantae > Streptophyta > Magnoliopsida > Poales > Poaceae > Aegilops > Aegilops speltoides. The sequence continues at coordinate 440,666,720 of CM038145.1, read as the reverse complement.
AATGCTCTACAGCTAGCACATCCTTCGCTTTCCTCTTCCTATTGTTCCGCCTCCGGTTCTTCCTTGCCGGGGCGGCATCCTCTTGTCGAGATCATACTGCTCCGGCAACCTCTCCGGGGATTTTCCTCCCCTCTTCAGCCCGTGCACACTTGCCGGCGGGCGTAGAGCTCGCTGACATCTCGGATCTTGATCATCGCCATCTCCTCCCTCATCCTGCGGTTACGCACGTTCTGATGAAACGCGCTGATAACCGCGGCAGGGTGGATGTCGGGAATGTTGCGCTGCACCTGGCTGAATCTTTGTATATACTTGCGAGGGGCTCCCCTCATACGGGCGAGTAAATGGAGGTCACTTTCCTGGCCATGAGGCTTGTGGCGCTGTGAAGGCGCCGACAAACTGATGACACAGGTCCGCCCATGAAGAGATGGAGCCATCCGGCAAGTGCATGAGCCAAGATCGGCGTTGGGCTTGAGTACCGGCGGGAAGTAGTTGGCGAGATCTTTCGTCGCGTCCTCCGCAGCTGCACCACGATGGTGTAGATCTTTGAGAACTCCGACGGCTGTATCCTGCCATCGTACTTCGGGAACATCTGGATTGAAGTTTTAGTTTTGGGCCCTTTGGACTTGCCGCAGCTCGCATGGTGAGCGCAGGGCAACCTGCCGCATCTGGCAAGTCGCTGGTTCTCCGGATGCGTCTTGGCGCGTCGGCAATGAGCCCGGCGCTGGTCGATTGACGCGCGCTTCTCTCCGGCGCTCGATCGCGGTCTGGCGTCTTCGTGTCGCCGTTCTTGGAGAGCGTGGCGTTGATCCCGCGAGTTCGCGGGTCGATGGCCACGCGTGGAGTCGGCGTCAAGGTTGGTCCGCGGTGGCGATCTTGGCCTGTGGAGCTGGGGCGCGCGAAGCGGTACCCCAGCGGTCCTATCGGCGCCGTCTGCGCCGGGCGTCTTGTCGGGACCCTCGACGCGTTGATCGCCGGGGTTTGTCGCCATTGGCGGCCGGCGAGGCTGTGTATGGCCATCCTCGGTCGTCGATCTTGTGTGGTATTTGGAGGGAAGTCTAGAAGCAGCTGGGCTCGGGCCAGCGCTTCTTCTGCAGTCTTGGGCAGCGGTGGTGATGGGCGGCGCGAGGAGCGAGACGTGCTCGGACTCGCAATCGGGTTGGGAGGAGCAACGCCTCGTCCGGGCGACCGTACTTCACTCTCACCAGCATGCGTTCGTGCATGCTGCCCGCGAGCGTCCTGCGACCCACCGGCTTGGCCTTGCTCCAACGCGAGCACGGTGCTTGGAGCATCGGGGCGTTGTTGGCCTTGAACTTCTTGGGGCCAGGGGCGGCGCTTGCCTTGTCGCCCGATGCTTGCGGGCCTTGTTCTTGGATCTGGTGATGACCACGAGACCCACGGCGGCACCCGCTGCCCGCTTGGCGTCCACCTCACCGCTGCTTGCCCGGCGGTGGCGGTAGAGATGATGTGAGCGGGCGGCCACCTCCGAAGGCTTCTTCTTCGTGGCATGTTGACGATGACGCTGATGTAGTGCGCGTGGAGACCGGATCAGATGTTCACGACCTCGACGTCTTCCCCCTACCTGGCGCGCCAAAGATGTCGGGGTCCGGACGCGTGTCCGTGGCCTCGAGCACCTATGGGGCACTCGGGGGCCCCTTCTGGTTCGGCGGGGGGAGCGAGGGTCGCGCGCAGAGCGGATCGAGGTCGAGCACGCTGCTGGAGACAGGCGATCTTTACCCAGCCACGGGCTCTCGGAGATAACACCTCTGCTGCTCTGATTTGCTATATAATCTGGCTCGAACGCGCGAGCCTATGGTGGTGTCGCGGGCGTCGAATGAACCGAACCCCTTCTATGTGCGCATGGGCCTCCCTTTTATAGTCTGAAGGGGGTACCCACAGGTGGCAGCGTAGGAAGAGGGGGTATAAGCGTAAAAGCGCAGGTTGGTACAATAGTGCACAACAGTGCCCTACCTAACTCTGACGGTAGGGGACAAGGGCATTAAATGCCCGTCCGGTCGCCCAACAGTGCAAGTGGAGTGACCGTTAGGTGAACCTCCGGGTGCCACGATGGCGCCTCTGTCAGCTCCGATTTCCACCTCACTCCGCATGGTTGCGTATTATCCCGCCACGTGCTCTTGGGGTGGCCTGGTGATGACGCGTCACAGGGTGCACTAGAGTTGGGTGGCAGTCTTGCCGCGGCAAGTGCCTTGCCATGTCCTTCGTTGCCGCAAGCTTGTCGGTTTTGGACTGCTGCCGGGCGCTGGCGCCGCGGCAAGTTTTCTGGCGATGCCGTGGTTAGCCCTCCCGGCAAGCTCCTCTTGCCGGGGCCTTCGTCTTCTGGGCTGATACTTTGTTCTTGAATGGCAGTGGTAAGGAGTGGTAGGAAGACTTGCCGGGCGCCAAGCGAGCCTTGCCGCGGGATGCTACGACTGCCCGTGCACAAGTTCGGGGTACTAAGGTGCCCCCCTACTTTAGTACACCGACACTGGTGCAAGCCCATGCCGCGCCGGCGAGGGAGATAAGGCCGGCGCCGAAGGAGGGCGAGCGGGTCATATTCCGCTCGCACCTCATGCGCGTCCTGGGGCTGCCGGCGAGCGGTTTCTTCCGCTCCTTCTTGGAGTTCAACGGGCTCCAGCCGCACCACCTTACTCCAAACACGGTGGTGCTGCTGGCTGCCTTCGCCACCCTGTGCGAGGGCTTCCTCGACGTTCTCCCCACCATCGAGCTGTGGGGAGAATTCTTCCAATCCAAGCTTGGCACGCACGTCGCCGGCGTGCCAGCTCAGTGCGGCGCCTTCATCGCGATGAGAAGGTCGACAGCCGACAATCCATTCCCCTCCATCCCGCTGATCAAGTCGGTGAAGATGTGGCAGCGGTCTTATTTTTACGTGAAGAACGTCGCCCCAGAAGGCGACTGGGTCAATCTGCCGCCCTACGAAGCCGGCGCGCCGGCTGGAACGCTTCCCAGCTGGTCCCACCGGGTCAAGACGCTGACTCCCGCTGGTGCCGCCGCCGTCACATGACTCCGAGTCCTGACGCAGTCGGAGGGCTTGGTCGGGGCCGACTTGCTGGCCGCCTTCGTGGCGCGCCGAGTCCTCTCTCTCCAAGGCCGACCTCATCTGATCAGTCAGATGAGCGACCACCGGGACCCGAGTCGGATGTGCACCAGGGACATGCCCCACGCGGAGGTGGCGAACATGGTGAACCACATCGCGAACTGCGAGCTCGCAGCGGATTGGCAATTCGGCAAAGAGCCGTACTCGCGCGCCAACCCCCCGCCAGTGGTAAGTCGTATCTTTTGTTCTTCTGTTTTCTTTTGCGGCCGAATCCGACTTATGACCTTCTTGGTTTCTTCGAGTCAGAACCCCCTCATTCAGCCCACAGCCGGCGCCTCGGGACTGGCCCGTGAGTTCATCCCCGACCGAGCGGAGAGCAACGTCGACGACCCCGACTTGGGGGCGGCGGCGATGGAGGCCGACGCCGAAGGCGGAGGAGAAGGAGCAGGAGGCGGCTTCAGGCCCTCGGCCACCTTCGCCGACTGGCCTGATGACGACGACGAAGGAGAAGTCGCCCCACGCCACCAATTGAAGGTCGGCCAGCCAGGCGCAAGTTCCTCCGCCGGCCTTGCCGGTCAAGTCGGCGCGAAGAAGCGCCGGGCCGGGCTGAGTTCGCTCGGCGGACGACCGAAGACGTTCAAGGGGGCGGCCGCCGCGACCAAGAGGGAAGAGGTGGTCGCGAAGGCCAACCGCTTTTGCAAGGAAGTGAAACGGCCGCCACTCGTCTCTGCGTAAGTGCTCCGTCTTTGACTTGCTTCCTCTGTCGAATCTCGTCATAATTTCTTACATGTCTTCTCCGCTTCAGGGCCCCCCTTTCCCTTGAGAGGGTCGCCGTCCCCTCCATCATGGGGTCGGCCGAGACATCCGCTAGTACTAGGCGGATTGACCCCGCCGCCAACCTCCGGGAGGCGACGGAGTGAAATGCGCAGGAGAAGCGCGACGAGGAGGAGGCCGACCGTCTGGAGAAGGCGGAGGCCGAGAAGGCGGCGGCCTCCGCCCAGAAGAAGCTGGAGGAGGCCGAAGCCGCCGTCGCAGCAAGACAGCGGGCTGAGGAGACCACGCACCGCCAATCGGTGTTGCTCGTCATCCCGCTGAACTCCGCACCGCCGCCCCCGGAGTTCACGGGGCAGACTGGAGAAGCCGGCGGGGAGAACCCCATCATGGAGAAGGACGGCGGCGAGGCCTCCACGTCGGACACGGCCGTGCCGCCACCGCCGCCTCCGCCGCCGTCTGGGAGCGCGTATGGCAAGCAGCCGGCGGGCCCGCCAGTGCCGCCGACTGAAGACGAGGCCGTGGTGAAGCTGCTCCTTCAAGTCGCCTCACCAGCGCGTTGCCGCCTTGAGAAGGCGATTTCGGCACCACTCCCCTTGGAGGCCGGCGCCGCCAGCTCGGCCATCCCAGACGCCGAGGCGACAAGCGCCGCGCCTGTTGGGTGGGTGCGAGGAGGCGACATAGGCCCGCTGAACCAGGCGTTCCTGGATGTCCAGGCGAAGCTGCAAGCTGAGGGCGACGCCATCCAGAGCTGCACCAAGGCGCATCTGGCGTCGCGAGCAGCCGTCCGGGTATGTTTTCTTCTTTTAACTTTGTTTTTTCTCTGTGGGGGCGTGCCAGCGCACCCACTGGGTGTAGTCCCCGAGTTTCGGGCCGGCTGCTAAGCAGGCGGCCCGGAACTCCATCTGGCGAGTTCCATATATTTTATCTTTGTGTGAAACACTTATTACAGGAGTATCACAAGCTCCGCGTCACTGCCTTCAACCGCAATGTTGAGGAGCTGGGCAAGCGGACTACCGACTTGTTAGAGAGCCGGAGTGAGTCCTTCTTCTTTTTTGCGGGGGCGGGCTGGCGCACCCGCGGGCTGTAGTCCCCGAGATTCGGGCCGACTGCTGAGCAGTCGGGCCGGATCTTCCCGGCGACTTTCTTTGTTGATGACTTAACATCTTTTCCTTTTTCATTCTTCAGAGGCCAACGCCACTCTTCAGCAGCAGCTGGGCGAGGCCAATGCCGCCTTGCATGCCAAGGAGGAGGAGTGCAACAAGCTCGCCACGGAGCGCGACCTGCTGGCTGCGCAGCTGGCGGAGCAGAAGAAGCTGCTCAAGAAGGCGCAGGACGAGGCGGAGAAGCGAGAGACCGCTCTCCTGGCCGAGTTCGAAAGCGAGCGCTCCTCCTGGGCCGACAAGGAGGCGATGCTAACCTCCGGCTTCCATGAGATCAAAGACATCGTCGACGGTGAGTTTCTTTGCTTTCTTTCTTTGAGCCACTGACTGTAAGTCAGGCCGATTCCTGACTCTTTGTCTTGCTTCTTTTTTGTTTTGGCAGACTTCTTCCCTGGCCACTCGCAGGCGGTCAGTCGAGCCATCGAGGCTGATCACGAGGCGCGGAGGGAAAATGGTGCGGAGATCGCCGCCAACGCCCCCCTGACCATCGACGAGCAGCTCCTGAGCATCGAGACTCGTCTGCGGCCGACCCATCAGCTGCTGCGCCGGCTTCAACGTACCGGTGCTCAGGCGATTGCCGCCCTGTGGCCAGACATGCCGGTTCTGCGCACTCCCAGTCGGACTGCCGACTGGCTGGAGGTCGCGGCTGGCCGTCTCGAGGCCTGGAAGGGTTCCTCGGCCCGGACTGGAGCGCGTCGGGCCTTGGAATTCGTCAAGGCTTGGTATCCGGGGCTGGACCTGGACCGGCTGGCCCCGTTCTGGTCCGAGGCCCAAGCAGAGCTGGTGGCTGCGGAAGGCGCCCTCGTCGAGCGTGCGGTGGCGATTGCGGATTATACCGACACCAGCGTCTTCGTCCTCGAAAGGGCCGCATAAGCGGCGAGGTGCCGCCGAGTGGTTCAGATGAACCCGGACTACGACGAGACTCGGCGGAGGTGATCGCTCCAGCGCCGAGAAGGAAGGCGAGGCGGAGGACGGAGGCGAGACGGAGGCGCCCGAAGACGGAGCGGGCGACCAGCCTCAGCTCGACGCGCGCCCAAAGAACGAGCCGCGTCCGGCCGAGCCGGCTGCCGCCGGACACGATCAAGCCGAGACTGCCCAGCCGGCCGGCCCGGCGCCTGACACCACCGTCTTCTCCGACCCTCCGAACCCGTCTGCCGCCTCTTAGGCTGCCGTCTTGCCTTTATTTTATCTGCTTTAATAGTCTTTGAAAGAACTTGTTAATTTGCACAATTCCACCCGCGGGGTGTATTTTGAACTTCTGTTTGAAGATTCGGCCAAGGGCCTATGTTATGTAAATATTTATCCAACTTCTATCTTTCCTTGCTCATCACTCTTTTGGCTTTTTCCTTTGCCGCCTTCCCTCAGTCGCTGCCTTGCCATACGGACAACCGCTCTGCGGACTGCCGCTGGGTCAAACGCTCGGCTACCTTAGGGAAGGCAAGTACTTGGCCTTTTTTAGAGTCTTTTAACAAGTTGGATAGAAGGCGGTAAGCCGACTATTCAAGAGTCGGCTCTGTGAAGAGAGGCTGGAAGCCGGCTTGGGCTATGTTTATGCTTTGAGTCCTTAGCCATTTTTCGTGTGGGCGCCCATTCTTCCTTACTCTCTGCCCACCAAACAGTCGCTCTGTGAACTGCGGCTTCTGACAGGAGACGGCTTAGGCACCGCACACTACTTGTCCGACTGCAGGAAGCATTTCATAGCGCAAGACGGCGAGTCCCCGGGCCGACTAGTCGAACCCGGTGCCAAGCGGCATAACAAAGAGTAGCATACTCGAAGGCATAATTCTTATCATACAGATAACAAAAAAGGGCAGTCCCCGAGCTCGTCTCGGGGGGCCCAAAGTCTTGGTACTTTAATACAAAGGGTAGCATGGTACATACTGCATCAACTGTAAAATCTTCGGAGAAGATTTGCGTTCCATGGCCGTTCCGACTCTTTGCCGGAGTCGTCTCTCTTGCGTGCTCGGGCTTCGGCGTCGATCGTAGTAGGAGTCGTCGCCAAAGACTTTGTCGATGATGAAGGGGCCTTCCCAAGGCGCCGACAGCTTGTGCTGGCCGGTTGTTCGCTGGATCAGTCGGAGCACAAGGTCACCCTCTTGGAAAGATCTCGGCCTGACCTTCCTGTTGTAGTATCGGCGCAGGCTCTGCTGGTAGATGCTGGACCGGCTGAGTGCCAACAGCCGGCCCTCTTCCAGCAGATCGACACCGTCTTGACGTGCTTCTTCTGCTTCCTCCTCGATGTACATGGTGACTCGCGGAGAGTCGAACTCTATGTCCGTTGGGATGATGGCTTCAACACCGTAGACGAGGAAGAAAGGCGTGAAGCCGGTTGACTTGTTTGGAGTCGTGCGCAGACTCCAGAGGACGGCTGGCAGCTCCTCAAGCCAACAGCCGGCCGAACACTCCAGTGGTTCGACCAGTCGAGGCTTGATGCCAGATAGGATGAGGCCGTTTGCTTGCTCCACCTGGCCGTTTGACTGTGGATGGGCAACGAACGCTAAGTCTAGTCGGATGCCCTGCGTCACGCAGAAACGGGCCAAGGTGCCTTTGGCAAAATTTGTGCCATTGTCGGTGATGATGCTGTGTGGTATGCCGTACCGAACTGTGATGTCGGAGATGAAAGTCACTGCAGTCGGACCATTCAACTTCTTGATGGGCTTTACTTCTATCCACTTGGTGAACTTGTCCACCGCGACAAGTAGATGAGTTAGGCCGCCTCGTGCCGTCTTGAATGGTCCCACCATGTCCAGGCCCCAAACCGCGAAGGGCCAGGCGATGCGGATGGTCTTGAGGGCTGAAGCCGGCTGAAGCGGCTTGGAGCGGAACTTCTGGCACCCTTTGCATTTTTGGACTAATTCCTTGGCCTCTTCTAGGGCAGTTGGCCAGAAGAAACCGTGTCGAAAGGCTTTGGCGACGAGTGCTCTTGAAGCCGCATGGTGGCCGCACTCGCCTTGATGGATGTCTCTGAGAATTGCTTGGCCTTGCTCTGGCTCAACGCTGTGCTGGTAGACACCAGTGACGCTGCACCTGACCAGCTCTCTGTTGATTATGGTGTAGGCTGCCGCTCGGCATTGCACTTGCCGAGCCAAGATTTCATCGGTTGGCAACTCTTTGTTCACTAGAAACTTGAGGATGGGCTGTGCCCATGAGGGTGCTGCTATTTCTTCAATCGCCACCACTTCGACTTGGACAAGGGCGGCTGGGCTGGGAGGCGGCGGGCTGGAGTCCGCAGCCGCTTGCTGGATTGACGAAGTCCCCGGGCCGACTAGCACAGTCCCCAGGCCGACTGGCACAGTCCCCGGGCCGGGTTCTGAAGTCCCCGGGCCGGCTTCGACTGCGGCGTTCTTGGAGCCATCTATGGGAATCCTTGTGCCGTTTACTAGGGCTCTTGAGTCGGATCCGACTTCTTCGGGGGGAGCCGGCACAAAGATGGAGTCTGATTCTGGTGAAGGCTTGATGGACGGCTTGAGGAGGCGCTGAAGGGCGACGCCGGATGGGATTGCTTGGCGAGTGGAGCCGATTCGTGCCAGGGAGTCTGCTTGGTCATTGTCATTTCTTGGCACGTGAATGAACTCGCACCCCTCAAAATATCCGCTGAGTAGCTGCACCAGGAAGCGGTAGCTCGCCATATTTGCGTCTTTGGCGTCCCAGTCGCCAGATGACCGCTGGACCACCAAATCGGAGTCGCCATAACACAGGATCTGGCGAATGCCGAGTTCTTTGGCAAGCCGGAGCCCGTGAATGAGCGCCTCATATTCGGCGACGTTGTTGGATGCGGAGAAATGGATCTGCAGCGCGTACTTGAGCTTGTCGCCTTTAGGGGAAGTGAGGACAACGCCGGCTCCCAAGCCGGTGCGCATCTTGGAGCCGTCGAAATGCATCCGCCAATGGGTGGAGTCGGTATTTGGCGGCGTATCTGGGTCTCGCCCACGTCGGCGAAGTCGGCGGTGCTTGCGACTTGATGGCGGTGCGGGGCTGGTAGTAGATGGTGTAGGAAGCCAACTCTATGGCCCATTTGGCCACTCGGCCAGAAGCATCTCGGCTCCCGATGATCTCGTCCAGTGGGGCTGTGCAAACCACAGTGATTGGATGCTCTTGAAAGTAAGGCTTCAACTTCTTGGCGGCAAAGTGCACGCCGTAGCACATCTTCTGGTAGTGGGGGTAGTTCTGCTTGGAGGTCGACAGTACTTCGCTCAGGTAATACACCGGTCTCTGGACAAGTAGCGCCTTGCCTTCCTCCTTGCGCTCCACTACAATGACTGTGCTGACTACCCGGCTGGTGGCGGCAATGTACAGGAGCATGGGCTCTTTAGGAGTCGGAGCCGCCAGCACAGGGGGTTTAGTCAACATCTTCTTCAACTGGAGGAATGCTTCGTCCGCCTTGTGGTTCCACTCGAAGAAGGTGGTCTTCTTCATCAGTTGGTACAAAGGGAGGGCCTTCTCGCCCAGCCGACTGATGAATCGGCTGATTGACGCCAAGCAGCCGGTGAACTTCTGCACATCTAGTAGTCGTCTGGGTACCTCCATCCTCTTGATGGCCTTGATCTTCACAGGGTTGCACTCTATGCCGCGTTCAGAGACCAGGAAGCCAAGGAGTTGGCCGGCTGGTACTCCGAAGACGCACTTCTCAGGGTTGAGCTTGATCTGGAATCGGCGCAGGTTCTCAAAGGTTTCCTTGAGGTCTTCCAGCAGCGTTCCACGCCTTTCCGTCTTCACCACCACATCGTCTACGTAGACGTGGGCGTTTCTGCCTAGTTGCTTGAGGAGGCACTTCTGCATGCAACGCTGAAAGGTGGCGCCGACATTCCTCAAGCCGAACGTCATGGTCAGGTAGCAGAAGGCTCCGAACGGCATGATGAAGGCGGTCTTCAGTCTGTCTACCGGGTTCAGCTTGATCTGGTGATATCCTGAATATGCATCTAAGAAACTCAATAGCTCGCATCCGTCTGTGGAGTCTATCACCTGATCAATTCTTGGCAGAGCAAATGGGTCCTTGGGGCAAGCTTTGTTGAGGCTTGTGTAGTCAATACACATCCACCACTGCTTGTTCTTCTTCAACACCAGGACCGGGTTTGCTAACCATTCTGGAAAAAACACCTCCATAATGAAGCCGGCTGCCAGGAGCCAGGCTATCTCTTCTCCAACAACTCTTCTCTTCTCTTCTGACAGGCGGCGCAAGGGCTGCCTGACGGGCTTCACATCAGGTCGGACATGTAACTTGTGCTCAGCGAATTCCGTCGGTACACCTGGCATGTCTTTAGGGTACCATGCAAAGATGTGTCGATTCTCACGGAGGAAATCGATGAGCTCGCCTTCCTATTTGCTGTCAAGGTTTGCACCTATGACAGCGTACCTCTCTGGGTGCTCCGGGTCCAAGGGTATCTTCTTTGTTTCTTTGGCCGGCTTGAACGAACCCTCAGCTTTCGACTCCTTGGGATCGGGCGACATTTCTGGCTGCTTGCCGGCCATCGCCACAACCCGATCAAGAAGCCGCTTCTCATTGCGATCACGGGGACTCGCCAGCCGACTTCTCTCACCAGCAAGTGACGACTTTTCAGAGTCGCCGCTATGGTCAGAATTCCATTAGAACTCGGCATCTTCATATTGAGGTAGGCGTAGTGGGGGACCGCCATGAACTTGGCCAAAGCAGGTTGGCCAAGCAGCGCATGGTACGGGCTTTCAAGGTCCACCACTTCGAACCAAACTGGCTCTCGGCGGAAATGATCTTTGTCTCCGAAGAGGACGTCTATCAGGATCTTGCCGATTGGTGAGCAGGAAAGGCCAGGCACAATGCCGTGGAACACAGTCCGGCTGCTCTGCAGCTGTCTTTGCTTGATTCCTAACTTCTCCATGGTATCCTTGTACATGATGTTGATGCTACTACCTCCGTCTATCAGTACTCGCGAGAAGCGAGCAGCCCGCCTATCTGTGGCCAAGGTGGCACTCAAAACCAGGGCGTAAGAGCCTGGATTTGGCATCACCTCTGGGTGATCAGCTCTGCTCCAACTGATAGGCTTCTCGGACCAATGCATAAACTCTGGAGTATTTGATGCTACTGCATTTACTTCTTGCTGCTGCAGCCGCCTGCTGCGTCGATCATCAGCCACACTGGTGAACACCATGTAGGCTCTGTGCTCTTCAGGGTACTCATCTCGTACCCAACTCGTCCTCTTCTTCCAGCGCCAGGGATCGATGGAGTCGGTCGATCCGGTGGCGGGCGTCATTCTCTACGATTCCCTCTCGGCGGCCAAGGCGGCCACCGAGAGTCGGATGCTCAACGGGCGGCGGGGAGACTCACCTTTCTCTTTGTGGTGGAGGAGGCAGATAGTCGCCCCTGCCGTTCCACTGCTCTTGGGCGGCCGTCTTGGTCGCGCTCGATGGTGATGCGAGTCTGACTATGGCTGACAGCCGGCTCTTTGTCTTTTCTTCCGCAGACACCGCTAGTCGGTGTCCGAGACGTCGCGCCTTGATCTTGGCGGGGAGGCAGGTCGTCGTCTGGTCGCTGCGGCGCCTCTGTGCGGCCGCCAGCTACATTCTGCGAGGCAGCCGCGTCGAGGAGCTGCTGGACTCGCTCCGTCATCAGGCATCGCTCTTCTCCTTCAAAGTTCTTTAGCTCGTCAGTCGCCGCCTGGGCGGCGTGGATGTTCTCCACAGGCGTGGCATACACGGGGCGATTGGCCCCGAATAGGTTGGCGATGGTCGCGCCGCGCTGCTAGACCGAGCCTAGGCGGCTAGGCCTAGTCGGAGCCGGCGAGCCGCCCACAGCGCAATCCATCTCACGCTGGTAGGCTTCTGACAAGCGCCTCATGCTTGCCAGCTTCTTCGGGCTTTTGATGATCTGAAGGCGGCGCGCCTCCAGCGTCTCGGCGTCGGCGTCTTCCGGAATAGGCGCGGTCAGGTCCTGTAGAGCTGCGTCGAGTGGGTCATGGGCTCCATCACCGGAACGCTTGCCATGACCGATGATGAGCACCTCCGTGACGGCGCTTCTGCCGCTCTCCTCGTGAGGGAGCGGATCGTCGTAAACCACCATGTTGGTGGGGAACGCGTCGAGCGACACGGTGTCGGAGTCGACCAGCATCGGGTCAGTGGAGCCTACGGACTCCAAGTCCATGGCAGGCTCGCCGGTGACGTGGAGTTGGTCGAGGAGGCCCGCGAGGAGGTTCTCGGGGCCGCCCGTGCCTGCGTCGGATGCAGGCTCGTCGGAGATGCAAACCTCGCCAAGGAGGTCGGCGAGGTAGCTCACCGCGCAAGCGTCGTCGACACTTTGCAGCGCGTCGGGGCAAGCGTCATCGGGCGTGCCGGGCTAGCTACGCTTGCTGGGGAGGAAAAGGGTTCCCATCCAGAGCAGGTCTCCGGACGACGGTGCACCTTGCCCCACGGTGGGCGCCAAATGTCGGGGGTTGGGTGCGACATATGCCAAAGGATGGCTTATCATGGAGGGGGCGAGTAGAACATCACCGGTGCCTGGAAACGGGATGAGGCGAAGACATGCACGCCGGCGGATCTTACCCAGCTTCGGGGCTCTCCGTGGAGATAAAACCCCTACTGCTGCTCCGCATGATCACTAAGGCAAAGTGGGTACAAGGTTGCTCCTTGAGCTGTATTCTGGAGGTAGGAGGAGGCAAGGCTAGCTCTTTCCTTCCTATATGATCTGGTCTAGTGCTGATGTATTCGAACCCTTTACATGGGTGCCCTGGGGGGTTTATATAGGCCTACCCCCCAGGGGTACAATGGTAAAACCGGCTGGGCGCGGGTCCCAGCCGTCTGTCTCTCAGGCCGCCATCTTCTCCGCCGACTACTGGGGCCCGCCGACTGGTGGGTCCTGCCGATTGGCCTGGTACGGGGGCGTCAGCCCTTGTCCTCTGCGGGCGGGTCTTGCCCTGCCGCGGATCACTGTAGCCGTGCTTCTAATGACGCGGGCTTGGTCATGGGGTCATGGCAACAGTGCCGCCGCCTGATGGGCGATCACTGTTGCCATTCCCCGCCGTGTCTGGTTAATAGCGTGTGGGGCCCGTGGGAGGGGCCAGCCGACTCCGGGGGGCGACTCCCAACGGGTCCGTCTCATGGCGCTCTTGCCGTCTTCAGTACTCCTGTTGACTGGTGGGACCACCGTCTCTAGGTCATACAGACAGGCCGTCGTGGGCACAGGGCTCCGCCCCCAAGGGCTGATGTCAGGGCCGGCATGGCAACAGTGCTGTGCCGGATGGAGATCTCCATCGGTACGGCGTACTGTGGCCATGCCTGCCTTCAATAAACGGGGTGGTTGGAGTTGCAGGCCAACTCCCTATAGCCGGCCTCTCCGAAAGTCGCCGGCCAGGAGTCGGCTTATTTTGGAGCCGCCTCTGGGACTTGGCTTATCTTGGAATCGCCACTGGGACTCGGCTTATCTTGGAGTCGCCTCTGGGACTGGGCTTATCTTGGAGTCGCCTCTGGGACTCGGCTTATCTTGGAGTCGCCTCTGGGATTCGAGGGGCGCAGCCTGCCTCGATGTCTTGAAAGGTTCTGGGACTCGGGTTAGCCTACCCGTGGCCCATTACTCCGACAATGAAGCGGCCCGGACCAACCTTACATGACCACGTTCATGAGACCGGTTCCACCGACAGACATGCAACTAGTTTTGCATAAAGGTGGCTGGCGGGTGTCTGTTTCTCCAAATTTAGTTGAATTGAATTTGACAGCGGCCGGTCCTTGTTGAAGGTTAAAACAACAAACTTGAAAAATCGCCGTTGTGGTTTTTGTGTCGTAGGTAAGAACAGTTCTTGCTAGAAGCCTGTAGCAGCCACGTAAAACTTGCAACAACAAAGTAGAGGACGTCTAACTTGTTTTTGCAGGGCATGTTGTGATGTGATATGGTCAAGACATGATGTGATATACGTTGTTGTATGAGATGATCATGTTTTGTAAAAGTTATAGGCAACTGGCAGGTGCCTTATGGTTGTCACTTTACTGTATGAAATGCAAACGCCATGTAATTGCTTTACTTTATCACTAAGCAGTAGCGATAGTTGTAGAAGCAATAGTTGGTGAGACGACCATGACGCTATGATGGAGATCAAGGTGTCGAGCCGGTGACGATGGAGTTCATGATGATGCTTTGGAGATGGAGATCAAAAGCACAAGATGATGATGGCCACATCATGTCACATATTTTGATTGCATGTGATGTTTATCTTTTATGCATCTTACTTTGCTTAGTACGGTGATAGCATTATAAGATGATCCCTTAACTAAAATTTCAAGGTATAAGTGTTCTCCCTAAGTATGCACTGTTCCGATAGTTCTTCGTGCTGAGACACCACATGATGATCGGGTGTGATAAGCTCTACGTTCACATACAACGGGTGCAAGACAGTTTTGCACATGCGGAATACTCAGGTTAAACTTGATTAGCCTAGCATGTACAGACACGGCCTCAGAACACTGGAGACCGAAAGGTCGAACATGAATCATATAGTAGATATGATCAACATAGAGATGTTCACCATTGATGACTACCCCAGCTCACGTGATGATCTGACATGGGTTAGTTGATTTGGATCATGTTACACTTAGATGACTTGAGGGATGTCAGTTTAAGTGGGAGTTCTTAAGTAATTTGATTAATTGAACTTTAATTTATCATGAACTTAGTCCTAATAGTATTTGCACATTATGTTGTAGATCAATAGCTCGCGTTGCAACTCCACTATGTTTTTTGATATGTTCCTAGAGAAAAAGTTGAAAGATGATAGTAACAATCATGCGGACTGAGTCTGTGATCTGAGGATTATCCTCATTGCTGCATAGAAGAATTATGTTCTTAATGCAACGCTAGGTGACAAACCTATTGCAGGAGCAGATGCAGACGTTATGAACATTTGGCAAGCTTGATATGATGACTACTTGATAGTTTAGTGCACCATGCTTTATGGCTTAGAACCGGGACCTCAAAAATGTTTTGAACACCAGGGAGCATATAAGATGTTCTAAGAGCTGATATTGGTCAGACTCATGCCCATGTTGAGAGGTATGAGACCTCTGACAAATACTTTGCCTATAAGATGGAGGAGAATAGCTCAGCTAGTGAGCATGTGCTCAGAATGTCTGGGTACTACAATGGCTTGAATCAAGTGGGAGTTAATCTTCCAGATAAGATAGTGATTGACAAAGTTCTCTAGGCACTATCACCAAGCTACTAGCACTTTGTGATGAACTATAATATGCAAGGGATGACGAAAATGATTCCCAAGTTTTTCGTGATGCTGAAATCGGTGAAGGTAGAAATATAGAAAGAGCATCAAGCGTTGATGGTTAACAAGACCACTAGTTTCAAGAAAAATGGCAAGGGAAAGAAAGGGAACTTCAAGAAGAATTGCAAGCAAGTTGTCACTCCCGTGAAGAAGCCCAAAGCTGGACCTAAGCCTGAAAATGAGTGTTTCTACTGCAAAGGAAATGGTCACTGGAGGCGGTACTACCCCAAATATTTGGCGGATAAGAAGGATGGCAAAGTGAACAAAAGTATATTTGATATACATGTTATTTATGTGTACCTTACTAGTGCTCATAGTATCCCCTGGGTATTTTGATACTTGTTTGGTTACTAATATTAGTAACTCGAAACAAGAGTTGCAGAATAAATGGAGACTAGTTGAGGTGAAGTGACAATGTGTGTTGGAAGTGGTTCCAGGATTGATATGATCATCATCGCACACTCCCTATACTTTCGGGATTAGTGTTGAACCTAAATAATTGTTATTTTGTGTTTGCGTTGAGCATGAACAAGATAGGATCGTGTTTATTACAATATGGCTATTCATTTAAGACAGAGCATAATTGGTGTTCTGCTTACATGAATAAAACCTTCTATGGTCATACACCCAATGTGGATGGTTTATTGAATCTCGATCATAGTGATGCACATATTCATAATTGATGCCAAAAGATGCAAAGTTGATAATGATAGTGCAACATACTTGTGGCACTGCTGTTTAGGTCATATTGGTGTAAAGCGCATGAAGAAACTCCATGCTGATGGGCTTTTGGAATCACTTGATTATGAATCATTTGATACTTGTGAACCATGCCTCATGGGCAAGATGACTAAAACTCCATTCTCCGGAACAATGGAGTGAGCCAATGACTTATTGGAGATAATACATACTGATGTATGCTGTCCAATGAGTGTTGAGGCTCGCGTCGGGTATCGTTATTTTCTAACCTTCACAGATGATTTGAGCAGATATGGGTATATCTACTTAATGAAACACAAGTCTGAAACATTAGAAAAGTTCAAATAATTTCAGAGTGAAGTGGAGAATATGATTACGGAGGCGAATATTTGAGTTACGAGTTTGACCTTCATTTAAAATAATGTGGAATTGTTTCACAACTCACGCCACCTGGAACACCACAGCGTAATGGTGTGTCCGAACATTGTAATCGTACTTTATTAGATATGGTGTGATGTATGATGTCTCTTACCTATTTACCACTATTGTTTTGGGGTTATGCATTATGGATAGCTGCATTCACGCTAAATAGGGCACCATCTAAATCCATTGAGACAACACCATATGACCTGTGGTTTGGCAATATACCTAAACTGTCGTTTCTGAAGTGGGGTTGCGACACTTATGTCAAAAGGCTTCAGCCTGATAAGCTTGAACCCAAATCAGAGAAGTGCGTCTTCATAGGATACCCTAAGGAAAGAATTTGGTACATGATACTTCCATTTTGCATCATGCTTTTATATCGATATTTATTGCATTATGGGCTGCTATTACACGTTATGTCACAATACTTATGCCTATTCTCCCTTATTTTACAAGGTTTACATAAAGAGGGAGAATGCCGCCAGCAGGAATTCTGGGCTGGAAAAGGAGCAAATTGTAACGCCCTCGATGCGGCTATATCTCCCACGTGTCGAAGCACGACTTAGAGGCATAACCGCATTGAAAGCAATGTCGCAAGTGAGGTAATCTTCACACAACCCATGTAATACGTAAGGGAAAGAGATACATAGTTGGCTTACAATCGCCACTTCACACAATTACATGAATAAAGCATTACATCATCCAGATACAATCAAGGTCCGACTACGGAACCAAAATAACAGAAGAATCCCAAATGCGACAAAAGGTCCCCGATCGACCCCAACCTGGGCTCCACTCTTGATCAACTAGAACGAAACAACACAAAGGGCAAGATCTTCATCGAGCTCCTCCTTGAGCTTAGTTCGTCACCGCTTTCGGTAACATAGGCACCGCAAACTGGTTTTGGAAGTATCCGTGAGCCACGAGGACTCAGCAATCCCATTACCATGGGTATCAAGACTAGCAAAGCTTAATGGGAAAGGAAGGGGTAAAGTGGTGAGGTTGCAGCAGCGACTAAGCAAGTATGGTGGCTAACATACGCAAATGAGAGCGAGAAGAGAAACAAAGCGGAACGGTCGTGAAGCTAGCAATGATCAAGAGGTGATCCTGAACACCTACTTACGTCAAACATAACACAGAAACCGTGTTCACTTCCCGGACTCCGCCGAGAAGAGACCATCACGGCTACACACGCGGTTGATGCGTTTTAATTCGGATCTGGTGTCAAGTTATCTACAACCGGACATTAACAAATTCCCATCTGCCACATAACCGCGGGCACGGCTCTCGAAAGTTTATACCCTGCAGGGGTGTCCCAACTTAGCCCATGACAAGCTCTCGCGATCAACGAAGGAATAGACCTTCTCCCAGGAAGACCCGATCAGTCTCGGAATCCCGGTACATCAAGACATTTTGACAATGGTAAAACAAGACCAGCAAAGCCGCCCGATGCGCCGACAATCCCGATAGTAGCCGCGCGTATCTCGTCTCAGGCCACGACCGGATGAGCAATCCGTACAACTAAAACCAGGCCTCAAGTTTCCCTGAGGGGGCGCTGCAAAGGGCTCTAGTTTGGACCAACACTTAGACAAGCATTGGCCCGGGGGGCTGAATAAAGATGACCCTCGAGAGAGCAACTCCCAAGGGAAAAAGGATAGGTGGTGGTGAGGCAAATGGTAAAACCAAGGTTGGGCCTTGCTGGACAAGTTTTATTCAAAGCGAACTGTCAGGGGGGTCCCATAAATCACCCGACCGCGTTAGGAACGCAAAATCCGGGAACATAACACCGGTATGACGGAAACTAGGGCGGCAAGAGTGGAACAAAACACCAGGCATAAGGTCGAGCCTTCCACCCTTTACCAAATATATAGATGCATTAAATATTATAAGAGATATTGTGATATCCCAACATAAACCCTGTCCACCATGGAGAAATCTTCAACTTCGCCTGCAACTAGCAACGCTATAAGAAGGGCTGAGCAAAGCGGTAACATAGCCAAGCAACGGTTCGCTAGGAATGGTGTCAAATGTTAGAGGTTCATGGCAATTTGGGAGGCTTGAAGAGCAAATGATAGGTAATGCAGCATAGCGATAGAACGAAGCAACTAGCATAGCAATGATAGTAGTGAGATCCAGGGTAGCGGTCATCTTGCCTGAAATCCTGCTAGGAAGAAGAACGGGTCCATGAAGAATACAAACGGGAGTAGTCGAACGAATCCTCACAATCGCAACATTACCGGAACTAAGAAGCAACACCGGAAAGAAACAAACAACATGGTAAATGCACAAGCATAAACATGGCATGAAGCACAAACAAGTATGATGCATGTCCGGTTTAATGAGGCATGGCAAAGTGCAACAAACAATACTACAAGTTAAGTGGAGCTCAATATGCAACGAGTTGCATATTGACGAAACACCACATCCATTATTTAGTTTGATATCGGTTATGTACCCAACAATATTAAATGTTATTAAACATGGCAAGAGGTGAAACATAATGAAACTACCTATCTAGGCAGGTTTAAATGAGGCCGGAAACAACAAACAACAATTCCGGAAAATCCCCATATGCAAATTATGGATTCGGTACTGTTCTGCCCTAAACACAATTTTAGAATTGTTAAACAGCAACATAAAGTGGACCATGTTAATCTAGGCATTTTTCCACCCCATTTACATATAAAGTTTATTTAAAACCGAGCTACGGTTATTTAGTTATGAAATAAATCATTTTAGCATGGCATAGGAGCAAATTAAATCAAACAGCACTTTAAACATTTTAAACATGGATGGAAGTGGCATATTATTAATCTACACAAAATTCTAAGCATTTTAGATGTTTAAATCATTTTAATCCGATGCACGGTTAATTAGTTATTACATGCATGAACAAGAGGGACTAATCGGTAAACATGCAGTTTTCTGGATAAGGTTAAATTCGCAGAGCGGAAAAAAAATATGACATGGGCCGAATCTGATAGCCCAACAGAAGGGAAAGGAGGTGCTGAGGGTTTACTCACCATGGGCCATGGCCCATCTGCAGAGGAGGCCAGCTTGGGACGCTAGGCCTCGCGCAGCGGAGGGGAGCAGCTTGGCCTGGGCGCAGTCAATGCACCCAGGCGACGCGCGGTCGTGGCTCGAGGCAGGGTGTCGACCTCCTGCTCAAAGCGGAAGCAGAAGTAGAGGAGGAGGCGGCCGAACTTGGCGCGGTGGCTCGACGCAGGGGACTTGGCGCGGCGATGGGGATCCGGCGGATCCAGTCGAGGACGTGGCCGGAGGCGGGCAGGGAGCTGAGGCCATGGCGGCGACGTCCTGGTTCAGAGAGGGAGATGTGAGAGGAGGGAGCAGAAGGGAGAGATGGAGGGCAGGGGCAGGTGGTGCTCGCCGGAAGAGATGCAGACGACGGGGACGCCGGGATCCGGTTCAGGGCGGCGGGGTCCCGTTCCTCGCCGGATCGAAGCTGATGCAGCGGGGAGACGCGAGGTGAGGCCGCGGCCTTGGCACAGAGGAGGCACGCGGCTGTATCTGCAGGGAATCGGCGGGTCGGCGAGGAGGAGGGAGATGGCAACTCGATCTGCTCACGGACGAGCTCCGACGAGGTGGTGCAGGGGACCGGGGCGCAGGCGAGGGAGCGGCTTGGTGGTGGAGCTGCCGGTCTCAGGCGCGGTCGAGGTGGCTGGGGATTGAATAGGGAGGGAGGAGCTGGAGAGCGATGGTTGGCTGGTGGCTGAAATCGAGGAGAAGGGGATCCCGAGGAGGATGCGGGAGAGTGGCGGCGCTGCGATGGGACGGATAGGACAGCTCCCCTAGGTTTTAGGGTTATATAGCAAGTGGATTTTTTTGGGTAGGGGTATTTGGTCCCTCCGATTAAATCGGACGGTTCCGGATAAATAGGCTAAGGAGACCAAACAAAGAAAACGGAGATATTTTGTAGATGTTTGGGGATGATCCGGATCCATCGTGATGACTGTCCGGGTCTGGTTCGGGGAAGTTTCGGACGAGCAAGCGAGGGGGATCTGAGAGAGGTCAACGAGGACAAGGGGTCTGACAAAAAGACAACGGAGGCAAAGAAAGAAGGGGCAACTGCGGACGGCTACGAGTTTTTATGAAAACATGCGGATGCCATGCGGATGATGCGATGATGAAATGCATGACATGAAACAAAAAGCAAAATGAAAAACAAAAACCCAACCACAAAGGAAATATCATATCGCATCTCCGAAAAAGGCAAGAGTTGGAGTTACGAATATGGAAAGTCGTATCCGGGGCGTTACAACACTCCACCACTACGAGAGGATCTCGTCCCGAGATCTAGGATGGCACCGGAGGGAAAAGGAAGAGGAGTGGTAAAACAAAGTTGCTTCTTTGACGAACGAGTGAAACCACGAACCTTGAGAGGTTGAGCAATTTAAAGAAAGAGTACAACAGAGATGAACGAGATTGCAAACAATCCGGTAGAAAAGAGGAACAAGGAGTATTACGAGAACTTGAAGATTGCAAAGACATGAATCAAGAGTTTAATGGACAAGATAGAATTCGAAACCGCTCCGGCTAAAACAAGATGAGAGAGGAAGAATTTGGGCAGCACTCCGGTTGAACATGGAAGGAATATAACATGAACTTGAGAAGATGGGAAGATACTTGATGAAATCAACAACACACTGCCTCCGGAACTATTGAAAGAATGGCATAATGGGTGAGAAGGATTTCAGACAGCACTCAGGTTGGCAAGAGAGGCAAAACTTGACAAGATGAAAGAACTTGAATGAGAACACAACACTCCGGTTAAATGGATAAGCACGAAAAGAACATGATCCTCACAATTCGAGATGATGAGTGAAAAGAGCAACATCACAATGCCTTCGGAAGAAAGAATAGAAGATAAATCGTTGGAATAACAGAATGGAGAAGAAAATGCCAACTTCTGCCACAAATGAGCTTGGAAAGCATCCTTGTAAAGAAGAATCGAACGGAGTTGTTGGAAAATCAACAATGAGAAGCACAAGCTTGTTGTGGGCTTATGGAAAACATCTCGAGACTATGAGGTGACAACCGGCCACTAATGGAAACCATTGATTGGTTGAAATCAAAGAAGATAAGAGAAACTTCTTTCACCAAGGGGATACCTGGAGAACTTGGGTCATTAATAAGCACCAAAATAGCAACATTCCTTAGGGAAGGCTTTAGGTGGAATCTATACCAAGATAACTCCAATGAAGAGATTGATGGTTGAAAAGATCTCTTGAACAAAGAGAAAATGATGGATTTAAATATGTCACTCTTGAAAACTTGTGAATCATGAAACGCGAAGGGAAATTATCAAGAATGACCTAACACCACCTCAGAAGATAAGGTAGAAATATTTGCACTTTGGAATGCAAGATGAAGAATGCTTGAACTCCTCAAAACAAAACATGTGTTGAACACCATGTTTATTTTAGAGTATAGTTTGACGGATCTTAACTCCGAGAGAAATCTTGATGAACAATTGACGAATGAAAAGAATCCTTGATGAACCACCATGTAGAGCCTCCATGAAGAACTCCGGTAATAGAAGGATGATGAAAAGAAAGAGAAGTTGAAACACAAGGTGAAGCCTTGAAATGATTTAGATGGAGCTTCGCGACGATGTAACCTAGAAAACTTGGAACTTCGGAAAAAGAAAAGATGAAACACTAGAACCGAGAATTACTTCATCATGAACAATCTCCGGAAGAAAAGAATTGAATCACCTCGAGGAAATAAGAATAAGATTTATTGTATGCTTATCCTTCATCAAATTAAATTGATGACAAGCAATGGATTTGGCATGCTACTTATTCTCATTGAAAAAGGATTAAGAGAGATATAGCGTAAACTTGAGAAGGTCTTCAACGAACCACCGGTAGGATTGGAAAGAACGAATGAATTAAATGATAACGAAAGAGGTGAAATCTTGAACGAACCACCGTAAGAATTGAAAATGGAAGTAGCAAAGGCACAATTCACCGGGAAGAATTGGAGAAAAAGAAAACGAAGATACTTGAGAGGATTTAGATACATGAGAACGAAGAGATCATGAACTGATTAGAGGATATTTGAACGATGCACCGGTAAGATTTGGAGAATGATAGCTACACGCTGAGAATAAAGAATTATGACATGATGGCAACTTGGAGACGCATGAAACAAACACCGTTGAGAAGAAATGATAATTGGTCTTGCTGATGTTGAATTGATCGGATCCACTTGAACGAGAAACGCACCGGTTGGAAACGAATTAACATGACAACCTCAATGATCAAAAAGGATTAGTATTCACATAGCAATATGAGAACACCGTTTAGGAAAGGTATGGATTCAGTATTTGACTTCGAAGCAACTCGAATACCATAATAAAACAAAACAAAGGATTTGGCTTGCAGAATAAGCCGGAAACAAACATATGATAGAGATTTACCCAATCCCATATCATGCATCTGTCGGAAAGATATTCTAGGAGCTACTTGAATTCCCACCTATAAAACTCCCGAAACTTTCTGGTTATGCAATCTGGTGTTGGGGTTACAGGGGAAGCAATATATCTCACCCAAACTAACAATACCTACATCCAAGCTGTATCCATCCGTCAACACATAACCAAGAAACCTTCGAAATCGTGTACCTCAACCTTGAAAAGCATCCGTTATCGAGTCATGGCAATACTCCGTACTCACCTCGAGATTGGGTTATCGGGTTATCTCACCAACAAGCGCATAAAAGAGATTTTCGATGTCGGCGTACTAAACTCAGGTATTCCAGAACTTCAACGATAAAATGATGACGACAACACCTCAGAGCTCAACTCCCCGGGACACTTCCACTAAACCCCTGACAGGAGGCACCAAGACAATGTTCTCATCATAAAACCATCGGAACGATTCCAAGATACCCGCGTGATCCTAAAATTTTTTTTAGTGAAATGAGAAGAGAAGAGTCAAAACTCTACGTCAGGATACCTCACCAGAGCGATGAAGGGACTGAGGAGTAAAAAGAATTCCTAACTCTCCGATATATATAATCCTAAATGACTCAAAACATTTTTCTAGACACAACTCGGCCGCTAAAAAGATCAAGCGGTGGGGCTCTAAGGTCGGGAAGGCTCGATTACCAACTTGTAACCCTCGATGCGGCTATATCTCCCGTGTCGAAGCATAACTTAGAGGCATAACCGCATTGAAAGCAATGTCGCAAGTGAGGTAATCTTCACACAACCCATGTAATACATAAGGAAAGAGATACATAGTTGGCTTACAATCGCCACTTCACACAATTACATGAATAAAGCATTACATCATCCAGATACAATCAAGGTCCGACTACGGAACCAAAATAACGAGAAGAACCCCAAATCGACAAAAGGTCCCCGATCGACCCCAACTGGGCTCCACTCTTGATCAACTAGAACGAAACAACACAAAGGGCAAGATCTTCATCGAGCTCCTCCTTGAGCTTGGTTCGCCACCTTTCGGTAACATAGGCACCGCAAACTGGTTTTGGAAGTATCCGGTGAGCCACGAGGACTCAGCAATCCCATTACCATGGGTATTAAGACTAGCAAAGCTTAATGGGAAAGGAAGGGGTAAAGTGGTGAGGTTGCAGCAGCGACTAAGCAAGTATGGTGGCTAACATACGCAAATGAGAGCGAGAAGAGAAACAAGCGGAACGGTCGTGAAGCTAACAATGATCAAGAGGTGATCCTGAACACCTACTTACGTCAAACATAACACAGGAACCGTGTTCACTTCCCGGACTCCGCCAAGAAGAGACCATCACGGCTACACACGCGGTTGATGCATTTTAATTCGGATCTGGTGTCAAGTTATCTACAACCGGACATTAACAAATTCCCATCTGCCACATAACCGCGGGCACGGCTCTCGAAAGTTTATACCCTGCAGGGGTGTCCCAACTTAGCCCATGACAAGCTCTCGCGATCAACGAAGGAATAGACCTTCTCCCAGGAAGACCCGATCAGTCTCGGAATCCCGGTACATCAAGACATTTCGACAATGGTAAAACAAGACCAGCAAAGCCGCCCGATGCACCGACAATCCCGATAGTAGCCGCGCGTATCTCGTCTCAGGCCACGACCAGATGAGCAATCCGTACAACTAAAACCAGACCTCAAGTTTCCCTGAGGGGGCGCTGCAAAGGGCTCTAGTTTGGACCAACACTTAGACAAGCATTGGCCCGGGGGGCTGAATAAAGATGACCCTCGAGAGAGCGACTCCCAAGGGAAAAAGGATAGGTGGTGGTGAGGCAAATGGTAAAACCAAGGTTGGGCCTTGCTGGACAAGTTTTATTCAAAGCGAACTGTCAGGGGGGTCCCATAAATCACCCGACCGCGTTAGGAACGCAAAATCCGGGAACATAACACCGGTATGACGGAAACTAGGGCGGCAAGAGTGGAAGAAAACACCAGGCATAAGGCCGAGCCTTCCACCCTTTACCAAATATATAGATGCATTAAATATTATAAGAGATATTGTGATATCCCAACATAAACCCTGTCCACCATGGAGAAATCTTCAACTTCGCCTGCAACTAGCAACGCTATAAGAAGGGCTAAGCAAAGCGGTAACATAGCCAAGCAACGGTTTGCTAGGAATGGTGTCAAATGTTAGAGGTTCATGGCAATTTGGGAGGCTTGAAGAGCAAATGATAGGTAACGCAGCATAGCGATAGAACGAAGCAACTAGCATAGCAATGATAGTAGTGAGATCCAGGGTAGCGGTCATCTTGCCTGAAATCCCGCTAGGAAGAAGAACGAGTCCATGAAGAATACAAACGGGAGTAGTCGAACGAATCCTCACAATCGCAACATTACCGGAACTAAGAAGCAACACCGGAAAGAAACAAACAACATGGTAAATGCACAAGCATAAACATGGCATGAAGCACAAACAAGAATGATGCATGTCCGGTTTAATGAGGGATGGCAAAGTGCAACAAACAATACTACAAGTTAAGTGGAGCTCAATATGCAACGAGTTGCATATTGACGAAACACCACATCCATTATTTAGTTTGATCTCGGTTATGTACCCAATAATATTAAATGTTATTAAACATGGCAAGAGGTGAAACATAATGAAACTACCTATCTAGGCAGGTTTAAATGAGGCCGGAAACAACAAACAACAATTCCGGAAAATCCCCATATGCAAATTATGGATTCGGTACTGTTCTGCCCTAAACACAATTCTAGAGTTGTTAAACAGCAACATAAAGTGGACCATGTTAATCTAGGCATTTTTCCACCCCATTTACATATAAAGTTTATTTAAAACCGAGCTACGGTTATTTAGTTATGAAATAAATCATTTTAGCATGGCATAGGAGCAAATTAAATCAAACAGCACTTTAAACATTTTAAACATGGATGGAAGTGGCATATTATTAATCTACACAAAATTCTAAGCATTTTAGATGTTTAAATCATTTTAATCCGATGCACGGTTAATTAGTTATTACATGCATGAACAAGAGGGACTAATCGGTAAACATGCAGTTTTGGATAAGGTTAAATTCATGAGCGGAAAAAAAAATATGACATGGGCCGAATCTGATAGCCCAACAGAAGGGAAAGGAGGCGCTGAGGGTTTACTCACCATGGGCCATGGCCCATCTGCAGAGAAGGCCAGCTTGGGACGCTGGGCCTCGCGCAACGGAGGGGAGCAGCTGGGCCTGGGCGCGGTCAATGCACCCAGGCGACGCGCGGTCGTGGCTCGAGGCGGGGTGTCGACCTCCTGCTCAAAGCGGAAGCAGAAGCAGAGGAGGAGGCGGCCGGACTTGGCGCGGTGGCTCGACGCAGGGGACTTGGCACGGCGATGGGGATCCGGCGGATCCAGTCGAGGACGTGGCCGGAGGCGGGCAGGGAGCTGAGGCCATGGCGGCGGCGTCCTGGTTCAGAGAGGGAGATGTGAGAGGAGGGAGCAGAAGGGATAGATGGAGGGCAGGGGCAGGTGGTGCTCGCCGGAAGAGATGCAGACGACGGGGACGCCGGGATCTGGTTCAGGGCGGCGGGGTCCCGTTCCTCGCCGGATCGAAGCTGATGCAGCGGGGAGACGCGAGGTGAGGCCGAGGCCTTGGTGTAGAGGAG
Source organism: Aegilops speltoides (assembly GCA_021437245.1). Taxonomy (NCBI): domain Eukaryota; kingdom Viridiplantae; phylum Streptophyta; class Magnoliopsida; order Poales; family Poaceae; genus Aegilops; species Aegilops speltoides. The sequence continues at coordinate 440,640,257 of CM038145.1, read as the reverse complement.
GGACGCGGCTGTATCTGCAGGGAATCGGCGGGTCGGCGAGGAGGAGGGAGATGGCAACTCGATCTGCTCGCGGACGAGCTCCGGCGAGGTGGTGCAGGGGACCGGGGCGCAGGCGAGGGAGTGGCTTGGTGGTGGAGCTGCCGGTCTCAGGCGCGATCGAGGTGACTGGGGATTGAACAGGGAGGGAGGAGCTGGAGAGCGATGGTTGGCTGGTGGCTGAAATCAAGGAGAAGGGGATCCCGAGGAGGATGCGGGGGAGTGGCGGCGCTGCGATGGGACGGATAGGACAGCTCCCCTAGGTTTTAGGGTTATATAGCAAGTGGATTTTTTTGGGTAGGGGTATTTGGTCCCTCCGATTAAATCGGACGGTTCCGGATAAATAGGCTAAGGAGACCAAACAAAGAAAACGGAGATATTTTGTAGATGTTTGGGGATGATCCGGATCCATCGGTGATGACTGTCCGGGTCGGGTTCGGGGAAGTTTCGGACGAGCAAGCGAGGGGGATCTGAGAGAGGTCAACGAGGACAAGGGGTCTGACAAAAAGACAACGGAGGCAAAGAAAGAAGGGGCAACTGCGGACGGCTACGAGTTTTTATGAAAACATGCCGATGCCATGCGGATGATGCGTTGATGAAATGCATGACATGAAACAAAAAGCAAAATGAAAAACAAAAACCCAACCACAAAGGAAATATCATATCGCATCTCCGAAAAAGGCAAGAGTTGGAGTTACCAATATGGAAAGTCGTATCCGGGGCGTTACACAAATATTACAGACCTATTATGCACAACTCCAAAAGTCCTGAAACTCCACGAAAGTCACTTTTGGAATTACTAAAAAAATATTGAGCGGAAGAAGTTCCAGAGGGGGGCCACCCACCATCCACGAGGGTGGGGGGCGCGCCCTACCCCCCTGGGTGCGCCCCCTGCCTTGTGGGCCCCCTGGCAGCCTTCCGGTGATCATCTTCTGCTATATGAAGCTTTTACCCTGGAAAAAATCATAAGCAAGCTTACGGGACGAAACTCCGCCACCATGAGGTGGAACCTTGGCGGAACCAATCTAGGGCTCCGACAGAGCTGTTCTGCCAAGGAAACATCCCTCCGGGAGGGGGAAATCATCACCGTCATCATCACCATCGATCCTCTCATCGGGAGGGGGTCAATCTCCATCAACATCTTCACCAGCACCATCTCCTCTCAAACCCTAGTTCATCTCTTGTATTCAATCTTTGTCTCAAAACCTCAGATTGGTACCTGTGGGTTGCTAGTAGTGTTGATTACTCCTTGTAGTTGATGGTAGTTGGTTTATTCGGTGGAAGATCATATGTTTAGATACTTTATGCATATCAATAACCCTCCGACTATGAACATGAATATGATTTGTGAGTAGTTACATTTGTTCCCGAGGACATGGGGTGAAGTCTTGCTATAAGTAGTCATGTGAATTTGGTATTCGTTCGATATTTTCATGAGATGTATGTTGTGTCTCCTCTAGTGGTGTTATGTGAATGTCGACTACATGACACTTCACCATTGTTTGGGCCTAGAGGAAGGCATTGGGAAGTAATAAGTAGATGATGGGTTGCTAGAGTGACAGAAGCTTAAACCCTAGTTTATGCGTTGCTTCGTAAGGGGCTGATTTGGATCCATATGTTTCATGCTATGGTTAGGTTTACCTTAATACTTCTTTTCTAGTTGTGGATGCTTGCAATAGGGGTTAATCATAAGTGGGATGCTTGTCCAAGAAAGGGCAGTACCCAAGCACCGGTCCACCCACATATCAAATTGTCAAAGTAACGAACGCGAATCATATGAGTGTGATGAAAACTAGCTTGATGATAATTCCCATGTGTCCTCCGGAGCGCTTTTATCTATATAAGAACTTGTCCAGGCTTGTCCTTTGCTACAAAAAGGATTGGTCCACCTTGCTGCACCTTATTTACTTTCATTGTTTGTTACCCGTTACGAATTACCTTATCACAAAACTATTTGTTACCGATAATTTCAGTGCTTGCAGAGAATACCTTACTGAAAACCGCTTGTCATTTCCTTCCGCTCCTCGTTGGATTCGACACTCTTACTTATAGAAAGGACTACGATAGATCCCTTACACTTGTGGGTCATCAAGACTCTTTTCTGGCGCCGTTGCCGGGGAGTGAAGCGCCTTTGTTAAGTGGAACTTGGTAAGGAAAAATTTATATAGTGTGCTGAAATTTACTGTCACTTGTTACTATGGAACATAATCCTTTGAGGGGCTTGTTCGGGGTATCTTCACCCCGACCAGTAGAGCAAAGAGTTGCTCCTCAACCTACTGAACCTACTGAAAATGTCTACTTTGAAATTCCTTCGGGTATGATAGAGAAACTGCTAGCTAATCCTTTTACAGGAGATGGAGCATTGCATCCCTACTTGCACCTAATATATGTGGATGAAGTTTGTGGATTATTTAAGCTTCCAGGTATGCCCAATGATGTTGTCAAGAAGAAGGTCTTCCCTTTATCTTTGAAGGGAGAGGCATTGACATGGTTTAGGCTATGTGATGATATGGGGTCATGGAACTACAACCGACTGAAATTGGAATTTCATCAAAAGTTTTACCCTATGCATCTTGTTCATCGTGATCGTAATTATATATATATTTTTTTGGCCTCGCGAAGGAGAAAGTACCGCTCAAGCTTGGGGGAGGCTTAAGTCAATGTTATATTCATTCCCCAATCATGAGCTCTCAAGAGAAATGATTATTCAAAAAATTTATGCTCGACTTTCTCTCAACAATCGCTCCATGCTCGATACTTCTTGTGCTGGTTCTTTTATGATGAAGACTATTAAATTCAAATGAGATTTATTGGAAAGAATTAAACGCAATTCTGAAGATTGGGATCTCGATGAAGGTAAGGAGTCAGGTATGACACGTAAGTTTGATTGTGTTAAATCATTTATGGATACCAATGCTTTTCGTGAATCTAGCACTAAATATGGACTTGACTCTGAGATAGTAGCTTCTTTCTATGAATCATTTGCTACTCATGTTGACCTCCCTAAGGAGAAGTGCTTTAAATATAATCCTCCCACTGAACTAAAAGTAGTTGCACCTATTAAAGTTGAAGAAAAGACTATCACTTATAATGATCCTATTGTTCCTACTACTTATGTTGAGAAACCACCTTTCCCTGTTAGGATAAAGGATCATGCTAAAGCTTCAACTGTGGTTCGTAAGAGTAATACTAGAACACCTACACCACCTGAGCAAATTAAATTTGAACCTAGTATTGCTATGGTTAAAGATCTCTTGGATGATAATATTGATGGGCATGTTATTTACTTCTGTGATGAAGTTGCTAGAATTGCTAGACCAAATAATAGGAATAAACATAGACCTGTTGTAGGCATGCCTGTTATTTCTGTTAAAATAGGAGATCATTGTTATCATGGCTTATGTGATATGGGTGCTAGTGCTAGTGCAATACCTCATTCCTTATACAAAGAAATTATGCATGATATTGCACCTGTTGAGATAGAAGAAATTGATGTTACAATTAAGCTTGCCAATAGAGATACTATTTCACCAGTTGGGATTGTTAGAGATGTTGAAGTCTTGTGTGGGAAAGTTAAATATCCTGCTGATTTTCTTGTTCTTGGTTCCCCACAAGATGACTTTTGTCCCATGATATTTGGTAGACCCTTCTTGAATACTGTTAATGCCAAGATAGACTACAAAAAGGATGTTGTTACTATTGGTTTGGGGGATATGTCTCATGAGTTTAATTTTGCTAAATTTCGTAGACAATCCCATGATAAAGAATTGCCTAGTAAAGATGAAATTATTGGTCTTGCTTCTATTGCCGTGCCTCCTAATGATCCTTTAGAACAATATTTGCTAGACCATGAAAATGATATGTTTACGAATGAAAGAAGGGAGATAGATGAAGTATTCTTTAAACAGGGACCTATTTTGAAACACAACTTGCCTGTTGAAATCCTAGGGGATCCTCCACCACCCAAGGGTGATCCCGTGTTTGAGCTTAAACCTCTCCCTGATACTCTTAAATATGCTTATCTTGATGAAAAGAAGATATATATCCTGTTATCATTAGTGCTAACCTTTAAGAGCGGGAAGAGGAGAGATTATTGAAAACTCTGAAGAAGCACTGTGCTGCTACTGGATATACTCTTGATGATCTTAAGGGCATTAGTCCCACTCTATGCCAACACAAAATAAAATTGGAGAAAGACGCCAAACCAGTTATTGATCACCAACGACGGTTAAATCCTAAGATGAAAGAAGTGGTAAGATAAGAAATACTAAAGCTCCTGGAGGCAGGTATAATTTATCCCGTTGCTGATAGTCAGTGGGTAAGTCCTGTCCATTGTGTCCCTAAGAAGGGAGGCATTACTGTTGTTCCTAATGATAAAGATGAATTGATCCCACAAAGAATTGTTACAGGTTATAGGATGGTAATTGACTTCCGGAAATTAAATAAAGCTACTAAAAAGGATCATTACCCTTTGCCTTTTATTGATCAAATTCTAGAAAGATTATCCAAACACACACATTTTTGCTTTCTTGATGGTTACTCTGGTTTCTCTCAAATACCTGTATCAGCAGAGGATCAAGAAAAGACCACTTTTACGTGCCCTTTCGGTACTTTTGCTTATAGACGTATGCCCTTTGGTTTATGTAATGCACCTGCTACCTTTCAAAGATGCATGATGGCTATATTCTTTGACTTTTGTGAAAGGATTGTTGAGGTTTTCATGGATGATTTCTCTGTTTATGGATCTTCTTTTGATGATTGCTTGAGCAACCTTGATCGAGTTTTGCAGAGATGCGAAGATACTAGTCTTGTCTTGAATTGGGAAAAGTGCCACTTGATGGTTCATGAAGGTATTGTCTTGGGGCATAAAATTTCTGAAAGAGGTATTGAAGTTGATAAAGCTAAAGTTGATGCTATTGAAAAGATGTCGTGTCCCAAGGACATTAAAGGTATAAGAAGTTTCCTTGGTCATGCCGGTTTTTATAGGAGGTTCACTAAAGACTTCTCTAAAATTTCTAGGCCTCTGACTAATCTCTTACAAAAAGATATTCCTTTTGTCTTCGATGATGATTGTGTAGAAGCATTTGAAATACTTAAGAAAGCTTTGATTTCTGCACCTATTGTTCAGCCACCTGATTGGAATTTACCCTTTGAAATTATGTGCGATGCTAGTGATTATGCTGTAGGTGTTGTTCTAGGACAAAGAGTTGATAAGAAACTCAATGTTATTCAATATGCTAGTAAAACTCTAGACAGTGCCCAGAGAAATTATGCTACTACTAAAAAAGATTTTTTAGCAGTTGTATTTGCTTGTGATAAGTTCAGACCTTATATTGTTGATTCTAAAGTAACTGTTCACACTGATCATGCTGCTATTAAATATCTTATGGAAAAGAAAGATGCTAACCCTAGACTTGTTAGATGGGTTCTCCTACTACAAGAATTTGATATGCATATTATTGATAGAAAGGGAGCTGAGAATCCCGTTGCAGACAACTTGTCTAGGTTAGAGAATGTTCTTGATGACCCACTACCTATTAATGATAGCTTTCTTGATGAACAATTAGCTGTCATAAATGCTTTTCGTACTGCTCCATGGTATGCTGATTATGCTCATTACATTTTTGCTAAATTTATACCACGCAGTTTCACATACTAGCGAAAGAAAAAGTTCTTCTATGATTTAAGACATTACTTCTGGGATGACCCACACCTTTATAAAGGAGTAGATGGTGTTATTAGACGTTGTGTACCTGAGCATGAACAGGAACAGATCCTAAGCAAGTGTCACTCCGAGGCTTATGGAGGACATCACTCTGGAGATAGCACTGCACATAAGGTATTACAATCCGGTTTTTATTGGCCTACTCTCTTCAAGGATGCTCGTAAGTTTGTCTTGTCTTGTGATAAATGTCAAAGAATTGGTAATATTAGTAGACGTCAAGAAATGCCTATGAATTATTCACTTGTTATTGGACCATTTGATGTTTGGGGCTTTGATTATATGGGACCGTTTCCTTCCTCTAATGGGTATCCACATATTTTAGTTGCTGTTGATTACGTTACTAAGTGGGTAGAAGCTATTCCAACTAGTAGTGATGATCATAACACCTCTATTAAGATGCTTAAAGAAGCTATTTTTTCGAGGTTTGGAGTCCCTAGATATTTAATGACTGATGGTGGTTCACATTTTATTCATGGTGCTTTTCATAAAATGCTTGCTAAGTATGATGTTAATCATAGAATTGCATCTCCATATCACCCACAGTCTAGTGGCCAAGTAGAACTGAGTAACAGAGAGCTTAAATTAATTTTGCAAAAGACTGTTAATAGATCCAGAAAGAATTGGTCCAAGAAACTTGATGATGCATTATGGGCTTATAGAACTGCACATAACAATCCTATGGGTATGTCTCCATATAAAATGGTTTATGGAAAAGCATCTCACTTACCTCTCGAACTAGAACATAAGGCATATTGGGCCATTAAATAGCTCAATTATGATTTCAAACTTGCCGGTGAGAAGAGGTTATTTTACATTAGCTCACTTGATGAATGGAGAGCTCAAGCTATGAGAATGCCAAACTGTTTAAAGAAAAAGTCAAAAGATGGCATGACAAAAGGATACAAAAGCATGAGTTTAATGTAGGTGATTATGTTTTGCTATACAACTCTCGTTTAAGATTTTTTGCAGGAAAACTTCTCTCTAAATGGGAAGGCCCTTATGTTATCGAGGAGGTCTATCATTCCGGTGTCATAAAAATCAACAACTTCGAAGGCACAAATCGGAAGGTGGTGAACAGTCAAAGAATCAAACATTATATCTCAGGTAATCCTATAAATGTTGAAACTAATGTTATTGAAACCGTAACCACGGAGGAATACATAAGGGACACTTTCCAGAATGTTTCAGACTCCGAAAAGGAATAGGTATGTGGTACGGTAAGTAAACCGACTCCGAAACCGTTCTAATAGCAATTTTTCTCTATTTTGGAATATTTAAGAAAATAGGAAAATAAGAAGTAGTCCGGGAAGGACACAAGGCGTCCACGAGGGTGGAGGGCGCACCCTACCCCCTAGGCACGCCCCTGCCTCGTGGGCACCTCGTGTGCTCTCCGGACTCCATTTTCTTGCACGATGCTTCTTTTGGTCGGTAAAAATTGATTATATAATCTTTCGAAGGTTTTGACCACCGTATCATGCAAATATCCTCTGCCTTTGTTTCGAGCTGTTTTCTGTCAGAGTTGTCAAGGCCAGGCATCATGTCATCACCCTCCTCCAACAATGAAGACAATGAAGCTTGCCTACTGAAGATAGAGCTGAAGAGAGAAGAATCCGGGGAGATCAACAAGGATGATGGGATCAAGAAGGTCATGGAGGATCAAGCTCCGGCGACAGAAGAAGAAGACATTCTTCAACCTCTTCCCAACCTATTTACCCCAACTGAGATTGAAGCTTTCAATATGATTGAGTTAGCTCGCATACAAAACAAGTATCTCACACGTGAAAATATTTTGTTGAAGGATCATATCACCGCACTCAAGGGCATTATCCGCAAACTGGAGGAGCTTTTACGCTCGATGTGCGACTACCCATCATCACCACCTTCATCACCTCCGAAGAAGGAGACATACTCACATGGGTATGGGCACTCCCCTTGGCAACTGCAATGCTTGGGGGAGGTGCCCCGGTATCGTATCACCATCACACTCCTATCTTTACCGTTTTACTTAGTTCGATCCTTTTAGTAATATCTTGATCTAGTAGAATAAAGTTTTAGATGATTTAGTTTTGAGTTTTGCCTTATGTTCCTTCTATGTAATCGAATCTGTGAGATATATATAATAAAGATTAGTGTTGAGTCAAGGGTTTTGCTACCTTACTATGATCTTGAAATAATAAAAAGAAATAAAAGAGATCATATTGATCTTATGGAGAGTAATGACTTCACATAAAGAGTATGATGAATAAAAGTTCTTGAGAGTTGGCAAACATAGTTTTGGTCATCGTTGCAATTAATAGGAAGTAATAGATAAAGAGAGGTTCTCACTTATAAATATACTATCTTGGACATCTTTTATGATTGTGGGCACTCAGTAAAATATGACATGCTAAAGAGTTGATGTTGGACAAATAATACAACGTAATGGGTTATGTTTTCTTATATCCGAAATAAAGTATATTGTCATGGATCATCCAACATGTCGAGCTTGCCTTTCCCCCTCATGCTAGCCAAATTCCTTGCACTAAGTAGAGATACTACTTGTGCTTCCAAATATCCTTAAACCCAGTTTTGCCATGAGAGTCCACCATACCTACCTATGGATTGAGTAAGATCCTTCAAGTAAGTTGTCATGTTGCAAGCAATAAAAATTGCCCTCTAAATATGTATGACTTATTAGTGTGGAGAAAATAAGCTTTATACGATCTTGTGATGTGGAAGCAATAAAAGCGACGGACTACATAATAAAGGTCCATATCACAAGTGGCAATATAAAGTGACGTTCTTTTGCATTAAGACTTCGTGCATCCAACCATAAAAGCACATGACAACCTCTCCTTCCCTCTGCGAAGGGCCTATCTTTTACTTTTGTCTTATACATTATGCAAAAGTCAAGGTGATCTTCACCTTTCCCTTTTATATTTTATCCTTTGGCAAGCACCTTATGTTGGAAAGATCACGATATATATATATATATATATATATATATATATATATATATATATATATATATATATATATATATATATATATATATATATCCAATTGGATGTAAGTTAGTATGAACTATTATTGTTGACATTACCCTTGAGGTAAAAGGTTGGGAGGCAACACTATAAGCCCCTATCTTTCTCTGTGTCCGATTAAAACTCCGTACCCATAAGTATTGTGTGAGTGTTAGAAATTATGAAAGACTAAATGATAGTTGAGTATGTGGACTTGCTGAAAAGCTCCTATATTGACTCTTTCCGATGTTATGATAAATTGCAATTGCTTCAGTGACCAAGATTACAGTTTGTTAGTCTTCAATGAAGTTTCTGATTCATACTTGACATTGTGAATAGATTGTTACTTTAGCATAAGAAATCATATGACCAAATATATAAATGTTGTTGTTATAAGAATGATCATGATGCCCTCATGTCCGTATTATTTTATCGACACCTCTATCTCTAAACATGTGGACATATTTTTCGATATCGGCTTCCGCTCGAGGACAAGCGAGGTCTAAGCTTGGGGAAGTTGATACGTCCATTTTGCATCATGATTTTATATTGATATTTATTGCATTATGGCATGTTATTACACGTTATGTCACAGCCTATTCTCTCTTATTTTACAAGGTTTACATAAAGAGGGAGAATGCCGGCAGCTGGAATTCTGGGCTAGAAAAGGAGCAAATATTAGAGACCTATTCTGCAGAACTCCAAAAGTCCTAAAACTCGACGAAAGTCATTTTTGGAATTAATAAAAAATATTGAGCGGAAGAAGTTCCAGAGGGGGCCACCCACCGTCCACGAGGGTGGGGGGCAAGCCCTACCACCCTGGGCGCGCCCCCTGCCTCGTGGGCCCCCTGGCAGCCTTACAGTGACCATCTTCTCTATATGAAGTCTTTTACCCTGGAAAAAAATCATAAGGAAGCTTACGGAATGAAACTCCGCCGCCACGAGGCGGAACCTAGGCGGAACCAATCTAGGGCTCCGGCGGAGTTTCTGCCGAGGAAACATCCCTCCGGGAGGGGTAAATCATCGCCATCGTCATCACCATCTATCCTCTCATCAGTAGGGGGTCAATCTCCATCAACATCTTCACCAGCACCATCTCCTCTCAAACCCTAGTTCATCTCTTGTATTCAATCTTTGTCTCAGAACCTCAGATTGGTACCTATGGGTTGCTAGTAGTGTTGATTACTCCTTATAGTTGATGCTAGTTGGTTTATTTGGTGGAATATCATATGTTCAGATCCTTTATGCATATTAATACCCCTCTGATTATGAACATGAATATGATTTGTGAGTAGTTACGTTTGTTCCTGAGGACATGGGTGAAGTCTTGCGATAAGTAGTCATGTGAATTTGGTATTCGTTCGATATTTTGATGAGATGTATGTTGTCTCTCCCTAGTGGTGTTATGTGAACGTCGACTACATGACACTTCACCATTGTTTGGGCCTAGAGGAAGGCATTGTGAAGTAATAAGTAGATGATGGGTTGCTAGAGTGACAGAAGCTTAAACTCTAGTTTATGCGTTGCTTCGTAAGGGGCTGATTTGGATCCATATGTTTCATGCTATGGTTAGGTTTACCTTAATACTTCTTTTGTAGTTGTGGATGCTTGCAATAGGGGTTAATCATAAGTGGGATGTGCTACGTCTTGATCTTGCGTTGGTTTTCCTTGAAGAGGAAAGGGTGATGCAACAATAGTAGCGTAAGTATTTCCCTCAGTTTTTGAGAACCAAGGTATCAATACAGTAGGAGGCTCCTCAAAAGTCCCACACACCTACACAAACAAACAAAGAAGTCGCAACCAACGCAATAAAGGGGCTGTCAATCCCTTCACGGCCACTTGCGAAAGTGAGATCTAATAAAGATAGTAAGATAAGATAAATATATTTTTGGTATTTTATAATATAGATGGAAAAAGTAAAGATGCAAATAAAAGTAGATTGGAAGCAAATATGATAAGAGATAGACCCGGGGCCCATAGGTTTCACTAGTGGCTTCTCTCAAGATAGCATAAGTATTACAGTGGGTGAACAAATTATTGTCGAGCAATTGATAGAAAAGCGAATAATTATGAGATTATCTAGGCATGATCATGTATATAGGCATCACGTCCGCAACAAGTAGACCAACTCCTGCCTCCATCTACTACTATTACTCCACACATCAACCGACTCCTGCCTGCATCTAGAGTATTAAGTTCATAAGAACAGAGCAACGCCTTAAGCAAGATGACATGATGTAGAGGGATAAACTCAAGCAATATGATATAAACCCCATCTTGTTATCCTCGATGGCAACAATACAATACGTGCCTTGCAACCCTTTCATCCTTTGGGTAAGGACACCGCAAGATTGAACCCAAAGCTAAGCACTTCTCCCGTGGCAAGAAAGATCAATCTAGTAGGCCAAACCAAACTGATAATTCGAAGAGACTTGCAAAGATATATCAATCATACATAAAAGAATTCAGAGAAGATTCAAATATTTCTCATAGATAAACTTGATCATAAACCCACAATTCATCGGATCTCGACAAACACACCACATAAAGAGTTTACATCGAATAGATCTCCACAAGAGAGGGGGAGAACATTGTATTGAGATCCAAAAAGAGAGAAGAAGCCATCTAGCTAATAACTATGGACCCAAAGGTCTGTGGTAAACTACTCACAACTCATCGGAGGGGCAAGGGTATTGATGTAGAAGCCCTCCATGGTCGATTCCCCCTCCGGCAGAGTGCCAGCGAAGGCTCCAAGATGGGATCTCGCAGATACAGAAGGTTACAGTGGTGGAAATTGTGTTTCGTCCGCTCCCTGGATGTTTTCGGGGTATGTAGGCTTATATAGGAGGAAGAAGTACGTCGGTGGACGCCCGAGGGGCCCACGAGACGGGGGGAGCGCCCTATAGGGGGGGCGCCCTCCTATCTCGTGGAGTCCTCGGCTGCTTCTTGACTTGCACTCCAAGTCTCTCTGGATCACGTTCGTTCCAAAAATCACGCTCCCGAAGGTTTCATTCCGTTTGGACTCTGTTTGATATTCCTTTTCTTCAAAATACTGAAATAGAAAAAAAGACAGCAATACGGGCTGGGCCTCCGGTTAGTAGGTTAGTCCCAAAAATGATATAAATGTGTAAAATAAAGCCCATAAACATCCAAAAGGGGTAATATAATAGCATGGAACAATGAAAAATTATAGATACGTTGGAGATGTATCAAGCATCCCCAAGCTTAATTCATGCTCATCCTCGAGTAGGTAAAGGATAAAAAAAGAAATTTTTTGATGTGGAATGCTACCTAGCATAATTCTCAATGTAATTTTCTTTATTGTGGCTTGAATGTTCAGATCCAAATGATACAAAATAAAAGTTCATATTAACATGAAAATAGTGATACTTCAAGCATACTAATCAAAGTAATCATGTCTTCTCAAAGTAACATGGCCAAAGAAAGTTATCCCTACAAAATCATATAGTCTGGCTGTTGCTCTATCTTCATCACACAAAGTATTTAATCATGCACAGCCCCGATGACAAGCCAAGCAATTGTTTCATACTTTAATAATCTCAAACTCTTTCAACTTTCATGCAATACATGAGCGTGAGCCATGGACATAGCACTATATGTGGAATAGAATGGTGGTTGTGGAGAAGACAAAAAGGGGAGAAGATAGTCTCACATCAACTAGGCGTATTAACGGGCTATGGAGATGCCCATTAATAGATATCAATGTGAGTGAGTAGGGATTGCCATGCAACGGATGCACTAGAGCTATAAATATATGAAAGCTCAACAAAAGAAACTAAGTGGGTGTGCATCCAACTTGCTTGCTCACGAAGACCTAGGGACTTTTGAGGAAGCCCATCATTGGAATATACAAGCCAAGTTCTATAATGAAAAATTCCCACTAGTATATGAAAGTGACTATATATGAGACTCTCTATCATGAAGATCATGGTGCTATTTTGAAGCACAAGTGTGGAAAAAGAGATAGTAGAATTGTCCCTTCTCTCTTTTTCTCTCATTTTTTTCTTTCTTTTTTTATTTTTCTCTTTTTTTCTTTGGCCTTTCTCCTTTTTTTCTTTTTTTGGCCTTTCTCTTTTTTTTCTTTTTTTCTTTTTGTAAAGTCCGAAGTCTCATCCCGACTTGTGGGGGAATCATAGTCTTCATCATCCTTTCCTCACTAGGACAATGCTCTAATAATGAAGGTCATCACACTTTTATGGATTTACAACTCAAGAATTACAACTCAAAGCTAGAACAAGATATGACTCTATATGGATGCCTCCGGCGGTGTACCGGGATATGCAATGAATCAAGAGCGACATGTATGAAAATTATGAAGGTGGGCTTGCCACAAATACGATGTCAACTACATGATCATGCAAAGAGCAATATGACAAAAGTAATGCGTGTCATATGAATGGAACGGTGGAAAGTTGCATGGCAATATATCTCGGAATGGCTACGGAAATGCCATAACAGGTAGGTATGGTGGCTATTTTGAGGAAGGTATATGGTGGGTGTATGGTACCGGCGAAAGTTGCACGACACAAGAGAGCTAGCAATGGTGGAAGGATGAAGGGGTGCGTATAATCCATGGACTCAACATTAGTCAAAAGAACTCATGTACTTGTTGCAAAAATCTAGAAGTCAAAAAAAACCAAAGCACTATGCGCATGCTCCTAGGGGGATAGATTGTTAGGAAAAGACCATTGCTCGTCCCCGACCGCCACTCATAAGGAAGACACTCAATAAATAAAATTGTGCTCCAAGTTCATCACAAAGCGGTTCACCATACGTGCATGCTACGGGAATCACAAACCTCAACACAAGTACTTTTCATAATCACCTCAACTAGCATGACTCTAATATCACTACCTCCATATATCAAAACAATTATCAAGCATCATATTGATCATAGCATCCAATTCTTTTTCTATGATAGTTTTATTATACCCAACTTGGATGCTCATCAATCTAGGACCAACTTTAAAACCATAGCAAATACCATGCTGTTATAAAAGACTCTCAAAAAGATATAAGTGAAGCATGAGAGACTAGCAATTTCTTCAAAATTGAGACACCACCGTGCTCTAAAAGATATAAGTGAAGCACTAGACCAAAAACTTTCAAGCTCAAAAGATATAAGTGAAGCACATAGAGTATTCTAGCAAATTCTAATAAAATAGGCTCTCCCAAAAGGTGTGTACAGCAAGGATGATTGTGGTAAACTAAAAAGCAAAGACTAATATAATACACGACGCTCCAAGCAAAACACATATCATGTGGCGAATAAAAATATAGCTCCAAGTAAAGTTACCAATGAACGAAGATTTAAAGAGGGATGCCTTCCGGGCATCCCCAAGCTTAGGCTTTTGGCTATACTTGAATATCTTGGGGTGCCTTGGGCATCCCCAAGCTTAGGCTCTTGCCACTCCTTATTCCATAGTCCATAAAAGCTTTACCCAAAACTTGAAAACTTCACAACACAAAACTCAACAGGAAATCTTATAAGCTCCGTTAGTGAAAGAAAACAAAACCACCACATAAGGTACTGTAATGATCTCATTCTTTATTTATTTTGGTTTTAACCTACTGTATTCCAACTTCTCTATGGTTTATAAACCAACTTACTAGCCATAGATGCATCGAAATAAGCAAACAACACACGAAAAACAGAATCTGTCAAAAACAGAACAGTCTGTAGAAATCTTTAACTAACGCAAACTTCTGGAACTCTAAAAATCCTATAAAAATAGGAAGTCCTGGAAAATTTGTTTATTGATCAGCAGAAAAACGAATCAACGTAAAAGCACATTTCTGTGATTTAACAAAATTATATTCATGCGTGCAAAGTTTCTGTTTTTCAGCAGAATCAAATCAACTATCGTCGTAGGTTATCCTATAGGTTCTACTTGGCACAAACACTAATTAAAAGATAAAAACACATCTAAACAGAAGGTAGATGCAAAATTTATTACTAAACAGGAGCAAAAACAAAAAACACAAATAAAATTGGGTTGCCTCCCAACTAGCGCTATCGTTTAACGCCCCTAGCTAGGCATAAAAGCAAGGATAGATCTAACGAGTGCCATCTTTGGCACTAAATTCATAAGTAGCCCGCATGATAGATTCATAAGGTAATTTGACTTTCTTTCTTGGAAAGTGCTCCATGCCTTTCTTTAATGGAAATTGGAATCTAATATTCCCTTCCTTCATATCAATAATCGCGCCAATCGTTCTAAGGAAAGGTCTACCAAGAATAATAGGGCAAGAAAGATTGCAATCTATATCAAGAACGATAAAATCCACGGGCACCAAATTTCTATTTGAAATAATGAGAACATCATTGATCCTTCCCATAGGCTTTTTAATGGTGGAATCCGCAAGGTGCAAATTTAAAGAGCAATCATCAAGATCATGGAAACCTAGAATATCACATAAAGTTTTCGGAATCATGGAAACACTAGCACCCAAATCACACAAAGCAAAACACTCGTGATCTCTAATTCTAATCTTTATAGTAGGTTCCCACTCATCATTAAGTTTTCTAGGTATAGAAACTTCCAAATTAAGTTTTTCATCATAAGATTGCATCAAGGCATCAACAATATGTTTGGTAAAAGCTTTGTTTTGACTATAAGCATGAGGAGAATTAACAACGGATTGCAACAAGGAAATACAACCTTCTAAATAACAATTATCATAATTAAAATCCTTGAAATCCAAGATAGTAGGTTCAACGCTATTTCAAGTTGTGACCTCTCCAATACCACTTTTACCAAATTTAGCATCAAGATCTAAAGACTCCGAATTCTTGGGACGCCTTCTAGGAAAAGTTGATTCATCATCAGTCCCATAATTATCAAAATTCATATTGCAAAACATAGATCTAATAGGAGACACATCAATAACTAGATCCTCATCATTATTCTCACGGAAACTAGAAGAACACGCTTTTATAAAGCTATCTTTTTTAGCACGCAATCTAGCGGTTCTTTCCTTGCACTCGTCAATGGAAATTCTCATTGCTTTGAGAGACTCATTGATATAATGCTTAGGAGGAGAAGGTCTAAGTTTAAGAGAATCAGCATCAAGCGAAAGGCTATCAACGTTCCTAGCCAAATCATCAACTTTGAGCAATTTTTCTTCAAGCAAAGCATTAAAATTCTTTTGAGAAATCATAAATTCTTTCACACTATTCTCAAAATCAGAGGGCATCTTATTAAAATTACCATAAGAATTATTGTAGGAATTTCCATAATTATTAGAGGAATTACTAGGGAACGGTCTAGCATTAAAGTTTCCTCTATAAGCATTGTTTCCAAAACTATTCCTACCAACAAAATTCACATCCATAGATTCATTATTATTCTCAATCAAAGAAGACAAAGGCATATCATTGGGATCAAGAGGAGTATTTTTAGTAGCAAACAATTTCATAAGTTCATCCATCTTTCCACTCAAAACATTAATTTCTTCTATAGCATGCACTTTTTTACTAGAAGATATTTCGGTGTGCCATTGAGAATAATTAGCCATAATATTATCAAGAAGTTTTGTAGCATCTCCTAACGTGATTTCCATAAACGTGCCTCCCGTGGTCGAATCTAAGAGATTTCTAGAAGCAAAGTTCAAACCGGCATAAAAATTTTGTATGATCATCCATAAATTCAAACCATGAGTAGGGAAATTGCGAAGCATCAATTTCATTCTTTCCCAAGATTGGGCAACATGCTTATGATCAAGTTGTTTAAAATTCATGATATCATTCCTAAGAGTGATAATCTTAGCGGGAGGAAAATACTTAGAGGTAAAAGCTTCTTTGCACTTGTTCCAAGAATCAATACTATTTTTAGACAAAGACGAAAAGCAAACTTTAGCACGATCTCTAAGTGAAACAGAAATAACTTCAATTTGACAATATTGTTATCCTTATCTTTCTTCTTTTGCATATCACACAAATCAACAAAGTTGTTTAGATGAGTAGCGGCATCTTCACTAGGAAGGTCGGCGAATTGATCTTTCATAACAAGATTCAGCAAAGCAGTATTGATTTCACAAGACTCAACATCATTAAGAGGAGCAATCGGAGTACTAAGGAAATCATTATTATTGGTACTCGAAAAATCACGCAATTTGGTATTATCTTGCGCCATGGCAACAAGTAATCCAACACACAAGCAAACTGAAAAAGGCAAGCGAAAAGAGAGGAGGAGGTTGGGAAAGAGAGGGCGAATAAAACGGCAAGGGTGAAGTGGGGGAGAGGAAAACGAGAGGCAAATGGCAAATAATGTAAATGCGAGGGAGATGGGTTTGTGATGGCTACCTGGTATGTCTTGACTTGAGCGAAGACCCCCCGGCAACGGCGCCAGAAATCCTTCTTGCTACGTCTTGAGCTTGCGTTTGTTTTCCTTGAAGAGGAAAGGGTGATGCAACAATAGTAGCGTAAGTATTTCCCTCAGTTTTTGAGAACCAAGGTATCAATCCAGTAGGATGCTCCTCAAAAGTCCCACGCACCTACACAAACAAACAAAGAACTCGCAACCAACGCAATAAAGGGGTTGTCAATCCCTTCATGGTCACTTGCAAAAGTGAGATCTAATAATGATAGTAAGATAAGATAAATATAGTTTTGGTATTTTATAATATAGATGCAAAAAGTAAAGATGCAAATAAAAGTAGATTGGAAGCAAATATGATAAGGGATAGACCCGGGGGCCATAGGTTTCACTAGTGGCTTCTCTCAAGATAGCATAAGTATTACGGTGGGTGAACACATTACTGTCGAGCAATTGATAGAAAAGGGAATAATTATGAGATTATCTAGGCATGATCATGTATATAGGCATCATGTCCGCAACAAGCAGACCAACTCCTGCCTGCAACTACTACTATTACTCCACACATCGACCGACTCCTGCCTGCATCTAGAGTATTAAGTTCATAAGAATAGAGTAACGCCTTAAGCAAGATGACATGATGTAGAGGGATAAACTCAAGCAATATGATATAAACCCCATCTTGTTATCCTCGATGGCAACAATACAATACGTGCCTTGCAACCCTTTTTGTCACTGGGTAAGGACACCGCAAGATTGAACCCAAAGGTAAGCACTTCTCCCATGGCAAGAAAGATCAATCTAGTATGCCAAACCAAACTGATAATTCGAAGAGACTTGCAAAGATAACTCAATCATAAAAAAAAGAATTCATAGAAGATTCAAATATTTCTCATAGATAAACTTTATCATAAACCCACAATTCATCGGATCTCGACAAACACACCGCAAAAAAGAGTTTACATCGAATAGATCTCCACAAGAGAGGGGGAGAACATAGTATTGAGATCCAAAAAGAGAGAAGAAGCCATCTAGCTAATAACTATGGACCCGAAGGTCTGTGGTAAACTACTCACAACTCATCGGAGTGGCAAGGGTGTTGATGTAGAAGCCCTCCACGGTCGATTCCCCCTCCAGCGGAGCGCCGGCAAAGGCTCCAAGATGGGATCTCGCGGATACAGAAGGTTATGGTGGTGGAAATTGTGTTTCGTCCGCTCCCTGGATGTTTTTGGGGTATGTAGGCTTATATAGGAGGAAGAAGTACGTCGGTGGACGCCCGAGGGGCCCACGAGACAGGGGGCGCCCTCCTATCTCGTGGAGTCCTCGGCTGCTTCTTTACTTGCACTCCAAGTCCTCTGGATCACGTTCGTTCCAAAAATCACGCTCCCGAAGGTTTCATTCCGTTTGGACTCGGTTTGATATTCCTTTTCTTCGAAATACTGAAATAGGCAAAAAAACAGCAATACGGGCTGGGTCTCCGGTTAGTAGGTTAGTCCCAAAAATGATATAAATGTGTAAAATAAAGGCCATAAACATCCAAAAGGGGTAATATAATAGCATGGAACAATCAAAAATTATAGATACGTTGGAGACATATCAGGATGCTTGTCCAAGAAAGGGCAGTACCCAAGCACCGGTCCACCCACATATCAAATTATCAAAGTAACAAACGCGAATCATATGAGCGTGATGAGAACTAGCTTGAAGATAATTCCCATGTGTCCTTGGGAGCGCTTTTCTCTATATAAGAACTTGTCCAGACTTGTCCTTTGCTACAAAAAGGATTGGGCCACCTTGCTGCACCTTATTTACTTTCATGGCTTGTTACCCGTTACAAATTACCTTATCACAAAACTATCTGTTACCGATAATTTCAATGCTTGCAGAGAATACCTTACTGAAAACTACTTGTCATTTCCTTCTGCTCCTCGTTGGGTTCGACGCTCTTACTTATCGAAAGGACTATGATAGATCCCCTACAATTGTGGGTCATAAGTACACCTTTTACCACATATCCAAAGGCAAGATCTTTGTTGCTAAGAATGGAACCTTTCTAGAGAAGGGTTTTCTCTCAAAAGAAGTGAATTGGAGGAAAGTAGAACTTGATGAGGTAATTGTACCTTCCCTGAATTTGGAAAGTAGCTCATCCGAGAAATCTGTTCCTGTGATGCCTACACCAACTAGAGAGGAAGCTAATGATGATCATGAAACTTTAGATCAAGTTACTACCGAACCTCGTAGGTCAACCATAACACGATCGACACCAGAGTGGTATGGTAATCCTCTTCTAGAAGTCATGTTACTAGACCATGACGAACCTACGAACTATGAAGAAGCTATGATGAGCCAGATTCCGATAAATGGCTCGACACCAGAGTGGTACGGTAATCCTCTTCTGGAAGTCATGTTACTAGACCATGACGAACCTACGAACTATGAAGAAGCTATGATGAGCCAGATTCCGATAAATGGCTTGAGGCCATGAAATCTGAGATAGGATCCATGTATGAGAACAAAGTGTGAACTTTGGTGGATTTGCCCGATGATTGGCGATCCATAAAAATGGATCTTCAAGAAGAAGACTGACGCTGATGGTAATGTTACTGTCTATAAAGCTCGATTTGTCGCAAAAGGTTTTCGACAAGTTCAAGGAGTTGACTACGATCAGACTTTCCCACCCGTAGCGATGCTTCACTCTGTCCGAATCATGTTAGCAATTGCCACATTTTATGATTATGAAATCTGGAAAATGGACGTTAAAACTGCAATCCTTGATGGATTTCTAAGAAAAGGGTTGTATATGATGCAACCAGAAGGTTTTGTCGATCCTAAAGGTGCTAACAAAGTGTGCAAGCTCCAGCGATCCATCTATGGACTGGTGCAAGCATCTCAGAGTTGGAATGTGCGCTTTGATGAGGTGATCAAAGCATATGGTTTTATACAGACTCTCTGAGAAGCCTGTATTTACAAGAAAGTGAGTGGGATCTCTGTAGAATTTCTAATATTATATGTGGATGACATATTTTTGATTGGAAATGATGTAGATTTATTGAATAGCATAAAAGATACTTGAATAAGTATTCTTCAATAAAAGACCTCGGTAAAGCTACTTACATATTGGGCATGAAGATCTATAGAGATAGATCAAGACGCTTAATAGGACTTTCACAAAGCACACACCTTGACAAGATTTTGAATGAGTTCAAAATGGATCAAACAAAGAAGGAGTTCTAGCCTGTATTGTAAAGTGTGAAGTTGAGTAAGACTCAAAGCCCGACCACGACAGAAGATAGAGAGAGAATCAAAATCATTCCCTATGCCTCAGCCATAGGTTCTATAAAGTATGCCATGCTGTGTAAACCTGTTGTGTACCTTGCCATGAGTTTAGCATGGGGGTACAATAGTGATCCAGGAATAGATCACTAGACAGCAGTCGAAATTATCCTTAATTACCTAAGAGGACTAAGGAAATATTTCTCTGTTATGGAGATGATAAAGAGTTCTTCGTAAAAAGTTACGTCGATGCAAGCTTTGACACTGATCTAGATGACTCTAAAGTCTCAATCTAGACACGTATTGAACATGGGAGCAATTAGCTAGAGTAGCTTCATGCAGAGGATTGTAGACATAGAAATTTGCAAAATACATATGGATCTGAATGTGGCAGACCCGTTGATTAAACTTCTCTCACAAGCAAAACATGATCACACCTTAGTACTCTTTGGGTGTTAATCACATAGCGATGTGAACTAGATTATCGACTCTAGTAAACCCTTTGGGTGTTGGTCACATGGTGATGTGAACTATGGGTGTTAATCACATGACGATGTGAAGTGTTGGTGTTAAATCACATGGCGATGTGAACCGGATTATTGACTCTAGTGCAAGTGGGAGACTGAAGGAAATACGCCTTAGAGGCAATAATAAAGTTGTTATTTGATATTTCCTTATTTCATGATAAATGTTTATTATTCATGCTAGAATTGTATTAACTGGAAACGTGATACATGTGTGGATACATAGACAAAACACTGTGTCCCTAGTAAGCCTCTACTAGACTAGCTCGCTAATCAAAGATGGTTAAGTTTCCTAACCATAGACATGTGTTGTCATTTGATGAACGAGATCACATCATTAGGAGAATGATCTGATGGACAAGACCCATCCGTTAGCTTAGCATAATGATCGTTCAGTTTTATTGCTATTTCTTTCTTCATGTCAAATACATATTCCTTCGATTATGAGATTATGCAAATGCCGGATACCGGAGGAATACCTTGTGTCGTGGAATAGTCACGTCAGATGTCCTCGTGAAAGGACTTAGTTGTGGAGCCATCGCGACTAGGAAGCTTGAAGGGGTTAAATCGGGACAAGGGACACAAGAGAGTTTATACTAGTTCGGCCCCTTACGGTGAAGGTAAGGCCTACGTCTAGTTGGGTTGGTATTAATGTTTCGATAACCAGGGAACGAGACACGCTATGCCCGGTTCTCGATGAGTTGTTTCTTGCCTTAAGTCGCCCACATGTCGTCCCCTTATATACACGGATTGACCCTGCGCTTACGAGTCCAGCCGCTTATTAATGAGTCCGCTCGGTGACCAGTTAAATCTACCTTACATTACAAGTCATGCCATCATGGCGGTTTACTACAATGGGCTTAAGCCGCCCGTGGGTCTTAAGCTCTTTATTGAACCGCCATCTTCATGCTTGGTCTTGGGCTTCCTCTGATGAGTACTCTTTGCGTAACTCGGCCCCTCATGGCGGCTTACACAAATTGTCATATCCCCAACATTAGGCCCCGGATTGATTTGAACCTATTCATGTCAATCTACAAAATATTTGTAAATAATTAAATCTTCAGTCTTTTGACTATACAGAGGGTTTTTGTTAACCCGCCATGATGTCATCCTCTGGATCCATCTTAACCCGGCGTGATGTCATCCTTCCTTTAACTCATTTTTTATTCCACCGAATCCTTCAACGGATCTCTTCTTTACTGACCGTTCCGAAAATCGAGGCATCGGGGCCGCTGGATAATAATTGTTATCTCCTCGTTTCCCGCGCCGTCTTAGTCATCCTCTCATTATAAATAGCCGCGACTCGGGTCCTTTCCCTTTTACCCCTTCAGTCGTCTTCTTCCTCTCCTCTCTGCCGCTCAAGCTCCGCCGCCGTCACCATCGACCCCCTCGTCTTCATCGACTCAGGCCGCTGCATCAACCTGTCTGTAACCAGAGATCGACGGCGAGCCTCCGCAGCTCAACCTCATCCATGAGTTCTTTTCTTCCCTTTCCTTAGATCTATCTCGAAGCCCTGCCAAGTTCATCAGGTTCATCGCCGCCCGACGCGAATCCTTGCTAGATGCACTTCCACAGCCTGTTTAGATTGTAAAAACTGTGCAGAAACGCTGCGGTAGTAGTTTGTGTCGATCTTGTATAGAAATAGATCTCATTTCTCTTGTTTGGAATCCTCCCTTGAATGCATGAACTTCTCTGCCCTGTTTTAGGTCTAGACATTTTTCCTTTAGAGCAACAGTTTGATCCATAATAATAATTGTTATCCGTGAAACTTGTTTCCATCACCCGGAAAGCTTCTTCTGGAAAACTTACTTTTATCATCCTCAGATAGGCGTCCGGCTTAAATAAGTGACACTGAACTGTAAGCCTTGCCTTCCTCTCATGACCTTAAAAATCTTTGAATCCCTGTTGATCCGGTTAGCGGCTTAAACTTTACTGCACAATCACCCTTATATCATTAGACCCCTTGCTTAAGCCGCTATTCTAAATAAATTTGAATATTTCCTGCCGGGTTAAATTTGAACCGGAACTTTTACTTTGTCGGCTGTTATGGCTCCTAAGGCGGCTAAGGCCTTAGTGACTTGCAACTGGGCTCCATCCACAGTCACCAAAAGCAAACTTGCCGAGTTTGTAGCGTCGGGCCATCTGCCCAAAAAGGAGGTCATGTCCTATCGTGCCCCTCACCCGTCTGAGGAAATACCTCAACCCAAAGACGGGGAGGTAGTTGTTTTTACAGACCATATGAACCGGGGGTTTGCCCCTCCCGGCTCAAAATTCTTCAGGGAAGTTCTGGCTTTCTTTGACCTGAGGCCTCAAGACATTGGACCCAATTCTGTATCCAATCTGTGTAACTTCCAAGTCTTCTGCGAGGTTTACTTAGGAGAGGAACCAAGCCTGCTTCTGTTCAGACAGCTTTTTTACTTGAACAGGCAGAATGAGCGCGCCAGCGGACCTAGTCTTGAACTTGGCGGCATCTCAATCCAGCGGCGGAGAGACTGCCTTTTTCCTTACGCTGAACTGCCGATTCATCCCAAAGACTGGAACTAGACGTGGTTCTACTGCCAAGACACCTCTCCGGCTAACGAGAAGCCTCTGCCCGGCTTTCGTGCCCTGCGCCTTGAGTCCAATCATCCTCTGGTAGACAAGTTAACTGCTGTTGAGCGCCTGCCTCTTAACCCCACCATCAGAAAGATCAAGACCCTTTTGGGCAACGGGTTAACTGGCATTGACTTGGTCCGGGTCTGGGTCACCTGGCGGATACTACCATTAAGCCGCCGTTCCGGCTTAATGTGTACTTACACAGGCGAAAAGGATGACTCAATGCGTCATAGTCCTGAGGACTTACCAGATGATGTGGCAGATGCTACAGTCCAATCACTATTGAAGGAGGGCATCAGAACAAGAACACTTTCGGTTTGCTTCCTTTCGCAAGAAGAATCTGCCCCGCAGAAGTTACTAGTCTTCACAAATACTCTTTAATATATTAACTTCTGGTACTTATGATTCCTTGTCTTTTTCCACAGGCCAATGACAATTTCTGGAAGGTCAAGTATGACCATGAGGCTACAAAACTGGCCCGGGCGGCCAAGAAGACCGAAAGGAAAGCCGCCAAGATGGGTACTTATAAAAAGAAGAACCCTAGCGCCTCTGATATGATGAGATTGGACGACTCTTCTTCAGATGAGGAAGAGGTAATCTTTTTAATTTTTCTTTAATTCCTTCACCGTTACCTTACTGACATTTAGATCTTTTCAAGAGGATACTGGGAACAGCCAAGCAGCTGGCGAAGAGGTAACTATAATTTCCTCCGACTCAGAGCCTTTGCCAACACAAAGAATCCGAAGGGTGACCCGGAAAGTAAGGTTTTCACACACTCTCGCTTACCAAGATCCTCAATTTCTTTTGAAGCAACAACATCTTGAGAACCGGAGGCAGACTCGGGCCAACCAGGACGCAGAGCTTTCCTCCGGCTTACCCGATGTAACCAGGAAGCGTCGGACCGAGGTTATCTCCGACTTACGTTTTGTTTTACCCTTCATGGGTTTGATTCACCAACC
Source organism: Aegilops speltoides (assembly GCA_021437245.1). Classification (NCBI taxonomy): domain Eukaryota; kingdom Viridiplantae; phylum Streptophyta; class Magnoliopsida; order Poales; family Poaceae; genus Aegilops; species Aegilops speltoides. The sequence continues at coordinate 440,615,804 of CM038145.1, read as the reverse complement.
TCTCAATTCATCTGACTCCAACTATCAGGATACCTCCCCTTCTTCTGATGAATCGATGCAATCGAACATGCCGGCTTTCAAAATGGCTCCCGGGTAATATAACCTTTCTTACTTTGAGTTTATCCATACTTATGTTTTGATACTTACCCTTCCACTTTGATTGACAGCGGACAAGTAAAACCCAGCAAGAAGGCAAAGAAAAATAAGCCGTCCCAAGACCCGGTGGTTACTGAACCAGTGCTTGACTCATCCGTTCCAGACAGCTCCGTTCATCAGCCACCACCTGAACCGGCTTCTGACATTCCGGAGCCATCTTCTGACCCACCTGCAAAGGACGTAATTCACAACTCGGATGACCCGGAAACTCCTAGCCCGGCCAAGACGGTTGACCCGGAGGTTGAGATTGTGAAGAGTGAATACGTTGAACCGGGCCGGCCTACTGCCCTTGCCCAATGCACCGCCAAGGAGGAATTTGCCCAGCACCGGAAGTCCAAACAAGACATCACCGATTACTCTCACTTAAGTATTGGTGATATAGTCTCGGGCTATCCGAACCAAGTAGACAGTAGTCGTGACCTGGAAATTGACATGGTGAAGCAAATACAACATAAATCTGAGGTAAAATTTAAGCTTTTATTCTGAATCTTACTTACTGTACCAGCCCCCAAGTCTATTGCTTATGAATGAATATGCTGTAGACTTAATAATCTGCTAGCTATTAGCTTCGTCCGGTTTAAATTGAATATGTTTAACCTAGAGATAACATAAATCCTTAAATTTGGATTACATTAGCCCCCAAGTGTCAAGTACCTTTACTTGTAAAGTGCTTGAGACTTAACATGCGTGACTTGGTAAAATAGACTAAAAATTCTTTAAATATACATTAGTCCCCAAGTGCCAAGTATCTTTACTTGTGAAATACTTGGGACTTAAAGTATACCTTACCAAGATTCTTACCATAACCTGATGTCAATGTAGGACACCGCAAGTCAATTTGAGGTGGAGATTGCTGATTTGGAGAACCAGTTGAAAACCCAAGAGCTCGAAGCTCAGAAAGCCAATTCCAAGTTTGAATTCAGTGTCTCTGAACAAGAGAAGCTGAAGAAGAGTTTTGAATCGGAAAAGAAGGCTTGGGTTGATGAAAGGGCTTCACTGGTGACCCGGGTTGGGACAGCAGAGGCATCTCTTGCCGAAGCAACAAATGAGTTGTCTGACTTAAAGCGGCACATATCCCAAATGGTCTCAGCTATCTTTGGTAAGCCGCTTATAAATATTGTAATCCTTCATGAGTTATTTGTAATATTTGCCTCTGGCTTACTGTTATACCTATGAATATGCAGGCCCCAGGAGCACCAATCTGAAGGAAAATATGCTTGTCAAGCTTAAAGCAGTGTACACCTTGACAGAACAGCTATACTCCGGGTCACAACGCGCGTTGACTGCTGTGGCTTTATCAAATACCTCTCCCCGGCTCTTGCAAGACGTGTTGAGACATCTGTCGGTGCTACCTCAACGTATTCAAGACTTAAGGCGGGCATCAGCGAGAGCCGGAGCCGTGGCTGCGTTGAGTCGGGCAAAAGCATGGGTGCCAGAGCTTGACCTTGCTGACCTCTCTCTTGGATATCCAAGTCTTAAGGAGGATGGCACTACTTTTGGTGAACAGGACTTCACTGCCTGTGTCAAAGTCGTACGCCCTCTGGCGACTCTCATTGGGGAGGACACTGATCTCACCAAGTATTCGCCGGGTTATGATAGCGAGAATCGGAGGATCCCAAATGTCCCCTATGACCAAGTCAGCCCGCTCCCTCCAACGCGTAAGCATACCTTTGCCCCTGAAGTGGACCCAGCCAGTTTAATAGATGATGAAGCTGAATTTGAAGCTTTGAGCGGCATTGACTGGGCCTCGTCCACCTCCTAGGACACAACAACCGAAGGAGAGGCAGGGAAGGATAACCCGGAGTCATCAAGCCAGCCGGAGGAATAAGCCGCCAGACGGGTTATAACTTGTCAAAGAACAATACTTCACTTACTCAGACTCGGGGAGTCTTGTAATAGGATAGAAAAACTCCTTAATGCTTGTCATGCCTTATGGTACTTATTGCTTTTGTTAAGCCCCCAGCACTATTTCCATCTTGCTTATGTTAATCAAGTGGTTCCTTGCTATTTCTCCTTGCTCCATTTTAATCTGCACGTGAAAACATGCAAGGCTTCCTGGACAGTTTACTGCACCAGCGGGTTATAGAATATTGATAACCCGGACATGATCAAAAAATCATGTGTATAAGCCGGTTCATGATTAGTTAAAACATAATCATAACAGCATACATGCGACCCTTTTTGATAACCTCTCCGGCTCATATAAATTTTTACCTGGCACTTGATAGAACCTAAAGTAACTGATATAAAACCGGAAAGATCAAAAACCATCTCCTCAAGAGGGTTTCAAGGATAGTGAAAATAGTCATACTTGCAAATGTTCATAGGCTCCTGATTCAAATACGATCATAAAAACCGTTCCAAAGGGGTTAAGCTAAGATTCGGATACGATCATATAGCCCCCAGTGGCTTTGGCGATGCCGATCAAGTGGGTATCGACAGCTATGTTCTCTTTGGTTCGAATACGACCTATGTTTGAACAGGAAGCCCCCAAGTGAACATTAGAGTTGTTTAATGATGCTGATTTGAATACGATCCACGTCAGACCCAAAGGGGCTAAGCTATGATTCAAATTTGACCAGGAAGCCCCCAAGTGGGTTTGGCAATATGCCCATCAAGTGGGTATCGACAGCTATGTTCTCTTTGGTTCGAATACGACCTATTTTTGAACAGGAAGCCCCCAAGTGACCAAAGCTAGATTCAGATATGATCATAAGTTAGACCAAAGGGAAAGCCGGATTCAGATATGATCCGTCCCCCTGTTGGCAATGTCCGTCACCTGATAAAGAAAACATGAAACATTTCTTTATGGGAAAAAAGGACAGAGGTCCTGCTTTATTGCTTTATATAATATGTACATTATAAAAAGTATCTTAAAGAAGAAACTTAAGTATAGTAAGGCTGGAGATGAGCTATATTCCACGGCAGGTGGGTCTCCTCCTCCGATTTAAATGAGTCCTTGCGCTCTCGGATATCGATGAGATAATATGACCCGTTGTGCAGATTCTTGCTGACCACAAAGGGTCCTTCCCAAGGCGGGGATAGCTTGTGCATATCAGACTGATCCTGGATGAGCCGGAGCACCAAGTCACCTTCCTGAAAGGTTCTGCTTCTAACCCGGCGGCTGTGATAGCGGCGCAGGTCTTGCTGGTAAATCACCGAGCGGGCTATTTCCAAGTCTCGCTCCTCGTCCAACAAGTCAAGTGCATCCTGACGAGCCTTTTCGTTATCTGCCTCAACGTAAGCCGCCACTCGGGGTGAGTCGTGCCGGATGTCACCTGGCAGGACCTCCTCTGCTCCATAAACCATGAAAAAAGGTGTGTATCCCGTGGATCTGTTAGGCGTAGTGTTGATGCTCCATAACACGGAGGGTAACTCCTCCACCCAACAACTCGGAGTCCGCTGTAAAGGGACCAAGAGCCGGGGTTTGATGCCTTTCAGGATCTCTTGATTAGCTCTCTCTGCTTTTCACGCCCAATATGCGACCCTATCCAAAAGGAACTCGAAGGTCCCACCAAGGATAGACCCGCATATTGAAACACTTTTGCAAGGTGGATATCATTACATCAACATTACATAATACATGGGGATACATACAACAGGCATACAATGCCACACGAATACAACATCATCATACAAGAGATCAACATCCGACTACGGATGAAACACAAAAGTAAACTCAAACGACATCCACCTCGCTAGCCCAGGCTGCCGACCGAACCTATCCCCGATCAAGAAGAAGCAGAAGAAGAACTCCAAAACAAGCAAACATCGCTCTCGCGTCAAGATCATCGCATAACCTGTACCTGCAACTGTTGTTGTAGTAATCTGTGAGCCACGAGGACTCAGCAATCCCATTACCATGGGTATCAAGACTAGCAAAGCTTAATGGGAAAGGAAGGGGTAAAGTGGTGAGGTTGCAGCAGCGACTAAGCATGATATGGTGGCTAACATACGCAAAGAAGAGCGAGAAGAGAACAAGCGGAATGGTCGTGAAGCTAGCAATGATCAAGAGGTGATCCTGAACACCTACTTACGTCAAACATAACCCAAAGACCGTGTTCACTTCCCGGACTCCGCCGAGAAGAGACCATCACGGCTACACACGCGGTTGATGCGTTTTAATTCGGATATGGTGTCAAGTTATCTACAACCGGACATTAACAAATTCCCATATGCCACATAACCGCGGGCACGGCTCTCGAAAGTTTAAATCCTGCAGGGGTGTCCCAACTTAGCCCATGACAAGCTCTCGCGATCAACGAATGTCGGTGTACTAAGGTAGGGGTACCTCAGTACCCCAACTTGTGCACGGGCAGCCGCAGCTCCCGGCAGCTGGTTTCGCCACATACGTGCCGGAGACCATTCCTTCTCCATATCGAGCCATTCAAGAACAAAGTGTACCAGACAGAGGATAGAGACCCCGGCAAGAGGAGCTTGCCGGAGGGCCGCCTGTGCTAGAAGATCACGTCACAAAATACACGCCGACGCTGCATGCGCCCCGGCGAAGTCCGGGGCGGCAAGTTGCAGAGCCCGACAAGCCCTCGGGTCCGCAGGTCAATACCCGGCAAGACACTTGCCGGGAGCTGCGCAGGTGCCCGTGCTCAGCTCATCGCCCACGCCACACCACCGGGCCTCTCCAGGGCGCGTGGCGGATGGTCTTGCGACTGTGAGGGACACGGTGGCATTTCACGGTGACAGATCCATCGCTGTGGCGACGGAGACGCAAGGGCGGAGCTTTTGGAGCCGACGGTGACGGGCATTTAATGCTCTTGTCCCCATTGTCAAAGTAGGTAGAAACCATGTTCAACACCGTAGCTCCACCGTTCCCGACTGCTCCAACTACCACCCTTTTACGCTTTTACCCCTTTCTCCCACGCTGACACTGTCGGTGACCCCTTGTGCTATAAAAGGAGGCCCGTGGGCAACGAGGAGGGGGTTCGGATCCTTGGCAACTTTCGCGCTAGGAGTTCGACTGCTCGAGTCCACCACATACTCACTTTCGTATTCTCGAGCTAGATCAATAGAAACACAAAGCAGCAGAGGAGTTTTATCTCTCCGGAGAGCTCCGGCTGGGTAAAAGGCCCGCGCGTGCTCGCCTCGATCGCTCTCCGTGCATCCTCCGCCTCGCATCAAGACGAACGAAAGGGGCCTCCCCGCCCCATAGGTGCTCAGGGCGGCAACCGACCCGTCCGCCGCCGACATCTCTGGCGCGCCAGTAGAAGCGCCGAGGTTGTGCAGACCTGATCCGCGGCCGCGCGGGCGCGTTTTCATCAACCTCTCCAACTTCATCAGCATCGCGCCATGGCCTCAAGAGGAAGGCTTCGGGGTTGCAGGTCCGTCTGCGCCCCATCCGCCGCCACCGAGCCTACGGCGGGCGGTGGGGACGCCGTCGGAAGGGTGGTCGCCAATGAGGCCACTCGTGGCGTCACCAGTCCAAGAACAATACGGATGACCATGCCTCGTCTCCGTGGGCACGCCAAGAAGAAGGCCAAATCCAGCAAGCGGCTCTAGGCGCCGTCCGGCAGCCGCACCTCCCGAGTGTTGCGTTTATCGCGAAGGCCGAGCCTCGCCAACCGCTCGCCGCCGCCAGAGCAAAGAAAATCTCCAAGCTCCAAACTTTTGAGCTGTACCCCAGAGAATCCATATCCTGTATGAGCGACCTAGCTGCGAAAGGGTCGAGTCTTGGCCCGGTTGTGCCCTTGGTTTGTTTTCGAGCACGCTCAAACGGTTAAAGTGAGGTCGCGACAAGTCTCGCGCCCTTGCTACGTTTTCGAGTCTGCTCGACAAACGCAAGTGCGCTGCAACTGGCCCGGCAAGGTTGCTTGCCGGGGGCAACACCGCCAGCGGGCCGCTGACGTCCCGCACTCAGCGAGCGTGTTTGCGCTGCCAAGCTCCCCGGAAGCATAAGGTCGAGGGCATACAAAGGGGAAGGATCGGGGGAGGACTGCGGCTCTGACGGGTCAACAGGGATAAAAAAAAAGAGCTAAGTCGCCCGAGCCTCTGTGCAAGGCATTATTTAGCTCCATGATTTCTTTTTACGTTATACCCCTCGTACATTCATCCTTTTGTACGCGAAACCTGTGCGCCGAGGAACCTACCAAAGGCAGCCGCACTTTATCTTGTTTCGAGCACGCCAACGGTGAGCCGCGACAAGCTTCAAGGCCGTTGTTTTCGAGTCCGCTCAACAAGCTAAGTGCGCCGCGACCAGTCATGCAAGGTTGCTTGCCGGAGACAACACCGCCAGTGGGCTGCTGATGTTCCGCACTCAGCAAGTGTGTTAGTGCCAGCAAGTTTCCCTAGAAGCGTAGGGTAAAAGCGTACAAAGAGGCGTAAAATCGAGGGCGTAACGTGGCAAGCCTTGCCGTCCGATATCCTTCAGATGAGAAACTTGCACGCGGAGGAACCAGGTCGTGGTCCATTATGCATTTGTTTTGTTTCCGAGTCCGCCAACAAACACAAGTGTGCTGCTGCACCTTATCTTGCTTCCGAGTCCGCCAGCAAGGTGAGCGCCGAATCGCCCGGCAAGGTTGCTTGCCGGACGCGACACCGCCAAATGGCTGTCCGCGCTCGCAAGCGTGTTCGCCCCGGCAAGCTTTCCGAAGCGTTGGGTTGAAACATACGAAGGGCAAGGCACAGCATTGCATTGCAGAGTTACACAGAAGAGATTTATGCATATATATATATGTTACTGTTGCATATCTACCCCAGCTGTTTTTATGGCTGAAATTGCAGTAACAAGGAGGAACTAGAAGAGCACCCTAGCTCCTGGGTGTTTGCGGAGCCAGCGTCGCTGGAGGCTGCGAGCGCCAAGATTCGTCTCCGACACGCCAGCGTCGGGCTGGGCTGCGAATGCCAAGATTTCTCCCCGCAAGCCGGGTCGCGGGCTGCAAAATCGATGAGTTTTCACATCCTCGCCATGCATCCTCTCATGGACCGGGAAAGCGGACTGAGTCTTTGAACGAGCGTGTCTTGTGAAAACCCATACGCGGAGGAACTAAGTCGCGGTCCAGCTATGCATTTGTTTTGTTTTCGAGTCCGCTCAACAAACACAAGTGTGTCTGCTGCACCCTTATCTTGCTTCCGAGTCCGCTCAGCAAGGTAAGCGTCAGAATCGCCCGCAAGGTTGCTTGTCGAAGCAACACCGCCAAGGGCTGTCCCGCTATAAGCGTGTGCGCCCGGCAAGCTCCCCGAGAGCGAGAAACATACAAGATGCTAAACAAGTAAAAGACTCAGTCCGGCAAGTTTTCCTCTCTTTTCATTAAAAGCATTCTAACATAATGCATGTCCATAGAGGATGAAAAACATGATAGAGAGGATTACAGTTTTCAAATACAGCTAAGGCCCGAGGGCTTACAAATTAAAAGATAAGGTGCCCGTGATCCTTCTCCTGTTTCTCTGTTCAGGAGTTCAGGAGGTAGGTCAAGGAGCTCCCGGCGAGGGAGGCTTGCCGGGGAAGGAGACCCCGGCTAGAAGAGCTTGTCGGAGAAGGGCGAAAGGAGCGCCTAGGAGGGCGTGGCGGTGACGCCGCCGTGCCCCCAGGAGCTGCGCAAGGTGAAGGGCATGGGGAACCGTCGACGGCGCCAGCGACGCGTCCCTGAAGCCCCCGGAGAGCTACGGCTGCCAGAAGACACCAAGAGAACTTCCCGGGGGCCGGCCAGGAGCTTGGCGGAGTCGGAGGCGTAGGAGGCAGAGGTTGAAGACGGGGTGGCAGGACGTCAGCACGCTATCGAGGGCTCCTCGCCCTCGTACTCCTTGCCGCCGCCCCCTCCCCCTCTTTCGCAGCCTCCCTACGCCAGCCGCCGAGAAGACGGCCCCAGGGAGTTCAGAAGGCCGGCGACCCGGATGATGGGGTCGCCGGTGACGCGCGAGGCAGCGGTGTCCGACGCCTAGTCGGACCCGCCATCCCCCTCGCCGCTGTCGCGCCCTCCTCGCCACTCGCCGAGGAGGAGCCTTCGCTATCCGAGGAGCTGTCCACACAGATCTCGCCGGGTCCCCATCTCCCAAGACCTTGACGGCGAGAAGGTCGCCTCCATTAATTTAAAATGGAGGGTAAACCCGCCGCCAAGCTATGGATCCGGCGAATGTCTTCCACCCTCGGTCGAAGTACATCACGCCGGGCTGGGGACACGACACTCACTCGAAAGTGCCGCTGATCCCGTAGCCCCTCATGCGCAACTCCATCACCTCGGGCGGATCCGTTCCATCGCGCCCCATGAACGGGCCGGCAGCCGGAGGCGACGACGAGGCGCCCGGCGCAGCTTGATGAAGAACTCCTGTGGGTCATCTCCGGTGTGGACTGCATCGTGGGATGTGGCTCGCGGAGGAGACGGGAGGCGCGTCGCCGCGACCGCCTCTCCCGGCCGCCTCGACCGCCGCCCTCGACCCGTCCGCTGCCTCGCCCCTCCTCTCCCTCTTGTGGCGGCTCTCGCCGCTGGTGCGGATGAGGGAGGAGCGCTGCCGGGAGGCGACTCGCTGCATCGTGGAAGAATTAGGGTTTTCTTTCCATGACGGAAAGAGGAACAGAAGATGAAGACGAAGAGAGAAGGAGAAGTGTGAAGCCAATGTGCTCCCTTCCGCTCCTTTTAAAGGGCGAGGTGGGGACACGACCGCCTCTTCCCGCCAATCGGGGCGCGAAGGCGGGCAGAGGCGGGCCGCTCGTCGCCTTCACCGTGACGGCTCGGCTTTCCACCATCGCCACGCACCCATATGCATGCGGGCCGCGTGGCGAAAAAGGCGGGGCCGAAGCGACGGGTGGAGTGACCCCGCCCTGCACCACGTTCACGGGAGTGGACGCCTTAATAACCGCATGCGCCGCCCACGTCTCCCACGACGCTGCAATCGACGCGTGCCTTTACGGAGGGCGGCGGCAGATGCAGTAGCATATTCGGGCGACCGTGGGCGCGCATGATGTGCAGACGACTTGGGCCTGGCCCAACAGCGCTTTCGGCACTCGGCAGATGGCCCAGCCGGGGCTCTGTCGGTGTACTAAGGTAGGGTACCTCGGTACCCAACTTGTGCATGGGCAGCCGCAGCTCCGGCAGCTGGTTTCGCACACACGCGTGCGGAGACCATTCCTTCTCCATATCGAGCCATTCAAGAACAAAGTGTACCGACAGAGATAGAGACCCCGCAAGAGGAGCTTGCCGGAGGGCCGCTCTGTGCTAGAAGATCACGTCACAAAATACACGCCGACGCTGCATGCGCCCCGGCGAAGGCCCGGGGCGCAAGTTGCAGAGCCCGACAAGCCCTCGGTCCGGCAGGTCAATACCCCGCAAGACACTTGCCGGGAGCTGCGCCAGGTGCCCGTGCTCCAGCTCATCGCCCACGCGTCACCCCGGGCCTCTCCGGGCGCGTGGCGGATGGCTGCGCGACCGAGGGACACGGTGGCATTTCACGGTGACAGATCCATCGCTGTGGCGACGGAGACGCAAGGGCGGAGCTTTTGGAGCCGACGGTGACGGGCATTTAATGCTCTTGTCCCCATCACAAAGTAGGTAGAAACCACTGTTCAACACCGTAGCTCCACTGCTCCCGCACTGCTCCAACTACCACCCTTTTTACGCTTTTACCCTTTCTCCTACGCTGACACTGTCGGTGACCCTTGTGCTATAAAAGGAGGCCCGTGGGCAACGAGGAGGGGGTTCGGATCCTTGGCAACTTTCGCGCTAGGAGTTCGACTCGTTCGAGTCCACCACATACTCACGCTCGTACTCTCGAGCTAGATCAATAGAAACACAAAGCAGCAGTAGGAGTTTTATCTCTCCGGAGAGCTCCGAAGCTGAGTAAAGGCCCCAGCGCGCGTGCTTCGCCTCGATCTGCTCTCCGCATCCTCCGCCTCGCATCAAGACGAACGAAAGGGGCCTCCCCGGCCCCATAGGTGCTCGCGGCGGCAACCGACCCAGTCCGCCGCCGACAACGAAGGAATAGACCTTCTCCCAGGAAGACCCGATCAGTCTCGGAATCCCGGTTTACAAGACATTTCGACAATGGTAAAACAAGACCAGCAAAGCCGCCCGATGCGCCGACAATCCCGATAGGAGCTGCACATATCTCGTTCTCAGGGCAACACCGGATGAGACTAGCTACGAGTAAAACCAGACTTCGAGTTTCCCCGAGGTGGCCCCACAGGCAGCTCGGTTCGGACCAACATTTAGACAAGCATTGGCCCGGGGGGGCTATAATAAAGATGACCCTTGGGTTAATTACTCCCAAGGGAAAGGTAGGTGGTGGTGAGGCAAATGGTAAAACCAAGGTTGGGCCTTGCTGGGCAAGTTTTATTCAAAGCGAATCGTCGGGGGGTATAATCACCCGACCGCGTTAGGAACGCAAAATCCGGGAACATAACACCGTATGACGGAAACTAGGGCGGCAAGAGTGGAACAAAACACTGTGCATAAGGCCGAGCCTTCCACCCTTTACCAAGTATATAGATGCATTAATAATATAAGAGATATTGTGATATCCCAACCAAAATCCTGTCCACCATGGAGAAATCTTCAACTTCACCTGCAACTAGCAACGCTATAAGAGAGGCTGAGCAAAGCGGTAACATAGCCAAACAATGGTTTGCTAGGAATGGTGTCAAAGGTTAGAGGTTCATGGCAATTTGGGATGGCTTGATGAGCAAAAGATAGGTAACGCAGCATAGCGATAGAACGAAGCAACTAGCATATCAATGATAGTAGTGAGATCCAGGGTAGCGGTCATCTTGCCTGAAATCCCGCAAGGAAGAAGAACGAGTCCATGAAGAAGACGAACGGATGAAGCCGAACCAACCGTAGATGAACGAATCCTCACGATCGCAACGAAACAGGAACTAACAAGAAGAAGCACACAACATAGGTAAACACACCACACATGAACAAGGCATGATGCACAACAAGCATGATGCATGACCAAGCTACATGAAGCTACTCATGGCAAGAGATGATGCAAACAAGAACAACACATCAAGGCAAGTTTAAATGAGGCCGGGAACAACATATAACAATTCCGGTAAGTCCTCATATGCAAATTTCGAAATTGATCCAGAACTGAATAAACCTTATGTTCAAGTTGTTAAACAGCAAGTTAAGATGCACCAAGATGATCTACACGAAATTCTAGTCAAGTTACATATAAAGTTCATTAGATTCGGAGCTACGGCCTAGAAGATATGAGCAAAACAAGTTAAACATGGCATTGATGCAAAATGCATACAAACATCAAGCAAACACCTCAAAACAAGGATGCAACATGATAATATGAAACTACATGCAAAATCAAGCAAGTTTCATATAGAGCACACTCAAAACGGAGCATCGGTGCAACACCTACACTCTATACAAGTTTAAAGGACAGGCTGTCCAAAACAGCAACTAGGCATATTGCAAGAATCAAAACAACATGCTACAGCATCTCAACATAAAAACAAAAGGCATGGGCATGAATTACAGGTAAAGCACAACAAAACATGAACACTGAGCTATCTCCAGAAACAACTAGAACATGCTCCAAATGACATGGAAAGATTGCAAATAATAACAGTTTCAGACTTTGCAGAAATAACATCAGCTTGCAATGTTCAGAGCAAGGCTACAACAAGTTACAGGAACTTAACATGGAGCAAAAAGGCATGGCATGAATCTACTAAAAGCATAGATCAAAAGTCCCTTACTGACCATAAGCCAAAAAGGCATAGAAATTATGATGGCACCCACGTAAACATGGCAAGTTATATTACCGATTCGAACATGGCAGGAACAACCATAAGTAGGCATGTTGGTGAGCTTGAACCACTCACCACAGAGCAATACATGGCATGTCAAGGCAACCAACAGTAATAAGGCATGTTTATGAAGCTAAGCATGGCAATAGCAAGGTCATAGGGTTCATGGATCACTAGGAAACAATCATGGAAACATTGAACTTCATGTTAAGAGGCTGACAGCAACATCATGAAGCAACTTTAGAGCAAGATTACAACAAGCTACAGCAACCTATAAATGCAACCAGGAGCATGTATGGATAGAGCAGGACATGTAGATCAAAACATGTTTATAGAGCATCTCCAGATTATGCACGAAATGACTTGTAGAAGCAGGTTAACATAGCAACAAAATATAACAGAATCTGTCAAGAAAACAGCAACAGCAAGTACCCTACTTAACAAGCTCAATGCACTCACTACACAAATCACAAAAATACATGGCAAGCACCTCTGGAAAGATGGCATAGCATAGATAAAAACACATGTAGAGCTCAATCTCATAGGATGCACACATCAAACATGGCAAAAATGACAAATGAGCAAGTTATAACAGTTTCAGCAGGTTAACATCAACATGCACTCTTCCAACAGCATTTCGGGCATCAAGATGAGCTCAAATGAAATGATACAATGGAATGAAATGAAGTACTCGTCGAGACGAACAATTCGACATATTACACGCACAAAACGGAGCTACGGATACAGAGATACGATGCGATGAACATGGCATGTTTTTGCAAAATTATCAGGGACTTGGTGATGAAAACAACCTTCGGGATCTAGGGTTCCTCGCGGGCACATGAACCGAGGTTCGCCGGAGCTTCACCGGAGAAGAGGAGGACGCTGGCCGGAGGGCAGGGGAGGTCGGATCCGGCGGAGGAGGTCAGAGGGGCCGGGGACGGCGGCGCTGGGCCGGACGGCGCTGGTCCGGGCGGAGCGAGGCGGGCGGCGCGATCAGGCGGGGCGGCGGCGTTGGGCGGGGCAGCGCTCCAAAGACGGGAGGCGGGCGGTCGAGCGGGCGGCGGGTCTGGGCGGCGGGCGCGAGGCGCCCGGCGAGGTGGGACCGAGGCGGCGGAGGTCTCCGCGAGCGGCGGCGGACGGTGGCGGTGGGCACGGCCTCCGCGCGAGACCTGGCCGCGCGGGCGAGGCGGCGGCGGGCGCGAGAATGGCGGCGGCGCTACGGCAAGCTTACGCGGGCGGCGGCGGTTTCACGCTGGCCCCGGATGGGCTTTGGCGGACAAGGCCATGAGGGACGGCGGCGGACAGGTGGCGGGTGGCGATTGGCCGGGAGCGGCGGCGGGATCTGTCCGGCTCGGGCCGGACGTGTCCGGTGGCGGCGGAGGGAAATTTGATCTAGGGTTTGGGGATTCATCCGCGAAAAATGGAGGGGAGGACTTATTTATAGGTAGAGGGAGCTAGGAGAGTCCAAATGAGGAGAGGTTTTCGGCCACGCGGTCGTGATCGAACGACCGAGAGCATGGAGGGGAGTTAGGTGGGTTTTGGGCCACTTTGGAAGGGTGTTGGGCTGCAACAAAGAGGCTTTTACGGTTATCTTGTTAACCGCTGAGTACCAAACGACTCCAAATGGCACGAAACTTGACAGGCGGTCTACCGGTGCTATACCAAGGCCGCTTGGCAAACATCAGGCCGTTCCCAGAAAGTTTAACACCCACTCACGAAAACAGAGAAGAGGGGGACGCCAGATGACATAGGAGCGCCGGATTGCAAAACGGACAACGGGGAAAATGCTCGGATGCAAGAAACGAACACGTATGCAAAATGCAATGCACATGATGACACAATGCGAATGATGACATGATAAAATACAACACGCAAGCAGATGACATGGCAACGACGGCGAATAACTGGCAGACACCTGGCGCAACGAATCCGGGGCGTTACACTTCCTTACCATTGGATTGAGGATGAGCAACAGCCGAAACATCAAGCCGGATATGTTCTCTTTGACAGAACTCTTCCATGGCACCCATAGAGGGATTAGTGCCATTATCAGTTATAATGCTATGTGGAAAGCCAAAACGAAAGATCACCTTTTTTATGAACTGAACCTCCGTGGCTGCATCACACTTACCGACCGGCTCTGCCTCAACCCACTTGGTAAACTTGTCCACTGCCACCAGCAGATGTGTCTTTTTGTCTTTAGACCTTTTGAAAGGTCCGACCATGTCAAGCCCCCAGACTGCAAATGGCCAGGTGATTGGGATCATCCTTAACTCTTGAGCCGGTACATGAGCTCGTCGTGAGAACTTTTGACACCCGTCACATTTACTGACCAGGTCCTCTGCATCAGCATGAGCCGTCAACCAATAGAAACCATGATGAAAGGCCTTGGCTATGAGGGATTTTGACCCGGCGTGATGGCCACAATCTCCTTCATGGATCTCACGGAGTATTTCTTGGCCTTCTGTAGGTGATACGCAGCGTTGAAACGCTCCCGTGACGCTGAGGTGATGTAACTCGCCGTTAACAATCGTCATGGATTTGGAGCGCCTGACGATTTGTCTCGCCAACGTCTCATCCTCCGGCAACTCACCCCGGGTCATATAAGCCAAGTAAGGCACCGTCCAATCCGGGATAACATGAAGAGCCGCCACCAGTTGTGCCTCCGGTTCTGGCACTGCTAAGTCTTCCTCGGTGGGTACCTTGACAGAAGGGTTATGTAACACATCAAGAAAGGTGTTGGGCGGCACTGGCTTACGTTGGGATCCCAACCGGCTTAAAGCATCAGCCGCCTCGTTCTTCCTTCGATCAATGTGCTCCACTTGATAACCCGTGAAGTGACCAGCCACAGCATCTACCTCACGACGATAAGCCGCCATGATGGGGTCTTTGGAATCCCACTTGCCTGACACTTGTTGAGCCACCAAATCTGAGTCGCCCAAGCATCGTACCCGGCTTAAGTTCATCTCCTTAGCCACCCAGAGACCATGAAGCAATGCCTCATATTCAGCTGCATTGTTAGTACATGGAAACATAAGCCGGAGTACATAATGAAATTTGTCACCTCGAGGGGAACTTAACACCGCTCCAGCCCCCGAGCCTTCTAGCTGCCTAGACCCGTCAAAGTGAATAGTCCAGTATGTGTTATCCGGCTTCTCCTCGGGGGCTTGCAACTCTGTCCAATCATTGATGAAGTCCACCAAGGCCTGAGACTTAATAGCCGTCCGGGGCATGTATTTCAAGCCATGAGGCCCAAGCTCAATAGCCCACTTGGCGACTCGTCCTGTGGCCTCCCTGTTCTGAATAATGTCTCCCAAAGGGGCAGAACTTACCACAGTTATAGGATGGCTTTGAAACTACTGCTTCAACTTCCGGTTTGCCATGAACACCCCATAAACAAGCTTCTGCCAGTGTGGGTACCTTTGCTTGAATTGAATGAGCACCTCACTGATGTAGTAAACTGGCCACTGAACCGGATGCTCCTTGCCGGCTTCCTTACGCTCCACCATGATGGCAACGCTGACGGCTCGTGAATTGGCAGCCACATACAACAGCAACGGCTCTTTGTCAATTGGATCCGCCAGAACCGGCAGCTCAGACAACTATCTCTTTAAGTCCTCAAAAGCAACATCAGCAGCCTTACTCCACACAAAAGTGTCAGTTTTCTTCTTCATCTGATACAATGGGAGGGCTTTCTCACCGAGCCGACTTATGAATCGACTTAAGGCGGCGACGCGACCCGCCAGTCACTAAACATCATTGATGCACGCCGGTTTAGCCAGAGAGGTAATCGCCTTAATCTTCTCTGGGTTAGCTTCGATGCCTCTGTTGGACACCAGAAAGCCCAAAAGCTTGCCTGCAGGAACACCAAAGACACATTTGGCCGGGTTAAGCATCATCTTGTAGACCCGGGGATTATCAAAGTTCTCCTTTAAGTCGGATATCAAGGTCTCCTTTTCTCTGGACTTCACCACAATGTCATCCACATAAGCATGGACGTTACGCTCAATTTGGTCGTGCAAACAGTTCTGCACACACCGCTGATAAGTCGCCTGGGCACTCTTGAGCCCAAATAGCATAGATACATAGCAGAAGGCTCCAAACGGAGTGATGAAAGCCGTCTTCTCCTTGTCCTTAACTGCCATCTTAATCGATGATAACCGAGTAAGCATCCAAAAACTCAAACGCCACAACCCGCCGTAGCATCAATGATTTGATCAATACGGGAAGAGCAAAGGGTCACCGGACAAGCCTTGTTTAAGTCCGTAGTCCACACACATCCGCACGGTGCCGTTCTTCTTGAGGACGAGCACCGGGTTAGCCAACCACTCTGGGTGAAAAACTTCAATGATAAACCCGGCTGCTAAGAGCCGGGCGACTTCTTCCCCAATAGCTTTCCGTCGCTCTTCATTAAAACAGCGAAGAAACTGCCTGACCGGCTTATACTTTGGATCAATATTGAGAGTGTGCTCACGAGTTCCTCGGTACACCGGCATGTCGGAAGGTTTCCATGCAAAGATGTCCGGTTCTCACGGATGAACTCGATGAGCGTGCTTTCCTATTTGGGATCCAAGTTGTCTGCGATGCTTTGAACTGCTTAGAAGTATCACCGGGGTAAAGTCAACAAGCTTCGTCTCACGCCGACTTAAACTTCAGTCTTTGGGTCATGCTCAGTAGTTGGCTTCTTCAGGATGTCATATCCGCCGGGTCAACATTATCTTCATAAAATTTGAGCTCCTCGCTGCTGTTGGCCGACTCAAAGATAAGCCGCGTCACCTTCTTCACACTCCAATGCCACCTTACGGCTGCCATGTACAGTGATGGTGCCCTTGTAACCCGGCATCTTGAGCTGTAAATAAACATAACACGGCCGGGCCATAAACTTAGCATAAGCCGGCCGTCCAAACAGAGCGTGCTATGGGCTCCTGATCTTGACTACCTCAAATGTCAACTTCTCAGGTCGGGAGTCATGTTCGTCTCCAAAAGCCACCTCTAGCTCAATCCTGCCAACTGGGTAAGCCGACTTACCAGGGATAACTCCATGGAAAACAGTGTTGGATGTTCTCAGATGTTTATCAGTCAATCCCATGCGCTGAAAGGTCTCGTAGTAAAGGACGTTGATGCTACTACCCCCATCCATGAGCACATTGGTGAATTTATGCCCACCAACCTGAGGCGCCACTACCAAAGCCAACTGACCCGGGTTATCGACCCGCGGAGGATGATCCTCCCTGCTCCATATGATGGGCTGCTCTGACCACCTTAAATAACGAGGGATCGCCGGCTCAAAGGAATTCACAGCCCTCTTATGAACCTTCTGGTCACGTTTGCACAAGCTAGTGGTAAACACGTGATACTGTCCGCCACTCAAGTGCTTTTGATGGCTTTGATAACCCGACTGTTGCTACTGCTGTCCGCCTTGGCTGGACTGCTGCTGACTGTTGCCACCTGGATGCCCTTGAAAACCGGAATTTGAGCCGCCGCCCGGGCCATGAAAGCCGCCGGCCCCTGAGCCGCCACCAGATCCTTAACCGCCATCGAAGGTGTTGGAGTTTTTAAACGCCTTCATGATCGCACAATCTTTTCATAGATGTGTGGCCGGCCACTCCCGGGTGCCGTGTTTTGGGCAGGGCTCGTTGAGTAACTGCTTAAGAGACGGGCCTGACCCGCCGGACCGAGGCGGCTTACCCTTATATCTCTTATTGTTACCCCGCGTGTTGGCATTGGCCATAAACTCCGGGTTACCGTCCGCCTTACACTTATTGCCACCTTGATTCCCCGGGTTATGCTGCTGACCCTTTCCATTGCCGTTCCTTTTTCCCTTCCCTGTCTTCTCATCATCAGATGCGGGATCCTTGGTACTATCAGAATCGGCGTATTTGACTAAAGCTGCCATCAGCGTACCGATATCTATGAGGTCACGCTTAAGCGCCCTGATTTCATCCTCGCCGCTCAAAATGGCAATTTTTCTCCAAAGATAAGAACTGCAGAGCGGCATCCATCTTATCGGAGGAATGAATTATCTCTTTGACCGGCGTATCCAATGGGTGGTGGATTCTCCTTCCTCCTGCTTGCAATCCGTCAAGTCCACAATCGACATAGATTGTTTACAGGTGTCCTTGAAGTTGTGGATGAACCGGGCCTTTAACTCGCCCCATGAACCAATGGAATTGGGTGGTAAGCCCTTTAGCCAAGACCGGGCCGTTCCATCCAGCATCATGGTGAAATACTTAGCCATTGTTGCGTCATTGACTTCCAGCAACTCCATGGCCATATCATAACTCTCGATCCACGCCGCGGGCTGTAAATTGGCCGTGTAATTTGGTACCTTTTGAGGTCCCTTGAAGTCCTTGGGCAGACGTACGTCACGTAGAGCTGGCACCAGGCACGGGACACCGCCGGTTCTAGTGGCTACTCCCGCCTCAACCGATGTCATTGGATACTCCAGGTGATCATTCTCCGACGATTTGGTTAGTCTGCACGGGTTATAGCCCCGGGTTGGTTACGTCGTTGGGCATTGCTTGACAAAGCTTCCGACTCCATGCGTCTCGCTGTAACTCGGCTCGGTTACGGGAGGCGGTGCTACCCAAGGCGGGGGAGTCGAATGAATCCTGTCCCGGCTGTAAGAATAGTTCTCCTGCTGAGCCAGGGCCGTCTGAAGGAGCTCCCTGACCCTCCGGGTCTCCACCACCATCGGGTCTTCTCCTTCCATAGGAAGAGCCGCTAAACGCGCTGAAGCTGCGATCAAGTTCTCCATGGGGTTGGAAAAGTGACCCGGTGGAATCGGCACATAACGCGGCGGTGGCATGCTCACGTGAGGTGGCACCATATCCCTGGGCTGAGCCGGTCCTCCTATTCCGGCTGTCATAAGTATGACAGCCGATTGGCCTCTGGCGGGTTACTAGGACCGGCTCCGAGTGTAGCGAAGAGAAACCGGGGGTCGTAATTCGGAGGTAAGCGGGACTGCGTTTTCTGATGTCTCCTCCTCATTACCTCATTGGATGCATTTAAGCTCATTGTGAGCTGGTAAGCTTCTGACTGCAAACGCTGTGCCCGGGCGTCGAGAGCCGCCCGTTCTGTAGCTAGTCTAGTATCCTCAGCTGCCAAGGCCTCCTTGGCCTGGGCTATCTCCTCACGCACCTGAGCTACTGCTGCGTCGTGTTCATCCTTGTCGGAAGGAATAACCGTAGCGGTTAACAGGGTCGTAAGCTTGTCCATGAGATCCATCAACACCTGAGCCGGTGGGCGCACGGGGCCGCCTGCCCCGGCTGCTCCTGACCCGGACGTGATCGCTGCGGCTGCCGTAGAGTTTGAACCGGGCTGAGTCCCAACCATGAAGATTCCGGCCCATCGTGGCGGCTCATCGGGGTCCGGAATACTGATGCCATCGGAACAGCCCCCGAGCACGCCGTCTTGTACCTGATACAATGAATCTGTTGAGCCGGCGGACGAGTCACCATCTGAGAGGACGGCCACCTCACCCCCATCGTCAGATCTAGAAAGTTCCTCTCTGTGGATGCAGCCCACGAAGGCACGCCTCATGACTGGCTGTGTCCGGGTCTTCCTCGCACGCTGAGCCGTCTCGACGAGGTCGGTGCAGTTGTCCGGCTCAGGGCCCGACTCACCGATCCGGCCGATGAAAACGTGGATTCCGCCAAAGGGGACCCGGTACCCGTACTCAATTGAGCCGGCATCGGGACCCCAGCCTTCGTCGTCGATGTAGATCTTGCCGCGACGACTCTTGGTCATCCGGCCCACTACGTACCCCTTGAGCCCTTCGAAGCTGCCCTTCAAGAACTCAAATCCACCGTGCGCAGGCCCCATGGTGGGCGCCAACTGTCGTGGAATAGTCACGTCAGATGTCCTCGTGAAAGGACTTAGTTGTGGAGCCATCGCGACTAGGAAGCTTGAAGGGGTTAAATCGGGACAAGGGACACGAGAGAGTTTATACTAGTTCGGCCCCTTACGGTGAAGGTAAGGCCTACGTCTAGTTGGGTTGGTATTGATGTTTCGATAACCAGGGAGCGAGACATGCTATGCCCGGTTCTCGATGAGTTGTTTCTTGCCTTAAGTCGCCCACAGGTCGTCCCCTTATATACACGGATTGACCCCTGCGGCTTACAGAGTCCCGGCCGGCTTATTAACAGAGTCCGGCTCGGTGACCAGTTAAATCTACCTTACATTACAAGTCATGCCATCATGGCGGTTTACTACAATGGGCTTAAGCCGCCCGTGGGCCTTAAGCTCTTTATTGAATCGCCATCTTCATGCTTGGTCTTGGGCTTCCTCTGATGAGTACTCTTTGTGTAACCCGGCCCCTCATGGTGGCTTACACAAATAGTCATATCCCCAACACCTTGTGTGCTATCAAACGTCACAATGTAACTGGATGATTATAAAGATGCTCTACAGGTATCTCCGAAGGTGTTTGTTGGGTTGGCATAGATCGAGATTAGGATTTGTCACTCTGAGTATCGGAGAGGTATCTCTGGGCCCTTTCGGTAATGCACATCATAAGAAGTCTTGCAAGCAAAGTGACTAATGAGTTAGTTGCAGGATGATGCATTACAGAACGAGTAAAGAGACTTGCCGGTAATGAGATTGAACTAGGTATGAAGATACCGATGATCGAATCTCGGGCAAGTAACATACCGATGGACAAAGGGAATAATGTATATTGTCATCATGGTTCGACCGATAAAGATCGTCGTAGAATATGTGGGAGCCAATATGAGCATCCAGGTTCCGCTATTGGTTATTCACGGGAGAAGTGTCTCAATCATGTCTACATAGTTCTCGAACCCGTATGGTCGCATGCTTAACGTTCGTTGACGCTAGAGTAGTATTGGGATATTTGATGAGTGGTAACCAAATGTTGTTTGGAGTCTCGGATGAGATCTGGGACATCACGAGGAGTCTCAGAATGGTCGAGAGGTAAAGATTTATATATGGGAAGTCATATTTTGGGTTCCGAAAAAAGGTGCAGTTTTTTTGGTACTGTACTAGGAAGCTTCTAGAAGGTTTCGGAGGATTCTAGAGGGGTCCGGAAGTCCCCAAGTGGGTTCACCACGACCCAAGGGCTAGCATGGGATGCGGGGAGGTGCCCTGGCCTTATTGAGATAGGTGCACCAAGTCCCCAAAAGCCCATATGGCTAGGGAAGGCATAAAAGGAAGGAGTCCTAGTAGGAATAGGATTGGACTTGGAGTCCAAGTCCTCTCCCCCTTAGCTGCGCCCTATGACTTGGAGGGGCTGTTTCCCACACCCCTCCACCTATATATAGAGGGGAGGGGGCGCCCCAAGAGGATAGGCCAAGCCTTTGGCGCCCCTCTCTCTCCCGTTACTCCATAGTTTCACCGCCTCATCCTGGCGACGCTTAGCAAAGCGCTGTCGGTGCTCCACCACCACCATCACCACCATGCCGTCATGTTGGTTGTGATCCCATCTACTTATCCTCTCCGTAGTTCCACCGCCTCATTTTGGTGACGCTTAGCGAAGCGCTGTCAGTGCTCCACCACCACCATCACCACCACGCTGTCATGTTGGTTGTGATCCCATCTACTTCTCCTAAGTTTCCACTTGCTGAATCAAGAAGGAGGAGACGTCATCAAGCCGCATGTGTGCTAACTCGGATGTGTTGTCTGTTTGGCACTAGATCGGTTGGACCATGATCGGATCGCTTGGTGGTAAGCAGTATGACTACATCAACCACGTGATAAACGCTTTCGCTTTAGGTCTATGAGGGTACGTAGAAAAACTCTCCCCCTATCGTTGCTATGCATCTCCTAGATAGATATTGCGTGAGCGTAGGAATTTTTTTTGGAATTGCATGCTACGTTCCCCAACAGCGGTATAAGATCCAGGTCTATGCATAGATGATATGCACGAGTAGAACACAAAGAATTGTGGGCGGAGATAGTCATAGTGCTTACCACCAACGTCTTATTTTGATTCGATGGTATTGTTGGATGAAGCGGCCCGGACCAACCTTACATGACCACGTTCATGAGACCGGTTCCACCGACAGACATGCAACTTGTTTCGCATAAAGGTGGCTGGCGGGTTTCTGTTTCTCCAACTTTAGTTGAATTGAATTTGATTGCGGTCGGTCCTTGTTGAAGGGTAAAACAGCCAACTTGATAAATCACCATTGTGGTTTTTGTGCCGTAGGTAAGAACGGTTCTTGCTAGAAGCCCGTACCAGCCACATAAAACTTGCAACAACAAACTAGAGGATGTCTAACTTGTTTTTGCTGTGCATGTTGTGATGTAATATGGTCAAGACATGATGTGATATACGTTGTTGTATGAGACTCATGTTTTGTAAAAGGTGTCGACAACTGGAAGGAGCCTTATGGTTGTCGCTTTATTGTATGAAATGCAAACGCCATGTAATTGCTTTTCTTTATCACTGAGCGGTAGCGATAGTTGTAGAAGCAATAGTTGGCGAGACGACCACGACGCTACGATGGAGATCAAGGTGTCGAGCCGGTGACGATGGAGATCATGAAGATGCTTCAGAGATGGAGATAAAAAGCACAAGATGATGATGGCCATATCATGTCACATATTTTGATTGCATGTGATGTTTATCTTTTATGCATCTTATTTTGCTTAGTACGGCGATAGCATTATAAGATGATCCCTTAACTAAAATTTCAAGGTATAAGTGTTCTCCCTAAATATGCACCGTTGCGACAGTTCTTCGTGCTGAGACACCACGTGATGATCGGGTGTGATAAGCTCTACGGTCACATACAACGGGTGCAAGACAATTTTGCACATGCGGAATACTCATGTTAAA
This sequence comes from Aegilops speltoides, assembly GCA_021437245.1. NCBI lineage: Eukaryota > Viridiplantae > Streptophyta > Magnoliopsida > Poales > Poaceae > Aegilops > Aegilops speltoides. The sequence goes on along the minus strand of CM038145.1, from coordinate 440,593,134 downwards.
CTTGATGAGCCTAGCATGTACATACATGGCCAAAGAACACTGGAGACCGAAAGTTCGAACGTGAATCATATAGTAGATATGATCAACATAGAGATGTTGACCATTGATGACTACCCCAGCTCACGTGATGATCGAACATGGGTTAGTTGATTTGGATCACGTTACACTTAGATGACTTCACGGATGTCAGTTTAAGTGGGATTTCTTAAGTAATTTGATTAATTGAACTTTAATTTATCATGAACTTAGTCCTGATAGAATTTGCAAATTATGTTGTAGATCAATAGCTCGCGCTGCAACTCCCCTATGTTTTGATATGTTCCTAGAGAAAAAGTTGAAAGATGACAGTAGCAATGATGTAGACCGGGTCCATGATCTGAGGATTATCCTCATTACTGCACTGAAGCATTGTGTTCTTAATGCAACGCTAGGTGACAGACCTATTGCAGGAGCAGATGCAGATGTTATGAATGTTTGGCAAGCTTGATATGATGACTACTTGATAGTTTAGTGCACCATGCTTTACGGCTTAGAACCGGGACTTCAAAAATGTTTTGAACACCACAAAGCATATAAGATGTTCCAAGAGCTGAAATTGGTATTTCAGACTCATGCCCATGTTGAGAGTTATGAGACCTCTGACAAGTACTTTGCTGCCTACAAGATGGAGGAGAATAGCTCAGCTAGTTAGCATGTGCTCAGAATGTTTGGGTACGACAATTGCTTGAATCAAGTGGGAGTTAATCTTCTAGATAAGATAGTGATTTACAAAGTTCTCTAGTCACTATCACCAAGCTACTAGAACTTTGTTATGAACTATAATATGCAAGGAATGACGAAAACGATTCCCGAGTTTTTCGCGATGCTGAAATCGGTGAAGGTAGATATCAAGAAAGAGCATCAAGTGTTGATGGTTAACAAGACCACTAGTTTCAAGAAAAAGGGCTAGGGAAAGAAAGGGAACTTCAAGAAGAATGGCAAGCAAGTTGTCACTCCCGTGAAGAAGCCCAAAGCTGGACCTAAGCCTGAAACTGAGTGCTTCTACTGCAAAGGAAATAGTCACTCGAAGCGGTACTACCCCAAATATTTGGCGGATAAGAAGGAGGTGAAGTGAACAAAAGTATATTTGATATACATGTTATTGATGTGTACCTTACTAGTGCTTGTAGTAGCCCCTGGGTATTTTGATACCTGTTCGGTTACTAAGATTAGTAACTCAAAACGGGAGATGCAGAACAAATGGAGACTAGTTGAGGGTGAAGTGATGATGTGCGTTCGAAGTGGTTCCAGGATTGATATGATCATCATCGCATACTCCCTATACTTTCGGGATTAGTGTTGAACTTAAATAAATGTTATTTGGTGTTTGCGTTGAGCATGAACAAGATAGGATCGTGTTTATTACAATACGATTATTCATTTAAGACGGAGAATAATTGTTGTTCTTCTTACATGAATAAAACCTTCTATGGTCATACACCTAGTGTGGATGGTTTATTGAATCTCGATCGTAGTGATGCACATATTCATAATATTGATGCCAAAAGCCCCAACGTTGATAATGATAGTGCAACATACTTGTGGCACTGGTGTTTAGGTCATATTGGTGTAAAGCGCATGAAGAAACTCCATGCTGATGGGCTTTTGGAATCACTTGATTATCTATAATTTCATAGTTGCGAACCATGCCTCGTGGGCAAGATGACTAAAACTCCATTCTCCGGAACAATGGAGCGAGCCAATGACTTATTGGAGATAATACATACCAATGTATGCGGTCCAATGAGTGTTGAGGCTCGCGGCCGGTATCATTATTTTCTGACCTTCACAGATGATATGAGCAAATATTGGTATACCTACTTAATGAAACACAAGTCTGAAACATTTGAAAAGTTCAAAGAATTCCAGAGTGAATGGGAGAATCATCGTAACAAGAAAATAAAGTTTCTATGATCTGATTGCAGAGGCGAATATTTGAGCTACAAGTTTGGCCTTCATTTGAAACAATGTGGAATAGTTTCACAACTCATGCCATCTGGAACACCACAGCGTAATGGTGTGTCTGAACATCGTAACCGTACTTTATTAGATATGGTGTGATCTATGATGTCTCTTACCGATTTACCACTATCGTTTTGGGTTTATGCATTAGGGACAACTGCATTCACGTTAAATAGAGCACCGTCTAAATCCGTTGAGACGACACCATATGAACTGTGGTTTAGCAATATACCTAAGCTGTCGTTTCTTAAGTTTGGGGTTGCGACACTTATGTCAAAAGGCTTCAACCTGATAAGCTTGAACCCAAATTGGAGAAGTGCGTCTTCAAAGGATACCCTAGGGAAGCAGTGGTACACCTTCTACCACAGCTCCAAAGGTAAGATCTTTGTTGCTAAGAATGGAACATTTCTAGAGAAGGGTTTTCTCTCGAAAGAAGTGAGTGGGAGGAAAGTAGAACTTGATGAGGTAATTGCACCTTCTCTCAGTTTGGAAAGTAGCTCATCCAAGAAATTCGTTCCCATGATGCCTACACCAACTAGAGAGGAAGCTAATGATGATCATGGAACTTTAGATCAAGTTACTACCAAACCTCGTAGGTCAACCAGAACACGATCGACACGAGAGTGGTACGGTAATTCTCTTCTGGAAGTCATGTTACTAGACCATGACGAACCTACGAACTATGAAGAAGCTATGATGAGCCTAGATTCCGATAAATGGTTTGAGGCCATGAAATCTGAGATAGGATCCATGTATGAGAACAAAGTGTGGACTTTGGTGGATTTGCCCAATGATCGGTGACCCATAAAGAATAAATGGATCTTCAAGAAGAAGACCGACACTGATGGTAATGTTACTATCTATAAAGCACGACTTGTCACAAAAGGTTTTCGACAAGTTCAAGGAGTTGACTACGATCAGACTTTCTCACCTGTAGCGATGCTTAAGTTTGTCTGAATCATGTTAGCAATTGCCGCCTTTTATGATTATGAAATCTGGTAAATGGACATCAAAACTGCATTCCGTGATGGATTTCTAAAAAAGAGGGTTGTATATGATGCAACCAGAAGGTTTTGTCGATCCTAAAGGTGCTAACAAAGTGTGCAAGCTCCAGCGATCCATCTATGGACTGGTGCAAGCATCTCGGAGTTGGAATATGTGCTTTGATGGGGTGATCAAAGCATATGGTTTTATACAGACTTTTGGAGAAGCCTGTATTTACAAGAAAGTGAGTGGGAGCTCTATAGCATTTCTAACATTATATGTGGATGACATATTGTTGATTGGAAATGATGTAGAATTACTGGATAGCATAAAAGTATACTTGAATAAGTATTCTTCAATAAAAGACCTCGGTAAAGCTACTTACGTATTGGGCATCAAGATCTATAGAGATAGATCAAGACGCTTAATAGGACTTTCACAAAGCACACACCTTGACAATATTTTGAAGGAGTTCAAAATGGATCAGTGAAAGAAGAAGTTCTAGCCCGTATTGTAAAGTGTGAATTTGAGTAACACTCAAAGCCCGACCACGGTAGAATATATAGAGAGAATGAAGGTCATTCCATATGCCTCAGCCATAGGTTCTATAAAGTATGCCATGTTGTGTACCAAACTGTTGTGTACCTTGCCATGAGTTTAGCAAGGGGGTACAATAGTGAAGGAAATATGCCCTAGAGGCAATAATAAATTTGTTATTTTATATTTCCTTATATCATGATAAATGTTTATTATTCATGCTAGAATTGTATTAACCGGAAACTTGATGCATGTGTGAATACATAGACAAAACATAGTGTCCCTAGTATGCAAGGCCGTCGACAAGGGGGGCCAAAGTGGGCGACCGCCCAGGGGCCCCAAATCACAGTTTATGTCAGGGTGAAAAAGGCCCAGCTTACCTGCCCACTGGATCATCCCTGATGTAGAGCAGCGCCGTAGCGTAGGGCAACCCCAATCGAGAAGTTCGCCTCCCGCCGCCAGACGACGACAGCGCTAGGGCAAACCCAATTCAGCAATTCGCCTCCCTCCGCCGGATGACAACATCGCCGTGCAACAATTTTCTGTAATCTGTGCCTTCTTTGGCCGCGCCAAGTTTAGGCCTCTCGATAATGCATGTATCACCGTAGGTAACTTCCTGTGGTTCCTACTCTGCTCCATGATTGAATTACTTGTCTTGTTCGCACAACACTAAACTGAAACTGCGACGTGGTCTTAAACTTTGATCATCAGAATTGTTTCCTGCTGAACATGTACTAGTACTACGGTATCTACGGTATCAAGTCGTCAGGGAAGATCTGCAGGACAGTCCTGACTGTGTGCATCAAACCTCCATTGAATCATTGATCTATTCATTATTCATCAATTGATCATGTATTGTAGCTCGTCTAACCGTTGTTGGCAGATCGTATTTTTTTTCTCCTTTTGTAATTACTTACCCTGATGACATTTGTCCATGTATTTGTTCTCAAATCATCAATCGACCATGCATTTCTTTGATTGTTTCAGATAGAACTATTTTGAGGATACATACAAGATTTCAAAGATAGTTGTTCATCCAAGTTTCAAGGTTCGGCATTCTTTTGTTCTCTTATATTAATAATCCTAGTATTCATGTAATGATGCATTTCAGTGGAACACGATGTTAATTTATTGCTTTAGCAGTACCTTCTGTACTTTAAATTTCATAATTGATGTATTTTTAAATTATACGAAATAACACATAGTCAAGAAATTGAATTAAATGAAAGTATACTTTAGTTGTGTTAGCTATATTTTTTAAAAGTTTGAGCCTCATTTTGCGTTTCGTCCCGGGGCCCCAAATATCTAGAGACGGCCCTGCTAGTATGCCTCTACTAGACTAGCTCGTTGATCAAAGATGGTTAAGTTTCCTAGCCATGGACATGAGTTGTCATTTGATGAATGGGGTCACATAATTAGGAGAATGATGTAACGGACATGACCCATCCGTTAGCTTAGCACTATGTTCGTTATAGTTTCATTGCTACTGCTTTATTCATGACTTATACATGTTCCTCAGACTATGAGACTAGGCAACTCACGAATACCAGAGGAGCACCTTGTGTGCTATCTAATGTCACAACGTAAATGGGTGATTATAAAGATGCTCTATAGGTGTCTCCAAAGGTGTTTGTTGTGTTAGCATAGATTGAGATTAGGATTTGCCACTCCGTGTTTTGGAGAGGTATCTCTGGGCCCTCTCGGTAATGCTCATCACTATAACCCTTGCAAGCAATGTGACTAATGAGTTATTTGCGGGATGAAGTATTACAGAACGAGTAAAGAGACTTGCCGGTAATGTGATTGAACTAGGTATGATGATACCGACGATCGAATCTCGGGCAAGTAACCTACCACTGACAAAGGGAACAGTATGTTGTTATGTGGTTTGACCGATTAAGATCTTTGTAGAATATGTAGGAGCCAATATGAGCATCCAGGTTCCGCTATTGGTTATTGACCGGAGATGTGTCTCGGTCATGTTTACATAGTTCTCGAACCCGTAGGGTCCGCACACTTAACATTCGATGACAATATGTATTATGAGTTATGTGTTTTTAATGATGGAAGTTTGTTCGGAGTCCTGGATGAGATCACAGACGTGACGAGGAGTCTCTAAATGGTCGATACATAAAGATTGATATATTGGACCATGTTATTCGGACACCGGAAGTGTTCCGGAAAGTTTCGGGTAAAACCGGAGTGCAAGAGGGGTTACCGGAACCCCCCGGGGGAACTAATGGACCACCATGGGCCTTAGTGGAGAGAGAGGAGGGCAGCTAGGGCAGGCCGCGCCCCCCTGGAGTTCGAATAGGACGGGGGCGGCGCCCTCCCTTTTCTACTCCCTCTCCCTCTCCTTCCTTCCCCATCTCTTCCTTGTGATGGAATCCTACTAGGACTAGTAGTCCTAGTCGGACTCCCTCTCCTTGGGCGTGCCCCTAGGGTCGGCTGGCCTCCCCCTTGCTTCTTTATATACGGGGGCGGGGGCACCCTAGAAGACACAAGTTTCTCTTAACCATGTGCGGTGCCCCCCTCCACAGTTACACACCTCGATCATACCATCGTAGGGCTTAGGCGTAGCCCTGAGCTGGTAGCATCATCATCACCGTCTTCACGCCATCGTGCTGACAAAACTCACCCTCATCCTCAACTGGATCAAGAGCACGAGGGACGTCATCGAGTTGAACGTGTGTTGAACGCGGAGGTGCCGTACGTTCGGTACTTCATCGGTTGGATCGCGAAGAAGTTCAACTACATCAACCGCGTTATTGAAACGCTTCCACTTTCGGTCTACGAGGGTACATGGACACACTCTCCCCTCTCGTTGTTATGCATCACCTAGATAGATCTTGCGTGATCGTAGGATTTTTTTTTAAATTACCGCGTTCCCAACAGTGGTATCAGAGCCAGGTCTATGCGTAGATGTTATATGCATGAGTAGAACACAAAGAGTTGTGGGCGAAAATAGTCATACTTCTTACCACCAACGTCTTACTTTGATTCGGCGGTATTGTTGGATGAAGCGGCCCGTACCGACACTACATGACCGCATTCATGAGACTGGTTTTACCGACGTGTTTTTGCACATAGGTGGCTGGCGGGTGTCTCTTTCTCCAATTTAAGTTGAATCAAGTTTGACTACGGCCAGTCCTTGTTGAAGGTTAAAACAGCACACTTGACGAAAAATTGTTGTGGTTTTGATGCGTAGGTAAGAACGGTTCTTGCTAGAAGCCCGTAGCGGCCACGTGAAACTTGCAACAACAAAGTAGAGGACGTCTAACTTGTTTTTGTAGGGCTTGCTATGATGTGATATGGTCAAGACATGATGTGATATAAATTGTTGTATGAGATGATCATGTTTTGTAACAGAGTTATCGGCAACTGGCATGAGCCATATGGTTGTCGCTTTATTGTATGCAATGCAATCGGCATGTAATTGTTTTACTTTATCACTAAGCGGTAGCGATAGTCGTAGAAACAATAGTTGATGAGACGATAAGGATGCTACGATGGAGATCAAGGTGTCGCACCGATGACGATGGAGATCATGACGATGCTTCGATGATGGAGATCATGAGCACAAGACGATGATGGCCATATCATGTCACATATTTTGATTGCATGTGATATTTATCTTTTATGCATCTTATTTTGCTTAGTACGGCGGTAGCAGTATAAGATGATCCCTTACTAAATATCAAGGTATAAGTGTTCTCCCTGTGTATGCACCGTTGCTACAGTTCGTCGTGCCGAGACACCACGTGATGATCGGGTGTGATAAGCTCTACATACACATACAATGGGTGCAAACCAGTTTTGCACACGCAGAATACTTGGGTTAAACTTGACGAGCCTAGCATATGCAGATATGGCCTCGGAACACTGAGACCGAAAGGTCGAACGTGAATCATATAGTAGATATGATCAACATAGTGATGTTCACCATTGAAAACTACTCCATCTCACGTGATGATTGAACATGGTTTAGTTGATTTGGATCACGCGATCATTTATATGACTAGAGGGATGTCTATCTAAGTGGGAGTTCTTAAGTAATATGATTAATTGAACTTTAATTTATCATTAACTTAGTCCTGATAGTATTTTGCAAACTATGTTGTAGATCAATAGCTCGCGTTGTAGCTTCCCTATGGTTTTTATATGTTCCTAGAGAAAAGTAAGTTGAAAGATGATAGTAGCAATGATGCAGACTGGGTCCGTGATGTGAGGTTTATCCTGATAGCTGCACAGAAGAATTATGCCCTTGATGCACTGCTAGGTGACAAAACTATTGCAGGAGCAGATGTAGACGTTATGAATGTTCGACTAGCTAAATATGATGACTACTAGATAGTTTAGTGCGCCATGCTTTAGGGTTTAGAATTGGGACTTCAAAGACGTTTTGAACGTCATGGAATATATGAGATGTTCCAGGAGTTGAAGTTAAATATTTCAAGCAAATGCCCCAGTTGAGAGATATGAAGTCTCCAACAAGTTCCATAGCTAAAATATGGAGGAGAATAGCTCAAGTAGTGATCATGTGCTCAGGTTGTCTGGGTACTGCAATCACTTAAATCAAGTGGGAGTTAATCTTCCAGATAAGATAGTGATTAGCAGAATTCTCTAGTCACCATCACCAAGTTATTGGAACTTTGTGATGAACTATAATATGCAAGGGATGACGAAAACAATTTCCGAGCTCTTCGTGATGCTGAAATCAATGAAGGTAGAAATCAAGAAAGAGCATCAAGTTTTGATGATTAAACAAGACCACTAGTTTCAAGAAAGGGCAAAGGGAAAGAAAGGGAACTTCAAGAAGAATGACAAGCAAGTTGTCACTCCTGTGAAGAAGCCCAAAGCTGGACCTAAGCCTGAAATTGAGTGCTTCTACTGCAAAGAAAATGGTCACTAGAAGCGGAACTGCCCCGAATATTTGGCGGATAAGAAGGATGGCAAAGTGAACAAAGGTATATTTGATATACATGTTATTGATGTGTACCTTACTAGTGCTCGTAGTAACCCCTGGGTATTTGATACTTGTTCGGTTGCTAAGATTAGTAACTTGAAATAGGAGTTGCAGAATAAATAGAGACTAGTTGAGGATGAAGTGACGATATGTGTGGGAAGTGGTTCCAAGATTGATATGATCATCATCACACACTCCTTATACTTTCGGGATTAGTGTTGAACCTAAATAAATATTATTTGGTGTTTGTGTTGAGCATGAATATGATTAGATCATGTTTATTGCAATACATTTATTCATTTAAGACAGAGAATAATTGTTATTTTGTTTACATGAATAAAACCTTCTATGGTCATAAACCCAATGTTGATGGTTTATTGAATCTCGATCGTGGTAATACACATATTCATATTGATGCAAAAAGATGCAAAGTTGATAATTGTAGCGACCACAATCCCAACGGACCGAAGTCTCTGTGCATAAGTGCCATCCCTGGATCGGTAATGCTGACGCACACAATACTCGAGGAATTATAGCAGAGTTCAATCACACACTTATTACATTGAGATCCTCATAAAAAGTATGATTACACAAATAATATGGCTGAAGACCATCTAAACTAAATAACTGCGGAAGCTTCAAAGGTAAATGAGTCCATCAACTCCAACGGCATAGCTGAGTGCATGACAACGACCTATCGCACCTTATTCATCATCTGAGAAGTCTGCAACATGGTTTGTTGCAGCCGTGTAGGTCAGCACATTGAATATGCTGGCAGAGTTACACTGTAAAGCAATGAATACAAGAACTACATCTACATGCAAAATTTGGCTAGTGGAGGCTCTAAGTTTAAGGTTTTGCATAAAGCTAGTTTTTCCCTACAACAAAGGAATAAATTTATTTACTACTCCCAAGTTGTACCAATATTTGTGAAGGTTCCTCCAACTCAAATCCCAATCAAACAAGTATCATCATCATTAAACCCAATTCAATTAATTTTAGAGTGATGAGATCAACAATAATATCCAATTCTAGATACTCAAGATGTCCATAACCGGGGACACGGCTAACCATGATTAGTTTATATACTCTGCAGAGGTTGCGCACTTTTCCCCACAAGACTCGACCGCATCCATGATCGTAAGATCGAGACATAGTTTTTCTGAAGCATTAACTCTCTACTTCGGGCAGACCGGTACACCTACTTTCCCCTACATCTGCTAGTCCACCTCTTCGAGAGCTCATACAAATTACTCAACTATGCCAAAGCCCATAATGGCTTGTGGCTGCACACGAAAGTTTCTAGGCATGAAATATCATATGATCCCTTTGAGCCTGGGTGCCGAACCGAGGAAAAATCACACGGGTACTCCGGGATTTCCCAAACGGGCTAGCACTGGATTCTCCAGGTGCCCCAACCAATCCACGCACATGTGTATTAAAGTTGCCACCTTAATGTTATCCAAAATTAATAACTCTCACAACTTCCATGTGTATCACGATCCAATCCCCATCTACGAGCATGGCTAAGCAATAATTGAGCATAATGTATATTCCCGGGGTGATAAAAAGTATTAGGTTTCTACCTCAAGTACTACAACCAAACCACATGTTCCCAATCCTACTCATGCAAATATTTGAGGGGCAAAACTAATGCATAGTAAAAACTGGGTATAGAAGAGTATGATCAAAGTGTAACTTTCCTTGCTGACGATCTGCAAACTCTAGAGATTTGTAGTAACAAGATTCACACTCCGGGTAATCTAGCATAGACAAACAGTAACATACATAAGCAATCAATCAAACGAAACAAAGAGAAATCGGGAAAAGATCCAAATAAAACTCGAAACAAGCAAACAACTAATCTAAACAAAAAACAAAACCTAATAGCATTATTTTCATGTGGATTAGATCTTAACAATAGATACATGTGATTAGCTACGATTTGCAAAAAGAATCAACTCAAACGGAGCTACGAAACTCAAGATACAAACGAAACAAGATCGAATACTAATCTGAACTAAACTCAAATTTTAAATTGTCAAAATCATGTTCATGTTGGTTTACCGAAAAGAGGGTATTGTTATGAAGATTTAGGCGTTGGTTTCATATAATTTGGATAAACGAGCTAAAAGTTACACTAGTTTTAAGATCATGGGCTAAATCGCGAGAAAACTATTTGGGGATAGGTCCCTGGCCGAAAATTAAACTAAAAAGAAAAACTTATCGGACGAACGTCCGCTAATAGAATCTAACGAACGAAACTGTTCATTAATAGATCTAAACGGGTGAACGTTCGCTAACTAACGAACTAAAATAAAAAACGGATCTAATCTAACCGAAAAAACCCGGGAAAAGACCGGCGAACTGGGACGGTTTTTTTACCGGCTAACCGACGGTGGCGAGGCGGCTTCGGCTCCGACGAGGCGGGGCGAGGTGGCGGTGGGGCTCGGCAGCGGTGGCTAGCGGCGGCGCGATGGTGGCAGAGGGGCGTGGCTCGGGAAGGGTGGAGAGGTGGCGGGGGCGCGACTTTTGAGGGGGCCGGGGGGTCGGGGCGACGACATGGGTGAGGGGGCACCGGAACGGGAGTCTGGGCCGGACTTCCCAGGTGTAGCGGTGGCGGACTCCGCTTGGGATCCGGTGGCGGAGGCGGTGCGGCGGCTGGGCCGAGGCCTGGCTCTAGCTGGGCCGGCCCAGTTCGGTGTGTGCCTGTTTTTTTAAAATGGTGCCACGAAGAAAAATCCTAATAAATAAAAATAAAAGTCCTAAAATTCCAGAAACAATTTTCACCATCCCTACCTAATATTTGGGACAAGATGAACATTTCTCTGGACTTAATGCAATTTTTAAAAATGCATATTTTTTTCTCTAATTTAAATAAAATTGCAAATAAAATAATTTGACTTCAAAATTTCTTTTCCAATATTTCTCCTCTGCTTTGAAGAAGTCATTTTATCTTCTCTCATTTATTTTTATTGTTTGAAATAACTGGAAAGAAATTATTGAAAATCAAATCGATCCACTTTTCAAATTTTGAAAATTAATTCAAAAATGAAAATTGATGAAATCTCCAACTCTCTCCTTGGGTCCTTGAGTTGCTTAAGATTTCTTGGATCACAACCAAAATGCAATAAATATGAAATGCATATGAATGATCTATTGTATAACATCCAAATTGAAAATTGGGATGTTACAATAATGATAGTGCAACTTATTTGTGGCACTGCCGTTTGGGTCATATCGGTGTAAAGCGCATGAAGAAACTCCATAAATATGGACTTTAGAATCACTTGATTATGAATCATTTGATACTTGCGAACCGTGCCTTATGGGCAAGATGACTAAAACTCCGTTCTCCGGAACAATGGAACGAGCTAGTAACTTATTGGAAATAATACATACCGATGTATGCGGTCCAATGAGTGTTAATGCTCGTGGTGGGTATCATTATTTTATGACCTTCACAGATGATTTGAGCAGATATGGGTATATCTATTTAATGAAACACAAGTCTCAAACATTTGAAAAGTTCAAAGAATTTCAGAGTGAAGTGGAGAATCATCGTAACAAGAAAATAAAGTTTCTACGATCTCATCGTGGAGGTGAATATTTGAGTTACGAGTTTGGCCTTCATTTAAAACAATGTGGAATAGTTTCACAGCTCACGCCACCTGGAACACCACAACATAATAGTGTGTCCGAACGTCGTAACCGTACTTTATTAGATATGGTGCGATATATTACGTCTCTTACCGATTTACCACTATTGTTTTGGGATTATGCATTAGAGACGGCTGCATTCACGTTAAACAGGGCACCATCAAAATCCGTTGACACGGCGCCTTATGAGCTATGGTTTGGCAAGAAACCAAAGTTGTCGTTTCTTAAAGTTTGGGGCTGCAATGCTTATATGAAAAAGCTTCAACCTGATAAGCTCGAACCCAAATCGGAGAAATGCGTCTTCATAGGATACCCATAGGAAATTCTTGGGTACACCTTCTATCACAGATCCGAAGGCAAGATCGTTGCTAAGAATGGATGCCTTTTAGAGAAGGGGTTTCTCCCGAAAGAAGTGAGTGGGAGGAAAGTAGAACTTGATGAGGTAATTTTACCTTCTCCCAAATTGGAAAGTAGTTCATCACAAAAATCAGTTCCAGTGATTCCTACACCAATTAATGAGGAAGCTTATGATGATGATCATGAAACTTCAGATCAAGTTACTATCGAACCTCGTAGGTCTTCGAGAGTACGATCCGCACCAGAGTGGTACGGTAACCCTATTCTGGAAGTCATGTTACTAGACCATGATGAACCTATGAACTATGAGGAAGCGATGATGAGCCCAGATTCCGTGAAATGGCTTGAGGGCATGAAATCTGAGATGGGATCCATGTATGAGAACAAAGTGTGGACTTTGGTGGACTTGCCCGATGATCGGCAAGCCATATTAAATAAATGGATCTTCAAGAGGAAGACGGATGTTGATAGTAGTGTTATTATTTAAAAAGCCTGACTTGTTGCGAAAGGTCTTCGACAAGTTCAAGGAGTTGACTATGATGAGACTTTCTCACTCGTAGCGATGCTTAAGTCTGTCCGAATCATGTTAGCATTTGCTGCATTTTATGATTATGAAATTTGGCAAATGAATGTCAAAACTGCATTCCTGAATGGATTTCTAGAAGAAGAGTTGTATATGATGCAACGAGAAGGTTTTGTCGATCCAAGGGGTGCTAACAAAGTGTGCAAGCTCCATCGATCCATTTATAGATTGGTGCAAGCCTCTCGGAGTTGAAATAAACGCTTTGATAGTGTGATCAAAGCATATGGTTTTATACAGACTTCTGGAGAAGCCTGTATTTACAAGAAAGTGAGTGGGAGCTCTATAGCATTTCTAATATTATATGTGGATGACATATTGTTGATTGGAAATGATATAGAATTTCTGGATAGCATAAAAGGATACTTGAATAAAAGTTTTTCAATGAAAGACCTCGGAGAAGCTGCTTACATATTGGGCATCAAGATCTATCGAGATAGATCAAGACGCTTGATAAATTTTTTTCAATGAGTATATACCTTGACAATTTTTTGAAAGAGTTCAAGGATCAGTCAAAGAAGGAGTCCTTGCATGTATTACAAGGTGTAAAGTTGAGTAAGACTCAAAGCCATACCACGGCAGAAGATAGAAAGAGAATGAAAGTCATTCCCTATGCCTCAGTCATAGGTTCTATAAAGTATGCCATGCAATCTACCAGACCAGTTGTGTGCCTTGCTATGAGTTTGGCAAGGGGGTACAATAGTGATCCAGGATTGGATCACTGTATAGAGGTCAAAGTTATCCTGAGTTACCTAAGAGGACTAAGGGAGTATTTCTCGGTTATGGAGGTGATAAGAGTTCGTCGTAAGGAGTTACGTCGATGCAAGCTTTTACACCGAACTAGATGACTCTAAGTCTGAATCTGGATACATATTGAAAGTGGGAGCAATTAGCTAGAGTAGCTCCATGCAGAGCATTGTAGACATATAATATTTGCAAAATACATACAGATCTGAATGTGACAGACCCGTTGACTAAACTTCTCTCATGAGCAAAACATGATCGCACCTTAGTACTCTTTGGGTGTTAATCACATAGCGATGTGAACTAGATTATTGACTCTAGTAAACCCTTTGGGTGTTGGTCACATGGCGATGTGAAATATGGGTGTTAATCACATACAGTTGTGAACTATTGGTGTTAAATAACATGGCAATGTGAACTAGATTATTGACTCTAGTGCAAGTGGGAGACTGAAGGAAACATGCACTAGAGGCAATAATAAAGTTATTATTTTGTATTTCCTTATATCATGATAAATGTTTATTATTCATGCTAGAATTGTATTAACCGGAAACTTGATACATGTGTGAATACATAGACAAAACATAGTGTCCCTAGTATGCCTCTACTAGACTAGCTCGTTGATCAAAGAAGCTTAAGTTTCCTATCCATGGACATGAGTTGTCATTTCATGAACGGGATCACATCATTGGGAGAATGATGTGATGGACATGACCCATCCGTTAGCTTAGACTTATGATCGTTATAGTTTCATTGCTACTGCTTTCTTCATGACTTATACATGTTCCTCAGACTATGAGATTATGCAACTCCCGAATAACGGAGGAACACCTTGTGTGCTATCAAACGTCACAACGTAAATGGGTGATTATAAAGATGCTCTACAGGTGTCTTCGAAGGTGTTTTTTGGGTTGGCATAGATCGAGATTAGGATTTGTCACTCCGTGTTTCGGAGAGGTATCTCTGGGCCCTCTCGGTAATGCTCATCACTATAAGCCTTGCAAGCAATGTGACTAATGAGTTAGTTGCGGGATGAAGTATTACGGAATGAGTAAAGAAACTTGCCGGTAACGAGATTGAACTAGGTATGATGATACCGACGATCGATCTCGGGCAAGTAACATACCAATGACAAAGCAAACAGTATGTTGTTATGCAGTTTGACTGATAAAGATATTCATAGAATATGTAGGAGCCAATATGAGCATCTAGGTTCCGCACGCTTAACCTTCGATGTGTCTCGGTCATGTCTACATAGTTCTCGAACCCGTAGGGTCCGCACGCTTAACGTTCGATGACAATATGTATTATGAGTTTTGTGTTTTTGATGACCGAAGTTTGTTAGCAGTCCCGGATGAGATCACGGACGTGAGAAGGAGTCTTGAAATGGTCAAGACATAAAGATTGATGTATTGGACCATGTTATTCGGACACTGGAACTGTTCTGGAAAGTTTCGGGTAAAACCGGAGTGCGAGAGGGGTTACCGGAACCCCCTGGAGAACTAAAGGGCCACCATGGGCCTTAGTGGAGAGAGAGGAGGGAAACCAGGGCAGGCCGCATGCCCCCCTGGAGTACGAATAGGATAAGGGAAGGGGGCGGCACCCCCCCCCCCTTTCCTACTCCCTCTCCCTATCCTTCCTTCCCCCTCTCTTCCTTGTGATGGAATCCTAGTAGGGCTAGTAGTCCTAGTAGGACTCCCTCTCCTTGGGCGCGCCCCTAGGGTTGGCCGGCCTCCCCCTTGCTCGTTTATATACGGGGGCAGGGGGAACCCTAGAAGACACAAGTTTCTCTTAACCGTGTGCGGTGGCCCCTCCATAGTTACACACCTCGATCGTACCATCATAGTGCTTAGGCAAAGCCCTGCACCGGTAGCATCATCATCAATGTTGCCACGCCATCGTGCTGATGGAACTCACCCTCGTCCTCAGCTAGATCGAGAGCACGAGGGATGTCATCGAGCTGAACGTGTGCTGAACGCGGAGGTGCCGTATGTTTGGTACTTGATCGGTTGGATCGCGAAGAAGTTCAACTACATCAACCGCGTTATTGAAATGCTTCTACTTTCGGTCTACGAGGGTACGTGGACACACTCTCCCCTCTCATTGCTATGCATCACCTAGATAGATCTTGCGTGATCGCATGATTTTTTTAAAAATTACCGCGTTCCCCAACAAATAGTGATCCAAGAAAAGATCACTGGACAGCGGTCAAAATTATCCTTAGTTACCTAAGAGGACTAAGGAAATAGTTCTCGGTTATGGAGGTGATAAAGAGTTCATTATAAAAATTTACATCGATGCAAGCTTTGACACTGATCTAGATGACTCTAAAGTCTCAATCTAGATACGTATTGAACGTGGGAGCAATTAGCTAGAGTAGCTTCATGTAGAGCACTGTAGACACAGAAATTTGCAAAATACATACGGATCTGAATGTGGGAGACCCGTTGACTAAACTTCTCTCACAAGCAAAACATGATCACACCGTAGTACTCTTTGGGTGTTAATAACATAGCGATGTGAACTAGATTATCGACTCTAGTAAACCCTTTGGGTGTTGGTCACATGGCGATGTGAACTATGGGTGTTAATCACATGACAATGTGAAGTGTTGGTGTTAAATCACATGGCGATGTGAGCCCGATTATTGGCTCTAGTGCAAGTGGGAGACTGAAGGAAATATTCCCTAGAGGCAATAATAAAGTTGTTATTTTATATTTCCTTATTTCATGATAAATGTTTATTATTCATGCTAGAATTGTATTAACCGGAAACTTGATACATGTGTGGATACATAGACAAAACACCATGTCCCTAGTAAGCCTCTACTAGACTAGCTCGTTAATCAAAGATGGTTAAGTTTCCTAACCATAGACATGTGTTGTCATTTGATGAACGAGATCATATCATTAGGAGAATCATCTGATGTACAAGACCCATATGTTAGCTTAGAATAATGATCGTTCAGTTTTATTGCTATTGCTTTCTTCATGTCAAATACATATTCCATCGACTATGAGATTATGCAACTCCCGGATACCGGAGGAATACGTTATGTGCTATCAAACATCACAACGTAACTGGGTGATTATAAAGATGCTCTAGAGGTATCTCCGAAGGTGTTTATTGGGTTGGCATAGATCGAGATTAGGATTTGTCACTCTGAGTTTCGGAGAGGTATCTCTGGGCCCTTTCTGTTGGGGAACGTAGTAATTTCAAAAAAAATCCTACGCACACGCAAGATCATGGTGATGGCATAGGAACGACAGGGGAGAGTGTATGTCCACGTACCCTCATAGATCGTAAGCGGAAGCGTTAGCACAACGCGGTTGATGTAGTCGTACGTCTTCACGATCCGACTGATCCAAGCACCGAACGTACGGGGCCTCCGAGTTCAGCACACGTTCAGCTCGATGTCGATCTCCGGCCTCCGATCCAGCGAAGCTCCGGAGATGAGTTCCGTCAGCACGACGGCGTGGTGAGGATGATGATGTTCTACCGGCGCAGGGCTTCACCTAAACTCCGCGACGATATGACCGAGGTGGAATATGGTGGAGGGGGGCACCGCACACGGCTAAGGAACGATCCGTAGATCAACTTGTGTGTCTATGGGGTGCCCTCCGCCCCCGTATATAAAGGAGGGAGGGGGGAGGTGCGGCCGACCCCCTAGGGGTGCGCCTGGAGGAGTCCTACTCCCACCGGGAGTAGGACTCCCCCCTCTTGCCTTGGTGGAGAAGGAAAGGGGGAGGGGAAAGAGGAAAGGGGGGCGCCGCCCCCCCTTCCTTGTCCTATTCGGACGAGGGGGGAGGGGGCGCGCGGCCTGCCTTGGCCGGCACTCCTTTTCTCCCTCTTGGCCCACTAAGGCCCATTATCCCCGGGAAGGTTCCGGTAACCCCCCGGTGTTCCGGTAAAATCCCGATTTCACCCGGAACCATTCCGATGTCCAAACATAGGCTTCCAATATATCAATCTTTATGTCTCGACCATTTCGAGACTCCTCGTCATGTCCGTGATCACATCCGGGACTCCGAACAAACTTTGGTACATCAAAACTTATAAACTCATAATAAAATTGTCATTGTAACGTTAAGCGTGCGGACCCTACGGGTTCGAGAAATACATAGACATGACCTAGAACCATTCTCGGTCAATAACCAATAGCGGGACCTGGATGCCCATATTGGTTCCTACATATTCTAAGAAGATCTTTATCGGTCAAACCGCATAACAACATATGTTGTTCCCTTTGTCATCGGTATGTTACTTGCCCGAGATTTGATCGTCGGTATCCAATACCTAGTTCAATCTCGTTGCCGGAAAGTCTCTTTACTCATTCTGTAATACATCATCTTATAACTAACTCATTAGTTACAATGCTTGCAAGGCTTTAGGTGATGAGTATTACCGAGAGGGCCCAGAGATACCTCTCCGACAATCGGAGTGACAAAACCTAATCTCGAATTATGCCAACCCAACATATACCTTGAAAACACCAGAGAGCACCTTTATAATCACCCGATTTGCGTTGTGGACGTTTGGTAGCACACAAAGTGTTCTTCCGTAAACGGAGTTGCACAATCTCATAGTTGCGAGAACTTTGTATAAGTCATGAAGAAAGCAATAGCAATATACTAAATGATCAAGTGCTAGGCTAACGGAATGGGTCATGTCAATCACATCATTCTCCTAATGATGTGATCCCATTAATCAAATGACAACACATGTCTATGGTTAGGAAACATAACCATCTTTGATTAATGAGCTAGTCAAGTAGAGGCATACTAGTAACTATCTGCTTGTCTATGTATTCACACATGTATCATGTTTAGGTTAATACAATTCTAGCATGAATAATAAACATTTATCATGATATGAGGAAATAAATAATAACTTTATTATTGCCTCTAGGGCATATTTCCTTCAGTCTCCCACTTGCACTAGAGTCAATAATCTAGATTACATAGTAATGATTCTAACACCCATGGAGTCTTGGTGCTGATCATGTTTTGCTCGTGAGAGAGGCTTAGTCAACGTGTGTGCAACATTCAGATCCATATGTATCTTGCAAATCTCTATGTCTCCCACTTGGACTTGGTCCCGAATGGAATTGAAGCGTCTCTTGATGTGCTTGGTCCTCTTGTGAAATTTGGATTCCTTTGCCAAGGCAATTGCACCAGTATTGTCACAGAAGATCTTCATTGGTCCCGATGCACTAGGTATGACACCTAGATCTGAAAGTGCATTATATCGACTAGAGGGGGGTGAATAGGCAATTTTTATGAATTCTTCACTGAGGAATTTGATGGTGAGGAAATTCCTTAGCGAAGAACTACTTGCAGCGGAATATGTACTCATAAGTAAACATAACAGGATACAAACATAGTCAGCATGATGAAATGAAGACTAACACAGAGTACGAGAAGCGTAAACACAGGATAACAAGATGAAGACAAACACACTGAAGAAATTGAACTGGGGAATTTGTCAAAGTCTTCAGTCAAAGTCTTCAAGCACAGATATGAACAACATTCAACACAGTAGTGCGGAAATGAAAGAGTTGAGGAAATAGAACCAGTCAGTTGGTGAAGACAATGATTTGGTAAACCAGTTCCAACTGTTGTCTCGCTTGTACATCTGGTTGGAGCGGTGAGTATTTAAACTCGAGGACACAGATCCGGACACCCGATCTCGAGCCGCAACTCAGGACACCCAGATCCTCACCGTATTCTCCTTGAACTAAGACCACGCAGCCTCGTCCAATCACTCGTGGTAAGTCTTGGTGACTTCCAAACCTTCACAGACTTGGTCACTCGGCGATCCACAATTCCTCTTGGATGCTCTAGACCTTGACGCCTAACCGTCGGAAGAAGCACAGTCTTCAAAGGTAACAAGCGTCGGATCCACGCAGATCAATTTCTTGATGATGCTCAATCACTTTGGGTTTGTGGGGTTTGGTTTTGGGATTTTCCTCACTTGATGATTTTCGCTCAAAGTCCTCGAGGATGGGTTGCTCTCAAATGACAAGTGTCAAGTTCTCTCGAGCAGCCAACCAGCTAGTGGTTGTGGGGGCGGCTATTTATAGCCTAGGAGCAGCCCGACATGATAAGACATAAATTCCCTTCAATGATATGACCGTTAGGTGGATAAGATAATTTGGGACAGCCGTGCCAAGAAGACAAAGAACGGTCGGAAATTTGACTCTCAAATTCCTCGGGGCTATCATGTTCCTCCATGTGTAGGCAATTCAAGACTGGCGAATTCCTAACTCCTCGATCGAGCAAAGTCCTCGGTGAGAATGTAAGAACTGCGTCTCATCATGATGAATTTGTTGAAGCTGTATGAGATTTCCAATGGCTTCACTCGAAGGGATTGGTAGGTGTAGGATTTTGAGTTGAGCATCACATGGAAATTTTTCCTTAGTATTTCCTCGACCCCTTTAACGAAGACGGTGTTTCCTATGACTCAAGAAAGAGAAAATGAAACTACGAAAACAAAAGTCTTCACGCTTCATATTCCTCAAATGAATATCAAGTCTTCAAGGTCACACCAATTTCTTCACTTTCAAAGTCTTGAGAAGTCTTCGAATATCAAAGTCTTGATTGAAGAACTTCATTTTAGGGGTCGACTTTCTCTGTAAATATCAAACTCCTCATAGACTTATAGACTGTGTACACTCACAACGCATCAGTTATTTAACCTATAAGTCTTCAATACACCAAAATCACTAAGGGCACTAGATGCACTTACAATCTCCCCTTTTGGTGATTGATGACAACATAGGTTAAGTTTTCAACGAGGATAAACATATGAAGTGTAAATCGACATTGAGGAATTTGATTGCAAGATATAGAAGAACTCCCCTGAATATGTGCATAGTGAGGAATTTGCTTTTGAGGCAATGCACATTTGAAGAATTGAATCATGGAGATCTCCCCCTATATCTTGTAATTCATACACGCATTTGATATATATAATATGAAGAATTTGAAATGCATGATGAAATATGGTGCCTGATGAGATTCAGCATGCGTGCAATAATATTAACGAGGAATAAGCATGCAGAATAACACATCAAAAGTATCAGAGCACAGTGCAAGTCAGCACAATGCACCGTTCAAAAGTATCAGGGCACCATCGGATTTAAGATTACAACTCGATCCAATAAAAGTTTCGGAAGAACGAGAGTTGTAACTTAACAAAACGCCCATAATATAAACCCGGTTGAAGACTAACTCAGATTTCTCCCCCTTTGTCATCAAATGACCAAAAGGATCGAAACTGAGGACTAACGCCCCTGAAGAATTTCAAGTCGATGGAGGAGCGCCAGCGTTGTCGGGGTTGGTTGCTGAAGTAGGGCCTGCCGCATTGTCGTCCAAATCTTCATGTTCATCAGTTTCACGCGATGAAGAATAAGAGCTGGCCACCAGATCAGGAACTTTGACTCTCTTGAATTTCTTCGGAGGAGGTGCAGACCAGTCAAAAGCTTCCTGGAGACCCATAGTCTTCAATTCTTCCGTGGAGTAAACATGATTGAGAACAGCCCAGGTGCGGTTGAGGGTTTCATGAAGGTAGTACTGATTTTTCTTCACTGCATTATGTGTTGAGGTCATGTTGTGAAGAGTTGCAGCAAATTGACGCTTCACCCATTTCTGATTGTGTTCAACCTTCGATGAAGACCGAGGAGTAGCTCACGGTCATCATCACCACGGTGTCGTTGCTTGAGGCTTTTGCTTGGTTGAGGTATTAGCGGCGGTGTCATGTGTTGCGTAATCGTCATTGGTGGAGTAAGATGTAGCTAGACGGAATTGACCATCCAATGGACGAGTGCCTTCATCAATCACAACCGCTGCCTTGCCCTTATCATCGATGATGAAACCGGTCGCTGAGGACTTCAATGGGCGCAAGTAGCTGCCATGGTTTGAGTGTCGACCTTGTAATTCAAAGTGAAGATCTTGCCCTTATGAATCTCATAATCCAAGGCGATAGGGCTTCAGCTCAAAAGGTGACATTGCAACATTAGCCAGAGTCCTCATGAAGAAATCATGGAAGTTGACGGGAACGCCATGAATGATGTTGAAAAGCATGTTCTTCATGATGCCAACGACATCTTCTTCATTTGAGTCGTGGCCTTTGATGGGACTCATTGTCTTCATCAGAATTCGATAGACAGTCCGAGGCACATACAGCAGTTCCTTGACGAGGAATTTGGTTCGAGGGGCCTGCCCTGGCTTCAAAGGCTTCATGAGCACTTGCATGAAATGATCAGTAAGCTCGCGGTCATTGTAGATGCAACGTGCACTTTCATGGGGAGGATCAAGAGGAAGGACACGAAGCAATTCAGTTGCTGGTGCCTTGTAGTGAGTGTTTTCTGTCATCCAATCCAGCACCCATGAATTGACATCTTCAAGATCTCCGTGATATGTAAAGTGGCGTAGAACTGAAGAATGAGTTCTTCATTCCAATCACAGATATCGCAGAAATTTAGGAGTCCCGCATCATGAATAACTCGGAGTACTGGCTCGAAGCACGGCAGAGATTCCATATCCACATGAGGAATATGCTCATGGTCGAAGATCTTGTCCTTGTCAAAGAGCACTGAGGAATAGAAGTTGGCTTGAGTAGCAGTCCAGAAGCGTCTTTTCCTCATACGAGCAGAGTCATATGGATTGTAAGCAGTGAAGAACACATGCTCAGAAAAGAAGTCTCCAGCCTTGAATTTTTGCTTGCTTGAGAACGGATTCTTCGGTTTGGGCAGAGGAATATCAGTGATTTGCAGCACAACCTCAGGAATCGCGGTCTCAGGTGCTTCAGGCCGAGGAATTTCTGGTTCCTCTTCTTGTGCAGTTTGGGGATCAACAGCAGGTTCTTCAGCACTAGCGGCTGGAATTTCTTCATGAACAGACGATGTGGGATGAGTTTCTTCAGAGCCCAATTGAACAGTTGTAGCCGGGGACTGAGGAATTTCTTGAAGTGGAGTGAAGAGAGGAGTATTGGGATGTTGACTTTCCCAAAAGTCATCGTTCATCACTGGTGTAGTGCATCCAATATCCACGTCTTCATCTTCTTTTTCAATTTCCTCAACACCAGCCTCTTCAGCTGTGAACTGAGGCATGGGAGAGGAAACGACTGGCGGTGAAGGGAATGTTTCCACTTCAATTTCTTCATCAAGCTGTTCTGAGGTAGCAACAGATTGATTTTCTTCATCAGATCCGCTTGGGATCTTGTATTCTTCTCCATAAGGAACAATCTCCTTAGACGACATGGAGGAAATGGGAACGGCATCAATTGGATTTTCAAGTGAGCTGGTCATTGGCTTCATTTTCTTCGCAGCCGAAGAATTTGACGCAGCTGATGCCTTCCTTTTCTTCACAGCAGCTCGCTCTGCAGCCTTTGTCTTCTTCACTTCATAGGCAGAAGGAAGAATTGGAGTTGGTGTTGGCGCAGGAGGAGCTGAGGACGTGGTTCGATTTCTTGGAATCGCCAGTGCGATTGCCACGATCTCTTGATTTCTTCAGCGCTCGCTAGTGGATGCCACAGGAATTTCTTGGTGGTGGAATGGAGTCATCAGCCTCGAAATTGTATTTTCATCAGCAGGCTGAAAGTCATCAACAGTGCTGGCATGTTCCTCAGGTGGCTGAGCAGAGTCTTCAGCCTGAGGATTTTCTTGTTGTGATGGGGCTGCAACAGTTGTCATTTTCTTCGTCAAATTTACGAATCTCACCTTGGCTCCTTGCCAATCAGCATTGTAAGCATCGAAATCCTTGCTGAGGGCTTGGATTTCAGATTGTGCTTTGATAAGTTCTTCAGGAGTCAGGTTGACGATGTTCTTCCTCAGAAGCTTCTCCTTTCTGGCTTGTGCTCTCTTAATCTCACGTGCCTTTTCAAATTTCCATTTCTCTTCAGCGATGAAATGGTTCAGCATATGACTTTGACCAAGAGTTAGTGGCAGATCAGGCATGGGAGTGTTTGGATCTTGATGCCATAGGTCGATGAAGTCAAGGATCTTCTCCGGATCCAAAAGCAGAGGCATAGTTGTTCCTTTGGCTCTAGCGGCCTTTGTCAGTCTGTCTCTGATGATTTCTGCGAGTTCTTCATCAGAAGCTTCGTCATCAGAAGGCACGTTGAAGGCAACCTGTTTCTTTCTTGGACTTGGCCGAGGACCGCGTCCAGCAGTTGCTTTTGTCTTCAGCGGAGTGGGGCCTGATGAGGACATTGGTGCGACTGAGGAACTTGCTGAGACACCAGA
The DNA here is from genome assembly GCA_021437245.1 of Aegilops speltoides. Lineage (NCBI taxonomy): Eukaryota > Viridiplantae > Streptophyta > Magnoliopsida > Poales > Poaceae > Aegilops > Aegilops speltoides. The sequence goes on along the minus strand of CM038145.1, from coordinate 440,569,059 downwards.
AGCAATCGAGTAACCCTGAGTCCTTTGACAGGTAGCAAGATGCACAGGAGTTGAGGACTTGGAGGGGGCTGCCGAGGATTTGAGGAGCAATTGCGATCGAGGAATTTGCCGTGAGGGCGCTGATGGTGAAGCACTTGGCTTGCGAGCAGGCTTCTTCGACATTGATTTCCTCGGCTTGACCGAGGTCTCAGCGGCAGCAGCAGCAGCAGAATCCTCATTGAATTTCCTCACTACCTCCTTGGCCTGTCTAGCCAGTTTGGCTTGGCGCCTGGACCATTCTTCAGGAAAGTCTTCACCACGCTTGATGCTAGTGGGATCAGCGACTTGGCCAGGTGCCAAAGAAGCTCTTGGGCATGGAGGGTTTAAGGCGAATTTCTTCATGTACTTGGGAGTAACATAGCGATATTCCCTCCATTCTCGTGCCCACCTTCGTTCTATCCTCTGAATGCGCACTTTGCGCTGATTTTTAGTCTCCTTGCCAAATGTGGCTTCATCAGGTGTGCAGTAATCTTTGTATATTTCATCAGGGATCTCAAAGGCAGTCATGACCTCCGGTTTCTTTCCTCCCTTCTGCGGTCTCTTGCCTTCTGCCATTTTCTTCAGATGAGGAATTTGAACAATAGAACACTCTGAAGAAGTATGCAGTTTTTCTTCGAGGAACGCTGCAAATGAGTTAAGTTGATGAGAACCTAGTGATTCAGCAGCGGACATGAGTACCTATGAACAGAGTGTAGGTGCGAGGAATTTGGAGAGGTCATATGCGTTCTCAGAAGATTTTTCGAAAAAGGACAAGTTTGAGGAATTTGACCAGTTGAGCCTTGAGGAATTTCACTAAGCGTTTCATCTTAGGTTCCAGAGTTGTACAGATTGAAAATCCGCACAATTGAGGAATCTTGAAGAAATGAATGCTTAGAGAGATAAATCAAGAGCATATAGTGTGTGAGGTGTTCATATGTGAAGATTTGAAGAACAAAACACCTTTGAAGATTTTCAAAAGGATTTGAGCATCAAAGTGAGTAATGAAAATGACTTTTAATTAACCGAACTGAAGAACACGACGAACAGAGATGAACTGTAGTGAAGTTCGTCACGTTAGATCTCCCACGCCCTAACTTGGCAGAGGGAGACAGCTACGGCGGCGGCGGAGTGAAGATTTCCGCGGCCGGCACGAGTATGACGGTGACGAGGTCGAGGCAGTGAAGCTCTTCCTCACCGACGGCGATGGAGTAGCGGCGGCGCTAGGGTTTGAGGAGAGCTCGAGCGAGAGACAGCGACCGAGCGGAGTAAATGAAGTAAGGAAGGGAGAGGGGTATATATAGCCACGGTAAAAACTGTTCGCCCGAAGATTTTGGGAAGAACATGCCCCTGCCCTTTCTCCTTCACGCGACATGTGTCACCCACATACTGTGTAGATGAGATCGTGTAAGATCGTGGGTGAATAAACTAATGTATCGTAGGAAGCGGAACGGTTTGAGCGGTAAAACCAAAAATCTGGATAAGATTTGCTTAAAAATTTCGTTCGCAATTTCTTCAGCTGTCAAGGACACAGTGGAGACTTTGAACGAGTTTCAATCAGAACGCACATGAAGAATTTGTGAATAGATTGGGTTGAGTATAGCATAGAGGGGGAAGGGTCCGATCACATTCACTTAGCAGAAATCGCAACTTGAAGAAATAGCAATAAGTGAATGATGTAGAGGACATACACTCATATATATATATATATATATATATATATATATATATATATATATATAGCCAATGAAGAAAAACGACGGAACCAGTGAAGATTTTGCAACGTTGAAGAATTTGAAAGACTGAGGAATTTCAAAAATGAGGAAAAACTCAAATTGAAGATTTTCAACTTTTGTGGTGGCGTAGCCCACCGTATAAGAATGATGATTTCAGATACCGCGTACAATTGTCGTAGGGTTCTAAGAATCAAATTCTTCATTAATTTTTTTCACACTTAGAGTGTTATTCTTCATTGATTGAAGAAAAACTTTTCTTCATGTGTTGCACATCTAAGTCATCAATTCTGCATAAGGGTTAGGATGTGTGTCCTTTTCAAAGAACATTCGAAGATTCTAAGATATTTAGCTCACACCGCAACTTGCTAAATCTCTTCTCATCCAAGGGCTTAGTGAAGATATCAGCTAGCTGTTCTTGATCTTCACATGCTCGATGGAGATGTCGCCTTCAACACATGATCACGAAGAAAATGATGGCGAATCTGGATGTGCTTAGTCTTCGAAAGCTGAACTGGGTTGTGAGCAATCTTGATGGCACTCTCATTATCGCAGAGGAGAGGCACATTCTTCACATTGACGCCATAGTCCTTGAGGGTTTGCTTCATCCAAAGCGATTGAGCACAGCATGAGCCAGCAGCAATGTATTCACTTCAAAGATGAGAGCGGTGATACGTGATTCTGCTTTCTTCGAGGACCAACGGACCAAAGATCATCCGAGGAAATGACAAGTGCGGATGTTGACTTGCGGTCCACACGATCACCAGCATAGTCAGAGTCAGAATATCCAATGAGATCAAAAACAGAGCCCTTGGGGTACCATAATCCTAGTGTTGGTGTGTGAGCTAGATATCGAAGAATATGCTTCACAGCCTTATGGTGTGATTCCTTAGGTGCAACTTGAAACCGGGCACACATGCAAACACTAAGCATTATATCCGCCTAGATGCACATAAGTACAATAAAGAACCAATCATGGGCGGTATACCTTGTGATCAAGTCAATACCATTTTCATCGATTGCATAGATGGCCATTTGTGGGCATAGGAATTTTGACGCCTTTGCAATCTTGCATGGCGAATTTCCTCGATACATCTTTGAGGTATTTCTCCGAGATATGAATATGCCATTGCTTGCTGATGGCGAATTTGAAGACCTAAGAAGAATTTCAATTCTCCCATCATAGACATTGATATTCTTCACTCATCATATAGGCAAATTCATCACTGTATCATTGGTTAGTACAGCCAAAGATAATATCATCAACATATATTTGGCACAAAACAGTTCACCATCATATGATTTAGTAAAAGAGTAGGGTCGAGTGAACGGGTGTGAAGCCATTCTTCACGAAGAATTCCTTCAATGTGTCATACCACGCCGAGGGGCTTGCTTGAGGCCATAGAGGGCCTTATTGAGTCTGAAGACTTTGTCGAGATTCTTGGGATCTTCAAAACACGGGGTTGAGCAACATATACTTCTTCCTCAAGCTTACCATTGAGGAATGCACTTTTCACATCCATTTGATATAAGATGATATCATGATGGTTAGCATAGGCAAGTAAAATGCGAATAGCCTCAAGTCTAGCAACAGTGCAAAAGTTTCATCGAAATCAATTCCTTCAACTGTGTGTAGCCTTGAGCTACTAGTCGTGCCTTATTCCTCACCACAAGGCCATTTTCATCTTGCTTGTTGCGGTAGATCCACTTTGTGCCAATGATATTATGCTTGCGAGGATCAGGCGATTGACCAATTCCGGACATTGTTCAGCTCGAATCGATGTAATTCTTCTTGCATAGCCTGAATCCACTCCGGCTCGAAATGCTTCATCTACCTTGGTGGGCTCGAGATAGAGACAAAAGCATAGTGCCCACAAAAGTTAGATAAGTGTGAGGCTTTTGAGCGTGTGAGAGGACCAGTGCGCTAATGTCATCGATGATCTTCTCCACTTGCACTTCTTTTGCAACGCGTGGATGAGTTGGTTGTCGTTGAGGATTTTGATCAGCATTTTCTTGACACCATTTTCCTCATCATGTTCTTGTGTGCATCACTCGACGTTCTTCATGAACAGGAATGAATTCTTCAACAGATTCTTGAAGAGGAATGACATCCTCGGTTGCCTTGAGCTTTATAGCATCCTCGGTGCTGGTTCATCTAACATGAAGGTAGGTGCTCTCTTTGCGAGCCATTAGTTTCATCGGACCGCACATCTACAAGGTCAACAATCTTGTGAAGAACAATGTTGAAGACTCAGAGGTGTGCGTAGTCCTTCCGTAACCAAGCATAAAACCTTCATGTGCTTTCGGTGCAAATTTAGAGTTGTGGTGAGGATCTCTAATCCAACATTTAGCAATCAAGACTTTGAAATAACTCACATTGGGTTTCTTGTCGGTGAGGAGTTCATAGGCAGTCTTCTTGAAGAATTTGTGAAGATATACTCTGTTGATGATGTGGCAGGCAGTATCAATAGCATCAATCCAAAAACGCTGAGGCGTTTTGTATTCATCAAGCATAGTGCGAGCCATTTCAATAAGAGTTCTGTTCTTGCGCTCCACGATGCCATTCTGCTGAGGAGTATAAGGAGCAGATAACTCATGAGTAATACCAAGTTCATCAAAGATAGGCATCAAGACCAGAATTCTTGAACTCAGTTCCATTGTCACTTCTGATATGCTTCAGAGGTGACGGTGATAAGGGAGCATCCACTATCGAGGACCCATTCAGTGGTTTTGGGTTGATCATCCTGCAGATGAATTAGTGTAACTTACAATCTCATATGCTTCATCAGTGAAGAATATGATATCAAGTTCATCAGATGAATTTTGTCAAGCAGTAAACAGATATAGCAGTATGAGGACGTGTGAGATGACAGTTCATTTCATCATGATTCGCCTGCGTCCTTTCAGGCATTTTTGTCAGGTCCCCAGCAAATTCTTCAGACGTTAGAGCACGTCTAGAGACCTGACCCTGCAGAAGAGATTAGTTCTTTTTCTTCACCACCCACATCTGGAGGGGTGGCAAAGAGTTCATCATCCTGCGAGCACCATGTGAGAAAGGTGGCAAAAATGCCAAACCATTTCGCTTAGCATAAGAGGGGTTAGGGTATGCATATGAATAAGCAGAGTAATTCTTCGAGGACTTATGAACATAATGGTTTGAAGAATAATGCACATATTCATAGCCCTTAGCTCTACCCTGCGAGACAGAGTTGTTAGCACGATGATAATCATATGAGGACTTTGATCCATATGAAGAGTTTGATCTGGGGTTCCTGTTCTTCACAGGTGGTGTCATGAGGACATTCACCTGAAGACTTTCAACACAGCTTTTGGGAACCCAGATTTTCTTCATGGGGGAACCGTTCCTGCAGTTAGTGCCAACATATCTAGCAAATACTTCACCATTCGATTTTTGAACAGTTTATAGTTGAGTCAAATGACTCATCGGAAGAATGAGGAGATTCACATGTAAAGCCAGATAAGTTAGATGGATCAATCTGGAGGTCCCTTTGCAGCAACCCATGAGGTTTTGGGATCCGCTCGGGCTTCCAATATGTTCCATCAGCATTGAGTTTCCTCTCAAAGGCAATACCCTCTTTCCTAGGATTTTGTTGAGGATCTGCTTTTGAGCACATCACAAAGTGTCGATGCCCTTTGAGGCTTTTGTACATGCTGTCATGTACAATTCCTTCAACCTCGCATTGTCATTGATACTAGCAATGTCCTCAGATGAGGAATTAGTGATAGCAGAGGCAGATGAAGAATTTGTAACATTTGAAGCATTTGAACATTCAGGTGAAGAATTAGCAGATTCACGTTCAATGCACTTTAAGCATGGAGGAACAAATTCTTCCTGAGAAGCGCTGATTTGTTGAGCTAGTAATGAATCGCGCTCCTTCTGAAGATCTTCATAACACACTCTTAGCTTTTCAAGATCTTCCTTTCTTTTAAGAGCTTCAAGAGAAAGCTTCTTGTGATCTTGCTTTTCTTGAAGGAATTCATATGAAAGTTTCTCATGATCAGACAAGAGAGAGTTATGATGACCTTGAAGATTATCATACCTAGACTGAAGTCTCTGACGATTTTCAGTCAAGGTTTTAGTGCGATCCATTTCTTCACCCAACATATCATCACTTTTATCTAGCATGTTTTGAACCTTTTCAAGAGCCCGTTGTTGTTTCACAGCAATTTTAGCAAGTTTAGAGTAGCTAGGCTTGAGATCCTCATCGATTCATTTTCACTAGAATCGAGGAGTTGTATTTGAGTACCTTAGCTCCTTTTGCCATGAAGCAATAGGTGGGAGCGTAGCCATCATTATCTTCATCGGGCTTGTCGGTGGAGTCGGTTTCTTGATGTTGAAGATGGACTTTCGATTTAAAGCAGCAAGAACGGCCCGACTCGCCACACGGACTCAGATTCTTCAGACTCCTCCTCTTCATCATTTTCCTCAGATTCAGCTTCAGAGTCCATTTCCTTGCCAATGAATGCCCGAGCTTTCTTGGAGCTGCCCTTCTTGTGAGATGAAGACTTTGAGGGTTTTGATGACGAAGATTTTGACGATTTCTTCTTCTTCTTCATATCATTAGAACTGTAATCCTTGTATTTCTTCTTCTTCATTTCCTTTTCCCTCTGAGGACAATCTTGAATATTGTGACCAGGCTTCTTGCATTTGTGGCAAAGTCTTCTCTTGTAGTCACTGGATGAGGAATCATTTCCTCTTGAGGGTTTTCCAAAGCGACCACGTCTTGTGAACTTCTGGAATTTCTTCACAATCAGAGCTAGATCCTGGCTCAGTTCTTCAGGATCACCAAGGCTACTGCCAGAATCCTCACATTCAGAGTCAGACATAACCTTAGCCTTCAAGGCACGTGGTTTGCCATAGTTTGAGCCATAGAGATCTCTCTTTTCAGCAAGCTGGAACTCGTGAGTGTTTAGCCTTTCGAGGATATCAGCAGGATCAAGCGACTTGTAGTCAGCACGTTCTTGTATCATCAGTCCCAGAGTATCAAATGAGGAATCAAGCGATCTCAGCAGTTTCTTCACAACTTCATGATCAGTGATGTCAGTGGCACCGAGGGCTTGAAGCTCATTTGAGATGTCAGTGAGGCGATCAAAGGTTTGTTGGACATTCTCATTGTCGAGTCTTTTGAAGCGGTTGAAGAGATTCCGAAGAACATCGACTCGAGAGTCACGCTGAGTTGAAACTCCTTCATTTACTTTGGACAGCCTATCCCAGATAAGCTTAGCAGTTTCCAAAGCACCCACTCTTCCATACTGTCCTTTGCTCAGATGACCACAGATGATATTCTTCGCTTGAGAATCGAGTTGTTTGAATCTCTTCACATCGGTAGCGGTCAGTGTTTCAGTGACAGAGGGGACACCATTTTCCACAACATACCGTAGATCATTGTCAATTGCCTCAAGATGCATTCGCATCTTGTTCTTCCAAAGAGGGGTAGTCCGCTCCATCAAAGGTAGGACACCCAGCCGAGACCTTGATCATACTGCGGTCGACAAAACTAAAACTCAAAGCGGTTAAACCAAAATCACACGTAACAAGGAGTACCTTGCTCGATACCAATTGAAAGTGCGTTATATCGACTAGAGAGGGGTGAATAGGCGATTTTTATGAATTCTTCATCGGAATTTGTCTGGTGATGAAATTCCTTAGCGAAGAACTACTTGCAGCGGAATATGTACTCAGAAGTAAACATAACAGGATACAAACATAGTCAGCATGATGAAATGAAGACTAACACAGAGTACGAGAAGCATAAACATAGGATAACAAGATGAAGACAAACGATCAAGAAATTGAAGCGAGGAATTTGTGAAAGTCTTGATCAAAGTCTTCAAGCACAGATATGAACAACATTCAACACAAGAGTGAGGAAATGAAAAGTTGAGGAAATAGAACCGGTCGGTTGGTGAAGACAATGATTTGGTAAACCAGTTCCAACTGCTGTCTCGGTTATACGTCTGGTTGGAGCGGCCGAGTATTTAAACTCGAGGACACACAGTCCGGACACCCGATCTCGAGCCGCAACTCGGGACACCCAGTCCTCACCGTATTCTCCTTGAACTAAGACCACGCAGGCCTCGTCCAATCACTCGTGGTAAGTCTTCAGTGACTTCCAAACCTTCACAGACTTGGTCACTCGGCGATCCACAATTCCTCTTGGATGCTCTAGACCTTGACGCCTAACCGTCTGGAAGAAGCACATCTTCAAAGGTAACAAGCGTCGGATCCACGCAGGATCAATTTCTTGATGATGCTCAATCACTTTGGGTTTGTGGGGTTTGGTTTTGGGATTTTCCTCACTTGATGATTTTCGCCAAAGTCCTCGGAGGATGGGTTGCACTCAAATGGCAAGTGTCAAGTTCTCTCGAGCAGCCAACCAGCTAGTGGTTGTGGGGGCGGCTATTTATAGCCTAGGAGCAGCCCGACATGATAAGACATAAATTCCTTCAATGATATGACCGTTAGGTGGATAAGATATTTTGGGACAGCCGTAGCCAAGAAGACAAAGAACGGTCGGAAATTTGACTCTCAAATTCCTCGGGGCTATCATGTTCCTCACTATGTAGGCAATTCCTTTGGCGAATTCCTAACTCCTCGATCGAGCAAAGTCCTCGATGAATGTAAGAACTGCGTCTCATCCATCGATGAATTTGATTGAACTGTATGAGATTTCCAATGGCTTCACTCAAGGGATTGGTAGGTGTAGGATTTTGAGTTGAGCATCACATGGAAATTTTTCCTTAGTATTTCCTCGACCCCTTTAACAAAGACGGTGTTTCCTATGACTCAAGAAATAGAAAATGAAACTACGAAAACAAAAGTCTTCACGCTTCATATTCCTCGAATGAATATCAAGTCTTCAAGGTCACACCAATTTCTTCACTTTCAAAGTCTTCAGAAAGTCTTCAGAATATCAAAGTCTTCAGTTGAAGAACTTCATTTTTAGGGGTCGACTTTCTCTGTAAATATCAAACTCCTCATAGACTTATAGACCTATGTACACTCACAAATGCATCAGTTACTTAACCTATAAGTCTTCAATACACCAAAATCACTAAGGGGCACTAGATGCACTTACAAGATCGGAAATGAACTCCTTCATCCAGACTCCTTCATTTGCTGCTTCCGAAGCAGCTATGTACTCCGCTTCACATGTAGATCCTGCCACGACGCTTTGTTTAGAACTGCACCAACTTACAGCTCCACCGTTTAATAAAAACACGTATCCGGTTTGCGATTTAGAATCATCCGGATCAGTGTCAAAGCTTGCATCGACGTAACCATTTACGACTAGCTCTTTGTCACCTCCATATACGAGAAACATATCCTTAGTCCTTTTCAGGTATTTCAGGATGTTCTTGACCGCTGTCCGATGATCCACTCTGGATTACTTTGGTACTTTCCTGCCAAGCTTATTGCTAAGCATACGTCAGTCTGTACGCAGACATTGCATACATGATAGAGCCTATGGCTGAAGCATAGGAACATTTTTCATTTCTCTCTATCTTCTGCTGTGGTCGGGCATTGAGTTTCACTCAACTTCACACCTTGTAGCACGTGCAAGAATCCTTTCTTTGCTCGATCCATTTTGAACTTTTTCAAAATTTTGTCAAGGTATGTGCTTTGTGAAAGTCCTATTAAGCGTCTTGATCTATCTCTATAGATATTGATGCCCAATATGTAAGCAGCTTCACCGAGGTCTTTCATTGAAAAACTTTTATTCAAGTATCCCTTTATGCTATCCAGAATTCTTTATCATTTCCAATTAATAATATGTCATCTACATATAAAATTAGAAATGCTACTGAGCTCCCACTCACTTTCTTGTAAATCTGAGCTTCTCCAAAAGTCATATAAAACCATATGCTTTGATCACACTATCAAAGCGTTTATTCCAACTCCGAGATGCTTGCACCAGTCCATAAATGCAACGCTGGAGCTTGCACACTTTGTTAGTACCTTTTGGATCAACAAAACCTTCCGGCTGCATCATATACAAGTCTTCTTCTAGAAATCCATTCAAGAATGCAGTCTTGATATCCATTTGCCAAATTTCATAATCATGAAATGTAGCAATAGCTAACATGATTCGGACAGACTTAAGCATCGCTACGGGTGAGAAAGTCTCATCATAGTCAACCCCTTGAACTTGTCGAAAACCTTTTGCAACAAGTCGAGCTTTATAGACAGTTACATTACCATCAGCGTCGGTCTTCTTCTGAAAAATCCATTTATTCTCAATGGCTTGCCGATCATTGGGCAAGTCAACCAAAGTCCATACTTTGTTTTCATACATGGATCCCATCTCAGATTTCATGGCCTCTAGCCAATTTGCGGAATCTGGGCTCATCATCGCTTCCTCATAGTTCGTAGGTTCATCATGGTCAAGTAACATGACTTCCAGAATAGGATTACCGTACCACTCTGGTGCGGATCTTATTCTGGTAGACCTACGAGGTTTAGTAGAAACTTGATCTGAAGTTTCATGATCATTATCATTAGCTTCCTCACTAATTGGTGTAGTTGTCACAGGAACCAGTTCTCGTGATGAACTACTTTCTAATAAGGGAGTAGATACAGTTATCTCATCAAGTTCTACTTTCCTCCCACTCACTTCTTTCGAGAGAAACTCCTTCTCTGGAAAGGATCCATTCTTAGCAACGAATGTCTTGCCTTCGGATCTGTGATAGAAGGTGTACCAAACAGTCTCTTTTGGGTATCCTATGAAGACACATTTCTCCGATTTAGGTTCGAGCTTATCTGGTTGAAGTTTCTTCACATAAGCATCGCAGCCCCAAACTTTAAGAAACGACAACTTTGGTTTCTTGCCAAACCACAGTTCATAAGGCATCTTCTCAACGGATTTTGATGGTGCCCTATTTAACGTGAATGCGGCCGTCTCTAAAGCATAACCCCAAAACGATAGCGGTAAATCGGTAAGAGACATCATAGATTGCACCATATCAAGTAAAGTACGATTACGACGTTCGGACACACCATTTCTTTGTGGTGTTCCAGGTGGCGTGAGTTGCGAAACTATTCCGCATTGTTTCAAATGTAAACCAAACTCGTAACTCAAATATTCTCCTCCACGATCAGATTGTAGGAACTTTATTTTCTTGTTACGATGGTTTTCCACTTCACTCTGAAATTCTTTGAACTTTTCAAATGTTTCAGACTTGTGCTTCATGAAGTAGATATACCCATATCTGCTCAAATCATCTGTGAAAGTGAGAAAATAACGATATCCGCCACGAGCCTCAACATTCATCGGACCACATACATCTGTATGTATGATTTCCAACAAATCTGTTGCTCTCTCCATAGTACCGGAGAACGGTGTTTTAGTCATCTTGCCCATGAGGCACGGTTCGCAAGTACCAAGTGATTCATAATCAAGTGATTCCAAAAGTCCATCGGTATGGAGTTTCTTCATGCGCTTTACACCGATATGACCTAAACGGCAGTGCGACAAATAAGTTGCACTATCATTATCAACTCTGCATCTTTTGGCTTCAACATTATGAATATGTGTATCACTACTATCGAGATTCAATAAAAATAGACCACTCTTCAAGGGTGCATGACCATAAAAGATATTACTCATATAAATAGAACAACCATTATTCTCTGATTTAAATGAATAACTGTCTCGCATCAAACAAGATCCAGATATAATGTTCATGCTCAACGCTGGCACCAAATAACAATTATTCAGGTCTAAAACTAATCCCGAAGGTAGATGTAGAGGTAGCATGCCGACCGCGATCACATCGACTTTGGAACCGTTCCCACGCGCATCGTCACCTCGTCCTTGGCGGTGCTCGCTTATTCCGTAGTCCTGTTTTGAGTTGCAAATATTAGCAATGTAACCAGTATCAAATACCCAAAGTGCTACTACGAGCTCTAGTTAGGTACACATCAATAACATGTATATCACATATACCTTTGTTTACTTTGCCATCCTTCTTATCCGCCAAATACTTGGGGCAGTTCCGCTTCCAAAGGACCGATCGCTTGCAGAGAAGCACTCGATTTCAGGCTTAGGTCCAGACTTGGGTTTCTTCTCTTGAGCAGCAACTTGCTTGTTGTTCTTCTTGAAGTTCCCTTCTTCTTCCCTTTGCCCTTTTCTTGAAACTGGTGGTCTTATTGACCATCAACACTTGATGCTCCTTCTTGATTTCTACCTCCGCTGCTTTTAGCATCGCGAAGAGCTCGGGAATAGTCTTGTTCACCCCTTCAATATTATAGTTCATCACAAAGCTCTTGTAGCTTGGTGGCGTGATTGGAGAATTCATCAATGACGCTATCATCGGAAGATTAACTCCCGGTTGAATCAAGTGATTATTATACCCGCACATTTTGAGTATATGCTCACCGATTGAATTATTCTCCTCCATCTTGCAGCTGTAGAACTTATTGGAGACTTCATATCTCTCAATCCGGCATTTGCTTGAAATATTAACTTCAACTCTGGAACATCCCATATGCTCCATGATGTTCAAAACGTCGTTGAAGACCCGGTTCTAAGTCAAACCAGACGTTCTTAACGTCGTCGGCCAGATCAAGAAGCGAGTTCGGCACCCAGCGGTGCTTCGGGACGTAACTTTTTCGTGCAGCAATAAGGATAATCCTCGAGTTCTGAGACCCGATTCGTGTAATTGCTACCATCATCTTTCAACTTTGCTTTCTCAAGGAACGCATTAAAATTCAACGGAACAACAGCACGAGCCATCTATCTACAAACAAACATAGACAAGCAAAATACTATCAGGTACTAAGTTCATGATAAATTTAAGTTCAATTAATCATATTACTTAAGAACTCCCACTTAGACAGACATCTCTCTAGTCATCTAAGTGATCACGTGATCCAAATCAACTAAACCATAACCGATCATCACGTGAGATGGAGTAGTTTTCAATGGTGAACATCGCTATGTTGATCATATCTACTATATGATTCACGCCGACCTTTCGGTCTTCGTGTTCGAGGCCATATCTGCATATGCTAGGCTCGTCAAGTTTAACTCGAGTATTCTGCGTGTGCAAAACTGGCTTGCACCCGTTGTAGATGGACGAGAGCTTATCACACCCGATCATCATGTGGTGGTGCAGGCACGATGAACTTTGGCAACGGTGCATACTCGTGGAGAACACTTCTTGATAATTTTAGTGAGAGATCATCTTAAAATGCTACCATCAATCAAAGCAAGATAAGATGCATAAAGGATAAACATCACATGCAATCAATATAAGTGATATGATATGGCCATCATCATCTTGTGCTTGTGATCTCCATCTCCAAGCACCGTCGTGATCACCATCGTCACCACCAGCGACACCTTGATCTCCATCGTAGCATCGTTGTCGTTACGCCATCTATTGCTTCTCGACTATCGCTACCGCTAGTGATAAAGTAAAGCAATTACTGTATGCGTTGCATTTCATACAATAAAGCGACAACCATATGGCTCCTGCCAGTTGCCGATAACTTCGGTTACAAAACATGATCATCTCATACAATAATATAGCATCACGTCTTGACCATATCACATCACAACATGCCCTGCAAAAACAAGTTAGACGTCCTCTACTTTGTTGTTGCAAATTTTACGTGGCTACTACGGGCTTAGCAAGAACCGTTCTTACCTACGCATCAAAACCACAACGATAGTTCGTCAAGTTAGTGTTGTTTTAACCTTCTCAAGGACCGGGCGTAGCCACACTCGATTCAGCTAAAGTGAGAGAGACAGACACCCGCCAGCCACCTTTAAGCACGAGTGCTCGTAACGGTGAAACCAGTCTCGCGAAGCGTCTGGCGTAATGTCGGTCCGGGCCGCTTCATCTCACAATACCGCCGAACCAAAGTATGACAAGCTGGTAAGCAGTATGACTTGTATCACCCACAACTTACTTGTGTTCTACTCGTGCATATAACATCAACGCATAAAACCTAGGCTCGGATGCCACTGTTGGGGAACGTAGTAATTTCAAAAAATTTCCTACGCACACGCAAGATCATGGTGATGGCATAGCAACGAGAGGGGAGAGTGTATGTCCACGTACCCTCGTAGACCGTAAGCGGAAGCGTTAGCACAACGCGGTTGATGTAGTCGTACGTCTTCATGATCCAACCGATCCAAGCACCGAACGTACGGGGCCTCCGAGTTCAGCACACGTTCAGCTCGATGACGATCTCTAGCCTCCGATCCAGCGAAGCTCCGGAGATGAGTTCCATCAGCACGACGGCGTAGTGACGATGATGATGTTCTACCGGTGCAGGGCTTCGCCTAAACTCCGCGACGATATGGCCGAGGTGGAATATGGTGGAGGGGGGCACCGCACACGGTTAAGGAACGATCCGTAGATCAACTTGTGTGTCTATGTGGTGCCCTCCGCCCCCGTATATAAAGGAGGGAGGGGGAGGTGCGGCCGGCCCCCTAGGGGTGCGCCTGGAGGAGTCCTACTCCCACCGGGACTTTCGGTAATGCACATCATAAAAATTCTTGCAAGCAAAGTGACTAATGAGTTAGTTGCAGGATGATGCATTACGGCACAAGTAAAGAGACTTGCCGGTAATGAGATTGAACTAGGTATGAAGATACCGATGATCGAATCTCGGGCAAGTAACATACCGATGGACAAAGTGAATAACGTATGTTGTCATAACAGTTCGACCGATAAAGATCTTCGTAGAATATGTGGGAGCCAATATGAGCATCCACGTTCCGCTATTGATTATTGACCGGAGAAGTGTCTCGGTCATGTCTACATAGTTCTCGAACCCGTAGGGTCGCACGCTTAACGTTCATTGATGCTAGAGTAGTATTGGGATATTTGATGAGTGGTAACCAAATGTTGTTCGGAGTCCCGGATGAGATCCCGGACGTCATGAGGAGTCTTGGAATGGTCGAGAGGTAAATATTTATATATGAGAAGTCATATTTTGTGTTCCGGAAAAAGGTGCAGTTTTTTCGGTATTGTACAGGGAAGCTTCCAGAAGGTTCCGGAGGATTCTAGAGGGGTCCGGAAGTCCCCAAGTGGGTTCAACATGACCCAAGGGCTAGCATGGGTTGCGGGGAGGTTCCCTGGCTTTATTGGGATAGGCGCACCAAGTCCTCAAAAGCCCATATGGCTAGGGAAGGCATAAAAGGAAGGAGTCCTAGTAGGAATAGGATTGGACTTGGAGTCCAAGTTCTCTCCCCCTTAGCTGCGCCCTAGGACTTGGAGGGGCTGTTTCCCACTCCCCTCCACCTATATATAGATGGGAGGGGGTGCCCCAAGAGGATACGCCATGCCCTTGGCGCCCCTCTCTCTCCCGTTACTGCGTAGTTCCACCGCCTCGTCCCGGCGACGCTTATTGAAGCACAGTCGGTGCTCCACCACCACCATCACCACCACGCTGTCATGTTGGTTGTGATGCCATCTACTTCTCCTATCCCGCTTGCTGGATCAAGAAGTAGGAAGACGTCATTGAGCCGCACGTGTGCTAAACTCGGAGGTGTCGTCTGTCCGGCACTAGATCGGTTGGATCATGATCGGATTGCGAAGAGTGCGACTACATCAATCGGGTGATAAACGCTTACACTTTCGATCTACGGGGGTACGTAGACACACTCTCCCCCTCTCGTTGCTATGCATCTCCTAGATAGATCTTGCGTGAGTGTAGGATTTTTTTTGAAATTGCATGCTATGTTCCCCAACATTTACTGCCTCTCATCCAGCTCGTGAGGAGGGGGAGCGTTGGTGTCGTTCCTTCCATTCACGTTTGGAGAGCTCGGGCATGATCCCGGTTGAATCCTCAGGCCCGGTCTCGACGGGGGCGACGATGTCCTCCTCGTCCTCGGAGGAGTTCTAGTAGGAAACTGGGGGGGGGAGGGGGTCGACCGAGGTGACAGGGACGATGGCTCCAAATCCACGCATAGGATGAATTATCCGTTTACGGAGTTGGACGTCCGTTCCCTTATCCGCTGCCCGTTACTATAGCTAAGAGCATCTCTACCAGACCCCTTAAAATGCGCGGATCCGTAAAATTACACCGACTATACGGGCTCGGTCTTTTTTTTGGCCAGAATAGATCCCGTATACTCGCCCGGCCCGTAAAAGATTTTACGGTGGCCTGCAAACCGCCTCCCACACAGTAAATCTACGAGTTCATGACGCCGATGCGGGTCGAAACCCTATCCCCCGCCGCCGTGATTCCCCAATTCCCTTTTTGATTTCTCGCCACCGCTGAGCCAATCCGCCGCCGCACGCCACCATAAGGGGCGGGATGTGGAGCTTCGGCCGCAGCGACGCCCCCGAGCGCCGGTGGTGTGTCAGAGCGGATGGCGCGAGGAAGCACGCATCGAAGAAGTACACCAACCGCGACCTGCAGCCACCACAATCGCTCCTCCGCCGTGAGATGCGGTGTATGACCGTCGTCATGGGCAGATCTCCTCCACCGCCGGGGGGTCGACTCCCCGCACGCCGCTCCTCAAAGAAGTGAAAAGGGAGCCTGTGGATCTTCAGGCCCTCCGTATGGTGAAGCTGGAGCTCGAGGCGGAGCTGGTGCTGTCGGGCGGTGGCGTTGTCGGGCCAGAGGATTTCCTCCTCCCCTCCGCAACCGAGGCGGACATTGCTACTTCTTGAGCTTGCGTTGCTTTCTTCCCTGAAGAGGAAAGGGTGATGTAGCAAAGTAGAGATAAGTATTTCCCTCAGTTATGAACCAAGGTATCAATCCAGTAAGAGGCACAAGCAAGTCTTCAATATATGCACCTACACAAACTAACAGACACTTGCACACAAAGCGAAAAAGGGGTTGTCAATCCCTTCACGGTCACGAAAAAGAGTGAGATATAATAGAAATAGGTATAAATGATAAATAAAATAGCAAACTAAAGTAAATGTAAATAAATTACAGCAAGGTATTTTTGGGTTTTTTTGGTTTATAGATCTGAAAATATATGATGGAAAATAGACTCGGGGGCCATAGGTTTCACTAGAGGCTTCTCTCTTGAAAGAAATCTTACGGTGGGTGAACAAATTTCTGTTGAGCAATTGATAGAAAAGCACATAGTTATGATGATATCTAAGCAATGATCATGAATATAGGCATCACGTCCGTGACAAGTAGACCGACTCCTGCCTGCATCTACTACTATTACTCCACATATCGACCGACTCCTGCCTGCATCTAGAGTATTAAGTTCATAAGAACAGAGCAAGGCTTTAGGTAAGATGACATGATGTAGAGGGATAAACTCAAGCAATATGATGTAACCCCATCTTTTTGTCCTTGATGGCAACAATATAATACGTTCTCGCTACCCCTACTATGTCATTGGGTGAGGACACCGCAAGATTGAAACGAAAACTAAGCACCTCTCCCATTGCAAGAAAAACCAATCTAGGGCCAAACCAAACCAATAGTTCGAAGACAAATACAAAGATATCTTAATCATGCATAAAAGAGTTCAGATAAGACTCAAATAATATTCATAGATAATATGATCATAAATCCACAATTCATCGGATCTCAACAAACGTACCGCAAAAGAAAATTACATCGGATAGAACTCCAAGAACATCGAGGAGAACATTGTATTGAAGATCAAAGAGAGAGAAGAAGCCATATCTAGCTACTAGCTATGGACCCTTAGGTCTGTGGTAAGCTACTCATGCTTCATCAGAAAGGCATCAAAGTTGATGTAGAGGCCCTCCGTGATCGAATTCCCCTCCGGCAGAGTGTCGGAAAAGGCCCCAAGGTGGGATCTCATGGGAAAAGAGGCTTGCGGTAGAAGAAAAGTATTTTGGTGGATGCTTCTGATGTTTGGGGAATATTTGAGAATATATAGAACTGGAATTAGGGTTAGGGGACTCCTGAGGGGCCCACAAGCCAATCGGCGCCCCCCTGGGGCGTACCCTGATGGCTTGTGGCCTCCTCGGGACTCTCCTGGCCCTCTCTCCAAGTCTTATGGGTGTCTTTTGGTCCAATAAAAATCATCATAAAGTTTTATTCCGTTTGGGCTCCGTTTGATATTCCTTTTCTGTAAAATTCAAAAACAAGGAAAAAATAAAAACTGGCACTAGGCTCTAGGTTAATAGGTTAGTCCCAAAATAATATAAAATAGCATATTACTGCATATAAAACATCCAAAACAGATAAATAATAGCATGAAACAATAAAAAATAGATACGTTGGAGATGTATCAAGCATCCCCAAGCTTAATTCATGCTCGTCCTCAAGTAGGTAAATGATAAAACCAGAACTTTTGATGTGAAATGCTACCTAACATATTTATCAATGAAATCTTCTTTATTGTGGCAAGAATATTCACATCCATAAGATTCAAAACAAAATTTTAATATTGACATCAAAATAATAATACTTCAAGCATACTAATAAAGGAATCATGTCTTCTCAAAATAGCATGTCCAAAGAAAGTTATCCCTACAAAATCAGATAATGTGGCTATGCTCCACTTCATCACACAAAGTATGTCATCATGCACAACCCTGATGACAAGCCAAGCAATTGTTACACACTTTTGGTGTTCTCAAACCTTTCCAACTTTCACGCAATACATGAGCGTGAGCTATGGATATAACACTATAGGTAGAATAGAATATGGTGGTTGTGGAGAAGACAAAAAGGAAGGAGAAAGTCTCACATCAACTAGGCAAATTAATGGGCTATGGAGATGCCCATCAATTGATATCGATGCATGTGAGTAGGGATTGCCATGCAACGGATGCACTAGAGCTATAAGTGTATGAAAGCTCAAAAAGAAACTAAGTGGGTGTGCATCCAACTTGTTTGCTCATGAAGACCTGGGCAATTTGAGGAAGCCCATCATTGGAATATACAAGCCAAGTTCTATAATTAAAAATTCCCACTAGTATACAGGGGCGGAGCCAGAAATTTTGTGAAGCCCGGGCAAGTTTAAGCCTAAGTGTATAATCTGGAAATTTTGGGTGCTTGGCTCAAGTATTTTTTTTCTTGATGCCGGGTTTTCTGTAGGAGGCGAAAGAACCGGTTTTTGAAAATTCTCGATTTTTTTGGCTTTTTGCCTAAAAGCATTTAAATAAACTTTTAATTTCAAATTTATTTATAAGCAGAATATATAATATTTAATCATTTGTATACACAAATCTCTTTGCATTCTAGTGGTCAACACACGTCAATCCTTTCCCTAATGCGCGGGTTTGACGCATCTGTAATCCTTTCCCTAATGCGCGGGTTTGGCGTATGCTGGCAAGACGGGTAATTGATCATGCGACCTCGAAAGCACTTCCACCAGCCTAGGGGTTATTTTGTGTTAAGAGATGCATACGGATTTTATTTCACAGTACCTAAATGTGTAGCAAGAAAATCAGGTTCCAAAGAAATATATCAGGTTATCCATTGGTTTCCAAAAATTTTGACCAGTAAAAATAAACCTTGATTTGATTACAGAACATATAAAATAGCACCAAAGTCACAAGCCAATTCTAAATGAAGTGAAATTATGACCTCAATGACGAACCCCGCACGCTCTAACCTCGAAATTTAAATCCTAATACCAATCTCCAAAAGTTAGCAATCTTACCTAATAAGTTATCAGGAAGGAACGGACAAGCAGCCACTGGCCGATGATGTAACAAGCTGTTCCTGTGATGGATCAGCTCCGGCTCAGCCCATCGCCGGCCACACGCCCAGCCCAGGCCAGCCTCCATACGCCGCCGTTCCGTCTCCGATCGAACCAGGGTGCCGCCGTCTCGAACAGAGGAACAGGCGGGGTCGTGGGGAGGTGGAGCGATCGACCAACATTCCTCTTTTTTTTCTGAGAAAAAGATCGTGCCCCTTCTCGTCTGGAGTAAACAACAGCCGAACAGACTGCTTACTCATGGCCCAGTACGCCTCCCACGCCTCCCATGTCCGATATGTGCAAGTCTCGCATAATTACGTAAGGAAAAAGAAGCCCATTAGCTGATCAGACAACCAGCCCAACTGCCCGGGTAAAAGAACGACGCGTTAACGAGTTTTGCCAACGTAGCGGGGCCATCGTAGCTGGAGCGTACCGAGCGAGCCCGGGCAAGTGCCCAGGGTCGCCGGGCGCTGGCTCCGCCACTGCTAGTATATGAAAGTGACAAAATAGGAAACTCTCTGTCATGAAGAACATGGTGCGATTTCAAAGCACAAGTGTGGAAAAAGGATAGTAACATTGTCCCTTCTCTCTTTTTATCTCTCTCTCTTTTTGTTTGGTCTTCTTTGGCGTCTTTTTTTATTTGGGCTTCTTTGGCCTCTTTTATTATTTTTAAAGTTTGAAGACTCATTCCAACTTGTGAGGGAATGATAGCTTTCATCATCCTTTCCTCACATTGGACAATGCTCTAATAATGATGATCATCACACTTTTATTTACTGCCTCATGCATATGAGAACAATATGACAATGATGGTGTGTGTCATAATAAAACGGAACAGTGGAAGTTGCATGGCAATATATATCGGAGTGGCTACGGAAATGCCATAATAGGTAGGTATGGTGATTGTTTTGAGGAAGCTATATGGTGGGTTTAATGCACCGGCGAAAGTTGCGCGTTACTAGAGAGGCCAGTAATGGTGGAAGGGTGAGAGTGAGTATAATCCATGGACTCAACACTAGTCAAAAAGAACTCACATACTTATTGCAAAAATTTATTAGCCATCGAAACAAAGTACTACATGCATGCTCCTAGGGGGATCGATTGGTAGGAAAAGACCATCGCTCGTCCCCGACCGCCACTCATAAGGAAGACAATCAAAGAATAAATCATGCTCCGGCTTCATCACATAACAGTTCACCATACGTGCATGCTACGGGAATCACGAACTTTAACGCACATATTTTGACCAATCCACAATTACTCACTAGCATGACTCTAATATCACCATCTTTATATCTCAAAACAAATGCAAAGAATCAAGCTTCTCATATATTCAATGTTCTTATATGAAAGTTTTTATTATATCCCTCTTGGATGCCCATAATATTAGGACTAAATTCATAACATAAGAAAATTACCATGTTGTTTAAAACTCTCAAAATAATATAAGTGAAGCATGAGAGTTCAACAATTTCTATAAAATAAAGCCACCGCAGTGCTCTAAAAAGATATAAGTGAAGCACTAGAGCAAACTTCCTAGCTCAAAAGATATAAGTGAAACACATAGAGTATTCTAATAAATTCATGATTAAAGTGTGTCCCTCTCAAAAGGTGTGTACAACAAGGATGATTGTGTTAAAATAAAAAAAGCAAATACTCATATCATACAAGACGCTCCAAGCAATACACATATCATGTGGTGAATAAAAATATAGCCTCAAGTAAATTTACCAATGGACTGAAGACGAAAGAGGGCATGCCATCCGGGGCATCCCCAAGCTTAGGTTCTTGGTTGTACTTGAATATTACCTTGGGGTGCGTTGGGAATCCCAAGCTTAGGCTCTTACTACTCCTTTACCCAAAAATTGAAAACCTCACAACACAAAACTCAATAGAAAACTCATAAGATCCGTTAGTATAATAAAATAAATCACCACTTTAGGTACTGTTGTGAACTCATTCTAAATTTATGTTGGTGTTATATCTACTGTATTCCAACTTCTCCATGGTTCATACCCCCCGATACTACCCATTCATCAAAATAAGCAAACAACACATAGAAAACATAATCTGTCAAAAACAGAACAGTTTGTAGTAATCTAGAATTTCGTATACTTCTGTAACTCCAAAAAATCTAAAAAGTTATGACAATTTAGGCAATTTGTATATCACTCTTGTGTAAAAACTTCAAGAATTTATCACGTTCCAGCAGCTCAGATCAATTCTATTACTGGGCGCAAAAGTTTCTGTTTTCAGCAAGATCAAATCAACTATCACCATAGGCCATCCCAAAGGTCTTACTTGGCTCAAACACTAGTTAAAACACCAAAACACAATTACTAAAAGTAATAATGTGTATTTATTGAAAAAAACATAAAAACATAAAAATAAAATTGGGTTGCCTCCCAACAAGCGTTATTATTTAACGCCACTAGCTAGGCATAAAACATAGATCTAGGTATTGTCATCTTTGGTATGCAATCCAGCCCTCATAATAGATTCATATGGCAACTTATTTTTCTTTCTTGAAAAGTGTTCCATGCCTTCCTTAACAAAAATATAATATAATGTTTCCTTCTTTCATATCAATGATTGCACCAATCATTCTAAGGAAAGGTCTTCCAAGAATAATATGACATGTAGGATTGCAATCTATATCAAGCACAGTAAAATCTGTGGGCACATAATTCCTGTTTGCAACAATAAGAACATCATTAATCCTTCCCATAGGTTCTTAATAGTGGAATCCACTAGATGCAAATTCAAAGAACAATCATCAAATTTGTGGAAACCTAGCACATCACATAAAGTTTTCAGAATAGTGGAAACGGTAGCACCCAATTCACAGAATGCATTACTCATAATCTTTAATTTTAATTTTAAAAGTAGGTTCCCACTCATCATAAAGCTTTCTATGAAGCTTTCTAGGGATAGGAACTTCCAACTCAAGTTTTTCTTCAAACAATTTCATCATAGCATCAACAATATGTTTAGTAAAAACTTTATTTTGATTATAAGCATGAGGTGAATTAAGCATGGATTGCTACAAGGAAATACAATCTATCAAAGAACAATTATCATAATTAAAGTCCTTGAAATCCAAAAGAGTGGGTTCATCGCTACTTAAAGTTTTGACCTCTCCAATCCCACTTTTATCAAAAAAAATCATTCAGATCTTTAAGCTCCAAATTATTGGGATGCCTTCTAGCTAAAGTTGACTCATCTCCAGTCCATCTTTATCAAGATTTATATTAGAAAACAAAGATTCAATAGGAGTCTCAGTAGAGGCTTCTCTCTTGAAAGAAAACATACGGTGGGTAAACAAATTACTGTTGAGCAATTGATAGAAAAGCGCATAGTTATGACGATATCTAAAGCAATGGTCATGAATATAGGCATCACGTCCGTGACAAGTAGACCGACTCCTGCCTGCATCTACTACTATTACTCCACATATCGACCGACTCCTACCCACATCTAAAGTATTAAGTTCATAAGAACAGAGCAATGCTTTAAGTAATATGACATGATGTAGAGGGATAAACTCAAGCAATATGGTGTAAAACCCATCATTTTATCCTTAATGGCAACAATACAATATGTGCCTCGCTACCCGTACTATGTGACTGGGTGAGGACACTGCAAGATTTAACCCAAAACTAAGCACCTCTCCTATTGCAAGAAAAACCTATCTAGTTGGCCAAACCAAACTGATAGTTCGAAGAGAAATACAAAGGTATCTTAATGATGCATAAAAGAGTTCAGAGGAGACTCAAATAATATTCATAGATAATCTGATCATAAATCCACAATTCATCGTATCTCAAAAAACGCATCGCGAAAGAAGATTACATCGGATAGAACTCCAAGAACATCGGGGAGAACATTGTATTGAAGATCAAAGAGACGGAAGAAGCCATATCTAGCTAGTAGCTATGGACCCTTAGGTTTGTGGTAAACTATTCATGCTTCATTGAAAGGGCATCAAGGTTGATGTAGAGGCCCTCCATGATCGAATCCCCCTCCGACAGAGTGCCAAAAAAGGCCCCAAGATGGGATCTCACGAGAACAGAGGCTTGCGGCAGCGAAAAAGTATTTTGGTGGACACTTTTAATGTTTGGGGAATATTTGAGAATATATAGAGTTGGAATTAGGGTTAGGGGAGTCCTGAGGGGCCCACAAGCCAGGGGCTTGTGGCCTCCTTGGGACTCTTCTGGCCATCTCTCCAAGTATTCTGGTCCAAGAAAAATCATCATAAACTTTTATTTCGTTTGGAGTCCGTTTGATATTCCTTTTCTGTAGAAGTCAAAAACAAGGAAAAAACATAAACTTGCACTAGGCTCTAGGTTAATAGGTTAGTCCCAAAAATAATATAAAATAGCAAATTAATGCATATGAAACTTTAAAAACAGATGATATAATAGCATGGAACAATAGAAAATTATAGATACAATGGAGACGTATCAGACATCTTCGAGTGGGCCATCATGGCGCATAGTGCATGGGAGGAGGACAAGGCGGAGCAGCACCGGCGATCTCTTGTCGACCTTGACGACGTCCTCCTCGAGTAGGGGCTCGCAAAGGAGAAGGAGTTCGTCGACAACCAAGATGCATGACGCCGTGATAAGAAGGCGCATGACGACATTTACGTCGACGGCGACGACGAGTGAGGATGTCCGCCGCCGCAGTGTAGCCACCGCACCCGGATGGCTCCGGTGAGCCAATTTTTGGCTGTAGGGTTACGGTGGCCGCCTATCTTCTTAGCTATTTAGTGTAACTTACAGTTCTATTTTTGGTTTATGTTCTTTTGTGGATGTTTTAGGCCCGTATCCGAGGCAACTAGCGAACTGTAAACTGAGTTTACAGATCCGTGTTTTGAGGGGTCTGCTAGAGATGCTCTAAGGGCATCTCCAACATAGACCCTCAAACCGCCTGCATCCGTCCGTATTGCATGGTCCGAACGAGCTTTGCCATTAAACACGGTCCTGTATCGGTCCATTTGGCGGTCCGAACATCATTTTTCTCTCAAACTTGAAAGAACCCGGGTGGGTGGGGCTTTGCAGCGTCCAGACCGCTGCCACGTAAGCGTCCGACAATCCTAACCCACGAAAAAACCCTTCCCGCACCCATTCCCACCCGAATCGGCTAGCACTGCATTCATGTCGGACAAGAGTGGACGTGACCTCCCAGTGGAGCCAACATTGAAGCGGTATGCTGGTCGAGAGCGCCGCCCGCGTCGCTTCATGTAGCACGAGCCTTCTCCGTGTTCGAACAACAAGCCGTCCATTCGCCTCCATCCATTAATCTTGTGCGGTTCCTGAGAAAACTACTCCGGCACTACCCGCCCATCCGTCTGCAGCCCACCATTAACACCTCGCCGCCTACCTGACATCTGCCCGTTATTTTAACTCCAGACCGGACAAATGCTGCATTCAACCTCCTTCACTCCCTATCTCCTCTCGGCACCATGCCCGCCATAACCTCCCCGAGCTCGAAAGCCCTCCAGGACAACCTCACGTCTAAGCAAAAGAAAGAGATCGTTGCCATTGGAGTTGGCTGGCAAGAGGCCAACGGTGCGGAGCCCCAATGGAAGAGGTGGCCGATGACGAGCCGGCACCACCATCCTCGTCGTCTTGTATCAGCATCACCATACGCGAGGCCCGTGCGCAGTACACTGACAAGGTGTTGGCAGAGCAAGAAGCAACGTTCCGATAGGTGCAGGCCGACCAGGCCAGTAACCTCCACCTCATCGATGAGCACCGGTGGGCAGAGTAGCAACTCGCCGCCGGCACTGGCATCGCGCAGAACCTGGACGTGGTCGAGCAGGAGGGGATGTTCCAATCCTAACGCACTGCCCACATCATCCGCCACAACTGCTTGCGGTACCGCCTCCATCAAGCGGAGTTAGATGCCTCCTTCAAGGAGATCGATGGGGCGGCGCATGAAGTGTACAACAAGGATGAGGACTACGTCGCCAGCTCCGCCTCGACCACGCCCTGCCATCACGACGACGAGGCCGACACGTCAGCGGGCACCGCCGGCAGCGACGAAGAATAGAGCATGGTAGGTTGCCGGCGCTTGGGTCCCAACAAAGCCAACACTTCTCCCCTCCCATTGAAGCTAAGCTTAGCGGGCTCTTTATCGTCGGTCTATTAGTCGCTTGCAGGCTGCGGAGGCGGAGTTTCGGTTTCTCGGGCTCATGGCTGGCCGGCGATTATTTGGACTAGGTTTAGACGAAAATCACCTGTTTTTATGTAAAATTGTTCATGTTTCAAAGAAATTCATCCGATTTACTTAAATTTGCATCAAATTCATTTGTTTTCGTTCAAATTCGGTCGAAATGGCTCCGGCCATTTGCGGCCATGGTTGGATGGCCGGCTTGTGTAACCGTGTTCCGCGGACGGATATAATGTCAGATTTGGGATTAGCGTTCGAGACCGGCACAATTTTGCATACGCAGCCACTGACGTGTGGAAGGGATTATGGATGCGGAGGTAGTACGATTTGTAATTCTGTCTGACTGAGGATATAGACTTGTAGAGTTCGTTCAATCTAGTGTTGGTTTACCGGGGAACGCTTGGCTTGTGGGGCGCGTGAGCTGTTGTCGTCATTCATGACAATTTGAAGCCAACTCTTACTTATCATGTAGACATGAGCCTGGTGTCTAAGCACGGTCTCATATTCATGTACTCCATCCGATTCAAAATAAGTATTACGGCTTTGAACTAAGGTTGATGGGGTTATATGTTGAAGTGAACATTTATGAAAACAATACAAACTCTAAAATCATGACGAACATTTTTATACACAATGAATAATATTTTAAAATACACAGCGAAAATGTTTTTGAAACACAATGAACATTGTTAAATACACGCTAAACATTTTTCTAAATACACGGCTACACGCTTAACATTTTTTAAATGCATGATGAACCTAATCTAAATACACAATGAATATTATTTTATGCAAGACGGATAGTATTTTTAGGGACAAGATGAATGTCCTTTAAATACACGATGGCCATTTCCAAAATACCCATCGAACTTTTTTTCAAAATACATGAGAGAATTATGTTTTTTACTTTTTTATAGACACCATGCATATTTTGTAAATACGTGATAAAAAGAAGAACGAGAAGAGAAGGAAAGAAGAAACAAAAATATGGAAAGGAAAATAAAATGAGACAATCGTGCCTCTTGCGAAAGCAAAAACGTGCCTCTCGCAGAAGGTAAAAAAACAGAAAACATGTTTTTCTTTCTTTTTGAGAGGCACAACCGTAACTTTCGCGAAAGCAAAACCGTGCCTCTACCGGAAGGAAAACCGTGAATCTCACGGAACAAAAAAAAAGGAAATGCATTTATCACGCAAATTTTTTTTTTGGTTTTTTTATCCAAGAGCTAAGGAAGACCGGTGGCAAACCGAAACGTTAAAAACCAAGAAAAAAAACGAAAACGTGTGCAATAATATAAAAAAACTAAAAAATACAAAGGAAGTGTCCAGAGCGCGACACGTGGCGGGAGGCTAAGAGCGTGCCAAGTGGCGCTGATCGTTGTGAGGCTCCTGAAGGAGCGCTCTTCAACTCTCTTCCCCGGCGAACGAGTCGTTCGGTCGGGGACCTCCTATCTAGGAGCTCCTACTCAGCGCCTTCAGCGCCATCTAACGAACTAGCGCTTTTTAGCAGCGCCTTGTTGAGCCGGCCCACGAACGCGTAAGCCAGCGGACAAAAAAACTTAAAACGAGTTGTAGCACCCAAGATCCGAACTCACGCCGCACCTTTTGCTTTCTAAACCCGCTCGGCTAACCACATGCGCTAACTGATACTTATGGTCAGTAGTATCTCGATAGTGATTAAGGACAATATGGCATGTGCGGTTCCAAAAAATGAAAGTTCACAGATAAAAAAGTTCACAAATAATGAAAAATGTCCATGAAATTTCAAAAATATCACTAATTTAAGAAAATTTAATGAGTTTGAAAAAAGTCCACATATTTGAAAAGTTCACGTGAAACCAAAAAGTTCAAGAAAATTGAATAAAGTTCACTAATTTAAGAAAACAGTTCATGAATTTGAAAATAGTTTCATCAATGTTTTAATAAAGTTCATCGTATTGAAAGAAATTTCATCGATTTTGAAAACAGTACATCAAATTTGAAAAAAGTTCAGCGGATTTGAAAATTTTCATCCAATTTAGAAAAAGTTCATCAATTTTTAAAAAAGTTCATGGATTTTGCAAAAAGTTCATCGATTTAGTGAAAAAAAGTACATCGAATTTGAAAAAAGTTCATGGAATTTCAAAAAAAAGTCCATCCAATTTAAAAGAAGTTCATCCAATTTGAAAATAAGTTCATCAATTCTAAAAAAAGATCATCGGTTCTCAAAAAACTTCATCGATTTTTTTTTAGAAAAACACGCAGCAAAGAAAACAAAGGAAGATGAAAAAAATAAGAATAAAAAAGAAATCAAACCGAAGAACAAAATAAAAATGGGAAGAACGATCTAACTATTCTCTTGCGGGCGGGTGCCTTGGTGGCTATAGCTGTGCGCTTGTAACAAGGGGGGCGCATGTTCGAATCCCCGTCGCCGCACACCTTTTATGTTTCAAAAACAGGAAAAAGGAATAGAACGGGCCGCCACCAAATTACAAACGCGTGTAGGCGCCCGTTGGCGAACCAGATATGCCCTCCTATAAGTCACTTCTTGCGGCAAGCAGTCGCTGTTTCGCACAGGAGGTGGTTCAGCTGGGCCGGGTCATTCACTATCCTTCGCGAAAAAGAAAAGATGCAAATAAGAGCGCGCTAGAGATGGAATTGAGGGAGCTCCTATTGAGAGCTTTAAGCACCGCAGAAGTCAACCGACGCCTGCAGCAAACGTCAAGTGGGCCGGCCCACCAAAGCTCCAGCGCAAAAATTGTTTCACGAAAAAGGACCGGCAAAAACTCGCGACCAAGAGGACTCAAACTTGAGTTGCTACTTAGAAATTTGGTTTAGCTAACCACTAAAGCCACTACACCACTGTGACAAATAGAACGCGGATTCTAAAATAACTATTATAGCCGCATTATTTATTACACAATAAAACTAGCATTTTTATATTTTTTATGGTTTTTTTACCAAATTTTGAAAAAAGTTCATTGTTTCTGAAAAAGGTTCATCCAATTTGACCAGAATTATACATCTATTAGAAAATAATTCACCAATTTTGAAAGAGGTTCACAAAATGTGAAAGAAGTTCATCGGTTTTGAAAAAAAACTAATAGAATTTGTAAAACAAGTTCACAAATGCAAAAGATTCCATTGAATTTGAGAAAAAGTTCATCGAAATTGAAAAAAGTTCATTGAATTTGAAAAAAGTTCATCGGTTAAAAAAAAAGTCCACCGAAGCTATAAGTAAGTTCACCAGTTTTTAAATAAGATCACCAAATTTGCTAAAAGGTTCGCAAATTTGAAAATAAGTTCATCGAATTTCACAAAAAGCCTATTAAAAATAAGTTCATCAAATTTAAAGTAAGTTCATTGAATTTGAAAAACAAGTTCATCGAATTTGAAAAAAAAACATCAATTGTTAAAAAATAGTTCACTAAAAAAGGTTCATTGATTTTGAAAACAAAATATCATCAAACTATCAAAAAACATCATTGATTTGGAAAAAGTTCACGCATTCAAGAAAATAAAAAACATGAAAATCGATGAGGGAGGAAACGTAGAAGAAGAAGAAAAAAGAAAACAGGAAACAAAAATGGAAAAAAGGAAAAAGGAGAAAAGAAAACAGAGAAGGAAGGAATAAAAGTGGGGAAGAGTTGGATGTTAACAGATCCCGCTCCGTAGTGCAGTGGTTGTATGAAGGAAGTTTGACGAGAGAGGTCGCGGGTTCGAATCGTAGCGGCCGGACCAGCGGGGGGCACTCCAGGCGCCCGTTTGTAAATTTTCCTATAACGGGCGCCTGCAGCGCCAAATAGGATTTGCCTGGAATTGAACTCACGACCTATACGAATACACGCGAAGTGGTAGCCAGCCCGACTAGCAAGCTATTTTTGAAAGATTTGTAGAGCGGGTATTAAAGAAACTACATGAAGCAGCAAAAAATATAAAAAATTAGCAAAATTCCATAAAACTTGTGGGCGACGGATCGAAACTAAGGTTTAGTGTGTAAAATGGCAGCTCGAGTATATATGAACTATAATACACGGAGATTAAAACTTTTTAAAAAATGCCTAACGTGATTTATTAAAAGGAAATTCTTTTGGGTCGCACTAACTGCCATACGTGTGACAGGAAGCGAGACGCACCACACGTCTCTAATGTAAGCAGATTGTCACGTCATCGCATGCATGCATGCAGGAATCTTTTTGGATTTTTTGTTTTTAAAATGTTTTATCTCTTAAATGAAAAATCCGATTGAAAATCCGTTTTCACCATTAAATCCCTCGCGATGAGATCTTCGAGACTAGATCCCATGTTGATATGTTTTGATGAAATTTTTTTGAATTAAAAGTTGCCATGTCTATTGCATATGAATTGCCATGGTGTTTACACTGAAGTTGCCATGATATGTTTCAACTATTTTCTTCTACATTTAAAAGTAATTTTTGACATTTATAAAACGGGAATTAAGAAACTAGACTTGCCATGAACCATAAACTAAAATTGCCATGATACATGCACGTAAAATTGCCATGGTTCATATAAAAAATAATTTTCATGGTCAAAGTACTGGAGTTGCCATCATCAAAATACTAAAATTGCCATGATCTACAAACTAAAATTGCCACATGGCAACTTTAGTTTAAGCCTATGGCAACTGCAGTGTAAACATCGTGGCAACTTCTGGCAAAAAAAAATCGTCGAAACATATCAACATGGGGTCTAGTTGGAAGATCTCGTCGAGACGGATTTAATGGTGAAAACGGATTTTTAGTTCGCTTTTTTATTTAGGAGATACAACATTTTTAAGCTGAAAACCAAAAAAAATTCTGCTGATGTCATCTATTCATACGTGGCAAAATGAGTGGTGATGGAGGCGTGTGAGCGATGCGCAAACGCCCACACGTGTGGGCGTTAACATTTCCGATTCTTTTTGAAACACAAACATTATTTGGGTACCTAAAAAAATTTAAAAACATATTGGAACAAAAATTGAATATGAGAACATTTTTCAAAATTATAAACTACTTATTGTAAACTCAAAATATTTCTTGAAAACGAATAACAAAATTCGAAAAGTGAACATTTTTCAAAATTAGAAGCTAATTTTATAGAACTCGAGCATATTTTGAATTTGTGAACTAATTTTCACAAACATGAACATTTTTTCAATTAATAAATAAATTTCAAAAGCTTCAGCATTTTATGAATATTGGAACAAATTTGCAACACAGAATCGTGTTTTGAAATTCCCATTACATTTTTTGATTGTGAGAAAAAAAGTAAACATGCGGACATTCTTTTAATATTTGAAGAAACACAAATATTTTTCGAATTTGTGAACAAATTTGAAAAACAAGAAGAATTTTTTAAATTCCTCAACATTTTTTAATTTGTGAAAAAAAATTAAGCATGTGAAAATTTTCTGAATTTTTGATTTTTTTAGATGGAAACATATTTTAAACAAAATACTTTTTGGTGTGCGAATTTCAAACTTTTTCTAGAACAATGAACAAGATTTGTACAGTGTGAACCTTTTAGAAATTGCGAAATCAATTTGAAATAGGAACATTTTGTGAAATTCAAAAATGTATTTTTGAAACATGAACTATTCTTGGAACGTGAACATTATTTAAATCCCAAAACAGAATTTGAAACATGAACAAAAAAATTACAAAGTTTTTATGAAACTAACGAACAAAATTTGAAAACACGAACCATTTTTTTAAAAAACAAACAATTTTGGAAAGGCGAACTTAATTTGGAATATAGAAATAAATTGAGAACGCGAATATTCTTTTTGAAACAGGAACATTTTCTGAAATTCCGGAACAAAATTTGGAAATAGGAACATTTTTTCAAAAATGAATATCTTTTGGATCTAGAATAGAATTCGAAAACATGAACAGTAATTTGCAAAAAAAAAATCAAAAGTTCCTAACAAATTTTGAAAAATGCGAAAAGTTTTTTAAATTTCTGCACATATGTTGACAAACAAACTTGAAAAGTTACCAAAAAGAGAAAAGGAAAAGTAAAATTGGTAAAATATAATTAATGCCCGACCATTTTTTGAAGAGTTGTGAAAATTTTGAGCAAAAGCTTTCCTAGTATTCTTACAATTTTTCTTGAAAGAATATTATTTGTGAATATTCAGAACATCTTTTAGTTCATGTAAAAATTTTCAAAACGAAATATTTTTTTGAAATTTCATACAGTTTTTAGAAGCAAGAATTCTTTTCGAAAATTCAGAACAATTTTTGAAAAGGAACTTAGTTAAAAAAGATATAATAACAATGAAAAAGAAAAAGGAAAAAGGAACAAAAAAAGAAAGAAAAAAGAAACCAAAACAGAAAAAACCGGTAAAAGAAGCAAAAACCGGTTTAGGGAACCTCCTAGAAGGTTCCAAAAACCGGCTGGCTTGTTGCGGTTGTACGTGTAAGCAAAAGTGGGCCGGCCCATCGCATCGCTGCTCGGTCGCTCGCCTGTGCGAAGCGCCAGCAGTTTGACCCAGACCGCACACCTGATTTCTAGAAGGGCGTTTGGGCTGACCTCTTTCAGTCCACACATGTGAGCGAAATTAATTTGTGTCACAGGTGTGTCATTTATCAGGGTAAAAGAAAATGGGTCTGTCTAGGACACATCTAGATGTGACATAGTTATGTCACATCTAAGTTGATGTTCACTTTGTTTGTGGTTTATTTTTTTATAATTTTTTTTGTTTTTTGTTGCTGTATTATATATTTGTGAAAGTTTAGATGTGACATTCTTAAAAAACATTTAGATATGAATTAAACAAACTGAAAGAGAATAGACCGAAGAAGATATTGGTTTGCTGGAGATGCTGCGATGATCCCAAGCACATAGTTCCAGTCTCTCCTCGTTTGTCCTGGGCTACGTTAATTGATATGTCCATGACGTATTGGCGTACGGTTAGGATGGGAATGCCTTGGCATGGTCAGGCCAATTGGTGCTTACATTGTCTGACGTCTGAAAAACCTTGGATCTTGCATATGGCACTCCCAGTTCGGCCACTGGCTTCGTATCCAAAACTTACGGGCCAAATTATGTCGAGGGGCTTATAAAATACCGCGCAAACAAGCCACCGAATCGAACGAGAAACCTGCTCTGCTCCTTCGAAGTTCCAACGGCATGAACACTGTCGCCGCCCTCGCCGGCGCTGCCGCCCTTTTCATCTTCATCGCCTCGTTACTCCGTCTACGTCACCCACTCCTCGGCGGCGGCAAGAACAAGAGCGCACAGCTGCCGCCGAGCCCCGTCGCCATCCCCTTCCTCGGCCACCTCCACCTCCTCAAGAGGCCGTTCCACGCCGCGCTTTCCCGCCTCGCCGCGCGCCACGGCCCGGTCTTCTCCCTGCGCCTCGGCTCGCGCCCCGCCGTGGTCGTGTCCTCGGCTGCGGGCGCTAGGGAGTGCTTCACGGACCACGACGTGACCTTCGCCGACCGACCGCGGTTCCCCTCGCTGCAGCTGGTATGCTTCGGCTGCACCACGCTCCCGACGTCCCGCTACGGCCCCTACTGGCGCAACCTCCGCCGCGTCGCCACGGTGCAGCTCCTCTCCGCGCACCGGGTGGGCTGCATGACCGCGGACATCGCCAGCGAGGTGCGCGCGATGGCGCGGCGCCTGTCACGTGCCGCCGCGGCCGCCCCCGGCGGTGTCGCGCTGGTGGAGCTCAAACGGAGCCTATTCGAGGTGTCCCTTAGCGCCTTGATGGAGACCGTCGCGCAGACGAAGACGTCCCGCGCCGAGGGAGCCGAGGACACGGACATGTCGCCGGAGGCACAGGAGTTCAAGGAGTCCCTGGACGAGATCGTGCCGCTGCTCGGCGGGGCCAACATGTGGGACTTCCTGCCGGTGCTACGGTGGTTCGATGTGCTCGGCGTGAGGAACAAGATCGTGGCTGCGGTGAGCAGGAGGGACGCGTTCCTGAGGCGGCTCATCGACGCACAGCGGCGGAGGCTGGGCGACGGCGGCATCGAGGGCGAGAAGAAGAGCATGATTGCCGTGCTGCTCGATTTGCAGAAGACAGAGCCGGAGATCTACACGAACAAAACGATCATGGCTTTGTGCATGGTATGCGCTTCCAGCTCACTCCATATCGTCTTTCACTCTCATAGTCCCACTGCTACCACTACCAACCTCAGTGGCAGTAACTCTTCTTGTCTTCCTTTCCTTGGCAGACCATGTTCAGCGCGGGGACAGAGACCACGGCGACGACGGCGGAGTGGGCTATGTCACTGCTGCTCAACCACCCGAACGCCCTGGCAAAAGCGCAGGCCGAGATGGACGCGACCGTCGGAACCACCCGCCTGCTGCGCGCCGATGACCTGCCGCACCTCGACTACCTCCACTGCATCATCAGCGAGACCCTCCGGCTGTACCCGCCCGTCCCGGCGATGATCCCGCACGAGTCCTCCGCGGACTGCACGGTGGCGGGCTACCACGTCCCGAGCGGCACGACGCTGCTCGTGAACGCGTACGCCATCCACAGGGACCCTGAGGCATGGAAGCACCCGTTGGAGTTCAGGCCGGAGCGGTTCGAGGAGGGGAAGGCCGAGGGTCTGTTCATGATGCCGTTCGGGATGGGGCGGCGCAAGTGCCCCGGCGAGGCCCTCGCGCTGCGGATGCTGGGCTTGGTTCTGGGCACGCTGGTGCAGTGCTTCCATTGGGACAGGGTTGGTGATGCTGAGGTTGACATGGGTGAAGGAGGTGGGCTGACGCTCCCCAAGGCGGTGCCGCTGCAGGCTATGTGCCGACCCCGGGCAGCCATGACACATGTCCTGAGGGGACTGTGACCGCTGGGGTCTGGGGAGGCGTGCATCGTGGAGGTAAATTGTACCGCGCCGTGGTTTCCTCCAGCACGCCTTAAGCATGAAGTGGTTCGATGAGGGCTTAAGAGAGGGTGACCCTATGTCTCCTATCTATTATATACTTAAAACAGAAGTAAAATAAGCTGTCACGTTTGTCCACACAGATTAAATTATCTTGATCGTCCGTATTAAAAATTAACGGTTGAGATTTAAAAATATAGCGTTACATACAAATATTGGCATGTCACGTGTTGGGTAGTTCCAACACGTCTTTGGTCCAACCCTATGACTTTCTACTCTTAAAAAAAACTCACGTTGGTGTGCAAAGTAAGGCAGCCAACGAAGAATCCTATTCAAGAAAAATAAATTAAGCAATACCCTGACAAAAGATGTAGTGTCCGACAAAAATTTTACGTCATCTAGGAGTACTATTTTGGATGAATAATAATCAGTCTGAAACTCCTCTTGCGTTCACAAGGAAATAGAAAATTCAGTGCCAACACGCTGGGATAGCAAACCCAATACAATGACGTCGTAGAAAAAAAGTAACAAAAAAAGAGAAACGAAACAATGGAGTGCTAACGTGCGCGCATGGGCCACAAGGCCCGAACGTGCAGCCTCTCCCAATCTCTCTTATCCTGCACGTCGTAGAGAATACTAGCGGCTAGGCTTTCCAATTCGCTGGTGATTAAGCGCCCAGTTGTCGACAACAAACACCGCGGCTGTGGTGACAGCGAAGCCGATGAAGATCTCCAGGAAGCAGGATAAGTTGACCATGAAGTACCACTCCAAGGATCAGTTCGTGGGCCAGTGCCTCCTCAAGACTCTGCTCACCGGCGACAACGCTGCCGATGAGACCAAGCACATGATCTTCAGCACTACGGTCCACATCATTGTTGATATGCTAGATAATGGACTGATGTGGATCTTGATGAGTTTCATGGCGATGGATCTGTCTGCAGGAGAGCGACAGTCGATCGGCGTGAAAGTGGAGACCTGATCACGTGGATGGCTTGGACAAAAATAAAATGCCGCACAATCTGTAGCTCTAATCCATATCCGCGAACATTGTGGATGCCAAGACCGGGCCAGCAGCTCCGAATCTGCTATTTGTGTGGCCGCTTTCTCCATATCGGTGACGTTTCCCCCACCCTGTACCTTGGGCACTCCCTCTGCCTTCAAGTAATGATGCATGCTTGCAACACCCATCCAAGCGGGCATCTAGGGTCTAGACACATTCGCAAAGTGGGCCACCATGGGCGCTCACGACTACGATGTAGGATGGCTGACGTGCTCCAGCTCTGAGTTCATTCTTTACGTACATATCTTAATCCTCCCATGTAGTCCTATTTAGATGATAGTATTCACTTCACAATGAACAGATGGAATTACCAGATCTAGAAAACTAATTGATTCAGGGTGAGGATGGTTGGATTCTGGATTAATATGCTTAGATTAATGATCCAATGTGTCCATTGGTATACAATTTGAAGTTGGACAAAACATGCATACACCAACATGTACGGTTCAAAAAAAACTATAGATAATTATTTTCCTCCCTTTTTCGAGCTGGCCAATCTGCCATTCTACCTCCACTCCTATTGACTTTATATCCAGGTTAGTCTTCGTTTCACATCCATGGTAAATTATCTGAACTACCATTTTAACAGATGTGTCAATACGACAATATGTATCAAAGGAAACATTTGTTGGTATATTTGTGCCATGCAATTCTTTAGAGATAATTTTACTGTTTGATGTCAGCAGTCAAGATGTTAAATAGGTTTAATGTGTACGTGACTGCTACCAAGGTTAGCTGAACCGTGAATTTGGTTAGTATTTTATGATTCTTTTTAATACAGCACTTGATGGATTTCTTTGTACAAAATACTGGCACTAGGATAAGATATGTACAATTTTTTATTGATTTGATAGAGATTAAATCTGGGACTTAATTGTTTTCATATATATAATAAATTTCTAGAAAAATACATATACATATGAGCATAAACCTAAAACTAAAATGTGTGATACAAACAAAATGATATGTCAATGTGCATGGGTTATTTAGATTTGTCAACATACACGGTCTGAAAAAGTAATCTAAACAGAGAAAACAATCACATCAGTAGGACTTAGGCTCGCTGGGTGTGAATTATGATCATGTGAAGTCATAGTTGCGGGAAGTGATAATCAAGTGGAAGCATAAAATATGCGTGACAAGAGGCAATTGGAGTAGGCAATTTATTCCCAATGTCCCCAGGTGATGTATCGTATTGTGTATTACAAAATATATGACATTAACTTGCCGAACTCTGGCTTTCATGTGATTACCTTTCTCTTAAACATTAATAAAATAGACATTACACACAAAGTTTACAAGCAGAAAATATTTACCTTGTGTTTGTAAAGCGGAGACTATGCAACAAATTATTTCAATCACGCTAAAAAGATTAGGTGTACCTAAATAACTTTGCTTCAGTCAGAAAGCATAGACTACAACAATGGGAAAGAGTGGAAGAAAATGTTCTAGAAAATCCAGATATATTGACAGTTTTTAAGGTATACCATAGGAGAGGTCTTTACAATAAAATAAACAACAATCTAGGATATGAATGCATAACATGAATAGGCATGCACCACAGGAATAGAGAAAGATGTGCATGTGTGGACGCATCTCAATGTAGGGCATTTCGTTAATGTAACCTAATTGTAACACAACTAATGATAACAAATGGGGAAGAAAAAAGAACATTGTTTTTATGAGCCATCAACATTTCATCTTATTCCCATTTTCCCTACAAGATAGATAATCCTCATATTGTGGTGCTATTTTTTGGTGTCTAATTTCTCAATGGCAGTGAACCAGATTGAGATGAAATCACATGATCAAATATGAAATCGCATGATCAAATATAATGTAGCAAATATGGAGAAAACAAAAAATGTTGCGGCAAATCTAGCCGCGCAAATGCGCGGGTTACCCCGCTAGTTCTATTCAATATAGTTGCGGATATGTTAGCAGTTCTTCGCAGTCGTGCTAAAGAAAATGGCTAAGTAGGAGGACTAGTCCCGCTTCTTTGTGGATGGGGGAGTGTTCATACTACAATACACAGATGACACAATTATTTTCATGAAACATGTTCTCGCAAAAGCTAGAAATATGAAGCTAGTGCTCTGTTTATTTGTACAATTGTCGGGATGAAAATTAACTTTGACAAGAGTAAATTGTTCTGTTTTCGGAGAGCCAAAAAGGAACAAGACGCTTACGGCTGTTACTCATATGTGAAATGGGTTCCCTACCTTCCAATTACCTAGGGATAGCAATTCATCATCACAAATTATCCAATAAGGAGTGGAAATGCATTGATGATCGATCTGAAAAAAGGCTAGGTTGCTGGAAAGGCAAACTTATGTCTTATGGGGCCAACTTGTGTTAATAAACTCAGTTCTGACTAGTTTATCGATGTTCCTCTTGTTTTTCTTTGAAATACCTATAGGGGTACAGAAAAGACTTGACTCCTATCGATCTCGCTTTTTCTGGCAAAGTGATGAAGTTAAGACAAAATATAGATTGGCCAGATGGGATATAATTTGCAGACCCAAAGACCGGGGTGGGTTAGGGATCGAGAACTTAGAAGTTAAAAATAGATGCCTACTTAGCAAATGACTATTTCGGCTGTCGGTTGAAACGGAGGAAACATGGGTACAAATTTTGCATAATAAGTACCTACAATCTAAGACATTGGCTCATGTTACTGCTAAACCTAATGATTCGCCATTCTGTAAGGGGTTAATGAGGATGAAAAACCCTTTTTCCAGAGGGTGAAATTTGTCATTGGTGACGGCACCACAACTAGATTCTGGGAAGATGCATGGCTAGGGGAGGCGCCTTTAGCCTTGCAATGTCGCATGTTTTATAATATTGTAAACGTAAGGAAGCTTATGTTGCTACAGTATTACAAAATGGTCTCTGGTAGGGGTACGTTGGAACTCTTAGCTACACTTGGTGTGTAGGTTGATGGCCATTCAACTCTCGAACCAACCTGATCCATTCACTGGAAATTATCTAGGAACGGTAGTTTCTTGGTAAAATCTATGTATTTGGATTTAATTGACTCTCGGCCAATCTCAAGATCACTTCATATCTAGAAGATTAAAGTTCGGCTGCGGATTAAAATTTTCATGTGGTTTGTCCACAAAGAAGTGATCTTAACCAAGGACAACTTGTTAAAACAAAGATGTGTGGGTAATTCTCGATGTTGCTTTTGCTACCATGAGGTATACAAGACCTATTTCTCGATTATCCGCTAGCCAAACTGCTTTGGCGGACAATTCATATAGCCTTCAACATTACTCCTCCCATTAGCATCAACACACTATTTTGGACGTGGCTATATGGTGTGGAAACAAATATTGCGAGACATATTCGGATAAGGATATGTGCACTATTTTGGGTTGTATGGAGCTGCAGAAATGATATGATCTTTAACCGATTTTTTTACCAACTTTTTGCAGGTTATCAAAAGAGCCACTGCTTGGATCCATACGTGATCGTTACTCACTCCTGCGGACTCCAGGGGGCTTTTGGTAACTGGGTGCAACCGGTGGGAGATGGTAGCACGGACTATTTTCAAACGATTTGGATAGCGAGCTAATAATAGGCTAGGTGTTTAGTCATTGTAGCATGTTTTTCACCGGATGTGGCATCTTATACTTTTCCCTTTCGCTTTATTTAGGCTCCTTTCGTGAGCTAGCACTAGTTCTCAGACTTTATGTTCGTACTTTCGTTAAATAAAATGGTTGCATGCATCATGCTGATGGTGATGCAGAGGCCGAGGCTCTCCTCCTTTTTTAAAAAAATCGATTTATCAAGCCTTGCTCTGACAAGCATTAGCTTTGCTTTCCACACCTTAGCTTGTTCGCATACGTGCTATATTTTTTTAAAGGAAATATATTAATATCGCGAAGATGTTAATTACACTCAGTCTCTGCACTAACAAGATGTCACAAAGACATCCAGGATGCACGCAACCTGAAAAGACGACCAAAAAGAAAGGTAAAAATGAACAGAGGACTTGCCACAATGATCAACTCCTCTCAGTTGCAACACACAAACCACCACCAAAGGCAACACTAGAAAATCATAAAAGGTCTCTAGAAACGACGCCTTCAAGAAGGAAACAGTGCACCAGCGATGTCGTCGCCCAATCCAAGATCATAGGTTTTCACCCTAGAGAAAAACAGTGCTCTCAAAACAATATCTTCGGCAAGGCAATTGCTAGACACTATCAATGAAGGCCAGACCTTAGGTTTTCACCATGAAAGTCACGACTCGGCACCCGAGGAGCACCATCAAAAATGAAATCCTCCAGTACTGCCGACCCCACTTGTCATTGTTGCTTTTGAAAGTTATGAAACACCTGGCTAACTCCATCACCTCCAAGGCCCCCTCCGCCTTACCGATCCTCCAATCTCAGCCATCATGACTTTCTCCGTCGATGTCTGTGCCATGAAAATCAAGATACCGACATGTTTCATGGTGTCAACAACCAACAGATCGAGCTTGGCGTTGTGCACTCATGAAACCGCGTAGGCTGATATGGGCGCACACGACCGGATTCTATCCGATCCAGATATCCTTGGGCAAGATCTCTGGCAGTAGTTCCATAACACGTAGACAACCAGATCGAGGAGACCGATCATGTGGATCGTTGCCGTGATGCAATAAGAGCACAAGATCGCCACCACACCACTGCCTTCACCCATGCCGACATCATCGCCACCACGACGGAGGACTCCGGCCTGCGCTGCCCACAGCCCGAGCACCACCATACTACTAGGAAAAAGCCTATACACAGGATCTTACCAGCAGCGAGTTTTAATATAAGGCGCTAATGCAATTTATCAGTAGCGCGTTCCACCACAACGCGCTGCTGAAATAAAAGTAGCAGTAGCGCGCCTCCAATAAGCAACGCTACTGCTACTATTCCCACGACCCCGCCGCGAAGCTAGTTATAGCAGCAGCGCGTTAATTAGAAGGGCGCTACTGCTAGGTAGTTTAGCAGTAGCGCGTTTACCCATACCGCGCTACCGCTAAAACTAGCTACCTCCCACCACCCACACTCTCCTCTATCCTATCCACACACTCACACTCACACTCACTCGACCTCCCCCTCAACCCTTCCACGCCGGCCCTCCCCCGCCGGCCGCCGTCGCCTACCCCTCCTTCCTCTACGCCGTCGTCACCTCCTCCTCCTCGCTGGACTCGGTACCGCCCTCCTCCTCCGTCCTCCCTCGACTCGCCGCGCCGGCCGGCCCCTCCTCGCTCCGCCCTTCCTCCTCCGTCCTACTCTCTCCTCCCTCCTCCAGTCGCCCCTCCTTCTCCCTCCTCCCTCCTCCATCCACAACCCCTCCTCCCTACTACATTTTGATTTAGTATAGGCTAGTTCATTTGCAACATTTTGATTTAGTTCATATGATTTAGTTGATTTAGTAGGCTAGTTGATTTAGTTGATTTAGAACATTTTGATTTTGTTGATTTAGTAGGCAAGTTGATCTAGTAGGCTAGTTGATTTAGAACATTTTGATTTTCTTGAGTTAGTAGGCAAGTTGATCTAGTAGGCTAGTTGATTTAGTTGATTTATAGAACATTTTCATTTAGTTGATTTAGTAGGCTAGTTGATTTAGTTAATTTATAGAACATTTTGATTTAGTTGATTTAGTAAGCTAGTTGATAGCTCTGAAGATTTGACACTCTGCATATTGCTTTAGGAAAAAGGCGCCGCCACCGCCACCACCATGTCGATTGTGCAAGTCAAGGTGCGCCAG
Organism: Aegilops speltoides; assembly: GCA_021437245.1. Lineage (NCBI taxonomy): Eukaryota > Viridiplantae > Streptophyta > Magnoliopsida > Poales > Poaceae > Aegilops > Aegilops speltoides. Next base: position 440,527,875 of record CM038145.1, on the reverse strand, counting down.
CAGCCTTGCAACTGGCAAGCTGTTCGGCATCTACTTCTAGCCGAGTTTTCGTCATGCGGCGGTAAGAAATTATATGAAATGTAACAACTATTTTATTTTTAGTGTTGGCATTACTGCATTGTGTCATTTTGCTTTTTTTACACAGATCGTCCCATGCAATGTGAGGTTGAAATTCAACAAGCTGATAGGAGACACTGTGATATTTGAGGCTCCTGGGGGGCTGTACACTATGGAGGTCGAGAAAGGACGAAAAATTTTGCAGATTGGAGGAGATGGATGGGCCCGTTTCCTCGCCCGCATGCGTCTTACTCTTACTGGTGGTGAGTTGATCAGCTTCTCCTTCAGAGCAGAAAGACCCTAGCTGACTATCATTTATATCAACCTGGTGGAAGATGATGAAGATAATGAGGACCCACTCGATGAAGATGATGAGGACCCACTTCATGAAGCCATCGTAGCTCAAAGAATGAGGCTGAGTGAGGAGGAGGTGTGCAACCTATGGGACATAATTCCACCACGTGCTGACTTTGTCGGGGTGCCATTCATGACCCGCCTGACAAGTACCATGGTCGATCGACATTATGGTATGTTATACTTACAAATGCAAATTATCCGATGATATGCTTAATGTAGAGTCCAATATATGGTATGTTGTGTGGAATCTAGTCAATGATATGCTTTACTGTAGAGTTTGATCACATGCTTATTACTGTAGAATCTAAGAAACCATTAATAGTGTAGATAATCCATATATACCTATTTGCAAGAGTATGTGCGAGGCTATTTATTAATTGATATGTTTTTCTCATTCCGAAATTGGCAAAGAGCCTATCTGTGAGTTATGGTATCGAGCCTGATGAAGAAGGCTCAGCTAGACTAGCCTTACCGCAAGGGGCTCCGTCACAATCTGTACTTACCGCATGGACACGGACGGTCGCACACACTTAAACTCGGTTGGGTGGAAGAAATTCCTCGATGGCAAGAATCTTCGTGTTGGACAGGCCATCCTAATTACTATCAAGAACACCAACCGCCCAGGCTTGAGGATGATGATCGTCTTCGATATCATCTAGAACTACATATGTGTGTGGCTATATCATCTAGAACTACATATGATGATTGTCGTCGATATCATCTAGAACTACATATGATGATCGTCGTCGATATCATTTAGAACTACATATGATGATCGTCGTCGATATGACCTTGTACTGCTTGAGGATGCATGTTGACTATACATGAAATTGTTATCTAGTACTCCTTCGTTCCAAATTACTCGTCGTGGGTTGAACAAAAACTACGACAGAGTAATTTGGAACAGAGGGAGTACTAGTATCTGGTAATACCTAGTATCTGGAAAGTGCATTTTATTGAAACCCAAACAAAATGGAAGCGAGGGGAAATGATGAAAGATATAGCAGTAGCGAGGGGCTAGGAAAGCGCTACAACTAACTAATAGTAGCGCGTTCGCGAAAAGTGTTGCTGATATAGTCAACAGTAGTAGCGCGGGTACAGGCCGCGCTACTACTAACAGTTAGCTGTAGCAACGTAGTAGTAGCGCGGCCGCCCGCACTGCTGATAGCCTCAAAACCCACGCTACTACTAGGGTTTTACCTAGTAGTGCCACCGCCAGATCCACGGGCAAGCCGCCAGATCCACGGTGATCAGCCCCAGCGCCGCCTCGACCAACCCCGGAGCAAGGAGGAGGGGAAGGAGCTGCCATCCTGCCCGTGAGGCACGACCACTGTGAAAGAACATGTGGTGCCCCCATGTTTGGTTTTGGTAATTGATGACAATCTCTATGGACTAATGGTTGCCTTGAGTTTTATTTGAAGGATTTGTCCATAGGCTTTTCTTGGAGTCCATTTGTTGGTTTCAAGGAGAGTTTGTGATGACCAAGGTGCCATTCAAGGAATTACCTAAAGATTGGTCATGTGAGAGGTTGATCAAGACTAAGTCGAAGAGTGAATCAAGTTGATCAACACACAAAGCGTAGGAGATGTACCGAGAGGGATCAAGCGATCCCATGGTATGGTAAGTGTCAGTGTCAAAACCGGCGGATCTCGGGTAGGGGGTCCCGAACTGTGCGTCTAGGCGGATGGTAACAGGAGACAAGGGACACGATGTTTTTACCCAGGTTCGGGCCCTCTCGATGGAGGTAAAACTCTACTCCCGCTTGATTGATATTGATGATATGGGTAGTACAAGAGTGGATCTACCGCGAGATCAAGGAGGCTAAACCCTAGAAGCTAGCCTATGGTATGATTGTTGTTCTGTCCTATGGACTAAAACCCTCCAGTTTATATAGACACCGGAGAGGGCTAGGGTTACATAGAGTCGGTTACAATGGTAGGAGATCTACATATCCGTGTCGCCAAGCTTGCCTTCCACGCCAAGGAAAGTCCCATCCGGACACGGGACGAAGTCTTCAATCTTGTATCTTCATAGTCTTGGAGTCCGACCGATGATGATAGTTCGGCTATCCGGACACCCCCTAGTCCGGGACTCCCTCACTAGCCCCTGAACCAAGCTTCAATGACGACGAGTCCGGCACGCATATTGTCTTCGGCATTGCAGGGCGGATTCCTCCTCCGAATAATTTATAGAAGATTGTGAACACCAGGATAGTGTCCGGCTCTGCAAAATAAATTCCACATACCACCATAGAGAGAATAATATTTACACAAGTTCAATCTGCCGACGTATTTTGTGGCGTGACGTCACACCACAACCAAGCTTTTACTCGAATCATTTTTATTATACCACCTCAGCGCGTTTACCGAAGCGGTTTCCTTGGCACGTCTTGTCGAAGCAGAGATCGTGTTCCCCTTATTCCTGGATTCTCATTAAAACGGACGTGGGTAACCCAACCGCGCCCGTTGCCACGCCCCCTCCATCGAAGGCGAGTTCCAAACAGTCACGGGGACGGCTCTTGGTATTCTCCCTCTTTATAATGAGACCAAGGCCCGTTCCTTTTCTTCAATCCTCAATCGAATCCGCCCCTCGCCCCAAGTTCCAACACCCAGGGCTCCAGATTCTGGCACTTCGGACCTTCGATAATGTACAGCTCCAACCTACAGGGCCGGCGGATGCCCTCCTCCATCACGGAAGAGGACGTGCTAAAGCTGAGAGACGCTAGGTACTTAACCTACAAGATTTCGCATAGGTTGCCTGCCCAAGGGCAAGTCATTCCTACTCCCGAACCTGGCGAGAGTGTCGTATTCGTGTCTCACCTCCGTCGGGGTTTAGGCTTCCCGATGGATCCCTTCGTGAGGGGGCTCATGTTTTACTATGGGCTGGAATTCCACGACTTTGCTCCGGAGTCCATCCTCCACATCTCATCATTCATTGTCGTCTGCGAAGCCTTCCTCCGCACTACCCCTCACTTCGGTTTGTGGCTCAAAACCTTCAACGTGGAGCCGAAGATGATTGAGGGGCGTCAGCAGAAAAGTCTTGGCGGGCGGTTAATAGCAAGAGGGCCGATGCTCCATGGCCCGAGGGCTCTTTTCAGGAGGAGCTTGGCTTGTGGCAACATGAGTGGTTCTATATCACCGCTCCCAGGGGCAGCAGGCAGAGGCCGCCGCCCGCCTTTCGCTCGGGCCCTCCACAGCAGCTGACATCATGGGTCAACAAAGGGCTTGACTGGGGGCCGTCCAAGGACGTACCCCTATTGCAGGGCCGGATTCGAGACCTCCAAGAGAGGGAGATCAATCTGGTCGTAGTGTTATGCTGATTCGGCGTCTTCTGCCCTGCAAACGTCGCCCCCTCCGCCTGTGGGAATTCAATCCGGAGGGACCACGAGCTCTCCAACACTTCATGGGTACGACACCCGTGGAGATGTACAAACTGTTCTTCGGATCACAAGAGATGTGTCCGGACTTGACCGAGGACGCTGGCTTAAGCTGCAATCGCCCGGATACTCAAGTAAGTAGCCCTGTGTCTGGACATATCGTCCATTTATTTATCATGGATTTGCCTTTTAACCAGCTATCCCTTGGACAGGAGTGGATAGCGCAAGCAAAACTGATACGGTGTCCGGCCCCCCTCCCTGAGACCACGCCGGATCCCGTGTTAATCAAAATGTTGGAGGTAGCGCCTTCGGAGGAGAGCGAAGGGGGGAACAAGGAAACTACCACCTCTGCTAAGGAGGCTCTCAGCAAGGGGGGAATCAAGAATCCCTCCCTCCAGGGGGAGAAGAGGACCGCTTCCGAAGACCCGGAGGCCAAGGCCTCAAAGCGGGGAAAGAAATCTGCACCGGAAGGTCCTGTGCCGGGAGGAGTCCCGGCCGCACAGTCTCCCCAAAGGAATCAGCCCTCCAGCGAGCCGTAAGTAGGAAAAAGGGGAGTTTTGTAATAAGGGACATCCCTATTTTATTTCTAAGGATAACTGAAGTTTTTACCTTGTAGTTCGGATCTCAGTCCTTCTCAGCAGAGCTCATCCTCGGGGGACCTTCGTCCGGAGATGATGGAGAGCGAAATGCCTCCATCTACCGCCCCGTCAGGCGGGGCGGACGACCCTGAGGTGTCGTCACGGAGGGTCTCCCCGAGTCCGGCGGGGCCGGGGAGTTCGGCACCCACTGGAGTACGGTCGATGGAGCTGCAGGATCTGCTCGAGAGGGCGTCTATCTCAGAAGATTACCGCACATTAATGAGTACGGTGATTGAAAGGATCTCATCCGCCGAGAGCGGGTTGCATGAGGCCGTCAGAAGTTTACTGACGGGGTTTGATGTACGCAAAAAATGACATACCTTTTGACATTTTTCCACATAGAGTGCGCCCTGTATAGATAGTAGCCCCTGAGACTCGGTATGTTGTCGAAAGCGACAGCATGCCGAGGATCATAGTCTCAGTTATAAAATGTCGCCTTTCCTATGCAGGTGGCGGAACGTTCGGTGGCCAGCCGAACTGATGGAGTTGCCGAGCTGAAGCGGCAACTCGACGTTGCGGATGCAGACATCGCGCTGGTCAATAAACGACTTGACGACTCACAAGGTAGGCGGTTTCTCCGCGGTCACCTGGTAAGGGAGCTGATGCCCACTCCTTACAACATGTATGCTTGATGCAGATGGTGCCGCAGCTGTGGAAGACCTTCGGGCAGAGCTTGCTCGAGCCAAGGAGCAAGCCAGAAAAAGTGATGCAGCTGCCTCGAAGGCAGCGGAGGAGCTAAAAGCCGAAAAGGCTGCTCACTTCCGAAGCAGGGAGGAGATGACCGGAATGGCCGTGAAACTAAAAGATGCTACCGGCCGCTATGAGGTTCTTGAAAGAGAACGCCAAGCGGAGCAAGAGGACCTGAAGAAGGCCACCGCCGAAGCCAAGGATGCCCGTTCTGCAATGCGGGCTATAAAGGAGGAACTGCGTCAGGCCGGAGACACTGCGGCTGGAAAGCCCTTTCTGCTGCGTAGGAAGTTTACGGATCCGAAGTATGCTCAGTTGGGCCAGTTGTGGGGTGCGGAGGATCCTTATCTGAATTTGGCGGTGAGTGCGGCGGACGCAGTCGTGCACTTCCGAAGCCAGAAGGATCACGAAATGGAAGAGCTTTTTTGGTCTCAATTCCATAGTCCGGAGCGTCCACTTCCGTTGACCGATCGGTTGGCTGAGTGGGCTGAGCTGAATAGATTGTCCGGATTTGCCATGACGGATGTGGTGGCTCATCTGTGGCCGGAAAGGCCCAAGCCGAAGAGTTATTTTGGCTTATTGCAGCAATTCCTTGGGGCGGTGCCGCATATCAAGGCGATGAAGCGGTCGGCATGCATAGAGGGTGCACGGATGGCTCTCGCCCGTGTTAAGACATACTGGGCGGAGATGGATGCCACCGATGTTGCATCCCGGGGTTCGGACAAAAGCCGATTACCCGCCGAGCACTATTTTGAGGAAGTCCTGCAGGGCGCTCGTTTAATAGAGTCGCAGTGCTCGAAAAATGTTATGTTCAAATGACATCTATGATTTGTGAAACCATATTTATAATGTAACGACTTTTTATACTTGTGCGTTCAAGTATTCAAATATCTCCTGTGCGGCCGTTAATGTATATGTATGTATAACCTGAAAGATGGCAATCTTTGGCTTCAGCCCCCATGCACATGGTGCGGGGGTGTTTGCAAAAAAAGTGCATTTTCACACTTAATCCAACGTCTTGGTCCTTTGAAGGAGGTGATAGCATAGCAAACTAGGCAACCGGACTATAATGCTTTATCACTTTCACTTAGCCATAGGAGCTCGATGGTGGGGCTACTATATAGCCCCTAGAGGCACCGCGCTCCCTGAACTCGGGGCGCGTGTGTGCCCGACCGGGAAGCGGTCCTTCGTCAAAGCGGAGGAATTCTAAACATTCCAGTAGTCGATCGAGTGGTTGACCGCTCTCGCTATATCATGACGATCAGCCGCCGCTTTCTCTACTAAGGTGCTCGCCCGGCGAACGGGCACAATCGCAGAGTTCTCCGGTGCGCGTTAGCCGATGGAGTGGAGCGTAAGGCGAAAAACACCGGAGCCGGGCAAACCCAACATTTGACCAAAGACATGATTCGGAGCTGATGCATATAAGGCCTAACTCGAGATGCGAACACTCCACGAGGTATTCGGTCTTTATGATAACAGGCGAACAATGCCCTAAGCCCCTAGTGTCCAGTGCACGGCGAGAACTTCGACGCGCCGATGCCAAACGCCAGACCTCCTCCTCGGTTATGGTAGGAAACCGGGGAATGTGTATCAACAAGAGACAGTAAGAAAGGTTTACGCAGGGTCTTAATCTGAAAAGAATCCTTGGAACGGGTCCCTGCTACACGTCTGCGCCTGTGTCTCCGTTGTGCTGTATCCTAGACGGGTGTAGCACGTGGTTCATCTGTAAAAGAGAAGAACTTAGTTTGGAAGAAATATCGTGCAAAAAATGAATTTAAAACAGAGTATGATTTGGAAGATGAATAAAGTTGGGCTTTATTGGCTCTCATTGTTCATACGTGCCGCCCCTTGTAAAGAGGTATGCGGCTGGGAAGCCCCTTGTTTATTTATACCGGACTCGCCTAACCATGTCCGAGGTCTGAATGACCTGTTTTTAGGGGCTCTGATCAGCAAGGCCGGATTAGTGTGTGGCTGTCAAGGTAGTCTCACGTTTTCCGTGGTCGAGAGGAACGCTCGAAGTTACCCTTTAATGAGATTATGTCGCGTGGACCGGGCATTTTAAGTGTAAGAGACGCGTAATGTGGTATTGCGTTAAAGCGGGCGAAAACTTCGCGTCCCAGTAGTGCTTGATGGCTACTTTTGAATGGGGCGATATGGAAGATTAGCTTTTCGCGACGGAAGATGTCGGATGAACCGAACACAACCTCTAGTAGTACAGAGCCTGTACAATTGGCATAAAGGCTTGGCGTCACTCCTTTGAAGGAAGTGCTGCTATGGCGAATTTTGGTAGGGTCTATCCCCATTCTGCGGATGGTGTCCTGGTATAGCAGGTTTATATCACTGCCGCCATCCATTAGGACTTGTGTGAATTGTAGTCCGTCGATTATGGGATCCAATATCAAAGCAGTCCCTCCTGCATTTGAATATACGAGTAATCTCGATGGTGAAAGTAATTGGTTTTGACATCCAATTTCGGGACTCCACTGGGGTGGACCGTGCGGCGCGTGCTTTAGCAGGTGCCGCAATATTTTTCCTTGTTATCACATGAAGTGAGTTCACTGTTTTGACTTCTAGTGGGAAAGTCTTTTGTTTTCCGGCATGCTGCTTTTGGGGTTCGTCATCGTCTTCGCTTGGTGTGTCGAGCCCCTTGTGTTCGTCGTTAAGTCGGCCGGACTGCTTGAAGACCCAACAATCTCTGTGGGTATGGTTTGCAGGCTTCCCGGGGGTACTGTGGATTTGACATATCCTATCCAAGATTTTGTTTAGGTTGGATAGCTCAGTACTGTTGTCCTTAAGAGGCAGTGTTTTGTTATTCGGCCGAGAGCTTTTGAACCCGGCGTTGACCGCCATGCTAATTGGGCCATTTTCCTTATTCCGGCGCTGATCTTTTCTGCGTCGTGATTTGCCATTTCCATCCCTGACCTCGGATGTACTCGGGTCGCTGGTGCTACATCTTGCAGCCAGCTATCTTCCCCCACGCAAAAGCGGGTCATGAGGCTTGTTAGCGCGGCCATTGTTCTTGGTTTTTCCTGGCCGAGGTGTCTGGCAAGCCATTCGTCTCGGACGTTATGTTTAAAGGCTGCTAAGACCTCGGCGTCCGGACAGTCGACTATTTGGTTCTTTTTGGTGAGGAACCTGTTCCAGAATTTGCGTGCTGACTCTCCGGGCTGTTGAGTTATGTGACTTAAATCGTCTGCATCCGAGGGCGGACATAAGTTCCCTGAAAATTTGCTCGAAACGCATCCTCGAGCTCTTCCCAACTTCCGACGGTATTTTCTGGGAGGCTTTTGAGCCAATGCCGAGCTGGCCCTTTGAGCTTGAGGGGTAGGTATTTTATGGCGTGGAGATCGTCTCCTCTAGCCATATGTATGTGTAGGATATAATCCTCAATCCAGACTCCGGGGTCTATTGTTCCGTCATATGCCTCTATGTTTACGGGTTTGAATCCTCACCTGAAATTCATGATCCGAAGACCTCATCGGTGAAACATAGTGGGTGTCTGGCGCCCAGATTTAGGTGTGCCGTTATCTTGAACACTCGGCGTGTTGTGTTGCTTCCTGGAGCCTTCTTTTTTGGCCCATAGATGGACCTGACCGGGCCATCCTTTTTGTGAGGATCCTTATGTGGATCGTGTGCCGGCTTGTGTGCGGCTCCGCTTGCCTCTCTTAGCTTGTCATCTGGTCGTCTATCCGGCCAGGCGGCCTCTTTGTTTTTTGACTGTGGGGGCTCTACGGCCTCCTCGTCAAATTCGGGCAACAGCTTGCGCTTCGGGTATCTCTTTGCTTGGTGACTATCGCCGTATTTATCTGCGGTCTTGAGTACTTTGCTCCATCTCATTCTGAGTACGTCTTCCGCTGTTTTGAGCTTCCGCTTCTACTTCTTCAAACATCTTGCAGTGGCGACGAGCCTTTTGTGAAGGTTCTTATGCTCCGGTGATGTGTCCGGCGTGAGATCGTCTAGACTGTTGTTTTCGTTGGGGATGGGTTGCTCGTCCAATTCATCCTGTTCGGATGGTTGCTTGGTGGCATCTTCATTGTCCACTGGTTCGCCCTGTTGGGGAACGTAGTAATTTCAAAAATTTTCCTACGCACACGCAAGATCATGGTGATGTATAGCAACGAGAGGGGAGAGTGTTGTCTACATACCCTTGTAGACCCGAAGCGGAAGCGATCACAACGTAGAGGAAGTAGTCGACGTTCTCCTCGCGATCCGACCGATCCGGCGCCGTTACTCCGACGCCCCGAGTTCTTGACACACGTACAGCTCGATGGCGTCCCTCGACTCCGATCCAGCCGAGAGTCGAGGGAGAGTTCCGTCAAGACGACGGCGTGGTGGACGATCTTGATGTTTCACGGCGCAGGCTTCGCCTAAGCTTGCGACGGTATGACCGAGGTGGAATATGGTGGAGGGGGCACCGCACACGGCTAAGGAACGATCTAAAGATCAAACTTGTGTGTTCTAGGGTGCCCCCTGCCCCGTGATATGAAGGAGGGAGGGGAGGCCGGCCGGCCTAGGGAGGCGGCGGGAGGAGTCCTACTCCCACAGGGAGTAGGACTCCCCCTTCCTTGTTGGAATAGGATTGGGGGAGGGAAGAGAGAGGGGCCGCCCCCTCCTGTCCTATTCGGACTGGGGGAGAGGCGCGCGCCACCTCTGGCCGGCCCTCCTCTTCTCCCTCAAGGCCCATCGAGGCCCATTTACCCCGGGGTTCCAGTAACCTCCGGTACTCGGTAAATTCTGTTTTCACCGGAACCTTTCGAACTCCAAACATAGGCTTCCAATATATCAATCTTTATGTCTCGACCATTTCGAGACTCCTCGTCATGTCCGTGATCACATCCGGACTCGAACTTCATCGGTACATCAAAATACATAAACTCATAATAAGCGCCATCGAAACCTTAAGCGTGCGGACCCTACGGTTCGAGAACAATGTAGACATGACCTAGAACTATTCACGGTCAATAACCAATAGCGGGACCTGGATGCCCATATTGGTTCCTACATATTCTACGAATATCTTTATCGGTCAGACCGCATAACAACATACGTTGTTCCCTTTGTCATCGGTATGTTACTTGCCCGAGATTCGATCGTCGGTATCCAATACCTAGTTCAATCTCGTTACCGGCAAGTCTCTTTACTCGTTCCGTAATACACCATCTCACAACTAACTCATTAGTTGTAGTGCTTGCAAGGCTTAAGTGATGTGCATTACCGAGAGGGCCCAGAGATACCTCTCCGACAATCGGAGTGACAAAACCTAATCTCGAAATACGCCAACCCAACATCTACCTTTGGAGACACCTGTAGTACTCCTTTATAATCACCCAGTTACGTTGTGACGTTTGGTAGCACCCAAAGTGTTCCTCCGGTAAACGGGAGTTGCATAATCTCATAGTTATAGGCACATGTATATGTCATGGATAAAAGCAGTAGCAACATACCAAACGATCGTGTGCTAAGCTAAGGGAATGGGTCATGTCAATCGATCATTCTACTAATGATGTGACCTCGTTAATCAAATAACAACTCTTTGTTTATGGTCGGAAACATAACCATCTTTGATTAACAAGCTAGTCTAGTAGAGGCATACTAGTGACATATTGTTTTGTCTATGCATTCACACATGTATCATGTTTCCGGTTAATACAATTCTAGCATGAATGATAAACATTTATCATGAAATAAGGAAATAAATAATAACTTTATTATTTCCTCTAGGGCATATTTCCTTGATCTCCCACTTGCACTAGAGTCAATAATCTAGATTACATAGTAATGATTCTAACACCCATGGAGTCTTGGTGCTGATCATGTTTTGCTCGTGGAAGAGGCTTAGTCAACGGTGCGCAACATTCAGATCCATATGTATCTTGCAAATCTCTATGTCTCCCACCTGGACTAAGTCCCGGATGGAATTGAAGCGTCTCTTGATGTGCTTGGTCCTCTTGTGAAATCTGGATTCCTTTGCTAAGGCAATTGCTCCAGTATTGTCACAGAAGATTTTCATTGGACCCGATGCACTAGGTATAACACCTAGATCGGATATGAACTCCTTCATCCAGACTCCTTCATTAGCTGCTTCCGAAGCTGCTATGTATTCCGCTTCACATGTAGATCCCGTTACGACGCTTTGTTTAGAACTGCACCAACTGACAGCTCCTCCGTTTAGTGTAAATACGTATCCGGTCTGCGATTTAGAATCGTCCGGATCAGTGTCAAAGCTTGCATCAACGTAACCGTTTACGATGAGCTCTTTGTCACCTCCATATACGAGAAACATATCCTTAGTCCTTTTCGGTATTTGGGATGTTCTTGACCGCTGTCCGATGATCCACTCTGGATTACTTTGGTACCTCCTGCTAGGCTTATAGCAAGGCACACATCAGGTGCGGTACACAGCATTGCATACATGATAGAGCCTATGGCTGAAGCATAGGAACATCTTTCATTTTCTCTCTATCTTCTGCGGTGGTCGGGCATTGAGTCTTACTCAACTTCACACCTTGTAACACAGGCAAGAACCCTTTCTTTGCTTGATCCATTTTGAACTTCTTCAAAATTTTGTCAAGGTATGTGCTTTGTGAAAGTCCAATCAAGCGTCTTGATCTATCTCTATAGATCTTAATGCCCAATATGTAAGCAGCTTCACCGAGGTCTTTCATTGAAAAACTCTTATTCAAGTATCCCTTTATGCTATCCAAATTCTATATCATTTCCGATCGATAATATGTCATCTACATATAATATCGAAATGCTCTGAGCTCCCACTCACTTTCTTGTAAATACAAAGCTTCTCCAAAAGTCTGTACAAACCCAAATGCTTTGATCACACTATCAAAGCGTTTATTCCAACTCGAGATGCTTGCACCAGTCCATAGATGGATCATTGGAGCTTGCACACTTTGTTAGCTCCCTTGGATCGATAAAACCTTTCGTTGCATCATATACAACTCTTCTTCCGTAAATCCATTCAGAATGCAGTCTTTACATCCATTTGCCAAATTTCATAATCATAAAATGCGGCAATTGCTAACATGATTCGGACGGACTTAAGCATCGCTACGGGTGAGAAGGTCTCATCGTAGTCAATCCCTTGAGCTTGTCGAAAACCTTTTGCGACAAGTCGAGCTATATAGACGATAACATTACCGTCGTCGTCGGTCTTCTTCTTGAAGATCCATTTGTTTTCTATTGCTTGCCTACCCTCGGGCAAGTCAACCAAAGTCCATACTTTGTTTTCATACATGGATCCCATCTCGATTTCATGGCCTCAAGCCATTTTATGAATCTGGGCTCACCATCGCTTCTTCATAGTTCGAGGTTCATCATGATCTAGTAGCATGACTTCCGTAACAGGATTACCGTACCACTCAGTGCGGATCTTACTCGTTGATCTACGAGGTTCTCGAAGAACTTGATCGAAGTTTCATGATCAACATCATCAACTTCCTCACTACTTGGTGTAGGTGTCTCGTAAACTGGTTTCTGCGACGAACTACTTTCAAGTAAGGAGAAGGTACTATTACCTCATCAAGTTCCACTTTCCTCCCACTCACTTCTTTCGAGAGAAACTCCTTCTCTAGAAAGGATCCATTTTTAGCAACGAATGTCTTGCCTTCGGATCTGTGATAGAAGGTGTACCCAACTGTCTCTTTTGGGTATCCTATGAAGACACATTTCTCCGATTTGGGTTCGAGCTTATCAGGTTGAAGCTTTTTCACATAAGCATCGCATCCCCAAACTTTAAGAAACGACAACTTTGGTTTCTTGCTAAACCACAGTTCATAAGGTGTCGTCTCAACGGATTTCGACGGTGTTCTATTCAGTGTGAATGCGGCTGTCTCTAGAGCATAACCCCAAAACGATAGCGGTAAATCTGTAAGAGACATCATAGATCGCACCATATCTAGTAAAGTGTGATTACGACGTTCGGACACACCATTACGTTGTGGTGTTCCGGGTGGCGTGAGTTGCGAAACTATTCCGCATTGTTTCAAATGTAGACCAAACTCGTAACTCAAATATTCACCTCCACGATCAGATCGTAGAAATTTAATTTTCTTGTTACGATGATTTTCAACTTCACTCTGAAATTCTTTGAACTTTTCAAATGTTTCAGACTTATGTTTCATTAAGTAGATATATCCATATCTGCTTAAGTCATCTGTGAAGGTGAGAAAATAACGATATCCGCCACGAGCCTCAACATTCATCGGACCACATACATCAGTATGTATGATTTCCAACAAATCTGTTGCTCTCTCCATAGTACCGAGAACGGTGTTCTAGTCATCTTGCCCATGAGGCACGGTTCGCAAGTGCCAAGTGATTCATAATCAAGTGACTCCAAAAGTCCATCAAGATGGAGTTTCTTCATGCGCTTTACACCGATATGACCTAAACGGCGATTGCCACAAATAAGTTGCACTATCATTATCAACTCTGCATCTTTTGGTTTCAACATTATGAATATGTGTATCACTACTATCGAGATTCATAAGAAATAGACCACTCCTCAAGGGTGCATGACCATAAAAGATATTACTCATATAAATAGAACAACCATTATTCTCTGATTTAAATGAATAACCGTCTCGCATTAAACAAGATCCAGATATAATGTTCATGCTCAACGCAGGCACCAAATAACAATTATTTAGGTCTAAAACTAATCCCGAAGGTAGATGTAGAGGTAGCGTGCCGACCGCGATCACATCGACTTTGGAACCATTTCCCACGCGCATCGTCACCTCGTCCTTTGCGGTGTTAAGCAATCCGTAGTCCCTGCTTTGAGTTGCAAATATTAGCAATGTAACCAAGTATCAAATACCAGTGCTCTGCGAGCTCTAGTAAGGTACACATCAATAACATGTATATCACATATACCTTTGTTCACCTTGCCATCCTTCTTATCCGCCAAATACTTGGGGCAGTTCCGCTTCGGTGACGGTCGCTTGCGGTAGAAGCACTCGGTTTCAGGTTTAGGGCCAGACTTGGGTTTTTCTCTGAGCAGACAACTTGCTTGCTGTTCTTCTTGAATTCCTTCTTCTTCCCTTTGCCTTTCTTCTTGAAACTAGTGGTCTTATTGACCATCAACACTTGATGCTCCTTCTTGATTTCTACCTCCGCAGCCTTTAGCATTGCGAAGAGCTCGGTATAGTCTTTACTAACCCTTGCATATTATAGTTCATCACGAAGCCTTTGTAGCTTGGTGGCGGTGATTGAGAATTCATCAATGACACAATCATCGGAAGATTAACTCCCAATTGTGTCAAGTGATTGTAGTACCCGGACATTACGAGTATATGCTCACTAATGTAACTATTCTCCTCCATCTTGCAGCTATAGAACTTATTGGAGACTTCATATCTCTCAATCCGGGCATTACTGTTGGAATATCAACTTCAACTCTGGAACATCTCATATGCTCCATGACGTTCAAAACGTCGTTGAAGTCCCGGTTCTAAGCCGTAAAGCATGGCACATTGAACTATAGAGTAGTCATCGCTTTGCTTTGCAGACGTTCACAACATCCGGCGTTGCTCAGCAGAAGAAGTTCACCTAGCGGTGCATCCAGACGTAACTCTTACGTGCAGCAATGAGGATGATCCTCAAATTACGGACCCAGTCCGTGTAATTGCTACCATCATCTTTCAACTTTGCTTTCTCAAGGAAGCATTAAAATTCAACGGAACAACAAAGACGAGCCATCTATCTACAATCAAACATAAACAAGCAAGATACTATCGGTACTAAGTTCATGATAAATTTAAGTTCAATTAATCATATTACTTAAGAACTCCCACTTAGAAAAACATCTCTAGTCATCTAAGTGATCACGTGATCCAAATCAACTAAACCATAACCGATCATCACGTGAAATGGAGTAGTTTTCAATGGTGAACATCTTATGTTGATCATATCTACTATATGATTCACGCCGACCTTTCGGTCTCGTGTTCCGAGGCCATATCTGCATATGCTAGGCTCGTCAAGTATAACCCGAGTATTCTGCGTGTGCAAAACTGGCTTGCACCCGTTGTAGATGGACGAGAGCTTATCACACCCGATCATCACGTGGTGTCCGGGCACGACGAACTTTGGCAACGGTGCATACCGGGAGAACACTTCTTGATAATTTAGTGAGAGATCATCTTATAATGCTACCGTCAATCAAAGCAAGATAAGATGCATAAAGGATAAACATCACATGCAAATCAATATAAGTGATATGATATGGTCATCATCATCTTGTGCTTCATGATCTCCATCTTGCTGCACCACCATGATCACCATCGTCACCGGCGCGACACCTTGATCTCCATCGCAGCATCGTTGTCGTCTCGCCAAACTTATGCTACTACGACTATCGCTACCGCTTAGTGATAAAGTAAAGCATTACAGTAGCGATTGCATTGCATACAATAAAGCGACAACCATATGGCTCCAGCCGATTGCCGATAACCGGTTACAAAACATGATCATCTCATACAATAAAATATAGCATCACGTCTTGACCATATCACATCACAACATGCCCTGCAAAAACAAGTTAGACGTCCTCTACTTTGTTGTTGCAAATTTTACGTGGCTGCTACGGGCTTAAGCAAGATCCAGTCTCACCTACGCATCAAAACCACAACGATACTTCGTCAAATAGACTCCGTTTTAACCTTCTTCAAGGACCGGGCGTAGCCACACTCAGTTCAACTAAAGTGAGAGAGACAGCACCCACCGGTCACCTTTAAGCAACGAGTGCTCGTGGCGGTGAAACCAGTCTCGCGTAAGCGTCTGGCGTAATGTCGGTCAGGCCGCTTCATCTCACAATACCGCTGAACCAAAGTATGACATCTTTGGTAGGTAGTATGACTTGTATCGCCCACAACTCACTTGTGTTCTACTCGTGCAAAACATCAAACCATAGAAAAACCAGGCTCGATACCTTTGTTGGGGAACGTAGTAATTTCAAAAATTTTCCCACGCACACGCAAGATCATGGTGATGTATAGCAACGAGAGGGGAGAGTGTTGTCTACATACCCTTGTAGACCAAGCGAAGCGATCACAACGTAGAGGAAGTAGTCGACGTTCTCCTCGCGATCCGACCGATCCCGGCGCCGTTACTCGACGCCCCGAGTTCTTGACACACGACAGCTCGATGGCGTCCCTCGTACTCGATCCAGCCGAGTGTCGAGGAGAGTTCCACAAGACGACGGCGTGGTGACGATCTTGATGTTTCACGGCGCGAGGCTTCGCCTAAGCTTGCGACGGTATGACCGAGGTGGAATATGGTGGAGGGGGCACCGACACGGCTAAGGAACGATCTAAAGATCAAACTTGTGTGTTCTAGGGTGCCCCCTGCCCCGTATATGAAGGAGGGAGGGGAGGCCGGCCGGCCTAGGAGGGGGCGGGAGGAGTCCTACTCCCACGGGAGTAGGACTCCCCCTTCCTTGTTGGAATAGGATTGGGGAGGGGAAGAGAAGAGGGGCGCCCCCTCCTTGTCCTATTCGGACTGGGGGAGAGGCGCGGCCACCTCCTGGCCGGCCCTCCTCTTCTCCCTCAAGGCCCATCGAGGCCCATTTACCCCGGGGTTCCGTAACCTCCGGTACTCGGTAAATTCATGTTTTCACCGGAACCTTTCGAACTCCAAACATAGGCTTCCAATATATCAATCTTTATGTCTCGACCATTTCGAGACTCCTCGTCATGTCCGTGATCACATCCGGGACTCCGAACTTCATCGGTACATCAAAATACATAAACTCATAATAACTGTCATCGAAACCTTAAGCGTGCGGACCCTACGGTTCGAGAACAATGTAGACATGACCTAGAACTATTCACGGTCAATAACCAATAGCGGGACCTGGATGCCCATATTGGTTCCTACATATTCTACGAAGATCTTTATCGGTCAGACCGCATAACAACATACGTTGTTCCTTTGTCATCGGTATGTTACTTGCCCGAGATTCGATCGTCGGTATCCAATACCTAGTTCAATCTCGTTACGGCAAGTCTCTTTACTCGTTCCGTAATACACCATCTCACAACTAACTCATTAGTTGTAGTGCTTGCAAGGCTTAAGTGATGTGCATTACCGAGAGGGCCCAGAGATACCTCTCCGACAATCGGAGTGACAAAACCTAATCTCAAATACGCCAACCCAACATCTACCTTTGGAGACACCTGTAGTACTCCTTTATAATCACCCGATTACGTTGTGACGTTTGGTAGCACCAAAGTGTTCCTCCGTAAACGGAGTTGCATAATCTCATAGTTATAGGAACATGTATATGTCATGGATAAAAGCAGTAGCAACATACCAAGCGATCGTGTGCTAAGCTAAGGAATGGGTCATGTCAATCGATCATTCTACTAATGATGTGACCTCGTTAATCAAATAACAACTCTTTGTTTATGGTCAGGAAACATAACCATCTTTGATTAACAAGCTAGTCTAGTAGAGGCATACTAGTGACATATTGTTTTGTCTATGCATTCACACATGTATCATGTTTCCGGTTAATACAATTCTAGCATGAATGATAAACATTTATCATGAAATAAGGAAATAAATAATAACTTTATTATTGCCTCTAGGGCATATTTCCTTCACGCCCTGCTCTACGGCTGGGTCAGTATGGGTGCTGTTGTTATCGAGGCGGGACTTAGGGCGGCGCTTGCGTCGCCGTTTTGGTTGTTTTTCGGGGGAATTATCCTTCGCCACATCCCGTTGTTCCTCATTATCGCTTCCTTTTGGTGTATCCACCATGTATACGTCGTGAGTTGAGGTGGCTTTCCAGTGCCCAGTAGGCGCTGGTTCTTGGTTGTCTCCGGCATCGTTGTCCATACCGTCGATGTCTGCGGAGTCGAAGTCTAGCACGTCGGTTAGGTCGTCACTACTAGAGAAAAGGCTAGCAGCAGCGCGGGTTTTAGATGTATCAGTAGCGCGGGTACCCGCGCTACTAATACGGCGCTACAGCTAAGTCATAGCAGTAGCGCGTGCCCACCCGCGCTACTGCTATACAAGTCTAGCAGCAGCGCGGTTGTGGGAAGCACGCTACCGCTATTAGCGCTAGCGCTCTTTGGAAGGACGCGCTACTGCTATCGCGGCGCTGCTGCTAACTTTTGTACACTCGCTACTGCTAATTTAAGTAGTTTTTTTTGGCATATTTGTTTTGTATTTGAACCGCTTTGTAGAAGAATCTTTAGCACATAGAAATTTCATCATGATACACATACAAATGCTGCGAGACCACAAATGTAATCATAGCATGTACATACAAATAGTCTCTTCATAATCATCATCCAACACAAAGTGATATCTTGTTATCATCTCGAAAATAGCAATACATGCAAGTCTCGAATACTTGCAACTACAACAACGTCATCCATCTAAACAAAGGCATACGCAAGAAGTGCTATCACTATGAGTGAGAGCGGAACCATGCTGATACATGAGGTGGCGGTTACGAGTCCTCTCTCGCTAGCGTGAACCTCAAGTAACTAGCTTCTCCTTCTTGTCTGCTTTTGAAGTTTTATGGCTGGCGCCCGTGAACCCATTCACTTGCGCCGACACTCATGCCACTCGTTGTACACCCCGAACCTTCCCTTTGTACACGACATAGCATTTCCATCTCGCCATCAAGAAACTAGGTACCTGTTAGAGATGCATGTTCATGAAGAGGATGTACAATCATATATATGCAAAAAAATATACTAGAGCAACACCAAAAAAGAAAGGTTAGCAACTAGATGCAACATATACAGTACACAAATTAATTAACTAGAGGTACGCAGGTCATCGTACGCCAACTAAAAAAGTAGCGTTACACAAGTTCGGCAGGACCGTGGACATCACAAAGTTTCATCGCTACAAAAGTATACAAGTTCAACCGACACATATCATCATCATCGGCATCATAAATCACTAGAAGTTCCATCCTTCCATATCATCGAGGACGAACCCTAGCTGCTTGAACGGCGTGAGGTCTAGGCGTTGCATGCCTATGCGAGTTCGGACGTCACCGCGATATAGGGCCGTGGTGGAACATCCTTTCATCGACGACTTCTTTCATGATGATCGCCGCAATGTCGCTTTGGATGCGAAAGAAGTCATCTCTAAGTTTATAATTCGCTTCTCCATGAGATTCTAGCCACTTGTGGATATGATCATCATTTGCTGTTAATGCGAAGCTTTGGTGATCCGTGTTGAACTGAATCATGAGATGGACGATGTAGAATCCATCCTTCTTGCTTGGTTTTGGGACATGGATGCAGGAGAAGTTAGTTTTATGCGTGAAACCCATCTTCTTGTTCCTTTGTTTCGATATGCACGTGGCCACCTCTATAGCTGAAGCCTTGGAGAGCATCATCTAGAATATTCATTATGTGGGTGTAGTCCTTTTCTCGTAGTCTCTCGAAGGGTCAAAATACGGCGTGGGAGACTTGCGGTAAAGAACGATAAGAACGGGCGCGCCCGTTGCTGCTGAGGGAAAAGACACCTCAAATTATTCCCCATATGAGAGAGAAGGAATGATTGAAATGTACGAAAGGGTTGTCCGAACTGACTTACTTTGGATGATAAGGCACGAGGACAATTTCCGGTCCTTATTCTGCACCATGAAGTTTTGGAGGTACTCCCTAGCAGTTTCACGCTCAAAGTCGCCGAGACTCAAGAAAGACTTCGTGCATGTAGTACGGATCCGCCACACAGATTTGCGAGACTTCTTCACTCTTCACGACGGAGCTCATATGTAGCGCAAAAGGCGGACGATAGTAAAATCAAGCCGCCTTGTTAGAAACATCTCAAAGATATGGTCAAACCACAGAAGAACACCTCCGCGGGCCGTGTGTCGACGTAGCACTTCCCTCGTGCACACGAGCCGCGTATGTCGGATATCCCGGATCCTTTGAGGCTAGTAGGCTTTTCTCATCAACAAAGACATGGTCGTGCAGTCTCTCGAGATCCTCGATAGTGCCTCCAGCGGTTTCGGCGGTAGCATCGGCTCGCCCGTGAGATGGAACATGACCGCACCTTTCACGGGTACACGCTCTTTAGAATGCATCGTCTGGCTGGTGTGTGCTCGCTTGTTTGGAGGCGATTACCTTCCCGATCTCTTCCTCTCCTTTTCTTGGGCACACCTTCCAGACCCTTCCTTAACCCCTGCCCTTCCGGGCTAAGCATCAGACGACCCTCGCGCCCGGCTAGTTGAGCCTGTGTTGAGGCGGCATCTTGAGCGTGTCTGTGAGGATTTCATGAAGAGAGACTTTTGCATTCCATGGTACCGCCTGCCCGGCATATCATCCATATCCTCATTAGCAAGCTGATAGCCCGATTCGTCATATGGTTGACTCATCATATCTATGTCACATCATACTGCGTTTGTATTGAGGTAATCCATAGGGTCGACCTCCGCCTCATCATCCATTCTCTGTTCTCTGGTACATCAGCCGAGATTATTGCACCCCTTCATCATGTCGTCGCCGCTCTCACCGGCACTACTACGTGAGCTGGTAATTGCGAGGTGGGGTGGTGGTCTCCGCACATGCTTGTTGATGTGTGGTAGTTATTGGTGTGCTCTCGGCGGCTCGCATTTAATAAGATTCTTTGGCCATAGCAGCACCCAACCCCTGCATCGTCTAATCCATGGCAGGTCTCGTCGTCCGCTCCCACATGCTGTGATCGAGGAGGCAAATCCTCGTGCCCGATTTCACACTAGTCAAGCTAACCTGAAGTGCCCGGTGAGGATCGGGTGGTTGTGGAATGTGCGTTGAGAGGGTCCATTATCATCCCTTCCCACGCCCACCTTCCGCCTTTGATCAAGTAGAGTATGGTGCATGGGGTTTCTTTCACCGCAAACACATATATCTCGTGGTGTAAAACAACCGAAAGGCAACAAAATGGAATATTATCTATATATATATATATATATATATATGTTGGTGCGACATGTAATTACCGTGGACGGCGCCGAGCTCAGCTAAAGACGAAGGCCCACCTAGCGCGCTGAGACCGAGGACGGGCTGCTATGGCGGAGCGGCTGCGAGAGGAGGCCCGATTGCTTGAGCAAGTGATGGTGCGATGGTGTTGTTGTTCATGGAGTTGCTCGCGATTTAAACCGGGCATCGAAATCATGTACCGCCTTGTCTGGTTTTTCCTTCGCCCGATTGATGATAATGGAACCAAGTTAGTAGCGAAATCATTTCTGCAGCGATTCTGCTGCATTGATCGCTTGTAGCAACTCATATTTGTCCTCGGCTGCTTTTTCGCGTCCTCGGCTGCTTTTTTCTTGACCGCAAGCTTCACCTTTGCGTCGATGTCCGCTGACTAAACTTCTTTTACGCTTCTTGGCCTCTGGGCGTCGTTGTAAAACACCTTCCACGTGGCGCCGTCTCGGCGCCGTGCACACGACCATATTGCGGCCGCTGGTCCAACGGGAGTCCCTTAAGTTCGTTCAAGGCCCGGTTGAGAGGGTGTCCCACTTGGGCCTCATCGAGAAGTAGGGCTTTCGGCTGCAAGCGGTGTTGCTTCTCCAAGAGTCTAATCAATTTCCTCGTGATCTTGTCCGTGTAAAAACCTTTTCTCCTTGTCCCACTTGTAGCGGGCCCTGATGAAGTCATGCTCCAAGGGGTTGGTGAACTTCAGCGAGGGTGCAGGAGACCCGCGGCTTCACGTTCGCGTCCTCCTTATCCCATATGGGCCTTTTACCGAGGTAGCCACGGCTTCCGAGGCGATGCTTCCGTGTTCGGAGCTGAAGGCTTTTGAATTTCGCAGCCTTAGCCTTGGCTGCCTCGGTAGCGCAAGTGTCCTTGAACTTTTCGAACTCCTCTTCCGTAAGTGTCGGATTTTCCTCCAGAATCTTGGACAGGGGTTCATCAGCCTCAATAGCTCGTTTCACCCTCTCTTTCCAGGAGGCCAAATCATTGCTGAACATGCCCATGGCGTGATTGTTAATCTTTTTCATCTTCGGATCGTCCCACGGTTGTTCTATGTTATCATCTGTTGAGGAACGTAGTAATTTCAAAAAATTTCCTACGCACACGCAAGATCATGGTGATGAACAGCAACGAGAGGGGAGAGTGTTTTCCACATACCCTTGTAGACCCGAAGCGGAAGCGATCACAACGTAGAGGAAGTAGTCGTACGTTCTCCTCGCGATCCGACCGATCCCGGCGCCGTTACTCCGGCGCCCCCGAGTTCTTGACACACGTACAGCTCGATGACGTCCCTCGTACTCGATCCAGCCGAGTGTCGAGGGAGAGTTCCGTCAAGACGACGGCGGCGTGGGACGATCTTGATGTTTCATCGCGCGAGGTTTCGCTTAAGCTTCGCATGACGGTATGACCGAGGTGGAATATGGTGGAAGGGGCACCGACACGGCTAAGGAACGATCCGTAGATCAACTTGTGTCTCTTGTGTGTCTAGAGGTGCCCCCTGCCCCGTATATAAAGGAGCAAGGGGAGGGTGCGGCCGGCCCAGGAGAGGCGGCGCCAAGGGGTGTCCTACTCCCAGGGAGTAGGACTCCCTCCTTCCTTGTTGGAGTAGGAGAAGGGAAAGAGGGGAGAGGAGGAAGGAAAGGGGCTGCACCCCTGTCCAATTCGGACTAGAGGGGCTGCGCCCTTCTTCCTTTGGCCTCTTTCCTTATTCCCGTATGGCCCAATAAGGCCCATATACTCCCGGCGAATTCCGTAACTCTCCGGTACTCGAAAAATACCGAATGACTCGGAACCTTTCCGAACTCCGAATATAGTCGTCCAATATATCGATCTTTACGTCTCGACCATTTCGAGACTCCTCGTCATGTCCCCGATCTCATCCGGGACTCCGAACTCCTTGGTACATCAAAACTCATAAACTCATAATATAAGCATCATCGAAACCTTAAGCGTGCGGACCCTACGGTTCGAGAACAATGTAGACATGGCGAGACACGTCTCGGTCAATAACCAATAGCGGGACCTGGATGCCCATATTGGCTCCTACATATTCTACGAAGATCTTTATCGGTCGACCGCATAACAACATCGTTGTTCCCTTTGTCATCGGTATGTTACTTGCCCGAGATTCGATCGTCGGTATCCAATACCTAGTTCAATCTCGTTACCGCAAGTCTCTTTACTCGCTTCGTAATACATCATCTCACAGCTAACTCATTAGTTGTAATGCTTGCAAGGCTTGATGATGTGTATTACCGAGAGGGCCCAGAGATACCTCTCCGACAATCGGAGTGACAAAACCTAATCTCAAATACGCCAACCCAACATCTGCCTTTGGAGACACTGTAGTACTCCTTTATAATCACCCGATTACGTTGTGACGTTTGGTAGTACCCAAAGTGTTCCTCCGGTAAACGGGAGTTGCATAATCTCATAGTTATAGGAACATGTATAAGTCATGGATAAAAGCAGTAGCAACATACTAAACGATCGTGTGCTAAGCTAATGGAATGGGTCATGTCAATCAGATCATTCTACTAATGATGTGACCTTGTTAATCAAATAACAACTCTTTGTTCATGGTTAGGAAACATAACCATCTTTGATTAACAAGCTAGTCTAGTAGAGGTATACTAGTGACATGTTATTTGTTTATGCATTCACACATGTATCATGTTTCGGTTAATACAATTCTAGCATGAATGATAAACATTTATCATGAAATAAGGAAATAAATAATAACTTTATTATTGCCTCTAGGGCATATTTCCTTGATCTCCCACTTGCACTAGAGTCAATAATCTAGTTCACATCGCCATGTGATTGAACACCAATAATCATATCTCAGATATGATTAACACCCATAGTTCACATCGTCATGTGACCAACACCCAAAGGGTTTACTAGAGTCAATAATCTAGTTCACATCGCTATGTGATTAACACCCAAAGAGTACTAAGGTGTGATCATGTTTTGCTTGTGAGAGAATCTTAGTCAACGGGTCTATCATATTCAGAGCCGTATGTATTTTGCAAATATTCTATGTCTACAATACTCTACACGAAGCTACTCTAGCTAATTGCTCCCACTTTCAATATGTATCTAGATCGAGACTTAGAGTCATTCCGGATCGGTGTCAAAACTTGCATCGACGTAACCCTTTACGCATTTAACCTTTGTCACTTCCATAATCGAGAAACATATCCTTATTCCACTAAGGATAATTTTGACCGCTGTCGATGATCTACTCCTAGATCACTATTGTACTCCTTGCCAAACTCAGTGCAGGGTATACAATAGATCTGGTACACAGCATGGCATACTTTATAGAACCTATGGCCAAGGCATAGGGAATGACTTTCATTCTCTTTTTATCTTCTACCGTGGTCGGGTTTTGAGTCTTACTCAATTTCACACCTTGTAATATAGGCAAGAACTCTTTCTTTGACTGTTCCATTTTGAACTACTTCAAAATCTTGTGAAGGTATGTACTCATTGAAAAAACTTATCAAGCGTCTTGATCTATCTCTATAGATCTTAATGCTCAATATGCAAGCAGCTTCACCGAGGTCTTTCTTTGAAAAACTTCTTTCAAACACTCCTTTGTGCTTTTAGAATAATTCTACATTATTTCGATCCACATTATGTCATACATATGCTTATCGAAATTTGTAGTGCTCCCACTCACTTTCTTGTAAATACAGGCTTCACCATAAGTCTGTACAATACTATATGCTTTGATCAACTCATCAAAGCGTATATTCCAACTCCGAGATGCTTGCACCAGTCCATAGATGTATCGCTGGAGCTTGTTCACTTTGTTAGCTCCCTTTGGATCGAAAAAAAAACTTCGGTTGCATCATATACAACTCTTTCTCCGAAAACCATTCAGAATGCAGTTTTACATCCATTTGCCAAATTTCATAAATTGTGGCAATTGCTAACATGATTCGGACAGACTTAAGCATCGCTACAGCTTGAGAAAATCTCATTGTAGTCAACATCTTGAACTTTGTCGAAAACCCTTTTGCACGATTCTAGCTTTGTAGATAGTAACACTACTATCAGCGTCCGTCTTCCTCTTGAAAATCCATTTAATCTCAATGGCTTGCCGATCATCGGGCAAGTCAACCAAAGTCCATACTTTGTTCTCATATATGGATCCCATCTCAGATTTTATGGCCTCAAACCATTTCGCGGAATCTGGGCTCACCATCGCTTCTTCATAGTTCGTAAGTTCATCATGGTCTAGTAACATGACTTCCAGAACAGGATTACCGTACTACTCTGGTGCGGATCTCACTCTGGTTTACCTACGAGGTTCGGTAGTAACTTGATCTGAAGTTACATGATCATCATCATTAGCTTCCTCACTAATTGGTGTAGTAGTCACAAGAACAGATTTCTGTGATGAACTACTTTTCAATAAGGGAGAAGGTACAATTACCTCATCAAGTTCTACTTTCCTCCCACTCACTTCTTTCGAGAGAAACTCCTTCTCTAGAAAGGATCCATTTTCAGCAACGAAAATCTTGCTTTAGGATCTGTGATAGAAGGTGTACCCAACAGTTTCCTTTGGGTATTTTATGAAGACGCACTTCTCCGATTTGGGTTTGAGCTTATCAGGATGAAACTTTTTCACATAAGCATCGCAGCCCCAAACTTTAAGAAACGACAACTTTGGTTTCTTGCTAAACCATAGTTCGTATAGTGTCGTCTCAACGGATTTAGATGGTGCCCTATTTAACGTGAATGCAGCTGTCTCTAATGCATGATCCCAAAACGATATTGGCAAATCGGTAAGAAACATCATAGATTGTACTATATCCAATAAAGTACGGTTATGACGTTCGGACACACCATTATGATGTGGTGTTCCAGGTGGCATGAATTTGTGAAACTATTCCATATTGTTTTAATTGAAGACCAAACTCATAACTCAAATATTCATCTCCACGATCAGATCGCAGAAACTTTATTTTCTTGTCACGATGATTTTCCACTTCACTCTGAAATTCTTTGAACATTTCAACTATTTCAGACTTTATGTTTCATCAAGTAGATATACCCATATCTGCTCAAATCATCTTGTGAAGGTCAGAAAATAACGATACTTGCCACGAGCATCAACACTCATTGGATCGCATACATCGGTATGTATTATTTCCAATAAGTCAATAGCTTGTTCCATTGTTCCGGAGAACGGAGTTTTAGTCATCTTGCCCAAAAGGCACGGTTCGCACGCATCAAGTGATTCATAATCAAGTGATTCCAAAATCCCATCAGCATGGAGTTTCTTTATGCGCTTTACACCAATATGACCTAAACGGCGATTGCCACAAATAAGTTGCACTATCATTATTAACTTTGCATCTTTTGGTTTCAATATTATGAATATGTGTATCACTACGATCGAGATCCCATGAACCATTTTCATTGGGTGTGTAACCATATAAGGTTTTATTTATGTAAACAGAATAACAGTTTATTCTCTTACTTAAATGAATAACCGTATTGCAATAAACATGATCAAATCATATTCATGCTCAACGTAAACACCAAATAACATTTATTTAGGTTTCAACACTAATCCCGAAAGTATAGGGAGTGTGTGATGATGATTATATCAATCTTGAAACTACTTTCAACACACATCGTCACTTCACTCTTAACTAGTTTCATTTATTACGCAACTCCGTTTGAGTTACTACTCTTAGCAACCTGAACCAGTACCAAATACCGAGGGGTTGCTATAAACACTAGTAAAGTACACATTCATAACATGTATATCAAATATACCTTTGTTTACTTTGCCATCCTTCTTATCCGCCAAATATTTAGGGCAGTTCCGCTTCAAATGACCATTTCCTTTGCGAGTAAAGCTTTCGGTTTCAGTGCTTTGGTTCAGCTTTGGGTTTCTTCGTGGGAGTGACAACTTGCTTGTCAATCTACTTGAAGTTCCCTTTCTTTCCTTTGCCCTTTTCTTGAAACTAGTGGTCTTGTTAACCATCAACACTTGATGTTCTTTCTTGATTTCTACCTTCATCGATTTCATCATCATGTAAAGCTCGGGAATCATTTTCATCATCCCTTGCATATTGTAGTTCATCACAAAGTTCTACTAACTTGGTGATGGTGACTAGAGAATTCTGTCAATCACTATCTTATCTGGAAGATTAACTCCCACTTGATTCAAGCGATTGTAGTACCTGCATAATCTGAGCACATGCTCACTAGTTGAGCGATTCTCCTCCATCTTTTAGCTATAGAACTTGTTGGAGACTTCATATTTCTCAACTCGGTTATTTGCTTGAAATATTAACTTCAATTCCTGGAACATCTCATATGGTCCATGATGTTCAAAACATCTTTGAAGTCCCGATTCTAAGCCATAAAGCATGGTGCACAAAACTATCAAGTAGTCATCATATTGAGCTAGCCAAACGCTCATAACATCGCATCCGCTCCTGCAATAGGTGCATCACCTAGCGGTGCATTAAGGACATAATTCTTACGTGCAGCAATGAGGATAAACCTCCGATCACGGATCGAATCCGCATCATTGCTACTAACATTTTTCAACATAATTTTCTAGGAACATATCAAAACAAACATATGAAAGCAACAACGCGAGCTATTGATCTACAACATAATTTGCAAAATACTACCAGGACTAAGTTCATGATAAATTTAAGTTCAATTAATCATATTACTTAAGAACTCCCACTTAGACAGACATCTCTCTAGTCATCTAAGTGATCACGTGATCCAAATCAACTAAACCATAACCGATCATCACGTGAGATGGAGTAGTTTTCAATGGTGAACATCTTATGTTGATCATATCTACTATATGATTCACGCACGACCTTTCGGTCTCCGTGTTCCGAGGCCATATCTGCATATGCTAGGCTCGTCAAGTATAACCCGAGTATTCTGCGTGTGCAAAACTGGCTTGCACCCGTTGTAGATGAACGTAGAGCTTATCACACCCGATCATCACGTGGTGTCTGGGCACGACGAACTTTGGCAACGGTGCATACTCGGGGAGAACACTTCTTGATAATTTTAGTGAGAGATCATCTTATAATGCTACCGTCAATCAAAGCAAGATAAGATGCATAAAGGATAAACATCACATGCAAATCAATATAAGTGATATGATATGGTCATCATCATCTTGTGCTTCGTGATCTTCATCTCCGCAGCACCACCATGATCACCATCGCCACCGGTAGCGACACCTTGATCTCCATCGTAGCATCGTTGTCGTCTCGCCAATCTTATGCTTCTCGACTATCTCTACCGCTTAGTGATAAAGTAAAGCATTACAGTAGCGATTGCATTGCATACAATAAAGCGACAACCATATGGCTCTGCCATTGCCGATAACCGGTTACAAAATATGATCATCTCATACAATAAAATATAGCATCACGTCTTGACCATATCACATCACAACATGCCCTGCAAAAACAAGTTAGACGTCCTCTACTTTGTTGTTGCAAATTTTACGTGGCTGCTACGGGCTTAAGCAAGAACCAGTCTCACCCACGCATCAAAACCACAACGATACTTTGTCAAATAGACTCGTTTTAACCTTCTCAAGGACCGGCGAGCCACACTCGGTTCAACTAAAGTGAGAGAGACAGCACCCACCAGTCACCTTTAAGCAATGAGTGCTCAGAGCGGTGAAACCAGTCTCGCGTAAGCGTCACGCGTAATGTCGGTGCAGGCCGCTTCATCTCACAATACCGCTGAACCAAAGTATGACATCTTTGGTAGGTAGTATGACTTGTATCGCCCACAACTCACTTGTGTTCTACTCGTGCAAAACATCAAACCATAAAAACCTAGGCTCGATACCCTTTGTTGAGGAACGTAGTAATTTCAAAAATTTTCCCACGCACACGCAAGATCATGGTGATGAACAGCAACGAGAGGGAGAGTGTTTTCCACATACCCTTGTAGACCCGGCGAAGCGATCACAACGTAGAGGAAGTAGTCGACGTTCTCCTCGCGATCCGACCGATCCGGCGCCGTTACTCCGGCGCCCCGAGTTCTTGACACACGACAGCTCGATGACGTCCCTCGACTCGATCCAGCCGAGTGTCGAGGGAGAGTTCCACAAGACGACGGCGTGGCAGGACGATCTTGATGTTTCACGGCGCAGGCTTCGCCTAAGCTTCGCGACGGTATGACCGAGGTGGAATATGGTGGAAGGGGCACCGACACGGCTAAGGAACGATCCGTAGATCAACTTGTGTCTCTTGTGTGTCTAGAGGTGCCCCCCTGCCCCCGTATATAAAGGAGCAAGGGGGAGGGTGCGGCTGCCTAGGAGAGGCGCGCCAAGGGGTGTCCTACTCCCACCGGAGTAGGACTCCCTCCTTCCTTGTTGGAGTAGGAGAAGGGGAAAGAGGGGAGAGGAGGAAGGAAAGGGGCTGCACCCCTGTCCAATTCGGACTAGAGGGGCTGCGCCTTCTTCCTTTTGGCCTCTTTCCTTATTCCCGTATGGCCCAATAAGGCCCATATACTCCCGGCGAATTCCGTAACTCTCCGGTACTCGAAAAATACCAATGACTCGGAACCTTCCGAACTCGAATATAGTCGTCCAATATATCGATCTTTACGTCTCGACCATTTCGAGACTCCTCGTCATGTCCCCGATCTCATCCGGGACTCGAACTCCTTCGGTACATCAAAACTCATAAACTCATAATATAAGCATCATCGAAACCTTAAGCGTGCGGACCCTACGGTTCGAGAACAATGTAGACATGGCCGAGACACGTCTCCGGTCAATAACCAATAGCGGGACCTGGATGCCCATATTGGCTCCTACATATTCTACGAAGATCTTTATCGGTCGGACCGCATAACAACATCGTTGTTCCTTTGTCATCGGTATGTTACTTGCCCGAGATTCGATCGTCGGTATCCAATACCTAGTTCAATCTCGTTACCGGCAAGTCTCTTTACTCGTTTCGTAATACATCATCTCACAGCTAACTCATTAGTTGTAATGCTTGCAAGGCTTCAGTGATGTGTATTACCGAGAGGGCCCAGAGATACCTCTCCGACAATCGGAGTGACAAAACCTAATCTCAAATACGCCAACCCAACATCTGCCTTTGGAGACACCTGTAGTACTCCTTTATAATCACCCGATTCGTTGTGACGTTTGGTAGTACCAAAGTGTTCCTCCGTAAACGGAGTTGCATAATCTCATAGTTATAGGAACATGTATAAGTCATGGATAAAAGCAGTAGCAACATACTAAACGATCGTGTGCTAAGCTAATGGAATGGGTCATGTCAATCAGATCATTCTACTAATGATGTGACCTTGTTAATCAAATAACAACTCTTTGTTCATGGTTAGGAAACATAACCATCTTTGATTAACAAGCTAGTCTAGTAGAGGTATACTAGTGACATGTTGTTTGTTTATGCATTCACACATGTATCATGTTTCCGGTTAATACAATTCTAGCATGAATGATAAACATTTATCATGAAATAAGGAAATAAATAATAACTTTATTATTGCCTCTAGGGCATATTTCCTTCATCATCCCGGTCGGGGAACTTGAATCTCTTGTGCAACTTCGTTAGGAGCAACTGCGTCAAATGTTCTTTACTCCTTAAGTCGTAAATCGTTGATGCTCACAAGATTCCGTAGGATGCATCCTACTTGGTTCCCATAGCACTTGCGAGGTTCTTACGGCTCTAACGGCTCAAACTTGCTGTGCCATCTTTGTGATCACAAGTCGTCCAATCCCTAGTTTGTTAGGTTTTCGTATCCTCCGCTTCTTATGCTTCCTCTTTTCGATATCGGCATCGGGGCGGTACCTTCCCGCCGGTACCTTCCCCATCGGTCTCGGTGCATTATCGGTGCCGGCGCCGTCGGTCTGCGGCGCCCGTCGGTGTCGATGTCGGCGTCGATACCATCATCGAGGCCGACCGCAAACCTTGCTTAGCAGTCAAATAGTCGAGGTACTCTTGTTCACCATCATAATCCATCTAAATCGCATCTTGGTGAGAAGGCCCGGTTTCTTCATTGTTCAACATGTTTCCTATGATTAAGTGGCCTCATTTATTTCTAAAAGTATGAATAAATGAGAAATGACGTAAAAAGAAATCTATGTGCCAGACTCGATATGCCAACTATGTAGCACAAATCATGCCTTTATTCACGGAAATTTCGCATGACCTTTGCTAAAAATGGACATATCGGCGCTGAAATTCACCAAACGGAAATGAATCAACATTTCGGCGTAATATAGGCCACTCGGATCATTTTCCAAACATGACATGTCCAAAATATGACATATGCACATATCACATGTCCAGTTCAAATTTCCATATAAATTCAGCTAATTTTGAAACCTAGCTAAATTCATAACTAAATAGATAACCTAATTAATTAACATGAAGAACCCTAGCAAAGAGGGGGGTTTATAGAGAGTGCAGGGCGAGGAGGAGGCGAGGGCTGACGGTCGGGGCGAAGGCCGCGCCGAGTCGGGGCGAGCGGCTGGGTCGGGGCGAAGCGGCGTGGTGGGCGAGCGCTTGGCGCCAGAGTCGGGCGAGCGGTGGGTCGGGGCGAGCGGCGTGGTCGTGGGCGAAGCGTCGAGTCGTGGTCGAGGGCCGGACGGGTGAGCGCTGAGGCTAGCGCCGGTGCCGGGCGGAGTCGGGCGAAGCGCCGGGGCGGGTCGGGCGCGCGGAGCGACGGGGCCGGAGAGAGTGGGGATTTGGGGGGAAATGGCGGGATGAAGCTGGGCGAGTGAGAATTTTGGGTTAAGTGGACGTAGCAGTAGCGCGTTATGTCAAAACGCGCTACTACTATGATCTGTAGCTGCAACGCTTTATGGGAAACACGCTACTACTATGATGCGTAGCGGCAGCGGTTTATAAGAAACGCGCTACTACTATAGTGCAGTAGCAGCAGCGGTTTTGTGGAAGCGCTGCATCGCCGTCGCATCTGCCAGTTTTCATTTTCTTTTCCTTTATTTTATCCCACTTTTATTTCCCGAGGGCAGTGAACGAAGGTAGGGCGATATATATTGCATCATTTGACGGTTAAATATGTATGCAAAACAGGAACATATATATTACACATCATATGGCTAAGTGTGTATACAAAATAGGAACATATATATATTACACATCATTGGACCCATAACATACGTTTCATCAGTGCTGACGTTTTCGTTTTTGAGTCAGCTTCTTTCCCTTCCTGTTCGTCGAAGAATAATTGAGCCCCTCATTGTGACTTTGCCTTTTCCATGGAGTACAATTTTTCTTAGGTAATGTAGTATTGATTCTTCTTTTGACGATACTTCATCATCATCGTCATCTTCCCTCATTGGGTTGTCGTCTCGATCATAGTCTTCCTCGTTGGCGACTCCATCCATTCCAATGATGTTCCTTTTGCCTCTCCTCACGACAACACGGCTGGGATTGCTGGTCGTTATGAAGAAGCATTGTGTCACGTGCTTAGCGTGTACCCATGGCTCGTTTTTTGCGATAGCGTTCACGGTAGCGCTCTTGGCATCGGGTATAGTCATGGTAGTGAACATCCGGCTTTCTTTCGACATTCTTAGCCCATCCGACACGGAACATCGTCGTGTTGTGCAGTCCGAGTAGTCAAGCTCCCTGATCTCCTCGACCCTTCCATAAAATCATTGGTTGTGCCGTTGTCGCTGCGGTCATGCATTCCATCGTCACCCCGAGTTCGATCATCACTTGTCCATATCTTTTGCCTCCGTAGAACGTGTATCCGTTGATATCATATGCCCGATAGGTTACGAGGTTGGGCGAGGGCCATGTGCTAAGGCGATATGAGCAATCCGTCCTTAGAGCCCTCCTCCGGGATTAGCAATAATATGCTCTTTGAACCAATGCAGAAAGTGGAGTTGTGCTCTCTAGTAACCGGCGTCGTCCTGCATACCCCGGTCACGATACTTCTTTGCGATAATTTCTTTGTGCAGTGCCACGAAAGGATCTACCTCGTCTAGGTGTTGTAGCACTACCAAGTTTGCTCTGTCAAAATCGCTGCATCGATCTGAGTATGCCACGTGCAGTTCCCTGCGACCGTTACAGTGACCATCTCCTTCGAGCCTCCCATCGTGCTTGTTAACGGGCAAACCAACACTAACACCAGGCGGCTGGTCTGCGCCATATAGAAAATTCTCACAGAAAGAGATGCACTCTTGTGCCAAATAGCCCTGGACGATGCTTCCATCCGGACGGGACATGTTACGAACGAATCCTTTGATGATCCCATTCATCCTCTCAAACGGCATCATGTTGTGCAGGAATGACGGCCCCAGGTCTATTATGTCATCCACAATATGGACACACAGATGCACCATCACATCGAAGAACGCGGGCAGGAAGTACATCTCAAGCTCATTCAGTATCACAACGATCTCTTCCTGTAGCCTTTGGAGCTGCTTCACACTGATCGACTTTCGAGAGATGATGTCAAAAAAGTTGCAGAGACCAATAAGCGTGTCACGGACGTGCTTGTCCATTATCCCTCTAAGGGCAACAGTAGTATCTGCGTCATCATCACATGATAGTCATGAGACTTCATCCCGCTGAACCTTTTCTTGTCCATGTCTAGATATCGCTTATCTTGCCACAAGAATCGAACTAACTTTCACTCCGTAAGGCACTTAAAGAATTGATTGATCTCACCGACTTAAGGTGAAGCAAGAGGGGAAATAATCTTCTTTCTTTAATTTCTTGCCCTTCTTCTCCGTGCCTCTGTCTCCGTCTCTGTCTCGTCGACATTTTACGGGCGGCATGTGCAGATCTTCCTGATTTTCAAATCTTGCAAGTCTTTTCTTGCCTTCGCCCATCCTTGGTCTTATCCGGCATGTTCATCGTGTTGCGAGCAAGCTCTCAAGGACATTCTTACAGATATGCATTTGATCTAGGCAATGAGGTGTATCGAGTTTGTGCGATACTCAAGTCCCGAACACGACCTCGCCTTCCATACCTTCAGCAGCGGCTCGGCGCCTTTCTCATCGTCTTTCCCGGCGCGGGGCACTCATTCCAGTTTTCAACAGCTCATCGATTTCGGCACCGCTCCGCTTACGTGGAGGTCCTCGATGCTCAGCGTGACCATTGAATAGATCTCCACGGTTTCTCCACGGGTCGTCCTGTTCAAGCCATCTTCGATGCCCCATGTACACGATTTTCCCAGACCGCCATCTTTCCTTGACGTTAGCTGCTGAGACGTTGTATCATCCATGCACCGCGTGCATCCGCAATATCCATGGCACACCTGGCCTGCCACATATCCGTAACCGAGATAGTCCTGCACTGTCGTGATCAGCGCGGCTCTCATGTTGAAATACAGTTAGTAATTCTTCAGTAAATTATGCCCGTATGGAGGGTAGAAAAATTGTTTGGCTTAGAGCTGGTCCTCCCATCTTTATTGGATGTAGTGGATTCGAATATTTTGTTGATCGGTAGTGTATGAATATTTTCGTCTGATCGGGAATGGATCCATTTTTCCTTTCATGATGACAAATATGATGTTCTGGTTTGATATTGAATGCGTGAATATTTTGTTGGATGTAATAGTTTTTTTCAGGATGACCATTATGATTATTTTTGTTTGATTATGAATGTATGAATATTTTTGGGATCAAGAATGGATCCAACTTCTCTATTTTGTTTGATTAGAAAAAAAAAATTGTGAACTCAGTTTTGATGCTATATACTAGTAAAAAAGAGGATCACTAGAAATTATCACGAAAAGCGAAAAAAAGGACATTACTGTGATTGAATTATATTTTTTATATCAAAATACAGATGTTGAATCCCATCCAACCTCGTGTTAATTAGCAGGACGAGGCTTAGAAGGTTTAAACCCAAGCTACAAGAACAGATTTACAAATTAAAAAATTTACATAACACCATAAAATTGGTAAAATGGAAAAACTTATAACCAAAGAGAAGTTTAGAATTCTCTATTTCTAAATTGGTCCCTGGTATTACCAGGTTCCTGTGGTTTAATAACAAGAAAACGTTACGATGACGAACTTCATTTATTCGGAAAAATAAGAGATCAACTGACTTCGACAAGGAGCAACAGCTAAGCCGGCATAGAGGTAGTAGTTTGTGCTTGAGGTACAGGGTAGCTATAATGCTTGACCTCCAAGGGGAGCTCGCTGTCCGGTTTCCACCACTGCCGGAGACCGTGCGGATCGTGGTCGAGCAAGCTTTTCCACAGCGTCGCCGATGGCAGGAGTTGCGGCCGGTCCTTGTCCTTGCCAATCAGGTGCCAGAACGCGTCACGGCGAGAGAATGACGCAAACGTTGTGCCAACGCGGGGGTAGGCTTCCATGAACTTCTCCCGCTGCTGGAAGTAGTCGATGAACCCCTGGCAGATGGTGTCGTTCTCGTGCACGTACAGATTCGGCACCCAAGGGGAAAGCTGCTGGAACAAGTTGTTCATGCGCTCCCGATGGGAGCCTAAGACCTTTGCAGCACCATCCCTTAATAAGTTACCCACCCGGTGCACGCTCTCCTTCGCCACCGGATCCAGTTTCAGCAAGTTGATCGACGTTATAAATGAGACGTGCGGTGGATTGAAGAGGAAGGTCGGGAGGTTGGGCGGCTTCTCCTGCACCATCATGTACCGTCCCACGACCAGCGCCACAGCCGCTCCGAGGGAGTGTCCGGCGAGCCAGATGCAGCTGTCTTGGCCTTGGCTTGCTTCGTCCTCCTTTCTCATATCAGTCATAAGTTGGTCGACCAACCGGCACGGTTGCTGGACGCGCGTGCGTTTCTCCAGTTTGTTGACCACTATTTTCAAGTCGAGGTAGTAGTCTCGAATACTCCCCGGCTTTGTGCCCCTGAAGGCGATGACATACCGTGGAGGTGGAGCGCACCGGCTGCGGGGCGCGCTGGGGCTGTACTCGAAGATGGCACCGTAGATGGTGTCGAATATAACACCGACGATGGAGGATACTATCTGCTCTCTGAGTTCTTTCTTTAGGTGGAAGCCAAAGCTTTCCCACCACGCCGGCGCCAGCTTAACCGCCCTGCGCTCCGCTCTGTCGTTCTCGTGGACGTAAACGCCTTTGACGAGGCAGGCGGCGATGCAGCGGCGGTGCTCCTCGTTGTCCCTGTGATATTGATACATACAGAGAAATCAGCCTACGCATGCAGTGCCTGCATATTTTCTTTTTCCAACCGGGCTTTCCCCTTTCCATTAATAATCACTTAACGGAAATACAAAGGTCTGAAAACAAGAGACTGAAACTGATACGCAGTGCCTACATATGGGTATATGACTGGCGCGGACACATACACATACATACTAGAGACTCGAGAGGCCGCGCCACGCGCGAGCAACATACATAAATCGGGCTTGCGTATATAGATAACATACCAGTCAATCTTGTTGAGGTCCGTGATATGCTTCGGCCCATGGACGTCGAAGCTGTCGGCGGTGTTTGAACCCATCGGTGCGCTTGATCGACACCACCGGAACTCGATCGATCTGAAGAGTCGCGAGCTTCTTTGTCTTTCGGATATACTACTAGTAGAAAGTACTGAGCTCCAGTGTTTTTGCTTGTGCTTAATTTGCAGCGACAACTTACTTATATACTACTAGTCCGGTTACAAGTTTACAAGTAGCTGCAGCTGCTAAGTAATGATGGTTTCTCAGAATGAGTCCACTCGTTATTTAAGGAAGAAGGTTTAGCTTGACTGAACTCAGTCGCTCACGTGCTCGTGTCGTGCGTGGATAAGCATAGGCCATGCATGGGATGAGAGTGTATGTGCACCTACTCTTCGAATACACGTACTCGTCAAATGCTCGCGTCGATCGATTGGTTCCTTTCTGACGTTGGCATGCAGACATGCACCCCCGTGTCCAGTTTGACGCCAGCCCCCCACACTCTTGGAGAGGTCAACTCCGGCCAGTCACCAAAAACCCATTCTACCAATATTTAACTTATTTTCTTTGCGAGAATACGACATTCTCACACGAATGAGTGGAAATAGTTATTGAGACCGGGACGGAATTAACGTCGAAGAGTGTACCTGACTGACTAGAAACCAGAAACCGACTCGTTTGACAAATTCCCAGCCGGGCTACATTGACGAGAGAAAGAACAGGCACAGAAGTTTCTGAGTCACATTGGCATATGTTCATACATGCATGGTATCTTCCTGTCTTTTGGCACATTGTGTGAGAAAAAGAGCAAGACACGAGACATGCATTCGTCAAAAGTTATCTATCTCTGTGTTTGTGCTATTTTCATATGTAATGTGTAGATGATCTTGGGTGAAAAAACAACATGTTGTATCAACTAGGTCCAAGATTTCAAATTTTGCTTGTGCTTAGGAGGCGGTCCCTGTAGCACCTCAAAGGTGCTCGCCACCACAAAAACACGCCATCTAGCTAAGCTCGCTCAGGATTTTTATCTCCTTGCAGTGTGGTGATGGCCCTGGCCGGCGTGCTAATGCAGGATTTTTGCCCCAGAGGCAACGCTGACACCGATGCGGTAGGAGAAGCTGCTGGTGCGTTAGACAGTTCCCGGCCGGCGATGACGGTAGTCGAGCTCTCGGCTTGGCGGTCAGTTAACATAAGCATCTTGGCATGGACAACGGGAGTGAAGCGGTAGATCCTTCGTCCATCGCCCGTCCCTTCCCCGCGACGGGGATCGAAAGTGGTGCAACTGGAGCATGATGTAGGGAGGCAAGGTTGTCATCCTATTTCCGGCGCTCTCACGAATGTTTCAGGTGGGCCTTGAACTCTCTTGGCGCGGGAATCCGGTTAGGAAGAAGAAGCCACCCAGCAGAGACTTTGTTGGCGGTAATGGTTTTGACAACACGTATGCAGATTCTCGGGTGAAAATAGTGATCTCACCCCTGCTAGGTCATGCCATTGTCTACGTGCATGCATCGTTTCCTTGTTGAAGATGTTGGCTCGAGCCTCGGCTTGTGAGTTAAGAATGCCAAGTTCGACATCCAGTTGGATCGCTTTTTGTTGTTCGATTACATATTTATTAGTGGATTATAATCGGTGTTCATAGGGTTATTGGTAGGTTAGTGGCGATAATACTCTCACAATCTCAGAGAGTTCAACGTAGGTCAGTCCTCCTACGAAACATTAACTATATTTTCTTTGTGAGAATCTGACATTCCTGTAGGAATAAGAGGAAATAGCTAATGTGACTTTCTCAAAATAATTAGTTAACGGGAGTGAGACAGAATTGACGTTGAAGTCTACGTGACTTAATACCAGAAACCGACTAGCTTGACAAATTCTCAGCCTAGGTATAAGGACGAAAAAACATATTTTCTACTAATTAACATGGATGCACAAAGCCGCTCCAAAAGAACAACATGCGAGCTTATTAAAGTAAAACTCCAAGAAGATATATTATTAGAATGCCCTCGTGCCACTAAAGAATTCGTTTTTGTACTTATTTTTGCGCAGAATTCCTTTTTATATTTCATGCATTAGAATTCTCAAAGGATACACCTAATGTACTGCAAAATCTCTGCATATGTCCACCCGTTTTTCTTCAGGGGAAAAGGAAGAAGGTGTAGCATGACTGAACTCGTAACTGACCCGGTCACTCCACGTGCTCGTGCGGAGATAAGCATAGGCGTACGTACTTACTCTTCAAATACACGTACGACGACGGACGCCCAGTCAAATGCTCGCGTTGATTAGTTCCTTTCTGACGTGACCCCAGGAGAACTTGAGCCGAGCACAAGCAATGCAGGGGGGGAGGATGATGAGAACCTGGTTCGTGAACCAAAAAAGAAGAGGCCACCGCCAGAAAACTCGGCAGAGACTGGTCACCGGTCCTGCCCATCCC
The DNA here is from genome assembly GCA_021437245.1 of Aegilops speltoides. Classification (NCBI taxonomy): domain Eukaryota; kingdom Viridiplantae; phylum Streptophyta; class Magnoliopsida; order Poales; family Poaceae; genus Aegilops; species Aegilops speltoides. The sequence goes on along the minus strand of CM038145.1, from coordinate 440,488,959 downwards.
AATGAGTTGCCTCTCATGGAACTGCCGGGGGCTTGGGAACCCCGAGGCGGTTCGAGAGCTTCGCAATGTTGTGAAGCTAGAAGGACCCACACTCCTCTTCGTCATGGAAACAAAAATCAAAGGGAAGAGGGTTGAGGATTTGCAAAGACATCTAGGCTTCGGCGGGTGCTTTGCGGTTGACAGTATTGGTCTAAGTGGTGGTATTGGTCTGTTTTGGTCGCATGATGTTATCACATTGATGTATCTGTTAAATTTAAAGAGCAAAACTCCTTTCAATGGAGGTTTACTGGTTTCTATGGGGCGCCTCGAGCGGAAGATAGGCACCATAGCTGGCGTTCCACACGATCAGATAACATACCGCATGCGGCATGGATATGTTTGGGTGATTTTAATGAAACTCTCTACTCTAATGAGCATTTCAGTCGGGCTGCTAGGCCAGAGAGACAGATGAGAGCGTTCAGAGAAGTTACTGATGAGGTGGCCCTCCAAGACTTGGGGTGGTCAGGCACTCCATACACCTGGGACAATCGTCAAGCGGGTGATGCGAATGTTAAGGCAAGGCTTGACAGGGTCTTCGCCAACGAGGAATTCCGGCAACATTTTCAACACATCAGAATCAGGCATGTATCTTCTGTCGAATCTGATCATTGCTTTGTTGTAGCGGAGATTAGGGAAAAGATCAATAACATGTCACGTGCAAAGAGACAGTTCCGATACGAAAATGTTTGGTCATCGCATGTGGACTATGATCGTGTTGTCACTGAAGCGTGGCAGGAGGCAAGTAGGGGACCGGGCCTTCAAGGTATTGTGGACTCACTAAGTTACCTAAAGGAGAAGCTTGAACCTTGGGGGACCCGTGAGTTTGGCTGTTTAACACGCCGTGTCAGACAGCTACAGAAGAGGCTTGACAAACTACGTTGTCGTTCGGTTGGCCGGGGGCCTACAGACGAGGAGAAAACAGTGGTTCGGCAGCTTCGAGAGGCTCTTCATCAGGAAGAGATCTGGTTCCGTCAGCGATCACGTGTTCCCTGGCTGAGAGAAGGAGACCGTAATACGTCGTATTTTCAAGCTCAGGCTGCACAAAGGAAGCGAATTAACAGAATACAGGGTTTATGTAGATCGGATGGCTCGGTCTGTGCAAACGAAGAAGAAGACAAGGCCGAGGTTCAGGCATTCTATCATAACTTGTATGAATCCCAAGGTTGGAGGGATTCTACAGATCTGCTCGATCATGTGCCTGCCAAGGTGACGGAGGACATGAATGTGGAGCTCACAAAACCCTATACTTCGGAGGAGGTTCGGACAACTTTGTTCCAAATGGCTCCCTCCAAAGCACCTGGGGTAGATGGTTATACTGCGGGGTTTTATCAGCGTCACTGGAGTTTGTTGGGTGAGGCCGTAACCAAGGCAGTTCTGGATTTCTTAAACGGGGGAGAACTACCTGTGGGTCTGAACGACACGTCGATTACGTTGATCCCCAAGGTACGGCATCCTCAGTCTATAACACAGTACAGACCCATCTCTCTCTGTTCGGTTTTGTATAAAATTGCTTCAAAGTGTGTGACAAACCGATTGAGATTATTCATGGGGGAAATCATCAGTGAAGAGCAGAGCGCCTTTGTTCCGGGGCGGCTCATAACTGACAATGTGTTGGTGGCATACGAAAGTGTGCATACTATGCGAAGGAGGAAGAAAGGAAAAAACTATGCTTGTGCTGTCAAACTTGATATGATGAAAGCATACGATCGGGTCGAGTGGCATTTTTTGGAGGCAATTCTCACTAAGTTGGGCTTCAATGTTGATTTTGTCAGGCTCATTATGAAGTGCGTGTCATCGGTGCGCTTCTCAGTCCGGGTTAATGGTGTGTTACTACCATTCTTTTCACCCTCGCGTGGGCTGAGACAAGGTGACCCAGCCTCACCTTTCCTCTTTTTGCTATGTGCGGAGGGTTTTTCTTCTCTGTTGAAGTTTTACAATCATGGCTATATTGACAGAGGAATCAGAGTAAGTTATAGATCGCCTTGGGTAACTCATTTGCTTTTCGCAGACGACAGCTTGATCTTCATTAGCGGAAACACCCAAAGTGCAGTGAGACTTAATGAAATCCTGAGGGTTTATGATGATGTTTCGGGTCAGTGTGTCAATCGTGCAAAGAGCGCAGTGTACTTCAGTTCCAACACACCGGCCCAGTTAAAACAGCAGCTCAAAGCGGTACTCAGTATTGATGTTGAGGCGTTCAGTGAACGGTACCTGGGGCTCCCCACTGCGATCGGGCGCATTACAAGTGGAACTTTTGATCACATCGGGGAAACAGCTCGCGGGAAGATGCAGGGATGGTCTGAAAAACTGCTTGCGTGTGCAGGTAGAGAAACCTTGCTGAAATCAGTTGTACAGGCCATCCCAACGTACTCTATGAGCACCTTTCTACTAACAAAGAAGGTGTGCAAGAGTTTGACGTCGCCCATGGCTAAGTTTTTTTGGAGCAGCTCTATTGATAAAAATGCTTTACATTGGGTGTCATGGAAGAAGTTGGCTACTCCAAAGTGCCAAGGAGGAATGGGGTTTCGTGACCCACAACAGTTTAACATTGCGCTACTAGGAAAGCATGGGTGGCGGTTTATGACGAACCCTGACTCTCTGTGCGCAAGGGTAATGAAAGGCCGCTACTTTCCTGATACAGATTTCTTGCATGCCAATGTTCCCAAATCAGCTTCTGCGACTTGGCGAGCTATCATTGCTGGAAGGAAAGCCTTACAGGCGGGACTTATTAGGAGAGTAGGAGATGGGAGCTCTATTGATGTTTGGATGGACAAATGGATCCCGGGAACCATCTCCATGAAACCGTTATTCAGACCGCCGAGCACTAATATTCAGCGAGTCTCGGATCTGATTGACACTGAGAACTGGTCTTGGAAACAGGAACTTATAAGGACAACTTTTATTGCTCCAGATGCAGATGCTATTCTCAATATACCCATGGAGGGGAGGAGGACAAGATTTCTTTGCTTGGACCTTCGAGCGCTCAGGGAACTACACTGTTAAATCAGCGTACCGTGCTCTAATGACTCAAAACGAGCGTCTAGCTCTAGAGGAAGGGACGGTTACAGGTGCTTCGACGGATGATAAACAGATGTGGACAGCCCTATGGAAACTGAAAGTGATCCCTAAGGTTCGGGTGTTCTGGTGGAGGGTGTTGAGGGGAATTTTACCTGACGAATGCACTCTCAAACACCGCCACATTTCAGTTCTTGACACTTGTAAAGTCTGTTTGGCAAGACAGGAGGATCTCATGCATGCGTTAATACAATGCTCCCATGCACGACGTTTCTGGAACGAAGCCTGTGCTTGGTTCGATCTCAGACTCCCTCGACTACATCCAAGGTCGTGGGCTAGAGACATTCTATGTGGTGATCGGATCAGGGATGTGGATCGTCCTAAAATCATCACCATCATGTGGACGATCTGGCATTCTCGCAACCGGATCAAGCATGAAGAAGAAGGCAGAGACCCAGTGGCTGCGATGAGATCTACGCGGGAGGCCCTAGCGCTGCTGGAGTTGCCCCGCAATGAAGCCTCCCTGCTGCCGGGGCATGGTTGGAAGTTGCCGGAACCGGGTACGATCAAGATTTCATGTGATGGAGCACTCAATTTGGCGGAAGGTCGAGGAGGGGCGGGTGGTATAGCCCGGTCCGTATCTTCGCTCTTGGGGGCTTGGTGCAAACCGTTCGGCAACATCTCCGATCCTCTTATCATGGAAGCCTTATCAATGCGAGAAGGAACGCTCTTTGCAAAACTTCGAGGCCTATCGCATGTGATAATGGAGACTGACTGTCAGGAGTTAGTGCAACTCTGGCATACACGCCACAACTCACGTTCGGTTGTGGCTCCTATCCTAGATGAAATAGGAGAGCTTAGTTGTGATTTTTCTGTTTTTGAGATACAACATGTATTAAGGTCAGCAAACTTACCGGCCCATCTATGTGCAAAACGTGCATGCACATTGAATGTGACCGAATGTTGGCTTGAGGACACCCCTAGTTTTTTGGTAACCAGCCTGTTGGCTGATTGCCCGGGGAACTCTTTTGTTGAATAAAGCTCTCTGATTTGCCCGCAAAAAAAAAAAATAGTTCCTTTCTGACGTTGCCATGCAGACATGCACGCCGTGTCCAGTTCGATGTCAGCCGTCCGGTGCCCCTGGTCCGATTGCTCCCGTAATCTCGGATAGAACTCCGGTCAGTCGCCCAACACCCCATTCTACCAAAATTTAGCTTATTTTCTTTGTGAGAATACGACACTCTCATACTATTAATGAGTGGAAATACAGTAGTACATGTTACTGAGACTGGGACGGAATTGACGTGTGAGAGTGTGACTGACTTGTAACCTGAAATCGAGTCCTTTGACAAAGTCTCAGCCGGGGTATAATGACCGAAAAAGAACCAGAGATAGAAATTTCTGAGTCGCATTGGCATATGTTCATACATGGTGTATTTTCCTGTCTTCACACATTGTGAGCACCAGGACTTGAACCCAGGTGGGTTGTGGATACCACTATCCACAATCCACATAACCATCCAACCACATGTTGGGGCTGTTTGGATTGTGACTATCTTTGTCATATGTTGCCATATAATTTTTGCCACACTTGCATTACTTGAGTTGCTCAAATTGCTAGCCACACTTTGGCTTGCCTAAGTGAATCTTGCCACACTTTTTATGTATATGACATGTGGGGTTCACTGCTCATAAAAAATACTTGCCTCAATTGTGGCTAGAACTAAACACCTATCTAACTTGATCAAACTTGCCTAAGGTTAGGTGTGGCAAAGTGTGGCAAAGAACCAAACATCCCCTGTTGGTTTGTTCTTTGGTAAAAAGACAACATGTTGTATCAACTAGGTCCAAGATTTGAAAGTTTGTTTGCGCTTAGGAGGCAGACCCTGCTGCACCCCAAATATGCTCGCCACCATGTCGTGGTGGGGAACGAGCACCTATGGGGCAGGGGGCCCTTCTCGGTTCGGCAGGGAGCGGAGGGCGCATGAAGAGCAGATCGAGGTCGGGCGCGCGGGGGATTTTACCCAGCTTCGGAGCTCTCCGGAGAGATAAAACTCCTACTGCTGCTTTGTGTTTGTATTTTGTTCTTGCTCGAAAGCGTGGGTATGCTGTGGTCTCGAATGAGTCGAACCGAACCCCTTCTACGTGCGCATGGGCCTCCTTTTTATAGTCTAAAGGGGTCACCGACAGGTGGCAACGCAGAGAGAGGGGTAAAAAGGTTAAAACGCGGGTTGGTACAACCACTATCTCTGATGCCCTACCTAACTCGACGGCGGGGACAAGGGCATTTAATGCCCGTCCGGTCGCTCAACAAAGGCAGAAACGACCGTTAGGGGCGCCACCGATCGCCACGATGGCCTCCTAGTCACCTTCACTTGCCACCTCGCACCGCTAGGCTGCACAGCCACCCGCCACGTGCACCAGGAGTGATCCTGTGCCGACACGTCGTTGGGTGAGCTGGAGCGTGGGCGCAGAGTGGTGGCTTCGCCGCGGCAAGCGCCTTGCCGTGGTCTCTATCTTGTCGCACCCGCAAACTTGCCGCTTGTCGGGTCTTGCCGGGACGCGCGGTGCGTCGCGGCAAGTCTTCTGAAGCGCCTTGGTTGGCCTTCCCGGCAAGCTCCTCTTGCCGGGGTCTTGTCCTTCCCGGCAAGCTCCTCTTGCCGGGGCCTTGTCTTAACACTTTGTTCTTGAATGGCAGTAAAATAGGAATGACGGAGGGTCTTGGCGGACACCCGGCAAGCCTTGCCGCAGGACGCTGCGACTGCCCGTGCACAAGTTCGGGGTACTAAGGCACCCCTATTTTAGTACACCGACAGGAGCCCCCGGGCCTGGGCCATACACGGTGCCGAGCGCTGTTGGGCCAGGCCCAAAACAGGGCACGGGCACGCGCGGCCTGGGTCCAAACCAAATCCGCTACGTATCCACCGCGTCCTCCCGTAACGGCACGCGTCAATCGCGGCGTCGTGGGAGGCGTGGGTGGCGTGCGTGATTTTCGAGGCGTCCACCCCCCCGTGATCACGGGGCGGGGCGAGGTTCACCTCATCCGTCGCCTCGGTTCTGCATCCCCGCCACGCGGCTCCCATGCGCTTGGGGTCGTGGGCGGTGGAAGTGGGAAACTGGGCCGTCGCGAGCGGGGGCAGCGGGCCGGCCCCCACTCCCTGCTCTTCCTTTGCCTTGATTCGCTGAGCGGGGCGGCCGAGCCCCCACCTCGCTCCTTAAAAAGAGCGGAAGGGGAGCGCAGAAGCCCACACTCTCTCATCTCCTCCTTTCTTTAGCTTCCGCTCTCCTTTCTCTCCTTCGCCATGGAGAAAGGGAACCCCGACCCTTCATCGGTGGCGGTGAGGGTCACCGCCAGACAGCGCATCCCTTCCTAGCCCGCGCCCGTGGTGGCAGAGCCGGCAACAAGGGGAAGAGGGAGGGGGCGAGGTCATGGACGAGGCCGAGGACGAGGTCAAGGCGCCCGGGGAAGAGGCGGATGGGGCGGCGCGTCATCTCCGCCTCCGCCGGCGGTTCCTCTCCCCGCGGCGGTCCATACAGGGGACGACCCTTGCGAGTTCTTCGTCAGGCTGCGCCGGGCGCCTCGTCGTCGCCTCCGGCTTCCAGCTCCGTTTGCGAGCGCGATGGAGTTGGACCCGCCCGAGACGCTGAGATTGCGCATGAGGGGCTGTGGGATCAGCGGCACACGAGTCCCCGTTGTATTCCCAGCCCCTAATGTGATGTATCTTGATCGTGGGTGGAAGACGTTCGCCCGTATCCACAGCCTGACGGCGGGGTTTACCCTCCATTTTAAGTTAATGGAGGGCGACCTCCTCTCCGTCAAGGTCTTGAGGACTCGGTACTCGGACGAAGTGCTGCGTGGACAGCTCCTCCGATAGCGAACTCCCCTCGAGCGAGAGTGACGAGGAGGAGAGCGACAGCGACGACGAGGGTAGCGGGCGACGGAATGGCGGGCCCGACTAGGTGTCGGGCCGCTTCGTGCGTCACCGGCGACCCCATCATCCGCGTCGCCGGCTTCTTGAACTCCCCGGGGTCGTCTCCTTGGGCGGCTGGCGTGGGGAGGCTGCGGAAGGGGAAGAGGGCTGGCGACAAAGCCGTCAAGTCAGAGTACGAGGGCGTAGTGCCCTCGACAGCGTGCTGACGTCCTGCCGCTCCGTCTTCGAGCTCTGCTTCCGGCGCCGCCATCACCGTCCAGCCCCCGGACGGCCCCCGGGACGTTCTCTTGGTGTCTTCTGGCACCTGTAGCTCGCCTAGGCGCCCCTTTTGCCCTTCTTGCCTCCTCGACCTACCTCCTGAAGAGAGGGACAGGAAAAGGATTACGGGCATCTTATCTTTTTAATTTGTAAGCCTTCGGGCCTTAGCTGCATCTAAAACTTGTAATCCTCTCTTTCATGTTTTTCATCCTTTATGGACTGTACCCGAGTGGGATGTTTTTTAATGAAAAGGGGAAGCTTGCTATGTTATATCCTTTACTCAATTCCACCCCTTGTATGTTTTTACCCTGCGCTTTTAGGGAACTTGCCGGTGGGAACATGCTTGCCGCGAGCGCTAAGTGCGGAACATCAGCAGCCTGCCGGCGGTGTTGCTTCCGGCAAGAAACCTTGTCGGGGCTAGTTACAGCACACTTTCATTGTTGAGCGGACTCGAAACAAATTAAGGGCGCAACTTAGCCACGAGTCGATTCCTCCGCGCACAGGTTTTCCATACAAGGCGTGGTCGGAGAGGACGCAGCTTCGCATTCCCCGGTCCATAAGAGGATGCATGATGAGGGACGAAAAACTTATCTGATATCGCAGCTCCCGGCAACTCTGGCTTGCCGTGGATGAGTCTTGGTACTCGCAGCCCCCAGCAACACTGGCTTGCCGGGACCCAGGTGCCGGCGCACCCTTCTCTCCTTTCCTTGTTCTCGCCGCTGCTAGACGTGTCCTAGGAACAATCTCTTAGAGGGCGGCAAGTTATTTATTGTAATATAACTTTATTCTGGATACTATCTGCTATGTTACTTCCTTTATTCGGTTCCATCCCTTGTATGTTTTTACCCTGCGCTTTTAGGGAACTTGCCGGCGCAAACACGCTTGCCGCGAGCGCTGAGTGCGGAACATCAGCAGCCTGCTGGCGGTGTTGCCTCCGGTAAGAAACCTTGTCGGGGCTAGTTGCAGCACACTTTCATTGTTGAGCGGACTCAAAACAAAATAAGGGCGCAACTTAACCACGAGCAGGTTCCTCCGCGCACAGGTTTTCCATAAAAGGCACGGTCGTTCAAAGAATATAACTTAAATATATAAACTGACTGTGCTCAAACTTTGGCAACTTAGCTTCTCTGTCTTCTGCGTTCCGGCAAGGCTATGCTTCTTTGAATGACGCCTAGTCCACATCGTTATCAAGCTCTGACAACAAGGACTAAAGGCGAATCTGCAAGGGAACATCCGCTTCACGGCAAGAATCGGGATCCTGCCGGGCGTGATGTTCCCGGCAAGCGTGTCCGGACACAGCTTGTCGGGAGCGTCTGCTTGAACGAAACAAACCCTAGGGCTTGTCGGAGCAGACTGCTCCTCAGCACTTTCTGCGTTGATCCTGGAGACCTTCTTGGCGGCGGCTTCGGTGTGCTCGGTTGCCGGGGCTTGTTGCGGTTGGCGAAGCCGACGAGGCTCTGAATCATGACCCTCCAGTCGTCGATCTTGTCTGGTGCCGGAGGGTAATCTAGAAGCAGCTGGGCTCGGGCCAGCGCTTCCTCTGGAGTCTTGGGCGGTGGTGGCGAGCGGCGCGAGGTGCGGGATATGCTCAAACTTCTAACAGTGTTAGAAGGAGCAACATCTCGCCCAGCGACCGTCTTCGCGCTTCGTGCGGCGTGTTGACGTGTATGTTGGCCTTGAGCGTCCCGCGACCCACCAGCTCGGCCTTGTTCCAACGCGAGTACAATGCTAGGAACACCGTGGCGTTGTCGATCCTGCACCCCCTGGGAGGGGAGCGGTGGATGTACAGACGTCGAAGCTTGCGGGGCCTTGTCCTTGGACCTGGTGACGACATGAGTCCCACCGTCGGCGCCCGCTCCTTCGCCGGCGTCCACCCCACCGCCCGTTTGCTCCGGTGGTAGTAGGACAGTCGCAGACGGAGCGGCCACCTCCGAAGCCTTCCTCTTCGGTGGCATGTCGATGAAGATGTTGATGTAGCGCGCGCAAAGACCGGATCAGGTTCGCACAACCTCGACGCCCCCTACCTGGCGCGCCAGAGATGTCGCGGTGGGGAACGAGCACCTATCAGGCAGGGGCCCCTTCTCGGTTCGGCAGGGAGCGGAGGGCGCACGAAGAGCAGATCGAGGTCGGGCGCGCGGGGGATTTTACCCAGCTTCGGAGCTCTCCGGAGAGATAAAACTCCTACTGCTGCTTTGTGTTTGTATTTTGTTCTTGCTCGGCGTGGGTATCTGTGGTCTCGAATGAGTCGAACCGAACCCCTTCTCGTGCGCATGGGCCTCCTTTTATAGTCTAAAGGGGTCACCGGCAGTGGCAACGCAGAGAGGGTAAAAGGTAAAACGCGGGTTGGTACAACCACCATCTGATGCCCTACCTAACTCGACGGCGGGGACAAGGGCATTTAATGCCCGTCCGGTCGCTCAACAAAGGCAGAAACGACCGTTAGGGCGCCACCGATCGCCACGATGGCCTCCTAGTCACCTTCACTTGCCACCTCGCACCGCTAGGCTGCACATCCACCCGCCACGTGCACCAGGAGTGATCCTGTGGCGACACGTCGTCGGGTGAGCTGGAGCGTGGGCGCAGAGTGGTGGCTTCGCCGCGGCAAGCGCCTTTCTGCGGTCTCTGTCTTGTCGCACCCGCAAGCTTGCCGCTTGCCGGGTCTTGCCGGGACGCGCGGTGCGTCGCGGCAAGTCTTCTGAAGCGCCTTGGTTGGCCTTCCCGGCAAGCTCCTCTTGCCGGGGTCTTGTCCTTCCCGGCAAGCTCCTCTTGCCGGGGCCTTGTCTTAACACTTTGTTCTTGAATGGCAGTAAAATAGGAATGACGGAGGGTCTTGGCGGACACCCGGCAAGCCTTGCCGCAGGACGCTGCGACTGCCCGTGCACAAGTTCGGGGTACTAAGGCACCCCTATTTTAGTACACCGACACACCACAAAACACACCGCCTAGCTCAGCTCGCTCAGTCAACGGCGGTGGCAGGGGATTTTTTTCTCTCTTTGAAACATGGTGGTGGCCCTAGCAGGCGCGGCTAATGTGGGATTGTTACCCGAGAGGTGGCCCTGATGGGGATTGATCTGTGGCGATGCTCCTCACCAACACAGCTCCGGGGCCGGCAGTGACAATAGTCGAGATATCGGCTCGGCGACCAACATACGCATCTTGGCATGGACGAGGGGAGTCAAGCGGGTAGATCCTTCGTCCACCTCCCCTCCCTATCCCGACAATGGTTGTCGAAGGTTGTGCAATTGGGGCAGGATGAAGGGAGGCGAGGCACTCAACCTATTTCCGGAGCTTTCTGCAATGGTTCTGGTGGGCGTTGAACTCTCTCGATTGGATCACTTTTCGTTGTTCAATGACATACTTACTCATCACATATTTACAGGTGGAATATAACCAATGGTCATAGGTTTCGTGGTAGGTTAGTGGCGATAATGCCCCAAGTCTCGGAGAGGTCAACTTAGGACAGTCGTCCTATCAAACATTAACTATATTTTCTTTGTGAGAATACGACATTCCTTAGGAATAAGAGGAATTAGTTAATGAGGCTAAGACGGAGTTGTAGGTGACTTGAAACCACAAACCGACTATTGACAAATTCTCAACCTAGGTATAAGGACTGAAACCAAAAAGATAATCTTGGAGAGGCCCTACGAAACATTAACTATATTTTCTATGTGAGAATATTTCCTGGAGGGATAAGAGAAAATAGTTAATGAGACTGAGATGGACTTGGCGTGGAAATGTATGTGATTTGAAACAAGAAACTGACTAGTTTGACAAATTCTCAACCTAGGTAAAACGACTAAAAACCAAAAAGATGAATTTGCTAATTCTTAGTAGATTAGAAACTAATTTAGCTTCAGTTGACTCTGTAGTCGTTGGATCCATGAATTGTGTAGTACTCTTGAGTTTTCCCTCACAAATGAAAGACATGTAACTTTATTCATATTCAAAACCATTACAGGTACTCCCTCCGACTAGATGCATAGAGTGTCAAAGGAGTTGCATTGCAACTTAGGCGCTTGAAGATTGGATGGAGGATATTAAAAACGGAAAGTTAATTGCAATAATGACTTTTGTTGGGCCCGCCAGGAAAACTGTAAGGAGCTAACCAGTAATTTTCTTTCCCCATCCATTAATTTCTAAATTCTCAATAGGATATCCTAATAGCTAATGGAAAGAGCAGCATGTAAATCAAATTATTTTTTAAACACAGTACAAACACATGTACTCACATACATGCACATACACCCACCCCTATGAACACACACACTCTACCGATATGAGCACCTCCAAGATACTGAGCTGGCACAACATCTTGAGAATGGTGAACTCATCATAGTCGCCTCATTGTCGACGAGAACATCCCGTCCCTCTGAACGAACATTGCCAGAGAAAGTCTGAAATAAATCCAGGAAAATGTGAGCACAGTGCCAAGTCTAAGACTCAAACCCTGGTGCTGGTTCCACCGCAAGGAACCTAACCGTCTGAGCTACACTTGGTTCGCGATCAAAAATTAATGATCACGAAATAAGGGGCTCGTCCCACGCATGACGGCCTATATACATATATATGAATATCTGATTTTCATTAGATGCCCTATGCACCTGGATGAAGGGAGTATTTTGCTTGAATCTAACATCAATTAAATTACGAAGTAAGTCCCCACAACTAAAAAATACAATAAAATCTTTTGGAGACATCTTCTCCATGGTATCATCTTTGCAAGATGAAACACCGTCAAGATTTTAGTAAATAGATTGCAATTGGACTAAGCAGTGCTACTGCTACTCTGTTGGGAAACATAGTAGAAAACAAAAAAGTTCACACCTACGCACAACCAGGACCAATATGAAGATGCAGAACAAGGAACAAAAAATTACCGTCACCGAGTTGCAGCGGAAGAAGAACCGTCAATGAACGATCTTACGAACAGCCCCTCGAACCGTCAATGAATGATCTCACGAACAGCCCCTCGAACAAAATACCGAAAGCACGGTCTCTCTACTTGGTGGCAAGCGTGCCTTCACAATCCGGCAACGCTCCGCCATCCAAAGCTAATCGTCGCCGGAGAATTAGAGCAATGAGACTAGAACCACACTGGACTCCTAATTATGAGGATTAGAGAATTGAGCTAGCTCTAATTAGTCAACTAGAACCAACTTGAACTAGAGGGATTAGAGAAGGCTCCAAACTTGTGTATTCAAAAGAGCACCAAACCTCAAGTATATATAGGTTAGAGGGGAGAGGGAGGGCTGCCACCAAGGGGGTGGGAGTCCCCTTGGTGCGCCGGCCAGGGGGGAGGAGTCCGACTCCTTCTCCACCCCAATTCGGCCTCCATCCATAGGGAAGGGAGGCGCCTTCCCACTTGGGCCCTTGTGGCCCAAGTTGCCTTCCAACTCTTGGCCTTTTAAGACTCGTTGATATCTAATTAAATATAAAATTGTTCTAAATACTTTCAGACCATTTTATATATAATTTGACATCTCCGGAAACATTTTTCACATATATATTATTTATCCCGGTATTACCCGATATTCACCGAAACCCTTCCGGTGACCCCGAAACGCTTCTGGATCCTCTCGAAACTATTTCAAATATTAATGAAACAATTCCAAAATTATATTCTCATCACCCCCGTCTTGCTAACACTTGGCAGATCCTGATTTCCTTAAGCTTGTGACCAAGTAGGTTCAGTAAATCATAGACACGAACTGAACCCCTTCGTTCAATGTCCGACAGCGAAACCGTGGATGTCCATATCGATCCCTATGATTACACGAATAACATTTCAGTGAACCTTTGGTTATCATGTGATGTTCCCTTTGCTTAGCGACACTTTACAAAACCTGGGATGTGTCGCTATCCTCCTCAATCATCACCATGCTCACTATACCGTTATCCTCGTTACATGTTTTGTTCTTTTTTCTTGTTGTTGGGTTCCAGAATCCCCGTGACGTTGTCACCTGTCTCTGGCCAGACGATGTTGGATGATGTCACACCGAGAGGGCCCTAAGAATATATCTCCATCTCGGAGGAGCAAATCCCACTCTAGAGCTATCTAGTCCCTTGTCAAACTTTTCGATGAGCCTGTAAGTTGTCGTTATGATCATTGTGTTACAGGTGACGTTCGAGCAACCCCAAAGTTCACTGAATGGCAAGAAGTGATTATGTTACTCTCATGGTCTAAGGAGCAAAATCACACGTTAACACTCCATGTTATTACAATTGATTACAGACGATACTAACTCAAACAGACAAGTTTGAGTTGATTCAATATGATCGTTCTTCTAACGTCATAATATCAATATTGTTTTAGGACTATCATTACACTTAATGACATCTTAAGATCCGGAAAATGTGATCACCAACAACACTTGAGCTAGTCCTAGGCGCAAGACTAGGAATCTTTTATTTAACCGTTTATCATTTCACACGTGCATATGAGTTTTCCACTGAATCACATATTCCAGGGTCATATCAGTTATAGCATAGAATATAAACTATTTAACTATGAATACAGAAATATAATAATACAAATATTATTGCATCTAAGGTATATTTCCAACAATTTCCCACTTGCACTAGAGTCAATAATCTAGTTGCATGCTTTTCTTAAACCAATGGCTATATGGTGTTGCTCATGCTTTGCTACTGGTAGAGCCTTCGTCACCGGATCTGATAGTCTTTAAATCCTAATATTAATTGTGTCGGTGATATGTGGTTTTTCAGTGTAATCCTTATGTTACATCAATGGTAATACTATATCTTTATAAATTCCATTTTATAGTAACACTATATCTCCATATAGTCCATTTACTATATCTCCATATAGTCAATTTTCATTTGGAACTACACCATAGTCTACCCATAAACCTTTATTGATCCAGATTATATTATATTGAAGAATTCTCAAGCCTCAATCTACATCATTTGTAGAATCCACAATCATGTTCGTTTTCTGAAAATCTATTACAAAACTTATAGCTCAATAACTGTTCAAAAAAAACTTTTAGCCCGATAGTTTTATTTATATCAGTCATGAAGTTATCTTGCGTAACCTTTACAACAAACAATTTGTGTAACTATTTACAACAATCTCTTCAGCTCATCTATGGACAAGAAACAAAATCTTTGTCCAACTGAGCTACTTTAATCTTGAAGCAATCCCCCTAGGGAACCCCTCCTAGGATCACTATGGTACTTACTACTAAAAGTTAGTCTATACGAACCATATGGCTTTGTACATTTCATAGCATACGTGACGATTTCAATCTCTAAAGAAAATTGAACTCTATTCATCCTCACATGCTCAGCAACAGCTGATTTCTACGTAGTGTTATGCTATGTGACTTTTGAGTTTTGAGAAAATATTTTCTCCTTTAAACTTCTTTAAAACTTTGTCACAATGCATTCCTTAGCATAATCAGATGTTTCAGTCTATCTAGATAGATTTTCATCCAATAATACTAAGCCCATTTTAGAAACATGATCTTAATTGTTTGTGCTAATATTATTTCAGATCAAGTGATATGCCATATATATGTAAGATCATAAATGTCATAGAGCTCCCACTAAACTTCTTGTCCACAATCTTTCTTGATAAAGTTTAAATTCTCCAATTACTTCATCAAATTCTAGCTACTTGATATTTTATTTCAAATCATACACATGACTTGAAAATTTATATCATTCCGGTATTCCTAACAAAACATTTTGGTTGTACCTTATATACATCCGGTTTGAAACCATTTTCAAAATAGTTTTATTACTTATCTTGTTATATATCAATAATATATAACATTCACCTTTGTAATCCACTCACACTTGTTAGTACTGCTAAATCATTTCCTCCGTTCCTACAAAACTCTTTCGTAAGACTTTTCTTTTAGGATCTCTATCCATGAACGTTTGGGCCAGTTCAATGTCTCTGGTTCGATCCCTTTAGCAAGCAGGTCGTTCTTAGCTTTGTCCCACGTAGGTCGGGCAACCTTGTAGCCACCTGATACCGTAACATGGTGATATAGCTTCTTTGTAGCATTTTTCTTATGTATCTGTGACCTTTTCTTAGCTTTCTCCGATTTTTTGTACGCCACAAATGCGGGCCAGTGATCCTTTATCTTCGCCTATTGACCGGTGAATTCTGGAGTCTCGTCTTTCTCGACAAACTATTCGTTCAATCTTTTCTTCCAGTTCTTGAATTGTTCTGCCATTTTCTTTAGAGCCCACACCTTGACTTTTCGTTGTATAACTGAGTTATTTGGATCCTCATCTGGCGGTAGGCTGAAATTTGTCATGAGCAAGTTCCAAAGTTCATCTTTGCATCTATCGTCGACATAAGAAACATCATCGTCCTTCTTCTTATTCCATTCTTGGATGCTGATCGGGACACTGTCCCTAACAACAACTCCGCACTGATATATAAATCGGTCTTGGGTCCGCTTAGGAAACAGTCGGTTTGCCATCTGGAGCGACTTTTTTGATCGTGAACCTTTCATTCTTGCCCAACTTTTTCTTCGGGCCTCGTCTCCTTATAGAAGGTTGGCTCGATCCAGAGGGCTAAAATAAGAGAGAAGCATTAATATATGTACATACAAAACAATTAATGCATCTTGTCAGCAGAGGCTTAATTAATATATATATATATACCTCTCCGGACTTTGCAATAGTTAAGGCTGCAACACCGGCGGAGCCGTCATCTCCTCCCTCCATTCGATTACCGGAGTTGTCAACCTCTCTTCCCTCACCATCAATGTCGTTGAGAAACTGTGAGGTGATATCATCACCTCCGTCGCAGATTATATCCCCAACATCTCTTCTTGTTCTAAGTCTCTGTCGTGTTCCATAGTTTTTGCAAATATTATAACAGTCAGTTTCAGACTTAGCAGTTTTTTAGCAAGTGTTAGAACAAATTTTATTCATTAAATACCAGCAGAAAATGGACATTAAAATGCACCAAACACATGTACACAGTTTATTCATGTCGATCGTCGAGGACAACTCCTCTGGCGATCATCGGGGAAGACTCCTTCGGCGATCATCGAGGACTCCTCTCCCCTCATGTCGAAGTTACACTGAAGTTATCGGGGTTATGTTTTAACGACCCCCCCCCCCTCATGTTTAAGTCAATGAACAACATAAAATTTTCTAAGTCAATGAACAACTATGAAATTTTTTACATGTACTCCTACAACATGAAAATTTCTAAGTGACTGCTAAACTTTTATGCTTCATTTATATGAAGATCAATCATCCAATATAACTATGTTCGCGATATGACATATTGGATGTTATCTAGAAACATATCTGATGAGTCATCCTATCTTTTGGGAGAGGATAATTTGCGGACCGCCTCTCTCATGCATGTCCGATGTGTAAATCATGTTTTCGTATGCCTCAAAATCAAAATTATCAGGGTTATGTTTAACAACCCCCGCCCCCTCATGTCGAAGTTATCATGATATTTGTACAAGATTTATACACAAGATGAATACAGAATGAATACAAGATTTATACACAAGATGAATACACAATTCAACAAATGAACCAACCATCATCCTATGAACAAACTCAACATACAACAAATGGACACCTTTTGTCGAACAACAGAGGGACGATCAGGGACCAACTCCACGGAGATGCCGGCCGGCATCCTAGCCGCTTGAACCGGGACTGATACTCACATTAGTCCCGGTTCGTAACAAGACCGGGACTAATGCTTTGATCTGGCCAAGACCAATGCCCTATTTTCTACTAGCGCATACTAGCTTGGGGCCCTCACAAGCATGGTTTGTTCATAGTTCGCAGTGCATATAAACTTTCTTTTGATGATGCAACAATGGATATGCGTCTAGTGGTTCACTTGATGGACAACGATCTTGCTGGGCTGATTCTAGAAGCAATGTCCCGCCTACTGTTTGCCAATTTGTGTGGCGGGTACCGACATACTCTCTCCTAATATTGTGCAACAAGGCTAAAAGAAACCTAGAACTTACGACCATTTTTCCTGCGGGAGGTTTGGAACCGGAGGACAACTTCCATCCCTTCTATAGATGTCACTTCCAAGAACTTAATGGAATTCTATGGCTAATGTTTTGGAGACTACCCACAGGTGCCGCTCTTGATGGCATGGGCAATATTGGCAAGGAATGAATCCTACATACTCTGCCACCCATGTTCAACATAGATCTCATGATGTTTCTCATGAGCATTTGGAGTTGTTGGCACGTACGCAATGAGATTCTCCCCGATAAACAAACACCCCTAGTCGATGCCTCTCAGTGTTTTCTATGCAACTATCTTGAGTCTCTACTATGACTAGCATGCCAACCAAGCCATGTTCTTGCCACAGAAAAATTGTGATATTGTATGATTTTCTTGCTCACTCTTTGCATGCTCTCAAGCCAATGTAATAGTTGAATTGTCTCAAAAGTGGACAATACCAGGTTGAGGATGGGCAAAGCTAATCACTAATGGCTCTTTGTCTCAGCAAATTAATCAGGTGCAAAAATGCTTCTCCGAGACGATTCTAGTGTGATCATCTTTTCTATGTGTTATCAACAGGTTTCTTGCATAGAGGCGCCAGAAGCTGAGCTATGTGCATGTATGGAAGGAATCTCACTTGCATTGCAATGGTGTGAAGTGTCGGTGATCATTGTGGTGGATGCCTCGGAGGTGGTAAATATGGCCTAGAATAATTACCATGGTAGGTCCATCTATTTCTCTTTAGTGCTTGAGATCAAGTCCCTAATGGCTTCTTGTCAAACTTGTATTATCATGCTAGCCATAGGCAGAATACAGTTAGTCAATATTTAGCAAATTATGTCAGTATGGAGGGTAGACCTATTGTTTGGCTTAGATCTGGTCCTCACAATACAGTCAAACTTTGTAATGAAGAATGTAAGCCCGACAGAGAATGGGTTATAAAAAGTTTGCCCACAAAAAAAGAATAAAAAGGAAAAAAAACATTCCAATCTTGATGAATATTTTCATGGTTATATTTCTGTCACTACATTAATATATGTGGTTTTGTTCTTTTAGTTGAGCATGGACGGTTCATCCACAATTGTTTTCATCCATGTTCTAGATTTTTTTCATAAGCAAGGAAAATAAACCATGGATTGACCATCAACAATTGTTTCTGTTCCCATTCTAGATCTTTGTTCATAAACATGGAAATAAACCATGGATTTTCCATCTTTGTTGGATGTAGTAGTTTGAATATTTTGTTGATCGGAAATGTGTGGATATTTTTGTTTGATCGGGAATGGATTCAATTTTTACTTTCATGATGACAATTATTATGTTTTGGTTTGATTTTGAATGTGTGAATATTTATATGACCAGGAATAATGGATCTTTTTTTATTTTCTTATCAAAATAGATCCAGGTTTTTTCATGATGACAATTATGTTGTTTTTGTTTGATTGTGAATCTATATATGAATATTTTTTGGGGTCAAGAATGGATCCAATTTTTCTATTTTGTTAGATTAGAAATAGATCAATTTTTGTGTGAACTCAATTGTGATGCTATATACTAATAAAAAAGAGGATCACTGGAAATTCTCATGAAAAGCAAAAATATCGGGACATCACTGTGGTTGAACTCTATATTTTTATCAAATTACAGAGGTTGAATTCTATCCAACCTCGTGTAAGAGCATCTCCAGCCGTTCGGCCCCCCAGGGCACCGAAAAACTGCGCCCTGGAGGCGAGCCGGCGCTATTTTGGCCCCTGGGGGCGGTCTAGCACCCAGCCACACCCCCAGGCGCCTGACCCAAGCCTTGGCAAATTCAAACGTAGTTCTTCCCGCGCCCAAAAACAAACGCCACAATCCGGCGATCAAGCGTCGATCGGCGATCGATGAAAAGTTCGGCGTACAAAAAATCAGAATGGAAGCGTGCATGAGACGGCGAGGTCGGTATCGGTGTCAAAACCGGCGGATCTCGGGTAGGGGGTCCCGAACTGTGCGTCTAGGCGGATGGTAACAGGAGACAAGGGACACGATGCTTTTACCCAGGTTCGGGCCCTCTCGATGGAGGTAAAACCCTACTCCTGCTTGATTGATATTGATGATATGGGTAGTACAAGAGTGGATGTACCACGAGATAAAAGAGGCTAAACCCTAGAAGCTAGCCTATGGTATGATTGTTGTTGTGTCCTATGGACTAAAACCCTCCGGTTTATATAGACACAGGAGAGGGCTAGGGTTACACAGAGTCGGTTACAATGGTAGGAGATCTACATATCCAGACGCCAAGCTTGCCTTCCACGCCAAGGAAAGTCCCATCCGGACACGGACGAAGTCTTCAATCTTGTATCTTCATAGTCTTGGAGTCCGCCGATGATGATAGTTCGCTATCCGGACACCCCTAGTCCAGACTCCTCAAAAGCCCTGAACCAGGCTTCAATGACGACGAGTCCGGCGCGCATATTGTCTTCGGCATTGCAAGGCGGGTTCCTCCTCCGAATAATTCATAGAAGATTGTGAACACCAGGATAGTGTCCGGCTCTGCAAAATAAATTCCACATACCACTGTAGAGAGAATAATATTTACACAAGTTCAATCTGCTGACATATTTTGTGGTGTGACGTCACACCACAACCAAGCCTTTACTTGAATCGTTTTTATTATACCAGCTCAGTGCGTTTTAGCGAAGCGGTTTCCTTGGCACGTCTTGTCGAAGCAGAGATCGTGTTCCCCTTACTCCGGGATTCCCATCAATACGGACGTGGGTAACCCAACCGCGCCATTGATTGCGGCGCTTGGGAGATAAGCGAGTTTTACCAGGCTGGTGGGGACGCATAGTTTCGTCCGCCCCTATATAAGGGGATAAGGATCCACCTTTTTCACCTACGCCTTCTTCCTCCTTTGCTTGTCCATCTCCGTGCACTCGAGCTCCAGCGCCCAAGTCCGCACATCTCACCTCAACCTTCTCCAGTCATGTCCGGAGCGGGAGGCAAGTGGATGGCCTCCTCCGTTATGGAGGGGCACATCAAGAAGCTGCGCAACGCCGGATATCTGTCCAGCGACATCGCGCACCGACTCCCCGACGAGGGGCAGCTCATCCGCACCCCCGGGCCCCATGAGAGGGTGGTATTCCTTCCCCATTTCCTCCGCGGACTGGGCTTCCCACTCCACCCTTTTGTCCGGGGGCTCATGTTCTACTACGGCCTGGATTTCCATGATCTGGCCCCGAATTTCATCCTCAATATCTCGGCGTTCATCGTCGTGTGCGAGGCCTTCCTCTGCATCCAGCCCCACTTCGGCTTGTGGCTAAAGACCTTCAATGTCAAGCCGAAGGTTGTGAAGGGCAGCCAAGCGGAGTGCGGAGGCGCCATGGTGGGCAAAATGCCCAACGTCACTTGGCTCGAGGGCGCCTTCGTGGAAACCATCAAAGGGTGGCAATCGGGGTGGTTTTAAATCACCGAGCCGCGTGACCCTAAATGGGCAGCGGCCCCCGAATTCAGATCTGGCATCCCCATGCGGCTCACCTCCTGGAAAGAGAAGGGCCTGCTATGGGGTAGTTCGAAGAGCTGACCGGACTCGATCCTATCTCCAAACCACTGGTGAACAAGAAGCTCAAGCTTGTCAACGTGATCCAGGTCATGCTCGTCCGTCGGATTCTCCCCTGCCAACAACGGGACTTCAATTCGTGGGAGTTTGATCCGGCACAGCACCGGACCTTGAGCGGGCTCTTCGACACTACGTACGAAGATGCCTGGAGGGTGCTGTTCAAGGGCGCCGAAGCTTCCGCATCCACTACCGAAGATCGCGGATTCAGCTCACAGCGTCCGGCTAGCGAGGTAAGCCATGTTATCCTTTATGGGACACTTGTTTTTCATGTTTTGGCTTCATGCGGGATCTAAACTCCCAATACCTTTAACAGGCCTGGCAGGCGACGTCCGGACAGGTTAACTGTCCGGCTCCCCTTCCAGAAGACCCAGCGGATGCCCGTTTGACAGGGCTGCTGGTCCCGGCACTTTACGTAGTGCCGGAGAAGAAGGCCAAGAAGAAGGCCACGGGAACCCGAAGGAGTTCCCAGCGTCATGTGGTATTGGATTCATCGTCCGATGACTCCGAGACGGACTCCTCCCACGAGGGCGAGGAGGAGAAGAAAGAGGCTTCTCCCCCAGCGGGGGGGAGAAGAAGAGGAAGGCCTCCCCAAGGAGGGAGGCTGGAGGGTCCAAGAAGGGAAGGACCCTTCCCCCGGACTGTTTCGCCAACGTCGGTGATGGCAACGAGGAGTGGCCCTCAAGGGCCAAGCCCCTGGCCGGATCGTAAGTATCCGGACCCCTGAGTAACTCATAATTTTTCTTTTTGTCGCATGGTGTCTTTCTAACGCCGCATACAACCCTGTAGTCCGCCCAAGGACGATCTTCCCGCTTCGACGAGCGGGTCCTTGGGACCGTCGGATGTGGATAGTACTTCACTTCCGACCGCCTCCACCCCCCGTGACGCCGACGACGCCGAGGTGGGATCCCAGGAAAGGACCCACCAGGAGGAGGAGGCCCCGGAGGTGCCGCAGGGCAACCTCCCGGACTTTGTGCCGGACTCCGCACCGGAACCTGCAGTGGTTCCGGAGTCTGGCGGGCGACCCCTTCATAAGAAGGGCAAGACCGTGACGCCAGCGGCCTCCGTCCAGCCGGAGGCACCGGATACTTTGCTGGAGGCGTTCAACGGCGCTTCTATCGAAGAGGAACACCGCACTGTCATGAGTGTGGTGATCCAGAAAGTCCAGCTCGCCAAAAGCGGGCTGACCGAAGCCTGCAGCAGCCTTCTGACAGGCTTTGAGGTAAGAGTTTTAATATATGTAAAATAGTACCGCATAGACAGTAGCCCCTGATGCTCGGTTTGGTGTTCGGAAAGAAAAACCGGACTGAGGATCTAAAAAGATAAACGTAGGAGTCTTAAAAAATATGTCAATATGGGAATGCAGGCTGCGCTGCTGACCTCTGCCGCACTGACTGTGGAGGTCAATACTTTGAAGCAAAGCCTCGAGCGGTCCAAGAACGAGCTCGGCCGTGCCAAGAAGCAGCTCGAGGACAAGGAAGGTGAGTAACACCTTATTCAAGTTGTACCTTACGGAAAAGGATTTGGTTGCAAGAGGAATGACAAGGATAACGTGGGTACTCCAGGGGCCACGAACGAGGTGGCGACCTTGAAGGAGGCGGTGTCCGCGGCCGAACGCAATGCGGCCGCGGAATGCGCTGGGCGAGAGAAGCAGGAGGCGCGGGTGGCGGAGGTTCAGCAAGAGCTCCATGCTCTCGTGGAGAAACACGAGAGTTTGGAGCGTGACTCGAAGACTCGAGAGTCCGAGCTTGCCTCGGCTCTTGAGAGTGCCAAAGCCGCTAAGGCCGAAGCCCACAAGGCCCTCCAGGAAATCGAGGCGTTGAAGAAAATAGCGGCGGGTAAGGCATTTTTCAAGCAAAGCAAGCATGTGAATGTGAATTACCTATTACTTACCCGATTCGAGCTCTCCAGAGCGTCAGAGATCTGCCCTGCAGGCGTGTCCGATGCTACCGCTTTCTCAGGCCGAGGAGGGAGCTCGACAGAGAAGGTCTTGGTCTCAAGTATGTTGATGCGGACATCCGGTGCCCCTTAGCGACCAGCTGAAGCAGCTGGTCGAGCTCCACAAGGTGGCCCAACAGGCCATGAAGGGCCTCATAGTTCAGCTGTGTCCCAAGGAGGCCATGCCTGGGAGCTACTTCAGCCTGGTGCGGCGGCTGGTGCACGCTTGTGTTGGAAATATGCCCTAGAGGCAATAATAAAAGTATTATTATATTTCAATGTTCATGATAATTGTATTTTGTTCATGCTATAACTGTATTATCCGGAAATCGTAATACACGTGTGAACACTTAGACCCCAATATGTCCCTAGTGAGCCTCTAGTTGACTAGCCCACAGATCAATAGATAGTCATGGTTTCTCGACTATGGACATTGGATGTCGCTGATAACGGATCACATCATTAGGAGAATGATGTGATGGACAAGACCCAATCCTAAGCATAGCATAAAAGATCGTATAGTTCGCTTGCTAGAAGCTTTGCCAATGTCAAGTATCTCTTCCTTCGACCATGAGATCGTGTAACTCCGGTTACCGTAGGAGTGCCTTGGGTGTATCAAACGTCACAACGAATCGGGTGACTATATAGGTGCATTACGGTATCTCGAAAGTATCATTGGGTTGACACGGATCGAGACTGGGATTTGTCACTCCGTATGATGGAGAGGTATCTCTGGGCCCACTCGGTAATGCATCATCATAATGAGCTCAAGGTGACCAAGGTGTTGGCCACGGGATCATGCATTGCGGTACGAGTAAAGTGACTTGCTGGTAATGAGACTGAACAAGGTATTGGGATACCGACGATCGAGTCTCGGGCAAGTAACGTACCGATTGACAAAGGGAATTGCATACAGGATTTGATCGAATCCTCGACATCGTGGTTCAACCGATGAAATCATCGAGGATCATGTGGGAGCCAACATGGGTATCCAGACCCCGCTGTTGGTTATTGCCCGAGAGTCGTCTCGGTCATGTTCTGCGTGTCTCCGAACCCGTAGGGTCTACACACTTAAGGTTCGGTGATGCTAGGGTTAGTAGGAAGTCAAGTATGTGACTACCGAATGTTGTTCGAGTCCGGATGAGATCCGGACATCACGAGGAGTTTCGGAATGGTCCGGAGGTAAAGAATAATATATAGGAAGTGGTATTTCGCCATCGGAAAGTTTGGGGTCTCCGTAATGTCTGGGACCACCGGAAGGGTCCCGGGGGTCGACCGGGTGGGGCCACCTATCCCGGAGGGCCCCATGGGCTGAAGTGGGAGGGGAACCAGCCCATAGTGGTCTGGTGCGCCCCCCTAGGCCCACCCTCTGCGCCTAGGGTTGAAACCCTAGGTGTGGGGGGGCGCCCCACTTGGCTTGGGGGGCACTCCACCCCCTTGGCCGCCGCCCCCCCTTGGAGATTGGATCTCCAGGGCCCCCCCCTGGGGGCCTATATAAAGGGGGGGAGGGAGGGGGGCTGCGGTACCCATCTCCAAGGCGCAGCCCCTCCCCTCCCCAACACCTCTCCTCCTCCGTAAGCGCTTGGCGAAGCCCTGTCGGAGTACTGCTTCTCCACCATCACCACGCCGTCGTGCTGCCGGTGGAGCTGTCTTCCTCAACCTCTCCTTCCTCCTTGCTGGATCAAGACGGAGGAGACGTCGCTCGTCCCGTACGTGTGTTGAATGCGGAGGTGCTGTCCGTTCAGCACTTGGACATCGGTGATCTGAATCACGATCGAGTACGACTCCATCATCATCTTGCAAGCTTCCGCACGCGATCTACAAGTGGTATGTAGATGCAATCTCTCTCCCATTGCTCGTTGCTTAGATGAACTCATAGATGGATCTTGGTGAAGCCGTAGGAAAAAATTTAATTTTCTGCAACATTCCCCAACAGTGGCATCATGAGCTAGGTCTATGCGTAGTTCTCTAATGCACGAGTAGAACACAATTTGTTGTGGGCGTTGATATTGTCATCTTATTTGCCTCTACTAGTCTTTTCTTGCTCAACGGTATTGTGGGATGAAGCGGCCCGGACCAACCTTACACGTACGCTTACGTGAGACCGGTTCCACCGACTGACATGCACTAGTTGCATAAGGTGGCTGGCGGGTGTCTGTCTCTCCCACTTTAGTTGGAGCGGATTCGATGAACAAGGCCCTTATGAAGGGTAAATAGAAGTTGACAAAATCACGTTGTGGTGATTCGTAGGTAAGAAAACGTTTTGCTAGAACCCAATCGCAGCTACGTAAAAGATGCAACAACAATTAGAGGACGCCTAACTTGTTTTTGCAGCGATTGATCATGTGATGTGATATGGCCGAAGTTGTGATGAATGATGAATTGTGATGTATGAGATCATGTTCTTGTAATAGGATTCACGACTTGCATGTCGATGAGTATGACAACGGCAGGAGCCATAGGAGTTGTCTTTATTTTTTGTATGACCTGCGTGTCATTGAAGAACGCCATGTAAACTACTTTGCTTCATTACTAAACGCGTTAGTCATAGAAGTAGAAGTAGTCGTTGGCGTGACAACTTCATGAAGACACGATGATGGAGATCATGATGATGGAGATCATGGTGTCAAGCCGGTGACAAGATGATCATGGAGCCCCGAAGATGGAGATCAATGGAGCTTGATGATATTGGCCATATCATGTCACAACTATATAATTGCATGTGATGTTTATTATGTTTATGCATCTTGTTTACTTAGGACGACGGTAGTAAATAAGATGATCCTTACAAAATTTCAAGAAGTGTTCTCCCTAACGTGCACCGTTGCTACAGTTCGTCGCTTCTAAGAACCACGTGATGATCGGGTGTGATGGATTCTTACGTTCACATACAACGGGTGTAAGACAGTTTTACACAGCGAAAACACTTAGGGTTAACTTGACGAGCCTAGCATGTGCAGACATGGCCTCGGAACACGGAGACCGAAAGGTCGAACACGAGTCGTATGGAAGATACGATCAACATGAAGATGTTCACCGACGATGACTAGTCTGTCTCACGTGATGATCGGACACGGGCTAGTCAACTCGGATCGTGTAACACTTAGATGACTAGAGGGATGTCTAATCTAAGTGGGAGTTCATAATTTTGATTAAGAACTTTATTATCATGAACTTAGTCTAAAACCTTTGCAAATATGTCTTGTAGATCAATGGCCAATGCTAATGTCAATATGAACTTCAACGCGTTCCTAGAGAAAACCAAGCTGAAAGATGATGGCAGCAACTATACGGATCGGGTCCGAACCCGAGGATCATCCTCATAGCTGCCAGAAGCAATATGTCCTAGAAGGACCGCTAGGTGACGCTCCGTCCTGCAGAACCAAGACGTTATGAACGCTTGGCAAGCTCGTGCCGATGATTACTCCCTCGTTCGATGCGGCATGCTTTACAGACTTAGAACCGGGCTCCAAAAGCGTTTTGAGCATCACGAAGCATATGAGATGTTCAAGAGCTGAAACTAGTTTTCCAAGCTCATGCCCGGTCGAGAGATATGATGTCTCGACAAGTTCTACAGCTTGTAAGATGGAGGAAAACAGTTACATCGGTGAGCACATCCTCAAGATGTCAGGTTGCACAACCGTATGACCCGGTGAACATTAACCTCCCAGATGAGGCGGTCATTGACAGAATCCTCCGATCGCTCCCACCAAGCTACAAGAGCTTTGTGATGAACTACAACATGCAGGGGATGGTAAAGACCATTCTGAAGTGTTCTCGATTTGAAGTCGCAGAGGCTGAAATCAAGAAAGAACATCAAGTGTTGATGGTCAATAAGACCACTAAGTTCAAGAAGGGCAAGAGTAAGAAAAACTTCAAGAAGGACGGCAAAGATGTTGCCGCGCCCGTAAGCCGCTTGCCGGGAAGAAGTCAAAGAATGGACCCAAGCACGAGGCTGAGTGCTTTTATTGCAAGGGAAGGGTCTTCGAAGCGGAACGCCCCAAATACTTAGCGGATAAGAAGGCCGCAACACCAAAGGTATATTTGATATACATGTAATTGATGTGTACCTTACCAATTACTGTAGTAACTCCCGGTATTTGATACCGTGCCGTTGCTCATATTTGTAACTCACAGCAGGAGCTGCGGAATAAACGGAGACTGGCAAAGGACGAGGTGACGATGCGCGTCGGGAATGGTTCTAGAGTCGATGTGATCGCCGTCGGCACGCTGCCTCTACATTTACCTACGGGATTAGTTTTGAACCTCAATAATTGTTATTTAGTGCCAAGTTTGAGCATGAACATTGTATCTGGATCTCGTTTAATACGAGATGGCTACTCATTTAAGTCTGAGAATAATGGTTGTTCGATTTATATGAGAGATATGTTTTATGGTCATGCTCCAATGGTCAATGGTTTATTCTTAATGAATCTCGAGCGTAATATTACACATGTTCATAATGTGGATGCCAAAAGATGTAAAGTTGATAACGATAGTCCCACATACTTGTGGCACTGCCGTCTTGGTCACATTGGTGTCAAACGCATGAAGAAGCTCCATGCTGATGGACTTTTAGAGTCTCTTGATTATGAATCGTTTGACACATGCGAACCTTGCCTCTTAGGCAAAATGACCAAGACTCCGTTCTCCGGAACAATGGAGCGAGCAACCAACTTGTTGGAAATCATACATACCGATGTGTGCAGTCCAATGAGCATTGAGGCTCGCGGAGGATATCGTTATGTTCTCACTCTCACTGATGACTTAAGTAGATATGGGTATGTCTACTTAATGAAACACAAGTCTGAGACCTTTGAAAAGTTCAAGGAATTTCAGAGTGAGGTAGAGAATCAACGTGACCGAAAGATAAAGTTCCTACGATCAGATCGTGGAGGAGAATATTTAAGTCACGAATTTGGCACACACTTAAGGAAATGTGGAATCGTTTCACAACTCACGCCGCCTGGAACACCTCAGCGAAACGGTGTGTCCGAACGTCGTAATCGCACTCTATTGGATATGGTGCGGTCTATGATGTCTCTTACCGATTTACCGCTATCATTTTGGGGATACGCTCTAGAGACAGCTACATTCACTTTAAATAGGGCACCATCTAAATCCGTTGAGACGACACCGTATGAATTATGGTTTGGGAAGAAACCTCTCTCGCGTGCAAAACATGATCAACACCAGAACTCTATGGGTGTTCGATTCATCACAATGTAACTAGATTGGCGACTCTAGTGCAAGTGGGAGATTGTTGGAAATATGCCCTAGAGGCAATAATAAAAGTATTATTATATTTCAATGTTCATGATAATAGTCTTTTGTTCATGCTATAACTGTATTATCCGGAAATCGTAATACACGTGTGAACACTTAGACCCCAATATGTCCCTAGTGAGCCTCTAGTTGACTAGCCCGTTGTGTAGGATCGAAGAAGGTGAGAGTGTCTAGAGGGGGGGTGATTAGACTACTCGACAAGATAAAAATTATTCCTTTTGACAAAGACAAGTTTTTGGCAGATTTTGCATATCACACAAGTCAAGTAGCATACTACACATGCAATTCTAGAGTATGGGCAGCGGAAAGTAAATTGCACAAGTAGTAAAGAGAAGTGGAGAAGATCAAACGCAATTTGGAGACACGGAGATTTTTCTCGTGGTTCCGATAGGTGGTGCTATCGTCAATCCACGTTGATGGAGACTTCAACCCACGGAGGGTAACGGCTGCGAGAGTCCACGGAGAGCTCCACCCACGAAGGGTCCACGAAGAAGCAACCTTGTCTATGCCATCATGGCATACGCCCACGGAGGACTAGCCTTACTCGGGGTAGATCTTCACGAAGTAGGCGATCTCCTTGCCCTTACAAACTTCTTGGTTCAACTCCACATCTTGACGGAGGCTCCCAAGCGACACCTAACCAATCTAGGAGGCACCACCTCCAAAAGGTAATAGATGGTGTTGATGATGATGAACTCCTTGCTCTTGTGCTTCAAATGATAATCTCCCCAACACTCAACTCTCCTCACTGATTTGGCTGTGGTGGAAGAAAGGATTGAGTGGAAAGCAACTTGGGAAGGCTAGAGATCAAGCTTCATATGGTGGGAGTGGAGCAACTTGATCTCAACACAAGGGTAGGTAGTTTTCTTCTCGGAAATGTAAGGTAGGAGTGGTAGTTCTTTCTGATGGCTCTCTCCACGAATGAAGAGGGGGTGGAGGGTATTTATAGCCTCCACACAAAATCCAACCGTTACACACATTTGACCAATCTCGGTCGGACCGAAGTTGACAACTCGGTGAGACCGAAAGTTCAAATCATGTGAGCGTTGGGATTTTCGTGGGACCGAAAATACAATCTCGGTTAGTCCGATTCTTCCAAAGACTAGGGTTTGCCAATCTCGGTGGGACCGACTTCATCATCTCGGTGACACCGATTTGATGACGTATGTTCTGAAGCTTGGCAACACTAGTTTCGTGAGATCGAGTTGAGAATCGGAAAATCCAAGTTTCTAGGGTTTGGCTTTGTGGTGAGGTGGTTCATCTCGGTGTGGTGAGTTTAGGAAATCGGTGGGACCGAGATTACTTATGAGTGTATGTTGGAGTGAA
Organism: Aegilops speltoides; assembly: GCA_021437245.1. Lineage (NCBI taxonomy): Eukaryota > Viridiplantae > Streptophyta > Magnoliopsida > Poales > Poaceae > Aegilops > Aegilops speltoides. Next base: position 440,459,592 of record CM038145.1, on the reverse strand, counting down.
AGATTGCTGATAGTTAGGGAGATGTATCACTAAGCACTTTGAGCAACCAGATCATTATCATAACCTCATCCCCTTTTAATAGTATTGGCTTTCCTATGGACTCAATGTGATCTTGGATCACTAAACCAAAAATGGAGTCTTGAGCTTTTGCCAATGCTTGCCTTAGCATCTTGAGGGGTCCACCTCTTCAGTCCTTTTGCCATGCCAATGTGATTGACCTTCCTGAAACATACTTGATAAAAGTATTAGTCCAACCACAAAGTATGTTGTCATTAATTACCAAAACCACCCAGGGAGCAAATGTGCTTTCAATCTCCCCCTTTTTGGTAATTGATGGCAACACACAAAACAAGACATCAAAGCTTACTGAAAAGAAAGACAGAATTATCACTAAAGCTTTGACAAACACGTAGTACACAGGCTCCCCCTACAAGTGTGCAAGATTTTCATAGATTATGGTTTTGGACTACCACAAGCACACAAGAGAGAAAAACAAGATGTGCTACATGCAGCTTGGCTATATGCATCAGAGCAGATGAAAAGAAGTGAGTGATAATGCATATGTGCATGGTGATTTCTTGCAAACAAGTATTCACAAGCAAGTCACCATCATGCACATTCTGCAAGATGCATATACTTACCTTGAGGTTCCTTGGCATTGTACCTGAAGAAATAAAACTTGGGAAAACAAGATTAGATAACACAAGAGTATTTCTTCAACCAACAGCAAGAACATCAAGAGTACCAAGCCAGGGATGACATGTATAAAGAGTGTCACATATTGAGCACAAGCTTGAATCAGCAAACATGTCTCCCAAAACTAAAAGATTTTCAATGAACTCTGAGAGATTTTGCTTTCCATAAGATATCAATTGTGAGAGCAATGAAAGCAAAATCAAAAGAATGATGCCAAATGTAGTATCCAATGTGGAACACGGCAAAGCTTTGATGTGATTCTCTCCCCCTTAAGATAAGATTACTCTTCTTCTCCCCCTAAATCTTCTCTTCTCCCCTTATCTCCCCCTAAATCTTCTCCCCCTTTGACATAAAGTGCCGAAAAGGACAGCCGACTAGGAAGGTCAGGAAAGATGGAAGGAAAGAAGTGGGATCCTTAAGAATCACAACTGGGCAATAAGAAACATGCATGGAGAGTCATTGAGTGGAGCTGCAGAAGATGATATCCTGAAAGAAAATCGGTGACACCGAAGTGAGATGGATCGGTGGGTCCGAAAGTCTGGGACTTAGGGCAGATCCTTTTTCGGTCAGACCGAAATTGTTAAGTCGGTGACGCCGAGTTTAATTCCAAGGAAATACAGAAATAATTCAGCTCACTTTGCAAGGAATGTTTCAAAAGATTTGCAATGAATTTGTAAATGATTTGCAAGGAATTGATCAGAGCCAAAAGTATATTCACAAAGACAGAAGAATAGAAATGAAAAAGATCGCTAGATGAAGTTTTTTTTTGCAACTAGAAAGACTGCAAAAACATATGTACTTCATCTAGATAGGGGTCGGCGACTAGGTCACCTATGTTTGAGTATTTTGACTTAGGAGTCAAATGAGAACATTTGATCATAGGTCATACTCATCGTTGAAGCTCAAAATGGGGTTGCCATTTTTCGATTAAGCATTTGATGTGATCACATCTTATGAAGCTGCTTGTACTCATGACTTTGAGCAAAGCTCCTTAAAGATGTGAAGAACATACCTTGGGCTTGTTGTTGCTTTGCTCATGTAGGTGAACTTGATGTAGGTGCTCATTGAATGTGAAGTTGGAGCACCATTTCCACTTGTGTAGTTCATCTTCCTACATGGGTTAGGCAAGCAAGGAAATACTCTAGGGTATCCAAGATGACAAGAGTGAAATACTAGATGTATAAAGTGTCAAAAAGGATATGTGGAATTTTGTTCCTTGAGCTCAACATCCCAAAGGGCTAGATACTTGGTCAATGACAAGATTACTCATGATTTGAGTGTGTGGTAATCTTGTGGAATGTAGATCATCCAAGTACCTGCAAGGAGTTAGATGCAATACAAGGGGGCAAATGTGTCCAAGACATATGATCATCATCATAAGAGAAATATCAAGGATTAGTCAAGTAGGCTCATGCCTATCATGCATCAATGGAGTTTTCACTCCAAGTTTGAAGCATCAATGATGTTCAACTCACTCCTTAAGCGACAAAACATTTTCTCATCAAGAGGTTTTGTAAAGATATCAGCAAGTTGTTTGTCAGTACGAACATGCTTAAGATTGATGTCTCCCTTGGCAATGTGATCACGAATAAAATGGTGACGAACTTCAATGTGTTTCGTACGAGAGTGTTGCACGGGATTGTGTCCAATCTTAATTGCACTCTCATTGTCACAAAGTAAGGGAACATGTCTCTCATGTATCCCATAATCCTTAAGCGTTTGTGTCATCCATAGCAACTGAGCACAACATGAACTAGCAGCAATATATTCTGCTTCGGCAGTGGATAAAGATACCGAATTTTGTTTCTTGGAGGACCAAGATACAAGGGATCGACCAAGGAATTGACACGTACCCGAAGTTGACTTTCTATCAACCCTGTCTCCGGCATAGTCCGAGTCGGAATAGCCAACAAGATCGAAAGAGGCCCTCTTAGGATACCAAATGCCAAAGTTTGGTGTGTGTATCAAATATCTCACAATTCTTTTAACAGCTTTAAGATGACATTCTTTAGGGGCTGCTTGATATCGAGCACACATGCATACACTCAACATTATGTCAGGACGAGAAGCACAGAGATATAGTAGAGAACCAATCATGGATCGGTAAACCTTTTGATCAACAGGTTCTCCATCTTTAGTCAAGTCATTATGTCCACTAGTAGGCATGGGGTTCTCATACCTTTGCTTTCTTGCATGTTGAACTTCTTGAAGAGATCCTTGGTGTACTTTGTTTGTGAGACAAAGGTACCCTCCTTAGATTGCTTGATTTGCAACCCAAGGAAGAATTTGAGTTCACTCATCATGGACATCTCATACTTCTCCGACATGAGCTTTCCAAACTTCTCGCTAAAATGAGGGTTAGTTGAACCAAAGATAATATCATCAACATATATTTGGCACACAAATAGTTCACCATCAACCCTTTTCGTGAATAGCGTTGAGTCTATTTTACCAATCTCAAATCCTTTTTCAAGAAGAAAGCTAGTCAAGCATTTGTACCAAGCTCTAGGAGCTTGTTTAAGACCATAAAGAGCTTTGTGCAGCTTGTAAACATGATTAGGCTTTTTAGGATTCACAAATCCGGGAGGTTGTTTCACAAATACTTCCTCCTCAATTTCACCATTTAGGAAAGCACTTTTAATATCCATTTGATAGAGAGTAATGTCATGGTGATTGGCATAAGCAAGAAGAATGTGAATGGACTCAAGTCTAGCAACGGGGGCATAGGTCTCACCATAGTCCAAACCTTCGACTTGTGTGTAACCTTGAGCTACGAGACGAGCCTTGTTGCGGATGACTTGTCCATCTTCATCTTGTTTGTTCCGAAACACCCATTTGGTTCCAATGACGTTTTGATCATCCTTGGGCTTCTCCACCAAAGTCCATACATTGTTCCTCTCGAAATTGTGTACCTCTTCGTGCATAGCGTTCACCCAATCCGGGTCTTCAAGTGCTTCTTCTACCTTCATAGGTTCAAGACTAGAGATAAATGAGTAATGCTCACAAAAGTTAGCTAAGCGAGTTTTAGAGCGAGTAATTCTCCCGGAGTCGATGTCGTTCATCATTTGTTCCACGGGATGATTTTTCTTGACTCTTGCTCGGACTCGGGACAGCTTTTGTTGTGGTTGAGGCTGAGCTTCCTCATCATCCTCATCATCCTCTTCTTCTTCATTGTTGTTGGTGTTGTCTTGAGGTGGTGGAGAAGGAGGTTGTGGTGGATCTTCTTGTTGCACTTCCTCATCTTGGTGAGTTCCACTTGTGGAAGCCTCCATGTTGCCTTGAGGTTCATCTTGCCTTGAGGTAGGGGGCTCCACATATGTAGATGAGGTACTCTCCTTCACTTCCATGGGACGGATCTTTCCAATGGATAAATCTTGAATGGCTTCCGATGGGTCCTTGTCTCCTACATCAATAGGCATTTGCTCTACTTATGAGCCATTAGATTCATCAAACTTCACATCTACCGTCTCTTCAACCTTTCGGTGAAATTATTGTAGACACGGTAGGTGTGGGAGTTTGATCCATAACCGAGGAAAAAGCCTTCATGAGTTTTAGGAGCAAATTTAGACCGACGATGCTTATCAAGGATATAGCATTTTGAACCAAAGACACGAAAGTATCCCACTTGGGGTTTGTTACCGGTGAGGAGCTCGTATGAAGTCTTGCCGAGGAGCTTGTGAAGATAAAGCCTGTTGATAGCATGACAAGCTGTCTCGACGGCTTCTCCCCAAAAGTGCTTCGGTGTCTTGTATTCATCAAGCATCGTTCTCGCCATCTCTATGAGCGTTCGGTTCTTCCTCTCAACAACTCCATTTTGTTGAGGTGTGTACGTAGCCGAGAACTCATGTAGAATCCCTTCCTCATCGAGAAAAGAGTCCACATGGGCGTTCTTGAACTCCGTTCCATTGTCACTCCGAACTTTCTTGATCTTCACCTCAAATTGATTTTGGGCCTTTCTGGCAAAGGTTTTGAAGATTCTCTGAACCTGCGATTTGTCATCAAGGAAAAATACCCACGTAAATCTGGAATAATCATCAACTATAACTAGACCAAAGGAGTTACCACCAAGGCTTTTGTAAGCATTGGGACCTAAGAGATCCATATGAAGAAGCTCAAGCGGTCTCCTTGTGGTCATGATGTTCTTCACGGATGACTTCCACCTACTTGTTTTCTGCCGACAAGCACTACAAAGTCTATCTTTGTCAAAGAGAACATCTTTAACACCAAGAATATGATCACCTTTGATTAGCTTGTCTAGATTACGCATACCAACATGTCCAAGCCTTCTATGCCATAACCAACCTTTAGCAGATTTAGCAATGAAGCAAGTTCTAGGTTGAGCTTTCTTAGTGAAATCAACAATGTATAGATCACCTCTACGGATACCGGTAAAAACCATGTTATGATTGTCACGACGAAAGACTTGGCAATCTACTTTGGTGAATAGCACATTGAATCCAAAGTCAGCTAATCTAGACACGGAAAGTAAATTGTATCCAAGTGATTCAACAAGCATGACATTTTGAATAGAGCTATCATGAGATATGGCCACCTTACCAAGGCCAAGTACCTTACCCTTGGAGTTGTCTCCAAAAGTCACATACTTGCGTGGACCATCGTTCTTTGCAAGCTCTCGAAACATGTCTTCGTCTCCGGTCATGTGATCGGTGCATCCACTATCAAGAATCCACTCTTTTCCACCGGATATGTAGTCTCTCAGATTCGCCATAAGATTGAGACTCTTCATGATCTTGTCTAGCTCGGTGTCCGAATCAGAGTAATCGTCATCATGCTCATGCTCATCATCATATTGACCCATAGATTGTTCATCATCAATACCTAGGTCAATTTGACAACGACTTGCATTAGTTTTGTCAATGTGACAATAATCATCGGAATGCAATACAAGAGCATTTCTAATTAGATCATTGATAAGACAAGGATCACCCTTCTTTTTCATAAGATCACGAAGCTCAAAGAAGCATTTATCAAAGTTGGGATCATTGGGAAGCATCATATCAAATTCAATAGTCTTGTATAGAATTTCATCAAGACCTCTCAAAGAGTGGTCGGATAAAGTTCTTCCAAGAACTTCCATATAGCATAGGCGCACTCAAAGTTTGTGACAAGCTTAAGCAAGTTATCGGGCAAACCTCTAATGATAAGATTTACAGTTCTAAGGTTCTGAAGCAAATCAAGCTCTTCATCCATGGTAGGGTGCAAGGGGTCAAATGGAGGCACATATGGGGTTTCAACATATTTGCAAGTTATACATCTTAAAGATAATAAGCATTTCAATCCTCCACGAGTTATAGGACACTCCATCAAGAATAGGCACTCTATGGCTAACACTCCCAAATGTGACACGTCCATCTTCCTCCAATGGTGTGTAAACCAAAGCAATGGAGACCAATGCTCGATACCAATTGTAGGATCAAGAAGGTGAGAGTGTCTAGAGGGGGGTGATTAGACTACTCGACAAGATAAAAATTATGCCTTTTGACAAAGACAAGTTTTTGGCAGATTTTGCATATCACACAAGTCAAGTAGCATACTACACATGCAATTCTAGAGTATGGGCAGCGGAAAGTAAATTGCACAAGTAGTAAAGAGAAGTGGAGAAGATCAAACGCAATTTGGAGACACGGAGATTTTTCTCGTGGTTCCGATAGGTGGTGCTATCGTCAATCCACGTTGATGGAGACTTCAACCCACGGAGGGTAACGGCTGCGAGAGTCCACGGAGGGCTCCACCCACGAAGGGTCCACGAAGAAGCAACCTTGTCTATGCCATCATGGCATACGCCCACGGAGGACTAGCCTTACTCGGGGTAGATCTTCATGAAGTAGGCGATCTCCTTGCCCTTACAAACTTCTTGGTTCAACTCCACATCTTGACGGAGGCTCCCAAGCGACACCTAACCAATCTAGGAGGCACCACCCTCCAAAAGGTAATAGATGGTGTTGATGATGATGAACTCCTTGCTCTTGTGCTTCAAATGATAATCTCCCCAACACTCAACTCTCCTCACTGATTTGGCTGTGGTGGAAGAAAGGATTGAGTGGAAAGCAACTTGGGAAGGCTAGAGATCAAGCTTCATATGGTGGGAGTGGAGCAACTTGATCTCAACACAAGGGTAGGTAGTTTTCTTCTCGAAATGTAAGGTAGGAGTGGTAGTTCTTTCTGATGGCTCTCTCCACGAATGAAGAGGGGTGGAGGGGTATTTATAGCCTCCACACAAAATCCAACCGTTACACACATTTGACCAATCTCGGTCAGACCGAAGTTGACAACTCGGTGAGACCGAAAGTTCAAATCATGTGAACGTTGGGATTTTCGGTGGGACCGAAAATACAATCTTGGTTAGTCCGATTCTTCCAAAGACTAGGGTTTGCCAATCTCGGTGGGACCGACTTCATCATCTCGGTGACACCGATTTGATGACAGAAGGTTACAGAAGCTTGGCAACACTAGTTTCGGTGAGACCGAGTTAAGAATCGGAAAATCCGAAGTTTCTAGGGTTTGGCTTTGTGGCTGAGGTGGTTCATCTCGGTGTGACTGAGTTTAGGAAATCGGTGGGACCGAGATTACTTATGAGTGTATGTTGGAGTGAAAGATTGCTGATAGTTAGGGAGATGTATCACTAAGCACTTTGAGCAACCAGATCATTATCATAACCTCATCCCCTTTTAATAGTATTGGCTTTCCTATGGACTCAACGTGATCTTGGATCACTAAACCAAAAATGGAGTCTTGAGCTTTTGCCAATGCTTGCCTTAGCATCTTGAGGGGTCCACCTCTTCAGTCCTTTTGCCATGCCAATGTGATTGACCTTCCTGAAACATACTTGATAAAAGTATTAGTCCAACCAAAAAGTATGTTGTCATTAATTACCAAAACCACCCAGGGAGCAAATGTGCTTTCACGTTGTGATCAATAGATAGTCATGGTTTCCTGACTATGGACATTGGATGTCGTTGATAACGGGATCACATCATTAGGAGAATGATGTGATGGACAAGACCCAATCCTAAGCATAGCATAAAAGATCGTATAGTTCGTTTGCTAGAAGCTTTGCCAATGTCAAGTATCTCTTCCTTCGACCATGAGATCGTGTAACTCCGGTTACCGTAGGAGTGCCTTAGGTGTATCAAACGTCACAACGAATCGGGTGACTATAAAGGTGCATTACGGTATCTCCGAAAGTATCATTGGGTTGACACGGATCGAGGCGGGATTTGTCACTCCGTGTGACGGAGAGGTATCTCTGGGCCCACTCGATAATGCATCATCATAATGAGCTCAAGGTGACCAAGGTGTTGCCACGGGATCATGCATTGCGGATGCGAGTAAAGTGACTTCTTTGGTAACGAGACCGAACAAGGTATTGGGATACCGACGATCGAGTCTCGGGCAAGTAACGCATCGATTGACAAAGGAATTGCATACAGATTTGATCGAATCCTCGACATCGTGGTTCAACCGATGAAATCATCGAGGATCATGTGGGAGCCAACATGGGTATCGGACCCGCTGTTGGTTATTGCCCGAGAGTCGTCTCGGTCATGTCTGCGTGTCTCCGAACCCGTAGGGTCTACACACTTAAGGTTCGGTGGACGCTAGGGTTAGTAGGAAGTCAAGTATGTGACTACGAATGTTGTTCGAGTCCGGATGAGATCCGGACATCACGAGGAGTTTCGGAATGGTCCGGAGGTAAAGAATAATATATAGGAAGTGGTATTTCGCCATCGGGAAAGTTTGGGGTCTCCCGTAATGTACCAGACCACCGGAAGGGTCCGGGGTCCACCGGTGGGGCCACCTATCCCGGAGGGCCCCATGGGCTGAAGTGGGAGGAACCAGCCCATAGTGGGCTGGTGCGCCTCTAGGCCCACCCTGCGCCTAGGGTTGAAACCCTAGGGGTGGGGGGGCGCCCCACTTGGCTTGGGGGGCACTCCACCCCCCAGCGCCGCCGCCCCGGAGATTGGATCTCCAGGGCAGCCTCTGTGGGGGCCTATATAAAGGGGGGGAGGGAGGGGGCTGCGGTACCCATCTCCAAGGCGCAGCCCCTCCCCTCCCCAACACCTCTCCTCCTCCGTAAGCGCTTGGCGAAGCCCTGTCGGAGTACTGCTTCTCCACCATCACCACGCCGTCGTGCTGCCGGTGGAGCTGTCTTCCTCAACCTCTCCTTCCTCCTTGCTGGATCAAGACGGAGGAGACGTCGCTCGTCCCGTACGTGTGTTGAACGCGGAGGTGCTGTCCGTTCAGCACTTGGACATCGGTGATCTGAATCACGTTCGAGTACGACTCCATCATCACCTTGCAAGCTTCCGCACGCGATCTACAAGTGGTATGTAGATGCAATCTCTCTCCCGTTGCTCGTTGCTTAGATGAACTCATAGATGGATCTTGGTGAAGCCGTAGGAAAAATTTTAATTTTCTGCAACGTTCCCCAACAGCTTGTCCATGGGTTGAGGTCATCAAGCACTCCGCCTGTATTGAAGGTGCCCGTCGGGCCCTTGCTCGTGCAAAGGTGCACTAGGGCAGGATGGACGCTGAGAAGCTTGTGACGGACGCGCCACCGGCGGGCAAGGAGTATCGCACGCCCGAGATGTATTATAAGGGTGTCATGAAGGGTGCCCGCATGATTGCGGGTGAGTGCTCCAAAGATGTAATATTTGAGTAGACTCGCATTTTGTTATCCTGTGCACTGAAAACTTTGTTCATGTGCGCTAAGCAACGCTTGTTAATTTAAAATATTACCTTCTGTGCGGCCGTTTATCAAATCTAAGAGATGGCAAATCGTCGGCTTCAGCCCCCATGCCACGAGTGCTGGGGTGTTCGGGATAAATTTGAGCACTCTTGTTCCCAATGTCGGTGTCAAAACCGGCGGATCTTGGGTAGGGGGTCCCGAACTGTTCGTCTAGGCGGATGGTAACAGGAGACAAGGGACACGATGTTTTTATCCAAGTTCGGGCCCTCTCGATGGAGGTAAAACCCTACTCCTGTTTGATTGATATTGATGATATGGGTAGTACAAGAGTGGATCTACCACGAGATCAAAGAGGGTAAACCCTAGAAGCTAGCCTATGATATGATTGTTGTTGTGTCCTATGGACTAAAACCCTCCGGTTTATATAGACACCGGAGAGGGCTAGGGTTACACAGAGTCGGTTACAATGGTAGGAGATCTACATATCCGTATCGCCAAGCTTGCCTTCCACGCCAAGGAAAGTCCCATCCGGACACGGGACGAAGTCTTCAATCTTTTATCTTCATAGTCTTGGAGTCCGGCCGATGATGATAGTTCGGCTATCCGGACACCCCCTAGTCTAGGACTCCCTCAGTCGGCCTCCGGCGTCGGCGGTGTCTGCGTGCGTGGGCTTGACGGGTCCTCTGTGCTTGGCGGCGTGGTTTCTGCACTGCGGGCAGTCTCGGCGGCATCGTCGGTCGGGGCATCGTCGGTCGGGCTTGTCGGCGGCGTCGGCGTGTGCGTGGGCGTGGGCGGCGTCGTCGTGGGCGTGGCGCGGGCGGCGGCGTCGACGGAAGCTGGTCCAGGATGAGGCTGACATGCGCCCTGTACCACGCCTTGACCGCCTCGTCGGTGCTCTGGAGCATGTCCGTCCCGCCCACCAGGAAAGCCAGGTCGGTGTTCCTCTTCTTCGTGGCGACATCGGTCCAGACCAGGTCGAGTTTGACGGCGCTTGTCGACATCAACGCCGACCACCGCGCCTCGGTCTTCTCCTCCCGGAGGATGGCCCGGCTTTGTCGTCGGCGGCGATCTTGGATGGATTCCTGGACGCGAGCGGTGGCCGCGTCGGCCTGCTTCCCCTTCTTGGCGCCCTTGTTGCCGTCGGGCCGCCCTTCTGACGCGCCCGGAGCCGGCGCGTCCGGTTTGTATGTCTCCTTGGCCTTCTCGAGGTTGCGCCGGACTTCCGCCCACTTGTCGCACTTGTCAATGCGCTTGTAGACGTGGAGGTACTTGAACTCGGTGTCGTTGTTGCTCTGCCTATATAGGCCGAACATGCGCAGCAACTGCGTGGGGACAAACAAACAGTTAGCGGGCGCGCACACGGCGAAGAGAGACGGGAGGCCGGCGTGGCATACCTGATCCTCAATGCTGGTGTCGCTCTCCGGGCGAGCGGCCACCTCCTCGACCACACCATGCCATTTGTTGCGCGCCCCCTGGATGCGCCACCAATGGTTCGCCGTCGCCTTCGCCCCGCGCTGCATGTAGACGCCTTTGAAGTAGGGGTCGACGAGCTTGCGCTCGTCGAACTCGGCCTTGATGCGCACCCAGTACGTGTCGATGCTCTGGTTCGCGCCGGTGGTTGGGTCGAGTCAGACGACTTTCCATGCCTCGGCGAGGCATTCCTCCTCCTTGGACGCCCACTTGATGCGCGGCTCGGCGACCTGGCCATCCGTTTCTTCTTCTTTCGCCTCCTCGCCGGCTCCTCCTCGTCCTCGTCCTCCTCCTCGTCCTCTTCCTCCTGCTCCTCGTCGCCGTAGCCGAGCTCGCCGTCCATGCCGCCACTGAGATCCACCGCCTCATCCGCGGTGAACCCCGGAGACGCGGCGGCCGCGGCCGATCCCTCCGCGATGATGTCGTCCATGTCGGCCTCGGTCTCGTCGGCGTCGCCGAGGTGCGAGAAGGGCAGTGCGCAACGGCAGAGAGGAGGCGTCGGGGAGGACGCGTACGCGGACGGCGAGTAGTTGTATGGAGGGTACTGCACGCCGGTGAAGGCGGGCGAGGGCGTGCGCTGGGCCGGGTGTCCATGGGGGAACGTGACATTTGGGTTGAACCCACCGTGCACGTCCCCGTCGGCGTAGCCCGGCGATCCCCATGGCTGCGGCGTCGGAGACCCGACACCTTGATGGCCCCATGGCGCGTACTGCGCGTGGTTGCCGGGGGGATTCATCATCCCCGCGCGCGCCGCCTCGGCCTCGGCTTGGTCCGCGGACAAGGAGAAAATTTCTCCCTCTCTACACCGCGCTGCTCTCTCTCTCTCTCTCATCAATTTGCTTCAAATATTCATCAGCTTCAACCCATTACATGTGCGTTTACAGTGGTGGGGGGAGGGAATGCCAGAAAAAACACGCAGAGTTTAGAGTGAGGCTTAGAAGCTTTGAAGCCAAGCTACAAGAACAGATTTACAAATCAAACGTTTTACATGACAACGTGAAATTGGTAAAATGGGAAAACATATAACTAACAAGAAATTTACGATCCTCTATTTTTAAACTAGTACATGCTTTATATATAAAGCAAAACAAACCAAAGTACACGGCTGAAGGATATAATATGATGGAAAGGCCCCTTACAAAGCAGATCAAAAGATTAAACATAAACATAAAACAAGCCTAACACTTTGCTGAGGCCCGACCGAAGACTCTTGAGCTCCATGACAACACCCCCAAGAGGATGATGGCGCGAAGCGTCGCTGCTGCCGAGTCTGACCACAGACAAAGGTTTTCACTTGAAGACCTGGCACAAGAACAAGATCCACGACGACGTCTTCAAGAAGCAAGCGACGCCCACGGAGTAGAGCTAGACGGCATAGAGGTAGAAATAGTTTATGCAGGGCAGATATAAGACGTGCCGGCGCCCAATTTGAGCTCACTGTCCGGTTTCCACCAGTGCCGGAGATCATGCGCATGTTTGGGCTGGAACCTGCTTTTCCACAGCGTCACCGATGGCAGAAGGTGCGTCTGCTCCTTGTCCTTGCCAAGCAGAGCCCAGGAGAGCACGTCGCAGTGCGAGAGTGCCATCGACCAGATGCCAACACGGGTGAAGATCTTCTTGAACTTGTCCCGGCCCCCGAAGTGGTCCTTGAACCAGATGCCAACACGGGTTAAACTTTCCTTGAACTCCTCCCGCGCCTCAAAGTAGCCGATGAAGCCCCGGCAGATCCAGTCATCCTCGTGCACGTACAGATTCGGCACCCAAGCGGAGACCCGCCTGAACGACTTCTCCCTGCGCTTCCGATGGGAGACCAAGACCAATCCCGCAGCGGCCTTCAAGAGGCTACTCGCGAAGTAGAAGTGCCTCTTGGCCACCGGATCGGCCTTCAAGAGGTTGAGCAACTTGATGGACGTTATAAACGCTACGTACGGTGGGTTGAAGAGGAAGGCTGGAAGGTTGAGCGGCTCCTCCCGCTCCATCATGTGCCGTCCCACGACCTGCGCCACAGCCGCTCCGAGAGAGTGGCCGGCCAGCCAGATGAAGCCGTCTTGGCCCTCCTCCCGCATAAGTCCCTCGATCTTGGCGCACGCTTGCACGCAGCGCGTGCGTTTCTCCAGTTTGTTCATCACTATTTTCAGGTCATAGTAGTAGTCTCGAATATTCGTCCGGGTGCCCCTGAAGGCGACGACGTACCGTGGAGCGCACGGGTGGCCGGCCGTGTGCTTGAAGATGGCGCCGTAGATGGTGCTGCTGCACTTGGTGTCTCTCATCTCATCGTCGAGGCGGAAGCCAAAGCTTTCCCACCACGCCGGCGCCAGCTTAACCGCCCTGTCCTTCGCTCTGTCGTTCTCGTGGACGTAAACGCCTTTGACGAGGCAGGCGGCGATGCGGCGGCGGTGCTCCTCCTTGGCCCTGTGATATATATGGAGGGAGGGAGAAATCAACCTAGGCAGTGCCTCCCCTTTGGATTTCCATTACAGAAATCACGCGGTTCACCTAAGAACAAGCTACTGCAGCAGAATCGAAAGGTTTTATTATCAAGACCAAGCTAGGTACCACTTCTCAAGAGGACGATCCCCCGGGAGAAACAAAAGTGGAGGAGAGACGACAGCGCCAACCAGGTTCGAGAGCATAAATACAACGCTAAATAACTGGCGGCCAATACATACATACTCGAGAGACTCGAGAACTTGCGCCACGCGTGAGCACCATACGTAAATCGGGCTTGCGCATATAGAGGACATACATACGTACCAGTCAATCTCGTCGAGGTCCATCATATCCTTCAGCCGAATGAGGTAGAAGCGGTCGAGGTCGTCGGCGGAGTTTGAACCCTTACGTATACCCATCGGCCAATATGATGCGCGCGCTTGATCGACCTAATAAGCTAGCTAGCTAGCTAAAGGTCTAGAGGTGGCAGAAGCAAGCCTAGCTATGATCTGATCTGGAACTCGAGCTTCTTCTTTTCTTTCGGAAATGAGCTAGCTAGTACTGAGCCCTATTGGCTTTGCTATGCTTATGTAGGAGTACGTACAAGTTTACAAGTAGCTGTCACTCGTTTAATGATGGGTTTCTGAGAATAGTAAGCAGCTCGTTAATCTTCGGGGAAACAAGGAAGAAGGTGCAGCATGACTGAACTGTCAGTGTCTGGTGCGTCGGTGCGTGGACACGTGGATAACCATAGGCCGTGGGATGGAAGTGTACGTACGTACTCTTCCACTCAAATCCTCGCGTTATGTCGATTGGGATTGTTGACCCCGTGAGATGCCCGTAACCATCCGTGCGTCTAGGATTGTCGAGAGCAATGTTACACATACGGGATGTGTTTTACGGATTCAACGGACATTAGGTGAAGGTTTCTGATTGGAGATTAGGAGAGAAGCGGGGCCCACCCCCTGAATATCAGAGGGAGGAGATTGATTAGCGTTGTTGACCCCGTGAGATGCCCCGTAACCATCCGTGCGTCTAGGATTTTCGGTCGATTGATCCCTTTGGGACGTTGCCAACTTGGCATGCAGAAATGCACACCCCGTACGTGTCCAGTTTTACGCCATCCGTCCGGTGCCCCTGATCGAATGGTCCCCCACACTTTTCTTCTTTGCCAGAATACGACATTCGGACATTGTCATACCAGTATCTGAATTAGGATGACTGGAGCTATTGAGAAAGCTGGGACGAACTTGAAAATCAGAAAATGACTCGTTTGACAAATTTCCAGCCTCCCACGCAGCTGCGATTCAGATTGGCTGGCTTGCCATGGCAACGCGGGGTCGCCGGAGACCTGGTGCTCGTGCCCTCTATCATGGCGGACGAGGGGGTGGGCCAGGCGACTGCGGCGATGGGACAGGAGACTGCGGCGGCGACGACCGACGAAGCCAGCCAACTTGGAGCGGGCGACTGGCGGCAGAGAAAAGGGCCAACTCAGTTGCGTCGACCCGGATTCGCTGACTTTGCCGCAGGATCAAGAATCGTAGGCTGAGATTTGCCGAATCACTGTTCACGCAAATCACTATTATTCCTACTGTAGCACCCGATCTGAGCCGCCGCTTTTCAATCCGACGGACGAGACTGGGGCCTTTGCCATGGCAAGTCAGCCAATCTGAATCCCAATTCTGTGGAGAATTGACGTGGAAGCGTACGTGACTTAAAACCAGAAACCGACTGGTTTGACAATTTCTCAGCCTAGGTAAAACCAGAAAGACGAATTTGCTAATTAACATTGATGCAAAAAGCCGCTCCAAAAGAACAACAATAAGCAGACGGAGTTGACGCTGATTAAAGTAAAACTCCAAGAAGATATATTATTAGAATGTTCTCGCGCTACTAAAGAAATCGTTTTCGTTGCGCAGAAATTGTTTTTATACTTCATGCATTAGAATCCTCAAGGGACACACGAAAGTTTTTCTTCTATTTGCTATGTCCACATATTATACGGAAAACGACTATGTAACATAGTGGAATTAAACGCTTCAAAGTTACCTGAATGACGGTCATGCACACAATTCTTCTCTTGAAATCAAATGAAACGGAAGTCCCAAAGTACATTCACGTCATCACATAGAAAAAATAACATGAAACAACATCATTATTATTATGCCAACTGGGACCTGTTGGGGATATACATAACAGGTAGGCCCACGAAGGGTCGAAATATCATGAAGCATGGGGTCCACACAACATGTGGGTCCAGGTCAATTTCATACAGACACACTATCCACTCGGACAAACAGCATACTATCCACTCGACCAAGCAACATACCATCCACTCGGATGACAGTTCACCACTCGACCATACGACTCACTCGGATATAAGAAGACCAGCAGGCAGCAAAGCAGTCGACATCTTTCTAATAGTGAGGGCTTAATAGTGGGCTGGCATTATGGCATTCATACCCCACTTTGTAACATAGGAGGTGAGGGGGTGGCGCACTCTATATAAGCCACCCCCACCACTAGACTAGGGGGGCTTTTCTTCCACCTCTCTCTCTTTCACCATTAGTCTCAGGATTTAGCTCAGGCACGGGGATCCGTTCCTCTCTTCCACACACACACATTGTAATCTCTGGATGTATACTCAGATAAAACAAAGCCTCTCCGGAGCACGAGACGTAAGGTTGTTATCTCCACCGTAAGAGGCCCGAACTCGTTAAAACCACCGTGTCACCCATATGCATCTCGATAGATCATGCTCCGTTATCCTACCCCTATTCTACTGTCAGACTTAGAACCACGACAGTTGGCGCCCATCGTGGGGCATGGCGTCTATCGAGCCATGATGCAAATGGTTTTATTTCTTCAATCTTCGTCCGTCGATCAACAATCATCAATGGAGGGTTTGATCCAGGATGTTCCGGACATCACTCCATTTACAGGAGGATAAAATACTCCTAATCATACAAAAGGATCAGGGAGTTGCTCATTTCAACTTCTCCTCTTTACAATCAAACATTACAATGATCTAACAATGGTTTATTCTTCTTATGTATGCACACGAGCTTATACAAAAGGACGCCTCCTTTTGTTTCAATTGGTGGCTCGACTCCTGGACGATAAAGCGTCGTCGTCCGTCCATCATCATCTGCGAACTCATCAACGACGCCGTCGCCGAGTGCCCGCACACGCACAGCCGCTAAAGCTCGGCCTGGCTCCCTGACCGGCTGAGCACGACGGCCGGCGGTCAACCCAGTTCCTCGGGCGACAAGGCGCTGCTGCCGGCAATCCGCCAAATTCCGCGGGTGTCGAAGCGCGACTCCGACCGGCGCACGGCTCCGGCTTTCCGAGCAGTGAAGCACGATCACCAGCGCTCGCGTCAGCCTCGTCCTTGGCTGCGCCGACCCGCGACTCCCGCGCCTGGACTGCGGCCAGCTGCTCATCCTCCCTCGTCAGCTTCTCCAGCGTGGTCGCTGTGGCACGCGCGCGGATCCACCCGTCGCTCTTCCGGGTGCACGGTTCTTCGCTCCATCGCCGTTTGCTGGTCGTGGTTTTCCTTTCTCCTTTAACCATGCAAGGTGAGTGGGCCATCTCCTCCTTGATTACCTGCATGCAGGTTAATGCGGAGTACAGGCAACGGAAGGGCGTGATGATCTCCAACGTCAAATTAATTGGCTGCCTCATTAAGCGGCCAATTGATGAATTAATAACGCCACTTATCTGATTGCTAGGCCATGGACCCTAGTTAATTCGTGCATGGATGCATGTATGACTGACCATCGGGCCTTGAACTTCCTGGCCGTGCTTGCTAGTAACTTGCAGGGTCACCCGATGAATCTTCCACTCAGACAGCTGCGAACCCGATTCGTCCAGAGTTCACACAGATGGATCCACTCGGATTCAGACTCAAGTTCACTAGGCCATGGACCCTAGTTCACTCGGCCGCCTACGCGTCGTCGCTGACGCGCCTTCATCGCCCAGCTGCCCGTGCACCGTTGCTCAGCTGGACGCGTCTTCATCACTCAGCGGCTCGTGCATCGCCATTCTGCGGTGTCCTCGTCAACCACGCGGCGACGATCGCGGCGGTGGGTGCACGGACCGGACGTAGCACCAACGCCGAGGATGCCCACGTCTCCGATCACAACATGACGGAGCCACCGGTCTCCGCCCGCACGCAGCCTCGCACGAGAACGCCGTCCCGCACTCGGATTCATCTCAGCCGCCTCACCTTGCAATGGATCCGCGCCAAAAACTGCCGCCGCCATGGCTGATCAGGGAGCTCTGCGCCCTGCCTTTCACTTTCCCTCTAATCTTAATTCCATCCCATTTATCTCATGCATGCAGGAGATAAATGGCCGTGGGAGACGTCCATTGCATGCATGAATGGCTTTGACTCTCACTTAATTAGCGTTAAACCACTTTCATGCAGATTAATTCGGTGCTAGACGTGGATAACTTCTCCCACGCGCTTTGGATCCGGTCTGCCTGCAAGCGATCAAGCCGCCCGCCTCCATCAAATGGAATAGTGCTTGTGGGCACATCCATGCCGAACCTCACCGAGGCCTCCAAGCCCAGCACTCCGCGTCGGCCTGCCCAGCCAGCTCCACACCGACCAGATCGCAGCACAGTTGTGATCCCCTCGGACCAGCGGGTGCACTCGGATGAGGAGTCCACTCGGACTGCACTCACTCGACTGTGAAGCCCATGGGTTCACTCGGCCAGTTCGCCTGGTACTACTTGGTCGGCTAGCATCCAGAACATCATCGACAACAACAGCGGCAGTTATGGCGGCCGGTCCGCATCACCTTTGTTCCAATGAACGACTCGGCTCTAGAACGGTGAAGCACCGTAATCAACTGCTCGACAAGCCATCATCACTCGATCGTCCGCGCGTCGCCGCTCGGCCGCACGCATCTTCATCACTCGGCCACCCCGCACGTCGCCACTCCGCGGGACGGGTCTACTTCACTCGGACGCCTCGCATGTCGCCACTTCGTGGGACGGGTTTACTTCACTCGTCCGCCCCGCGCATCGCTACTCTGCGGGACGCGTCTACTTCAGCCGGACTCCCCGCGCGTCACCACTCCGCGGGACGCGTCTACTTCACCAGGACGCCCCGCGCATCGTCACTCCGCGGCACGCGTCTACATCATCCGGATGCTTCACGCGTCGCCACTCTGCGGGACGCGTCTACTTCACCAGACGCCCAAGATCGCCACACTCGCAGCGCACGCGTCTACATCATCCGGATGCTTCACGCGTCGCCACTCTGCAGGACGCGTCTACGTCACTCGGACGCCCCGCATCGGTTGGTCACCTCATCACCACTCGGTAACCCCGCGACACAGTTTTTACAATCTCATAAATGATTGTTATTCTTTTTATATGCTCTCAATCCCCCAGTGGGTGACTTAGTTGCGAATCCGTCTCGCCTAAGTTTAAAAAATCCTACCGAGTGGAGAGCAACCCTCCCACTCGGGGGCTTAGCTGCAGTCCAGTACTCGCCTAAGTTTCAAAAAAAAAATCCTACCGAGTGAAGAGCAACCCTCCCACTCGGGGGCTTAGCTGCAGTCCAGTACTCGCCTAAGTTTCAAAAAAATCCTACCGAGTGGAGAGCAACCCTCCCACTCTGGGACTTAGCTGCAGTCCAAGACTAGCCTAAGTTTCAAAAAATCCTACCGAGTGAAGAGCAACCTCCCACTCGGGGCTTAGCTGCAGTCCAAGACTAGCCTAAGTTTCAAAAAAATCCCACCGAGTGGAGAGCAACCTCCCACTCGTGGGCTTAGCTGCAGTCCAAGACTCGCCTAAGTTTCCAAAAATCCTGCCGAGTGGAGAGCAACCTCCCACTGGGGCTTAGCTGCAGTCCAAGACTACGCCTAAGTTTCAAAAAATCCTACCGAGTGAAGAGCAACCTCCCACTCGGGGCTTAGCTGTAGTCCAAGCTCGCCTAAGTTTCAAAAAATCCTACCGAGTGGAGAGCAACCTCCCACTGGGGCTTAGCTGTAGTCCAAGCTCGCCTAAGTTTCAAAAAATCCTGCCGAGTGGAGAGCAACCTCCCACTCGGGGCTTAGCTGCAGTCCAAGACTCGCCTAAGTTTCAAAAAATCCTACCGAGTGGAGAGCAACCCTCCCACTCGGGGGCTTAGATGCAGTCCAGTACTCGCCTAAGTTTAAAAACACAATACAGGTTGGTCACCTCATAACCACTCGGCCGCCCCGTGCGTCGCCACTCGGTTGGTCACCTCATCACTACTCAGCCGCCCCGTGCGTCGCCACCAGGTTGGTCACCTCATAACCACTCGGCCGCCCCGTGCGTCGCCACCAGGTTGGTCACCTCATCACCACTCGGCCGCCCTGCCGCCACCAGTTGGTCACCTCATAACCACTCGGCCGCCTGCCGCCACCAGTTGGTCACCTCATAACCGATCGGCCGCCCCTGCCGCCACCAGGTTGGTCACCTCATAACCACTCGGCCGCCCCGTGCGTCGCCACTAGGTTGGTCACCTCATAACCACTCGGCCGCCCCGTGCGTCGCCACCAGGTTGGTCACCTCATAACCACTCGGCCGCCCCGTGCGTCGCCACCAGGTTGGTCACCTCATAACCACTCGGCCGCCCCGCGCGTCGCCATCGGTTGGTCACCTCATCAGCACTCGGCCGCCCCGTGCGTCGCCAATTGGTTGGTCACCTCATCAACACTCGGCCGCCCCGCGCGTCGCCACTCGGTTGGTCACCTCATCACCACTTGACCGCCCCGCGCGCCTTCAGACAGCTAAGTCATTTTACATTCTGTTATTTTCGTCTTCCCGAGTATTCCATAATTCACAAATCACGTTCACTTGGAGGCCACCACCGAGTGTACCTCTACGCTCGACTGCTTATTTTCACATACTTGCTTAGTACTGGTTATGTGACTCGCAAGTCCAACTTCCATTTTTTCGCACATATCATTCACGAACACCATGTGTCGTTCTTCATTTCGAGTTTGCATCGGTCCTCCGGGGCTGCAACTCAGTCGAAACACTACACTTCCGTTTTATTTTAGCCAGTATTCCAACGAGTTCAGTAGGATCTCTCGCTTCGACAAGTGCGAACGAATCCTTCGCTCTTTTAGACTTTTGCTGGCCAACCAGCAAGCCCCTTGCACTCCCAGCGGGTGTCTATGGGTGTTATTCACACAAATCATTTCAGCACAGATCAAATTTCCACAAGAAATTATTTTGTTGACTTGTGCCATTTTTTACATAAGTTACGCGATCACTCGACGGCCCTACGCACCATCTTCATCGCTGCTCGGACTCGGTCACCATACTGGTCCTAGCGCACCACAACACTGACCTTGTCGCTCTGTTGATTTCAAACACGTCCGGCCAACCCCTCTATGGAATTCTCTTCATCGTATCAATGATATAGACCTCGTCGGGCATGAGACAGATAAGTCCCTTTCATAATTAAACTTCACACTTCACTCTTTTGCGAGTTTGCCTCTTTCGAGTATCACTCGGAAGCTTCTCCTCATCTTTACCCAAATCCGACTCGATGAATTGCAAATCATCCATTCAAGACTATATTTCTCATATTCCGGCATGTCCGTTGTCGAAGCCTGTAGTATGCTCGGGGGCTACGCCGCACTCGGGGGCTGCACCTCATTTGGAATGACACTCACCTGAGTGGTCGAGTACTTCATCACCAGTCAGATCCTTCACTTCAACAAGTGCATTCGATCCGCCACTTGGACAAGTTTTATAATCACCCAGATGCTCTGCACGCCATCTTCTTTCCTACTCAGACTCAGTTGTCACGCCGGTCTTGTTGCATCGCAACCACACTACACCAAACTCGTCATTACATAAGCTTCGAAAGCATTCGACTAAGTCCTCCGAGGACCATTTTCACCGTCCGGTGACACACGACTTTGCTTTAGCCGCTTCGCGCGCCGCCACTCGGTTGTGCACGTCTTCACCACTCGGCTGCCCCGTGCATCTTCACTTGGCTAGATATGTAGTCCTACATTCGACCACTTCACACGTCATCATCATTCGGCCACCCCACGCGTCGCCACTCGGTTGGGCACGTCTTCACCACTCGACCGCTCTGCGCGTCACCACTCGGTTGCGCGCGTCTTCACCACTCGACCGCCCTGTGCATCGTCACTCGGTTGTACACATCATCGCCCCTCTACCGCCTCGCGCGTCACCATCAGTTGGACATGTCTATACCTCTACACCCCCAGCACGGGAACGGCTAAGTTACTCATATGGTCAAACCTCATATCACACTCTGTAGCAAGCTTACCTCGTTCGAGCATCACTCGGGGGCTACACACGGCAGTTGGCCATGTCACCCTCAGGGGTTACGCCCATTTGGTCAACCTGTTGATCACATCAGGAATATTCTTCTGACCATACATGCTCGGTTCGCCGAAGATCTATAAGTGAAGCACATCCACTTGGATAAATACCCCTTTCATGCAAAAGGGTACAAATGAAGCGCCATCGCTGAATCGTACAGGCGACCTTACTCGTCGAACGTCGTTCGTACAACCACCTCGTTACGCATCCATCTGATTGATTCAATTCCAAACAAAGATATTTGCTGTACAAACTGCATGGAGGTTTACCGAGAGACTTAAACCCTCTGCCAGACTCATCTAGTCCGACAGAGGCTCGGGGACTACACCTAGTGGGTGCACTCAGCGTGCCCCCACTGGAAGAGAACTCAGAAAGAAACATTTTTGCTCGATGCAAACCCATCTACAGTATTACTCGACCTTCGAGTCAGAGAAGAACAAGTTCGATCAGTACCAGCTAAGAAGAGTTTTAGTTCTCTCATACCCCCGCTGATTGCCCGCAGTCGATGGCGGTCTCGGGGACTACACCCAGTGGGTGCACTCAGCGCGCCCCCACTGGAGTAGTCTCCACTCGGTACGGCCTGACCAGTCCGAGTGATGAACAACAACAAAAAAGACAGGCTCTAAGACTCCTGCCGACTGTTGGTATCCACTCGGAACGGTCAGCCCGGTCCGAGTGACGGCCAAACAACAACAAAAAGACAGGCTCTAAGACTCCCGCCGACTACCCGCAGTCGACGGCAGTCTCGGGGACTACACCCAGTGGGTGCACTCAGCGTGCCCCCACTGGAATGATATCCACTCGGAACGGTCCACCCAACCCGAGTGACGGCCAAACAACAAAAAAGACACGTTCCAGGCGTGAAGAAATTCCGAGTAATCAGTTACTCGATGCAGGCCCAGCTCCAAATCACTCCAAAAAAATATTCTATAAGGCGAGTTTAACGCTCCTCCGTGGACCTGTTTTGAGCCTTCTTCTAGGACTCAAAGTGTGGAACTCACAAGTGTGGATCTAAAACCGACTCGTATTGACGTTCTTCCGGGATAAAAATGGCATCTCTCTAAGAGAGCAGTCCATGTGTCAATCTGGTTGCACAGATTTGATAACTCACCCATACTCAGATCACGAGTTAAACCTCTCCCGAGAGATGAACGAATGTCACCAAGTTGCTCCTCGCAGACACTTACCTCGATCAGTCGGGAAGCGTGGTGCCGGAATCCATTGAGATTTTGTTCAAACCTTGGTTTTCTAAAAGCGCGACGACATGTACCGAGTATTTCTGTAATCACTCGGACCAAACTGTGTCTTACACCAACTCGTTCTGCAAAATCGCAATCGATTCGGGGGCTAATGTTGGGGATATACATAACAGGTAGGCCCACGAAGGGTCGAAATATCATGAAGCATGGGGTCCACACAACATGTGGGTCCAGGTCAATTTCATACAGACACACTATCCACTCGGACAAACAGCATACTATCCACTCGACCAAGCAACATACTATCCACTCGGATGACAGTTCAACACTCGACCATACGACTCACTCGGATATACGAAGACCAGCAGGCAGCAAAGCAGTCGGCATCTTTCTAATAGTGAGGGCTTAATAGTGGGCTGACATTATGGCATTCATACCCCACTTTGTAACATAGGAGGTGAGGGGGTGGCATACTCTATATAAGCCACCCCCCACCACTAGACTAGGGGGGCTTTTCTTCCACCTCTCTCTCTTTCACCATTAGTCTCAGGATTTAGCTCAGGCACGGGGATCTGTTCCTCTCTTCCACACACACACATTGTAATCTCCGGATGTATACTCGATAAAACAAAGCTTCTCCGGAGCACAAGACGTAGGGTTGTTATCTCCACCGTGAGAGGCCCGAACTCGTTAAAACCACCGTGTCACCCATATGCATCTCGATAGATCATGCTCCGTTATCCTACCCCTATTCTACGGTCAGACTTAGAACCACGACAGGACCCAAATCAAAACAAAATCATCATTTGCAGAAACTAAAATCAAAACAAAATCATGAGCATGAGATGACCTAGTCCTCATTAGAAGGGTCAAGGACGTGTCCCACAAAGACAACTATGCCGGTCGCCTCCTCCACTATAAAGTACGCAAACGGATGATCAGCTACAAAATCCACCGGAGGAGGTGGCGATGGCGGCATTGCACAACATCCAGCTCCAACATCCATCAACGTGGAGGCTGCAGCTTCAGTGCCTTCCTCATTTACCTCGATGACCGCCTTGTGGATGACGTCACTCAGGACCAATGGCAAACCGGATTCATCACCTTCAACCATGTCAGACAGATCTGCCTGGTCGCTGAACGGCAACTGAAGCCCCAGCTTCTTGAGAACGGTGACGAGGCTGCTGTGGAAGGACAGCTTGAACTTGGGCACCCGGAACTTCCTAACGCCGATCTTCTCCTCGGGCAGGTGCTTGTGCAGGAAGCCAGGTTGAGATGCTATCGCGTCGACCAGGTTCTGCCAGCCGTCGAAGGCATCTGGAAGAAAGATGCACATAGAAAACTGCGTACGCTTGTACCGATCGGCGCGCAACCCTGTCAACATGTTAGCAAGATGCAATGCATGAGTGTGACCCGCAAATGAAAGGATCGAGACTGCGAATGGACAAACGGATTACCTTGCGCTTGAGCCATTCGGTACCGGAGTTTGAGCACCTTGAACCCATCGTGCACGGCGATGTACTGGGAACTCCAGCTCTTCATGAAGGGCACGTCGACGGTGCGGCCGTCGAGCCGGTGGAAGGGTTTGTTGGCGGTGTCCTCCTTGTCGAAGGGCTTCTCCCACTTGCCCTTGAAGTACATGGCGTTGCCGAGCACGACGCGGGTGAGCGGCGTTATGGATCCCGAGCGAAGGACGGAGCCGATCAGGTTCCTCGTGACCTGCGCGACCCACGCGTTGATCTGACCCCGTGCCGCGTCCGGATCGTTGCGGAAGTCGACGGTGCTGGCATCGGCCTTGTACGTGCTCACGGCGGCGTGGCGGTAAGCTGGCTTCAGCGGGCACGCGAGGTCGCTCCACACGCCATACGCAAACGCGACGCGCGGCCCGCCGGACTCCGAGTGGTCCTTGAGGGCGTCCTCGGCCACGCGGGAGAGGAACTCGTCGAGCGCGGCGCGAGACGGCGCGCCGAGGACGCCGAGGATCTCGTCAAGGGTGGCGCCCCGCGCGCCGCCAGCCAGGAGAGCGAGCGCCGCGTAGATGGACAGCGGCGAGAGCACCAGGTTGCTGTCCGCGTTGACGTCGGCGAGGCGGCTCGCGAAGCTGGCAGCGAGCGCCGCCTGGCCGCCCGAGCAGGACCGCGTTTTGTCCCTCGTCGCTTCCATCGCTTGCTTTCGGGATGGACAGAAAATTCTTCTCCTTGATGCACGCTAGCAAGAATCGGCTCTATTTATGCTCGGTGATCGCTAGGCATATGTCACAAGTTTCAGTTCTCGAATCGAAAGGTAAAAATCTGTGACAAAAAGGAAACAACTCGTCCCTGTTTCTTTCCTTCTGTACTTCTTTTTCTACTGCATTTTTTTTGCGAGACCCTAAAAGAAATCATTTGCTTCCTTTTTATCAATGGAAAGCATGCCAATTTTCTAATTACTGATAAGCTTTCCCAATAAGAGATTCTGTGACGCATACTATGTTTTTTTCGCGATAATTATCTTTCTACTTTCTTTAAGATTATTTTTCAACTGTTGTATTGTCAATTGTCTAGGTTGTCCCTGCTTAGGAAATCTCAAATCTAAATGGCATGCACACACCGTTGAACTGCATGCTGGCCCGACAAGTCTGGTACCAAGTAGCGATGGCAATGGAGGCACCGGATGGACGCCAACAACGAATGACTCTTTGTGCGTCTGGTGCCCTAGCAGGAACAAGGATGGACAACACATTAAGCATACTAGGGCCATCCTCTTGCTAGTGCTTTGGGAGCTATGAAAACATAGGAATGTGGTAATGTTTGACGAAACGACACCGGATACTCATGCGGTGTTGCATAGAGTGGAATGCGAAGGAAGGGCATGGCAAGCGGCAGGGAAGTTCAAAGGATACGTGGAGAGGTTTTTTTTTTTTTTTTGAACATCAGACGCAAGTGCTCATACATACACGCATATACTCACCCATATGAACCCACACACGCACACCCTACCCCTATGAGCACCTCCGAGAGACTGAGCCGGCATATCATCTTGAAATTTGCGAAGTCACCTTAGGCACCTCGTCGTCGACGGGAACGTCTCCTCCTACTGAAAGCGCATCGCCGAAAATCCTGAAATAAATCCAAAAATAATGCGAGCTCCAGGACCCGAACCCTGGTGGGCTGGGATATCACTGTCCCTCTAACCATCCAACCACAGGTTGGTTCGTATGTGAAGAGGTTCTTAGGAGCGCTCCATCGGTGGGCGAGGCGTGACTAATGTGTTCGGTACTAACCGTGTGTGGATGTGTATGGATGTGGTATGAACCACAAAGCTGTAATACGATGTAAGTGTAAATGGTGGAGGGTCTCATGTACCCTTTCTCTTTCTATATAGATGATACGCATGTTATGCGTATTCAAAAAAATCTAAATGATATGTCTGCACATTCCCCCAAGAAATTTTTTGCTGACCATAAGAAAAATCATTTGCTTCCTTTCTATCAATGGAAAGCATGCCAACTTTCTAATTAATGATTAGCAATAAGAGATTTTGTGACGCAAACTGTGCTTTTTTAGATATTTAGTGGACTTGCATAAATCCTACGAAATTTTCCTGTGTAACATTGCAATTTCTATAGTTTGTTTTGCATTCACATCCACTCAAATCTCTCTGTAAAGTTTATTTATTTCAGTGGTTGTATATGTCAAACACTTATTTCCAATAATTTATTTTGTTTCCTAATCTTAGGGTTCAAGAGTACATAATACTTCCTCCATTCCAAAATAAGCAACTTTGTAGAAATCAACGATGCTTATTTTAGGATTGAAGAATCATATACTAGAAGCTGAAGCCCGCTTCGCCACACCGATTTTTGCTGCCGCATACATTGTGTAGATTTTTTATTTAATTTATTATCATTTTTTTACCACACTATAGACGCAGACGCTCATACAACATGCACACATACACGCAATATGCATTAGCCCCCAAGTGCCAAGTACGGTTGCTTGCAAAGAGCTTAGGACTTCTACTCTCATAAGGTGACATTTGAGAAAAAACTTTCGGTAGACATTAGCCCCCAAGTGCCAAGTGTTGTTGCTTGTAAAAGACTTGGGACTTAATATTGCGTACTCATGTTTATGATTTTGATCCGGTACATGTGTAGACTACCACTGCTCTTCAGTCAGAGCTGTCTGAATTGAGGAACCGCTTGGAGCTGCAAGAGACAGAAACCCAGAGAGCAAACTCCAAATTTGAGTTCAGTGTGTCTGAGCAAGAAAAACTGAGGGCCGACTTTGAAGTTGAAAAGAAAGCCTGGGCTGAAGAAAAAATTGCCTTGACCCATCGAGCGGAAAAAAGCAGAGGCAGCTCTCAGAGAGGTGACCACTGAATTGTCCGGCTTAAAACGCCATGTGTCTCAGATGGTCTCAGCAATCTTTGGTAAGCCGCCTTAAAAGTGTCAAGTATTGAATCGCTCATATAAATTATCGTTAACTCACCTGTTATTGCCATGTAGGCCCCAGGAGCTCCAACCTTAACCATGACGTGTTGGTGAAGCTGAAGGCGGTTTACCCGCTTGTGGAACAACTTTACACTAGAGCTCAGCGTGCCTTAGCCACAGTTGCTCTGTCGAACGAAGCCCCCACATTCCTGGTTGATGTGCTGAAGAAGCTCTCTGTGCTGCCCCAGGGGTTTAATGAATTAAATCGGTCATCTGTGAGAGTCGGAGTCGTATCTGCCTTAAGCCGGGCCAAAGCATGGATGCCGGAATCAGACCCGGCCGACATCGCCATTGGATACCCAAGTCTTAATGAAGATGGCACTCCGTTTGAACAGACGGACTTTGCTGCTTGCGTGAAGGAGATACGTCATGTGGCCAACATGATTGCTAATGAAACAGACCTCACCAAGTATCATCCAGCTTACAACACAGCAAATCAGAGGCAACCAACCCCGACTTATAGAGTGACCAGCCTGATCCCTTTAATCCGTAAGCACACCTTTGCCGCTGAAGTTGACCCGGCCGGGTTAATTGATGATGAAGCTGAATTTGAAGCTTTGAGTGGCATTGACTGGTCATCATCAACCTTCCAGGGCGCCGGACAGGATAAAGACGCGGAGAGGGTTAACCCGGAAACATCAGGCCAACAAGAAAATTGATCCGCCGGACGGCTCATATTAGTAGCCTTCAGAAAAACAGTTAAACCATTTGGACTCGGGGAGTCATGTAATAGGATAGAAATGACTCTGATCTGTCGTGCCATCTGTGACGCCCCCGATTCAATCGTACACTAATCATGCACGCAAATGTGTACGATCAAGATCAGGGACTCACGGGAAGGTACCACAACACAACTCTAAAACATAAATAAGTCATGCAAGCATTATAATACAAGCCAGGGGCCTCGAGGGCTCGAATACAAGTGCTCGATCATAGACGAGTCAGCGGAAGCAACAATATCTGAGTACAGACATAGTTAAACAAGTTTGCCTTAAGAAGACTAGCACAAATTGTGATACAGATCGAAAGAGGCGCAGGCCTCCTGCCTGGGATCCTCCTAACTACTCCTGGACGACGTCAGCGGGCTGCACGTAGTAGTAGGCACCTCCGATAGTAGTAGGGGTAAATGCCAACGGTGGCGTCGGCTCTGAACTCCAAAGCATCCGCTTGCGACAACCGTAAAGAAAGGAAAGGGGAAAAGGGGGAGAAAGCAACCGTGAGTACTCATCCAAAGTACTGCAAGCAAGGAACTACACTACATATGCATGGGTATATGTGTAAGGAGGCCATATCGATGGGTGAAGCTGCAGAATGCCGTAATAAGAGGGGATAGCTAGTCCTATCGAAGACTACGCTCGCAGCCTCCGCCTTGCAAACATGTAGAAGAGAGTAGATTGAAGTCCTCCAAGTAGCATCTCCAAGTAGCATCTCCAAGTAGTATTTCCAGTAGCATCGCATAGCATAATCCTACCCGGCAATCCTCTCCTTGTCGCCCTGTTAGAGAGCGATCACCGGGTTGTCTGTGGAACTTGGAAGGGTGTGTTTTATTAAGTATCCAGTTCTAGTTGTCATAAGGTCAAGGTACAACTCCGGGTCGTCCTTTTACCGAGGGACATGGCTATTCGAATAGATAAACTTCCCTGCAGGGGTGCACCACATAACCCAACAGGCTTGATCCCATTTGGCCGGACACACTTTTCGGGGTCATGCCCGACCGTGGAAGATCAACACGTCGCAGCCCCACCTAGGCACAACATAGAGGTCAGCACGCCGGTCTAAACCTAAGCGCACAGGGGTCTGGGCCCATCGCCCAATGCACACCTGCATGTTGCGTGGGCGGCCGGAAGCGTAACTAGCCCCTTAATACAAGAGCAAAGCTTACGTTCCAATCCGGCGCGGCGCCGCGATCGCCGACGCCACGAAGGCTTCGATCGATACCACGACGCCGGATACCCATAACTACTCCCACGTAGATGGTTAGTGCGTATAGACCAAATGGCCGACTCGGATCAAATACCAAGATCTCGTTAAGCGTGTTAAGTATCCGTGAACGCCGAGCAGGGCCAGCCCACTGCCTCCTAGGTGGTCTCAACCTGCCCTGCCGCTCCGCCGAGAAAGTAACGGGGCCGTCGGGAACCGGGCCCACCTCTACCAGATGGAGCCACCGTCCTTTCAGCCCCTTATCGTAATCACTTATGGTACTCATCGAAATGACCCGACTTTAGTCACCATCTGCATGTAATGTATGTATGTATAGTATATACCGCGATCACCTCCCGAGTGATCACGCCCAATAGTATAGCAAGGCGATCGACAAGAATGTAGGGCCAATGATGATAAACTAGCATCCTATACTAAGTATTTAGGATTGCATGTAAGGTATCAACAGATGTAGCAACAATGTCAGGCTATGCATCAGAATAGGATTAACGGAAAGCAGTAACATGCTACACTACTCTAATGCAAGCAGTATAGAGGAGAATAGGCGATATCTGGTGAGCAAGGGGGGGGGGCTTGCCTGGTTGCTCTGGCAAGAGAGAGGGGTCGCCAACATCGTAGTCGAACTGGGGGTCGTCGGCAGCCTCGGGGTCTACCTAAAGAAGTAACGGAGGGGAAACACAATAAATAACAGAGCAATCAAAGTATCACAAAGCGTAACAAGACAATACGCGGTGTTCGGTGTGCCCTAACGCGGTAGTAGGTGATACCGGTGAAGGGGGGAAACATCCGGGAAAGTATCCCTGGTGTTTCGCGTTTTCGGACAGGTGATCCGGAGGGGAAAAGTTGCGTGTTCGCTATGCTAGGGATGTGTGGTGGACAAACCGGCTGCGTATCCGGATTCATCTCGTTGTTCTGAGCAACTTTCATGTACAAAGTTTTTCCATCCGAACTACGGTTTATTTTATATTAATTTTTAAAGTTTTTAAATCATTTTCTAACTTATTAATTATTAATTAAATTCGAAAATAGTATTATTGCATCAGCATGACGTCAGCATGACATCATCAGTCAACAGAGGTGTTGACTGGTCAAGCTGACATGTGGGTCCCGCATGTCATAGGTGGTTCACTAATTAGCAGCTAACATTTTAGTTAGCAGGTTAATTAGATTTAGTTAGTTAACTAAACAGAGTTAATTAAGTTAATTAATTATCCTAATTAATTAATTAATTGTTATTATTTTTATTATCTTTTTTTAATTATTAAAATGTTCTAGGGGCTGGGCCCGTTGCCTAATGTTCAGTGGCCTGGCCAAAGCGGGCGAGGTGGCGATTCTGGCGTGGCGATTGGGCATGACGTCCACGGCGCCGGCCGTGGGCCAGCAAAGCAGCGTGGCGGGCTAGGCGGTAGCGCGACGAAGCACGACGCGGGCGAGCTCCGGCGCTTAGCGGCGTTCTGCGCGAAAGCATCGCGGCCGTCTTGGGAGGAGGCAGGTGTGTCTTTGACACGGACGAAGCGCAACTGTGGGACGCGTGACAGGGCCGCGAAGGGCATGTCTTGTGAGCGGTGCTCAACAACGGAGAGAGGGAGGAGGAGGAGGCGGCGGCTCTGTGGGTGCTGCAGGGGTCGGGCGTGGGTCGAGGAGGTAGACGGGACGACCAGGCGATGGGGAGGAGATCCGTGAGGCAGCGGTCCGACGAGGCGCTTTGGGCGACGGCGAGGTTCAGTGAGTGTCGTGGGGACTTGAGCTGCAGCGGACGGGGAGCGGTCGCGATCGTCGGCGCGGGCGAGGGCGCCAGGGAGCGGGACGGGCGCGAGGACGGGCGGGGCGGGCGAGGCCACACCGGCGATGGTTAGATGAGCCCGATCCGATCTGGATCGGGGTGAGGAGAGACGAGGAGTGGGGGGAGGGGCGTGGGGGTTAGGGTTTGGTCGCCCCATGGGGTTGTAGTGGTTCGGCGGGCCGTGGGAGGGAGCTGGGCTGGTTGGGTCTTGTGACCCGGTCGGGCCGTGGTGATGGGGCTGGGGGTGCCTTCTATTTCTTTTTTTGTTCTTTGTTAGTTTTGTTTTCTGTTTTTATATTTTCTTTTCTTTTATTTTTATTTGTAGTTACATTTATCTTTAGTTTTATAAAAATTACCACTAGTGCCTAAATTTGTATTTATCAACAAACTAATGTGAGATTAATTATTAACCCATAATAAAATAGTTTTAGCATTTTATAAATTCAATAGGCATTTGTTTAATTGTTTTCACTCTGCTTTTAATTGTTTTAGAGCCTTCAAACATTTTATCAAAGTTTAGTTTCTCCACCATAATTACTTACAATTTATTTGATACAACCCAAACATTTTAGTTTTAATTTTTGAAAACTTTTGTTGTTTGCCTGATTTTAAATTGAATTCAAATCGGTTTCGAACTAATGCGAGATTAACCCACGATGTCGAGGTGACGTGGCATCATTAGTGGAGGATTACTGTAGCGTAACTATCCGGGCATCACAATTCTCCTCCACTATAAGAAATCTCGTCCCGAGATTTAAGAGGGGTGTAAGGGGGGGAAGTTCTGGTTATGAAGTCTAACGGATCTTCTCATCTTTGGTTGATCTTTCGAAGAGGTTGATCCCTTTCATTGACGTCTTCAGTTCTCTGCTTCAGGTCCTCATGATGAAGTCGGCATCCTTTCTTCGGGATCTTCATCGTATTTACGAATAGTTAACGGGGTAGATCGGAAACGACAGAATGCTATAAAGGTAATAACCTGGGATTAACCCATGAATGAGCATATGAGTACCTCTCGAGTTGAACAAGTAGAACACATCGAGAGTAAAGTTGGAAGGTCCAACAAGAAGTTTCAAGAAGCTAGGCAATCGCTCAATGCCTAGTCAGAAGGTGAAAGGGGTTTCAAGCAACGGAATAATTATTGTTTCCGATGCCAGAATTGATGATCTCATCGGAAGGTGGCTCGTGAATCACATACGAGGCCAAGTGCGAGGAACAACCTTAAGAAGAAGAAAAAAGGGGGGGTATATAGGAGAGTCAGGTTTCGATCTAGTGGAACTGTGGGTTATGGGCCCACCATGTGGTTCAGAGTAGAAAGGGGGCTGACATCTTGCACGATCATGTAAGCAAGGCAGGTCAGAGGATAGCCTTTCAGTTATGTCGGCAACAACAGCGGTACCAAGGCGAGGGATGAAGAGAACCATTTTCCCGCTCGTTGAACGAGGCGGACCAGTAGGCAAAGTTCTCGTCCATCGGTGGTTACCAGAATGTCATCAACAAAAGTAACAGGGTCTTTCTGACAGAGTGGTACAATGATGTGTTTACATAAGTAGGGATATTACTGCTTATATTATATAGATCACAAGAAAGGTTAATCAAATCAATGGAAAGGAAAATGTGATCATCAGATCAGACAGAACAATGGAAAGGAAAATGTGTTTGACACATATACCAGGGGTATACCCTTCCCAAGGACAAACAGAGCAAGATATCCACGACGGGATAGAAAGTAGAAACCATTTAGGTAAGGGGAGAATGATTTGATGACAAAACCCATGCAACGGTGTTTTGGATAATTGATAAGAAAACATAACATTTTGTTTCAAATGTTCCTATCAAAGATCGGAGTATCACAGACATGCTTCGAGATAGCATTGACATGGTCTTCAAGCAAAGATCGGACTTTGGATACAAGAAGGATTCATCAGGAACAACTTGCAGAATAAGTCTTACAGTTTCCCCATGGAAGAATGGGTAACCTTGCTGAAAGGGGAACTATAACAATAGGGCCTCCGACTAGGTGTGCTAGGCACGACATCACCTTACCGGGTCATATTAAGACCAATGTTATAACTCTTGGAAATATGTTCCCACCATCATATCTGACCGAGATTCAGATCTGATTGGTGTCAGGATACCTCAGACTCAGGATGCCTGAGAAGAAAAGGTGCAAAACAAATTGACGAGATGACATTGTAAGATTCTCGGGAGATGTACTACGGAAGCGAGAGCCGAAACAAAAGCCCAACATTAAACCAATGAAGGGATAAGGAGGTAGTTGATGAACTCAGTGATAATTCATCGAGACTTCCAAAAGATGGGTTTCCACAATTATGTGAACAAGGAGATAACATTAGTCAGATGAAATGATATAAGGGGATATGCTTGAGGAAAACATACCCAATTTAAACATTGGTTGATAAGTGCACCCGAAATATGGGTTGGGTTGCACGACCAACGTCGGAATGGTGATTCCATAATCAATAGTCTAAGAATGAACGGCCGACCATTAACTTCAAAGCAATAGGGTTGCTAGAAGGGCAGAATCCGAACAGCACCGTTCACTTGTTGGTACCCCGGTTGGAATCAACCAAGGACCAAGAAAGAATGGTGATGGTGAGAAGTATCACTATACCAAGAATTTCTTAAGAGGTGGAGCAACCCTCACCACATCCTTGATATTAAAAGATGGTAATACTTCAAGGTAAAGAAGAACAATGCTAGGCAGCAAGGAACTCAAGGTACAACACAAAACACGAACAAGTTTGTGTTGGAGGGAAGACAATAAAGTGGCTGATGATAATACAAACCATCAAGGCAAGGATGGTACTTCTCATCATGAATTCATTTGATATCCTGGAAAAGCTCGAAATACTGATGATGATCACGACACATTTGTCGAGAGATTTCACAAAGATGTAATCGATCAACGATGACATCAAGTCCAACGAATGATGAAGCGAAAGGTTATTGGACCCACGAGTAGGACACAAACTCGAAATCAAGTTTGTTGTTCAAGAAGAAATGATATGACGAGGAAGATCGACGTAAGATTATGTCACCTTCGAAAATTGTGCTCTGAGAAGAAGGACCGGGTAGCACAGTTAAAATTTAGCACGATAATGATATAGCCAACCGGGCTAGGAATGACTTGAAGGATTATTAAACTCGTAAGCAATGAAAATTACTTAGTTATTGAATCGGAGTACAGACTCGATTCACTATCGGTGTCCTTGAGTGTCTAACAACTCAGAACCAGGGGAAAATTGGAATCAGTGAGAAATAATACTTGAAGAAGAACTCATAAGAAGTAAGAAGGTTCTGTGATATTATCGAGATACCATGGGGTAATACTCGAAGGTAGATCATAGTAGAGGTTGCAGAGGTGTATTGATCTGCAAAAGACAAGTGCTTTAACTTGTCCGAGAAATGGAATCAAGGAGAAATATATGGTCGGAACCACGATTGCAATGGATCAATTCACAGATACAAAATGATATCATATCAAGGAAATAGTTATTATTACAAGAAGCTTCCATGATAGGATCTACATCGTGTCCATGGGCATGAACACAAAGTTCAAGGTCGACTCCCACTTCTTCAATGTATAACCTTCCATTCACTTCTCGTTTCGATAATGGCATTAGTGTTGAAAGTTTTACCTGGTGAAATACCAGATGAGTATGACCCGTGAAAACTTCTGAGTTCACACATAGTAAGGAAGGCATAGGTTCAACCCATCAGGGCATCTTAGGAACATATACCACAAGCTTCAAGAGTAAATATCACCAGCTCAAAAGCAGAGCATGGTTGGCAAAAGGAGAGGATACAATTTACCAAAGGCATTATGTATCGAAGAAAGAACTCACAAGGTGATTAATTATGAAGGGCACTATCGGATAATAATCCAACAGTGGATATGGCGATCCAAAATGGAGTTGATGTGAGTATCGATACCCAATCAGAGGAAGAAAGAATGCAAATGCATCGGTTTATGGAACATCTGAATAATTCAACATTTAAATAACAAAGGAATTATGATTTTAAAATCAAGGATCAGGAGCAAACACTCTGATCAAGGATGGATAAGTTGAATAGACTTAGGGGTACAATCGATGGCAATCTGATTGGCCGAGAACCAGCTCATGTTCGAAAGACGCGTCGAGCGGAAAGATACTTTATAAGGATCAACTGATGATTGCGTGCATTCGCAACATATTGAATCAACGGACTCAAAATGACAATGACAATGGATGTCAACAAGATTACTAGACTTATGGGATTAACCATAATGCAAGCAATCAAGAATTTCGAGAGCAATAGGATGCTCAAGATTTTGGGAAGATCGAATGATATTTCGAATTTGGTGACATACATGAATCAACTGGGGATGAGTGGATACTCGGTAAGTGCAAGAAATTATCCGTAGTGGTATTCGTGTAGCAAAGAACTGCAAGGCAGTAGGCACAAAGTATTCTCGGAACATTAGAGAGAATTTCGAGGTATCTTGTAATAACAAGATCGACTGGGAATAAAAGTAAGCACGACATGTGTAAGTATTTATGCATAGGGATATTTTGGTGGAAGGGAATTGCAAAAGCAACGGGCACAAGGTCTCGAGAGAAAATCAGAGAGTATCTTCGAAATCTTACGGTGCAGTGGCGATCATCTGATCAAGGGCTCTCCGGGAGAAAGTATTTTCGAGAACCTAAAGTTAGATTTTAGTAAAAATCGTTTAACCCGAATAGAAGAGAGTTCAGAATCCCGGAGTGAAGATCGAGGAGTAAAAGATCATAATACCACCCAATGGCGACGTGGGCCCATGGGCCGCACAGCCATGTTAGTAAAAGTTTTGCAATGTCTAGACTCGACTTCGGCCAACGAGTGTGGAAGGGGGATTCCTACAGGCAGTCGGCTCTGATACCAACTTGTGACGCCCCCGATTCAATCGTACACTAATCATGCACGCAAATGTGTACGATCAAGATTAGGGACTCACGGGAAGGTACCACAACACAACTCTAAAACATAAATAAGTCATACAAGCATCATAATACAAGCCAGGGGCCTCGAGGGCTCGAATACAAGTGCTCGATCATAGACGAGTCAGCGGAAGCAACAATATCTGAGTACAGACATAGTTAAACAAGTTTGCCTTAAGAAGACTAGCACAAATTGGGATACAGATCGAAAGAGGCGCAGGCCTCCTGCCTGGGATCCTCCTAACTACTCCGGACGACGTCGTGGGTTTGCGTAGTAGTAGGCACCTCCAGTAGTAGGGTTAAATGCGTCGATGGTGGCGTCTGGCTCTGGACTCCAAGATCCGCCATGCGACAACCGTAAAGAAAGGAAAGGGGGAAAAAGGGGGAGAAAGCAACCGTGAGTACTCATCCAAAGTACTCGCAAGCAAGGAACTACACTACATATGCATGGGTATATGTGTAAGGAGGCCATATCAGTGGACTGAACTGCAGAATGCCAGAATAAGAGGGGGATAGCTAGTCCTATCGAAGACTACGCTTCTAGCAGCCTCCGCCTTGCAGCATGTAGAAGAGAGTAGATTGAAGTCCTCCAAGTAGCATCTCCAAGTAGCATCTCCAAGTAGTATCTCCAGTAGCATCGCATAGCATAATCCTACCCGGCAATCCTCTCCTCGTCGCCCTGTTAGAGAGCGATCACCGGGTTGTCTGTGGAACTTGGAAGGGTGTGTTTTATTAAGTATCCAGTTCTAGTTGTCATAAGGTCAAGGTACAACTCCGGGTCGTCCTTTTACCGAGGGACATGGCTATTCGAATAGATAAACTTCCCTGCAGGGGTGCACCACATAACCCAACATGCTTGATCCCATTTGGCCGGACACACTTTTCGGGGTCATGCCCGGCCGTGGAAGATCAACACGTCGCAGCCCCACCTAGGCACAACAGAGAGGTCAGCACGCCGGTCTAAACCTAAGCGCACAGGGGTCTGGGCCCATCGCCCAATGCACACCTGCACGTTGCGTGGGCGGCCGGAAGCAGAACTAGCCCCCTTAATACAAGAGTAGGCTTACGTTCCAATCCGGCGCTCGCCGCTCAGTCGCTGACGTCACGAAGGCTTCGACTGATACCACGATGCCGGGATACCCATAACTACTCCCACGTAGATGGTTAGTGCGTATAGACCAAATGGCCAGACTCAGATCAAATACCAAGATCTCGTTAAGCGTGTTAAGTATCCATGAACGCCGAGCAGGGCAGGACCACTGCCTCCTAGGTGGTCTCAACCTGCCCTATCGCTCCGCCAGAAAGTAACAATCGGGGCCGTCGGGAACCAGGCCCACCTCTACCGGATGGAGCCACCGTCCTTTCAACCCCTTATCGGAATCACTTGCGGGTACTCATCGAAGTGACCCGACTTTAGTCACCATCATGACAGTATGTATGTATGTATAGTATATACCGCGATCACCTCCCGAGTGATCACGGCCCAATAGTATAGCAAGGCGATCGACAAGAATGTAGGGCCAATGATGATAAACTAGCATCCTATACTAAGTATTTAGGATTGCATGTAAGGTATCAACAGATGTAGCAACAATGTCAGGCTATGCATCAGAATAGGATTAACGGAAAGCAGTAACATGCTACACTACTCTAATGCAAGCAGTATAGAGGAGAATAGGCGATATCTGGTGATCAAGGGGGGGGGGCTTGCCTGGTTGCTCTGGCAAGAGAGAGGGGTCGCCAACATCGTAGTCGAACTAGGGTCGTCGGCAGCCTCGGGGTCTACCGAAAAGAAGTAACGGAGGGGAAACACAATAAATAACAGAGCAATCAAAGTATCACAAAGCGTAACAAGACAATACGCGGTGTTCGGTGTGCCCTAACGCGGTAGTAGGTGATACCGGTGAAGGGGGGAAACATCCGGGAAAGTATCCCCGGTGTTTCGCGTTTTCGGACAGGTGATTCGGAGGGGAAAAGTTGCGTGTTCGCTATGCTAGGGATGTGTGGTGGACAAACCGGCTGCGTATCCGGATTCATCTCGTCGTTCTGAGCAACTTTCATGTGCAAAGTTTTTCCATCCGAACTACGGTTTATTTTATATTAATTTTTAAAGTTTTTAAATCATTTTCTAACTTATTAATTATTAATTAAATTCGAAAATAGTATTATTGCATCAGCATGACGTCAGCATGACATCATCAGTCAACAGAGGTGTTGACTGGTCAAGCTGACATGTGGGTCCCGCATGTCATAGGTGGTTCACTAATTAGCAGCTAACATTTTAATTAGCAGGTTAATTAGATTTAGTTAGTTAACTAAACCGAGTTAATTAAGTTAATTAGTTATCCTAATTAATTAATTAATTAATTGTTATTGTTTTTATTATCTTTTTTTATTATTAAAATGTTCTAGGGGCTGGGCCCCGTTGTCCGATATTGAGGCCAAAGGCGCTGAGGTGGCGATTCTGGCGTGGCCGATTTATGACGTCCCGGCGGCCGTGGCCGTGGCCAAAGCAGCAGCGTGGCGGGGCTAGGCGGGTAGCGCGACGACACGCACGACGGGACGAAGCTCCGGCGCCCGATGGCGCGCGCGAAAGCATCGTCGGGCCGTCTTGAGGGAGGAGGCCAGGTGTGTTGACACAGACGAAGCGCAACTGTGGGCGCGTGATGAGGGCTGGCTGGCGAAGGGCATGTCGCGGTGAGCGGAGCTCAACAACGGAGAGAGGGAGTGAGGAGGGGAGGCGGCTCACGGGGTGCTGCAGGGTTCGGGTGGCGGGGTCGAGGAGGTAGACGGGACGACCGGGCGATGGGGAGGAGATCCAGGAGGCAGCGGTCCGACGAGGCAGCTTCGGGCGACGGCGAGGTTCAGCCGTGTCGGGGGGGGACTTGAGCGGCAATGACGGGAGCGGTCGCGGTCGGCGCGGCGAGGGCGCCAGCGGGAGCGGGACGGTGCGCGAGGACGGGCGGGGCGGGCGAGGCCACACCGGCGATGGTTAGTGAGCCCGATCCGATCTGGATCGGGAGGGGGAGACGAGGAGTGGGGGAGTGGGCACGTGGGGGTTAGGGTTTGGTCGCCTGTGGGGTTGTAGTGGTTCGGCGGGCCGGGAGGAGCTGGGCTGGTTGGGTCGCGTGGCCGGGCCGGGCGTGGATTAATGCTGGGGTGCCTTCTATTTCTTTTTTTGTTCTTTGTTAGTTTTGTTTTCTGTTTTTATATTTTCTTTTCTTTTATTTTTATTTGTAGTTACATTTATCTTTAGTTTTATAAAAATTACCACTAGTGCCTAAATTTGTATTTATCAACAAACTACTATGAGATTAATTATTAACCCATAATAAAATAGTTTTAGCATTTTATAAATTCAATAGGCATTTGTTTAATTGTTTTCACTACTGTTTTAATTGTTTTAGAGCCTTCAAACATTTTATCAAAGTTTGGTTTCTCCACCATAATTACTTACGATTTATTTGATACAACCCAAACATTTTAGTTTTAATTTTTGAAAACTTTTGTTGTTTGCCTGATTTTAAATTGAATTCAAATCGGTTTCGAACTAATGCGAGATTAACCACAGTAATCGAGGTGACGTGGCATCATTAGTGGAGGATTACTGTAGCGTAACTATCCGGGCGTCACACCATCGGTCACGTTTTTGGTGCTCAACATTGTTAAGCCGCCTCCTTTATGTTCACCTTTGTTATATTTATCATCTATGTTCCTTGCGTATAAGTAAATCCTTAAAATATCCTGCACACAAAAATAGATTATAAGAACCCTTGGCGGTTTACCGCAGGGCGGGTCATA
Organism: Aegilops speltoides; assembly: GCA_021437245.1. NCBI lineage: Eukaryota > Viridiplantae > Streptophyta > Magnoliopsida > Poales > Poaceae > Aegilops > Aegilops speltoides. Next base: position 440,419,763 of record CM038145.1, on the reverse strand, counting down.
ATATTTCATATATAACCACTTATGTGTAAAAAAAGGAGTCACAGATAGTCTTTGTTATGAATCATATTTTTAGAACATAATTATAATGATAATATCATACCTGTGATATTGAATTTTCACTGCCAGTTTACGTGATCTGTGCAGTAAGGGTGATAACCCAATCTTTAGAAGTTAAGACTTTCAAATGTTTGATGATTGTCATATGTTGGCGACTTATTGTCCAAAGTTAAGCCGGGTTAAATAGAAACCACATATATATGCCTCAGGTATGAACAAAAAAGTCTCAAGATAAACTTTAAAGATTGTTGTCAAAAACTTAGGCCAAAACAAAGATAAAAAATGAGGCTTCTGATTCGAATACGATCAGTAAGCCGGACCAAAAGGGGTTTAAGCTATGATTCGAATACGATCAAGAAGCCCCCTAGTTGTTTTGGCGTTGCTTCGATCAAGAGGGTACCGACAACTATGCTCTCTTTGGTTCGAATATGACCTATGTTTGAACAGGAAGCGCCCTAGTGACCTTGAGACTTTTTTAACGACCCTGATTCGAATACGATCAAAGTAGGACCCGAAAAGGGGTTAAGCTATGATTCGAATACGATCAAGAAGCCCCCTAGTGGTTTTGGCATTGCGCCGATCAACAGGGTACCGACATCTATGTTCTCTTTGGTTCGAATATGACCTATGTTTGAACAGGAAGCCCCTAGTAATCTTTTTTATTATGATGAAGACATATGATCATTGAAGATAAAAAGGACAGAGGTCCTGCTTTATTACTTATCTTAATATATACATCATCAAGAAATATGTACATCATAAGAGCCGGTGGCTCAAGTGTAGTAAGGCCGAAGAGGAGCGATATTCCACGACCGGCGGGTCTCCTCCTCCGACTTACGTGAGTCTTTGTGCTCTCGAACATCGATAAGATAGTAGGACCCGTTGTTCAAATTCTTGCTGACCATAAAGGGCCCTTCCCAAGGTGGGGATAACTTGTGAGTATCAGTTTGATCCTGGATGAGCCGGAGCACCAAATCACCTTCTTGAAAGGTTCTGGACTTAACCCGGCGGCTGTGATAACGGCGCGGGTCCTGTTGGTAAATCGCCGAATGGGTTGCTGCTATACTTGGCCAAACCTCGGGCCGGGCCGGGCTTCGGGCTGGGCCGGGCTTCGGGCCGGGCCTAGACAAGCCCAACACAAAAAACATAGGCCCGGGACCAGCCCGGCCCGGCCATTGGGCCTGTGTTTATGGGCCCGAGCCCGGCCCGAACACGTAAAATCCCGTCGAGCTCCGGGCCGGCCCGGCCCAACCTTCAGAAAAATGCAAAAACAACGGGCCCGGGCCCGGCCTGGCCCGACCTTCGGGCTCAAAAACTAGGCCCGAGCCCGGCCCGGGGGCAGCGTCGGGCCGGGCCGGGCTTCCCATGGCCAGGACTAGTTGCTGCCAAGTCACGCTTCTAATCTAACATGTCAAGTGCGTCCTGACGCGCTTGTTCATTATCAGCTTCAACGTAAGCCACCACACGGGGCGAGTCATGACGGATGTCACTAGGAAGAACCGCCTCTGCCCCATAAACCATGAAGAAAGGGGTGTAACCCGTAGATCTGTTGGGGTAGTATTGATACTCCATAGCACTGATGGCAACTCCTCCACCCAACAACCCGGCGTCTGTTGCAAGGGAACCAAAAGCCAGGGCTTGATGCCTTTCAAAATTTCCTGATTCGCTCTTTCGTCTTGACCATTGGATTGGGCGTGAGCTACTGATGAAACATCAAGCCGGATATGCTCACATTGGCAAAACTCCTCCATAGCATCCTTGGATAAGTTAGTGCCATTATCAGTTATGATACTGTGGGGAAAGCCAAAACGGAAAATCACCTTCTTCATAAATTGAACCGCCATTGCCGCGTCACACCGAACGGCTCTGCTTCAACCCACTTTGTGAATTTGTCAACCGCCACCAAGAGGCGGGTCTTTTTATCCTTGGACCTTTTAAAAGGCCCAACCATGTCAAGCCCCCATACTGCAAACGGCCAACTAATGGGAATCATCCTCAACTCCTGAGCCGGCACGTGAGCTCGCCGTGAGAATTTCTGACAACCATCACATTTACTGACTAGATCCTCTGCATCAGCATGAGCCGTCAGCCAATAAAACCCATGACGAAAAGCTTTGGCCACAAGGGACTTTGAACCGGCATGATGGCCACAATCTCCTTCATGAATATCACGAAGATTTTCTTGACGTTCCTCAGGAGAGACGCAACGCTGAACCGCCCTAGTGACACTATGATGGTGTAATTCGCCATTGGCAATTGTCATTGACTTATACCGCCGGGTTATCTGCCTGGCCAAGGTTTCGTCTTCAGGCAACTCACCCCGGGTCATATAAGCCAAATATGGCACTATCCAATCTGGGATGACGTGAAGAGCCGCCACCAACTGTGCTTCTGGATCAGGAACAACCAAGTCTTCCTCTGTAGGTGATTTAACAGAAGGATTATGCAAAATATCCAAGAAAGTATTTGGTGGCACCGGCTTATGCTGAGATCCCAGCCGGCTTAAAGCATCGACCGCCTCATTCTTTCTACGATCAATGTGCTCCGCTAGATAACCCTTGAAGTGTCCAGCAACAACATGAACTTCACGGCGATAATCCGCCATGAGGGGATCCTTGGAATCCCATTTGCCTGAGACTTGTTGAGCTACCAAATCTGAGTCGCCAAAGCACCTTACCCAGCTTAAGCTCATCTCTTTAGCCATCCGAAGACCATGGAGCAAGGCCTCATACTCAGCTGCATTGTTAGTACAAGGAAACCTAACCCTTAGCACATAACAAAATTTGTCACCTCGAGGGAAGTTAAAACGACTCCAGCCCCCGAGCCCTCCAATTGCCTGGACCCATCAAAGTGAATAGTCCAATATGTGTTGTCCGGCTTCTCTTCAGGCATCTGCAGCTCTGTCCAATCGTTGATGAAATCCACCAGTGCTTGAGACTTCATAGCAGTGCATGGCACATACTTTAAGCCATGAGTCCCAAGCTCAGCCCACTTGGCGACTTGTCCTGTGGCTTCTCTGTTTTGAATGATATCTCCTAAAGGCATAGAACTGACCATGGTGATGGGATGACCCAGAAAATATTGTTTAAGCTTCCGACTGGCCATGAACACCCCATAAACAAGTTTCTGCCAATGTGGATATCTCTGTTTGGACTAAATAAGCACCTCACTGATATAGTAAACCGGTCATTGAACCGGATATTCTTTACCAGCCTCCTTGCGCTCCACCACAATGGCCACACTGACAGCACATGTGTTAGTAGCCACATATAACAGTAATGGCTCCTTATCAATGGTAGAAGAAAGAACCGGCGGCTCAGCTAGCCGCCTCTTCAAATTTTCAAATGCATCGTTAGCAGCATCGCTCCAGACAAAGTCGTCTGTTTTCCTTATCATCTGATACAGTGGTATGGCCTTCTCACCTAACCGGCTTATGAACCGTCTTAAGACAGCAATTCGACCGGCCAAATGCTGAACATCATTGATACACGCCGGCTTAGCCAAGGAGGTGATGGCCTTGATCTTTTACGGTGTTAGCCTCAATGCCTCTGTTAGAAACCAGAAAACCCAAAAGTTTGCCTGCTGGCACACCAAACACGCACTTGGCCGGGTTAAGCATCATCTTGTAGACCCGGAGATTGTCAAAGGTTTCCTTTAAATCATCTATCAAGGTCTCCTTCGCTCTGGACTTCACCACAATGTCGTCCACATAATCATGAACTTTGCGCCCAATCCGACTGTGAAGACAGTTCTGCACACATCGCTGGTAAGTGGTCTGGGCACTCTTGAGCCCAAAAGGAATGGACACATAGCAGAAGGCTCCAAAAGGAGTAATGAAAGCCGTCTTCTCCTGGTCCTTAACTGCCATCTTGATCTAATGATAACCAGAATAAGCATCCAAAAAACTTAAGCGCTCACAACCCGTTGTAGCATCAATGATTTGATCAATGCGAGGGAGAGCAAAAGGATCAGCCGGACAAGCCTTGTTTAAGTCCGTGTAATCCACACACATGCGCCATGTGCCGTTTTTCTTAAGCACTAACACCGGGTTAGCCAACCACTCTGGATGAAAAACCTCAACAATAAACCCAGCCACCAAGAGCTGGGCCACTTCCTCACCAATGACCTTACGCCTCTCCTCATTAAACCGCCAAAGAAACTGCTTGACCGGCTTAACTTTCGGATCAATATTGAGAGTGTGCTCAGCGAGTTCTCTCGGTACACCCGGCATGTCAGAAGGTTTTCATGCAAAGATGTCCCGGTTCTCACGGATGAACTCAATGAACACGCTTTCCTATTTAGGATCCAGATTAGCACTGATACTGAACTGCTTGGATGAATCGCCAGGAACAAAATCAACAAGCTTGGTCTCATCAGCTGATTTAAATTTCATCACCGGTTCGTGTTCTGTGGTTGGCTTTTTTAAAACACGTCATATCAGCCGGATCGACATTATCTTTGTAAAACTTCAACTCTTCCACTGCACAGACCGACTCAGCATAAGTCAACAAGTCACCTTCTTCGCACTCCAAGGCTACCTTGCGACTACCATGAAGTGTAATGGTCCCCTTGTGACCCGGCATCTTGAGCTGTAGATAAACATAACACGACCGCGCCATGAACTTGGCATAAGCCGGCAGTCCAAATAGAGTATGATACGGGCTCTTGATCTTAACCACTTCAAAAGTTAATTTCTCAGCCCTGGAATTGTGCTCATCTCCAAAGGCTACCTCCAGCTCAATCTTGCCAACCGGATACGCAAACTTACCAGGAAACACCCATGGAAAACAGTATTGGATTGCTTAAGATTCTTATCAGTTAACCCCATGCGACGGAAGGTTTCATAATAAAGGATATTAATGCTGCTACCTCCATCCATGAGTACCTTAGTAAATTTGTATCCACCGACTTGAGGTGCCACTACCAAAGCCAAATGACCCGGGTTATCAATCTGGGGTGGGTGATCCGCCCGACTCCACATAATGGGTTGCTCAGACCATCGCAAGTAGTGGGGAACCGTCGGTTCAACAGTGTTCACTGCCCTCTTGTGAAGCTCCTAGTCCCGTTTGCACAAACTTGTGGCGAAAACATGATATTGCTCGCTGCTCAACTGTTTTGGATGACTTTGATACCCGGATTGCTACTGTTGTTGACCTCTTTGGCCGGATTGCTGGTTGCCTTGATTATATCCACCCTGATTATTTTGGTGGCCCTAAAAACCGGAATTAGAACCGCCACCTCTGTAACCCGGACCATGAAAACCGCCGGCGCCTGAGCCGCCGCCCGGCCCATGATTGCTGTCAAACATGTTAGAATTCTTGAAAGCCTTCATAATTTTACAATCCTTCCACAGGTGAGTGGACGGCTTCTCCCAAGTGCCATGCCTTGGACAGGGCTCATTTAGCAACTGCTCAAGAGTGGGGCTTGACCCGCCAGACCGAGGAGGCGGCCTCCCCTTTCGCCATTGATTGTTGCCCTGCGCATTGGTGTTAGCCACAAACTCCGAGCCACCATCAGTCTTACGTTTATTATTGCCCCCTTGACTCGCCGAGTTATGCTGTGGGCCCTTCGTGTTGCCACTCTTCTTTCCCTTCCCTGTCTTCTCATCGTCAGACTTCTAGTAGTTCCATGGCCATCTCGTAGCTTTCGATCCATGCCCCATGTTGTAAGTCAGCCGTATAATTAGGCACCTTTCGAGGTCCCTTGAAATCCTCGGGCAAACACTCGTTACGCAGAGCCGGTGCCAAACAAGGTATGCCCCTAGACCTAGTGGTCACGCTGGCCTCAATTGAAGTCGTCGAATAAACTAGAAGGGGCTGATAAGCCGCCTGCTGAACCGCCCGCTCAGCTTCCTGATGCCACATGTCCTGATCAACCAAATTAATAGCTCCATCACGAGCCGGGTCATACCCGCGCGGCGGGTCATGGCGTCGGACGTTGCTTGAAACGACTGGTGAGTCCATGTGCCTACTATAGCTCCGGCTTGGGCGGGGGGGGGGGGAGGGGGGGAGGGGGGGTGGGGGTGGAATGAATCCTGTGTCTACTACAAGAATATGCCTCCTGTTGTGCTAGAGCCGTCTGAAGAAGTTCTCTGATCCTCCCCGTTTCAATCGCCGTCGGAGAATCACCATCCACTGGGAGAGCTGCCGATCGTGCCGCTGCGGCGATCATGTTCTCCAATGGATTAGAATAATGACCCGGCGGTACCGGTATATGCTGAGTCGGAGCAGTATGCTGACGAGGGGGTTCCGTCACACGCGGTTGAACCGGTGTCCCAGCCTCGGGCGTCGCGGCCCGGTTTACCTCCGGCGGGTTACTGGGTCCTGCCTCGGGCGTGCGGAAAAGGTTTCTAGGCTCATAAACCGTAGGCAGGCGGGACTGGTGCCTTCTCTTCATGATCTCATTTGATGTGTTCTGGTCCATCATAAGCTGAAAAGCTTCTGATTGAATCCGCTGGGCCTGAGCATCCACAGCTACCCGCTCCGCAGCCCTCCTGACATCCTCCGCCGTCAAGTCTTCCTTAGCTTGCTCTACCTCCTCACGTAGCTATGCTACTTCTGCATCATGTTGAGCTTTATCCGCCGGATCGACCACGGCGGTTAACAGAGCTGTCATCTTATCCATTAAGGCCATTAGGACCTGAGCCGGCGGGCGCGCAGGGCCTCCTGCCCCGGCTGCCATCACCGCTGCTGACCTGAAAGTCATAGCCGCCGCAGCCGTAGAATTCTGCTCGGGTTGTGTGCCAGCCATGAAGATCCCGACTCTGTTCGGCGGCTCAAAGGGTCCGAAATACTGTTGCCATCGGAACAGCCCCCAAGCCCGCCATCTTGCAGTTGATACAACGAATCCGTCTCACCCATGGACGACTCACCATCAGAGTAGATGGCCGTCTCACCGCCAGACACAGATCCTTCAGAAAATTCCCCTCCATGGATGCATCCCACGAAGGCACGCTTCACGGTGGGCTGAGCTCGAGCGGGTCTCGCACCTCAGCCGTCTCGACGATATCGGTGCAGATGTCCGGCTCAGGGCCCAGGTCACCGATTTTGCCGCTGAAGACGTGGATTCCGCCGAAGGGGACCCAGTACTTGTACTCTATTGAGCCGGCGTTGGGGCCCCAGGCTGCGTCGTCCATGTAGAGCTAGCCGCGACGACTCTTGGTCATCCAGCCCACAGCATATCCTTTGAGCCCTTCGAAGCTGCCCTTCAAGAACTCAAATCCACCGTGCGCTGGCCCGACGGTGGGCGCCAACTGTCGTGGAATTGTCACGACAGATGTCCTAGTGGAAAGACTTAGTCGTGGAGCCATCGCAACTAGGAAGCTTAAAGGGGTTAAAACGGGACAAAGGACACGAGAGTTTATACTGGTTCGGCCCCTTGCGGTGAAGGTAAAGGACTAATCCAGTTTGAGGTGGTATTGTTATTTGTCGATTACCAGGGAGCGAAATCCGCTTGACCTAGTTCTCGATTTCATGTTACTTGTCCTGAACCGCCGCTGAGTCGTCCCTTTATATACATAGGTCGACGCCTAGCGGCTCACAAAGTCCCGTCCGGCTCATAACAGTGTCTGGCTCGGTGACTATCTATTCCTGCCTTACAATACAAGTCATATACATATGGCGGTTTATCTCTACGGGCTTTAAGTCGCCTTTGGGCCTTGGGCCCTTAAGTGAACCGCCATCTTCAAGTGTCTTCTTGGGCATCATATTAGGAATAGCCTATAGGTATAACCCGGCCCCTCCTGGGCGGGTCATACCTAACAGTTATATCCCCAACAGAGTTGCTGAACGCAAATACCGTCATCATGTAGAAATAGGTCTTGCCTTGCTGGCTCATTCTTCTCTCCCATTACGTTTTTGAGATGAAGCTTTCCTCGCTGCGTGCTACCTCATTAACCGCATGCCTACACTTGTCCTTCAACATGATACACACATGTATCGTCTTCTTAAGGTGCAACCTGATTACAACTTCCTGCGCACTTTTGGGTGTGCTTGCTGGCCTAGTTTGCGCAAATATAACGCACACAAACTTGCTTTTCGTTCCACCATGTGCGTGTTCCTCGGCTATAGTCCGATGCATAAGGGATATAAGTGTCTCGATCGTTCCACGGGACGTATATACATCTCTCGTGATGTTCTTTTTGACGAGTCTGTTTTTACCTGTGCCACCCCTGGGGTCACTGTAGATGTCTCCTCCTTGGCTGATGTTCTCTCTTTTCCTTCCAATGAACCGACTACGGGTGACCATATGCGCAAATATGACCTGTCCTATTTACCTACTGACTCGCCTATTCCACGTGCCTCCATCCCCGTCGCCTGACGTGCATGGCGCATGCATGCCCCCCGCCCGGAGCGTGCCCGGCCCATCCGTCGCTCCGCGTCCACACGCGGCCGACCGGCGCCCTCCCAAGTGATCAACGTGCATGGGACATGCACGTCCCCCGCATGGTAGGCTGCCCCTTCGCCCGGCCCATCGACGAACCCAGCGGCGGCCTCGTCCGGCCCATTGGCGGCCACAGCGGCCGCCTCGCCTGGCCCATCGGCGACTCCTTTACCGCGCGCGGCCGCCTCGCCGCGTGTTGATGTTGCGCCCGACTCGCCTTCTCCCTCGGTGCAGAAGGATGCTACTCCATCATCGCCAACTACTCAGCTCGCGTCGCCTTCTAGTGAGGGCAGCCTTGTCCCCTCAACCGCGACACCTCCAGCTGCTCCTGGTCACAAGCACCCGCGATCACACTCGACGTGCGCTTGTACCGACTGATGGGACCGTCCGGTATGATCCTCGCCGGCGCGCGTTTCATGCGGTGCCTGTCTCTCATCGCGATGCTCTCCGTGAAAACACCTGGCGTGCAGCAATGATTGATGAGCTAGCAGCCCTCCATCAAAACAAGACTTGGGTTCTTGTGCCCCGTCCGCGGTGAGTCAACATTGTTGGGATTAAATGGATTTTCAAGACCAAGCATCGTCCAGATGGCTCTGTTGATAAGTACAAGGCCCGACTGGTCGCCCGTCGTTTCACCCAGCAGCTTGGCATTGACTATGGCGACACGTTCAGTCCGGTTGTCAAGACGACTACTGTTCGATTGGTTCTTGCTCTTGCTGTCTCTCGTGGCTGGAGTCTTCGGCAGATTGATGTCAGTAACGCCTTCCTTCATGGTTCCTTATCTGAGGATGTTTATATGCAGCAGCCGCCTGGTTTTGAAGACGCTCGGTATCCCTCACATGTGTGCAAGCTGCAGCGGGCTCTCAATGGACTCAAACAGTCCCCTCGTGCGTGGTATGCTCGGCTCAGTGCACGTCTTATTCAGCTTGGTTTTGTCTCCTCCAAAGCAGACACATCTCTGTTTTTCTTCTGCTATCGTGATGTTCAGATCTATATGCTCGTCTATGTGGATGATATTGTTATCGCCGGATCTTCTCCACGAGTTCTTGATGGTCTTGTTCACTCCCTTGCGGCCAGTTTTCCTATCAAGGACCTTGGGCCGTTGGAGTACTTCCTTGGTTTGGAAGTGTCATACAATTCAGGGGGCATGACATTGACTCAACGGAAGTATGCCTTGGATCTCTTGCACAGTGTGAGCATGGAGAATTGTAAGCCCACTTCCACACAGTTGTCTACCTCAGATCAGCTTCCCCGTGTGTTTGGACAACCTCTCAGTACCGATGATTCTTTTCGGTATCGCAGTGTCGTTGGTGGACTGCAGTATTTGACACTCACTCGTCCAGATATTTCGTTTGCAGTGAACAAGGTATGCTTGTATCTCTCGCAGCCCACTGATGTTCATTGGGAAGCTGTTAAGCGCATTCTGCGCTATTTGGAAGAGACATTGCACACATGACTGAAGTTTCGGAAGGCTGCCTCCACGAGCATTAGTATTTTTACTGATGCAGATTTTGCGGGATGCCCTGATGATCGCCGATCCACCGGAGGCTTTGCTATCTTTGTTGGACCGAATCTCATTCCCTGAAGTTCTAAGAAACAGCCGACAGTATCGAGATCCAGTACAGATGCCAAGTACAAAGCTTTGGCAAACGGAGCTGCTGAAGCTATGTGGATAGAGTCACTACTCAAAGAGCTTGGTGTTTCACAGAAACGTGTTCCCGTTCTCTGGTTTGATAATTTAGGAGCCACATATCTGACTGCCAACCCAGTTTTCCATGCACGTACCAAGCACATTGAGATCGATTTCCACTTTGTGCGTGAGTGTGTTGCTTCTGGAGCTCTTGAGGTCAGGTTCATTTCCTCTAATGATCAGCTGGCTGATGTGTTCACCAAACCAGCCACTCGACATATGCTAGACCGTTTTAGTACCAATCCAAACCTTGTACAGAGTAGAAGTTCAGATTGAGGGGGAGTGTTAAAATAGATCTAGCGTGTCACGTACACATATTCTGTACCTATGTAATTTTATGTGTTGATCATTATATATAGAGAGACGTGGAGAGGCATTGCCCCACGAAAAACCCTAAACCGTATTCTCAAACTGGTGTGGCTAGCTTGATCCTCGTCATTTGATTGGGCATGGAAATTACATGTGAGTGTAGGAGTGGTGGTAGGTTGTGGTTGTTGCAGTTCCACACGTATGATATTCATTGTCAACCAGTGGTGCGAGTGTGAGCCACTGATGTAGTTGTATATGTGACATCTGACCGAGAGAAATCTACACACATGACACATGCAATAGCTAGCTGGATCCAAGCTACTGAGACAATGAACGCCCTCTTACAATCGGGACAGACACCTCTAATCTTGTACGATGCACCAAAGAGCTCCCTTTCTAAGGAGCTTATAGTATCTTTACTTCTTTAGAGATTAGAGACTAGAAGTAGTTTATGCTTCAGGTACAGGGTACCTATAACGTGTGCCGGCGCCCAAGCCAAGCTCACTGTCCGGTTTCCACCACTGCTGGAGGCCGTGCGCATCGAGGCTGGTTTGCGCGGTCTTCCACAGCATCGCAGATGGAAGGAGGTGCGGCCGCTCCTTGTCCTTGCCAAGCAGGCGCCAGAGCATGTCACGGTACGACAGTGTCATGAACTTGCTTGCAACACAGGGAAGGCGGGAGCCAAAGCGGTCCACGAACTGTTGTCGCAGCTCGAAGTAGTCGATGAAGCCCTGGCAGATCCAGTCCTTCTCGTGCAGGTACAGATTCGGCACCCATGGGGAAAGCCGGTCGAACAGCTTCTCCATGCGCTTCCGGTGGCGACCCGAGACCGTCGCCGCACCGGCCTTGAAGAAGTAACTCGTGAAGTGAAGGTGCCTCTTGGCCACGTCCTGCGCGTTCAGCAAGTTCAGCGCCGCTGTCAGCGACACCTGCGGCGGGTTGAAGAGGAAGGTCGGCAGGTTCAGCTCTCGCCTCTCCATCATGTCCCGCCCCACGTTCAGCGCCAGTGATGCACCGAGAGAGTGCCCGGCGAGCCAGACGTCGTCGCTTCCTAGGCCGGCTTCGCCACCCATAAGTTTGTCTACCGCCGCGTACGCCAGCTTGGAGCGCGTGCGTTTCTTCAGTTTGTTGGTCAGTATTTTGAAGTCAAGGTAGATGTCTTGTGTCGCTACCGACCACTCGGGGTGCTTGCGCATGGTGCCCCTAAAGGCGACGACATACCGTGGAGCACGCGGGTGGGGGGGCGCGCGGGGGCAGGGAGCGTACTTGAAGATGGCACCATAGATGGTTTCGAAGATGGGGGACTTCTGCTCTCTGAGTTCATTCTCGAGGTGGAAGCCAAAGCTCTCCCACCACGCCGGCGCGAGCGCCGCTGCTTCCGTCCTGTCCATCGTTGCTCTGTCGCACTCGAGGACGTAAGCGCCTTTGACCATGCAGGCGACGATGCAGCGGCGGTGCTCCTCGTTGCCCCTGCGACACATGTGGACAGATCATCAGGCTATGCGGATACTAAATCGGGTTGGCTGGATCATATAACGTACCAGTCAATCTTCGCCGCGGAAGAACCGGGGCGCAAGATATGCTTCAGCTCATCGACGTTGAAGCGGTCCGAATCCATCGGTCAGTATGGTGCGCTTTGATCGACCTAAGCTAGCTAGAGGTCTGAGGTGGCAGAAGCTAATTAAGCTACCTATGATCCACAACCTGAGCTTGTTTTGGTTGTATACTAGTGAGCTTTACTGCTTTGATTGCGCTGAAGTTGCTGTGAAAACTTGCTTATATATACTCCGTTTACATGTAGTTGCCAAAAATCTACTCGTTATTATCGGGAAGAAAGAGAGAAGGAGATGGCAAGTCAACTCGGTCGTAACTGTCTAACAGACCCAGTCACTAACATGACATGCTCTTGCACGCAGAACCATAATACTACCATATTAGCCAAGTGGTGGAGTGTATAGAACGATGTATGGCTCCCCATCTTCTCTTATAAATACAAAAGACACGCGGCTTGTGTGTTTCTTCAAGGGAAAAGAAAAGCCAAGTGGAGTGTACGTACGTAACGTACGTACCTGCTCTTCGAATACACAAGATCAGGTCAAATGTCGCGTTTTGGCAAATGACTGGCTCCTTTCTGACGGAAATGTTACTACTAGTAATATTTTCCGCTGTTGTTTACATAGACCGGGGCAGCATTGACGTGGGAGTGTGCGTGTAATGGAGATATAGTCACTGAACTATTTTTCGCCGCGCAGCTCCGTCCCACAACTCAAAATATCTCGTACTGTCCGCGATGACGAGTTCGTCGCTTCTCATACTATCCGCGATGACGAGTTCGTCGCTGCCCCTTGATTGCCCGGGTGCGATGCACGCGCGGCATCGCCTTCGATGCCGAGGACGCGCACGCGCCCCACGATTTCCTTCAGCGCGCAGGCCAGGCGCCTTCGATGCTGCAAAACCCGGCACCGTCGCTCCACACGGGGCTCCGCCGCGACCTCTTGGCGCATGTCCGGCAGACAAGGAAGAGGTCCGCCTCACACTGTTGGGCGAGTGCCACAGCGTGACCCGGCCTCCGGGTGCGGTGGAGCTGATGCCTGCAGGGGCTGGAACATCTGAGGCTGAAGAAAAGGAGCAGGCAAGGTTCACTGACGAAACTGGAGTTGGTTTGGCGGAGAAAGCCATGGCGGGAAATGGAAAGGCGCTGCCCATCGGTTCACGTAGACAGGAGGAGTTGAGCGTGGGCCATGTGGTTAGCGACTGACGTGGGGCCAGTTATAAGCTCGTAGTTGTACCCAGGCTAGATTATCGACCAAGAAATGAAGTCTCAGTGACTCATCTCCTCTGTTCTTCTTCTTCTTCTTCTTCTTCTTTCTCAAGTCTCTTGCTTCTACCCAGAATCTTAATGTTCTTTTGAATTGGTGTTACATCTTTTTTTCGAATTGGTGTTTACACCAAATATAATCATAGGTGAAAATAAGAGAGGGACGGCTTCCATTTCAAAATCTGGGGGGAGGCTGCATCCCCTCCCTCAAGGGCCGCTCGCGGGCGGCTCCAGAGGCGATACCCTAGCCCCCGAGCACCCACCCCCCCTCCTTCCTCTCCGTGGCCAACCGGCGGCGGCGCCCGGCCGACAAAGGCGGCGGGTGATTTCCGCACGCCCTGACGGACCTTCTTCACGCGGAGAAGGGTGTCTTGCGGGCGGATTCCGGTGAGGCGGCACACGGCGGGGCGCGGTAGCGAGGCGGTGCAGGCGGCTGTCTTCTTTGGGCGCTGTGTTGGGAGCCGGAGGCTGCGGTGCGGGGTCCTGGTGGATGTGGATCTCGACCAGGTGCCGCGGCCGGGAGCGGAGGCCGGGATTCGCAGCGGTGGCCGGGACGCGCGCGCCTCCTGCTTGCTACAGGCATGGCTCGAGGAAGGCGCCCCCTTTTGGTCTGGATCTAGCCGAAGGCCGGAGCAAGGTCTCGCGCAGGGGAGCTCCAGTGGGCGCGTGCGGTCGTGTTGAGCAGCACGGTGCACCAGCTCCTCCCTTGAAGGGCCTGGGATGCAGCAGCGACATGGAAGGCGGCCAGGTGATGGTGTGGCCAGCCCATTGCTGGAATTTAGTCTATATTGGGCATCCCAATAACTATTTCAGAAATTCCTAATAAATCCTAGAGGCCCACTTAGCCCATTTGTGCAAGGCAAGGGATACTACTAAAGTTTAGTCCCACATTGCTAGTCTAGTGGGAGTTGGACCTCCTTATAAGGGAGGTTCTTTCCCTACTTGTACGAGCATGAGAACAAGAGGGACATCCACGCGCGCTCCTCCGCCGCCCGCCTCGCCTCGCCACGACGCGACGCGACGCGACGCGGGTTGCTGGTTGCTGGTTGCGGGAATGAGCCGAGCCGATGTCTTTCTGTAGTGGACACTGAATCCGAACGGCGCGCCTCATCGGCTGCTGTCTGTTCGTTTCGTCTCCCGCATTCCCTTCAGCTCCCGACGCAGCCGAGCCGATGTCTAAATTTTTGCCACGCACTACGGGTATGCGAAAGGTCACTCGGAAGCTGAAACATTTTTCTGTAGTGGACACCGAACCAACAGCGCGCCTCATCGGCTGCTGCTGCTCGCTCGTTTGCCTCTCCGATTCCTTCACTCCCGACGCAACCTCTCGCCTCCTTCTCTTGCGCCTATAAAAGAGAGGTCGCTCCTCTCGAGAGATGCACGAATCTCTTCCTCCTCTCGCCACAAGTTCTCGAGCACCGCGCTGTTGTTGTCTTCCTCATCCCGGCTTGCGGCGCACCGCGAGTCGGGACGAGGGCCTCCGAACCGCATCTTTTGAGTCCTGACGGGAGAAGGATGATAAGGTTTTTGGGAGCGCTCTGCGCGACCATCGGCTGCTTCATCACGGACGATCCGATCGCCGACGACTACTTCCCGACGACGACTTCTTCCCCGACGTCGACAACCTCCTCGACGACATGGTGGCGAGGACACCGACCCCAAGTCCGATTACTCTGCTGCTGCTGTCCCAGATGTCTTCTTCTTTTCATCACATGTTCTCATCACATGTCCTACCACAGCTACCTCTACTAGTACTTGCCCTACATATGTTAGATTCTACTTCATATATGCAACTAGTTCTACTGCTCGCTATAGATATGTTAGGCTACAATCCATATATGCTGAAGCTATTTACCTTCACTGCCGTAACGCATGACTTGCTTTATCTCTACTATTTTACTCATGCTTTATCTAGTATTTCTGTTAATAAAATCATTTGGGAAATTGCTCATCTTTCCAACAATCCAAAAACCTTATGATAGGCAATTTACCTCGAATGGTTTTGTTGCTTCCATGAGACCTCCTATGTTTGAGGGTATCCACTATAAGAGGTGGGCGTGAGAGCAGTCTTATGGTTTCAAACCATGAGTTGCTATGACGCCACGCTTGGCAAACTCAAGGAGAGCTTGATGCTCAACAAGCACAAGCTTTTCGAAAATGGATACTCTGCTTAAGGCTGCTCTCTTGAGTGTTCTTCGAGAGAACATAGTTGATGCTTATGCGCCAATTGATAATGGAAAAGATATGTGGGATGCACTCGAGGCCAAGTTTGGGGTCTCGGATGTCGCACCGAGCTGTACATCATGGAGCAATTCTATGATTACAGGATGACCAAGAGCGCTCCGTGGTTGAGCAAGCTCATGAGATACTGATCGTTTGCTAGAGAACTTGAGCACTTCAGTTGTACGCCACGGACAAGTTTGTTGCGGGGTATCATCACTAAGCTTCCTCCTTCATGGAGGAACTTTGCTACTCATCAAGCATAAGAGGCAGGAGTTTTCCGTCCGGATCTCATTGGCACTCTTGATGTGGAAGAAAAGGCGAGAGCAAAGGACACACGTGCTCGAGGTATTGAGGGAGGATCTAGTGCCAATGTGGTACGTAAGAACTTCCAGCCCCACAAGTTCAAGAACAAGGGCAAGTTTGAGGGTAAAGCAAAGTTTGATGGGAAGAACAAGGCTGTGCAACACACGAACTTCAAGAAGAAGAATGGCAAGAAGAAAGGTGCTTGTCATGTGTGTGGAGATCCTGATCATTGGGCTCCTAGTTGCCCCAATCGCTATGACAAGCGTCATCCTGGGAAAGGCGGCAAGACCGCTAATGTTGTTATCGGAGACATTGACATGAAGGATGCTGGGTATGGTATATTTCCCACTATTCTTTCAGTATGTCATTCTCCTGATTGGTTAATTGACACGGGTGCTAATGTGCATCTATGCGGTGATATTTCCATGTTTTCGCCTTATCGGATCATAGGACTTCAACCGTCCGATGGGCAACGGTTCAAGTGCTTCGCTCGTGGTGTTGGCACGGTCGATCCAAGTTTACTTCGGGAAGATCGTATGCTAAAGAATGTGCATTATGTCCCTCCGTCAATAAAAATCTTGTTAGCGGATCTCTTCGTGTAGAGATGGCTACAAGCTTGTCTTTGAGTCGAATAAATTTGTAATATCCAAGTATGGAACCTTTGTCGGTAAAGGCTATGAGTCGAGGCCTGTTTCGCTTATCCTTATCGACGCTTGCAATAAAGTTGTTAATCATATTTGCAACAATAGTGAATCAAATGTGTGGCATTCACGACTTTGTCATGTTAACTTTGGTTGCATGTCGCGACTAGTGAAGTTGAACTTAATCCCTAGTTTTACCACCGCTAAGGGATCTAATGTCAAGTGTGTGTGTGCAAGCTAAGCAACCTCAGAATCTCACGTGATCATGGAGACGAGAAATCTTGCACCACTAAAACTTATACATTCAGATCTATGTGAAATGAATGGTATTTTGACAAAAGGTGGAAAGAAATATTTCATGACGTTAATTGACGACTCCACTAGATACCGCTGTGTGTATCTTCCGAAATCTAAGGATGAGGCTTTGAACTTTTCAAGATCTACAAAGCTGAAGTGGAAAACCAACTTGATCGAAAAATCAAGAGGCTTAGGTCCGACCGTGGTGGAGAGTATTTTTCCAATGAATTTGATGCTTTTTGTGCGGAACATGGTATAATCCATGAGAGGACGCCTCCCTACTCACCTCAGTCAAATGGGGTGGCCGAAAGAAAGAACCGTACTCTAACTGATTTGGTTAACGCCATGTTAGACACATCGGGTCTCTCCAAGGCATGGTGGGGGGAGGCGATATTGACAACATGTCATGCCCTAAATCGAGTCCCCACAAAGAACAAAGAAATAACTCCATTCGAGGAATGGGAGAAGAAAAGGTTAAAACTCTCTTATCTGCGAACATGGGGTTGTTTGGCGAAAGTCAATGTTCCAATTCCAAAGAAGCGGAAGCTTGGACCAAAGACTGTGGATTGTGTTTTCCTGGGATATGCTTTTCATAGCATCGGCTATAGATTCTTGGTTGTAAAATCTGAGGTACCGGACATGCACATTGGTACGATCATGGAGTCGAATAATGCGACTTTCTTTGAAGATATCTTTCCCATGAAGGATATGGCTACCTCATCTAATCAGAGATGCCTAGTTCATCGAATCAGAACCGCCATACCATCGAACCTGCCATTTCGATGGAACACTTTGAAAGTCCTGTGGAGGAGAACAATGAAGTTCCTACTAGGAGCAAGAGACAGAGGACTGCAAAGTCCTTTGGTGATGATTTTCTTGTGTATCTCATAGATGATACTCCAGTTCTATTTCAGAGGCCTATGCATCCAAGATGCCGACTTCATGGAAGGAAGCAGTTCAGAAGCGAGATGGATTCCATCTTGGCGAATGAAACTTGGGAGATAATCGATCGTCCTTATGGGTGCAAACCTATAGGATGCAAATGGGTATTCAAGAAGAAGCTTAGGCCCGATGGTACTATTGAAAAGTACAAGGCTCGGCTCGTGGCTAAGGGTTATACCCAAAAGGAAGGTGAAGACTTCTTTGATACTTACTCACTGTGGCTCGACCGACCACTATTCGAAGTTCTACTTTCACTAGCTGCCTCACATGGTCTTCTCGCTCATCAAATGGATGTTAAGACTGCTTTCCTAAATGGAGAGTTGGATGAGGAAATTTATATGGAACAACCAGATGGGTTTGTAATAGATGGTCGGGGATGGGAAAGTGTGCAAGTTCTGTCAAGTCTTTGTATGGATCAAGCAAGCACCCAAACAAGGGCATGAGAAGTTCGAAGAACTTTAACACCGCAGCTTTGTTGTGAACGAAGTTGACAAATGTGTGTACTATCGCCATGGTGGGGCGAGGAGTTATGCTTTGCTTGTATGTTGATGATGATCGATTTTCGAACAAATCTGAATGTTATTAAGGAGGTCAAAGATTTCTATCTCGCTGTTTTGAGATGAAGGATTTAGGAGTGGCTGATGTCATTCTGAACATCAAGTTGTTGAGAGATGATGATGGTGGTATTACATTGCTTCAATCTCACTATGTGGAAAAGATCTTGAGTCGCTTTGGCTATAGCGACTGCAAGCCCTCTCCAACACCATATGATGCTAGCGTGCTGCTTCGAAAGAATCGAAGAATTGCTAGAGATCAATTGAAGTATTCTCAGATTATTGGCTCGCTTATGTACTTAGCTAGTGCTACAAGACCTGACATCTCTTTTGCTGTTAGCAAGCTGAGCCGGTTTGTCTCAAAACCGGGAGATGTGCATTGGAAAGCTCTAGAG
This sequence comes from Aegilops speltoides, assembly GCA_021437245.1. Lineage (NCBI taxonomy): Eukaryota > Viridiplantae > Streptophyta > Magnoliopsida > Poales > Poaceae > Aegilops > Aegilops speltoides. The sequence continues at coordinate 440,401,152 of CM038145.1, read as the reverse complement.
AGAGTTTTGCGTTATTTGAAAGGCACTGCAAATTATGGAATTCACTACACTGGGCACCCAAAGGTGCTTGAAGGGTATAGTGACTCAAACTGGATCTCGATCTTGATGAGATAAAGGCCACGAGCGGATATGTGTTCACTCATGGAGGTGGCGCTGTTTCTTGAAGTCTTGCAAGGCACCATCTTAACGAGGTCAACTATGGAAGCAGAACTCACAAAGACTAGATACAGCTACGGTCGAAGCAGATTGGCTTCGCGGCTCTTGAATGACTTGCGGTTGTTGAGAAACCTGTATCGGTATCCTTATGAACTGTGACAATCAAACTGTGATCACGAAAGTGAACAGCTCTAAGGATAACATGAAGTCATCAAGACACGCTCAGAGAAGGTTAAAGTCTGTCAGAAAATGAAAACTCCGGAGTTATTGCATTGGATTATATCCAAACGTCTAAAAATCTGGCAGATCCTTTTACTAAGGGTCTATCACGTAATGTGATAGATAATGCATCGAGGGAGATGGGTATGAGACCCACAATATGAGTTGTTCACAGTGGTAACCTATTCTTTGTGATCGGAGATCCCATGAATTAGATGTGGAAGACAAGCTGTTGGTCAACTGAGAGGAGAGTATCCTTACTATTCACAATACCACTCCATGAAGATGCAATACTCTCCTAATCTGCATGGCAGGTTGATGTATATCTTAATGTGTTCTAAGTGGCTTATTTAAGCAGAGATGTTATCCTGCAGAACATCTTTTGAAGAACACACCTATATGAGTCTCGATTGTCAAACGTCGCAATCTATGAGAGTAGGGTTCTCTCTAGTAAACTCATAAAAGGTCACGGAGTATGACGATAAGCTCCACCCTGGGAAGACCCACGGTAGCCACGATCGGTCAAGGCTTTATGTGAAGCTAGATTCGCAGAAAACTTGCAGTTCAAAACCCATCCACTGTTCAAGTTGCTTACTAGTGTAGCATAGAGTTCTATGTGGAAGTTCAACTTAACAGTCTCCATCGCAGATCGGTATATAAAAGCAGTGTTTTAGAACCAAAGGCAAATTTCGTGTGCCTCACGGGATCCGTGGGGATTGCTGGAATTTAGTCTATATTGGGCAGCCCAATAACTATTTCAGAAATTTCTAATAAATCCTAGAGGCCCACTTAGCCCATTTGTGCAAGGCAAGGGATACTACTAAAGTTTAGTCCCACATTGCTAGTCTAGTGGGAGTTGGACCTCCTTATAAGGGAGGTTCTTTCCCTACTTGTACGAGCATGAGAACAAGAGGGACATCCACGCGCGCTCCTCCTCCGCCGCCCGCCTCGCCACGCCACGCCTCGCCGCGCGCCAGCCGCTGGTTATGGAATGAGCCGAGCCGATGTCTAAATTTTGCCACGCACTACGGGTATGCGAAAGGTCACTGAAGTGAAACATTTTTCGTAGTGGACCTTGAATCAACGGCGCGCCTCATCGGCTGCTGTGCTCTGCTCGCTTGCCTCCCGTGATTCCCTTCAGCTCCCGACGCAACCTCTCGCCTCCTTCTCTTGCGCCTATAAAAGAGAGGTCGCTCCTCTCATAGAGATGCACCAGAATCTCTTCCTCCTCTCGCCACAAGTTCCTGAGCACTGCGCTGCTGTTGTCTTCCTCATCCCGGCTTGCGGCGTGCACCGCGAGTCGGGACAGTAGGCCTCCGGAACCGCACCTTTTGAGTCTCAGACGGAGAAGGGTGATAAGGTTTTTGGGGCGCTCTGCGACCATCGGCTGCTTCATCACGGACGATCCGTCGCCGACGACTACTTCCCGACGACGACTTCTTCCCCGACGTCGACAACCTCCTCGACGACATGGTGGCGAGGACACCGACCCCAAGTCCAAGCATACTGCTGCTGCTGTCCCGTATGTCTTCTTCTTTTGTCACATGTTCATCACATGTCCTACCACATTACCTCTACTAGTACTTGCCCTACATATGTTAGATTCTACTTCATATATGCAACTAGTTCTACTGCTCGCTATAGATATGTTAGGCTACAGTCCATATATGCAGAAGCTATTTACCTTCACTCTGTCAGAACGCATGACTTGCTTTATGTCTACTATTTTACTCATGCTTTATCTAGTATTTCTGTTAATAAAATCATTTGGGAAATTGCTCATCTTTCCAACACCCATTCCTATGGGTGTAGTGGATCTGATCGGCGCTGAAACTTTGAGGAATGTCTGGAGCAGTGGAGCTGGAAAAGTGTTCCTTCGACCGTGCAGGTGTTGAATGGTGGTTGGCATGCTCTCGGCCATGTGAGGGATCGGTGTTCCGCGGAGGTTTGATCACGATGGCGAGGTGTTGCGGCAGAGGCGGTGTGACCCCAACAGTTGGTGCTTAATCTGTTGATGGAGGTTGGAGGTGCGCGACGGTTCGGATGAAAATCCTGCTCATCTTCGGTCAGAGCTGGCGGCGACGCCCATGGGCGCCGTTGTTTCCCTCCTTGGAGGCGTCTCCGTGGTGTGTCGGCATCTCCCCTTCTTGATCGGGTTGTGGTCTTTGGGCAAAAGCCTTGGCCCGTTGCAGGACCGGCGATGACGGCAGTGTGGCGTCGTTCCTCTTTTGAGAGCATCACGGGCAAAGACTTGGCTTGGCTTCTGTTTGTGGTTCTCCGGTGCCAGCCGCTGTTCGAGTTGATTTTCGTGGGCGCTATGTATGCAACCGTAGGTGTATCCAAAACGACGGCTTTCTCGAGACCGACCGAGTCCTGCTATCCACTCGTCGTCTCCTCTTAGGGCTTAGGCATCCAAGGGTAGGTAGTGCGTTGGCAAGGAAATTCCGGTTAGAGTAGCTGCTTCGAGGAGGCCGGCGTTTGTTGTGACGAGGCTAGGTGATTGGTTTAGAACAGGCATTTTGTGTTGTGTTTGTAATTGTCGCGGTGGAGCGTGGAGTATCAGCTACACTTGTTGTTCACAGCAAGTTGTAGTTTCTTGTACAATAATTTTGTTTTCTATAAAAATATGGTACGTCTAAGCGTACTCTTAAAAAAATAAAGAATCAAAGAGGGAGCTCTCTTTTTCAAAAACAATAGAAATAACCACATGTCAGGTCATACAATTGGTATTCAGATCTTTGTCGGTCCGGCGTTGCGATGTCTCATACACTCTTGATCGACTAGTAAAAATTTCGACCACAGTTTGTTGTTAGCTGCAAGGTAGTAGACAGAAATCCTACAATCAGTCTCAGTTCATCGGCGCCCAATTAATTCCCATGGAGGAGCAGCTGCATACCGAGATCAAGGCACTATCGGAGTGGTCCGGCGCCCAATTCATTCCCATGGAGGAATATTCTTGTTTTATTGAAATTTAAAAGTAAATAAATAAATGTTTGTGTTTAAGTGAACACATTTTTTAATTGTTTTGAATGTTCAAAACATGTTTTCGTTGTCAATAATTATTAAAATTGAAAAAAAATCATGTTTTTTAAGTTTCATGTTTTTAGAAAATGTTTGTTAATTTCAATAAATGTTCCCATTTAAAAAAAATGTGTTTTTAAAAAATGTATGGAATTTTCAAAAATAGTTCGCATTAAAAGAATAAATGGTTGTTTCACACTAACTAAAATAATTATGGGCACATGAGCGTTATAATAATAAAAGAGAATAAACCCTGGTAAAGAAGGGCCCTAATGCCTGGTTATGCACTGATTTTGCTAATGAAACTGGATGTGAGCGCTCAATAATCTGTCTGGTTGCGCTGTCGTAAGAGAGAGTGATCGAAACTACAGTGCCCTGAAGGTCGCAGGACAGCCACCAAATGAGGTGGCAATCACAACCAAGACAAAGGCGGCCCGAAGGGGAAAAAAAGGAATGAGTTGGGTGGTCACCGCAAAGCCGACTAACCCCACTATCAAGATCTCGCGGGCCAGACATGACCTGGAAGAAAACTGCAGCTCCTTGTCGTGGAGACCTTTTTGCTGGACACATTAATTATCTCTCGCGTTGCTTCTATAAAAAATATTATCTTATGCTTTCCTGTTGCTTCATAAAAAAACTTCCGTTTTAAAAACACAGGCATATGTGCTAGTGCTTATAGTATCATATAACGTGTCAACACGACAGTTTAATATTGCTTATATGTACATTATAACATGTCACCTATAAACTTGTAAATCTCAACCATTGTTATGCTGATCAAACAGTGCAAAAAATATTGGAATATGTGGACGAACGTGATAACTTGTTTGCCTATTATTTTCATTATATAAGAGGTACTCCCTCTGTTTCATAATGTAAGACGTTTTTTAATACTATACTAGTGTCAAAAAGCGTCTTATATTGTGGAACGGAGGGAGTAGATATGTCTGAAAATTAATGAAAAAAATACGTTTTCGCCTAGTTGAATGGCCGGCGCACCGCCTACTGTCCGGCGGACACTCGGTGACCCTGATTTGGTGACTAGCCGTGGAGTTGCCCTCGTTAGAAAAATGCAGATAGTGTGGGAGGGATGGCACATTGTGCAAGGTCCTGCTTCCAAGAGAGACGCATGATACCAGGAACAAGGCAGCATATTCATAGTATTCATGATCTGACGGAGCGTATCCCCGATGCAGACCACGGATACCGGAGCCTGTCGTCGCACCGCTCCCTAGCATCAACACGGACAGACACTAGCATCAACACGGACAGACACAAGCTCTAGACTAGACGTCTAGCTACACATCCACGCGCACAAGTTAAACACAGATATCAAAGCCTGTCCACAATCCTTCGGACAAGCACTACCATTCACTGCCCTGCCGTGACAGCACGGAGCCATTCGTGGCATCGTGTCCGAGCGAGCATCTCGGCCACATCAAACCCCGACGAGTCTTTCGACGCTGAACACAAGTTGGAATTTGGAGCAGCGTTGCTACAAAAACGTCGGAAACACCGCTGCATATGCACACTTGGTTCGAGCCGCCTTTCTGCCGGAACATGCATGGTTACATGGATCACGGCCACGGCCCGTGCACCCACAGAGCGCCACCAAAAGAACGGCAAAAAGAAGCTCATGGAGTCCTACCACGGATTAACCCTGAGGAGCCTACGACCTGAAGTACTCTAGCAGAGTAGTAATCCAAGCTGAAGCTGTAAATGTAACTGGAGCTAAGCTAGGCCAGCTGCCTGCTAGGAGGATGATCCCGGTCCCCGCGCAGCATCCCGGCAGCGACCGCGTACTCCTCCTCCGCCGTCGCCGGCATGCCCATCGCCGGCACCGACGACCAGACGTCGGCGCCGTTGCCGCCGCCGCCGGCGACGTGGTCGGTGCAGGACACCGGCACCAGGCACAGCCCCCGGCTCCGCAGGTCGCCCGGCTCCACCACCGCCTCCTCCTGCGCATCGCACATAAACATAAAACCACACGTCAGATCACGTACGCATAACCAGACAGCGACGGGACACAAAGCGCCGCGGTAAAACTTCGCTGGCGCCGGGTAGCTTACCGGGAGTGGGGCGGGCGGCGCGGAGGACGGCGGCAGGCGCTGCATGTACGGCGAGCTGAGGACCTGACACCAACCAAGGAAGAAGAAAAGCGACGACGACAGTGTTAGCATGCATGCGGCGCGGAAGCGGTACACGCACGGCAACAGCCTACGCCCTAGCTAGCTCCTCTCCTCCTCGCTCGGCGTACGTACACAGCACTGTCGAGTAGGAGGGTATAGACTGGGCCTGCTGCTGTCGCAGCGATTTAATTTTTAGTTTCAATTTTAATAGTAATGGACGTAGGTCGTACCTGAACCTGGTCGTGCAGGAAGCGTATGTAGCCGAGCGCCTCGTGCAGGACGGAGGCCGTGTCGGTCTGCATCGGCAACGGCAGCGGCAGGTTAGGTTAGGTTAGGTGGGTCAATGCAGCAGCAGCAGCAGCAGCAGCAGCTCACATAGGAGTATCATCCACCCGTCAGTCAAAGGGTCAAAAAGAGGAGAGACAGCAGCTTCAATGACCCATAGTCTGCCTTAATTACTGTACTATCAGCTTCAATAACATGCATGGTTGCAAGCAAAAGGAAGCTACAGTGATGTGATGTTAACAATGGGTGTGTGTGTGTGTGTCAGCCTGTGGGTCTTTGACCACTTGGATCTGCGACTACAGTCTACATCAGTCCAGCATGCAAAGTTGCAAGTACCAAGAGGAAATTACAGTCTACAGTGATGCATGTTGGTTAACAACGCGTGCGTGTCAAGCCTACGCTTCTTTGACCGCTTAGTGGTTGATCTGCGTGCGTTTTTTACAGCAGTGGGAGGGGGCAAAGGTTGCAGATTTTATCGCGGGTAATTTCAGCCGTTGCACCGGCATGGAAAGGCAGGCGAGGCAGGCACGTACAGCAGATGGCGAGAGGAGATGATAAAGAGCGTATCGCCAAAAGCGAAAGGCTTTGCCAGCTTTTGCGATCTCCTTTTTCACTCTCTTTCTTTCTTACCTTCCCGAACGGAGAAACCAGCTGCTGCAGCGCCAGGATCCTCTCCCCGAGCCTCTCCTTCCTCGCCTGCACAAGCACAACACAACCAAGCAAAGTTTTTTACTTTTCATCTTCGTTTCTTCACCGGACCATGAACTCAATCTTGAACTGATCAGCTTATTAGCGCAGGAGCAGCTCACCCTGGGTCTCTTGTTTGAGGTGGCAGGTGGAGCGGCCTTTCTCGGATCGCTGCTGCCTCTTGATCCCCTCTTCTGAAGAACAAGAATTAACATGCCCATCAGTTAACTAAATCGTGCAAGAAACCTCCAAGAAACTTGCAGCAACAACCGGTCAACCATGGATTAATCTTGGGAGAACATTCACCAGAAATTAACAATGCAAAGGATGTTGACAGAGTTGGTAGCGCGCGCAGTACAGTGTAAACGCACCTTGGCGGGCTGTGGCTTGGAGGTGGAGATGGCCGAGGCGGCGGTGGCCGTGGGCGAGGAAGACATGGAGGAGATGGAGGAGGAGCAGTCGGTGGTCGGGCTGGACTTCTGCGGGGCAGCCACCGGGACCGCGTGGGCGGCGCCGTAGTAGTAGTACTGGAACCCGAAGACGTCGCCGCCGTGGTACTGCTGCTCCGCCCGGCCGCCGAAGCTCAGGACCTGGTGGCACGGTGCCGCCGGAGGAGCCAGGTAGGAGGCGCAGGTGGGAGAAGCGACCGCATGAGTGCTGGCGCTGGTGGTGGTGGTGGTGGTGGAGACGGCGGCGGAGGAGAGGTGGGACGAGGTGGACGGCGACAGGCAGAGGAAGTAGTCGGCCATGGCCTCCTCCCCGAGACCGAGCATGTCCATGTACCCCCTCCCTCCGGCCTCCGCCATGACCTCCTCTTCCTTCACCATGATCCCCAGCTCGCACTGGCTCACCACGACCAAGAAACGCACGGGATTAAGAACGCAAGGACAAAAACGAAAAAGATTGACGGAGGCGATCAAGAACAAATCAGGATCAAGATCAGCACTGGGTACCAACCGGATTGGGTGTCCTTGCTGCTTGGCTCTGGTCAAAGGGGTTTCGCGCCTTCCGCCGCTGCCGCGCTCTGGGAGCTCTGCGCGCGTCCAGGGTTCAGACCTCGCGCACACGCCAGCTTAAAAACGCTTCCACTTCTGAGCGTGGGGAGACGCGACTGAGACGGAGGAGGATGTGGGAGTGGACCATGGTCTCGCTCGCTGTCTGGCTTCTCTGCTTTCTCTATGTAGAGGCCGAGGCCCGAGGCCAGTGTACTACAAGTACGACCGAGCGAAGACGGGCGGCTTTGTGATGCGGTGCCGGGACAGGGCTGCCAGAGGCACATACCAAACCAAGATTTGGAGAATCAATGCTTCGCACTGGCCGTGTGTAAAGTGTGTGCTCTTTCCCAGTACCACTGTGCAGTGTGTTGTTTGTGTCGATTCAAACTTTATAAATTTTTACTAAATTTATATAAAAAATATCAACATCTACAATACCAAATATACATAATATGAAACTACATTCCATAATGAATCTAAAGATATTTCTTTGGCCTTGTAAATGTTGATACTTTCTTCTATAAGTTTGACCAAAATAAAGATACTTTGACTTCAGACAAAACTTATACGCAGACTAGAACAAAACCGAGGTATCTATCATTTCGCCAAAAGAAAAATAAACGATGCATCTACCATCCTGAAGTTGTTAAGATAGCTCGAAACAGATTAAAGGCTGGCCTGGTTGTAGACATCGTTTCCGGTTTGGCTCAGAAAGGCAATCATCAATTGGGTGTTTTACCTGGGTTTTTTTTTTGACCAAAGCACCAATATATTCGTTCCTAAACAGTAGTATTGTAACATATATTACAACGAAAATCCAAATCTGAGCCTGAGCTCATCTGCACCTGCGCTCATCAAAAAAATCAAAATAAATACTAAAAAAGTTCAAAAAATTCTAAAAAAAATTGGGGTGGTGGACAATTTGATGCGTGAGGTGCGCCCCAATTTTCAAAACATTTGGACTTATGTGCAGCTCTCAGCAAAAAAGACAAATCGGAGGTCTGTAAAAATGTGTACTGTTCATATATCGCTTTTGGTCCGATTTGTCTTTTTTGCTGAGAGTTGCACATAAGTCCAAATGTTTTGAAAATTGGGGCGCACCTCACGCATCAAGTTGTCCACCACCTCAATTTTTTCGGAATTTTTTGAATTTTTCTGAATTTTTTATGATTTTTTTTTGAACGGGTGCAGATGCACCCGGGCACCGAAACGCCGCACATCCAAATCTGAGCCCGAGCTCATCTGCACGCGAAACTTGCAAATCTTTATCTAGAAAATACGAATTCAGGATTACTAACTCCGACAAGCACTTCCCTCGACCCGCCGGCGCCGGCGAGGGTTTCTTTGCTTTTCGCCAACCGCTACGGTGGCAGAAGCGGTGGGGAACCCCGGAGCTATGTTTCATTTCCATGTCTCATAGAGTCTTTGACTTTTTCGTACTCCAGTTTCACAATCTCGTCTGATGAAGCTCTGGAAGATGCGGCTTCGTCGAGGAACTTGTGACATGTGAAATGTGTTTAACTAGAATTGGAAGTACCTTATGACCCTCATTGGTGCCCAATTCTTTGGATTGGAGATATATCCATAGTGCCATCGTCAGGATATCTTGATCCATAGTGCCATTATGTTTTCATGAATATATTTGAGTTCTTGGTCCTATCTGCAAGTTATATGCACCTGCTATAGGTCTAAACAGTAGACCCCAATGTGACAATAAATGAGATACTCTCCGTGAATGGTTGTAATTTGAGGAGTTCAATGTGTTAATGCTTTGTTATGGTTCTTTATTAAAAGGAGCACCTTAACTACCCTTAGTTTTCATTAGGAACCCGCTGCCACGGGAGAGTATGACAAAAGATGTTCTAACTATAAGCAAGTATGACTATATACAGAATACATGCCTACATATGATTGATGAATTGGAGCTATTGTGTATCACTCTAGGTTGTGACTGTTACATGATGAATGTCATCCAAATAGCCATCGCTACTCTATGCCTACGCTTTGCTCATATTGTCTTTGCGAAGTTACTACTATTGCTAATGTTGTTCAAACTGCTACAAAGCGGCTACTATTACCGTTACTTCTGCTACTGTTGCTACTACTATCAAAACTTTCACATTACTATGCTACTAATATTTTGCCGCAGAGAAACAACTTCTTAGGTGTGGTTGTATTGACAACTCAACTGTTAAGGCTTATAAATATTCTTTGGCTCCCCATATGTCGAATCAATAAATGTAGGTGAAATACTACCTTCAAAGTATGTTGACTGATTACCTTCGATTTTACCTGGCCATAACTCGGGCCGGGCCTAAACAAGCTCACAACAAAAAACCCGAAACGGAATACCTATTTGTAATTAATTTCTAATTATACAGAAGCATTCCAGATAGACCGAGCCCGGGCCCGGCCTTTGGGCCTAGATTTCAGGCCAATGCCCGGACCAACAGTGGACAAGCCCGTCGAGCCTCGGGCCGGGCCTCTTCACAAAAACACACGTATGTCAAGCCAAAGCCCGGCCCGACCTAGCATTCAGGCTCAATATCTAGGCCCAGGCCCAGCCTGTGGGCAAGGTCATGCCGGGCTATTTTGGGGGGGGGTCAGGTCATGCCGGGTTTCCCATGGTCAGGTATACAACTTCAGTAATCCCTGTTCACCAAAAAGTTCTAATAATTGCAGTCAGTTTTGCAATGGACTTTTTAGTAAAGATGATGTTTGACATATCGTAGACAGGAATAGTAGAAAAAAAGCAGATTTAATGAGTTCAGGCCTTGCAGCATCAGAGAGGACATTAGCTTTGTATGTTGGAAGCTTCGCAACAAATTTATATAGAACGAAATTGTAAGCTACGGTTCTATTCCTAGCAGGCGGATGAGAGGATGACCAAGATGGGTAAAAGAAGCATCCATGCCATTAACAGGGAATATACCCTTAATGCTCTGAATCAGAGCATGATTAACAGTAGAACTAAAAAAATAGCCTATTTTGCCCAATTAGGAGTCCGACCTGAGGTATGACAAAAGTGAGAAATGATTTGAGCCATCGAGTTTGTTTCCGGCCAACTTGCTTTACCACACACAAGAAGACCATCTGCAAAGAACAAGGAGTGAATAGGAGGGCAATTTGGTCTAAGCAGGATTCCTTCCAAGTTGTTTGCAGCCATGGCATTAAGAGCAATAGAAAGTGTTTAGAAATAAAATATGTGATCAATTGTATGGGGATGCCTTTCAGGAGGCGTCTGTTGGGTAAAAGGTGTCTCCCCAATACACCCCTTCATCATGTATATATTTGGGTCTCCCACATTGCAATTGAACGAGTGAATTATTTGGACTCTTCATTTGTCTCTTTTGCTTTGGATTTAGAGGATCTACAACCAGATATGTCAAATATGGCCCTCAAACGCCCGCCCGGGAGTGGCGAGGCACGCCTCAAATTTCACGAGTTGCATCCGGACATCTCATATATATTCTTACATCCATACAAATACATTCAAACTGAATAAACCTACGTACTACATCGATACCCTAGCTACTCATCATCGGAGATGTCGACGATCTCCATGCCCGGCTCCGGCAGCATGGCCGGTAGCTCCGGCTCCTCCGCTCCGGCCTCCTCCGCCTTTATCTCCGCGTCGACTTCTACGAAGAGCACGCCGAACGCCGCATGCTCCTACCGGAGGAACGGACGATTGGCCTCCACATAGGCCTCATTCTAGATGGACTCTAGGATGACCTGTTGCTCCGCCATCTCCTCCGATTGGGCGACGGCAAACTTCGCCTCCGCCTGCTCCATGTTGAAGCCCGACAGCTCCTGCTCTGGCAGCTCCGGCTTCGACTGCTCCGCCTCCTCCACCTTCATCGGAGCCAACTCCTCTCCCTTCTCTTCCCCCGACTACTCCTCCTCCGCCATCTCCAGCGAGTCTGCAGGTAGCACCACATCAATGTGGGCGGTGCGCACAGCCTGTCTCGCCCGGATCTCCTGCTGGATCTCGTATCGGTGCTCTGCGTGAGCATTTGCGTAGTGGGTGATCTTCCTCTGGACCATGGTGAGCGTGGGCAGAGCGGTGGAGCGGGAAAGGGGGAAGGTGAATGGGCTCGGAGCAGCGCAGAGAGGGGAAGGTGGATGGGTTAGGGTTGTAGGGTCAGGGTTGTAGTACGCCAACCAACTTAAATAGCCGGAATTGGTCTTGGGCGGCGAGCCGGAGCGACGCCATTTGGCGTTCACACTGCGGTGACGGACGCGGTGTCCGTCGAACCGCCGGGTTTCTAGGCGTTTCCGCGTGGGACCCCACTGTCAGACCGACGTGGCGGGCGTACCCGGGCGCGGCTGGCCTCCCCCAGATCCGCCCCATATTTGGGCTAGATATGAGGGGCAACGATCAGCCGGTGTTTGAGGCCCGTTTGAGGGGGCCGTCTGGGTCGAAAAATCGTGACCGGGCAGGTCACGTGACAGTTTCAGGCCGGTCTAGGGTGCCCCATCTATAGATGCTCTTACAACACGTTATCGGCACATCGACTCTATCCAGAGTAATTGGTGACACAAAAAATAAGGAACAATTGCATTGCCATAGTTCACTTCACCCCCACATTATGCACGAAGACGCTTGGCCACAACGCCGCTATTTCTGGGCGGCAACACGGCACTAGGGGGTGAGGGAGATTGCGGCGACGGCAACAACACACGATGGCTTGGCTATGCAAGGACATCCAGCACAAGGACCATGAAGAGTGCATGCATCCGTATAGCAGATTAGTCATGAGAATCCATGAAGGGGCCGGCCGCAAACATGGCAAACGCAGTGCGCTGCACGACAGTTCCATCCAGCCCCGGCAACCATGCCTTCTGGTCCGCAAAGAAATAGGTGGTTCCACAAGTATAGGGGATTGCAATAGTTTTCGAGGGTAGAGTATTCAACCCAAAATTATAGATTCGACACAAGGGGAGCCAAAGAAAATTTGCAAGTATTAGCAGCTGAGATGTTGATGTCTGCTAGAACTGCGTTGGTATTTCCCAAAAGAGGAAGGGATGATGCAGTATACCGATGGTAGGTATTTCCCTCAGTTATGAGATCAAGGTTATTGAACCAGTAGGAGAACGTCCTCACACCACATAAACAGCACCTGCACACAAATAACAAATACTCGCAACCCGACGTGTTAAAGGGGTTGTCAATCCCTTTCGGGTACGGCGCCTCAAGATAGGCAAATAACATAAGGTAAAAGTGGTAGATAGGATAAACAGATCGCGAAGCAAATAAATTGCAGCAAGTTTTTTTATATTTTTGGTTTAATATTTCTGAAAATAAATGCAAAGTAAAATAGATCGCAAAGGTAAATATGGTGAAAAAAGACCCGGGGGCCGTAGGTTTCACTAGTGGCTTCTCTCGAGAAAAATAGAAAACTGTGGAAAAAGCAATTATTGTTGGGTAATTGATAGAACTTCAAATAATCATGATGATATCCAGGCAATGATCATTATATAGGCATCATGTCCAAGATTAGTAGACCGACTCATGCCTGCATATACAACTATTACTCCACACATCGACCGCTATCCAACATGCATCTAGTGTATTAAGTTCATGGAGAAACGAAGTAATGCAATAAGAATGATGACATGATGTAGACAAGATCTATTTATATAGAAATAGACCCCATCTTGTTATCCTTAATAGCAACAATACATACATGTTGTTTCCCCTTCTGTCACTGGGATCAAGCATCGTAAGATTGAACCCATCACAACGCACCTCTTCCCATTGCAAGATAAATAGATCAAGTTGGCCAAATAAAACCCTAATATCAGAGAAGAAATACGAGGCTATAAACAATCATGCATATAAGAGATCAAAGAAGACTCAAATAACTTTCATGGATAAAAACATAGATCTGATCATAAACTCAAAGTTCATCGGAACCCAACAAACACACCGCAAAAAGGCTTACATCATATGGATCTCCAAGAGACCATTGTATTGATAATCAGAGAGAGAGAGAGAGAGAGAGAGAGAGAGAGAGAGAGAGAGAGAGAGAGAGAGAGAGAAGCCATCTAGCTACTGACTACGGACCCGAAGGTCTACAAAGAACTACTCACGCATCATCAAAGAGGCACCAACTGAAGTGGTGGACCCCTCTCTGATGGTGTCTAGATTGGATCTTGTGGTTCTAGACTCGGCAACGGCTGGAATTGATTTTCTTCGACTCCCTAGGGTTTCTGGAATATTGGGGTATTTATAGAGCAAAGAGGCGTTTCAGGGGGCACCCGAGGCGGGCACAACCCACCTGGGCGCGACTGGGCCCCAGGCACACCCTGGTGGGTGCTGCCCCCTTCAGGGCACCCCCAGGTGCTTCCTTGGCCCACTAGATGTCTTCTGGTCCAAAAAAATCCTCAAAAAGTTTTGCTGTGTTTGGACTCCGATTGGTATTGATTTCCTGCGATGTAAAAAACATGCAGAAAACAGCAACTGGCACTGGGCACTATGTCAATAGGTTAGTACCAAAAAATGATATAAAATGACTAAAATGATTGTAAAACATCCAAGAATGATAATATAACAGCATGGAACAATCAAAAATTATAGATACGTTGGAGACGTATCAGCATCCCCAAGCTTAATTCATGTTCGTCCTCGAGTAGGTAAATGATAAAAACAGAATTTTTGATGTGGAATGCTGCCTAACATGTTCCTCACATTTCTTTTCTTTATAGCATGGACATTTGGACTTTTATATGATTCAAAGCAATAGTCTAGTTTTGACATGAAGACTTTAATACTCAAGCATAGCAACAAGCAACAATGTATTTCAAAATATCAACACTAAAGCAAGTTATCCCTAGCCCATTATTCTCAATCACTGATCCATTCATGAAACACACTCGAATATTAGCTACACCCAATGCTCAAATACGATCATAGTGCCCCTTAGTTGGTGCTTTATAAGAGAAGAAGGAGACTCAAATTCAAAATAAAAGTTGCATAAGTAAAAGAAATGCCCTTCGCGGAGGGAAGTAGGGATTTGTAGAGGTGCGAGAGCTCAAAGCTTAAATTGAGAGACAAAAATATTTTTGAGAGGCATACTTATCCCACGAACGAAAATGACTTAGAGATCCCAACACTTTCCATGCTAGATACATCATAGGCGGTTCCCAAACAGAAAATAAAGTTTATTCCTTTTTCCACCATTACTTTCACTTTCCGTGGATAACCATATCCATGGGTGACCTCCATGCCAACACTTTCCAAGGAATTTATTATTTGACAACATAAAGTAAATTCATTTTTCATTTCAGGACTGGGCATACCTAATACCTTTGCCATACTCTCGTGCAATGACAAGTGAATAAACACTCATCGTGAGAATAACACATCTAGCATGGAAAATAACTGTCACCCTTCACCGCCTCGCGAGCGGTAGAGCACACAAAAGAGAAATTTATTTTGAAAATTAGATATGGCACATGCAAATTTGCTTAGAACGGCATGGAATTACCACATATAGGTATGTATAGTGGACTCATATGGAAAAACTAGTTAAAAGGGTTTTGGATGCACAAATAGTGATCATACTTAGTGCAAAATGAAGACTAGCAAAAAGATTGAGAAGCGACCAACCAAAAAGCAAAAACTCTCGTACCCAAGTATTAAGCATAAGTAACACCGAATAATGCACCATAAGTAGGATATAAATTTCATTGCATAACTATTGACTTTCGTGCTTGCATAGGGAATCACAAACCTTAACAACAATATTCTTACTAAAGCACAATTACTCATCAACATGACTCACATATCATATTGTCATATCTCAAAACCATTACTAAGAATCAAGTTTATTTTGTCCAATGATCTTCATGAATATTTTTGTTATATCCTCCTTGGATATTTATCACTTTGGGACTATTTTTATATGTTGCTTTTGATAAGCTCAAACAAATACAAGTGAAGAACATGAGCATAATTTTTTCCTTTCTCTCAAAATAATCTAAGTGAAGCAAGAGAGAATTTCTGAAAATTTTACTAACTCCCAAATAAATGTTTGTGAAGCATGAGAGCATTTCTTCAAAAATAACAAAGCACACCGTGCTAAAAAAGATATAAGTGAAGCACCGGAGCAAATCCATGGCTCTAAAAATTTAAGTGAATCATAGGAGCAAGCATAGCGTAATTTTTGGCTTTCTCAAAAAGGTGTGTTCAACAAGGATTCAATACTTGAAACACAAAGCAAAACAATCAAAGACTCATATCATACAAGATGCTCCAAGCAAAACTCATAATATGTGACGAACAAAAATATAGTTTCAAATAAAATACCGAGTTATTAGAAGAAAGCGGGGATGCCACTCGGGGCATCCCCAAGCTTAGTTGCTTGGTACTTCTTGAATATTATCTTGGGGTGCCTCGGGAATCCCCAAGCTTAGCCTTTTGCTAATCCTTATTCCTTCATCCATCATAAGATCAACCAAACTTGAAAACTTCAATCACACAAAACTCAACAAAACCTTCGTGAGATCCGTTAGTATAAGAAAGCAAACCACTACTATAAATACTATTGCTAACCTATTCTTATTTTGTTTTTTCATTATATCTATTGTATTCCAACTTTTCTATGGCAAAAACTCATCAAAGAAAACCATAGAATCATCAAAACAAGCACACAATGCAAAGAAAACAGAATCTGTCAAAAACAGAACAATCTGTAGCAATCTGACTATTTCGAATACTTCTGAAACTCCAAAAATTCTGAAAATAAATTGGTTGAAGTGAGCAATTTTTCTATTAGTCTTTTGCAAAAATAATCAACTCAAAGCAGTCTTATGTCAAAAATGATAAATAATTTCGTGAGCGCAAAAGTTTCTGTTTTTCAGCAAGATCAAATCAACTTTTACCCAAATCATTCCAAAGGCCTTGCTTGGCACAAACACTAATTTAAACCACAAAAAGACATCTAACAAGAGGTATAATTGTGTATTTTATTGAAAACAGCAAGAAAACCAAAAAGCAAAAATATACAAGTTGGGTTGCCTCCCAACGAGCGCTATCATTTTACGACCCTAGCTAGGCATAACACGTAGGATCTAAGTTTTGTCATCTTTATCCTTGTTTTCCTTGGAGGTATTTGTGTCGGGAGGTTTTGTAAATAAAACATAAAACACATTATCCATGGAAACCTTAGCACTATCAAGTTGCTTTTTATCATAACACCTTTCATTTCCGACAGTGATCCAAGAATAGTGTTGATTAACATCATTAAAAACTTGTTGGATCATATCTAAAACGGGGACTTGCTTTTTAAGATTCTCATCAAAGATTGGGTTATCTCCAAGAAAATGTCTTAAAGCATAATCACTATTATAAAGAATTTCATCAATCACGGGTTTTTCACGATTCATGCCATAAAAATCAAAGATTTCCCTAGCTTCCCGTATTATGTAGTCAAATTCATTCATCAAAACAAGAATGGCTAACTCTTTAGCTTTACAATCCTTTATAACGGGCAACTCATAGACCAATCTTTGCAAGGTAGGATGATCACGAATAAATCTAGTTTCAAGTTTTAGAACAAGTGCCGAAATAGCTTTCGCATAAGATTTAGTTCTTTTAAGTATAGGAATATCATCAAGACTTAATTTTCTGACACAATAAAAAAATTCTTGGATATGTTCTTTTCCCATAAAATTCCCTTGCCCCAAGACAAAAGTTTTGGCATCCAGATTACCCGTGCGCTCCATTTTAGGACTTAGGCCATCATCTGTTTCTGCCATACCAAAATCACTCATGGTGACTTCACAACAAGGTTGGACTCAAAAATAGATCTGGCGAGAAAACGACGAACGAAAAAGAGGCGAATAAAGCGGCAATTTTTTGTGAAGTAGGGAGAGGAAAACGAGAGGCAAAAGGCAAATAATGTAAATTGCGAGGAGATGGGATTTTTGATTAGGAACCTGGTTGATGTTGAAGATCCTCCCCGACTACGGTGCCAGAAATTCCTTTTGATGTCTGCTAGAACTACGTCGGAATTTCCCCAAAGAGGAAGGGATGATGCAGTATAGCAACGGTAGGAATTTTCCTCAGTGATGAGACCAAGGTTATCGAAGTAGGAGAACCTCCTCACACCACGTAAACAGCGCCTGCACACAAATAACAAATACTCGCAACCCGACGTGTTAAAGGGGTTGTCAATCCCTTTCGGGTACGACGCCTCAAGATAGGCAAATAACATGAGGTAAAAGTGGTAGATAGGATAAATAGATCACGGAACAAATAAATTGCAGCAAGGTATTTTTGTATTTTTGGTTTAATAAATCTGAAAATAAATGCAAAGGAAAATAGGTCGCAAAGGCAAATATGATGAAAAGAGACCCGGTGGCCGTAGGTTTCACTAGTGGCTTCTCTCTAGAAAAATAGCAAATGGTGGGAAAACAATTACTGCTGGGCAATTGATAGAACTTCGAATAATCATGATGATATCCAGGAAATGATCATTATATTGGCATCACGTCCAAGATTAGTAGACCGACTCCTGCCTGCATCTACTACTATTACTCCACACATCGACCACTATCCAGCATGCATCTAGTGTATTAAGTTCATGGAGAAACGGAGTAATGCACTAAAAACGATGACATGATGTAGACAAGATCTATTTATGTAGAAATACACCCTATCTTGTTATCCTTAATAGCAATGATACATATGTGTCGTTTCCCCTTCTGTCACTGGGATCAAGCACCGTAAGATCGAACCCATCACAAAGCACCTCTTCCCATTGCAAGATAAATATAGCAAGTTGGCCAAACAGAACCCAAATATCGGAGAAGAAATACGAGGCTATAAGCAATCATACATATAAGAGATCAAATAAGACTCAAATAAATTTCATGGATAAAAACATAGATCTGATCATAAACTCAAAGTTCATCGGATCCCAACAAACACACCGCAAAAAGGTTTACATCATATGGATCTCCAAGAGACCATTGTATTGATAATCAACAGAGAGAGATACAGAGAAAGAGAGATATATATAGAGAGAGAGGAAGCCATCTAGCTACTAACTACGGACCCGAAGGTCTACAAAGAATTACTCACGCGTCATCCGAGAGGCACCAATGGAAGTGGAGGACCCCTCCGTGATGGTGTCTAGATTGGATCTGGTGGTTCTGGACTCTGTGGCGGCTGGAATTGATTTTCGTCGACTTTCCTAGGGTTTCTGGAATATTGGGCTATTTATAGAGCAAAGAGGCGGTTGAGCGGGCACCCGAGGTGGGCTCAACCCACCTGGGCGCGCCTGGGCCCCCAGGCACGCCCTGGAGGGTGCTGCCCCCCTCGGGGCACCCTAGGTGCTTCCTTGGCCCACTGAATGTCTTCTGGTCCAAAAAAATCCTCAAAAAGTTTTGTTGCGTTTGGACTCCGATTTGTATTGATTTTTTGGATGTAAAAAACATGCAGAAAACATCAACTGGCACTGGGCACTATGTCAATAGGTTAGTACCCAAAATGATATAAAATGACTATAAAATGATTGTAAAACATCCAAGAATGATAATATAACAGCATGGAACAATAAAAAATCATAGATACATTGGTGACGTATCAGTTGTTAATTCAACCACACCTAGAGAATAATTATCTGCAGCAAAGTGATCAGTAGCATAGTTATATGATAGTTTCAATGGCAGTGGTAATAGTAATAGTAACAGTAACAGTGATAGTAATAATTTTGTAGCAGATGTGATAGTAGCAATAACAATAGTAACTTATCAAGAACAATATATGGAAAACTCATAGGCATTGAATCAGTGAATTTGCTGGATGATATTCATCACATAACAATCATAACCTAGGGCAATACAAAACTAGCTCCAGTTCATAAATATAATTTAGGCATGTATTCTGTAAATAGTTATACGTGCTTATGGAAAGAAATTGCATGACATCTTTTGTCCTACCCTCCCGTGGCAGCAGGGTCCATAAGGAAACTAAGGGATATTAAGGCCCCTTTTTAATAGAGAACCGGAAAAAAGCATTAGCACAAAATGAATACATGAACTCCTCAAATTACGGTCATCACCGGAAAGTATCCCGACTATTGTCACTCTGGGGTTTACGGATCATAACACATAATAGGTGACTATAATTTGCAAGATCAGATCTAGAACATAGATATAATGGTAATAACATAAATGGTTCAGATCTGAAATCATGGCACCCAGGCCCAAAGTGACAACCATTAAGCATGGCAAAGTCATAGCAACATCAATCTAAGAACATAATGGATATTAGGGATCAAGCCCTGACAAAACTAACTCGATTACATCATGAATCTCATCCAACTCCCTTACCGACCAGCGAGCCTACGAAGGAATTACTCACTCCCGGTGCGGAGCATCATGGAATAGGCGATGGAGAAGGGTTGGTGATGACGAAGATCAAAGATTCCCCTCTCTGGAGCCCCAAACGGACTCCAGATCTGGCCTCCCGATGAAGAACAGGAGGCGGTGGCGGCTCCGTCTTGTGAAACACGATAATTCTTCCTCCCTGATTTTTTCCTCCAAAAAAGGATTTTATAGCGTTGGAGATAGGGTCAGCGGGGCCACCTGGTGGGCACAACCCACCTGGGAAATCTAGGAGGGGGAGCACCTTGGTGGGTTGTGCTCACCCAGGGGGCCCCCTCCGATGGTTCTTGGCTCCAATATTTTTCTTTTATTCCATGAAAATCTCCAAAAAGTTTTGTTCCATTCCGAGAACTATTATTTCTGCATAAAAACAACACCATGGTAGTTCTGCTAAAAACAACATCAGTCCGGGTTAGTTTCATTCAAATCATGCAAATTAGAGTCCAAAACAAGAGCAAAAGCATTAGGAAAAGTCGATACAATGGAGACGTATCAACTCCCCCAAGCTTAAACCTTTGCTTATCCTCAAGCAATTCAATTGACAAACTGAAAGTGAAAAAGAAAAACTTTTACGTACTCTTTTGCTCTTGTTTACATAAATAAGCTTAAGTAGCACCCAGATTTCCAGCAAAGTTTATGACTAACCATATCGACAATAACTCTTAAAATTTATATTAACTCATTTTACTCAAAACAAGGCTTTGCTAATGAAAAATCTTCATAAATTTTACAACAGGCATGATATCCCTTGGGTGAGCCTCATTTGGGAATCACACTACCAGGACAATAAACTACCAGGGAATGATTTGGTTGGGTCTTTCTGGTGGAGGTCAATCCTTCAATTAACAGATCAGTATAAAGCCATGGCCAGATGTAACTTAGGGGATGGTAGAACTGCCTTCTTTTGGTCTGATTTGTGGGGCAATGCTGTTTTACAGCAGGAATACCCCCGTCTTTATTCCTTTGTGCTAGATGCTACAATGACAGTTCAACAAGTGGTGAGTACTGAGTACCTTGAGGATTTGTTCCACCTGCCTCTGTCTAACCAAGCATACCAGCAGTTTCTGTTAGAGGAAGTTTGTCATGATTTGAGACAATCGAATTTTTGCATATGTCGACACTTGGAGTTATATATGGGGCAACAGTAATTTCTCCGCTTCAAAGGCATACAGAGTGATCATAGGTGTCAAACAAGTTCCACCTCACTTTGCCTGGATTTGGAAGTCCTCATGTCAACCTAAGCACAAAATGTTCTTCTGGATGCTTCTGCATGATAGACTCAACACAAGAATCTTGCTAAGAAGGAAAACTATGATCTTGGAAGAATACACATGTGTTGTGATGAATTGCCAACAAGAAGAAACTCTGCACCATTTATTCTGGGGGTGCCAATTTTCTAGGATATGTTGGAATTTCATATGTCCACGAAGATCTCCAAACCTATCTGTGCTAGAGGCCTTCCAAGATCTGAAGGAAAAGTTGAATGTTCCTTTCTTCATGGAGATCATTATACTGGGATCTTGGGCTATCTGGATTTCTAGAAACAACAAGATTTTTGAAAACATTCAACCATCATTCCAAGGTTGGAAACACATTTACTTTGAGGAACTCAAGCTATTATCCCACAGGATCAAGGCTAAATATGCTGCAGAGTTCAACATCTGGCTGACTAGCTTGCTAGTCACTTGAGGAGCCCTTCTCTTAGTTTTAATTCTAGTTTTACTTTTAGTCTTAGCTTTCTCTTCAGGGGCTCATCTCAAGCCCTTGTCTGTATAGCTTGTTCTGTTTTTTTTAAGTTTTAGTTTTAGCTAGCTCCCATAGTTGGCTGTATAGTTTGTTTTTTTGTTCTGTTTTTCTTGGTTCTGTGCTACTCTTTTTATATTTTAATAAAAATTGCAGTGGAGTTTTACCCTACTGTTCATAGTCAAAATCAATGGCATAATCAACTAGCGAGAAATAATAATATATCTCAAATGACAACACTTTTTCAACACAACCATGATATAATATGACAACAGTGGTATCTTGCTAGCCCTTTCTGAGATCCAGAGCACCTCCAAAGTTCAAGCAGCAACCAAACATTGTAATTCATGGTAGAAAAGATCCAGTCATGATGCACCCAACATTAACTATACACAATGCGTAAGGATGAAAATAGTGCTCTCAGATCTGTCGCTTATTTGAGAAGGTGATAACTCAACAGAAAAATAAACAGATAGTCCCTTTGCAGAGGGAAGCAGGGATTTGCAGCGGTGCCAGAGCTCAGATTTTTAAAACAGAGATAAACGAAAGTTTGGGAAATGCACCCTTCCTATTTACTTCGCGACCATCAGTTATCAATATCTTTCCCAAGTGATGAAAGTAAAGGTTTACCCCCCTCCACCAACAAACACACTCCACGGCTAGCCGAATCCACAGGTACTGTCGATACAAACATCAGACATGTGGGAGTTTTGTTTAATTATTTGCAATTTGAATTCATGACTGAGAATCCCTATTACCGCCCCTCTCGTGCAAAGACGAGTGAATAAACACTCATCATGCGAATAACCCGCTTTGCGTGGAAGATACCGACTACCTCTTGTCGCTCTATGAACAATCCAGGCACACAAAAAAGGATGTTTATTTGAAAATTTAGAGGTGGCACATGCAAATTTACTTAGAACGGCAGGGTAATACCGCATATAGGTAGGTATGGTGAATCATTTGGAATAACTTGGGTTTTAGGATTTTGATGCACAAGCAGTATTTCCGCTTAGTACAGGCGAAGGCTAGCAAACAGGTTGAGAAGCAGCCAACTAGAGAGTGAAAGCGGTCATGAACATGCATTATGCATAATAAACATTGAGTACTAGCATGAGTAGGATATGAACACTATGAACATAAATATCATAGAGGCTATGTTGGTTTTGATTCAACTACATGCATGAACATGTGCCAAGTCAAGCCACTCGAACATTCAGAGGATGATACCATATCATCATACTACATCACAATCATTTTAACACAATGTTGACATCCAATATAAATCATTATCCACTCCTAGCTACTTAAGCATGGCATGAGAAACTATAATCTCTAATTGTCATTGCAAACATGTTTGATCATAATATGCTAAATCATGGATAGTAGGTTAAACATATTTACAAAAACAGAACAAGTGGAGTTCATACCCGTTTCTCTCTGCCACAGCCAGTTCATCAAATATCGTCATTATTGCCTTTCACTTGCATGACCGAATGATATGAAAATAATAATAGTGCAAGAGTGCCGTGGACCAAGCTAGAATCTGCAAACATTTTATTCAACAAGGAGAAGACAAGGTGATATGGCTCTTTGTTGGATCAATATCAATGCATATGAAAGCCACTCAACATTTTCATCATGGTCTTCTCCTTAGTATGACTCAATAAAAAGTTCATAGAAACACACTGAAATATTTTTGGAGTTTTTAGTTTTTCTTGAAGAAAGAAAATTAAAGAGAAAGAAAAACAAAAATGAGAAAAACTATTTACACGGGAGAGCTCCCAACAAGCAAAAGAAGAACCAGGAAATCTTTTTGGGTTTCTTTTTAATACTACAGCTAACTAAGATAGAAAGAAAAACCAAAAAGAAGCAAGAAATATTTTTGGGTTTTCTCAAAGTTTTCATACACACAAGAAGAAAGTGACAAAAAAATAAATCTAGCATGGATAATACAATGAAGAAGTGTGAACACCGACAACTGGAATAAAATGTGTGAACATGAATGTAATGTCGGTGGAAATACGTACTCCCCCAAGCTTAGGCTTTTGGCCTAGCTTGGTAATCACCGTCTGTTGCCTGCGTAATAATCGGAGTGATACTCACGGAGGCTCTCGATCGGTGCAGCCTCCTCAGCCTGCCGAGCAGCCACAACCCATGCGTTGTGTGCATGGGCCTCACTCTCAAGAACATAATACCTTCCTTTGTTGTGATAATCAAAGAGAGCATGCGCAGGCAAAAAGGTATGCACAATGTCTTTTTTATTAAACCTCGAGTTATAAGTATAATTAGTGATTTTGCCCTTAAGGAACTTATGGCGTTTCATGGCATCAAAGTCTAAGTACTGAGTAGGCAAGATGGGGTCGTAAGGAAAAGGTGTGACACCAACCTCTTTAGCTAAACAAGAAGCATCAATTCCACCATAAAAATAACCACACCAGCATTGTGTTGCAATATGCGTGCAACAATCGCTCTGAGATTATAACTTAATTCTGGTCAGAGTGGTGTGTATGAGGCTCAAGTCAGGGGCACATAGTGTGCTGCAATCCTGCTGGCCCGAGATGCATTTACCATTAAAGAGTGCAAAGTAGTGAATGGATGGAAAATGAATACTTTTTATTCTACCTTGTGTCACTCCTCTATCTTCACCATAGCAAAGACTAGTCAAGAATGACTCATACTCAGATCAGTCAAATCATGGTGGCTCGTGTAGCGAACCCCGGAATGGAATTTTGCAAATACGACTAAACACGACTAGAGGCATGAAAAAAAACGGCCATAAAGTTTAAACGAGAGTCTACACTCACGAGGATGAAATTTGAATTCTTTAGTAAACGATTCTTTGAGGCTGAGATGTTGGTTGCACTTATCTTCACGGTAGGGACCGAGCTCGGCGTTGTGAACATATTGCTTAAATTCTTCCTGAATACCCACACTCACCATAAAATCGTTGCATGGCCATAGGCAGGATTTGGTGGCGGCATCCCGTATCGAACTTGCACTAGGTTCAACATAAGACTGATGGGTTGAGCCACTACTAGAAGATGCCTCCGAGGACCTCTGCCTCGAAGAGCTCCTTCCAAAGAAGTTCAAAATATTTGCATTCAATTTTCTGAAAAAATTGGTCACAAAAGTTTTGTCAAGAAACTTCACAAGATTGATGGCAACTACTCATAGGGATGCATAGAGGTTATATTAAGCATTCAAACTACTTAGAACTCTAAGAATTGAACATGGGAGCTCATCTATAGCAGCACCAAGAGTAGCTAATTATTCAAAATATAATACACCAAAGCAAAAACTAATTGGTCCAATGGAGGAGTCACATACCAAGCAGCAATCCCCCAAAACAGTTTCTGAAATGGAACTTCGAGCAAAGAAATCGAAATCTGCGGGTTTGAGAGCAAGAACACGAGAGAGAGAGAGAGCAATGGTGATTTTTTTCCTGTAGGTAGGTGATGACATGGGCTAAAGAGATAAGTGAGGGGGCCCACGTGAGGACCACAACCCACCAGGTGCACCCCCCTCTGATGTTATTTGCACTAAAATTCAGAAAAATAAAAAATCATATCAAATTTTCATGGCATTCTGAGAACTTTTATTTTTGGCTCATTTTTTATTGCACGGGAAATTCAGAAAATAGGCAAAACATGGCATTTTATTTTATTTAACTAATGGAAATAGGAAACAAAGGTTGGAAATAGAAGCTGGTGCTTACTAAATTCATGAACTTCATACCTCTCAAAAATGATCTGTTAATAAGGTTAATCAGGTCTTATTAACAACCACTTTCGATTAGCATGACACCGAAGAACTTTCGTAAAACACTAAGTTACCTCAACGGGGATATGCATGTTCCCAACAATAAGCATTTCATATTTCTTTTTGGCGGTAGGTAGAGGTAGTTGAAAGCTTCCAATAGTGAGGGTCGGAGATTTTTCAATAAAATTAATACCATTCACCTGGAATTGTTTCTTCGGAAAGTGCACCCTATGCTCATTACCATCGATATGAAAAGTGACCTTGCTTTTATTGCAATCAATAACCAAGGATAATCGACATGTTGTCGTCCCCGGGCATCTCAAGTATAACAAAGTCAGTTAAGATAGTAACATTTGCAACAACAATGGGCACATCCTCACAAACACCGATAGGTATGGCAGTTGATTTGTCAGCCATTTGCAAAGATATTTCAGTAGGTGTGATTTTATTCAAATCAAGTCTTTTATATAAGGAGAAAGGCATAACACTAACACCAGCTCCTAAATCACACAAAGCAGTTTTGACATAGTTCTTTTGATGGAGCAAGGTATAGTTGGTATTCCCGGATCTCCAAGTTTTTTAGGTACTCCATCCTTAAAAGAATAATTAGCAAGCATGGTGGAGATTCCAGCTTCAGGTATCTTTCTTTTATTAGTGACGATGTATTTCATGTACTTTGCATAAGGCGCCATCTTTAAAATATCAGTCAAGCGAGTGCGCAAAAAGACTGGCCTAAGCATTTCAGCAAAGCGTTCAAATTCTTCATCATCCTTTTTCTTAGTTGATTTAGGTGGAAAGGGCATGGGTTTTTTAACCCATGGTTCTCTTTCTCTCCCATGTTTTCTAGCAACAAAGTCTCTTTTATCGTATCTTTTATTTTTTTGTCGTGGGTTATCAAGATCAACAGTTGGTTCTATTTCAACATCATTATCTAGTTCTTTATGGTTGTCCAGTTGAGTGTCTTCATGAACATCATCATTATCTTTTTAGTTATCACTAGGTGGATGTTCATTAACAGATTGAGTTTCAGCATCAGAAATAGAGACATCATTATTATCTTCAGGAGGTTTTTCTTTCTCGGGTTCACTAGAGGTATGCAAAGTATTGAGGAATGTAGCATGCAATTTCAAAAAAAATCCTACGCTCACGCAAGATCTATCTAGGAGATGCATAGCAACTAGGGGGAGAGTGCGTCTACGTACCCTTGTAGACCATAAGCGGAAGCGTTTCACAACGCGGTTAATGTAGTCGTACTCTTCACGATCCAATCACGATCCAACCGATCTAGTGCCAAGCGGACGACACCTGCAAGTTTAGCACACGTGCGGCTCGATGGCGTCTCCTCCTTCTTGATCCAACAAGCGAGAGAGGAGAAGTAGATGGGATCACAACCAACACGACAGCATGGTGGTGGTGGAGCTCTGACAATGCTTCGCTAAGCATCGCCGGGACGAGGCGGTGGAACTACGGAGTAACAGGAGAGAGAGGGGAGCCAAGGGCTTTGTGTGTCCTCTTGGGGCGCCCCCTCCCTTCTATATATAGGTTTTTTTGATACATTTTTTGAGACATCCCTTCTATATATAGGTGGAGGGTGTGGCAACAGCCCCTCCAAATTCCAAGGGCGCAGCTAAGGGGGAGAGGACTTGGACTCCAAGTCCATTCCTATAACTACTAGGACTCCTTCCTTTTTTGCCTTCCCTAGCGATATGGGCTTTTGAGGACTTGGTGCTCCTAGAACAATAAGGCCATGGCACCTCCTCGCAGCCCATTCTAGCACTTGGGTCGTGGTGAACCCACTTGGGGACTTCCGGACCCCTCCGGAGTCCTCCGGAACCTTCTGGAAGCTTCCCGGTACAATACCAAAAAATTGCACCTTTTTCGGAACCCAAAATATGACTTCCCATATATAAATCTTTACCTCTCGACCATTCCAAGACTCCTAGTGATTTCCGTGATCTCATCCAGGAATCGGAACAAAACTTGGTTACCACTCATCAAATATCTCAATACTACTCTAGCGTCAACAAACGTTAAGCGTGCGACCCTACGGGTTCGGGAATTATGTAGTCATGACCAAGACACCTCTTCGGTCAATAACCAATAGCGGAACCTGGATGCTCATATTGGCTCCCACATATTCTACAAAGATCTTTATCGGTCGAACCGTTATGACAACATACGTTATTCCCTTTGTCATCAGTATGTTACTTGCCCGAGATTTGATCGTCTGTATAATCATACCTAGTTCAATCTCGTCACCGGCAACTGTCTTTACTCGTTCCGTAATGCATCATCCTGCAACTAACTCATTAGTCACTTTGCTTGCAAGGCTTCTTAACTATGATGTGCATTACCTAGAGGGCCCAGAGATACCTCGCTGATACTCGGAGTGACAAATCCTAATCTCGATCTTTGCCAACCCAACAAACACCTTCGGAGATACCTGTAGAGCATCTTTATAATCACCCAGTTATGTTGTGACGTTTGATAGCACACAAGGTATTCCTCCGGTATCAGGGAGTTGCATAATCTCATAGTCGAAGGAATATGTATTTGACATGAAGAAAGCAATAGCAATAAAACTGAACAATCATTATGCTAAGCTAACGGATGGGTCTTGCCCATCACATAATTCTCTTAATGATGTGATCCCGTTCATCAAATGACAACACATGTTCGTGGTTAGGAAACTTAACCATCTTTGATTAACGAGCTAGTCTCGTAGAGGCTTACTAGGGACACGGTGTTTTGTCTATGTATCCACACATGTATCAAGTTTCCAGTTAATACAATTCTAGCATGAATAATAAAAATTTATCATGATATAAGGAAATATAAAATAACAACTTTATTATTGCCTCTAGGGCATATTTCCTTCAGTCTCCCACTTGCACTAGAGTCAATAATCTAGGTCACATTGACATGTGATTTAACACCAATAGACCACATCTTTATGTGATTAACACCCATAGTTCACATCACCATGTGACCAACACCCAAAGGGTATACTAGAGTCAATAATGTACTTCACATCGCTATGTGATTAACACCCAAAGAGTACTAAGGTGTGATCTTGTTTTGCTTGTGAGAGAAGTTTAGTCAACGGGTTTGCCATATTCAGATCCATATGTACTTTGCAAATTTCTGTGTCTACAAAGCTCTTGTATGGAGCTACTCTAGCTAATTACTCCCACTTTCAATATGTATCCAGATTGAGACTCTGAGTCATCTGGATCAGTGTTAAAGCTTGCATCAACGGAACCCTTTACGACGAACCCTTTATCACCTCCGTAACCGAGAAACATTTCTTTAGTCCTGTTTAGGTACCTAAGGATAATATTGACCACTGTCCAGTGATCCACTCCTGGATCACTATTGTACCCCCTTACCATACTCATAGCAAGGCACACTGGTACACAGCATGGCATACTTTATAGAACCTATGACTGAGGCATAGGGAATGACTTTCATTCTCTCTCTATCTTCTGTCGTGGTCGGGCTTTGAGTCTTACTCAACTTTGTACCTTGTAATACAGGAAAGAACCCTTTCTTTGACTGATCCATTTTTGAACTCCTTCAAAATCTTGTTAAGGTGCGTACTCATTGAAAATCTTATCAAACGTCTTGATCTATCTCTATAGATCTTGATGCCCAATATGTAAGCAGCTTCACCGAGGTTTTTCATTGGAAAAATTCTTATTCGAGTATCCTTTTATGCTATCCAGAAATTATATGTCATTTCTAATTTCAGCATCTTGAAGAGCTTAGAATTTTTTTTATCCCTTGCACATTATAGTTCATCACAAAGTTCTAGTAGCTTGGTGATAGTGACTAGTGAGCTCTGTCAATCACTATCTTATCTGGAGGATTAACTCCCACTTGATTCAGGCGATTGTAGTGCCAGACATTATGAGCACATGCTCACTAGCTGAGCTATTCTCCTCCATCTTGTAGACAAAGTACTTGTTAGAGGTCTCATACCTCTTGACATGGGCATGAGTCTGGAATACCAATTTCAGCTCTTGGAACATCTCATATGCTCTGTGGCTTTCAAAACGTGTTTGAAGTCCCGGTTCTAAGCCGTAAAGCATGGTGCACTAAACTATCAAGTAGTCCTCATATCAAGCTTGCCAAACGTTCATAACTTCTGCATCTGCTCCTGCAATAGGTCTGTCACTTAGCGGTGCATTAAGGACATAATTCTTTTGTGCAGCAATGAGGATAATCCTCAGATCACGGACCCAGTCCGCATCATTGCTACTATCATATTTCAACTTAGTTTTCTCTAGGAACATATCAAAAAACATAGGGGAGCTACAATGCGAGCTATTTATCTACAACATAATTTGCAAATACTATCAGGACTAAGTTCATGATAAATTAAAGTTCAATTAATCAAATTACTTAAGAACTCCCACTTAGATAGACATCCCTCAAGTCATCTAAATGACACGTGATCCAAATCAACTAAAGCGTGTCCGATCATCACGTAAGATGGAGTAGTCATCAATGGTGAATATCTCTATGTTGATCATATCTACTATAAGATTCACGTTCGACCTTTTGGTCTCCAGTTTTCCGAGGCCATGTCTGTACATGCTAGGCTCGTCAAGTTTAACCCGAGTATTCCACATGTGCAAAACTGTCTTGCACCTGTTGTATGTAAACGTAGAGCCTATCACACCCGATCATCATGTGGTGTCTCACCACGAAGAACTGTCGCAACGGTGCATACTCAGGGAGAACACTTATACCTTGAAATTTTAGTTAAGGGATCATCTTATAATGCTACCACTGTACTGAGCAAAATAAGATGCATAATAGATAAACATCACATGCAATCAAAATATGTGACATGATATGGTCATCATCATCTTGTGCTTCTGATCTCCATCTCCAAAGCATCGTCATGATCTCCATCGTCGCCGGCTCGACACCTTGGTCTCCATCGTAGCGTCGTGATCATCACGCCAACTATTGCTTCTACAACTATCGCAACCTCTTAGTGATAAAGTAAAGCAATTACATGGCGTTTGCATTTCATACAATAAAGCGACAACCATAAGGCTCCTGCCAGTTCCCGATAACTTTTTACAAAACATGATCATCTCATACAGCAACGTATATCACATCATGTCTTGACCATATCACATCACAACATGCCCAACAAAAAGAAGTTAGACGTCGTCTACTACGTTGTTGCAAGTTTTACATGGCTGCTACGGGCTTCTAGCAAGAATCGTTCTTACCTATGGCACAAAACCAGAACGGTGATTTATAAAGGGACACGGTGTTTTGTCCATGTATCCACACATGTATCAAGTTTCCGGTTAATATAATTCTAGCATGAATTAGGGCATATTTCCTTCATTCTCCCACTTGCACTAGAGTCAATAATCTAGTTCACATCGCCATGTAATTTAACACCAATAGACCACATGTTTATGTGATTAACACCCATAGTTCACATAGCCATGTGACCAAAACCCAAAGGGTATACTAAAGTCAATAATCTAGTTCACAGCACCATGTGATTAACACCCAAAGAGTACTAAGGTGTGATCATGTTTTGCTTGTGAGAGAACTTTAGTCAACAGGTTTTCCATATTCAGATCTGTATGTATTTTGCAAATTTCCATGTCTACAAAGCTCTTGTATGGAGCTACTCTAGCTAATTGCTCCCACTTTCAATATGTATCCAGATTGAGACTCTGAGTCACCTGGATCAGTGTCAAAGCTTGCATCGACATAACCCTTTACAACGAACCCTTTATCGCCTCCATAACCGAGAAACATTTCCTTAGTCCTCTTTAGGTAACTAAGGATAATATTGACCGCTGTCTAGTGATCCACTCCTGGATCACTATTGTACCCCCTTGTCGTACTCATAGAAAAGCACACAACTGGTCTGGTACACAACTTGGCATGCTTTATAGAACCTATGACTGAGGCATAGGGAATGACTTTCATTCTCTCTCTAGTGCCGTGGTCGGGCTTTGAGTCTTACTCAACTTTATACCTTGTAATACAGTAAAGAACCCTTTCTTTGACTGATCCATTTTTGGACACCTTCAAAATCTTGTCAAGGTATGTACTCATTGAAAATCTTATCAAGCATCTTGATCTATCTCTATAGATCTTGATGCCCAATATGTAAGCAGCTTCACCGAGGTCTTTCATTGGAAAAATTCTTATTCAAGTATCCTTTTATGCTATCCAGAAATTCTGTATCATTTCCAATCAATAATATGTCATCAAGTGTAGAGCTAGATGACAGTTCCTTACACCCCCCCCGTCTTAGAGGGAAAAATCTTAGTCTTGGTATCCTTCAGTTTCTTCATAATGATAGATTAATAATAATCCCAAGTGACTCAACAAATATAGCTATGCTCCCTGGCAACGGTGCCAGAAAAAGGTCTTGATAACCCACAAGTATAGGGGATCGCAACAATTTTCGAGGGTAGAGTATTCAACCCAAATATATAGATTCGACACAAGGGAAGCCAAAGAATATTTGCAAGTATTAGCAGCTGAGTTGTCAATTCAACCACACCTGGAGATGAATTATCTGCAACAAAGTGATCAGTAGCACAGTAGTATGATAGTTTTGATGGCAGTGGTAATAGTAGTAGTAATAGCAACAGTGATAGCAATAATTTTGTAGCAGTTGTGATAGTAGCAATAACAATAGTAACTTAGCAAGAACAATATATGAAAAACTTGTAGGCATTGGATCGGTGAATTCGATATTCATCATATAACAGTCATAACCTAGGGTGAGAGAAAACTAGCTCCAGTTCATAAATATAATGTAGGCATGTATTCTGTAAATATTCATACGTGCTTATGGAAAGAATTTGCATGACATCTTTTGTCCTACCCTCCCGATGCAGCGGGGTCCATAAGGAAACTAAGGGATATTAAGGGCCTGTTCGGGAACGCCTCAGCTTCTCAAAAACTTCCTAAATCCAACTTCTCGCATAGCTTCTCGCTTCAGGTGGCGACCTAGAAAGCGTTCGACAATGCAGCTTCGTTTTCTATCCTCAGGCATGGGGCTGCCAGCCCATTTGGCACGATTAGCAGGCCAGGTTCGGGGCCCAAAATGAATTGGCAACGTGAGAGAGGGAGAGTTCGGGAAAGAAAGCATACCAGTACGTTGAAACTCACTTGGCGGTGGCAACCTGGTGGTAATTACCCTAAACTCCAACTTCTGGCTATCCATGGATCTGGAAAAGGGATGCTTCCCCTACTCCACCTTTTTTACACTTTGGCACCTCGCTAGCTTCTCGACTCCAGCTTCCTGGTGATAGAGCGTTCGGCTGACTTCTTGTATGGAGTCAAGGAAGCTGAGAGTTGGAGCATTCCCGAATAGGCCCTAAGGCCTCCTTTTAATAGAGAACCAGGACAAAGCATTAGCACACAGTGAATACATGAACTCCTCAAATTACGATCATCACCGGAAAGTATCCCGACTATTGTCACTCCAGGGTTTACGGATCATAACACGTAATAGGTGACTATAACTTGCAAGATCGGATCTAGAACATAGATATAATGGTGATAACATAAACGGTTCAGATCTGAAATCATGGCACTCGGGCCCAAAGTGATAAGCATTAAGCATAGCAAAGTCATAGCTACATGAATCTCAGAACATAATGGATACTTTGGATCAAGTCCTAATAAAACTAACTCAATTACATGATGAATCTCATCCAACTCCCTCACCGACCAGCGAGCCTACGAAGGAATTACTCACTCCTGGTGGGGAGCATCATGGAATTGGCGATGGAGAATGGTTGGTGATGACAAAGATTGAAGATTCCCCTCTACGGAGCCCCAAACGGACTCCAGATCTGGCCTCCCGATGGAGAACAGGCGGCGGCGGCGGCTCCGTCTTGTGAAACGCGCTAATTCTTCCTCCTTGATTTTTTCCTCCGAAAATAGGATTTTATAGCGTTGGAGATAGGGTCAGCGGGGCCACCAAGTGGGCACTACCCACCTGGGCACGCCAGGAGGAGGGTGCCCTGGTGGATTGTGCTCACCCAGGCCCCCCCCCTTCGGTGGTTCTTGGCTCCAGTATTTTTCTTTTATTCCATAAAAATTCTCCAAAAAGTTGCGTTCCATTCTGAGAACTCTTATTTCTGCACAAAAACAACACCATGGTAGTTCTGCTGAAAACAGCATCCGTCCGGGTTAGTTTTATTCAATCATGCAAATTAGAGTCCAAAACATGAGCAAAAGCGTTAGGAAAAGTAGATATGACGGAGATGTATTAGGGGTCGCTACATCTATCTATGGCGTAGTGACGCTTGACCTTGTATCCTTGCAGAACGGCGGCGGGACAACGAGAACGCGTAAGCGGGACGACGACTACCACTCGGTCTAGTGACTACCAGCACATGCGACGGCTCTTGACCCAGCGCTATGTCGTGACCTAGGGTCGGCCAGGTTCACCGCCGGCGAGAGGATCGAAGGATTTAGTAACGGTAGAATTTGAATTGGGCAGAGGTAGGAGAAGAAGTCAGAGACGATAGCGAGAGGAGGGAGATGGAGTGAAAGCACAAGTGCTCCCTGGGTGATTTTGGTAATTGATGTCAACATATCTCTTGTTGGACTAATATTTTCTACCTAGTATATTTCAGATAAGTTTGGAGTGGCATGGACATGGACAAGAGGATGTGGAATCCCTTCAAAATGCTAAGGACACGTATTGGCAACAAGCTCAAGACTCTACATTTTGCATTTAAGTGATCCAAGATCACATTGAGTCAATTGGAAAGCCAATACTATTAAAAGGAGATGAGGTGTTGCTTAATGGCTTGCTTGCTCAAAGTGCTTAGTGATATGCTCCAAAGCCCTCAACCACTTTCTCGTATCCACATATGTCCTAAACCTAAAAGTCAAACTCGGCCCCATCGATTTGATCTATGGGGCGCCACCGAGTTCATTTGATACAACCACTTCCAAACCCTAATCAGTTCGGTCTCACCAATGGGATCTCGGTCTCACCGAGATGGGCTTGCAAATTCTCTGTGACCTATTGCAACAATTTCGGTCTCACCGAGTTTTTTCAATCGGTCCTACCGAGTTTTCTTGACCAATACTTAGTTTGCTTATTACCTAAATCGGTCCCACCGAGTTTGAGTAATCGGTCAAACCGAGTTGAGGCTTTACCCTAACCCTTGCACATTGGTCCCACCGAGTTGACCTTGTCGGTCCCACCGAAAACTCTAACGTTCACATTTTGACCCGAATCAGTCTGACCGAGTTTCACCATTAGGTCCCAACTAGTTTGGGAATCTATGTGTAATGGCAAGATTTTGTGTGGAGGCTATATATACCCCTCCACCCATTCTTCATTCGTGAAGAGAGCCATCAGAATATGCCTACACTTCCAGCATTCATTTTCTGAGAGAGAACCACCTACTCATGTGTTGAGACCAAGACGTTCCATTCCAACCACAAGAATCTTGATCTCTAGCCTTCCCCAAGTTGCTTTCCACTCAAATCATCTTTCCATCATAGCCAAATCTGTGTGAGAGAGTTGAGTGTTGGGGAGACTATCATTTGAAGCACAATAGCAAGGAGTTCATCATCAACACACCATCTATTACCTTTTGGAGAGTGGTGTTTCCTACATTGGTTAGGTGTTACTTCGGAGCCTCCGTCAAGATTGTGGAGTTTAACCAAGGAGTTTGTAAGGGCAAGGAGATCGCCTACTTCGTGAAGATCTACCCTAGTGAGGCAAGTCCTTCGTGGGCGATGGCCATGGTGGGATAGACAAGGTTGCTTCTTCGTGGACCCTCCATGGGTGGAGCCCTCCGTGGACTCGCGCAACCATTACCCTTCGTGGGTTGAACTGTCCACCAACATGGATGTACGATAGCACCACCTATCGGAACCACGCCAAAAATCTCTATGTCAACATTGTGTTTGCTCCCTCCAAACTCCTCACATTTACTTTCTTGCAAGTTGCATGCTTTACTTTCCGCTACTCATATAGTCTTTGCATGCTTGCTTGAACTGTGTTGTGTATGCTTGAAATTGTGTTAATCTACCACCTCAACTTGAAAAACTTAAACTACCACCTTTATTTGTTGAGGGTCTAATCACCCCCCCTGTAGACACCTCTTCTCAATCCTTTCAATTGGTATCAGAGCACTGGTCTCCATTGCTTTGGTTTAATCACCATTGGAGGAAGATGGATGAGTCTACGTTGGGGAGTCTTAGACGTAGAGTGCCTATGCTTGACGGAGAGTTCTTTAGTGAGTGGAAAAATGAGATGCTTGGAATTTTTCATGAATATCACTTGAACAAGTACATTACTACTCCTTGTGAACCCCTTGTTGATCCCTTGCATCCTACCCATGATGATTCTCTTGACATGATTCACAATCTTAGAACTATCAATCTTATCACTAGAGGCTTGCCTAGAATTTTGATCGGTCACTTGCCATCTCTTTATTGTGCTTATACTATATGGAGATTTCTTGAGGAACGATTTCCGGACTATTCCTTGAAAAACTTTAGACGAGATTCTTCACAAGTCTGTTGCCTTGAATAAGGTGAATTCCAATGATCCTAAGTTTGGAGATTATTTATTTGAGGTTACCAATCTTATGCGTGCCAAAGGAGATGTTAGAATCATAAGCAATATTATTTCTGAAGGTATTAGAATTCATAGAGATGAAATTGTCAAAATCATATATCTAATGAATTACTCTCTCTAAGAAATGATCATTTGCAAGATGATGTTGAACATGGATACTATGATGAGGATGATGATAATGACTTTGATCTTGAAGAGTCTATGAGAAACTTTGGTCTTATGGCTAACCTTCGCAGCTACATGGCCAAAGGAAAGGAATGGGTCCTTGATAGTGGATGTACCAATCATATGACCAGAGACAAAGATATGTTTTGTGAGCTTGCTGAAAAAGACGACCCTCGAAAGTATGCCACTTTTGGTGATAACTCAAAGGGTAAGGTGGTTGTCCTAGGTAAGGTGGCCATCTCACA
Source organism: Aegilops speltoides (assembly GCA_021437245.1). NCBI lineage: Eukaryota > Viridiplantae > Streptophyta > Magnoliopsida > Poales > Poaceae > Aegilops > Aegilops speltoides. Next base: position 440,364,734 of record CM038145.1, on the reverse strand, counting down.
TGACAGCTCCATACAAAATTTTATGCTCGTTGAATCTCTTGGCTACAATCTACTTTCCGTATCTAGACTAGCTGATTTTGGATTCAATGTCCTATTTACTAAAGTAGATTGCCAAGTGTTTCGAAGAGATAATCATAAAATGGTCTTTACCGGCATACGTAGAGGTGATCTATACATTGTTGATTTCACTAAAAAAGGCTCAACCTAGAACTTGCTTAATTGCTAAATCTTCCAAAGGCCGGTTGTGGCATAGACGGTTAGGTCATGTGGGCATGCAAAACCTTGACAAGCTTATTAAAGGTGATCATATCCTTGGTGTTAAAGATGTCATAATTTGACAAGGATAGACTTTGCAGCGCTTGCCAAGCAGGAAAATAGGTTGGAGGAAGCCACCCCGTGAAGAACATCATGACCACGAGGAGACCGCTCGAGCTACTTCACATGGATCTTTTCGGTCCCAACGCCTACAAGAGTCTCAGTGGTAACTCGTTTGGACTAGTCATTGTTGATCATTTTTCAAGATTTACATGGGTGTTCTTTCTTGATAATAAATCGCAGGTCCAAAAGATCTTCAAAAACTTCGCTAGGAAGGCTCAAAATCAATTTGAAGTGAATATCAAGAAGGTTTGTAGCGACAATGGAACGGAGTTTGAGAACGCCAATGTGGACACCTTTCTTGATGAAGAAGGGATTTTACATGAGTTCTCGGCTACCTACACACCTCAACAAAATAAAGTTGTTGAGAGGAAGAACCAGACGCTCATCGAAATGGCGAGAATGATGCTTGATGTGTACAAGATGCCAAAACACGTTTGGGCTGAAGTGGTTGAGACAGCTTGTCATGCAACGAATCCTTTATATCTTCACAAGCTACTCGGCAAGACGACATACAAGCTTCTCACCGGTAACAAACCCCAAGTTGGATACTTTTGAGTATTCGGCTCAAAGTGTTACATTCTTGATAAGCATCGTCGCTCGAAATTTGCTCCTAAGTCTCATGAAGGTTTCCTACTCGGTTATGGCTCAAACTCTCACACTTACCGTGTCTACAACAATTTCACCCGAAAGGTTGAAGAGACGGTAGATGTGAAGTTTGACGAATCTAACGGCACGCAAGTATAGCAATTGCCAATTGATGTAGGTGACAAAGATCCTTCGTAAGCAATCCAAGACTTGTCTATTGGCAAGATTCGCCCAACGGAGGTGAAGGAGAGTACCTCGTCCATCCAAGTGGAAGCCTCAACTTCACGCCAAGGTGAACCACAAGTTGACTTGGAGGCATCCACGAGTGGGACACACCAAGATGATGAAAACGAGGATGTACAACAAGATGAACCTCGACTACCTCCTTCTCCACCTCCACGGGAGAACAACAACGCCAACAACAACGAAGAAAGAAAATAGGAAGAACAAGACAATGAAGAGGATGTTCCACCCCGACCCAAACAAAAGCTCTCACGAGTTCGAGCAAGAGTCTCAAGAGATCATCCTGTCGAACAAATCTTTCATGACATTCAAACTGGGAGAATTACTCGCTCTAAATCTCGTTTGGCTAACTTTTGTGAACATTACTCATTCATTTCTAGCATTGAACCTATGAAGGTTGAAGAAGCATTGGAAGATCCGGATAGGATAAATGCCATGCTTGAAGAGCTACACAACTTTGAGGGAAACCAAGTGTGGACGTTGGTTGAAAAGCCTGATGAGAAGCACAATGTCATTGGAACCAAATGGGTGTTTCGGAACAAGCAAGATGATGGTGGACAAGTTGTACGCAACAAGGCTCGTCTCGTCACTCAAGGCTACACTCAAGTTGAAGGTATGGACTATGGTGAGACTTATGCCCCCGTTGCTAGACTTGAGTCCATTCGCATCTTACTTGCCTATGCCAATCATCATGACATTACCATATATCAAACGGACGTCAAAAGTGCTTTTCTAAATGTTGAAATTGAGGAGGAAGTTTATGTTAAACAACCACCCACTTTGTTAATTCGAAGAAACCCAACCATGTTTACGAACTCCAGAAAGCTCTTTATGGTCTTAAGCAAGCGCCTAGAGCTTGGTATAAATGCTTGACCAAGTTTCTTCTTGAAAAAGGGTTTGAAATTGGTAAAATTGATTCTACACTCTTTACTAAAAGGGTTAATGGAGAATTATTTGTGTGCCAAATTTATGTTGATGATATCATATTTGGTTCAACTAACCCTCATTTTAGTGAAAAGTTTGTAAAGCTTAGTCTAAGAAGTTTGAGATGTCAATGATGAGTGAACTCAAGTTCTTTCTTGGTTTGCAAATCAAGAAAATTAAGGAGGGAACCTTTATCTCTCAAACAAAGTATACCAAGGACTTAATCAAGAAGTTCAACATGCAAGAATGCAAAGGTATGAATACCCCCATGCCTACTAGTGGACATCTTGACTTGACAAAGGATGTCGAACAGGTTGACACAAAGGTTTACCGCTCTATGATTGGTTCATTGTTATATCTATGTGCCTTCCGTCCTGATATCATGCTAAGTGTGAGCATGTGTGCACGATATCAAGCGGCCCCCAAAGAGTGTCATCTTAAGGCTGTGAAAAGGATAGTGAGATACTTAATACATATACCAAATTTTGGCATTTGGTATCCTAAGAGGTCTTCTTTTAATCTTGTTGGCTACTCCGATTCGGACTATGCTGGTGACAAGGTTGATAGAAAGTCCACTTCGGGTACTTGTCAATTTCTTGATAGATCGCTTGTGTCTTGGTCCTCCAAGAAACAAAACTCGGTATCCTTATCCACTACCGAAGCGGAATACATCACCGCCATTTCATGTTGTGCTCAATTACTTTGGACGACGCAAACTCTTAAAGATTATGGTATATATGTGAAACATGTTCCATTGCTTTGCGACAATGAGAGTGCCATTAAGATTGCTCATAATGCCATGCAACATTCTCAAACTAAGCATATTGAAGTTCGTCATCATTTCATTCGAGATCATGTTGCTAAGAGAGATATCAAACTTAAGCATGTTCGCACCAATAAGCAATTGGCGGATATATTCGCCAAACCACTTGATGGGAAAATGTTTTGCAGGTTGAGAGGTGAATTGAACATCATTGATGCCTCAAATTTGGAGTAGAAACTCCATGTGGATGCATGCAAGGCATGAGCCTTACTATGACTAATCCTTCACATTTCTCTTATGATGATGATCATATGTCTTGGATATTCTTGTACTCTTGCATGCTATCTAACCCTAGTAGGTACTTGGACGAACCCAACTCTATGAGATTGCAACTCAATCACATTCTAAGCAATCTCTACATGTCCAAGTCTCTACAAAATGGTGGATGAAGACAAGGAAGCACGAATCCATTCAATATATCCTTTGACAAATTCTTTATATCAAATTATAATTGGTATCAAATTTCATGATTGTCACTTTGGATACACAAGTGCTCTTCTTTGCAAGACTAACCCATGTAGGAAGATGAAATTTAACTACAAGTGGTGCTTCCAACTCTTGATGATCTACATCAACTTGAGCACCCTACACAAGTTCAACTACATGACCAAGCTCAACACCACCACCCAAGGTATGTCATTCCATCTTCGAGAAGCTTTACCCCAAGACATGGGTCAAGGCAACTCAACAAGACGTGAATACATCAAAATGCTTAAACGAAAAATGGCAACCCCATTTTGAGCTTAAACGATGAGTATGACCTATGATCAAGTGTCCTCACTTGACTCCTAAGTCAATATACTCTAACATAGGTGACTTTGTCGCCGACCATTTCTAGATGAAGTTCTCTGTTGATTCTTTGTGCCCTTGCATTTGTCTCTTGCATGCTAGTTTCCCTTTCAAAAAAACTTCATCTAGATTTCTTCCCTTTTTCTTTTCTTTGTTATTTTCTTCATTTCCGTGCATCCAATTCATTGCAAATCCTTCAGTTAATTCCTTGCATATCCTTGTGAGATCATAATTGTCTAAGTGAGCTGAGGTGACTAGTATTTACTCTCTGGGTTGAACTCGGTCTCATCGGATTGATTTCTTCGGTTGAACGGAACCATATCGGTGTCACCAACAAAAATAACTCGGTGCTACCAATGTCAACACCAAGATAAAAATTCTGTCACTTGCATCCTGCATATTTGTCCCAGCTCCACTCAGTAATACTTATCCTCTACCAGCATCCTATTACATGTTGCTTTGTAATGTGACTCAAGGACCAAACCTACTTGACTCATGCTCCAGAAGTCCCTTCTTGGAAATTGATGTCAAAGGGGGAGAGATAGCACATCAAAGCTTATCATATAAGAGAGAATGCACTCCTAAGGCTTCTCCCGATGCTCCTATTCTTAAGAGGAAAGTTGTCTCATGTCTTCAAGAGGGGAAAGACATGGTATGATTTTATCTTGCTCTGATTTTCTATTACCCTATATTCTCCCATTATCCAATGTCAGATTCAGGGGGAGAAAGACACCTAAGGGAAGAAAATCCTTGGAATTCATTGCATATCTTTATTATTGGGGACATGTCAATAACCAAATAGAGTACCTAGTACTCACTCTCAACATGTCATCCCAATCTTGGTATTCTTGTGATCTCCTGTTTTTGCTCTGTCTAGTAGATGTTCTTGTGTTATCTAACCTTATTTACTCAGGTACATATCTTTCAAAGCTAGTTCAAGACCACAAGGTAAGTAATATGCATCAGACTCATGTGCATGAAGACCTCTTGCTGTGGTACATATTGTTTGCAAGAGAAATTCATGAACATGAAGGTATATTTCCAGCATCTACATCATTTGCTCTGATGCATATAGCCAAGACACATGTAACACATTGCTTGCTCTGTCATGTTTATGCATTCTCATACTTTTATGATCCATCATCGCATGACGCTGCATACATCTAGGGGAGCCAATGCATGTTGCATGTCTTGCCAAAGCTTTACTTGCTATTTCCTCATATCTTTATCTAAAGCTTTGATGTACGTTGTCATCAATTACCAAAAAGGGGGAGATTGAAAACACAAGTGCTCCCTAGGTGATTTTGGTAATTGATGTCAACTTATCTCTTGTTGGACTAATATTTTCTACCTAGTATATTTCAGATAAGTTCAACATTGGAGTGGCATGGACATGGACAAGAGGGTGTGGAACCCCTTCAAAATGCTAAGGACACATATTGGCAACAAGCTCAATACTCTACATTTTTCATTTAAGTGATCCAAGATCACATTGAGACAATAGGAAAGCCAATACTATTAAAAGGGGATGAGGTGTTGCTTAATGGCTTGCTTGCTCAAAATGCTTAGTGATATGCTCCAAAGCCCTCAACCACTTTCTCATATCCACATATGTCCTAAACCTAAAATTCGAACTCGGCCCCACCGATTTGATCTATGGGGCGCCACCGAGTTCATCTGATACAGCCACTGCCAAACCCTAATCAGTTCGGTCTCACCAGCGGGATCTCGGTCTCACCGAGATGGGCTTGCAAATTTTCTGTGACCTATTACAACAATTTCGGTCTCACCGAGTTTGTTCAATCGGTCCTACCGAGTTTTCTTGACCAATACTTAGTTTGCTTCTTACCTAAATCTGTCCCACCGAGTTTGAGTAATCGGTCAAACCGAGTTGAAGTTTTACCCTAACCCTTGCACATCGGTCCCACCGAGTTGACCTTGTCGGTCCCATCGAAAACTCTAACATTCACATTTTGACCCGAATCGGTCTGATCGAGTTTCACCATTCGGTCCCATGGAGTTTGGGAATCTGTGTGTAACGGCTAGATTTTGTGTGGAGTCTGTATATACCCATCCACCCATTATTCATTTGTGAAGAGATCCATCAGAACGTGCCTACGCTTCCAGCATTTTCTGAGAGAGAACCACCTACTCATGTGTTGAGACCAAGACATTCCATTCCAACCACAAGAATCATGATCCCTAGTCTTCCCCAAGTTACTTTCCACTTAAATCATCTTTCCATCATAGCCAAATCTGCGAGAGAGAGTTGAGTGTTGGGGAGACTATCATTTGAAGCACAAGAGCAAGGAGTTCATCATCAACACACCATCTATTACCTTTTGGGGAGTGGTGTCTCCTAGATTAGTTAGGTGTCACTTGGGAGCCTCCGTCAAGATTGTGGAGTTGAATCAAGGAGTTTGTAAGGGCAAGGAGCTCGCCTACTTCGTGAAGATCTACCCTAGTGAGGCAAGTCCTTCATGGGTGATGGCCATGGTGGGATAGACAAGGTTGCTTCTTCATGGAACCTTCGTGGGTGGAGCCCTCCGTGGACTCGCGCAACTGTTACCCTTCGTAGGTTGAAGTCTCCACCAACGTGGATGTACGATAGCACCACCTATTGGAACCACGCCAAAAATCTCCATGTCAACATTGCATTTGCTCCCTCCAAACTCCTCCCATTTACTTTCTTGCAAGTTGCCTGCTTTACTTTCCACTGCTCATATACTCTTTGCATGCTTGCTTGAATTGTATTGTGTATGCTTGAAATTGTGTTAATCTACCACCTCAACTTGAAAAACTTAAAAACTGCCACCTTTATTTGTTGAGGGTCTAATCACCCCCCTCTAGACACCTCTTCTCGATCCTTTCAAGGAGCCAGTGGCTCAGAATGATCTATTTAATTTTTCATGCCTATCGACTTGCTATCCGGCTTGCTTATATCTACAAGTTCCGGCCACCCTTACAGGACCCATGGCCATATCAGTTACACGGCTGACAAGCCCAAATGACAGCTATTCGAATTCAATTGTTGTCGTGTTCCTTTGACATCTTCTTGGTCGCCTGATTACGTCTTCTTCCCTGGTCGACGTCCACCGTAAGTACATCAGCACTTATAGTACTCGCCCCTGAAGGACTAGCTTGTCCCCAAGCTGGTGCACCTGGATAACGTGCCTTGAGCACCTCATAATCTTCCCAAGTCACCGACGAAGGTGGAACAGTGGCCCATTTGATCAACTCTTGCAGGTGTGAATTGTTCCCCTTTCTGACAAGGCGGTGATCAACAACAGCCATAGGAAATAAACCAGAAATGGAAAGATCCAAAGGCTTGGGTAAACTGGCAAACACAGGGGTAAGGTCTGGAACATGCCATTTTAGCTAAGATACATGGAAAACAGGGTCTACCATACTACCTCTTGGTAATTCCAGACAGTAAGCAGCCTCTCAAATATTATCCAGCACCTTGTAAGGTCCAAAATACTTGAGGGCAAGCTTGGGACAAGGCTGATTTACAACTGTAGACCGAGTGTAAAGCTGGAGACATAGGCAAACCATCTCCCCAATTGTAAACACACGTTCTGATTGTTTCTTGTCCGCAAAGTGCTTGTTGAGGGAGTCCTGGACTGAGGGGTCCTCGGGCGTCCGGGCTATGTCATATGGGCCGGACTGATGGGCCGTGAAGATATGAGATAGAAGAACCTTCCCCGTGTCTGGATGGTACTCTCCTTTGCGTGGATGGCAAGCTTGGCATTCAGACCATGTACCTTCCTTTCTCTGTAATCGACTCTGTACAACCCTAGACCCCTCTGGTGTCTATATAAACTGGAGGGTTTAGTCCATAGAGGCAATCACAATCATACAGGCTAGACATCTAGGGTTTAGCCATTACGATCTCAAGGTAGACCAACTCTTGAAACCCCTATACTCATCAAAGTCAATCAAGCAGGAAGTAGGGTATTACCTCCATTAAGAGGGCCCGAACCTGGGTAAACATCGTGTCCCCTGCCTCCTTGTTACCTTCGATCCTTAGACGCACAGTTCGGGACCCCCTACCCGAGATCTGCCGGATTTGACACCCACATTGGTGCTTTCATTGAGAGTTCCACTCTGTCGTCACCAGAAGGCTCGATGGCTCCATCAACCATCCACGACAACACTGCCCTGAGGGAGACTTTTCTTCTTGGCCAAATATTTGTATTCGGCGGCTTCGCACTGTGTGCCAATTCGATTGGCCATCTGGACCAGATCAACAGCTACACCCCTGGTCATCAGATCAGTTTTGGAAACCTAAACTACATTGCTGATATCTGAGGAGACTTGATCTTCCAAGGGTTCGCGGCCTCAACCGCAGCTCCGGCCTCAGATCCAGAACTCCTACCCGAGTCCGAATACAGGAGTTTAGAGCCTGCCGGACTCTCCACAGCCATAGAGCTCAACATCGGAGATACGGAGGGGATCCTTTCACCAGCCGGCCCGAAACCACTCTAGGCTCCCTCTATCCTCATCGAGCCGGACTCACCTCTGTACACCAGCTCCGAACTCTCGAGGTCTGTGTTATATGAGCTCGGCCAGGGAAATCCTGTCTCGCCCCGCTCCACGCATTCTTGCTTCCTTGTCCATACCTCACCCTTAAACGAGGCTCTGGACTTAACGCGATCTCTCGCCATTACAGAAGGATCGCTGCCGAACTACGCCCAGCCTGCACTAGGGGCTAAGAGCAGGGAATTTCACGTCCCACCCACCAACCACTTCATAGCCACTGTCGAGGACTTAACCGACATGCTTGACTACGCTTCCGAAGACATCTACGGCATGGACGACAATGCCGGAGAAGAGCAAAGCCAAAACCCGCCGTTTACCGGATGCTGGACGGCCACTTCCTCGTACGACATATACATGGTGGACACACCCAAAGAGAATGATGCCAACAATGGGAAAAATCTAGATGATGAACCTGCTGAAGCACCTACGAATCATCGACGTCAGCGGCGCCGATCAAAATTGCATCATGAAAAACACAACAATACCGGCACCGGAGACAATAACACCCTGGACAACACCGAAGACCAAGACGCCCCTATCGAGCCAACATCCGAGCAGGATGATTGGGAAGAGGGGCAAGTCAACCCCGATGATCCTATTAGGGACGAGGGCTCGGAGGATAGTAACTACCTACCGACCTCCGAAGAGGATGAGAGCCTGGGCACGAAGACTTCATCGTGCCAGAGGACCCCCTCGAACAATAGCGCTTTAAACGCTGGCTCATAGCCATAGAAAGAAGCCTGAAAAATAAGTGGCAGCTACTTCAAGCCGATCAGGAATTACTCAATGACAGATGGACTACTGTCCTGGCAGCCGAGGAATACGGCCTCGAGCGCCCAACTAAGAGTTACCCAAAGCGCAGGTTGCTGTACCAATTCGACGAGGAGGTCCCAACGCCCATACCGACAGCGCGTAACGCGGCTGACGGGCCTAACCAACCACCTCGTGGCAGGGACAGAGCGGCAACTCAAGCCGAGCACCAACCAGCGCCACCTTGCCCTAGAGACAGAGGAACAGCGGCTGCAGGATACACGCACGACCTGCGACAGGACCTGGACAATAGAGCCGGTCATACTAGATCAATTTATGGATCAAGGAGACGTGCACCAGTGCAAGAAGACGGCCATCAGGCCTGGCACGATAAACACAACCTCACCCGGGCCGAAAACCGCATACGGACTCCATCCGAACTGCGTCGTGATGTCGCCCGATACAGAGGAGCCGCACACCCCCTATGCTTCACCGATGAAGTAATGGAGCACCAGTTCCCAGAAGGGTTTAAACTCGTGAACATTGAATCATACGATGGCACCCCAGACCTGCAGTATGGATCAAAGACTTTCTTCTCCATATCCACATGGCTTGCGGTGATGACCTACATGCCATCAAGTACCTCCCCCTAAAACTTAAGGGACCAGCAGGACATTGGCTAAACAGCCTCCCAGAAAACTCTATTAGAAGCTGGGAAGACTTGGAGGATGCCTTCAGAGACAACTTCCAAGGTACCTATGTTCGGCCCCCGGATGCCGATGACCTTAGTCACATAATCCAGCAACTCGGCGAAACAGCCCGGAAGCTCTGGACCAGGTTCTTAATTAAAAAGAACCAGATTGTGGATTGTCTGGACGCTGAAGCCCTCGCGGCCTTCAAACACAAGGTCCGAGATGAGTGGCTTGCCTGACACCTCGGCCAAGAGAAGCCAAAGTCCATGGCAGCCCTTAATTACCGCACTTATGACCCGCTTTTGCACGGGAGAAGATAGCTGGCTCGCTCAAAGAAGCAACAACACCAGCGACCCAGGCACCTCTGAAGCCATGGACGGCAATGGAAAACCATGACGCGACAAGAACAAGCATTGAAGCAATACCAAAGACACGTGTGAACGCCGGATTCAGTCGCTCAAAATCCGGTCAGCGGAAGAAGCCACTCAAAGGAAACAAAGATGGTCCATCTAGTTTGGACAGAATGCTTGATCGACCTTGCAGATTCATGGCACCCCCGCTAAACCTGTCAACCATACCAACATAAACTGTTGGGTCTTTAAACAGGCCGGCAAGCTCAACGCTGAACACAAGGGGAAAAGGCCGCCCAGCGAGGACGACGATGAAGAGCCTCGCTCACCAAACACAGGGGGCAGAAGCAATTTCCCCCGACGTCAAAACGGTGAATATGATCTATGTCACCACATACCCAAATGGGAGCGCAAGCGTGCATTAAGGGACGTCTACGCCGTAGAGCCGGTCGCCCCAAAATTCAACCCATGGTCGGCTTGTCCGATCACCTTCGATCGAAAGGACCATCCGACCAGTATCCGTCACGGAGGATCGGCAGCTTTGGTTCTGGATCCAATCATCGATGGATTCCATCTGACGTGAGTCCTCATGGACGGTGGCAGTAGCCTTAACCTGCTCTACCAGGATACCGCCCGCAAAATGGGTATTGATCCGTCAAGAATCAAGCCCATCAAAACTACCTTTAAAAGAGTAATACCTGGCGTAGAGGCCCGTTGCTTGGGCTCAATAACATTGGAAGTCATCTTCGGCTCACCTGACAACTTCCGCAGTGAAGACTTCATCTTTGATATTGTACCCTTCTGAAGTGGCTATCATGCACTGCTCGGACGGACCGCTTTTGCTCGATTCAACGCGGTACCGCACTATGCTTATTTAAAGCTCAAGATGCCCGGTCCACGCGGCGTCATAACAGTCAATGGAAAAACGGAACACTCCCTCCGCACTGAGGAGCACAACGCGGCTCTCGCAGCCAAAGTACAGAGCGGCCCACTCATGCCGCACACCTCATCGGCCAACAAGCTGCCCGACTTTGTTAGAAGAGTCCGGTCAGTCCCACAAACTAGCGGCTCGGTACTTCCAGAGCTAGACTAGCAGCTTTGCCTCCGTCGATCGCCGCGCACACCCGGGGACTTTGTACCACGCATGCATCATTACGTACTCAAGATACCTTGGCCATCAATGGAGGCACAACACGGGCAGGTCTACAGTACGGCTCGACCCTGTACAACCTTCCACTCTTCTTCACTTACTTTTCTATCACAGGTGCATTTGAGCTCCTATATCCTACGGACTTACAAGGACTCACTTCGAGCCTAGTTTCATGCGGGACACAGAAGACTGCTCCCTTTAAGGAACCCCTCTCTACAAGGCGAAAGCGGCGCAGACGTGCAGCAGGACATCCAAAGGACTCTTCAGACCAAAACCTCATTTAGAGGGCCTGTACTGAGCTTTTCTCCTTCTTATTAGACCCATGGCATGTAAAATGATTTTGGTACTTATGGTACCCTCTGTAAGATCACGTCTTGACATATCAATCATGTCCTAGTAGGGACAATTTTTGGGTATCAACTTTATTTATAAAACTGTACTTTGTCTCTCCAGTTGTCTCATATACCTCGACACCCTTTGCCAGGGGCTCTATACAGCCACATATGTGCCGCTAAACACAAGCCCGAACAGCTTTGTAGCACACTTCAGCGTCCCGAGCTTGGCATTATATGCATCGACTCCGAATCATGTCTTTGGTCAATACTTGGGTTGCGCGGCCCTTGTGTTTACTACCTTACGTTCCGCTTGTTCGGCTAGGGCAGTAAAGGGAGAACTACTGTGATTGTGTTTCTGGTTCGTCTGGTCAAGCACCTCAGTAGAGAAAGCCGAAAACTGACTGTCATGATGCGGCGAGAGCTGGTCAGCCGCTCGGTGACTTACTAAATCTTTAACAATTTTTCCGTACTCAACGAAGGACTGTTTTTTCAGTCATATACGTAATGCATCCGCATTCGGATAGTCACATACGTACCAGGGGCTATTTTATAGCCCCATCGTCAAACTCCTATGGCTAAGTGAGAGCGGTAAAACCGTATAGTCTGATTGCCTAGTTTGGCGCACTGACACCTCCGTCACGGACCAAGACGTTGGGTCAAGAGTGTTCATGTGCCATTCCGAACACCCCCGTAGCATCTACGTGGGGGTCGAAGCCGATGACTAGAAACTCACAAGCATACAAAAAACAGCTGTACATGAGGAAAGCAACTTCAGATAATGGTGCAAATATATTACAAAGCTTGAATATCTATAATACACATGATCGGGTCGTTTGAATACATTCATTCGAATATGATGTCCTTTGAGCATTGACCTCTATCAAACGAGCACCCTCTAGGACGACGTTTAAATAACGCTCTGATGTGCGGTGGTCCTTGCCTTCGGGAGGACCCTCCACCGTGACAACGGCGGCTTTCATCTTGGCCCAGTGCACCTTGACACGGGCGAATGCCCTCTATGCACCTTCTATGCACACCGACCGTTTGATGGCATCAATGCGGGGCACGACATCGATGAGTCGCCGCACTAGGCCGAAATAACTGCTTGGAACGGTTTCAGCCGGCCATAGCTGGAGTATAACCTCCTTCATGGCCACTCCGGACATCTTGTGCAACTCGGCCCACTGCGCCATCTAGTCGTTCAGCGGCGTCGAACGCTCCTGCGTTGCATATTGCGACCAGAACAACTTATCCATCGCATGCCCCTCCTGGGGCCAGTAGAATTGCACTGCGTCAGCGGTGCTCTTCGGTAGATCCGCAAAGGAGTCTAGAGAACTCCATAGTGATTAAGTAAGGCATACCTTTGATCGCCAAACTTAGACTGTAAAAGAAAGGGCTTACCAGCCGCTATCTGTCTGGCTTGTCGGAGCTCCTCGTGAGCCGCTCGGGATTCGGACCTCGCCTCTTGGGCGTCCTGAAGGGCCTTGGCGAGTTCGACCACCTTTGCTTTATTACCCTCCTCGAGGAGCTCACACTTGCGAGTTGCATCCCTAAGCTCTTGCTCAGTATTGGATACGCGCTCCTTGAATTGGCGTCGGGTGGCCTGTTCATCCTTCAAGTCGGCAGCCGCTTTCTCAGCGGCCGCATTGCTCACCCTTGCCTTCTTCTTTGCGCAGGCAAGGTCACTCCTGAGGGTCTCGACCTCAGCAGCGCCATATGCAATTATGCATATAGCAGCGCGTGAGCTTCACTTAAGCATTTGCAGATTAATTCAATGAAATATGGAGCACTTGAAACATACTTTGCGCTTCATCGAGCCGCTTGTTAATCTGGATATTGTCCTCATCGACCAGCTGTAGTTTCTTCTTTAGTTCGGAAACTTCGGCGGCTTGAGCAGTCTCCGCTAACAGTGAAGCCTGATTTTTTGTCAAAAAAGGCTCAGTATGTTATTTACTTTGGATACCTATAGACCCTCTGTTCGCCCTCCTTCATTGGCCAAACAGAGTCTCAGGGGCTACTATATATATAGGCGGATTTTTTATGGAAAGCGGCTAAAGGATATTACATTGCATACATCGAAGCCTGTTAGTAGGCTTGTGAAGGCTTCATCCAGTCCGCTCTTAGCAGACTGAACTTTTTCAACCACTGTACCCATTAAGGTACGGTGCTACTCCAAGACGGATGCACCTTGCAGTGCATCCATCAGCTTGTTCGGCGCCTCTGCATCCGTAGAGGTTGTTGTCACCCCCTCCTGCAGAGGGGGCTGCCGATCCGATTCCGGAACTATTTGGGTCTCCGGAACAGTATCTGGCTGAGGATCTGATGACCCAGGACCTCCATGACCGGTCTCCAGGGGGATTGCACTCCCCATGTTCTCGGCAGCTCCGGTGCCGCATTGATCCTCTCCCGCACTTCTTCGGAGCCTGGAGAAATCATTAGGGACGACACCTCGGGATCGTCCGCCCTAGGAGGCGGGGAAGCTTGTGGAGGCATCTCGCTCTCCATCTTCTCCAGCGAAAATCCCCTGATGACGATGATTCCTAAAGAATGTCGCGAGCTGGACTGGAATATGAAATTTGATATTATTCTTATGATCTCTAAAAATAATTAGATGTATGTAAGACATCTTAAGGAACTCACGATTCGGCAAGGGCTTGTTGCGGGGGCGGTGCTTGGGAACGGCCTCGGTGCCCGAATCTGAGTCATTGGAGAGGGATATCCTACCCCTCTTGGAGGCCCCCTCCTCCGGATCTATGAAGGCCGCTCTCTTTTTCCCTTTGGGAGGAGGGTTCTCTGCCTCCTCCTCCTCCTCCTCTTCCTCGTCCTCGTCTTCGTCTTCCTCGTGAGAGGAAGGAGCTTCGGTTCCTCTGGACACATTGCCCGAAGTTTCTTTGGGATGGAGGTTGCCTTCGGCCTCCTTGGTCTTCTTCTTCTTGTCCTTATTTGCTGACGCCTGATAGGGCGCTAGGATCAGCATCTTCATTAACAGAGGATCGGCTAGGTTTTCGGGGAGCAGGGATGGGCACTTAATCCACTCGGCCTTCTTTATCCAGTCCTGTTCAGGAGATGGAATTTTCAGGACCCCTCCCTAAGATTGACAAGCTAAGTAGTGTTCGGCAATATGATACTTACTTGGGTTGCCGGATTGTTGCAGTCAAGGCCTGTGTCCTCGGACGTGCGTGGCAACGTCTTCTGCTTCTTAAAGAGCAGCTTCCAGATCTTTTTGTGCATCGTGTCATAGAAGTGCTGCAAAGTCCGTGGCCCCTCCGGATTGAACTCCCACATTTTGAGAGACCGACATTGGCAAGAGAGAGCTCGGCGGATGAGCATCACCTGAATCACATCAGCAAGGGTTATGTCCTTGTTTATCATGCTCTTGATATGCTTCTGCAGCATTAACACTTTGTCAAGGGACCCCCAATCTAGGCCCTTGTTGGTCCAGGATGCGAGCCGTAGCGGAGGTCAAGATCTAAAGGCAGGAGCAGCGGCCCACTTGGTGCCGCGGGGTTCGGTGATATAGAACCATTCCTGCTGCCACACCTTGACAGTGTCCATAAATCTTCCTTTGGGCCAGGTAACATGGTTGAGCTTGCTCACCATGGTGCCATTGCACTCGGCGTGTTGGCCTTCAACCACCTTCGGCTTCACACTGAAAACCTTGAGCCATAAGCCGAAGTGTGGAGGAATGCGGAGAAATGCTTCTCACACGACGATGAACGCCGAGATGTGGAGGAAGGAATTCGGGGCCAGATCATGGAAATCCATCCCATAGTAGTACATGAGACCTCGGATGAAGGGGTGAAGGGAGAATCCGAGTCCTTGGAGGAAATGAGGGATAAAAACCACCCTTTCACCAGGCTCCGGGGTGGGGATGACTTGCCCTGGGGTTGGAAGCATGTGTTTGATCTCTGCCGCCAGGTACCTCGCCTCTCACAGATCCTGGATGTTCTTCTCCGTTATAGAGGAGCCCACCCACTTGCCCTGAAAACCAGATCCGGCCATTGCTGGAGAAGTTGGCGTGGAGGGAAAGTTTGGAACTTGGGCGCTCGAGCTCGGGGGATTCAAAGGCAGAGGAGGAAGAAGGCGTGAGGTGAATAGATGGGTCTTTGTCCTCTTATAAAGGCGGTGAATATCAAGCGCCCCCTCATAAGCCTTAAATCTCGCCTATTCCCAAAGGGACATGTGAACGGCATGGTTGGATTACCCAAAACCCCTATTGATGAGAATCAAATAATAAGGGGACACGATCTCTGCTCTGACAAGACATGTCATTTGCCGCATCTCGAAATGCGAAACGATGCTGTAAAACGGTTCAGAATAATAATAAGGCCAGAACATAACGTCTCGCCGGAAAAGTGGCCCATGGACGTGACTTATTAAAGTATTGTTACTTTTTACAGCTTAGGGTTGTACATGTTAAGCAAGGCCAGATATAGCTCTTGTGTGTGGAAAACTACTTTGGAGTATTCGGAAGGGGGAACCCGCCTTGCAATGCCGAAGACAATCTACGTGCCGGATACATCGTCATTGAAACCTGGTTCAGGGGCTACTGAGGGAGTCCTGGACTAAGGGGTCCTCGGGCATTCGGGCTATGTGATATGGGCCGAACTGATGGGTCGTGAAGATACGAGATAGAAGAACCTTCCCCGTGTACGGATGGGACTCTCCTTTGTGTGGATGGCAAGCTTGGCGTTCGGATCATGTACCTTCCTTTCTCTGTAACTGACTGTGTACAACCCTAGATCCCTCCGATGTCTATATAAACTCGAGGGTTTAGTCCATAGTGGCAATCACAATCATACAGGCTAGGCATCTAGGGTTTATCCATTACGATCTCGAGGTAGATCAACTCTTGTAACCCCTATACTCATCAAAGTCAATCAAGTAGGAAGTAGGTTATTACCTCCATTAAGAGGGCCTGAACCTAGGTAAACATCGTGTCCCCTGCCTCCTTGTTACCTTCGATCCTTAGACGCACAGTTCGGGACCCCCTACCCGAGATCTGGCGGTTTTGACACTTGTACTTGCACTAAGCCCTGGCCATAGGATCTCTCAAAGCTGTAGTGTGATGTGTATGCTCAGATAACCAAGTCTGCACATCTGTATTGAGAGAAGAGGAGTGCTCTAGTAGCTGTCCCAAATTTGGTTCGTGTCCATATAGAGCTTTGTAAGGAGTACAATCTAAAGAGGAGTGATATGTGGTGTTATACCAGAACTCTGCCTGAGATAGCCAAGTCGCCCATTTTACTAGAAAATCATGCACTAAAGACGTAAATACATTTCCAAACACTGATTTACACATTCGATTTGCCCATCTGTCTGGGGATGGTAAGTTGTGCTCATGTGTAGTTATGTACCCTAGACCCTAAACAGTTCCTTCCAAAAGGCACTGGAAAAAATCTTATCTATGTCTAAGACAAAATAGGCTAACCGTGCAGCTTGACAATGCTGTTGAGAAAGACTTTGGCCACGGAAGCAGCAGTGAAGGGATGTTTCAAAGGAAGGAAATGAGTCACTTTGGTGAAACGATCAACCACCACTAAAATTGCATTATATCCTTCAGATTTAGATAACCCTTCAATAAAATCCATACTGATTGATTGCCAAGGATTGTGAGGTATAGGGATAGGTTGCAACATACCAGGAACTTTACAGAGCTCATGGTTTTCTTCTTGACAAATACTGCATTGTGCTACTTCTTGAGCTTGCGTTGGTTTTTCCCTTGAAGAGGAAAGGGTGATGCAGCAAAGGAGAGATAAGTATTTCCGTCAGTTGAGAACCAAGGTATCAATCCATTAGGAGGCAGAAGCAAGTTTCCAATATATGCACCTGCACAAACAATCAAACACTTGCACCCAACGTGATAAAGGGGTTGTCAATCCCTTCACGGTCACTTGCAAGGATGAGATCTAATGGAGATAGATATAAAAGATAACTAAAAGGTAAAACAAATTAAATGTAAATAAATTGCAGCAAGGTAGTTTTGGGTTTTTGGTTTTATAGATCTAAAAATATATGATGGAAAATAGACCCGAGGGCCATAGGTCGTAAACAAATTACTGATGAGCAATATCTAAGGAAATGATCATGAATATAGGCATCACGTCCGTGAAAAGTAGACCAAAATGATTCTGCATCTACTACTATTACTCCACAAATCAACCGCTATCCAGCATGCATCTAAGTATTATGTTCATAAGAACGGATTAATGCCTTAATCAAGATCAGATGATGTAGAGGGATAAAATCAAGCAATGTGATATAAACCCCATATTTTTACCCTTAATGGCAACAATACAAAATTTGCCTTGCTACCCCTACTATGTCACTAGTGAGGACACCGCAAGATTGAACCCATCACAAAGCACCTCTCTCGTTGCCAGGTAGATCAATCTATTTGGCCAAACCAAATCAATAGATCGGAGATAAATACAAAGCTATTTAAATCATGCATAAAAGAGTTCAGAGGAGACTCACATAATATTCATAGATAATCTGATCATAAACACACAATTCATCGGATCTCAACAAACACACTGTAAAAGAAGATTACATCGGATAGAACTCCAAGAACATCGAGGAGAACATGGTATTGAAGATCAAAGATAGAGAAGAAGCCATCTAGCAACTAGCTATGGACCCATAGGTCTGTGGTAAACTACTTGCACATCATTGGTAGGGCAAAAAGGTTGATGTAGAAGCCCTCCATGATAAAATCCCCCTCCGGTAGATTGCCGGAAAAGGCCCCAATATGGCATCTCAGAAGAACAGAAGCTTGCGGCGGCAGAAAAGTATTTTTGTGGAAGCCTCTGATGTTTGGGGAATATTTGAGAATTTATAGAGTTGGAACTAGGGCTAGAGGACCCTTGAGGGGCCCACAAGCCAGGGCGCCCCCCTGGGGCACACCCTGAGGGCTTGTTGTCTCCTCGGGACTCTTCTGGCCCTCTCTCTAAGTTACGTAGGTGTCTTCTGGTCCAAGAAAAATCATTGTGAAAGTTTTATTCCGTTTGGACTCCGTTAGATATTCCTTTCTGGAAAAGTCAAAAACAAGAAAAAAACAACAACTGAGACTGGCACTAGGTTAATAGGTTAGTCCCGAAAGATGATATAAAATAGTACCAAAATGCATATAAAACATCCAAGATAGATAATATAATAGCACGGAACAATAAAAAAGTATAGATACATTGGAGACGTATCACATTGCTTGACAAAACTTTCCACATTTGCTTTCATTCCTTGCCAGCTAAACAATTGTTTGAGTCTGTGAAAAGTAGATAGTATGCCAGAGTGACCACCAATAGGACTGGAGTGAAAAGCCTGGATTAACTTGGTTTATAAACCAGCATTTGCTCCCATATTTTTCCCTTTTTGTTTAAGTAGTACTTCTTGCAACTAAAAACCAGGACAAACATTAGCATCTATAGCTAACTTTTGCAACATGACCTGAGCAGCAGGATCCACATTATAGAAATTGAGAATCTCTTGGACCCAGACTGGTTTGCTGGAGGATACTGTTTGTGCAACAAACAAATGAGCTACTCTAGACAAAGCATTAGTTGTTGTATTTTCCACTCCCTTTTGTACTGAATACTGAATTGCAGACCAACCAACTTGGTCATTGCTTTTCTCTGAAGATATGAAGTCAGATTCTGATCTCCTAAGTGACACAAGATCTGGTGATCAGTCTTGATAATAAAAGGTGCTCTAGACAAGTATGATCTCCACCTATCTATGGCCATCATGATAGCTAGAAACTCCTTCTCATAAATAGAACATTTCTGACTAGCTGTCCCTAGAGCTTAATTATAGTATGCCACAGGATGTCCCTCTTGAGCTGAAGGAAATATGCCCTAGAGGCAATAATAAAGGTGTTATTTATATTTCCTTATATCATGATAAATGTTTATTATTCATGCTAGAATTGTATTAACCGGAAACTTAGTACATGTGTAAATACATAGACAGACAGAGTGTCACTGGTATGCCTCTACTTGACTAGCTCATTGAATCAAAGATGGTTAAGTTTCCTAGCCATAGACATGAGTTGTCGTTTGATTAATGGGATCACATCATTAGAGAATGATGTGATTGACTTGACCCATTCCGTTAGATTAGCACTTGATCGTTTAGTATGTTGTTATTGCTTTCTTCATGACTTATACATGTTCCTATGACTACGAGATTATGCAACTCCCGATTACCGGAGGAACACTTTGTGTGCTACCAAACGTCACAACATAACTGGCTGATTATAAAGGTGCTCTATAGGTGTTCCGATGGTACTTGTTGAGTTGGCATAGATCAAGATTAGGATTTGTCACTCTGATTGTCGGAGAGGTACCTCTGGGCCCTCTTGGTAATACACATCACTATAAGCCTTGCAAGCAATGTGACTAATGAGTTAGTTACGTGATGATGTATTACAGAATGAGTAAAGAGACTTTCTCGTAACGAGATTGAGCTAGGTATTGAGATACCGATGATCAAATCTCGGGCAAGTAACATACCAATGACAAAGGGAACAATGTATGTTGTTATGCGGTTTGACCTATAAAGATCTTAATAGAATATGTAGGAGTCAATATGAGCATCCAGGTTTTGCTATTGGTTATTGACCGGAGACGTGTCTCGGTCATGTCTACATAGTTCTCGAACCCGTAGGGTCCGCATGCTTAACATTCGGTGACGATCGTAATTATAAGTTTATGTGTTTTGATGTACCGAAGGTAGTTTGGAGTCCCGGATATGATCACGGACACAATGAGGAGTCTTGAAATGGTCGATACATAAAGATCGATATATTGGATGACTATATTTGGACTTCGGAATGGTTCCGGGTGAAATTGGGATTTTAGCGGAGTATCGGGAGGTAACCGAAACCCCCTAGTAAGTGTATGGGCCTTATTGGGCCTTAGTGGAATAGAGGAGGAGGAAGCCTAGGAGGGCCCCCCCTAAGCCCAATACGAATTGGGTGAGGGGGCCGCCCCCCCTTTCCTTCTTCTCTCCCTCCTCTATCCTACCTCTCCTACTCCAACTTGGAAGGGGGGGAATCCTACTCCCGGTGGGAGTAGGACTCCCCTTGGCGCGCCCTCCTCCTGGCCGGCGGCCTCCCCCTCCTCTACTCCTTTATATATGGGGGAGGGGGCACCCCATGGATACACACAAGTTGATCATTGGTCTTTAGCTGTGTGCGGTGCCCCCCTCCACCATAATCCACCTCGGTCATATCGTAGTGGTGCTTAGGGGAAGCCCTGCGTCGGTAGCTTCATCAACACTGTCATCACGCCGTCGTGCTGACGAAACTCTCCCTCGAAGCTCTACTGGATCGTGAGTTCATGGGACGTCACCGAGCTGAACGTGTGCAGATCACGGAGGTGTCGTATGTTCGGTACTTGGATCGATCAATCGTGAAAACGTACGACTACATCAACCACGTTGTCATAACGCTACCGTTTACGGTCTAAAAGGGTACGTGGATGACACTCTCCGCTCTCGTTGCTATGCATCACCATGATCTTGCGTGTCTGTAGGAATTTTTTTGAAATTACTACGTTCCCCAAAAGTGGCATCCGAGCCAGGTTTATGCGTAGATGTTATATGCACAAGTAGAACACAAGTGAGTTGTGATCAATACATGTCATACTGCTTACCAGCATGTCATACTTTAGTTCGACGGTATTGCTGGATGAAGCGGCCCGGACCGACATTATGCGTACGCTTACGCAAGATTGGTTCTACTGACGTGCTTTGCACATAGGTGGCTGGCAGGTGACAGTTTGTCCAACTTTAGTTGAACCGAGTGTGGCTACGCTCGGTCCTTGAGAAGGTTAAATCAACACTAACTTGACGAAATATCGTTGTGGTTTTGATGAGTAGGTAAGAACGGTTCTTGCTCAGGCCGTAGCAGCCACGTAAAATTTGCAACAACAAAGTAGAGGACGTCAAACTTGTTTTTGCAGGGCGTGTTGTGACGTGATATGGTCAAGACATGATGCTAAATTTTATTGTATGAGATGATCATGTTTTGTAACAAAGTTATCGGCCACTGGCAGGAGCCATATGGTTGTCGCTTTATTGTATGCAATGCAATCGCCCTGTAATTGCTTTACTTTATCACTAAGCGGTAGCGATAGTCGTAGAAGCAATAGTTGGCGAGACAACAATGATGCTACAATGAAGATCAAGGTGTCGCGCCGGTGATGATGGTGATCATGACGGTGCTTTGAAGATGAAGATCAAAGGCACAAGATGATGATGGCCATATCATATCACTTATATTAATTGCATGTGATGTTTATCTTTTATGCATCTTATTTTGCTTTGATTGACGGTAGCATTATAAGATGATCTCTCACTAAATTTCAAGGTATAAGTGTTCTCCCTGAGTATGCACCGTTGCCAAAGTTCGTCGTGCCGAGACACCACGTGATGATCGGGTGTGATAAGCTCAACGTTCACATACAATGGTGAGGGAGTCCTGGACTAGGGGGTGTCCAGATAGCCGAACTATCATCTTTGGCCGGACTCCTAGACTATGAAGATACAAGATTGAAGACTTCGTCCCGTGTCCGGATGGGACTTTCCTTGGCGTGGAAGGCAAGCTTGGCAATACGGATATGTAGATCTCCTACCATTGTAACCGACTCTGTGTAACCCTAGCCCTCTCCGGTGTCTATATAAGCCGGAGGGTTTTAGTCCGTAGGACGAACAACAATCATACCATAGGATAGCTTCTAGGGTTTAGTCTCTTTGATCTCGAGGTAGATCTACTCTTGTACTACCCATATCATCAATATTAATCAAGCAGGAGTAGGGTTTTACCTCCACCGAGAGGGCCCGAACCTGGGTAAAAACATCGTGTCCCTTGTCTCTTGTTACCATCTGCCTAGACGCACAGTTCGGGACCCCCTACCCGAGATCCGCCAGTTTTGACACCAACATTGGTGCTTTCATTGAGATTTCCTCTGTGTCATCATCTTTAGGCCCGATGGCTCCTTCAATCATCAACAATGACGTGGTCCGGGGTGAGGCTTTCCTCCCCGGACAGATCTTCGTATTCGGCGGCTTTGCACTGCGGGCCAACTCGCTTGGCCATCTGGAGCAGATTGAAAGCTATGCCCCCGGCCATCAGGTCAGATTTGGAAGTTTGAACTATACGGTTGACGTCCGCGGAGACATGATCTTCGACGGGTTCGAGCCACAGCCAAGCACGCCGCACTATTACGATGAGCATGACCTAGGTCTGCTGCCGGACAGTGCACTAGAGGCCGCACAAGTGTCCGCTCTGACCCTTAGCTCGGAGCCGACTGCACCGATCGAGGACTGGTGGCTGGACACCGCCTTGGAGGCTGCTACCTCTATGGCGATAGAGCTGAATACCAACCCTGTCCTTTGTGAAGCTCGTGACTCCAAGGTGCCGGACTCCTCTCCGGACTCCGAACCTTCCGCGCCCCTGCCAATCGAATCAGATTGGGCACCGATCATGGAGTTCACCGCTGCGGACATCTTTCAGCACTCGCCCTTTGGCGACATCCTGAATTTGCTAATGTGTCTCTCTTTATCAGGAGAGCCCTGGCTGGATTATGGTCAGGACGGTTGGGAGGCAGACGACAAAAAAATTCAAAGCCCACCCACCACCCACTTCGTAGCCACTATCAATGACTTAACCGACATGCTAGACTTCGACCACAAAGACATCGACGGTATGGACGACGATGCAGGAGACGACCAAGAACCAGCGCCTACAGGGCACTGGAAGGCCACCTCGTCATACGACATTTACATGGTGGACATCCCAAAGGATGGGAATGGCGATGGCACAATGGAGGACGACCCGTCCAAGAAACAGCCTAAGCGTCGGCGTCAGCAGCGCCGCTCCAAATCCCGCCACAGCAAAAATGGAGATTCTGCACTGGAGACAATAACACCCCGGACAGTGCCGAAGACAACCCCCTCCAGCAGGATTCAGCGCAGGAGGACGGAGAAGCCAGCCCTCATGAGAGAGCGGCAGACAGAGAGGTAGAGGACGATAATTATATGCCTCCCTCCGAAGACGAGGCAAGCCTCGACGACAACGAATTTGTCGTGCCTGAGGATCCTGTTGAACAAGAGCGTTTCAAACTTAGGCTTATGGCTACGGCAAGCAGCCTCAAGAAAAAGCAGCAGCAGCTTAGAGCTGACCAAGACTTGCTAGCCGACAGATAGACCGAAGTCCTTGTGGCCGAAGAGTATAAACTCAATCGCCGCTCCAAAAGCTACCCAAAACGCAGGCTGCTACCCCAATTAGAGGAGGAAGCACCCAAACCTACATCACCAGCGCATGACGCGGCCGGCTGACCACCTCGTGGCTGCGACAGAGAGGCCTCTAGGCCCTCCACTAAAGCCGCACCCGGCATCGCTCGAAAACTACAAAGCCACGGGGGAATGCGCCAGACTTGCAAGACATATTGGAGGACAAGGCAAGACAAACAAGATCGATCTATGGATCACGTGGGCGCCCCACGATACGTGATGATAACCGTCACACCAGATACAACAATTCGGGCCGGGCCGAACACAGCAGACAAAGCTCATTTGAGCTACATCGTGATATAGCCCAATACAGAGGCGCCGCACACCCACTGTGCTTCACAGACGAAGTAATGGATCATCAAATCCCCGAGGGTTTCAAACCCGTAAACATTGAATCATACGACGGCACAACAGATCCTGCGGTTTGGATTGAGGACTATCTCCTTCACATCCACATGGCCGCGGTGACGATCTACACGCCATCAAATACCTCCCACTCAAGCTTAAAGGATCAGCTCGGCATTGGCTCAACAGCTTTCCAGCAGAATCAATTGGTTGTTGGGAAGACCTGGAAGCCGCATTCCCTGATAACTTCCAGGGCACATATGTGCGACCACCAGACGCTGATGACCTAAGCCACATAATTCAGCAGCCAGATGAATCGGCCAGACAATTCTGGACACGGTTCTTAACCAAGAAAAATCAAATTGTTGACTGTCTGGATGCAGAGGCCCTTGCAGCCTTCAAACATAACATCTGCGACAAGTGGCTTGCCCGGCACCTAGGACAGGAAAAGCCGAAATCCATGGCAGCCCTCACATCACTCATGACCCGCTTCTGCGTGGGAGAGGACAGCTGGCTAGCCCGCAGTAACAACCTGACCAAGAGCCCTGGTAATCTGGATACCTAGGACACCAACGGCAGGTCGCGTTGCAACAAGCACAAGCGCCGCATTAATGGCAATAATACTGAGGATACAGCAGTCAATGCCGGATTCAGAGGCTTTAAACCCGGTCAGCGGAAAAAGCCATTCAAAATAAATACTCCGGGCCCGTCCAATTTGGACCGAATACTCGATCGCTTGTGCCAGATACACGGCACCCCCGAAAAGCCAACCAATCACACCAACAGGGATTGTTGGGTGTTCAAGCAGGCAGGCAAGTTAACTGCCGAAAACAATGACAAGGGGTTGCATAGCAATGACAAGGAGGAGACCCGGCCGCCGAACAATAGAGGACAGAAGGGTTTCCCCCCACAAGTGCGGACGGTGAACATGATATACACAACCCACATACCCAAAAGGGAGCGGAAGCGTGCACTCAGGGATGTATATGCGATGGAGCCAGTCGCCCCAAAGTTCAATCCGTGGTCCTCCTGCCCGATCATCTTTGATCGAAGGGACCACCCCACTAGCATCCGCCATGGCGGATTCGCCGCATTGGTTCTAGACCCAATCGTCGAGGGATTTCACCTCACTAGAGTCCTGATGGATGGCGGCAGCAGCCTGAACCTGCTTTATCAGGATACAGTGCGCAAGATGGGCATAGACCCTCAAGGATTAAACCCACAAAGACGACCTTCAAAGGCGTCATACCAGTGTAGAGGCCAATATGCAGGCTCGATTACACTTGAAGTGGTCTTGGATCCCGGATAACTTCCAAAGCGAGGAGTTAATCTTGACATAGTCCCGTTCATGGCGGCTATCATGCCTTTGCCGGACGAACCGCATTTGCAAAGTTCAATGCGGTGCCGCACTATGCATACCTCAAGCTCAAGATGCGGGCCCTCGAGTCATCACGGTCAGCGGAAACACGAACGCTCTCTTGAATGGAGGAGCATCTGGCGGCTCTCGCGGCGGAAGTACAAAGCAGCCTCTTAAGGCAATTCTTGAGTCCGGCTGTTAAGCGGCGGACACCGTCAAGCGCCCGAGTAACCTACAACAAGACCACTTGGCACGTCCGAGCATCGCCAGAGCAATGCGGCTAACCCAGCCCTCGCGAAATCGCGAGACCAAGATTCTGGCGTACATAACTACGCTCCGAGATACCATGGGCATAGGGGTAGGGGCACGACCATGGCATGCCCGGAGAGCGGCTCAACCGCACCAGGGGCTCCCAATTGTGTCATTCTTTTTTTTCTTATTCGCAGGACTCCGTTTTCCAGAAGCCCTGTCCGGCAGTAGAATTGCCGTACTCACGATGCAACAGCCAGGGAAGCAGAAAAGCTACGTCGAGTGTCTAGGTGGTCTCTATTACGAGCAGTATACCTGTTTTACATACCATCCTGCAGCCTACCCCTGGAGGGGGACATGTTAAATAGTCCCATCCCTCGCTTATCGCACTATTTGTATCGTTCTGCTTTCATTGCAGTATTTTTTGAATAAACAATGCATCGCTTTTTGCCTATTATTGCAATCCTTTTCCTATCTATACATGTTCACTTATGACATGTTGCACCCGTACGCTTTGGTACGGCCAAATACACCAGGGGCTTAAGTTCCCCAAGATATGGTGTGATAAGTCCGAACATTTTCACAAGTGCGGCACCCCGAACTTATAGTATTATATGCATCGGCTCCGAATCATGTCTTGGGTCAATAGTTGGGTTTGCCCGGCTCCCATGTTTTGGTACCTTACGTTCCGTTATATCGGCTAAGGTAGCGTAGAGAGAACCACTGCGATTGTGCCCCAATTGAGCTGGGTTGAGCACCTCAGTGGAGAAAGCTAAAACTGACCGTCATGATAGGGCGAGAGCCGGTTGTTGTTCAAGAGGTTTTTTCGAGTCCCTAAAGACTTATGCCGCTTAGAGAGAGGAGTCGGCTTTGTCCGGCCCAGGCGTGGATAGCGCCCCGAATTCAGTCTTCCGAACACTAGGGGCTTCGCCGAAATTTAAAATTATAGAATTCTATGGCTAAGTGGGAGTGTTCAAGCATTATAAGTCCGGTTGCCTCGTTCGTTGTGTTGAGCGCCTCCCTCGAAGGACCCAAAAATGGGAACAAGAGCGCTCAAGTTTATCCCGAACACCCTAGCACTCGTGGCATGGGGGCTGAAGCCAACGACTTGCCATCCCCCAAATTTGATAAACGGCCGCACAGAAGGTAATATTTTAAATTAACAAGCATTGCTTAGCGCATATCAACAAAGTTTTCAGCGTACAGGATAAGAAATGCGAGTCTACTCAAAAATTTCATCTTTGGAGCACTTACCCGCTATAATGCGGGCACCCTTCAGGACACCCTTATAGTACATCTCGGGCGCGCGATACTCCTTGCCCGGCGGTGGCGCATCCGTCACAAGCTTCTCGGCGTCCATCTTGCCCCAGTGCACTTTAGCGTGGGCAAGGGCCCGACGGGCACCTTCGATGCAGACGGAACGCTTGATGACTTCAATCCATGGACAGGCGTCCACCATCCGCCGCACCAGACCGAAGTAGCTCCCAGGCTTGGCTTCTTTAGGCCACAGCCGAACTATGAGGCCCTTCATGGCCTGTTCGGCCACCTTGTGGAGCTCGACCAGCTGCTTCAGCTGGTCGCTCAGGGGCACCGGATGTCCGGCCTCAGCATATTGAGACCAGAATACCTTCTCTGTCGAGCTCCCTTCCTCGGCCCGGTAGAATGCGGCAGCGTCGGACACACTGTGGGGCAGATCTGCGAATGCTCCTGGAGAGCTCCGGATTCGGGTAAGTAACAAGTAATTCACTTTCACGTGCTTGCTTTGCATGAAGAATGCCTTACCCGCCTCTATCTTCTTTATTGCCTCAATTTCCTGGAGGGCTTTTTGGGCTTCGGCCTTAGCGGCTTTGGCATTCTCAAGAGCCGAGGCGAGCTCGGACTCTTGAGTCTTTGAGTCATGCTCCAAACTCTCGTGTTTTTTCACGAGAGCCTGGAGCTCTTGCCGCACCTCCGCCACCCGCGCCTCCTGCTTCTCTCGCTCGTTGCATTCCGCGGCCGCATCGCTTTCGGCCTTGGACACCGCTTCCTTCAGGGTCGCCACCTTGTTCGTGGCCCCTGCAGTACTCACGTTATTCCTATCATTTTTTTGCAACCAAATCCTTTCTATAAGGTATTCCTTTAATAAGGTATTACTTACCTTCCTTGTCTTGAGCTGCTTCTTGGCACGGCCGAGCTCGTTCTCGGACCGCTCGAGGCTCTGCTTCAATGCATCGACCTCCGCAGTCAGTGCGATAGAGGTCAGCAGCGCAGCCTGCATTCCCATATTGACATGCTTATGTTAGACTCCTGCATATATCTTTTTAGATCCTCAGTTCGGCTTTTATTTCCGAACACCAAATTGAGCATCAGGTGCTACTGTCTATGCGGTAATATTCTTACATATCTTTAAAACTTACCTCAAAGCCTGTTAGAAGGCTGGTACAGGCTTCAGTCAGCCCGCTCTTGGCGGACTGAACTTTCTGGATCACCGCACTCATAACAGTGCGGTGCTCCTCGTCGATGGAGGCGCCATTGAGTGCCTCCAGCAAATTATCCGGTGCCTCCGGCTGGACGAAGGTCACCGGTGTCGCAGTCCCGCCCTTCTTACGAAGGGGCTGCCCGCCGGACTCCGGAGCCACTAAAGGTTCCGGTGTGGAGTCCGGCCCAAGGCCGAACTCAGAACCCTTTGGGATTGATCCCCCTCTTGCCCAAAGTCCGGGAGGTTGCCTTGCGGCACCTCCGGGACCTCCTCCTCCTCCTAGCCGAGCCCCTTTTGGGATTCCACCACGGCGTCGTCTGCGTCACGGGGGGAGGAGGCGGTCGGAAGTGAAGTGCTATTCACATCCGACGAATCCAGGGAGCCGCTCGACGAAGCATAAAGCTCGTCCTTGGGCGGGCTACATGGTCGTATTCGGTGTTAGAAGACACTACGCGACAAAAGAAAAATCATGAGTTATTCTGGAATCCGGACACTTACGATCTCGCCGAGGCTTGGCCTCGAGGCCCTCCTCTTATTTGTCGTCTGCGTTGGTGGAACAGTCCGGAGGAAGGGTCCTTCCTTCTTGGACCCTCCGGCCTCCCGGTTGGGGAGGCCTTCCTTCTCTCTCTTCACCGGGAGAAGCCTCTTTCCTCCTCCCGTCTTGGCGGCGCGCGCCCGAGTCATTGGACAATGAGTCTGACAACACCTGGCGCCGGGAACTCCTTCGAGTTCCCGTGGCCTTCTTCTCCGGAACCACGTAAGGCGCCGGAACCAGCAGCCCCGTCAATCGGGCATTCGCTGGGTCTTCTGGTAATGGAGCCGGACAGTTAACCTGCCGGACTTCTTCTGCCAGGCCTGTCAAAGGTAAGGGAGTTTAGATCCCGCATAGAGTCAAACTATGAAAAACAAGTGTCCCGTAAAGGGTAAAATAGCTTACCTCGCCGGCTTGACGCTGCAAGCTGAATCCGCGATCTTCGGTAGCGGATGCGGGAGCCTCGACGCCCTTGAACAGCACCCTCCAGGCGTCTTTGTACGTAGTGTCAAGGAGCCTGCTCAAGGTCTGGTGATGTGCCGGATCAAACTCCCACAAGTTGAAAGCCCGTTGTTGGCACGGGAGGATCCGGCGGATGAGCATGACCTGGACTGCGTTGACAAGCTTGACCTTCTTGTTCACAAGGTTTTGGACACAGGTTTGGAGTCCGGTCAGCTCTTCCAAATCACCCCATGTCAGGCCCTTCTCTTTCCAGGAGGTGAGCTGTGTGGGGATGCCCGATCTGAATTCGGGGGCCGCTGCCCATTCAGGGTCACGCGGCTCGGTGATATAGAACCACCCCAATTGCCACCCTTTGATAGTTTCCATGAAGGCGCCCTCGAGCCATGTGACGTTGGGCATCTTGCCCACCATGGCGCCTCCGCACTCCGCCTGCTGGCCGCCCACTACCTTCAGCTTGACATTGAAGGTCTTCAGCCATAAGCTGAAGTGGGGTTTGATGCGGAGGAAGGCCTCACACACAATGATAAACGCTGAGATGTTGAGGATGAAATTCGGGGCCAGATCATGGAAATCCAGGTCGTAGTAGAACATGAGCCCCCGGATACATGGGTGGAGTGGGAAGCCCAGTCCATGGAGGAAATGGGGAAGGAACACAACCCTCTCATGGGGCCTGGGGGTGGGGACGAGCTGCCCCTCGTCTGGAAGCCGGTGCACAATGTCGTTGTGCAGGTATCCGGCTTTCCTCAACTTTTTGATGTGCCCCTCTGTGACGGAGGAGGCCATCCACTTGCCTCCTGCTCTGGACATGGCTGGGGAAGGTTGAGGCAAGATGTGTGGACTTGGGCGCTGGAGCTCGGGTACGCGGAAATGGATAGGCAAAGGAGGAAGAAGGCGTAGGTAAAAAGGTGGATCCTTATCCCCTTATATGGATGGACGAAACTATGCGTCCCCACCAGCCTGGTAAAACTCGCTTATCTCCCAAGCGCCGTAATCAATGGCATGGTTGGGTTACCCACGACCGTATTGATGAGAATCCCGGAATAAGGGGACACGATCTCTGCTTTGCCAAGACGTGCCAAGGAAACCACCTCGCTAAACGCGCTGAGGTGGAACAGTAAAAACGACTCGAATAAAGGCCTGGCCGTGGTGTCATGTCACGCCATGGAATACGTCAGCAGATTGAACTTGTGTAAATATTATTCTCTCTACGGTAGTATGTGGAACTTATTTTGCAGAGCTGGACACTATCCTGGTGTTCAAAATCTTCTACGAAGTATTCGGAGGAGGAACCCGCCTTGCCATGCCGAAGACAATATGCGCGCCGGACTCGTCGTCATTGAAGCCTGGTTCAGGGGCTACTAAGGGAGTCCTAGACTAGGGGGTGTCCGGTTAGCCGAACTATCATCTTTGGCCGGACTCCTAGACTATGAAGATACAAGATTGAAGACTTCGTCCCGTGTCCAGATGGGACTTTCCTTGGCGTGGAAGGCAAGCTTGGCAATACGGATATGTAGATCTCCTACAATTGTAACCGACTCTGTGTAACCCTAGCCCTCTCTAGTGCCTATATAAACCGGAGGGTTTTAGTCCGTAGGACGAACAACAATCATACCATAGGCTAGCTTCTAGGGTTTAGCCTCTTTGATCTCGTGGTAGATCTACTCTTGTACTACCCATATCATCAATATTAATCAAGCAGGAGCAGGGTTTTACCTCCACCGAGAGGGCCCGAACCTGGGTAAAAACATCGTGTCCCTTGTCTCCTGTTACCATCCGCCTAGACGCACAGTTCAGGACCCCCTACCCGAGATCCGCCGGTTTTGACACCGACAACGGGTGCAAGCCAGTTTTGCACACGCAGAAATACTCGGGTTAAACTTGACGAGCCTAGCATATCACTACTTGGGAAAAGCCTAGCAGCAGCGCGGGTTTTGGCCCTCTCAGTAGCGCGGGTACCGGCGCTACTAATAAGGCGCTACAGCTAACGTATAGCAGTAGCGCTTGTTGACCCACGCTACTGCTACTGATGAATAGTTGTAGCGCTCTTTGGAAAAGGGCACTACTGATATTATCTGCAGCGCTGTTTAGCAGGAAGCGCTACTGGTAAGACAGTGCTACTGCTAAATTTCCCCCCCTCGCTACTACTAGTTTTATTAGTTTTTTCATGCATATTTGTTTTTTATTTGTTTTGTATTTGAATAGGCTTTATACAATAATCTTTAGCATATCATCCACATACAAATATAATCATAGCATATACATACAATTAGTCTCATCAAATCATGTTATCATCATAATCATCATCCAACACAAAGTGGTCTCTCGTCATCAATCTCGAAAATAGCAATACAAGTCTCGATTACTTGTAAATACATCGTCATCCATCTAAACAATGATATACCCGAGAATAGCTATCAGTTTGAGTACATGAGTTCGTATCCCTCTCTCGCATTAGCGTGAACCTAAACTAAATACTACGTGTCGCTCGGAAATCGAAAACCGGTACACCTGGGCCTGTCACTCCGGCCACTTGTCGTATATATACTCCTGGCGTAGCACTTCTTCGCCATCTATGATCTATGCACCTGCATCGTCACATGAGTCGATGATATGCAACATATATAGTTGATCAACAGAAAGAGACAGACTTGGCAAAAATAGAAACAACATATCATAAGCATAAATAACAAAGTTCATCGTACCCAAAATGACCTAACTAGAGTGATTTTCGCTAGTCGAGGAGGAGGACGGTTTAATTACATCACAAATAAAGTTTCACCGTGCATAACTCAAAGTTTTATCATAAAAAAAGTATGGACTAAACGGACACATTGTCATATATCAACAATCACTCCATCATGTCGTGCCATCCATCCATGTCAGGGAGATAGTCATCGAGCTTAGTGAAAGGCTTCATGTCGAGGCGCTGAGAGGCTATCCATGTTCGGATGTCTTCCCACGACATTTGTCCTTCTGCATGGAACATCCCTGTTTTTCCGACGACCTCATTCATGATGATTTGGGCAAGTTCGCCCTGGATGTTATAGAACTTAGCTCGAAGTCGATGATCCTCAATATCTCCTATGTCCTTTGCCCATTGTAGAATATGGGCATCGCCAGATCTAGGTGCCATGTGAAGGTTCGGTGATCCCGTCAGTACTCAAAGCATGTGGTATAGGACATAGAATCCATCATTAAGAGAATCGTTAGGTTCTTTGGATGCAGCAGAAGTCGGTCTTATGGTGAAGGCGGCCCGCCGCCCCTTCTCTTCTTGTCCCTAACCCTCCACCCTTGCTTGGTAGTAAAACATAGCACTATCGAGAACATCTTTGATGTGGGTGTAATCCTTTGTGAATTTTCTTGACGAGTCCAAGTAAAGGCGTGGGAGAATCGAGGGTAGAGGATGATGAGGACGGCGCGCATGCATGCTGCAATAAAATAAGTACACCTCAAATTAATTAGCCTCCACCGTGCAAATGAATTATTGAAACCGAAGGAAGGATAGCAGCGCGGATGACTTACATGGGATGATAAGGCACGAGAATCGCCTCCTTGTCCTTATTGGCGAGCATGAAACTGACGATGTAATCCCTCGCGTATTCACGATGCTGTGCACAGACTCCCAAGAAGCCCTCGTGCATGTAGTACGGGTCAGCGACACAGATAAAACATATCTGCTAAACCCCAATGATGTAGTTCATGTGCAAGGCATAAAGGCGGACAAATGTAAAATCCAGCTTCTTCACGTGAAACATGTCGAATATGTAATCGAATCGGAGGAAGAACTTATCTGCAGGGGAGCCGTCGACGTACGACATTTGCCACGGAATGTTAACCACGTAGAGTGGGTATTCTGGATCTTTCGAGGCGATAAGGCCTTTCTCTACCCGTAGCACATCATCATGAAGTCTCCTTAGATCGCCGAATCTGGCCCGTAGTGCTGTTTCAGGTAGGACTGGTCGACCGGGGATATGCCATTTATCCGCATCGGGGATATCTACACGGTCCTGAAGTCGAGGCTGCTGAAGCGGCTGGATCATAGAATCAGCTTTTTTGCCTTTCCTCGCTCTCTTCCTAGACTTCTTTACCACCGGATGGTCGTCAATAATACGTTGAGATGGTAATTCAGGCACCGACTCATGACGCTCAAACCCTGAGGAGGCGCCAGTATAGACATACTGTTCAGCGCCATTGTCATCCTCATCCTCATCCATGGCGACGTCATCAGCGACTAATGGAGCCACCTGCTTACCCCGTCCGCTATCACCCAACCCGACGCTAATTGGGTAGGTGGGGTGTTGATGTTCATACCTTGCTGAGGTTGCGTGCTCGTGGGTGTGCTCCCGGCCGTCTCCAGACGAAGCAAACTCTTTGGCCACAACAGGACCCACCCATTGCAACAATCACCAAGCCGCCGCGGGGTCTCGTAGTCATCCCCCACTAGTATTAGAGGAGGCAAATTCTCGTGGACGGTTTGACATCGCCACGGAAACCTTGAAGGCGTTCGGGGATCGACCGGCTGTGGAATAATGGTTCCTTCGGCTCCATTATCGTCCCCTTCCCCACGTCCACCTTCTGTTCGCCGATGGTGTACAATATGGTGCACGGGGTTTCGTCGGCCTGCAAAGAAAAGTCTGCGACGTGAGACATCAAAAAACGAAAGCGGGAGATTATACATTTATATTGAAGGGGCGGTCGGCAGATACCGTGAGGCGTCGAGCTCAGCTAAAGAGGAGGCACCACCGAGCACGTCCGGTGCAAGGAGCAGTCTTGGGAGCGAGCAAAGGGAGCAGTACGGGAGCAGTGCGGGGAGCAGTGCGGAAGGTGCACGGAGCGGTGCGGGAGCAGTGCTCCCAAGAAGTCGACAAGGGAAAGTCCTCTGCATTTTTTTGGATTTTGCCTTGTCCAAGTGTAAGCGCCCATCACCAAGGAAGTAGATATATCGCAATCGCTTTGTTTTGCGGCAGCTACCGCTATTGCGATTATTCGAGATGATTTCTTCTCAACCGCAATCTCAATCTTCTTGTCGATGCTTTCTTCAGTTAACCTCCGTCTTTCCTTTTTCTCCTCCGTGGTCTCACGGTAGTACTTCTTCCACGTGGCGCCGTCTCCGACACCGTGCACGCGTCCATACGATGGTTGAGTATCTACCGGTTGTTGTTTCAATATGTTCAACGCCCGGTTGAATGGAGTGTCCCACTTGGGCCTCGCCAATGCCTCAGACGGCGAGTCGCTTTAAATCGCAATCCGGTCTGCTCTCTCGCAAAAGGCACAAGGATCGTTTACAAATATGACTAACGTGTGCAGTCGAATTGATCAAAAACTCAAATTACCAGCAGTCTCATGAACTCCGTAATGACCGGTGTTGTCTCGTAAACCTTCTTCACTAGGTCCCAACGGTGCCGGGCCCTCAGGACGTCACGCTCCTGCGGGGCGGTGAAATCCGCCAAGGGTGCAGGATGCCCGGACTCGCGGCTTCCGGCGTCCTCCTTGGCCCATTTGGACCTCTTTCCGCCCGTAACCACGGCTTCCGAGGTGGTGGCTCCCAATGTTCCTCTTTGAAGCCCCTTCATTTACTTAGACTTTTTTTGGCAGCTTCGGCCTCGCAAGCCTCCTTGAATATTTGAAACTGCTCTTCCGTGATTGTCGGATTATCCTTGCTTTCACTCGATTTTTTCAGGCGACCAACGCGTCGCTAAACTTGGTCATGGCGTGTTTGTTTATCTTCTTCATTGCCGGGTCCTTGTTTGGATCTTCATAATCCTTCTCATTCCGGCCCAGGAACAAGAATATCTGGTGAAACTTCTTTAGGAGGGAGCTCCTCATATTTTCTATCTTCTTTAGTTTCTCATCGTTGATGGTGGCGGTTGTCCGTATGATGCAGCCTATTTGATTGCCGTAGCACGCACGCACTTCCTCGGGCGCCTTTGGCTCAAAATTGCCGTCTAGTAGTCCTGAGTTTGTTAGGAACCTGTTGCCTCTTTGCTTTCGGTTCTACACCGGCTCCGCTCCCGAAGGCAGCACCGGTCTCAGCGCCGGTCTTGATGCCGGTCTGAATCTCAGCGCCGGTCTCAGTCTCAGCACCGGTCTGCGTGTCATTCTCAGCACCGGTCTGCGTGTCGGTCTCAGTCCCCGATGCCACCGGTGGGCCCAGCAACATCATCTGTTGATCGTCGATAAGGCTAAAAATTAAATGCTCCGCCCGGTGAGCGTCTTATAATCACCGAACCCCTGTCCTTCATCGTTGCTAGCCATGTTTCCTATGATTAAATCTAGTCAATTAAATCTAGACCTAATAAAATGAATAATGACATAAAAAGGACTATTGTTTTGCGGGAATGTTGACTCCTTCCAGTGCGGCAAATCCGGGCACTCGATATGTCCTAGTTTGTAGCACAAGTCATGCGAAATTCACGGAAAATTTCGCATGACCTTTGCTAAAAAGTGGACAAATCGAGAACACTGAAATTTGTCAAGCAGAAATGAATCAACATTCGGCAAAACATAGGCCACTCAGCATCATTCCCTGGAAACAACAAAGCCACTTGGGCACAATTGAACAACTTCAATGAAAAGATATAACATGACCACTTCAATGAAAAATAAAATTTGCCTAAATTCTTTTCCTTGAAAAATAGTGGTCTTTTCAAAAATCAAAAACCTTAGCAAAATGACCTCACTAAACACAGAACCCAATTAAATTGCAAAGGAACTCCATTTCTCTAACCCTTCTGACCTAATGCTCTAAAATAAAATTTTCCTCTAACCTAGCCAATTTACTTAACCTAGCTTGTTAATCCAACGAACCTAATTAACCTACCTATTTAACCTAGTTAGTTAATCTAGTTTACCTAGATAATTAACCCTAATTAAACTAGTTAACGCAGCTAGTTCTCTGTCAAAGCCTAAAATAAATTTTTGCACTAATTAACCTGGATAATTAACCTAATTAAACTAGTTAAGCTGACTAGTTCTCTGTCAAAGCCCTAACTAAGTTTTTGCACTAACCTAGATAATTAACCTAATTAAACTAGTTAACCTAACTACTTCTCTGTCAAAGCCCTAACTAAATTTTTGCCCTAACCTAGATAATTAACCTAATTAAACCGGCTAACCTATGCATGAGAGAGAGAGGAGGGGTGGGGGCTTCTGAGATGATGGCCGGTGGTGGCGGCGGAGGCCTTGGTGGCGAGGGAGGCAGGGGCGTCTCCGGTGACGACGAGGGAGGCAGAGGCATCTCCGGTGACGGCGAGGAAGGCAGTTATGGCGAGGAAGGATCCGGCGGCGTCGACGGCGGCTCCGGTTGCGTTGACGAGGCCGCGCGGCTCCGTGGCGTTGGGGGCGGCTCCGGTGTCGTCGACGGCGCATGGCTCTGGTGGCGTCGACGTCGACGGCGAAGTGGGGCGACGGTGAATCAGGGAGACGGCGGCGCGCGGGGTGGGTTGAGGGATTTGGGGGAGAAGTGGTGGCCGGGGGGAAACGGTTTTTTGGTTAAGTCAAACTTAGTGGTAGCGCGTTTCGTAAAACGCGCTATAGCTAAGATAGCTATAGCGGTTTTTACAAAACACGCTGCTGCTATAGCTATGTAAATTTCTTCCATTTTTCAATTTCCTTTTCTGTTTCTATAGCGGGGGTCTAGGACACGTGCTGCAGCTACGTTAGCTATAGCGCCTCTTACAAACACACGCTGCTGCTATGCCTTCCTCCGTTTTTTTGCTTTTTCGTTTATTTTGCTTTACATTTTATTTTTTCCTTTCTCCTTTTTCTATTTATTTCATTTTCATTTACTTTTCTATTTGTTTTTCATCTTATTTTATTTCCGTTAGTAGTAGCGCTCTTCTTAGGAAGCGCTACCGCTAATTATGCCCTAGCGGTAGCGCGCTTCTTCAAGCCCGCCATCGCTATCGTAGCCTATCATTCGCCAATGGGAATATTAGTAGTAGCGCTTTTGCAACTGCATGCGCCATCGCTAAGGTTGTATATCAGTAGCGGTTTTCTTCAATCGCTACTGCTATATAGCACTAGCGCCCTTTTTTGACCCGCGTTGTTGCTAAATTTCTGTGTATAAGGCTTTCCCTAGTAGTGTATGCAGATATAGCCTCGGAACACTGAGACCGAAAGGTCAAACGTGAAACATATAGTAGATATGATCAACATAGTGAAGTTCACCATTGAAAACTACTCCATCTCACGTGATGATCGGTTTTGGTTTAGTTGATTTGGATCACGTGATCACTTAGATGATTAGAGGGATGTCTATCTAAGTGGGAGTTCTTAAGTAATATGATTAATTGAACTTTAATTTATCATGAACTTAGTCCTGATATTATTTTGCAAATAATGTTGTAGATCAATAGCTCGCGTTGTTGCTTCCATATGTTTTATATGTGTTCCTAGAGAAAACTAAGTTCAAAGATGATAGTAGCAATGATGCGGACTAGGTCCGTGATCTAAGCTTTATCCTTATTGCTGCACAGAAGAATTATGTCCTTGATGCACCGCTAGGTGACAGACCTATTGCAGGAGCAGATGCAGACGTTATGAATGTTTGGCTAGCTCAATATGATGACTACTTGATAGTTTAGTGCACCATGCTTAATGGCTTAGAATCGGCACTTCAAAGATGTTTTGAACGTCATGGACCATATGAGATGTTCCAGGAGTTGAAGTTAATATTTCAAGCAAATACCCGAGTTAAGAGATATGAAGTCTCCAACAAGTTCTATAGCTAAAAGATGTAGGAGAATAGCTCAAGCAGTGAGCATGTGCTCAGATTGTCTGGGTACTACAATCGCTTGAATTAAGTGAGAGTTAATCTTCTAGATGAGATAGTGATTGACAGAGTTCTCTAGTCATCATCACCAAATTAGTAGAACTTTGTGATGAACTATAGTATGCAAGGGATGACGAAAACGATTCCCGAGCTTTTCATGATGATGAAATCGGTGAAAGTAGAAATCAAGAAAGGGCATCAAGTGTTGATGATTAACAAGACCACTAGTTTCAAGAAAAGGGCAAAGGGAAAGAAAGGGAACTTCATGTAGAATGGCAAACAAGTTGTCACTTCCGTGAAGAAGCCCAAAGCTAGACTAAAGCCTGAAACTGAGTGCTTCTACTGCAAAGGAAATGGTCATGTAAGCAGAAATGCCCTGAATATTTGGTGGATAAGAAGGATGGCAAAGTGAACAAGGGTATCTTTGATATATAGGTTATTGATGTGTACTTTACTAGTGTTTATAGTAGCCCCTGGGTATTTGATACTTGTTCGGTTGCTAAAAATTAGTAACTCGAAACAGGAGTTACAGAATAAACAGAGACTAGTTGAGGGTGAAGTGACGATGTGTGTTGGAAGTGGTTCCAAGATTGATATGATCGTCATCGCACACTCCCTATACTTTTGGGATTAGTTTTAACCTAAATAAATATTATTTAGCATTTGCGTTGAGCATGAATATGATTTGATCATGTTTATTGCAATACGGTTATTCATTTAAAGTCAGAGAATAATTGTTGTTCTATTTACATGAATAAAACCGAGCATGAATATGATTTGATCATGTTTATTGCAATAGGATTATTCATTTAAAGTTAGAGAATAATTGTTGTTCTGTTTACATGAGTAAAACCTTCTATGGTCATACACCCGATGAAAATAGTTTGTTAGATCTCGATCGTAGTAATACACATATTCATAACATTGATGCCAAAAGATGCAAAGTTGATAATGATAGTGCAACTTATTTGTGGCACTGCCGTTTGGGTCATATCGGTGTAAAGCGCATGAAGAAACACCATAAAGATGGATTTTTGGAATCACTTGGTTATGAATCATTTGATGCTTGCGAACCGTGCCTTTTGGGCAAGATGACTAAAACTCCGTTCTCCGGAACAATGGAGCGAGCTACTGACTTGTTGGAAATAATACATACCGATGTATGCGGTCCAATGAGTGTTGATGCTCGTGGCGGGTATCGTTATTTTCTGACCTTCACAAATGATTTGAGCAGATATGATATATATCTACTTAATGAAGCACAAGTCTGAAACATTTGAATAGTTCAAAGAATTTCAG
Source organism: Aegilops speltoides (assembly GCA_021437245.1). Taxonomy (NCBI): domain Eukaryota; kingdom Viridiplantae; phylum Streptophyta; class Magnoliopsida; order Poales; family Poaceae; genus Aegilops; species Aegilops speltoides. The sequence continues at coordinate 440,325,404 of CM038145.1, read as the reverse complement.
AGTGAAGTGGAGAATCATCGTGACAAGAAAATAAAGTTTCTATAAGCTGATCGTAGAGGAGAATATTTGAGTTATGAGTTTGGCCTTCATTTAAAAACAATATGGAATAGTTTCGCAGCTCACGCCACATGGAACACCACAGGGTAATGGTGTGTCCGAACGTCGTAACCGCATTTTATTGGATATGGTGCGATCTATGATCTATCTTACCAATTTACCACTATCCTTTTTGGGTTATGCATTAGAGACAGCTGCATTCACTTTAAATAGGGCACCATCAAAATCCGTTGAGACGACGCCTTATGAACTATGGTTTGGCAAGAAACCAAAGTTGTCGTTTCTTAAAGTTTGGGGTTGTGATGCTTATGCGAAAAAGTTTCAACCTGATAAGCTCGAACCCAAATCGGAGAAGTGCGTCTTCATAGAATACCCAAAGGAAACTGTTGGGTACACCTTCTATCACAGATCCAAAGGCAAGATATTTGTTGCTAAAATGGATCCTTTCTAGAGAAGGAGTTTTCTCTCGAAAGAAGTGAGTGGGAGGAAAGTAGAGGTTGATAAGGTAATTGCACCTTCTCCCGAATTGGAAAGTAGTTCATCACAGAAATCCGTTCCAGTGATTCCTACACCAATTAGTGAGGAAGCTAATGATGATGATCATGAAACTCCAGATTAAGTTACTACAAAACCTCGTAGATCTTCCAAAGTACAGTCCACACCAGAGTGGTATAGTAATCCTGTTCTGGAAGTCATGTTACTAGACAATGATGAACCTACGAACTATGAGGGAGATGATGAGCCCAGATTCCGCGAAATGGCTTGAAGGCCATGAAATCTGAGATGGGATCCGTGTATGAGAACAAAGTGTGGACTTTGGTGGACTTGCCCAATGATCGGCAAGCCATAGAAAATAAATGGATCTTCAAGAGGAAGACAGACGCTGATAGTAGTGTTACTATCTACAAAGCTCGACTTGTCGCAAAAAAAATTCGACAAGTTCAAGGTGTTGAATACGATGAGATTTTCTCACTTGTATCGATGCTTAAGTCTGTCCGAATCATGTTAGCAATTGCCATTTTTATGAAATTTGGCAAATGGATGTCAAAACTGCATTCCTTAATGGATTTATTAAGGAAGAGTTGTATATGATGCAACCAGAAGTTTTTTTCAATCCTAAAGGTGCTAACAAAGTGTGCAAACTCCAGTGATCCATCTATGGACTGGTGCAAGCATCTCGGAGTTGGAATATACGCTTTGATGAGTTGATCAAAGCATATAGTTTTATACAGACTTGCGGTGAAGCCTGTATTTACAGGAAAGTGAGTGGGAGCACTACAGCCTTTTTGATAAGTATATGTGAGTGACATATTATTGATCAGAAATAATGCAGAATTTTCTGGAAAGCATAAAGGAGTGTTTGACAGGAGTTTTTCAAAGAAAGACCTCAATGAAGCTACTTACATATTGAGAATCAAGATCTATTAAGATAGATCAAGACGCTTGATAAGATTTTCAATGAGTACATACCTTGACGAGATTTCGAAGTAGTTCAAAATGGAAATAGTCAAAGAAAGAGTTCTTGCCTGTGTTGCAAAGGTATGAAATTGAGTAAGACTCAAATCCCGACGATGGCAAAAATTAGAAAGAGAATGAAAGTCATTTCCTATGCCTCAGTCATAGGTTCTATAAAAGTATGCCATGCTATGGACCAGACCTATTGTATACTATGGCCTGGTTTGGCAAGGGAGTACAATGGTGATCTAGGAGTAGATCACTGGACATTGGTCAAAATTATCCTTAGTGGAATAAGGATATGTTTCTCTATTATGGAGGTGACAAGAGGTTCATCGTAAAGGGTTACGTCGATGCAAGATTTGACACTGATCCAGATGACTCTAAGTGTCAATCTGGATACATATTGAAAGTGGGAGCAATTAGCTTGAGTAGCTCCGTACAGAGCATTGTAGACATAGGATATTTTTGCAAAATACATACGGCTCTGAATGTAACAGACCCATTGACTAAACTTCTCTCACGAGCAAAACAAGATCACACCTTAGTACTCTTTGGATGTTAATCACATAGCAATGTGAACTAGATTATTGACTCTAGTAAACCCTTTGGGTGTTGGTCACATGATGATGTGAACTATGGGTATTAATCATATACAGATATGAATATTGGTGTTAAATCACATGGTGATGTGAACTAGATTATTGACTCTAGTGCAAGTGGGAGACTGAAGGAAATATGCCCTTGAGGCAATAATAAAGTTATTATTTATTTCCTTATTTCATGATAAATGTTTATTATTCATGCTAGAATTGTATTAACCGGAAACATAATACATGTGTGAATACATAGACAAACATAGTGTCACTAGTATGCCTCTACTTGACTAGCTCGTTAATCAGAGATGGTTAAGTTTCCTAACCATAGACATGAGTTGTCATTTGATTAATGGGATCACATCATTAAGAGAATGATGTGATTGACTTGACCCATTCCGTTAGCTTAGCACTTGATCGTTTAGTATGTTTCTATTGCTTTCTTCATGACTTATACATGTTCCTATAACTATGAGATTATGCAACTCCCGTTTATCGGAGGAACACTTTGTGTGCTACCAAACGTCACAACGTAACATGGTGATTATAAAGGTGCTCTACAGGTGTCTCCGAAGGTACTTGTTGGGTTGGCGTATTTCGAGATTAGGATTTGTCACTCCGATTGTCGGAGAGGTATCTCTGGGCCCACTCGGTAATGCACATCACTATAAGCCTTGCAAGCATTGTAACTAATGAGTTAGTTACAGGATGATGTATTACAGAACGAGTAAAGAGACTTGCTGGTAACGAGACTGAACTAGGTATTGAGATACCGACGATCGAATCTCGGGCAAGTAACATACTGATGACAAAGAGAACAACGTATGTTGTTATGCAGTTTGAGCGATAATGATCTTCATAGAATATGTGGGAGCCAATATGAGCATCCAGGTTCCACTATTGGTTATTGACCGGAGACGTGTCTTGGTCATGTCTACATAGTTCTCGAACCCGTAGGGTCCGCACGCTTAAAGTTCGTTGACGATTATATTATGAGTTTATGTGTTTTGATTTACCGAAGGTAGTTCGGAGTCCCGGATGAGATCGGGGACATGACGAGGAGTCTCGAAATGGTCTTGATGTAAAGATCGATATATTGGACGACTATATTAGGACTTCGGAAAGGTTCCGAGTGATTCGGGTATTTTTTGGAGTACTGAAGAGTTACGGGAATTCGCCGGGGAGTATATGGGCCTTATTGGGCTTTAGGGAAAAGAGAGAAGGGGGGCTGTGCCCCCCCCAAGGCTTAGTACGAATTGGACTAGGGGTAGGGCGGCGCCCCCTCCCTCCTTCTCTTCTCTTTTCCCTTTCCTTCTCTACTACTCCTAATACTTGGAAGGGCTCCTAGTTCTACTAGGAAAGGGGGAATCCTACTCCCGGTGGGAGTAGGACTCCCTAAGGCGCCTATAGAGGGCGGCCCTCCCCTCCTCCACTCCTTTATATACGGGGAGAGGGGCACCCCTTGGAGACATAACAATTGATCATTGATCTCTTAGCCGTGTGTGGTGCCCCCCACCACCACAGTCATCCTCGATAATATCATAGTGATGCTTAGGCGAAGCCCTGTGACGGTAGAACATCATCACCGTCACCACGCCATCGTGCTGACAAAACTCTCCCTCGACACTCTGCTGGATCGGAGTTCGAGGGACGTCATCGAGTTGAACGTGTGCAAGAACTTGGAGGTGCCATGCTTTCGGTGCTTGATCGGTCAGGCCGTGAAGACGTACGACTACATCAACCGCGTTGTGCTAACGCTTCCACTTACGGTCTATGAGAGTACATAGACAACAATCTCCCCTTAGGTTGCTATGCATCACCATGATCGTGTGTGTGCGTAGGAATTTTTTTGAAATTACTATGTTCCCCAACAATGGCATCCGAGCCTAGGTTTTATGCGTTGATGTTATATACACGAGTAGAACACAAGTGTGTTGTGGGCGATACAAGTCATACTGCTTACCAGCATGTCATACTTTGGTTCGGCGGTATCGTTGGATGAAGCGGCCCGAACCGACATTACGCGTACGCTTACGCGAGACTGGTTCTACCGACGTGCTTTGCACACAGGTGGCTGGTGGGTGTCAGTTTCTCCAACTTTAGTTGAACCGAGTGTGGTTACGCCCGGTCCTTGAGAAGGTTAAAACAACACTATCTTGACGAACTCGTTGTGGTTTTGATGCGTAGGTAAGAACGGTTCTTGCTCAGCCCGTAGTAGCCACGTAAAACTTGGAACAACAAAGTAGAGGACGTCTAACTTGTTTTTGTAGGGCATGTTGTGATGTGATATGGTCAAGGCATGATGCTATATTTTATTGTATGATATGATCATATTTTGTAACCGAGTTATCGGCAACTGGCAGGAGCCATATGGTTGTCGCTTTGTTGTATGGAATGCAATCGCCCTATAATTGCTTTACTTTGTCACGAAGCGGTAGCGTAGTCGTAGAAGCAATAGTTGGCGAGACGACAACGATGCTACGATGGAGATCAAGGTGTCGCGCCGGTGACGATGGTGATCATGACGGTGCATCGGAGATGGAGATCACAAGCACAAGATGATGATGGCCATATCATATCACTTATATTGATTGCATGTGATGTTTATCTTTTATGCATATTATCTTGCTTTGATTGAGGGTAGCATTATAAGATGATCTCTCACTAAATTTCAAGATAAAAGTGTTCTCCCTGAGTATGCACCGTTGCCAAAGTTCATCGTGCCCAGACACCACGTGATGATTGGGTGTGATAAGCTCTACGTCCATCTACAACGAGTGCAAGCTAGTTTTGCACACACAGAATACTCTTGTTAAACTTGACGAGCCTAGCATATGCAGATATGGCCTCGGGACACTGAGACCGAAAGGTCGAGCGTGAATCATATAGTAGATATGATCAACATAGTGGTGATCACTTAGATGATTAGAGGGATGACTATCTAAGTGGGAGTTCTTAATTAATATGATTAATTGAACTTAAATTTATCATGAACTTAGTCCTGGTAATATTTGGAAAATTATGTTGTAGATCAATAGCTCGCTTTGTTGCTTTCATATGTTTATTTTGATATGTTCCTAGAGAAAACTATGTTGACAGATGTTAGTAGCAATGATGCGGATTGGATCTGATCTAAGGATTGTCCTCATTCCTGGACAGAAGAATTGTGTCCTTGATGCACCGCTAGGTGACGGACCTATTGCAGGAGCAGATGCAAATGTTATGAACGTTTGGCTAGCTCAATATGATGACTACTTGATAGTTTAGTGCACCATGCTTAACAGCTTAGAAACGGGACTTCAAAGACGTTTTGAACGTCATGGGCCATATGAGATGTTCCAGGAGTTGAAGTTAATATTTCAAGCAAATACTCGAGTTGAGAGATATGAAGTCTCCAACAAGTTCTATAGCTAAAAGATGGAGGAGAATTGCTCAACTAGTGAGCATGTGCTCAGATTATTTGGGTCCTATAATCGCTTGAATCAAGTGGGAGTTAATCTTCCAGATAAGATAGTGATTGACAAAGTTCTCTAGTCACCATCACCAAGTTAGTAGAACTTCGTGATGAACTATTGTATGCAAAGGATGACGAAAACGATTCCCGAGCTCTTCACGATGTTGAAATCAATGAAGGTAGAAATCAAGAACGAGCATCAAGTGTTGATGATTGACAAGACCACTAGTTTCAAGAAAAGTGCAAAGGGAAAGAAAGGGATCTTCAAGTAGAATGACAAGCAAGTTGTCACTCCCGCGAAGAAGCCCAAAGCTGGACCAAAGCCTGAAACTGAGTGCTTACACTGCAAAGTAAATGGTCACTGGAAACGGAAATGCACTGAATATTTGGTGGATAAGAAGGATGGCAAAGTGAACAAGGGTATATTTGATATACAGGTTATTGATGTGTGCCTTACTAGTGTGTATAGTAGCCCTGAGTATTTGATACTTGTTAGGTTGCTAAGATTAGTAACTCAAAGCAGGAGTTACATAATAAGCAGAGACTAGTTGAGGGAAGTGACGATGAGTGTTGGAAGTAGTTCCAAGATTGATATGATCATCATCACACACTCCCTATACTTTCGGGATTAGTGTTAAACCTAAATAAATGTTATTTGGCGTTTGCGTTGAGCATGAATATGATTTGATCATGTTTATTGCAATACGGTTATTCATTTAAAGTCAGAGAATAATTGTTGTTCTGTTTACATGAATAAAACCTTCAATGGTCATACACCCAATGAAAATAGTTTGTTGGATATCGATCATGGTGATTCACATATTCATAATATTGATGCCAAAAGATGCAAAGTTAATAATGATAGTGCAACTTATTTGTGGCACTGCCGTTTGGGTCATATCGGTGTAAAGCGCATGAAGAAACTCCATAAAGATGGATTTTCATAATCACTTGGTTACGAATCATTTGATGCTTGTGAACCGTGCCTTTTGCGCAAGATGACTAAAACTCCGTTCTCCAGAACAATGGAACGAGCTACTGACTTGTTGGAAATAATACATACTGATGTATGCAGACCAATGAGTATTAAGGCTCGTGGCGGGTATCTTTATTTTCTAACCTTCACAGATGATGTGAGCAGATATGGGTATATCTACTTGACAAAACATAAGTATGAAATAGTTGAAAGGTTCAAAGAATTTCAGAGTGAAGTGGAAAATCATCGTAACAAGAAAATAAAGTTTTCGCGATCTGATCATGGAGATGAATATTTGAGTTACGAGTTTGGCCCTCAGTTAAAATAATGTGGAATTGTTTCACAAACTCATGCCACCTGGAACACCACAGTGTAACGGTGTGTCCGAACGTCATAACCGCACTTTATTTGATATGGTGCGATAAATGATGTCTCTTACCGATTTACTAATATAATTTTGGGGTTATGCATTAGAGATAGCTGCATTCACGTTAAATAGGGCACCATCTAAATCCATTGAGACGACACCGTACGAACTATGGTTTAGGAATAAACCTAAGATGTCGTTTCTTAAAGTTTGGAGTTGCGATGCTTATGTGAAAAAGTTTCACCTGATAAGCTTGAACCCAAATCAGAGAAATGTGTCTTCATAGGATACCCAAAGGAAACTGTTGGTACACCTTCTATCACAGATTCGAAGGCAAGACATTCATTGCCAAGAATGGATCCTTTCTAGAGAAGAAGTTTCTCTCGAAAGAAGTGAGTGGGAGAAAAGTATAACTTGATGAGGTAATAGTACCTTCTCCCGAATTGGAAAATAGTTCATCACTGAAATCAGTTTGAGTGATTCCTACACCAATTAGTGAGGAAGCTAATGATGTTGATCATGAAACTTCAGATCAAGTTACTACCGAACCTCGTAGGTCTTCCAGAGTACGGTCCGCACCAGAGTGGTACGGTAATCCTGTTCTGAAAGTCATGTTACTAGACCATGATAAACCTACGAACTATGAGGAAGCGATGATGAGCCCAGATTTCGCGAAATGGCTGGAGGCCATGAAATCTGAGATAGGATCCATGTATGAGAACAAAGTGTGGACTTTGGTGGACTTGCCCGACGATTGGCAAGCCATAGAAAATAAATGGATCTTCAAGAGGAAGACGGACATTGATAGTAGTGTTACTATCTACAAAGCTCGACTTGTCACAAAAAGGTTTTCGATAAGTTCAAGGTGTTCACTAGAATGAGATTTTCTCAACTATAGCGATGCTTAAGTCTATCCGAATCATGTTAGCAATTGCCACATTTTATGAAATCTGGTAAATGGATGTCAAAACTACATTCCTTAATGGTTTTCTTAAAGAAGAGTTATATATGATGCAACCAGAAGGTTTTGTCAATCCTAAAAGGTGCTAAAAATGTGCAAGCTCCAACGATCCATCTATGGATTGGTGCAAGCATCTCGAAGTTGGAATATACGCTTTGATAAGTTGATCAAAGCATATAGTTTATATGGACTTGAAGTGAAGCCTGTATTTACAATAAAGTGAGTGGGAGCACTATAGCCTTTCTGATAAGTATATGTGAGTGACATATTGCTGATCAGAAATGATGTAGAGTTTTTCTGGAAAGCATAAAGAAGTATTTGAAAGGAGTTCTTTAAAAGAAAGACCTCAGTGAAGCTACTTACATATTGAGCATCAAGATCTATTGAGATAGATCAAGACATTTGATAAGATTTCCAATGAGTATATACCTTGACAAGATTTTGAAGTAGTTCAAAATGGAAATAGTCAAAGAAAGAGTTCTTGCTTGTGTTGCAAAGGTATGAAATTGAGTAAGACTCAAATCCAGACCACGGAAAAAATTAGAAAGAGTATGAAAGTCATTCCCTATGCCTCAGTCATAGGTTCTATAAAAGTATGCCATGCTATGGACCATACCTATTGTATACTATGCCCTGGTTTGGCAAGGGGGTACAATGGCGATCTAGGAGTAGATCACTGGACATTGGTCAAAACTATCCTTAGTGGAATAAGGATATGTTTTTCTCGATTATGGAGGTGACAAGAGGTTCGTCGTAAAGGGTTACGTTGATGCAAGATTTGACACTGATCCAGATGACTCTAAGTGTCAATCTGGATACATATTGACAGTGGGAGCAATTAGCTAGAGTAGCTCCATACAGAGCATTGTAGACATAGAATATTTTTGCAAAATACATACGGCTCTGAATGTAACAGACCCGTTGACTAAACTTATCTCATGAGCAAAACATGATCACACCCTAGTACTCTTTGGGTGTTAATCACATAGCAATGTGAACTAGATTATTGACTCTAGTAAAACCTTTGGGTGTTGGTCACATGACCATGTGAACTATGGGTGTTAATCATATACAGATATGAATATTGGTGTTAAATCACATGGTGATGCAAACTAGATTATTGACTCTAGTGCAAGTGGGAGACTCAAGGAAATATGCCCTAGAGGCAATAATAAAGTTATTATTTATTTCCTTATTTCATGATAAATGTTTATTATTCATGCTAGAATTGTATTAACCGGAAACATAATACATGTGTGAATACATAGACAAACATAGTGTCACTAGTATGCCTCTACTTGACTAGCTCGTTAATCAGAGATGGTTGAGTTTCCTAACCATAGATTTGCGTTGTCATTTGATTAACGGGATCACATCATTAGAAGAATGATGTGATTGACTTGACCCATTCTGGTAGCTTAGCACTTGATCGTTTAGTATGTTGTTATTGCTTTCTTCATGACTTATACATGTTCATATAACTATGAGATTATGCAACTCCCGTTTACCGGAGGAACACTTTGTGTGCTACCAAACGTCACAACATAACTGGGTGATTATAAAGGTGCTCTACAGGTGTCTCCGAAGGTACTAGTTGGGTTGGCGTATTTCGAGATTAGGATTTGTCACTCCGATTGTCGGAGAGGTATCTCTGGGCCCACTCGGTAATGCACATCACTATAAGCCTTGCAAGCATTGTAACTAATGAGTTAGTTACAGGATGATGTATTACTGAACGAGTAAAGAGACTTGCCGGTAACGAGATTGAACTAGGTATTGAGATACCGATGATCGAATCTCAGGCAAGTAACATACCGATGACAAAGGGAACAACGTATGTTGTTATGCGGTTTGACCGATAAAGATCTTCATAGAATATGTGGGAGCCAACATGAGCATCCAGGTTCCGCTATTGGTTATTGACCGGAGACGTATCTCGGTCATGTCTACATAGTTCTCGAACCCGTAGGGTTCGCACGCTTAAAGTTCGATGACGGTTATATTATGAGTTTATGTGTTCTGACGTACCGAAGGTAGTTCGGAGTCCGGGATGAGATCGGGGACATGACGAGGAGTCTCGAAATGGTCGAGACGTAAAGATCGATATATTGGATGACTATATTCGGACTTCGGAAAGGTTCCGAGTGATTCGGGCATTTTTCGGAGTACCGGAGAGTTACGAGAATTCGCTAGGGAGTATATGGGCCTTATTGGGCTTTAGGGGAAAGAGAGAAGGGGGCTGTGCTCCCCCCAAGGCTTAGTCCGAATTGGAGTAGGGGGAGGGGCGGCGCCCCCTCCTTCCTTCTCTTCTCTTTTCCCTTTCCTTCTCTACTACTCCTAATACTTGGAAGGGCTCCTAGTTCTACTAGGAAAGGGGGAATCCTACTCCCGGTGGGAGTAGGACTCCCCTAGGGCACGCCATAAAGAGGGCCGTCCCTCCCCCTCCTCCACTCCTTTATATACGGGGAGAGGGGCACCCCTTGGAGACATAACAATTGATCGTTGATCTCTTAGCCGTGTGCAGTGCCCCCCTCCACCATAGTCCTCCTCGGTAATATCATAGCGGTGCTTAGGCGAAGCCCTGTGACGGTAGAACATCATCACCGTCACCACACCATCGTGCTGACGGAACTCTCCCTCGATACTCGGCTAGATCGGAGTTCGAGGGACGTCATCGAGCTGAACGTGTGCAAGAACTCGGAGGTGCCGTGCTTTCGGTGCTTGATCGGTCGGGCCGTGAAGACATACAACTATATCAACCGCGTTGTGCTAACGCTTTCACTTACGGTCTATGCATCACCATGATCTTGCGTGTGCGTTGGAATTTTTTTTGAAATAACTATGTTCCCCAACAAGTACATGTATGAATACATAGACAAACAGAGTGTCACTAGTATGCCTCTACTTGACTAGCTCATTGAATCAAAGATGGTTAAGTTTCCTAGCCATAGACATGAGTTGTCATTTGATTAACGGGATCACATCATTAGAGAATGACGTGATTGACTTGACCCATTCCATTTGTTTATCACTTGATCGTTTAGTATGTTTCTATTGCTTTCTTCATGACTTATACATGTTCCTATGACTATGAGATTATGCAACTCCCGATTACCGGAGGAACACTTTGTGTGCTACCAAACGTCACAACGTATCTGGATGATTATAAAGGTGCTCTACAGGTGTCTCAGAAGGTACTTGTTGAGTTGGCATAGATCGAGAATGGGATTTGTCACTCCGATTGTCGGAGAGGTATCTCTGGGCCCACTCGGTAATGCACATCACTATAAGCCTTGCAAGCAATGTCACTAATGAGTTAGTTACGGGATGATGTATTACAGAACGAGTAAAGAGAGTTGTCGGTAACGAGATTGAGCTAGGTATTGAGATACCGACGATCGAATCTTGGGCAAGTAACATACCGATGACAAAGGGAACAACGTATGTTGTTATGCGGTTTGACCAATAAAGATGTTCGTAGAATATGTAGGAGCCAAAATGAGCATCCAGGTTCTGCTATTGGTTATTGACCGGAGACGTGTCTCGGTCATGTCTACATAGTTCTCGAACCCGTAGGGTCCGTACGCTTAACGTTTGGTGACGATCGGTATTATGAGTTTATGTGTTTTGATGTACCGAATGTAGTTCGGAGTCCCGGATATGATCATGGACATGACGAGGAGTCTCGAAATGGTCGAGACATAAAGATCGATATATTGGATGACTATATTTGAACTTCGGAATGGTTCCGGGTGAGATCGGGATTTTACCGGAGTACCGGGAGGTTACCGAAACCCCCGGTAAGTGTATGGGCCTTACTGGGCCTTAGTGGAATAGAGGAGGAGGAAGCATAGGAGGGCCCCCCCCCCCGCCAAGCCAAATCCGAATTGGGTGAGGGGGCCGGCCCCTCTTTCCTTCTTCTCTCCCTCCTCTTTCCTTCCTCTCCTACTCCAACTTGGAAGGTGGGAATCCTACTCCCGGTGGGAGTAGGACTCCCCTTGGCGTGCCCTCCTCCTTACCGGCGGCCTCCCCCTCCTCTACTCCTTTATATATGGGGGAGGGGGCACCCCATGGAGACACACAAGTTGATCATTGATCTTTAGCCGTGTGCAGTGCCCCCCTCCACCATAATCCACCTTGGTCATATCGTAGTGGAGCTTAGGCGAAGCCCTGCGTCGGTAGCTTCATCAACACCGTCATCACGCTGTCGTGCTGACGAAACTCTCCCTCGAAGCTCTACTGGATCGTGAGTTCGTGGGACATCACCGAGCTGAACGTGTGCAGATCGCGGAGGTGCCGTACATTCGGTACTTGGATCGGTCGATCGTGAAGACGTACGACTACATCAACCGCGTTGTCATAACGCTTCCGTTTACGGTCTACGAGGGTACATGGACGACACTCTCCCCTCTTGTTGCTATGAATCACCATGATCTTGCGTGTCCGTAGGAATTTTTTTGAAATTACTACGTTCCCCAACATGAGCAAGAACAGGTCCCACTCTAGTATTGCAAGCATCTGTTTCTACTGTAAAAGTTTTGTTAAATCAGGAGGAGCTAACACCGGAGTGTTGGCCATGGCATGCTTGAACATAAGTAAAGCTTGTTGAGCTGACTCGGACCACCCAAATGTGTGCTTCTTTAGTAAGGAAGTAAGTGGTTTAGCAAGCTAGCCATAATTCTGCACAAATTTTCTATAATATCCTATCAGACCCAGAAAACCTCTCAACTCAGTGATAGATGTAGGAACAGGACAGTTCACCACTGCTTCTGCCTTAGCAGGGTTTGTGGCCAGTCCCTGGTCAGAAATAATGTGGCCCAAATACTCCATAGACTATTGTGCAAATGCACATTTGCTATCCTTCACAAATTGTTGATGTTCTTTTAGTATATCAAAAACAGACTGTAGGTGTTCCAAATGTTCTTCAAAAGTCCGATAGAAAACCAGAATATCATCCATAAAGACAAGTACATACTTTCGGTTTGGTCCTGCAAACACAAAGTTCATATCACACTAAAATGTTCCTGGAGTAGTGGGTAAACCAAATGGAACAACTCTGAACCGAAACTGGCCATGATGAGTCCTAAAAGCAGTTTTATATTCATATTCTTCTTTCATTCTGACCTGGTGGTAGCCAGCCCTGAGATCTAGTTTCGAAACCCTTAGTGCCCCCTAATTCATCCAATAATTCATCAATCTTGGCAAAGGAAATTTGCTCTTAATGGTTAGAGCATTTAATCTTCTGTAATCAACACAAAACCTCCATGTTCCATCTTTCTTCTTGAATAGCAAGACAGGAGAAGCAAAAGGACTCATACTAGGAGTAATCAGCCCAGCTTGTAACATTTCAGTAACTTGCCTCTCTATTTCATCTTGTTGTAGAGGTGAATACATGTAGGGCCTACAATTGACTGGCACAGCATCAGGCACCAGATGAATAGAATGATCAAAAGCTCTATGAGGTGGAAGTGTCTTAGGCTCCTGAAACATTGTTTAATTTTTTTCAATAGTTGTTGCACATCAGGAGGAACTTCAGTAGTGGGTGCCATTACTATATGATTTAAAATGGCAATTTCCCACACAGGATTTCCTTTCCCCCATTTCAGTAATTGGTTTGTTGATATTTCCTCTAGTTGTTCTTTTTTTTTACTATGAACAGTAGGGTAAAACCCCACTGCAATTTTTATTAATATATAAATAAAAAGTAGCACAGAGAGAATAACTAAAACAAAAGAACAGCAAGCTATACAGTCAAGGGCTTGAGATGAGCCCTTGAATAAAGAAAAGGACTAGAGCTAAAACTATAAACTAGGAAAGAGAAGAAAATAATAGTAAAGAAAATGAAAAAAAAAGGTCTACTTAAGTGGCTAATAAGGTAGTTAGCCAGATGTTGAACTCAGCAGCATATTTAGCCCTGATCCTGTGGGATAACAGCTTTAGTTCCTCAAAGTAGATGTGCTTCCAGCCTTGGAAAGATGGTTGTATGTTCTCAAAAATCTTGTTGTTTCTAGAAATCCAGATGGCCCAAGATCCCAGTATAATGATCTCCATGTAGAAAGGAACATTCAATTTTTCCTTGAGATCTTGAAAGGCCTCTAACACAGATAGATTTGGAGCTCTTTGTGGACAGATGAAGTTCCAACATCTTCTAGAGAATTGGCACCCACAGAATAAATGATATAGAGTTTCTTCTTGTTGGCAATTCATCACAGCACATGTATAATCATCCAAGATCATAGTTTTCCTTCTAAGCAGGTTTCTTGTGTTAAGTCTGTCATGCAGGAGCATCCAGAAGAACATTTTGTGCTTAGGTTGACATGAGGACTTCCAAATCCAGGCAAAATGAGGTGGAACTTGTTTGACACCTATGATCACTGTGTATGCTTTTGAAGCAGAGAAAGTACTATTGCCCCATATATAACTCCAAGTGTCAGACATATGCAAAAATTCTGATTGTCTGAGATGATGACAAACTTCTTCTAATATCAGAAACTGCTGGTATGCTTGATTAGACAGAGGCAGATGGAATAGATCTTCAAGATACTCAGTGTTCACCACTTGTTGAACTGTCATTGTAGCATCTTGCACAAAGGAATAAAGGTGTGGGTATTTCTGTTGTAAAACATCATTTCCCCACAAATCAGACCAAAAGAATGTTGTTCTACCATCCCCTAAGTTACATCTTGTCATGGCTTTATATTGATCTGTTAATTGAAGGATAGATCTCCACCAGAAAGACCCAACCAAATCATTCCCTGGTAACTTATTGTCCTAGTAGTGTGTTTCCCAAATGAGATTCACCCAAGGGATATCATGCCTGTTGTAAAATTTATGAAGATTTTTCATTAACAAAGCCTTGTTTTGAGCAAAAATGTCCATCACTCCTGACCCCTTGCACCTTTGGTCTACAAACAGTTGTCCAAGCAACAGAGGCAGGTCTGTGATCCTCCATGTCAGAACCTCTCCATAAACAGTGTCTCAAATATTTTATTACTTGAAGTTTAATGGTTACTGGCACATCTAAACAAGCCATGAAGAATATTGGCAAGGATGCCAACACATATTTCACCAGAAGCAGTCTGCCAGCACTTGTCATGAAGGTAGCCAGGCCAGCTAATCTTTTTGCAATTCTTTGGACCATTGGCATACATTGTTCCACAGTGGGCTTGGATAAGCCTAAAGGAAGTCCTAAATAAGTAAAGGGGAAGGCTCCTCTTTGGCAGTTCAATGTATGGGTAAAGATATCCACCCTATCCTCACTGATATTAATAGGGACCATGATAGATTTCTGATAATTAACTTTGAGACCTGTAGCTGTGGCAAAAGAGTTCAGAAGAGCTTTGAGACAAAATAATTCTCTGGCATCTGCTTTCATAACCAGCAATGTATCATCTACATACTGCACTATTGGGAAATCAGGGCATGAGTTAAGTTGAATAGGAGCAGTGAGCAGTCTCATATCCCTTGCTTTATTAAGAATGGTTTGTAATAGGTCAGCAGCCAACACAAATAGTAGTGGAGAAAGAGGATCTCCTTGCCTGACACCTCTTCTACAATAGAATTTTTTGCCAGGAACCCCATTTAGTAAAACAGCAGAAGTAGCAGAGTTAAATAAGATTTGAATTCATGATATCCATCTTTCTCCAAACCCTTTTGCTCTGAGGATGTCAATGATTGCTTGATGTTCAATTGTGTCAAAAGCCTTTTCAAAATCTAATTTCAGGACCAGCAATTCCTTTCTTGATTTGAAACATTGGTGCAGATATTCATAGGACCAACCAAGGCAGTCTTGAATCACCCTGTCTTTGAGGAACCCATACTGATTGATATGGATGAGCTGCAAAATTATTTTTTGTAGTCTATTGGCCAAGAGTTCTGTAATAATTTTGAATACCCCATTCAATAGGGATATAGGTCTGAAGTCATTAGGACTCATAGGCACCTCTTTTTTTGGAATTAAAGTTATGTATGAAGTGTTGATGCTTTCCAAAGAGATGTTTCCAGCATGAAAAGCATGGATGAGATTCTTGACATCTGTTCCTATAATATCCCAACAAGATTGAATGAACTCATTATTGAACCCATCTGGACCTGGAGATTTGTCATGTGGCAAGTCCTTGACAATTTGATTGATCTCTTCATCAGTAAAAGATTTTTCTAGATCTTGCAAAAGTTCATGATTGTTCTGTTGCCCCAACAGATTGGGCAGATCAAAATGCATTGTGTGCCCTTGTGATTGGCCAAGCCTTTTTTGAATGCCTCCCAAAGAATTCCAGCTTTTCCTGCATCATCAGAAATTTCCACATTGTCTTCAGTTCTGAGAATAGCAATTTTATTATGTCTGAAGTTGATTGAGGCTTTAGTGTGAAAGAACTTGGTATTTTCATCCCCAAACTTGACCCCCTTGATCTTCCCTCTTTGCTTCCAATAAATCTTTTGATTGGTAAGAATGGTCATTAGGTGTTCTTTCAAAAGCTTTCGCAATTCCATTCAAAAGTACTCGGGGTTCGAATTCCTCAAATAGGTCCGAGAGGTATATACACTCATTGATATCGCAATTTGCTTCTGACGCATGGCATATCCTTGATCCATAACTTGATGCTCCTTCTTAGGTTTTCAGTTTTGCATTGATGACTTTTGCAGGCTCGAATATCCAATGGTATATCCCAAGCATTTTTGACCAGGTCTTTGAAGGATGAATGTTTGAGCCAATAATTCTCAAACCTAAAAACTTTTGATTTTGGTATTGAAGTCCCCACTTTAACCACACAGGGAAGATGATTAGAAATAGGTCTGGCTAAGGGCAAAGCAGTAGTGTCAGGGAATGATGTCATCCAGGCAGCAGATGTAAAAAACCAGTCTAACTTTTCAAGCAGAGGATCTTCTTGCATATTACTCCAACTGTATTGCCTGCCTTTGAGAGGTAATTCCACTAGACCTAAGTTGCTGATGGCTTCATTAAAAAGCAGCATTTGATTGATGTCCCCTCCAGGTTTATTTCTATCAGAGGGTGATCTTATGAAATTGAAATCCCCATTAAAATTCAATCTTCATCCGGTGGCATTTGGATATTACTAAACCAGTTGAGGAATTCTACCTTATCTGATTGTTCACACGGGCCATAGATGTTTGTGAGAATCCATGTATGAGCAGAGCTATTGCACGTGAACTTAACAGAGAGAGAAAATTTATTAGAAAACATTAGTTCTCCCTTGAACAGGCCTTCATTCCAGGCAATGAGAATTCCTCCAGAAGCTCCAATAGAAGGGAGGAATTCAAACTTATTAAATCTTCTAGGGCAAAACTTACTAATGTAAGGTAGATCAAAACTTTCTCTTTTTGTTTCTTGTAAACAGAGGATTCCAGCAGCACTTTCCTCCATTTTATGCTTAATAGCCAACCACTTATTTTCAGAATTGATACCCCTGATGTTCCAGTTGAGAATATTCCAAGACTTGTGATTATTCATGGAGGAAATTTGATGTTCTGTGTGCATTTCTCAAGGTCCATCCCTTAAGATAAGAAACATGTGTGCAATGCAAATGCCCCTTAGAGCCCTTAAACCTGCCCTCACATATAACAGTTGGCTTCAGCACAATCCATATCATATATCCATTCAGCCAGTAGCTAATGTGATTCACACAGAGAAAGTGCATCATGCAGATCAAGCAGTAACATCTAGCCACAGTAATAGTTTTACAACCCTTAAGAATTAAGTTCATACATAGCCAGACAAGTAGGCAACATATAGCAAAAGTTGCTACTTTACTAGACCCCCAATTATCATAGTCTGATCTAATCATTTAGAACTATCCTTGAGGTTGCTTTCTTTGGCTTCAGACACCTGGGCCAACTCCTCATGCTCCACTTCTTTTTTCTTTGGCCTTTTAACCAGCTTTTCTTGGAGATCCTCCTCAGCCACCTTGCAAAAAGCACTAGTGAGGTTTTTGACAATCTTATTCTGAATGATAGGAGGAGCAGCATTACATGGCAAGCATTCCTTATTAACACAAGAATTTCTTTTGTTTCCATTATTTTCTTTTCTATTTCTGTCACTCCTTCTTACCTGGTTCTCCACTAGTGGCCCTTTTCCCCTTCTCTTTCTAGAGATAGCTTCTCCAGCAGGTAGAAGAATGATATTGTTTGGAGAAATTCTCTTTAGGGAGCTGCTTGCCTCAGAGGATGAGTGTGCTGCAGGACTGACACCATCATTTTCCTTATCCTGGCTTGCATGTTTGAGTTGCTGACAAATAGGAGCCTGGGTGACAGAGCAAGTAGCAGGTATTATTGAAAGGATCGATATGGTTGACTAGAGGGGGGGTGAATAGGCAACTAACAATTTTTAACCTTTTCTTTACCAAATTAAACTTTGCAACAAAATAGGTTGTCTAGATGTGCAACTAGGTGAGCAACCTATATGATGCAAGAAAGGCTACTACACAAGCAAGCAAGGGATGAAACAATAAGTAAGCTTGCAAGAGTAAAGGCACGAAATAACCAAGAGTGGAGCCGGTGGAGACGAGGATGTGTTACCGGAGTTCCTTCCTTTTAAAGGGAAGTACGTCTCCGTTAGAGTGGTGTGGAGGCACAATGCTCCCCAAGAAGCCACTAGGGCCACCGTATTCTCCTCATGCCCTCACACAATGCGAGATGCCGTGATTCCACTATTGGTGCCCTTGAAGGCGGCGACCGAACCTTTACAAGCAAGGTTGGGGCTATCTCCACAACAATCGGAGGCTCCCAACAACAACAACACCACCACGAAGCTTCACCACGATGGAGTATGGCTTCGAGGTGACCTCAACCGTCTAGGGTGCTCAACACCCAAGAGTAACAAGATCTGCAAGGGATAAGTGGGGGGAATCAACTTTCTCTTGGTGGAAGTGTAGATCTGGGCCTTCTCAAACAATCCCGAGCATATCAACAAGTTTGATTGGCTAGGGAGAGAGATCGGGCGAAAATGGAGCTTTGAGCAACAATGGAGCTTTGGGGGAAAGAGGTGGGTCAACAAGGAAGAAGAAGACCCCTTTATATAGTGGGGGAACACATCCAACCGTTACCCCACTGAGCAGCCCCGCACAGAGCGGTACTACCGCTGGGGAAGGGCGGTACTACCGCTGAGAGCGGTAGTGCCGCTTCTTCCTCAGCGGTACTACCGCGCTAAGGGGAAACCCAGGCCACTGGCCCCAGAGCGGTACTACCGCGGAGTAGGAGCGGTACTACCGCTCGGTGATTACCGCTTCCACTACTGTTGGTAGTGCCGCAAAACCCGACACGAGAAATCGTCGTCCCGAATCGAGGCGGTAGTATGCGTGTATCTGGGCGGTACTACTGGCCGAGCCCCGAAGCGGTACTACCGCTCGACGGATGATTACTCTGCTGAGAGCGGTACTACCGCTCGTGCAGAGATACTACTCATTGTGGGGCTTCGCGGTGGTACTACATCTGAGATCGCGGTACTACTACCGCACAGACGAAGAGGGAACCGGAGGAGAAGAGCAGCTCAAAGATGCGAAGGAAAGCGGCGGTGTGAGAGGGATGTGTGCGTGTTGATTCCACCCAGTCTAGCCAAAGCGGATCCCCTCTTAATAGTACGGTGACTCCTACGGAACTAGTCCACCAACAACGAAACGCAGGAGATACACCGTCTTGAGTAAAATCCCGAGGGGAGGAAATCGTCTCGTGCCAATGAATGCTTCTCTGAAAGAACTTAACACACACGATTAGTCCGCATAAGCGTTGTCATCAATCACCAAAACCACTGGGGAATGAATGTGCCCTTACAATCTCCCCCTTTTTGGTGGATTGATGACAACACAGGATTTGCATAGGCATGATATATGTAAGCATACAAACCCCACGGTCCTAAAATGTAGATGGGCTCCCCCTAGATGTGTGCTAGCTTAGATAAGTGCTTTGGACTGCACAGAACACATACTAGGAACATAGCTCCCCCTACATGTTAGAGACCGATAAACTAAGCATGGTGTATGAGAGCAGCATAGATGATATGACAAGATAAGAACGCAACTCATGAGCTAGATAGACATAGATAAAGTTACTGAAACGGAAGGTAGCATATGTCTTACACCATATGATTCGAACTCGCGAACATGAACTTAAGTCTCACAGACAAACCAACCAAAGCAAATGCGAGGAAAACAAGACAAGACACGGATAAGAGACGACAAAGACGCAAATCCCTAAACTATCTCCCCCTTTGGCATCGAGACACCAAAAAGGAGCGGGAGTGTTGCTACGGCTCCAGGTGAGAGACACACGCATCAGAGCCCAGCAGAGTCATCGGCACCACCGTCGTTAGTCTGGAAGTGCTCGGCCTCAGAATCAGTCCACGGGCAGTGCTGCTGAATCCAGTCCTCCTCCTCAGTAAGCTGGTCCTCAGATCCACTCTTGACTGTAGCACCCAACTGACGCATGAGCTCCTTGTGACGACCGCGAGCCTTCTTCTCAGCCACATGAGTCATGTACTGGCCATGAGCTTCCATGCAGAACAGCTTCTTCATCTTGGTTTTGAGCTTCTTAGCCCACGAAGGCTCTGCCGCAGAAGGTATGTAGTCATCATCCTCATCATCATCAGCGGCAGGCTCCTCCTCAGTCTCCATGGCAGCAGCAGACGAAGGACCTCCAGTCCTAGGGGCTGGAGTGCCCGTGTGATCCTTCTTCCTCAGACGCTTGACATCGTGAGAGATCAACTCTCCACACTCCAGAGGCACCTTAGGGTATACATGATCCCAAGCCTTCTCAATGAGTAACATGATGAACGGACCATAGATCGGGCACTTACGCTCAGAGATAGCAGACAGCATCTCAGACCACATAACATGAGAGATATCCAAAGACTCTCCGGTGGGATTTTCCTTCTCACCTGGCGTAATGAAGCATATCCACAAGATAAGAGTGAACCTGGTCCAAATTCCCAATGCGAGGGAAAAGAGTCTCTCGAAGATGCGGTGAAGGATATCCAGATAGGGCAGGCAGCTCATAGGTTTCCTTACGGGTCTCTGGTTGACCTTGAGAGTGCAGATGGGCCGAGAGCTTGCTTGTGGGTGCAATGGAGTGCGGGCGTGAGGTCGAAAGCCAACTGGGGACTCAAGCCCTAGATCTTGCACCCCAATCAGCTGCATGAACGCTTTCCACTTGACAGAAAGCAGCTTGCCATTGGTCATCCAGGTGAGAGTCCTGTCTTCATCAGTCCCAAGGTGAACCGTGGCGTAGAATTGGGCCACAATATCAGCATCAAAGTCCTTGTTGAATTTCAGAATCTCAAGAATGTTCAGTTGAGTGCACATCTGAAGTGCTTCACCAAAGTAGTCCGGATCTTGCTCCATATGGTCGATGTCGATGGAGTGGACGTTGACATAGAAGTTCTTCTTGGCCTTGATGACATCGAAGAAGATAGCAAACTGAAACCTGTTCCAGAACGGACGGTTGACCAAAGTGGGGTCTTGGTCAGCCTCATACGGGTTGCGACGGCGCCTTGCCCAGAACTCTTTTGGTGGCATTTCTGGCACTGTCTTCCCGGGCTTTGGCTTGACTCCTGGCTTCTTCTGGAGTTGAGGTGGAGGTGGAGCACTTGAGGATCCTCCGGCAGGCTCGGTAGTACGGTAGCGCTTGGACGTTGCTCGTCCGGGATTGACACGATGAGCCGGATGCTCAGGAACCTCATCACCTGGAACCACACAGCAGAACACGCAAACAACCAGAAAGCACAAGAATAAGCCACAAAACACGAGCAAAAGATCACTAACAAAGGCAGTAATGGAACTTGGTGAAGGGCGGTAGTACCGTGATCTGATAGCGGTAGTACCGCCTTGAGCGGTAGTACCGCTCGCCAGAGTGGTAGTACCGCTCAAGCGGTAGTACCGCCCTGGTGGGCGGTAGTACCGCTTCGAAGCGGGAAACAAGATTTCCTACTACCGTGGTCGATCCGCACTACCGCCCAACCAAATTCAAACATACTCCAGCCAAACATCAATCCATACTGCCTAGAAGCATTCTCCATCCAACTCAAGCCTAGATTTGGCCAAAAATCTAGAGATGCAATCGCCATCTGCCCTAAGATGCTAGATTGGAAACCTAGACAAAAGAACAAAAGAACAGGGGCAATACCAGCATCCATGGCAAGAGGGCGAGGTGGGGATCGTTTCCACCGAACGGAATGGAGAGGGACGACCGGATAGGGAGATCCGCGGAGCCCTCATGGCGCCCGTTCTTTGCAGAGAGAGAAGAGCAGCGTGGGGCGTGCGAATGGGTATGGGGAGAAGAAACTCCCCCTGCCCCGATATAACTCCCCACCCCGCGCCTCTCAGCGGTAGTACCGCGCTGGCGGGCGATAGTACCGCTAGGAGCGGTAGTACCGCTCGCGAGCGGCGGTAGTACCGCCAGCAACCGACAACTGCCTCTAGACCCAAAAAAACGCACAAAACACGGGAACGCAAAGATACTACACACAAAGATCAACAAGAAGTCAGGAACACGAGTAACGAAAACGGAAACCACACCTTCCAGGCAACAAAACAAAAGAAAAAAATGGGCTCTGGCCTCTCTCAAGAGAGGGCGGTGGCCGGAGCCACCTATGTTTGAGTCAATTGGTATGGCACCGCGAAGAATTATCCTTGGGCCCATGACCAAAACTCGTCTTTGAAGCACAAGTACCATCAAAAATGGCTAATGTGAAAGAGTTGATCGTTTTAAGCATAATGGGGGGAGGGAGAGTTCATTGAGAGAACAACACTCCCCCTATGTCCATGCTTACATCTAAACTAGACAACAAGTTGAGTGTGGTGGGGGTGCACGGGTTCAAGTCACATTGCTCAAATCGATGATATTTAGCTCATGCCTTAACTCGCGAAATCTTGCTTCGTCCAATGGCTTCATGAAAATATCTGCAAGGTTATCAAGAATGTTGACATACTTGAGCTCGATCTCCCCTCGCCTAATGTGATCCCGGATGAAGTGATACCGAATTTCAATGTGCTTTGTCTTGAAGTGTTGCACGGGGTTGAGAGAAATCTTGATGGCACTTTCATTATCACACCAAAGAGGCACTTTGTCACAAATGACACCGTAATCCTTTAAAGTTTGCCTCATCCATAGAAGTTGAGCACAACAACTACCGGCCGCCACATACTCGCTTCGTGGACGAGAGAGACACACAACTTTGCTTCTTGGAAGACCAACTTACCAAAGAGCAACCAAGAAATTGGCACCCTCAGGAAGTGGACTTCCTATCCACTTTGTCTCCCGCATAATCGAATCCGTGAAACCTTCAAGCTTGAAGTTTGCTCCTCTTGGGTACCATAAGCCAAAGTTTGGGGTATGAGCCAAATATCGAAGATTCGCTGACCGCCACAAAGTGACTTTCCTTTGGTGCGGCTTGAAAACGTGCACACATCCCCACACTCAACATGATATCCGGTCTAGATGCACAAAGGTAAAGCAAGGAGCCAATCATGGAGCGATATACCTTTTGATCCATCGCTTTACCATTGGGATCGATGTCAAGTTGGCACTTGGTAGGCATTGGAGTAGATGCCGGCTTGACATCACTTAGCTTGAATCTTTTAAGCATGTCTTGAGTGTATTTGGCTTGGTTGATGAAGGTTCCTTCTCTTCTTTGTTTGATGTCAAAACCAAGGAAGAACTTCAACTCTCCCATAGATGACATCTTAAACTTGGAGGTCATGAGAGCGGCAAATTCCTCATTGAAAGCTTTGTTAGGAGAACCAAAGATAATATCATCAACATAAAGTTGGCATACAAACAACTCCCCGTTGACCTTCTTAGTAAAAAGAGTTGGATCGATTAGCCCTACTTCAAATCCACGATCTTGTAGCAACTCGGTAAGGTGGTCATACCACGCACGTGGGGCTTGTTTAAGGCCATAGAGTGCCTTATCGAGTTGGTACACATGATCAGGGAAGTAGGGATCCTCGAACCCGGGGGGTTGCTTGACATAAACCAACTCATTAATAGTACCATTAAGAAAAGCACTTTTCACATCCATTTGTTGCAACTTAAAGTTCTGATGAGAAGCATAGGCAATCAACAAACGTATGGATTCAAGACGAGCAACGGGAGCAAAGGTTTCACCGTAATCGATACCCTCGACTTGGGAGTAGCCTTGTGCTACCAATCTTGCCTTGTTGCGAATGATGTTCCCATGAGCATCTTGCTTGTTCTTAAAGATCCACTTGGTTCCAATGACATTGTGGTTCCCCGATGGCCTTGGCACCAATCTCCATACTTTGTTGTACTCGAAGTTGTTGAGTTCTTCATGCATGGCATTGAGCCAATCCGAGTCTTCGAGCGCCTCATAGACCTTTTGGGGTTCAACACAAGAGACAAACGCGTGATGTGCACAATAGTTTGCTAATTGTCTACGAGTGCTTACCCCCTTTCTTAGGCTTCCAACTACATTTTCCATGAGATGCCCTTGGGAGGTGAGCTTGGAAGCAATCTTCGCGGCGCGACGCTCTAGTTCCTCCTCGGATGTGGAGGGAGGAGGTTGACTTGATCATCTTGGCGCCGCCTTGAGCTTGTTCTTGATGTTGAGCTAGTACTTGAGCTTGAGTTTGCTCTTGATCTTGAACTCGCTCGAGGGAAGAACTTGACCTTGGGCATCATTTAGAGGTTCTCCACCATCTTGAGGTTGATCTTGCCCTTGATCTTGTTCACAAGGTTGAGGGCCTTGACTTTGTTCTTGAGCGTGTGGGTCTTGATGAGGTGATGGCTCTACTTGAGTAGAGCATTGTCCTTCTCCTTCGCCACAAGGGGTTCCTCAATGGGCAGGATTTGACCAATACCCATTCTTCTTATGGCTTGGGAGGAATTTCATCACCTACATCACAAGTACCACTTTGCTCCACTTGGGAGCCGTTATTTTCATCAAACTCCACGTTACCGTCTCCTCAATGAGTCCGTGGACTTGTTGAGGACACGATAAGCATGAGAGTTTGTAGCATAACCAACAAATATGCCCTCATGAGCTCTAGCCTCAAATTTAGACAAACGAACACCTTTCTTGAGAATGAAACACTTACAACCAAACACCCGAAAGTACTTGAGGTTGGGCTTGTTGCCGGTGAGTATCTCATAAGGAGTCTTGTTCAAGCCTTTGCGAAGATAGAGCCGATTGGATGCATGACATGCGGTGTTGATGGCTTCGGCCCAAAAGTTGTACGGAGACTTGAACTCTGCCATCATGGTCCTTGCCGCATCCATCAACATCCGGTTTTTCCTCTCCGCAACACCATTTTGTTGAGGGGTATAAGGTGCTGCATATTGATGCTTGATCCCCTCATCACTAAGAAACTCATCCAAGGTGTAGTTCTTGAACTCGGTGCCGTTGTCGCTTCTTATTGTCAAGATCTTTGCATCATGTTGATGTTGAGCTTCGTTTGCAAAGTTGATGACGGTTTGTAGGGTCTCACTCTTCCTCTTGAAGAAGTATACCCAAGTGTACCTTGAATAATCATCCACAATCACCAAGCAATACTTTCTTCCTCCAAGACTATCAAAGGATGGAGGCCCGAAAAGATCCATGTGAAGGAGCTCCAAGGGTCTCTTTGAGTAGATGATGGTTGAAGGAGGGTGAGCCTTTTCATGAAGCTTTCCTTCGATACAAGCACTGCAAGCACGATCTTTGGCAAAACTAACATTTGTTAGTCCACGGACATGGTCCCCCTTGAGAAGACTTTGCAAAGATCTCATATTGACGTGGGCTAAACGGCGATGCCAAAGCCATCCCACGTCAACTTTAGCCATTAGGCATGTCACGGTCTTAGTGGGTTGCTCCGAAAAGTTAATCACATAGAGACCGTTCTCGACATGCCCAACGAAGGCTACTTTAAGAGTCTTGCTCCACAAGAGGGCCACGGTATCAATATCAAAGAATGTAGCAAAGCCCATGAGTGCAAGTTGACAAACGGAAAGTAAATTGAATGCAAGGGACTCAACAAGCATGACTTTCTCGATCGTTAGATCATGAGAAATGACAACCTTGCCGAGGCCCAGTACCTTAGAATGTGATGCATCACCCCACTCGACATTAGTGGGCATAGATGGAATCTCTTGCACGTCCACCACCAAGTCCTTGCTCCCGGTCATATGATTTGTTGCTCCACTATCGAGCAACCATGATCCCCCACCGGAAGCAAACACCTACACGAGATCAATGCTTGGTTTTAGGTACCCATTTAGTAATGGGTCCTTTGATGTTAGTAACAAGGGTCTTGGGAACCCAAATAGACCATTCAATGTACTCATAAGAAGAACCAACAAATCTAGCATAAACATGTCCATCACTAGCACGGCACAACACATATGAGGGGTTAAAGTCGCCGGCTTTGTTTGAGGAAATGTTCTTGCCCTTTTGGACATCAACTTCCTTCACTTTCTCCTTCTTCTTCTTAGAAGCACCCTCTCCCTCTTTCACGAATGATTGTTTGAGGGAAGGAGGACAATTGGCCTTGTTCTTCTTCTTCTTCTTGCTCTTGGACTTGGGTGCAAACCCAATTCCTTCTTTCCCAACAACTTCCTTTTGATTGCTCAAAAGGTCGTTGAGGTTTTTCTCACCTTGAATGCAAGTCACAAGGCCCTTCTCAAGTTGATCCTTCAACTTGGCATTTTCCTCCACAAGATGCACATGCTCACAACACGGGTTAGTAGCACATGCATTATCAATTAATACCATATGAGGAAAGGTGGCCTTTTCCTTGATTAGCTTAACTTGGAGTTGAGCATGAGACTCTTTGAGGTTGGCATGAGTACCCTTCAAGACTTTGTGGGCCTTGTCAAGTATCTCAAACTCCTCTTTGAGTCTAGCATGATCAACCCCAAGTTTAGCCTTCTCGGAGTTTAACACACGAGACATGACAAGAGCATGATCAAGATCTTTCTTTAACTTAGGGTGGTCATCATTGTGTGACTCCTCAAGAGTCAAACGATGCACACGCTCTTCCTCAAGAGCATTAGAGAGATCCGATATCTCATCGGCATAGTCACGACTATGACTTTCCATCTTGGAGATGGTTTCTTCGTGAGCCTCGATCATGTCATTGGCCTCACCAAGTTGTTCCAAGAGAGCAACAAAGTGCTTCTTGGACTTTCTTTTGAGCTTACTCAGAAAAGACTCGAATTCATTCACTTCCTCATTAGACTCAACATGTTCATCAATGCAATCCTCCGAGGAGGGATGAGTAATGATGGTGGTTGTGATGTTGGGGGTTACCTTGTTTGAAGCTTTAGCCATGAGGCATCTAGCGGTGATGTTTTCGTTGGGTGATTCGAAGAGAGACACCCGGGGAGTAGCAATGGCAATGGACGCCATGGCCGTTGCTTCTTCATCTTCATCATCATCGTCATCCTCTTGGTATTCTTCTTGAACCACCAACCCACGAGTGGGAGTCTTCTTGGCGAAGTTGTTCTTGTTGGGGAAGGATTTGGCTTTGTCTTTTCGAATGAACTTGCCACCATTGTCTTCCCGCTTCTCGTAAGGACAATCCGCAACGAAATGGCTTACATTGCCACAGTTGAAGCAAGTTCTAACTCGTTGCTTGCCCTTGACGCCACTTGAGTTGTTCTTGTTGAAGTTGGGTCTTGAGCTCTTCTTGCTCCAAAATTGTCTTGAAGCAAGGGCCATGTGCTCATGGTAGTCAAACTTGGTGTCTTCGGGTTGCTTTCTTCATCTTCCACTTCTTCCTCTTCTTCCATAGTAACCTTGGCCTTGAGCAAGGTTGGGCTCTTAGCCCTTTGGGAACGCAAGCACCGCATTGTCGGCGGTCTTATCCAAGATGTTCATTGCAATAAACTCATCCAATACTTCGCTAGAGGACATGGAGTGGAAGTCCGGTCTTTGGCGGATGACAGAGGACATGGCCTTGTTGTAAGGCATCATAGCCTTGAGAAACTTGCGCTTGATCCAGTTATCATCCGTGTCCTTACTCCCATGATCTCGGAGTGCCACTGCAAGTTTGGTCACTCTTCGGAATAGCTCACGAGGTTCTTCATCCTCTTTCATTGCAAACTCATCGGCTTCATCTTGCACCACTTCATAGTTGGAGCGTTGAATGCTAGCACTTCCTTCGTACATACGCTCGACACACTTCCATGCATCTTTAGCCATGGAATGAGGTCGTAGATGAGGAAGATCTTCGGGAAGGATAGCGTCTTGGATGATGAAGAGAGCACTCTCATTGAATTGATTGTCCACTTCTTCTCGAGGGGTGAAGTTGCTTGGGTCATGAGGAAAGAAACCTTCTTCAATGATTCTCCAAAGGTTAGTGTTCACATGTTTTAAATGTCGCTTGAAGCGATAAACCCAAGAATCAAAATCTTCATTTTTCACATACTTAGGAGGAGGACCGGCATGATTTAAATGAGTGGAGGGAATCGGTCCTTTATGGATAGGAGGTTCCACATGGGCAAAGATGCCGGTGCCATTTCTACCACTAGTCGAAGGACTCTTTTCATTGTTAGCTTCTCCCTTGTCGGAGATAGCATCCGTCACCTTGTCAGTAGGATCACCCACTTTCATAGGCGCGGTAGATAGTTTAAGTCCCTCTAGAAAATCATTAAACATGCTTTTAACCTCGGCCGTCATGGAGGTTTTCAATGTGTCTAAAGCCACATTGAATTCCTCACGAGAGACCGAGGTTCCCCCTTCGGTCGAAGATGAGATGGGATTCACACCGGAGTGTTCCTCCGCACCATCGTGGGTGTCAACCATACTCTTCGGACGGTAAAGTCCTTAATAAAGAGACGAGGCTCTGATACCAATTGAAAGGATCGATATGGTTGACTAGAGGGGGTGAATAGGCAACTAACAATTTTAACCTTTTCTTTACCAAATTAAACTTTGCAACAAAATAGGTTGTCTAGATGTGCAACTAGGTGAGCAACCTATATGATGCAAGAAAGGCTACTACACAAGCAAGCAAGGGATGAAACAATAAGTAAGCTTGCAAGAGTAAAGGCACGAAATAACCAAGAGTGGAGCCGGTGGAGACGAGGATGTGTTACCGGAGTTCCTTCCTTTTAAAGGAAGTACGTCTCTGTTAGAGCTGTGGAGGCACAATGCTCCCAAGAAGCCACTAGGGCCACCGTATTCTCCTCACGCCCTCACACAATGCGAGATGCCGTGATTCCACTATTGGTGCCCTTGAAGGCGGCGACCGAACCTTTACAAGCAAGGTTGGGGCTATCTCCACAACAATCGGAGGCTCCCAACAACAACAACAACACCACGAAGCTTCACCATGATGGAGTATGGCTTCGAGGAGACCTCAACCGTCTAGGGTGCTCAACACCCAAGAGTAACAAGATCCGCAAGGGATAAGTGGGGGGAATCAAATTTCTCTTGGTGGAAGTGTAGATCTGGGCCTTCTCAACCAATCCCGAGCAAATCAACAAGTTTGATTGGCTAGGGAGAGAGATCGGGCGAAAATGGAGCTTTGAGCAACAATGGAGCTTTGGGGGAAAGAGGTGGGTCAACAAGGAAGAAGAAGACCCCTTTATATAGTGGGGGAACACATCCAACCGTTACCCCACTGAGCAGCCCCGCATAGAGCGGTACTACCGCTGGGGAAGGGCGGTACTACCGCTGAGAGCGGTAGTGCCACTTCTTCCTCAGCGGTACTACCGCGCTAAGGGGAAACCCAGGCCACTGGCCCCAGAGCGGTACTACCGCGGAGTAGGAGCGGTACTACCGCTCAGGGCGGTACTACCGCTTCCACTACCGCTGGTAGTGCCGCAAAACCCGACACGAGAAATCGTCGTCCCGAATCGAGGCGGTAGTATGCGCGGCACTGCGGTGGTACTACGGCCGAGCCCCCCGAGCGGTACTACCGCTCGACGGAGCGGTATTACTACCGCTGAGGCGGTACTACCGCTCGGCAGAAGATACTACTCATGTGGGGCTTCGCGGTACTACCACCGCACAGACGAAGAGGGAACCGGAGGAGAAGAGCAGCTCAAAGATGCGGTTTAAAGCGGCGGGTGTGAGAGGGATGTGTACATGTTGATTCCACCCAGTATAGCCAAAGCGGATCCCCTCTTAATAGTACGGTGACTCCTACGGAACTAGTCCACCAACAATGAAATGCAGGAGATACACCGTCTTGAGTAAAATCCCGAGGGGAGGAAATCGTCTCGTGCCAATGAATGATTCTCTAAAAGAACTTAACGCACACGATTAGTCCGCATAAGCGTTGTCATCAATCACCAAAACCACTAGGAATGAATATGCCCTTACAATTATGAATGTCATAGTGTCCTGATCATTGCAGTTATCAGTCAAAATGTTCCATAAGGAAGATTTTAGCAGTTTTAAAGTCCAATCAAATCTATCAGGATTTAGCAACAGGTTCATTATGAAATTGAACCAACTTACAGGAATCTCAGTTGTGAGAGCATGAGGAACCTCCTGTGATGATGGAGCAAAGTGATTGACCCACAGATCCAACCCTTCTTCAGAAATTAAGTGTTCTCCATCAATAACTGAGAAAGCATGGGATTGTACTAAATTGTAATAATCATTAGTAGTAGGTTAGTTGCCCTGTGGAACATTACCTTTGGAAGAACCAGGTAACATAGGGTTGACCTGTGTAGGCTCCACACCCCCCTCAGATTCCTGAACTTGCTCCATAGCAGATAGCAGAGTGGCTTTCTGAACTTCCTGACTGTTGACCTGATCCTGGTCATGCATCTCAGAAGCAGAATGTGGTATGACTGGAATCTGTGCTTCATGCTTCCCATCAATAGCAGTTACCAGAGCATGATGATCCACTGCAGGTTCAACTAGAGCTACCTCCACAGTCTCGACAGTTGGCACCAAATCTTCAGCACCTGTTGCTGGTGGCAGAGGTGCAACCTGCTGAATGATTGGCTATGAAATGACAGGTTGTTCCTCCATGTCAGGAGGATATGCTTGCAGAAGATTTTGCAGACCAACACCCAGGACAGGTGCAACTTCAGCAGCTGCAACCTGGTTTACTTCATCACTGCTATTGACACCTCCCAAAACATTGTGAGAGAGTAGACCTTCTGATAGAGAAACTGTTGTTGTTATGCTGCTGTTAGGGATTGCTTCATTGTCATCCACCAGAATCTCCTCATGATTCACTTGCTGAGGCATCTGGGCAGGAGGGGGGAAGGCCCAATGCCCCTGTTCCTCCCAGTCATCCCAATCTTCCTCATTATCCTGCTCATTGTTGATTGCAGCTTGATGAAACCCAGGAAAGTCATTTGCATTGAGGGGGACAGGATGTGGATCCACACCTGGAGGTGGCATAGGGTCCTCATCAGGTGGCCCCCCACCGAGCATTTCTTCCATGAGAACCTCAACTAAACTTGTCAAGGATTCTCCTTCAAACATATCTCCTTCAGTCCATCTTAAGCTTTTGGAATTTTCAGAATCGTTACTCTTGCCTTAACGAACTTTTCCTTTAGCGCATCTTCTTTTTCCCAACTGATGATCTTTGCGAATCGAGCGATTGCTGCAGCAATATCTTCAGTGTTGCAGTTATCAAATGGAATCCCCACAATCAGAAGCCAACAAACTCTATTGAAATTGACCCTTCTCCAATTCCGACCTTCATTGTGCCTAGTAAACGAGATAAGAACATCCCCAAAAGCATGCGGACTATCTCTAACTAGTCTGTCTCTGTCTCTCACATGCCTGAACTGAACATAAGCTTCCCCAGATGGACAGGGCTGTATCTCTCTCACCCCAACCTGAGCCACTGGATCATACTGAAGAAAGTCCTCAAGCACCTCTCTGACATTAGGAAACAGTACCTCATCTGGGAGCGGCTGAATGGTGGCGATAGCCCAGTCTTCATGGCATCAAGCCCGGCGTGGTAGAACCACCCGCGCGACCCCTGCACGGCCTTCAATGTGCTGAATCTGGAAGCCATGGGGAATGAATGGCGTTGGGTCGATTGGGATGTTCGCCATTGGAGGTGCTGTGCAGTGGCGGAGCACGCTGGGCGGTGTAGGAGAAACAGAGGTAGGTGGCGAGGAAGTCGACGGAGTGGCACAAAAGGAGAGAGCAGAGGAATGCGAGGAGTCCGGCACCTGCCTTGGTTGAAAATTAGGAAAAAATCCCATGACTAGCTCTTTGAATGATGTCGCTTGCCGGATGGGGATAGCGGGCCCTTTCTGCGAAAACCAAGACTCCACTTCCCCCGGAGCCCGGGCCTCGTCAGGTGGGCTATTGAAGGGCTCAAATCTGATGAAAGGCTACAGCCCAGAAGATTTCATTGCGGTGCAGAATCTGGCAATGTGACCGACATCCCCACACGCAAAACACGTCCGCGGGTCATTAATGCGCGCATGCACATTACGTACCTGCCCATGCAGCGATGATTCAGGCTCATTAGGATGCACTAAATTGCCATCAGTGAGGCGTGGCACGCTGGAATCACTCGCATCTTGAATGCGGCCTGAGAGACGTTGAAAAACTGAACGTGGCCTTTGCTCCGGTGAGCCGCTCCGGTGATCGCCGGAAACAACTGTCACAGCTCTCCCATTACGGCCAACCAGTGTCCATTCAGCATCTTCTTCCTTGTAAAACAATCTTTCTTCAAGCAACCACCGAGGCCCACCCTCACCCCAGAGATTGAAAACCATCTCAAAGTCCTTCTCGATCACTCGACCCCCATTGTAAATATGAAAACCCACTGATTTAGAGGCCACTGAAAACTTGAACGATCTATCCTTAAGGTGACAAACTCTAAAGCCTTGCGTGTAGCCACCAAAAGAAGCAAGCAGAGCCACACTAACCGTATGAATATCCAACTTGAAAGATGCGCGAGCAAATGAGACTACCAGAATGAACTCTTTTTGACGAAAGCCTGGTGAAAACACCACAGGGTGCCCAAACTTGGATCAAACACTTGCCTGAAATTCCTTGCCACGGTTGAAGTTGAGGTTGAACGGCGACATGGCCACCAACTTGTCAGGGTCTCCACAAAGAGTGATGAAGATTCACCAAGGAGAGCCAAGAGAGGAGGAGAGTATGGTGGACGCCGGCGCCAAGGTGGCCACCGGCGTGTTGAGTGGCCGTCGGGGCCGGAGTGGCCACCGGCGCAAGGTTCTCCTAGTCGCCTCTCCTAGTCGCCTCTCCTAGTCGCCTCTAGTTGTTCTTGTTGTACTGGCAACACTCCTTGTAATCTGACCTCCTGTCCCTCATGCTGAAACTGTATCCACTTATTGGCCCAGTGACATTGCATAACTCCCCATTGTTCCAGCCAACCCATACCTTAAATAATGTCATGACCTCCCAGTGGAAAAAACTGCATGGAACTAGTGAAACTATGTCCCTTTAACCACCAAGTTAATTGAGGAACACATTCAGTACACTTCACTAGATCTCCATTGGCCACCTTAACTTGCAGTGGTACAGGTAACTTTGTTGTAGTCACTGATATCCTGCTCAACAAAGCCTGATCAACAAAAGTGTGAGTGTGGCATGAGTCTATCAGAATGAGGACGGCCTGATTGCCAACCAAAGCCCTCAACTGAATTGTTCTAGGGTAATGTGCACCTGATAAGGCATTTGCTGATATGGTTACCGGTCACTAATGCATCTAATATTGCATCTGAAATGATCTCATGTGGATCTACCAGCTCTGCAACTTTTAGTTGACCTGTTGGAGCAGCAGGTTGATTACACAAGTGACCAGGCATGAACTTCTCCCCACACTTGTAACATAGGACATTTTCCCTTCAATATTCCTTGAGTTGTTTGGCTTTCCACAAGTCTCATGTAGCCAGCTGAGTTTTGTTTTCAATTTTTGTATATGAACTTTTGAAGAAGTTTGCCTTGGGAGTTTTGTGTTGCAGCAGCAATCCTTCCTAGACAAAAGAATGCAGAGCAACCATTTGGATAGTCGATGGTATTTGGATCTCAACACCAGCATGAAGCTCTTCCTTTAGACCCATCAAAAACCTTGTTACCAGAAAGGTATCACTAATCGTTGGTTCATACATACACAAGTTGCAAAAAATGTTGTTTGTAGACAATGCATGTTTGCTTCAGAAGCATCAGCTCCTTCATATTCTGCCTGTAAACATCCACATTTAATTCCTGTAATATGACGGCACAAAGTTGTTCCCAAGTGTGAAATGCCCCAGACTGCTTGAACGCCTGGTACCAATGAGCAGCATTGTCGCACAGATTCAAAGAAGCAGAGGTTACCTTGAAACTGTTAGGTATGTGATAGACGTGGAAGAAGCTATCACAACGGTCCAACCAAATCCAAACATTCGAGCCATAAATATGAGGAAAATCCATCTTAGGCATCCACTGACGCTTTCCCCCATTTTCCTGAACTACAAGCGGCACTGTGGCTCAACTATAGGCGATGGAGCGGTACACGAACCATTCTGCGATGTGGTAGCGAAAGCCGGGTCCAAAGATGATAATTCCATCGGAAACCTCGGATGCTGTTGATACGTCTCCAACGTATCTACTTTTCCAAACACTTTTGCCCTTGTTTTGGACTCTAACTTGCATGTAACCCGGACTGACGATGTTTTCAGCAGAATTACCATGGTGTTATTTTTGTGCAGAAATAAAAGTTCTCGGAATGACCTGAAAATCCACGGATACACGTTTTGGAATTAACAAAAATATTGGCGAAAGAATCAACATAAGGGGGCCCACACCCTGTCCACGAGGGTGCGGGACACTGCCACCACCTAGGGCGCGCCCCCTGCCTCATGGCCCCCTGGGCCTCCACCAACCTCAACTCCAACTCCATATATTCACGTCCAGGGAGAAAAAAATCGGAGAGAAGGATTCATCGCGTTTATGCTACGGAGCCGCCGCCAAGCCCTAATCTTCCTCGAGAGGGCTGATCTGGAGTCCGTTCGGGGCTTCAGAGAGGGAAATCCGTTTCCATCGTCATCATCAAC
The DNA here is from genome assembly GCA_021437245.1 of Aegilops speltoides. Classification (NCBI taxonomy): domain Eukaryota; kingdom Viridiplantae; phylum Streptophyta; class Magnoliopsida; order Poales; family Poaceae; genus Aegilops; species Aegilops speltoides. The sequence goes on along the minus strand of CM038145.1, from coordinate 440,290,598 downwards.
CATCCTCCATCACCAATTTCATGATGCTCAGCGCCGTTCGTGAGTAATCCCATTGTAGGCTTGCTGGAAGGTGATGGGTTGGATGAGATTTACCATGTAATCGAGTTAGCTTTGTTAGGGTTTGATCCCTAGTATCCATTATGTTCTAAGGCTGATGTTGTTGTGACTTTGCCATGCTTAATGCTTGTCACTAGGGCTCGAGTGCCATGATTTCAGATCTGAACCTATTATGTTTTCATGAATATATGTGAGTTCTTGATCCTATCTTGCAAGTCAATAGTCACCTATGTGCTATGATCCGGCAACCCCAAAGTGACAATAATCGGGACCACTCCCAGTGATGAACGTAGTTTGAGGAGTTCATGTATTCACTAAGTGATAATGCTTTGGTCTGGTACTCTATTAAAAGGAGGCCTTAATATCCCTTAGTTTCCAATAGGACCCCGCTGCCACGGGAGGGTAGGACAAAAGATGTCATGCAAGTTCTTTTCCATAAGCATGTATGACTATATTCGGAATACATGCCTACATTACATTGATGAACTGGAGCTAGTTCTGTGTCACCCTATGTTATAACTGTTGCATGATGAATTGCATCCGACATAATTATCCATCATTGATCCATTGCCAACGAGCTTTTCACATATTGATCTTTGCTTAGTTACTTCTCCGTTTCCACTCTTACGATTGCTACAAAACTGTTACTATTACTTTTGCCACCGTTACCGTTACCTCCATACTACTTTGCTACTAAATACTTTGTTGCAGATATTAAGTCTTTCAGGTGTGGTTGAATTGACAACTCAGCTGATAATACTTGAGAATATTCTTTGGCTCCCCTTGTGTCGAATCAATAAATTTGGGTTAAGTACTCTATCCTAAAAAATTGTTGTGATCCCCTATACTTGTGGGTTATCAGCTGTCGGGGAAGAGCTCTCTCCCGAACCTGTTGACTTGCTCACTTGAGTCGCATGGAGCTGTCCCTGCTGTACTTGCCCCAAGGTATCGCAAGATAGATCCACCTTGATCTGCACCCGGTCCAGGCGTGTTGCTTGCTCCGAGAGCTTTGCATCCAGCGCGGCCAGCTTCTCACAGATGTCACCCACGGCCGTCAACTTGCTCTGGTTTTCATGGAGCACGACGAACTCCTTGAGCATTCGCTCCTAGAACGCCTCCATCTCCTCAGCTAGAAATCTCATCTACGGATTGGGCTTGAATGTCGTCATGGTGGTGAATTTTCCCCAAATCAACCCACCTCAGCTCCGGATTTGCACAGACAAGCTCGAGAGCAATCAGAAACATTCGCGTCAGATTTGCTAGGTACGAATTGTGAAAAAAAAATGTGGTCGCAGAGCGGTAGCGGTGGCTCTGATACCAGACTGTCACGACCTAGGGTCAGACAGGTTCGTCGATGGCGAGAGGATCGTAGGATTTTGTTATGGTAGAATTTGAATTGGGCAGAGGTAGGGAGAAGATTCAGAGATAGTAGCAAGAGGAGGGAGAAGGAGCCAGTGGCTCGGGATGATTTATTTCATTTTTCATGCCTATCCACTTGCTACCCGGCTCGCTTATATCCACAAGTCCAAGCCACCCTTACACGGCACATGGCCCATATCAATTACACGGTTTTACAAGCCCAAATGACAGCTATTCGAATTCAAATGGTCCCACATTCCTTTGACGTCTTCTTGCTTGCCAGATTACGTCTTCTTCCCTGGTCGACGCCCACCGTAAGTACATCAACACTTATACACTGCTTTGCCCTCCTGCGTGTGCTCGTGGTGCTCATGTCTCGTGGCACTTCCCCATCTGATAAGAAGGAAAATAAATGAAGAATTTACTCATCGTATCATCCCGTAATCAATCAACTGGTTATTTTCTATGTACATCTATGCACTCATGTGAATTGCTTTGTACCAGAAAAATGAACAATGATGTGCTTGCTGTTTTGGCAGTGTCGATCGCGGAAAGTTGTGGCAGACAATGGGATCATCATCATTGACATTGGAGACGTCCTCGACAGTAGTACCAGCCCATGACATAGGGCCGAATCTTTTGGGTGTGCGACGGTGGCATCTTCTGATGTAGGATCCCAAACACAACAAGAGTGGTGAGATGACCTTGCGCGGCCACTCTGCATCAGCCAGCAGTGCACTCTGGCGTAGAAGCGGGCGCTCGTGCTCGTGGCCTCCTGAAGGCGGCTAACGGCCAACACCCCGCCCAGCTAGTGTCGTGGCCTAGCCGGTGACGCACGTCGTGAGCTCGCACGTCCGACAATGGCAGTTCCAAAATCCCCTCTGGGGATGGAACCGGCGGGAAAGGAAAGAAAAATCCTATGTCTTCCGTGATTTTTAAAATCAGTGCTCATGTTCTATGGTAATTCGGCATAAGTCCCTGGAATTTCTGATTCAGCCTCAGGCGTTTCAGATCTTGCGGCTAGCCTTTGGACTTATGCAAAATTTATGATTGAGCCATCAGGCTCATTGGACTTTGCAGTTTAGCTCTCAGGCTTGCTGTTTTTCAGCATTTTAACCATTTGGTTATCGTTATTTGCATTTTATGCCTTAGCTGAGCAAATATACATGATAGACCACCAGGTCTTGCTGAATTGCATAATAATTGATTATGCATGTAAAATGACCATTTGAGGCCCCCCAAGTCCTCATATATGTTGCACCAGTATGTTCATACTTATGTTCATACATGTGTAATACTATTGCAAAGAAATATGTTGATTCCATTATTCACATAGAATATGGAACTTTCTTGCATATTTGGAAAACATAAGGTAGTGAAGTGCATGAAACTGTCTGACTATGTTAAATTTATATTCGTGAATCACAAGATAATGGACAAATGGTATCTACTTCTTAATTGCAGACTATCCACCATTCTTGTGAGGGCTACAGGCATTAAGTCATTCTGACATAATGAATACCCTCAATCTTTCCCACAAATTATGGATTGCTTTATGCCAACGAATTAGTTCGTTCACAGCTGCGAGGTTCACCATGCGGTGATTACCTTCAATGTGTTTTAATTGACACAAGATTGTGAGAAGCTCCATAAAAGTGAGGTATACACTACTTAGTAGTGATTATCTCCGTGTGTTTGAAAAAAAATGAAGGCACAAAACTTATGACATAGTATCATAGCAACGAAATAATTTTCGTTCACAACTATGAGGCCTACACCATTGGTGCCTACCTTCATGATGTTTTTTCCAAATACTTGGAACCTTCATAGAATTTTTCACTGGTTGTGACTGTAATATCACATACTCCATCAGGAGTGGAATCCAAGACATTGGTGGCAAGTATATCGCACATTGTTCTACAAAGAGAATTATGCAAAATACTTGCATTTTTTGGTGATTAACTTCCATGCATACACAACTTATGAGGTGTAATCGTAGCACTGAATTAAATTTTGTGCATAATTGAGAAGTCTATGCACTTCGTGGTAATTACCTTCATGTGTTTTAAATAACATGAGGTTGTGTAGGCTATAATCGACTAAAATTGTCCATAAGAGTGAGGCGCCACTAGGTGGTTGATTACCTTGTTTTATGGGAATTAAAGGTTTATCCTTTTTGAGATGACTACATTTAATTTGAAGACCTACATCATAGATTGGTGATTATCTTCTTGTGGAAGGCTTACCCTATGGTCACTAAGAATTACCATGACCATGATTATGTTTAGCCATAGCATTTTCATCCTACTTAATTTACTGAAGGTAAGTTAATGCATGAGAATTTCATGCAACATATGGCTGACCTTTTTGGAAGGAAATGCGATGAGATGACATTAGGTGGGAGTAATTATTTGACTTGGGTCATAGACATTAATTATTATGTTGACATGTGGCCTTGTCTCCGCACAAAACTCACCTACAGAAATGTCATGGCTATTTATAAATAGCTAAAATGTGCATATTTGCATTTATGTGACATCACAATGTCTCCATTTTCAAAATGAGTATTTAATGGACAATGAATAGCCATTTGCCCTTTGGGACTCCCTTAATGAGATATATGTTGTCGTACGCATCACACGAATGATTATTCATTCGTATTAAGGACTTCAAGTCCATTGAGGCTTATAATTCTGTTGTCTATAAATCAACACTTAGTTGAGATTATGTGATAAGGCAGTCTCAGATATTGATCTGATTGTATGTCCTTGGTGCACTTTACATTCTCCTATGATGGTAAAAAAATACCAGCTTTATTTCAGGGTAAAAATATGATCAACTTCTTGTGAAGAATCATCATGTACACCCCAACGGGTGCCATACCATTACCTGAAAATTTTGCTAGTGCTTACAGTACTAAGCAATTTTGTGGTCAGAGAACCACGAGGAGTTGAACGTAAAGTGAAGGGAAAAGGGCAAGCGGAAAATGGAGTGTATACCTCACAAATGAATGGATCATTTAAATTAATGATCACAATGTAAACTTCCAAGTTTGTCAAGGGGTGGTTGTACGAAATATCGTACTAATGATTACCAAACTATCAAGTTTTGGATTAAATCATGTTACCGGCTCATTAGAGAAGGCAAATGAGTTAAATAGGTAAGTTTGAAGTTCTACTTCAAATGTAAAACTAGAAATAATTCTGGCACAGTAAAAAGGAGAATGAACTCCTCTATAGTGATGATACGCTTGAGGAATGATATTCCCAATATATTTTGGAGATCTTTTCTAGTCTCCTAATTATCAAGAAATAACATTAGCCTATAATTGTACTACCACATGTAGTATAATGTGCAACATCTTGTTCATGGGACATGATAATTGTGAGAAACTGAGTGTATGAATCAATTCGTACTCAACATTGTTGACAATAATTTTCCCTGCTTTATCAGTCTAGTATGAGGACAACTAGATAAATTATTGATAATTTTGTTAGCCACAACAAAGTTACAATATTCCCAACAACCACTAGATTTTATGTGCACTGCATGTGCCATAGGGGAATTAGTTTTAAGGCACTCTCACCTTAAATTTTGAAATGAGCCACTCATTATCCTTGAACGTATTAAAAATTTATCTGGAATACTCAACCAATGTCTGGGTTAAGTTGGTACTTCATGGTATTCATAGACACATCTAGAAGATGGTCTTAGGTGTGATTATCCACACAAAACCATGTATTAGCTGAATTAATTGCTCAAATTGACAGGGGATAATTCTATTGAAACAAAAATGTCATTGAATTTGATTCACGAGAATTCCATGATCATATTCATTACATCTTTTACCTACCCAAAATGGTGTGGCTAGATCTCTTGTCAAAGAGAATCAAAATTGCATGGCCACTGTTGCGGAATTGTAATGAGCCAACATTTTGTTAGTGGTAACATGCGGTCTCACATGCCGTATATTTGATCTAAATGAGATAAAATGCATATAATACCGCGTCCCCCTATGATTTGTATGTGGAAATCAGTGAAGTATTTCCCATCTATGATAATTCGGTTGCATACCGATATCACCACCCCAGCGTACATCAAGGACCTTCACATATATTCGGGGTCTATGTGAGGAATAACTGTGGTATGATTGTTAATCCATCAAATACCTTAACCCTAGAGAGGGTGTTATTTGCAGCCCGTGCGCTGGTTGCTTTTACAATAAGGACATTTTCTGGCATTAGGGGAAGAAATGTACCACATAGAATGCTAGGAAATGCATAAGAAATGTCTTAAACATTTTGTCCATGTAGTTAAGAATCTAAACTACAGGTTCAAGTTATGAGAAATTTGCCACATATTGCAAATATCTACCACATACATTTACGGATGACAAATGTTGAAGGAAATATGCCCTAGAGGCAATAATAAAGTGATTATTTATTTCATTAATTCATGATAAATGTTTATTATTCATGCTAGAATTGTATTAACCGGAAACTTAGTACATGTGTGAATACATAGACAAAACTTATAGTCCCTAGTATGCCTCTACTTGACTAGCTCGTTAACCAAAGATGGTTATGTTTCCTAACTATAGACATGTCTTGTCATTTGATGAACGGGATCACATCATTAGGAGAATGATGTGATGGACATGACCCATCGGTTAGCTTAGCATTATGATCGTGTCAGTTTCATTGCTACTGCTTTCTGTTGGAAATATGCCCTAGAGGCAATAAAAAATTAGTTATTATTATATTTCCTTATTCATGATAATCGTTTATTATCCATGCTATAATTGTATTGATAGGAAACTCAGATACATGTGTGGATACATAGACAACACCATGTCCCTAGTAAGCCTCTAGTTGACTAGCTCGTTGATCAATAGATGGTTACGGTTTCCTGACCATGGACATTGGATGTCGTTGATAACGGGATCACATCATTAGGAGAATGATGTGATGGACAAGACCCAATCCTAAGCCTAGCACAAAGATCGTGTAGTTTGTATGCTAAAGCTTTTCTAATGTCAAGTATCATTTCCTTAGACCATGAGATTGTGCAACTCCCGGATACCGTAGGAATGCTTTGGGTGTACCAAACGTCACAACGTAACTGGGTGGCTATAGAGGTACACTACGGGTATCTCCGAAAGTGTCTGTTGGGTTGGCACGACTCGAGACTGGGATTTGTCACTCCGTGTGACGGAGAGGTATCTCTGGGCCCACTCGGTAGGATATCATCATAATGTGCACAATGTGACCAAGGGGTTGATCACGGGATGATGTGTTACAGAACGAGTAAAGAGACTTGCCGGTAACGAGATTGAATAAGGTATCGGGATACCGACGATTGAATCTCGGGCAAGTACTATACCGGTAGACAAAGGGAATTGAATACGGGATTGATTGAATCCTCGACATCGTAGTTCATCCGATGAGATCATCATGGAACATGTGGGATCCAACATGGGTATCCAGATCCCGCTGTTGGTTATTGGCCGGAGAGTTGTCTCGGTCATGTCTACGTGTCTCCCGAACCCATAGGGTCTACACACTTAAGGTTCGATGACGCTAGGGTTATAAAGGAAGTTTGTATGTGGTTACCGAATGCTGTTCGGAGTCCCGTATGAGATCTCGGACGCCACGAGGAGTTCCAGAATGGTCCGGAGGTAAAGATTTATATATGGGAAGTCCTGTTTTGGTCACCGGAAAAGTTTCGGGTTCTATCGGTAACGTACCGGGACCACCGGGAGGGTCCCGGGGGTCCAGCAAGTGGGGCCACCATCCCCAGAGGGCTGCATGGGCCAAGTGTGGGAGGGGACCAGCCCCAGGTGGGCTGGTGCCCCCCCTCCCCCCACCAGGGCCCAAGGCGCCTAGGGTTTGGGGAGGGGGCGCCTCCACCTTGCTTGGGGGGCAAGTTTCCCCCTCTCCCCCCCCCCCTTGGCCGCACCCTAGATGGGTTTTGGGGCTGCCTCCACCCCTAGGGAGGGAACCCTAGATGGGGGCGCAGCCCCTCCCCTTCCCCTATATATACTTGAGGTATTGGAGGCTGCAAACACAAGAGTTTTGACCTCTCCCTGGCGCAGCCCTACCTCTCTTCCTCCTCCTCTCCCGCGGTGCTTGGCGAAGCCCTGCAGGATTGCCACGCTCCTCCACCACCACCACCACGCCGTCGTGCTGCTGCTGGACGGAGTCTTCCCCAACCTCTTCCTCTCTCCTTGCTGGATCAAGGCATGGGAGACGTCACCGGGCTGCATGTATGTTGAACGCGGAGGTGCCGTCCGTTCGGCACTAGGATCATCGGTGATTTGGATCACACGAGTACGACTCCATCAACCCCGTTCACTTGAACGCTTCCGCTTAGCGATCTACAAGGGTATGTAGATGCACTCCCCTTTCCCTCGTTGCTAGATTACTCCATAGATTGATCTTGGTGATGCGTAGAAAATTTGGAATTTCTGCTACGTTCCCCAACAGTGGCATCATGAGCTAGGTCTATGCGTAGTTTATATGCACGAGTAGAACACAAGTTGTTGTGGGCGTTGATTTTGTTCAATATGCTTACCGTTACTAGTCCAATCTTGTTTCGACGGTATTGTGGGATGAAGCGGCCGGGACCGACCTTACATGTACACTTACGTGAGACAGGTTCCACCGACTGACATGCACTTGTTGCATAAGGTGGCTAGCGAGGGCCAGTCTCTCCCACTTTAGACGGATCGGATTCGATGAAAAGGGTCCTTATGAAGGGTAAATAGCAATTGACATATCACGTTGTGGTTTTTGCGTAGGTAAGAAACGTTCTTCCTAGAAACCCATAGCAGCCACGAAAAACATGCAAACAACAATTAGAGGATGTCTAACTTTTTTTTGCAGGATATGCTATGTGATGTGATATGGCCAAAAGAATGTGATGAATGATATGTGATGTATGAGATTGATCATGTTCTTGTAATAGGAATCACGACTTGCATGTCGATGAGTATGACAACCGGCAGGAGCCATAGGAGTTGTCTTAATTTATTGTATGACCTGCGTGTCAATGAACAACGCCATGTAATTACTTTACTTCATTGCTAAACCGTTAGCCATAGTAGTAGAAGTAATAGTTGGTGAGACAACTTCATGGAGACACGATGATGGAGATCATGATGATGGAGATCATGGTGTCATGCCAGTGACGATGATGATCATGGAGCCTCGAAGATGGAGATCAAAAGGAACAAAATGATATTGGCCATATCATGTCACTTTTTGATTGCATGTGATGTTTATCATGTTTATGCATCTTATTTGCTTAGAACGACGGTAGTAAATAAGATGATCCCTCATTAAAAATGCAAGAAAGTGTTCCCCTAAGCGTGCACCGCTATGAAAGTTCGTTGTTTCAAGCACCACGTGATGATCGGGTGTGATAGATTATAACGTTCACATACAACGGGTGTAAGCCAGATTTACACACGTGAAACACTTAGGTTGACTTGACGAGCCTAGCATGTACAGACATGGCCTCGGAACACAAGAGATCGAAAGGTCGAGCATGAGTCGTATGGTAGATACAATCAACATGAAGATGTTCACCGATGACTAGTCCGTCTCACGTGATGATCGGACACGGCCTAGTTGACCCGGATCATGTAATCCCTTAGATGACTAGAGGGATGTCTATCTGAGTGGGAGTTCATAAGATGAACTTAATTATCCTGAACATAGTCAAAAGATCTTTGCAAATTATGTCATAAGCTCGCACTTTAGTTCTACTGTTTAGATATGTTCCTAGAGAAAATTTAGTTGAAAGTTGATAGTAACAATTATGCGGACTGGGTCCATAAACTGAGGATTGTCCTCATTGCTGCGTAGAAGGCTTATGTCCTTAATGCACCGCTCGGTGTGCTGAACCTCGAACGTCGTCTATGGATGTTGCGAACATCGACATACACGTTTGATAACTACGTGATAGTTCAAGAATGTTAAGCGGTTTAGAGTTGAGGCATCAAGACGATTTGAACGTCATGAAACATATGAAATGTTTCGAGGGCTGAATTGGGATTTCGGGCTCGTGCCACGTCAAGAGGTATAAGACCTCCGACGAGTTTCTTAGCCTGCAAACTAAGGGAGAAAAGCTCAACCGTTGAGCTTGTGCTCAGATTGTCTGAGTACCACAATCACTTGAATCGAGTGGGAGTTAATCTTCCAGATGAGATAGTGATGTTTCTCCAAAGTCATTGCCACCAAGCTACTAGAGCTTTGTGATGAACTATAACATATCAGGGATAGATATGATGATCCTTGAAATATTCGTAATGTTTGACACCGCAAAAGTAGAAATCAAGAAGGAGCATCAATTATTGATGGTTAGTGAAACCACTAGTTTCAAGAAGGGCAAGGGCAAGAAGGGATACTTCATGAAAGGGCAAATCAGCTGCTGCTCTAGTGAAGAAACCCAAGGTTGAACCCAAACCCAAGACTAAGTGCTTCTGTAATAAGGGGAACAGTCACTGGAGCAGAATTACCCTAGATACTTGGTAGATGAGAAGGCTGGTAAGGTCGATAGAAGTATATTGGATATACATTATGTTAATGTGTACTTTACTAGTACTCCTAGTACCACCAGGGTATTAGATACCGGTTCGGTTGCTAAGTGTTAGTAACTCGAAATAAAAGGCTGCGGAGTAAACGGAGACTAGCTAAAGGTGAGCTGGCGATATGTGTTGGAAGTTTTTCCAAGCTTGATGTGATCAAGCATCGCACGCTCCCTCTACAATCGAGATTGGTATTAAACCCAAATAATTGTTATTTGGTGTTTGCGTTGAGCATGGACATGATTGGATTATGTCTATCACAATACGGTTATTCATTTAAGGAGAATAATGGTTACTCTGTTATTTGAATAATACCTTCAATGGTCTTGCACCTAAAATGAATGGTTTATTGAATCTCGATCGTAGTGATACACATGTTCATGCCAAAAGATATAAGATAGTAATGATAGTACCACCTACTTGTGGCACTACCATGTAAGTCATATTGGTATAAAACGCATGAAGAAGCTCCATGTTGATGGATCTTTGGACTCACTCATTTTTGAAAAGTTTGAGACATGCGAACCATGTCTATTGGTGTATATGCATGAAGAAACTCCATGCAAATGGACCGTTTGGACTCACTTGATTTTGAATCACTTGAGACATGCAAATCATACCACATGGGCAAGATGACTGAAAGCCTCGTTTTCCGTAAAATGGAACAAGAAAGCGACTTGTTGGAAGTAATACATTTTGATGTGTGCAGTCCAATGAGTGCTGAGGCACGCAGTGGATATTGTTATGTTCTTACTTCACGGATGATTTGAGTAGATACTGAGTATATTTACTTGATGAAACACAAGTCTGAATTATTGAATGGTTCAAGTAATTTCAGAGTGAAGTTTAAGATCTTCGTGACAAAAGGAAAAAATGTCTATGATATGATCATAGAGATGAATATCTGAGTTACGAGTTTTGGCACGCAATTAAGACATTGTGGAAATTGTTTCACAATTAATACCGCCTGGAACACCATAGTGTGATTGTGTGTCCGAACATCATAGTTGCACCCTATTGGATATGGTGCATACCATGATGTCTCTTATCGAATTACCACTATGGTTCATGGGTTAGGCATTAGAGACAACCGCACTCACTTTAAATAGGGCACCACGTAATTCCGTTGAGACGACACCGTATGAACTATGGTTTGGAGAAACCTAAGTTGTCGTTTCTTAAAAGTTTGGGGCTGCGACGCTTATGTGAAAAAGGTTTCAGGCTGATAAGCTCGAACCCAAAGCGGATAAATACATCTTCATAGGACACCCAAAACAGTTGGGTATGCCTCATGTCTCAGATCCGGAAGCAAAAGAGATTGTTTCTAAAATCGGGTCCTTTCTCGAGGGGGGCAAGTTTCCCCCCTCTCCCCCCCTTGGCCGCACCCTAGATGGGTTTTGGGGCTGCCGCCACCCCTAGGGAGGGAACCCTAGATGGGGGCGCAGCCCCTCCCCTTCCCCTATATATACTTGAGGTATTGGGGGCTGCAAACACAAGAGTTTTGACCTCTCCCTAGCGCAGCCCTACCTCTCTTCCTCCTCCTCTCCCGTGGTGCTTGGCGAAGCCCTGTGGGATTGCGATGCTCCTCCACCACCACCACGCCGTCGTGTTGCTGCTGGACGGAGTCTTCCCCAACCTCTCCCTCTCTCCTTGCTGGATCAAGGCATGGGAGATGTCACCGGGTTGCATGTGTGTTGAACGCGGAGGTGCCGTCCGTTCGGCACTAGGATCATCGGTGATTTGGATCACGACGAGTACGACTCCATCAACCCCGTTCACTTGAACGCTTCCGCTTAGCGATCTACAAGGGTATGTAGATGCACTCCCCTTTACCTCGTTGCTAGATTACTCCATAGATTGATCTTGGTGATGCGTAGAAAATTTTGAATTTCTGCTACGTTCCCCAACACTTTCTTCATGACTTATACAAGTTCCTCATACTATGAGAATATGCAACTCCCGAATACCGGAGGAACACTTTGTGTGCTACTAAATATCACAAAGTAAAAGGGTGATTATAAAGGTGCTCTATAGGTGTCTCTGAAGGTGTTTTTTGGGTTGGCATAGATCGAGATTAGGATTTGTCACTCCATGTTTTGGAGAGGTATCTCTGGGCCCTCTCGGTAATACTCATCACTATAAGCCTTGCAAGCATTGTAACTAATGAGTTAGTTGCGGGATGAAGTATTACGGAACGAGTAAAGAGACTTTCCGGTGACGAGATTGAACTAGGTATTGAGATACCGACGATCGAATCTTGGGCAAGTAACATACCGATGACAAAGGGAACAACATATGTTGTTATGCGGTTTGACCGATAAAGATATTCATAGAATATGTAGGAGCCAATGTGAGCATCCAGGTTCCGCTATTGGTTATTGACCGGAGATGTGTCTCGGTTGTTGAGGGAGTCCTGGACTAAGGGTTTCTCGGACAGCCGGACTATATACTTTGGCCGGACTGTTGGACTATGAAGATACAAGAGACTTCGTCCTATGTCCGGATGGGACTCTCCTTTGCATGGAAGGCAAGCTTAGCGATTCAGATATGTAGATTCCTTTCTCTATAACCGACTTTGTACAACCCTAGTCCCCCCGGTGTCTATATAAACCGGAGGGTTTAGACTTCTAGGGTTTTACCCACAACAATCATAACCTCATAGGCTAGACTTCTAGGGTTTAGCCATTACGATCTCGTGGTAGATCAAATCTTTTAATATTCATATTCATCAAGATCAATCAAGCAGGAAGTAGGGTATTACCTCCATAGAGAGGGCTCGAACCTGGGTAAACATTGTGTCCCCCACATCCTGTTACCATTAGCCTTAGACGCATAGTTCAGGACCCCCTACCTGAGATCCGCCGGTTTTGACACTAACATTGGTGCTTTCATTGAGCAGATCTTGATCAGCTTGAAGTTGCTGCTGCTTCTTTTTAGGCTTCTTGCAGTAGCAAAGAGCTGACGCTTAAAGCGTTCCTGTTCAGCGGGCTCCACGGGCACGATGAAATCTTTGTCATCGAGGCTCACCTCGTCCTCGGAGAGCGGAAGGTAGATGCTATCCTCCGAGTCTTTGTTCATGGCCTGTTCGCGAGGGCTGACTCGCCCATCCCCTTGTTCGGCCGCCTTATGCAGCTCGACCAGCTGTTTTAGCTGGTCGCTAAAGGGCACTGGATGTTCTGGTCCAAGGTATTGAGACCATAACAGCTTCTTCGTAGAGCTCCCTTCTTTGGCTTGATAGAATTCTACAGCGTCTGATATGCTGCGCGGTGGATCCGCAAATGCCCCTGGAGAACTCCAAATCCGGGTCAGTAAACGGAACCTTTCCTTCAAATATTTGCTCTGCATTATAAAAGCCTTACCCGCCGCGATTTTCTTGGCCGCCTGGATCTCCTGAATGGCGCTCTGGGCTTCGGCTCGGGCATCTTGTGCGCTCTGGCGGGCCTTTGCAAGTTCGGACTCACGTTCCTTAAAATCGCGCTCCAAGGACTCGTACTTCTTGACAGTGTCCTGAAGCTCTTGCTGGACCTCGCTAACCCGGGCCTCCTACTTCTCGCACGCGGCATGTTCATTGGCCGCTTTGTCCTCGGCCTCGACCAATGCCTAATTGAGGGCCGCTACTTCGGCTGTGGCCCCTAATAAAGTTCATGACACTTTAGTCAGCACGAACCATTCATCCTTCCTAAATATACGCACAGGTTACTACATACCTTGGCTATCCTCCAGCTGCTTATTCACATGGCCGAGCTCTTCCTCGGCCCGCTCTAGATTCTGCTTAAGTCCGGAGACTTCCGCAGTGTGAGCGGTCGCAGCCAGCAGTGATGCCTGCTTATTCACATAGACATATGAGATTAGACTCCTGCGAAAAATTATTTGATCCTCTGTTTGGCTTTTCTTTCCGAACACCGGACAGAGCATCAGGGGCTACTGTCTATACTATGACATTCTTTTTACAATTATATTACTTACCTCAAAGCCTGTTAGAAGGTTAGTGTAGGCTTCGATCAGTCCGCTTTTGTCGGACTGGATCTTCTCAATCACCGTACTCATAAGAGTGCGGTTTTCTTCAACATTGGAAGCGCCTCGCAGTGCTTCCAGCAATCTATCTGGTGCCTCTGGATGGACAGAGGTCACCGATGGAGTTGGCTCGCCCCCCCCTTCGAAAGAGGCGGCCTGCCGGAGTATGGAGCCACATGGACCTCCGGAGCTGTATTCGGCTGGGGGCCGAATTGGATACGACCCCCATCGTCAGTGTCCATGGGGATTTGCTCCCCCATGGGTTCGGCAGCCGTGGTCTCATCCTCCGACACCACCGGGACGGCCTCTTGAGCCTCTCCCTGGCCTGGGATTCTTCGAGACAACACCTCGGTGTTGACCACGGCCTTGGGTGAGGAGGCCGTCGGAAGGGACTCATTGTCCATTGCCAACGGGTCCAGCGACCCCTCCGAAGAGGAGGATAGCTCGATGCTGGACTGGGCCGGACTGCAGGTGCATGATTCAGCACGTTAAAAACAATAAAGTAAAAAGGCCGGCTATATTACCGTGTCCAGACACTTACGATTTGGCCTGGGGCTTGTCCCTGGGCTCCCACTCTGAGCTGTTGTTGGTGGCCGTTGTGGAGTTGTCCGGAAGGGAAGGCTTCCCCTTCTTGGATGACTTGGCCTCCAGGTGCATGGAGGCTGTCCTCTTCTTTCTCCCCCTGCAGGGGGGAATGGATCTCTTCTTCTTCCTCATCCTCTTCCCCGTCGTCTTCAACGACAGAGGAGCGATCCTCTTTGTCTTTGGACATTGCATCCGAAGCACCCTTGCGACGGAGACCATCTCTGGTCCCCTTGGGCTTCTTTTTGGCCTTCTTCTCCGGCACCTCATAAGGCACCAAAAATAGCATCATTGTCAGAAGCGGGGTTTCTCGGTCTTCGGGGAGCGGAGCCGGACAGTTAATCCGCTTCGCTATCTCTCTCCAGGCCTGAAAAAATTGGTAGGGAGGCTTAGATTCCTTCTTCACATATGCCAGTAAAGGGTATACCTTGAAAACATGGAGGAACTTACCGGGTTAGCCTGGCGTTTCGAGCTAAACCCTAGATCCTCGATCGTGGGCGGTGGTGTCTCGCCGGCCTTGAAGAGCACCTTCCAGATGTCTTCGTGCATTGTGCCGAAGAGCTCTAGTAGTGTCTGGTGCTTGGTCGGATCGAACTCCCACAAATTGCAAGTCCGGCGTTGGCACGGAAGGATCCGGCGAATGAGCATAATCTGTATCACGTTGACGAGCTTGATTCTCTTGTATATCATGTTCTAGACGCACGTCTGGAGCCCTGTCAGCTCGTCCGAAGAGCCCCAGGCTAGGCCCTTCTCTTGCCAGGAGGTGAGCCGCATCGGGACTCCAGATCGGAATGCGGGGCCGCCGCCCAATTGGTGTCGCGCGGCTCGGTGACCTAGAACCACCCCGATTGCCACCCCTTTACAGTCTCCACAAAGGAACCTTCGGGCTAGGTGACATTGGGCATCTTGCCCACCATGGTGCCTCCGCACTCCGCTTGTTGGCCGCTCACCACCTTTAGCTTCACATTGAAGGACTTCCGCCATAGGCCGAAGTGAGGTGGGATGCGGAGGAAGGCCTCGCACATGACAATAAATGCCGAGATGTTGAGGATAGAGTTGGGGGCCAAGTCATGGAAGTCTAGCCCGTAGTAAAACATCAGTCCGCGGACGAACGGATGGAGGGGGAATCCCAGCCCGCGGACGAAGTGTGTGAGAAACACCACCCTCTTCTGGGGCTCCGGGGTATGGACGATCTATCCCTTGGCCGGAAGTCAATGAGCGATTTCCTTGGCGAGGTATCCGGCCTCCCGGAGCTCCTTGATGTCCTTCTTCGTGATGGAGGAGGCCATCCACTTGCCTCCAGCTCCGGATCCGGACATGATTGGAGTGCTTTTTTGGGAGGAGAAGGCAAGAGCTTGGACGCTGGAGCTCGAGAATGTATGGCCAGAGGAAGGAGAAGGCGTGGGTGAACAAGGATGAATCCTTATCCCTTTATAAAGGCAGTAAAAGTCATGCGCCTCCCTGCTCGCCTTAAAATCCACCTATTCCCCAAGCGCCGTGTAGATGACACGGTTGGGTTACCCATGCCCGTATTGATGAGAATCCCGTGATAAGGGGACACGATCTCTGCTTTGACAAGACGTGTCAGTGAAACCGCACCTCGAAATACGGAGCGGCAGGCTAAAAACGGTTCGAATAATGACCGGGTAGTGGCGTGATGTCACGCTACGAAAAGTTGTCAGCGGATTGGACTCGTGACATATTATACTCTCTACAGTTGTGTGTGGTACTTGTTTTGCAGAACCGGACACATTTTCTATGTTCGGAAGACTATGTTGGAGTATTCGAAGAAGGAACCCGCCTTGCAATGTCGAAGACAATCTGTGCGCCGGACTCATCGTCATTGAAGCCTGGTTCAGGGGCTACTGAGGGAGTCCTGGACTAAGGGGTCCTCGGACAGCTGGACTATATACTTTGGTCGGACTGACTGTTGGACTATGAAGATGCAAGATAGAAGACTTTGTCCCGTGTCCGGATGGGACTCTCCTTTGCGTGGAAGGCAAGCTTAGCGATTCGGATATGTAGATTCCTTTCTCTGTAACCGACTTTGTACAACCCTAGTCACCCCCCCCCCCGGGTCTATATAAACCGGAGGGTTTAGACTTCTAGGGTTTTACCCACAACAATCATAACCTCATAAGCTAGACTTCTAGGGTTTAGCCATTATGATCTCGTGGTAGATCAACTCTTGTAATACTCATATTCATCAAGATCAATCAAGCAGGAAGTAGGGTATTACCTCCATAGGGAGGGCCCAAACCTGGGTAAACATTGTGTCCCCCGCCTCCTATTACCATTAGCCTTAGATGCACAGTTCGGGACCCCCTACCCCAGTCCGCCGGTTTTAACACCGACAGTCATGTCTACATAGTTCTCGAACTCGTAGGGTCCACACACTTAACGTTCGATGACGATATGTATTATGAGTTATGTGTTTTTGATGACTGAAGTTTGTTCGGAGTCCCGGATGAGATCACGGACGTGACGAGGAGTCTCGAAATGGTCGAGACATAAAGATTGATATATTGGAAGGTTATATTCAGACACCGGAAGGGTTCCGAAGTGTATCGGGTATTTTTGGGAGTACCGGGAGGTTACCGGAACCCCCCCGAGAGTCTATGGGCCTTAATGGGCCCTAGTGGAGATAGGAGGCAGCAATAAAGTGGTGGTGCACGCCCCCTAGGCCCAAACCGAATTGGTTTAGGGTTTGGGGGGCCGACCCCCCCTTTCCTTCTTCTCTCCTCCTCCTTCCTCTGTTTCCTAAGAGGAATAGGAAAGGGGGGAGCCAAACCTACATGGAGTAGGACTCTCCCCCTTGGGCGCGCCTCCTCCTGGCCCGCCTCCTCCTCCCTTCCTCCTTTATATACGTGGGGAGGGGGCACCCAAAGACACAACAGACAACACAAGTTGATCTTTTAGCCGTGTGCGGTGCCCCCTCCACAGTTACACACCTCGATCATACTGTTGTGGAGCTTAGGCGAAGCCCTGCGCCAGTAGCATCATCATCACCCTCGCCACGCCGTCGTGCTGACGGAACTCACCCTCGGCCTCAACTGGATCAAGAGTACGAGGGACGTCATCAAGCTGAACGTGTGCTGAACGGAGGTGCGTACGTTCAGTACTTGGATCGGTCGGATCATGAAGATGTACGACTACATCGACTGTGTTTTCATTACGCTTCCGCTTTCGGTCTACGAGGGTACATGGACACACTCTCCCCTCTCGTTGCTATGCATCACATAGATAGATCCTACATGATCGTAGGAATTTTTTTGAAATTACCGCGTTCCCCAACAGTGGCATCCGAGCCAGGTTTATGCCTAGATGTTATATGCATGAGTAGAACACAAAGAGTTGTGGGCGATAATAGTCATACTTCTTACCAACATGCCATACTTTGATTCGACGGTATTGTTGGATGAAGCGGCTCAGACCGACATTACGCGTACGCTTACACGAGACTGGTTCTACCGATGTGCTTCGCACATAGGTGGCTGGTGAGTGTCTATTTCTCCAACTTTAGTTGAATCGAGTGTGGCTACGCCCGGTCCTTGTTGAAATTTAAAACAGCACACAAATCATTGTGGTTTTGATGCGTAGGTAAGAATGGTTCTTGCTAGAAGCCCGTAGCAGCCACGTAAAACTTGCAACAACAAAGTAGATGACGTCTAACTTGTTTTTGCAGGGCTTTTTTGATGTGATATGGTCAAGGCATGATGTGATATAATTGTTGTATGAGATGATCATGTTTTGTAACAAAGTTATCGGCAACAGGCAGGAGCCATATGGTTGTCGCTTTATTGTATGTAATGCAATCACCATGTAATTGTTTTACTTTATCACTAAGCGGTAGCGATAGTCGTAGTAACAATAGTTGGCAAGATGACAACGATGCTATGATTGAGATCAAGGTGTCACGCCAGTGACATTGGAGATCATGATGATGCTTCCGTGACGGAGATCATGAGCACAAGATGATGATGGCCATATCATGTCACATATTTTGATTGCATGTGATGTTTATCCTTTATGCATCTTATTTTGCTTAGTACGGCGGTAGCATTATAAGATGATCCCTTACTAAATTTCAAGGTACAAGTGTTCTCCCTGAGTATGCAGCATTGCTACAGTTCTTCGTGCTGAGACACTACGTGATGATCGGGTGTGATAGGCTCTACGTTCACATACAATGGGTGCAAGCCAGTTTTGCACACGCCGAATACTTGGGTTAAACTTGACGAGCCTAGCATATGCAGATATGGCCTCGGAACACTGAGACCGAAAGGTCGAGTGTGAATCATATAGTAGATATGATCAACATAGTGATGTTCACCATTAAAAACTACTCCATCTCACGTGATGATCGGACATGGTTTAGTTGATTTGGATCACGTGATCATTTAGATGACTAGAGGGATGTCTATCTAAGTGGGAGTTCCTAAGTAATATGATTAATTGAACTTCAATTTATCATGAACTTAGTCCTGATAGTATTTTGCAAATTATGTTGTAGATCAATAGCTCGCGTTGTAGCTTCCCTTTATTTTTGATATGTTACTAGAGAAAAATAAGTTGAAAATGATAGCATCAATGATACGGACTGGGCCCGTGATCTGAGGTTTATCCTCATTGCTACATAGAAGAATTATGTCCTTGATGCACTGCTAGGTGACAGACCTATTGCAGGAGTAGAGCAGACATTATGAACGTTTGGCTAGCTCAATATGATGAATACTTGATAGTTTAGTGCACCATGCTTTATGGCATAGAATCGGGACTTCAAAGACGTTTTGAACGTCATGGACCATATGAGATGTTCCAAGAGTTGAAGTTAATATTTCAAGCAAATACCCGAGTTGAGAGATATGAAGCCTCTAACAAGTTCTATGGCTAAAAGATAGAGGAGAATAGCTCAAGCAATGAGCATGTGTTCAGATTGTCTGGGTACTACAATCGCTTGAATCAAGTGGGAGTTAATCTTCCAGATAAGATAGTGATTGACAGATTTCTCTAGTCACCATCACCAAGTTACTGGAACTTCATGATGAACTATAGTATGCAAGGGATGATGAAAACTATTCCCGAGCTCTTCGTGATGCTGAAATCGACGAAGGTAGAAATCAAGAAAGAGCATCAAGTGTTGATGATTGACAAGACCACTAGTTTCAAGAAAATGGCAAAGGGAAAGAAAGGGAACTTCAAGTAGAATGGCAAGCAAGTTGTCACTCCCGTGAAGAAGCCCAAAGTTGGACCAAAGCACTGGCGAGTGCTTCCTTTGCAAAGGAAATGGTCTTTGGAAGCGAAATGCCCTGAATATTTGGTAGATAAGAAGGATGGCAAAGTGAACAAGGGTATATTTGATATACATGTTATTGATGTGTACCGTACTAGTGTTTATAGTATCCCCTGGATATTTGATACTTGTTTGGTTGCTAAGATTAGTAACTCGAAACAGGAGTTACAGATAAGCAGAGACTAGTGGAGGGTGAAGTGACGATGTGTGTTGGAAGTGGTTCCAAGATTGATATGATCATCATCGCACACTCCCTATACTTTCGAGATTAGTGTTGAACCTAAATAAATGTTATTTGGTGTTTGCGTTGAGCATAAATATGATTAGATCATGTTTATTGCGATACGATTATTCATCTAAGACATAGAATAAATTGTTATTCTGTTTACATGAATAAAACCTTCTATGGTCATACACCCAATGTTGATGGTTTATTGAATCTTGATCGTAATGATACACAGATTCATAATATTGATGCCAGAAGATGCAAAGTTGATAATGATAGTGCAACATATTTGTGGCACTGCCGTTTGGGTCATATCGGTGTAAAGCGCATGAAGAAACTCCATAAAGATGGATTTTTGGAATCACTTGATTATGAATCATTTGATGCTTGCGAACCGTGCCTTATGGGCAAGATGACCAAAGCTCCGTTCGCCAGAACAATGGAACGAGCTAGTAACTTATTGGAAATAGTACATACCGATGTATGCGGTCCAATGAGTGTTGATGCTCGTGGCGGGTATCGTTATTTTCTAACCTTCACATATGATTTGAGCAGATATGGGTATATCTACTTAATGAAACACAAGTCTGGAACATTTGAAAAGTTCAAAGAATTTTAGAGTGAAGTGGAGAATCATCGTAACAAGAAAATAAAAGTTTCTACGATCTAATCATGGAGGAGAATATTTGAGTTACGAGTTTGGCCTTCATTTAAAACAATGTGGAATAGTTTCATAGCTCGTGCCACCTGGAATACCACAGCGTAATGATGTGTCCGAACGTCGTAACCGCACTTTATTGGATATGGTGCGATCTATGATGTCTCTTTCCAGGATACCACTATCGTTTTGGGGTTATGCATTAGAGACAGCTACATTCACGTTAACCAGGGCACCATCAAAATCCGTTGAGACGATGCCTTATGGAACTATGGTTTGGCAAGAAACCAAAGTTGTCGTTTCTTAAAGTTTGGGGCTGCGATGCTTATGTGAAAAAGCTTCAACCTGATAAGCTCGAACCCAAATCGGAGAACTGCGTCTTCATAGGATACCCAAAAGAAATTGTTGGGTACACCTTCTATCACAGATCCGAAGGCAAGATATTCATTGCTAAGAATGGATCCTTTCTAGAGAAGGAGTTTCTCTCGAAAGAAGTGAGTGGGAGGAAAGTAGATCTTGATGAGGTAATTGTACCTTCTCCCGAATTGGAAAGTAGTTCATCACAGAAATCAGTTCTAGTGATTCCTACACCAATTAGTGAGGAAGATAATGATGATGATCATGAAACTTCAGATCAAGTTACTACAGAACCTCGTAGGTCTTCCAGAGTACGGTCCACACCAGAGTGGTATGTACTCCTATTCTGGAAGTCATGTTACTAAACCATGATGAACCTACGAACTATGAGGAAGCGATGATGAGCCCAGATTCTGCGAAATGGCTTGAGGCCATGAAATTTGAGATGGGATCCATGTATGAGAACAAAGTGTGGACTTTGGTGGACTTGCCCGATGATCGGCAAGCCATATTAAATAAATGGATCTTCAAGAGGAAGACGGACACTGATAGTAGTGTTACTATCTACAAAGCTTGACTTGTCGCAAAAAGGTTTTTCAACAAGTTCAAGGTGTAGACTACAATGAGATTTTCTCAACTGTAGTGATGCTTAAGTCTGTCCGAATCATGTTAAGAAATTGCCACATTTGATGAAATCTGGCAAATGGATATCAAAACTGCATTCCTTAAATGGATATTTTTTAGAAGAGTTGTATATGATGAAACCAGAAAGTTTTGTCGATCCAAAGTGTGCTAACAAAGTGTGCAAGCTCCAGCGGTCCATTTATGGACTGGTGCAAGCCTCTCAGAGTTGGAATAAACGCTTTGATAGTGTGATCAAAGCATATGGTTTTATACAGACTTTTGGAGAAGCATGTATTTACAAGAAAGTGAGTGGGAGCTTTGTAGCATTTCTAATATTATATATGGATGACATATTGTTGATTGGAAATGATATAGAATTTCTTGATAGCATAAAGGGATACTTGAATAAGAGTTTTTCAATGAAAGACCTCGGTGAAGCTACTTACATATTGGGCATCAAGATCTATAGAGATAGACCAAGACACTTGATAAGATTTTTCAATGAGTAAATACCTTGACAAGTTTTTGAAAGAGTTCAAAATGGATCAGTCAAAGAAAGAGTTCTTGCCTGTGTTACAAGGTGTAAAGTTGAGTAAGACTCAAAGCCCGACCACGGCAGAAAATAGAAAGAGAATGAAAGTCATTCCCTATGCCACAGTCATAGGTTCTATAAAGTATGTTGTGCTGTGTACCAGACCTACTGTGTACCCTTCCCTGAGTTTGGCAAGGGAGTACAATTTTGATCTAGGAGTAGATCACTGGACAGCGGTCAAGATTATCCTTAGTGAGGACTAAGGAAATATTTCTCGATTATGGGGGTGATAAAAGAGCTCGTCGTAAAGAGTTACATCGATACAAGCTTTTACACCGATCCAGATGACTCTAAGTCTCAATCTGGATACATATTGAAAGTGGGAGCAATTAGCTAGAGTAGCTCCGTGCAGAGCATTGTAGACATAGAATATTTGCAAAATACATACGGCTCTGAATGTGACAGACCCGTTGACTAAATTTCTCTCACGAGCAAAACATGATCACACCTTAGTACTCTTTGGGTGTTAATCACATAGCGATGTGAACTAGATTATTGACTCTAGTAAACCCTTTGAGTGTTGGTCTCATGACGATGTGAACTATGGGTGTTAATCGCATAAGATAAGAATATTGGTGTTAAATCACATGGTGATGTGAACTAGATTATTGACTCTAGTGCAAGTGGGAGACTGAAGGAAATATGCCCTAGAGGTAATAATAAAGTTATTATTTATTTCCTTAATTCATGATAAATGTTTATTATTCATGCTAGAATTGTATTAACCGGAAACTTAGTACATGTGTGAATACATAGACGAAACTTATAGTCCCTAGTACGCCTCTACTTGACTAGCTCGTTAATCAAAGATGGTTATGTTTCCTAACCATAGACATGTCACTACTAGGGAAAACCCTAGCAGTAGCGCGTGTTTTGTGCCCACTAGTAGCGCGGGTGGCCGCGCTACTAATAAGGCGCTTCACTATTGCTTAGCGAACGCAGCGTGACATCACGCGCCATGCTAGGACAAATAACTGCGGCGCTTGTTCACTACCGCGCTACTGCTAAGGTATCTACTTGCAGCGTGTTTTCTTTCCATCGCTACTAGTATTTTTTTTAAAAAAAAATATTTTTAGTGTATTTATGCGCCATCATACAAATATTGGTACAATACCAGCTGTTATGAGGTTTACATCATTATGTCCATAACAGTGTATTAAATGAAGGTGGATTAGGTTCAAGTGGAGGCAATATGTAGTGCATGTCAAAAGTATACTACTAATCCAAACTTGATCTAGTTTGGACTAGTACTACTTTCGATGTGCACAACATGTTGCCTCCACTTGAATCTAATCCGCCAGCACAAGCTATTTAATCATCATCATAGTCATTACCACCAACAGTATTTATTTAATCAGCACTAACACTAGCTAATAATAATCATCATAGTCATTACCACCAACACTAGCTATTTTATCATCATAGTAATAGTGTAGCACATCATCATCCTCAAACTCATTTCTAGCTAGCTAATCACTCCTGCTGCTCTCTCTTAGGTAAAATAACATAAAACATATATAGCTCTCCTCCTCGATCAAACTGGAGCATGCAGATGAACCTGTCTCCTAATCGTGGGTAGCGCATCTGCTTGCTGGCCCCTAGTACTTCTCTGTGCTCCCCCATCACATATTTGGTCCAGTCTTGCACTATTAAGCATCCGTCGCTAATCTTGAATGCACTAAAGTAATCAGAGGATATCTTGGCGTGGTGATAATACTCATGGTACCTTTAGTCTCGATACCATAAGGCACAACATTCATTAGGAGTCCCTGTTGAAGAACATCGTACGGTAACATACTTAGCAATGAAGTTTAGCTTCAAAAATAATGTATGGAAAAGATGCACCGATGACAAATAGTAAAAATCTTACCATCCTTCCTAAATAGATGTGACCGTAGTTCATTACGAACACTATTGGTCGCACATTTTCAGTACTAACATTTCTAAATGCAGGAAGAAAATTTGTCTTGACAGTATCAAGATCCTCAAGCCATGAAACATAATGGTGAGCTCCTCGCAGATTGAGTTCAGCCCGGACACGATACGGTCCCGTCTACCAAGTATTTGGACATATTTGCTTGCACGGAAATAAGTCGACAATACAAATTAGTTGTCAACTATTTTTGAATAAACAATATCAAAGACATAAATATGGTTGAGAAACTTACATAATGGTATAATGGAGGCATTTGCACATCGACCCGGATGTCGGTATTACCTTCAATATCATCTTCGGACGAATATCAAAGGTGATAACCATATCGAGCTCAAATGCATAAGTCTTGCATAGTGCTCGCCATGTTTTGCATCCAAAATAGGTGTAGTCGTCTGAATTGTATAACTTCGCATGGAAAATATAACCATGCTCGGTCTTCAAGTAAACTTTCTTTTCCTCCAAACTATGATTGAAACCTATCTTATCCAATACAAAAACTCTTACATGGCAGGGGATATGCTAGTAGATAGTAAAAAAAATATAAGTTGAAGCAAATGAAGCAGATGTCATGCTTAATTACGAAAAAATACTTGCCGTTGTGACTTACTGTATCCACTTGAAGTTCTCGCCCGACTTGATCTTTCAAGCGCCTATCATCATCTAGGAAGATTTCGTCGCACAGGCCGTGCTCGTCTTCGCAGTATTTGCAAATACAGAAATCCTTCTCGTCGTCAGACATTTCCTATGTTCATAGTTAAAACATTAATTGAAAATCGATCGAAGACAACTACCAAGATACTCAACACACAAATCCGGGGCACTCGATATTTCCTACATATTCTAGCACAAGTCATGCCAAAATTCACGGAAAAATACGACATGACCTTTGCTAAAATAGGACATATCGGCGCTGAAATTTCTTGAACGGAAATGAATCAACACTCCGCAAAACATAGGCCACTCGAAGGTGTAACCTGCAAACATGACCGGCCACTTGGATATTGAGCAACACAAGATATACATTTCAAAATATCTTATAGGACTCAAATTAGCATGCATTCAATAAGCAAAAGTAGATCATCTTATGCGTCAGTACATCGTCGAATATTATCACTAATACATCACGAATAGTGTCATACATATAACATCACTAATACAACTAAAACTCTAGCACACGACGGGTATCGGCGCGGGCGGTGGACACCCACAGAGAAGGCACCATCACGGGATCATAGCTCCAGTGAGATCCCCGGAGAACCTGCCAGGTATTGGAGAACGGCCTGTGCTCCAACGCAAACAAGTAGCAACGGATGAGGGAGTCCTGGACTAGGGGGTGTCCGGACAGCCGGACTATCAATATCCGCCGGACTCCCAGACTACGAAGATAGAAGATTGAAGACTCCGGCTCGTGTCCGGAAGGTACTTTCCTTGGCGTGGAAGGCAAGCTTGGCAATACGGATATGTAGATCTCCTACCATTGTAACCGACTCTGTGTAACCCTAGCCTCTCCGGTGTCTATATAAACCGGAGGGCCTTAGTCCGTAGGACGAACATACATCTCAACAATCATACCATAGGCTAGCTTCTAGGGTTTAGCCTCCTTGATCTCGTGGTAGATCTACTCTTGTACTACCCATATCATCAATATTAATCAAGCGGGACATAGGGTTTTACCTCCATCGAGAGGGCCCGAACACAGGTAAAAACATTGTGTCCCTCGTCTCTTGTTACCATCCGCCTAGACGCACGATTCGAGACCCCTACCGAGATCCGCCGGTTTGACACCGACATTGGTGCTTTCATTGAGAGTTCCTCTGCGTGCGTCACCGATAGGCTCGATGGCATCTTCAACCATCAATGCTGTCGGTGAGACTTTTCTCCCGGACAGATCTTCATATTTGGCGGCTTTGCTGCGGGCAATTCTCTTGGCCATCTGGAGCAGATCGAAGCTACGCCCTGCCGTCAGTCGATTCGAAGCTTAAACTTCACGACCGATGACCGCGGAGACTTGATCTTGACGGACTCGAGCCACGACCAAGCGCGCCTGGCTGTGACGATGGGCATGATTTAGCTCGCCATGGGCGGTGCTTTGGTGGCCTCACTCGGATCCGCTCGGCCACTAGCCTAGAGCCGATTGCCCATATCGAGGGCGGTGGATAGACGCCGCCACGGGGCTTCAACATCCACGGCGATGGGCGAATACCAATCTTGTCCCTGCGAAATTCGTGATCCCGGCGCCGGACTGCTCGCGGACTCCGAGCCTCCGCGCCTACCAATTAATCCGGATTGGGCGCGGTTATGGAATTCACCGCCGCGGACATCTTCCAAGACTTTCGCCTTTTGGCGATATCCACAATTCCTGAAGCATCTCTCGCTATTAGGAGAATCTGGCGGACTATGGCGGGAAGGTTGGAGTTCGGACGATGGAGAAATTGAGCCCACCCACCACCCACTTTGTAGCCACTGTCGAGGATCTAACCGACATGCTAGACTACGACTCCGACGACATCAACGCTATGGACGACGATGCCGGAGACGAACAAGAGCCAGCGCCTACAGGGCACTGGAACGCCACCTCGACATATGATGTATGCATGGTGGATACCCCAAAAGAAGGGGATGGCGAAAAATCAGCGGAGGCAGATTCTCTAAAGAAGCAGCCCAAACGCCGACGCCAAGGCGGCGCGCCAAAATCCCGCCACAAACAAGCATATAGATTCCGCACAGGAAATAACAATACCCCAGATAGTGTCGAAGACAACCTCCTCCAGCAAGACTCAGCGCAGGAGGATGCAGAAGCAAGCCCTCACGAAAGGGCGGCAGATGAAAAAGTTGAGGATCAT
Source organism: Aegilops speltoides (assembly GCA_021437245.1). NCBI lineage: Eukaryota > Viridiplantae > Streptophyta > Magnoliopsida > Poales > Poaceae > Aegilops > Aegilops speltoides. The sequence continues at coordinate 440,263,467 of CM038145.1, read as the reverse complement.
AACTATATACCTCCCTCCGAAGACGAAGCAAGCCTCAATGACGACGAACTCGTCGCGCCCGAGGACCCCGTCGAACAAGAGCTTTTTAAGCGCAGGCTCATCGCCCTGAGAAGAAGCTGAAGAAGGAAAAGCGAAGCTCAAAAGCAGTGGAAGACACGCTCCGAATAAGATGGAGCAAAGTACTCAAAACCGCAGATAAATCGGCAATGGCCACCAATCGAAGAGCTACCCAAGCGTAAGCCGCTTCGATTGACGAGGAGGCCATAGAGCCCCACCGTCAATGGCCTGCCAGTCCATCTACGGACCCAAAAGAAAGCCCCAAGAAGCAAAGCAACACGTCAAGTGTCCGACGATAGCAGCACATACAAGCATGTGGGCGCCAGACACCCACTATGTTTCACCGATGAGGTCTTTGGAACATGAATTCCCAGCAGGGTTTAAACCTATAAACATAGAGGCCTACGATGGAACAACAGACCACAGAGTGCGGATAGAAGATTATATCTGCATATACATATGGCGGAGGAGGCGATCTCACGCCATAAAATATCTACCCTCAAGCTCAAAGGGCCAGCCCGTCATTGGCTCAAAAGCCTCCCGAAAAACACTTGTTGGAAGTTGGGAAGAGCTCGAGGAAGCGTTTAGAGCAAATTTTCAAGGGACCTATGTCCGTCCTCCGGATCTGAGATGATTTAAGTCATATAACTCAACAACCCGGAGAATCAGCGGAAATTCGGAGCAGGTTTCTTACCAAAAAGAACCAAATAGTCGATTGTCCGGACGCTGAAGCCTTAGCAGCTTTCAAGCACAATGTTCGAGACGAATGGCTTGCCAGACACCTCGGTCAAGAGAAACCGAGGACAATGACCGCATTAACAAGCCTCATGACCTGCTTCTGTGCGGGAGAGGATAGCTGGCTAGCAAGAAGCAGCACTAGCAACCCAAGCACATCCGAGATAAGAGATGGAAACGGAAAATCACGGCGCAGAAAGGAGCAGCGCCGGAGTAAAGAGAAAAGCCAAAAGAGCACGGCAGCTAACGCTGGATTCAAAAGCTCGCGGCCAAATCATAAAACTCAGCACCTCAAGGATGACAGTGACGAATTGTCTAACCTACATAAAATTTTGGGTCGGATATGTCAAATCCACAGTACCCGGAAGGCCATAAATCACACCCACGAGGATTGTTGGGTTTTCAAACAGTCCGCCGATTAAACGCCGAACACAAGGGGCTCGACGCGTCAGCGAAGAAGATAAACCCCGCCACGAGGCACGGAAAACAAAAGACTTTCCCACAAGGGGTGAAAGCAATAAACTCACTTCATGTGAGGACACGGAAAAACAGGCGGCACTTTCTAAAGAGCTTCGCACGGTCCAGCCCACGAACCGTGGAGATTGGATATCAAAACCAATCACTTTCGACCACTGGACTACTCGAAGCGTTCAAACGCGGGACGGACTCCCGATATTGAATCCGATAATAGACGGATTACATTCACAAACGTCCTAATGGGCGGAGGCAATGACTTAAACTCGCTATATTCAAACACAATCCGTCGGATGGGGATAGACCCTACCAAAATTCGACACGGCCGCACTTCCTTCAAAGGAGTGGCGCCAGCCCTTACGCCAGTGCAGGCTCGATATTACTAGAAGTCATGTTGGATCGCGAACAACTCTCCACGCGAAAAATTAATTTTTCATATCGTCCCATTTAAAAGTGAATATCAAGCACTGTTGGGACGAAAGGCTTTTGTCCGCTTCAACGCCATACCGCATTACGCGTCCCTTACACTTAAGATGCCCGGTCCACATGGCGCCATTTCAGTGCGAGGGTCACTTAAAGACCCCGGACTCGGATAGACGAATCCGAACTCAGCAGGCTAGGGGCTACCTAGCCGCATACCCTTTTCACAGGGGGCTGCGCGCACAACTGACCGCGGTTTCATATAAACCTTGCTTTAATTATTTATCTTTTGCATATTTTTCGCACGAGCTGTCTCTAAAACTAAAGGTTCCTCTTTTTCTACAGATGAACAACGTGCGCACCCGTCCAGGATAACGGCGCAACGGAGACACAGGCGCAGACGTGCAGTAGGGACCCGTTGCAAGGATTCTTTTCAGATTAAGACCCTGCGTAGACCTTTTTATTACTGTCTCTTGTTGATTCTCCCTTGGCTCCTTCCTATAGCCAAAGCGGAGCCTGACGCTTTGGCATCGGCCGCGTCGAAGACCATGCCCGTGCACGGACACTAGGGGCTTAGGGCATAATTCGCCCATTATTATAAAGTCCGAACACCTTCGGGAGTGTTGGCGTCTCGAGTTAGGCATTATATGCATCAGCTCGAATCATGTCTTTGGTCAAATGTTGGGTTTGCCCGGCTCACGTGTTTTGCTGCCTTACGTTCCGTATCATCGGCTAACGCGGCACCGGAGAACTCTGCGATTGTGCCCGGTTGGCCGGGCGAGCACCTCGATGAAAGCCAAAACTGATCTGTCATGATCTGCGAGAGTCCGGTTAGCCACTTGATCGACTATCGGAATGTTTAGAATTCCCGCTTTGACGAAGGACCGTTTCCGGTCGAGCACATCGCACCGAATCCGGAGATGTGCGGTGTCATCGAGGGCTATATCGTAGCCCCACCCTCGAGCTCCATTGGCTAAGTGAAAGAGATAAAGCATTATAGTCCGGATTGCCTCGTTAAGCTACGCTACCACCTCCTTATAACAGGACCGAGATGTCGGATTAAGTGTGAAAACGCTATTTTTGCGAACACCCCGCACCTTGTGCGAGAAAAGTCAAGACTGCATCTTTCAGGTTATACACAAGTATACTTAAACGGCCGCACAGGAGAAGTTTTACTACTTGAAAGCACAAGTATAAAAAGCATTCATACTATAACCATTGATCTACAAGTTAATGCGTTCAATTGAACATTACATTTTTCGAGCACTGCGACTCTATTACACGAGCGCCACGCATAACTTCCCCGAAATAATGCTCGGCAGGGAGCCGGTCTCCATCCGAACCCTGGGCAGCAACAGCGGTGGCGTCCATCTCCGGACACTGCGCCTTCACACGGGCCAGAGCCATCCGCGCGCCCTCGATGCAGGTCGACCGCTTCATCTCCTTGATATGCGGCACCGCCCCAAGGAATTGCTGCAGTAGGCCGAAGTAGCTCGTCGCCTTGGACCTCTCTGGCCAGACATGGGCCACGATGTCAGTCATAGCCAGTCCGGACAGCCTATTTAGTTCGGCCCACTCGGCCAACCTGTCCGTCAGAGGAAGAGGGCGATCCGGACTGTGGAATTGAGACCAATATAACTCTTCCGTCTCGTGATCCCCTTGGCTCCGGAAGTGCTTAACGGCATCAGCCGCACTCACAGCCAAGTCCATATACGGATCCTCCGAACTCCACAGCCGCTCAAATTGAGCGTACTTGGCATCCATGAACTGGCGCGCGATCGAAAAGGCACGCGGCCGCTATTTCTCCGGCTTGGCGCAGCTCCTCCTTCATAGCCCGCATTGCAGAGCGGGCATCCTTGGCTTCGGCGGTGGCCTTCTTCAGGTCTTCCCGCTCCGATAAGCGCTCCTTTTCAAGAGCCTCATTGCGGTCGGTAGCATCTCTCAATTTCTTGGCCAATTCGGCCACCTCCGCCCTGCTTAGGCAGTGCGCTGCCTTTTCGGCCTTCAACTCTTCGGCCGCCCTCGCGGCAGCCGCGTCACTCCTTCGGGCCTGCTCTTTAGCTAGAGCAAGTTCGGCTCGAAGGCTCTCCGCAGCAGCAGCACTGTCTGTACAAACAGCATATAACTTATCAGAGGCGGGCTTCGACCCACTCAATAAAGCGGCTGCGGAGAATTTATTTACCTTGCGACTCATCAAGTCGCTGGTTGACAAGTGCGATGTCAGCATCTGCCACGTCAAGTTGTCGACTCAATTCGGCAAACTCATTAGTCCGGCTAGCCCCCGGACTATCCGCCACCTGTATCAGAACGGCGGTATTCATTACCTGAGATGTTGAGATTTTGATCCTCGGCACGCTGTCGTTTTCGACAACCTACCGAGTCTCAGGGGCTACTATCTATACAGGGCGCATTTTCTATATGCACAACTGTTAAAAAACAAAGGGGCGCGTCATTTTCGCATACCTCAAATCCCGCCAGCAAGCTCATGGCGGCATTATAATCCGCTTTCAGCGGACGAAATCCTTCAATCACCGACGCATTAACGCACGGTGATCTTCGAAATGGGCGCCTCTCAAGCGAGACTCTTGATTCTCGGCGGACTCGGTGGGTGCGAACTCTCTGGCCCCTCCAGAGTCGGGGACGCCTCTATGACGACACCGGGCTCGCTTTGCCTCATCTCATGGCGCTGCAGACGGAGGCGTATCGCTCTCCATCATCTTCGGAAGAAGGTCTCCCGAGGATGAACTCATCTGAGACGGCTGCAGATCCGAACTGCGATATAAATATTTCGGTTACCTACAGAAGCGTAAATGAAGGTACTTTATTAATTAACTTCCCCTTTTATACTCACGGCTCGTTGGAGAGCTGGTCCCTCGGTGATGACTGCGCGTCCGGATTCTCTCCGGACGCCGGACCCCCCGGTGGGGATTTCTTCCCACGCTTAGGGGCTTTGACCTCCGGATCTTTGGAGGCGGTCCTCTTTTCCCTTTGAAGGGAGGGGTTCTTGGTTCCCTCCTCTTCAGTCGCCCCTTCGGGCAAAATGTTAGCTCCTTTATTTCCCCCGTCGCCCCCCTCTGTGGGCGCAACCTCCAACATTCTGACCAGCACGGGCTCCAGTGCGGTCTCTGGGAGGGGGGCCGGACACCTTATCAGCCTTGATCGCGCCACCCATTCCTGCAAAGAATAAAGGGTCAAGAGACGAACTTTTGAAAGGCATACAAATAGGATGTCCGAACTCTGAGCTATTTACCTGAGTGTCCGGGCGATCGCGGCTTAGGCCTGCGTCCTCGGCCAAATCCGGACACGCCGCCTGCGGTCCGAAGAACAGCTTGTACATCTCCATGGGTGACGCACCCATAAAATGTTGGAGAATACGAGGTCCCTCCGGATTGTACTGCCATAGACGGAGAGGACGACGTTTGCAGGGCGGGAGGTGCCTGATTAGCATAACCTGCATCACCTTGATCAGATCGATCTCCCTCGTTTGGAGATCCCGAATCCGGCCCTGCAGTGAAGGCACGTCCTCGGATGGCCCCCAGTTGAGCCCTTGGTTGACCCACGACATCAGTTGCCGCAGAGGTCCCGGGCGGAAGGAGGGCGGCGGCTTTGCTGCTTGCGCCCTTGGAGCGATGATGTAAAACCACTCCTGCTGCCACAATCCAGTTCCTCTTGGAAGGAACCTTGAGCCACGGGCGTCGGCCTTCTTGCTTATGGTCGCCCGCCACACTCGCTGACGCTCCCCAATCATCTTGGCCCCACTTTGAAGGTCTTCACCATAGGCGAAGTGGGGATGACGCGGAGGAAGGCTTCGCAGACAATGATGAATGCGGAGATTTGGAGGATGGACTCCGGAGCCAAGTCGTGGAAATCCAGCCCGTAGTAGAACAGGAGCCCTCTCACGAAGGGATCCGTCGGGAAGCCTAATCCCCGACGGAGGTGAGATCTGGCAGACGATTCGCCGGGCTCGAGGGCTGGCACGGCCTGCCCTGGGGCAGGTAACCTGTGGGAAACTTCATAGGCCAGGTACTTGGCCTCACGCAACTTCAGTATGTCCTCCTCCGTGGCATCCACCGGCCCTGGAGGTCGGAGCCGGACATCGTTGAGGATCTGAAGCGCTCGAATCTGAAGCTCTGGGTGTTGGGACTAGGAGCGAAGGAAAGATTCGATGCGAGATTAAAGAACCAGGACAGGCCTTGGTCCCCTTATAAAGGGGAAGAAATACCAAGGGCCGTCTCCGTTCCGCTTGAGATTCCCTTCGATAGAGGAGGTGAGGCGACGGGAACGGTTGGGTTACCCACGCACGTATTGATGAGGATCCCGGAATAAGGGGAACACAATCTCTGCCTCGACAAGACGTGCCAAGGAAACCGCTTCGCTAAACGTGCTGAGGTGGAATAGTAAAAAATGAGGGCTTGGCTGCGGTGTGATGTCATGCCGCGTAATACGTCAGCAGATTGAACTAAATGTGTATTTCATTCTCTCTCTACGTTGGAATGTGGAATTTATTTTGCAGAGCCGGACATTATCCTGGTGTTCATTATCTTCTCCGGATTATTCAAGGGAAGAACCCGCCTTGCAATGCCAAACATTATGCACGCCGGACTTATCGTCATTGAAGACCTGGTTCGGGGGCTCTTGAGGAGTCTGGACTAGGGGTGTCCGGACAGCCGGACTATCAATATCCGCCGGACTCCCGGACTCACGAAGATAGAAGATTGAAGACTCGGCTCGTGTCCGGAAGGTACTTTCCTTGGCGTGGAAGGCAAGCTTGGCAATACGGATATGTAGATCTCCTACCATTGTAACCGACTCTGTAACCCTAGCCTCTCCGGTGTCTATATAAACCGGAGGGCCTTAGTCCGTGGGGCGAACATACATCTCAACAATCATACCATAGGCTAGCTTCTAGGGTTTAGCCTCCTTGATCTCGTGGTAGATCTACTCTTGTACTACCCATATCATCAATATTAATCAAGCGGGGCGTAGGGTTTTACCTCCATCGAGAGGGCCCGAACACAGGTAAAAACATTGTGTCCCTCGTCTCTTGTTACCATCCGCCTAGACGCACGATTCGGGACCCCCTACCCGAGATCCGCGGTTTGACACCGACAACGGACGTGCGCGTCCTCCTCATCGACACGGTGGCGCACCACCTCCATGAGTCCTCGAGCCTCTGGATCGCCATCAGCAGCACGCGACCGCCACCAAAGAAGGTTGGTCAACGACAGTGGCTCCTCACCAACTGCGCCCCCGGTGAGTAGCGCCTCTCGGTACCACCCAGTGAGCCCAGTCCGGACATGGCCGATCTGGTCAGCAGGTGTCGTCCTCCGCCGACTCGGCAGCGAGGATCTTGGGATAGTCATCGCCCACGTCGAGGCGGGAAAAATTGCTTTAACTAAAAATCACCTAATTAGTACCTAGTTCTTACTAACTAGTTCTTACTAACTAAATAGAAGAAGGTCAAATTTTACTCGTTTTATTATGCATTACACTAGTGTTTATTCATCATCTAAGAAAACATCACCTAAGAAAAAATCCCAGCATCATCATGATCCAATTCATTTCAACCCATAGATGAACCCTAACTATTTAATGCAACTAAAATTTGAAGAACTCTATCTAGGCAGAGGTAGGGGAGGGAGGAGCAGCGTGCTCACCTCGATCCGGTGCTCTTGGCGAGAGAGGGGCAGGCGGCATCGAGGTCGGGCTTGAGGCGGCGTCCGGCGGTGTTGAGGTCGGGGCGGCGTCCGGGCGGCGTTGAGGTCGAGGCGGGCGGCGTTGAATCCGAGGCAGGGCGGCGAGAGGGTCTTGACGACCACGGCGGCGCAAGAGAGCGGAGTAGTGAGATTTGGGGAAGTGGTCATGGGAAGGACGAGCGTGGTGGTTAAGTCGAAGTAGCGATGCGCGTTCCCGAAACACGCTGCTGCTACATTAGCTTCTGATAGCGTTCTGCGATCTGGCGCTCTTGCTACAACTTTCTCCTTTTTCACTTATTTTTCTTCACACTTTATTTTTTTTCCTTTCACCTTCTTCTATTTCTTTCATTTTCAATTACCTTTCTATTTGTTTTTCATTTAATTTTATATCCCTTAGTAGTAGCGTGTTTAGGGCAAAATGCGCTGCTACAAAGAAAGTAGCAGTAGCGCGGTTCAATGTAGATCGCTAGTACTATGTGTACCATATCAGCTAAGCCGTGAGAATTTTAGTAGTAACGTGTTTTCAGCGATACGCGCTACTGCTACGACATTATCTGCAGCACGGTTTCGGCAGGCTCGTTGCTGCTATTTAGCACTAGCGTGCTTCTTTGACACACGCTACTGCTAAAGTTCTGTGTATAAGGTTTTCCCTAGTAGTGTGTGTTGTCATTTGATGAACGGGGTCACATCATTAGGAGAATGATGTGATGGACATGACCCATCCGTTAGCTTAGCATTGTGATCGTGTCAGTTTCATTGCTACTGCTTTCTTCATGACTTATACAAGTTCCTCATACTATGAGAATATGCAACTCCCGAATACCGGAGGAACACTTTGTGTGCTACCAAATGTCACAATGTAAAAGGGTGATTATAAAGGTGCTCTACAGGTGTCTCTGAAGGTGTTTTTTGGGTTGGCATATATCGAGATTAGGATTTGTCACTCCGTGTTTCAGAGAGGTATCTCTGGGCCCTCTCGGTAATACTCATCACTATAAGCCTTGCAAGCATTGTGACTAATGAGTTAGCGGGATGAAGTATTATGGTACGAGTAAAGAGACTTGCCGGTAACGAGATTGAACTAGGTATTGAGATACCGACGATCGAATCTCGGGCAAGTAACATACCGATGACAAAGGGAACAATGTATGTTGTTATGCGGTTTGACCGATAAAGATCTTTGTAGAATACGTAGGAGCCAATATGAGCATCCAGGTTCCGCTATTTGTTATTGACCGGAGATGTGTCTCGGTCCTGTCTACATAGTTCTTGAACTCGTAGGGTCCGCACGCTTAACGTTCGATGACGATATGTATTATGAGTTATGTGTTTTTGATGACTGAAGTTTGTTCGGAGTCCCGGATGAGATCACGGACATGACGAGGAGTCTCGAAATGGTCGAGACATAAAGATTGATATACCAGAAGGTTATATTCAGACACCGGAAGGGTTCCGAAGTGTATCGGGTATTTTCGGAGTACCGGGAGGTTACCGGAACCCCCCGGGGAGTCTATGGGCCTTAATGGGCCCTAGTGGAGATAGGAGGCAGCGGGCGAGTGGTGGGGCGCCCCCTCCCCCCAGGCCCAAACCGAATTGGTTTAGGGTTTGGGGGGCCAGCCCCCCTTTCCTTCTTCTCTCCTCCTCCTTCCTGCTTCTCCTAATAGGAATAGGAAAGGGGGGAGCCAAACCTACTTGGAGTGGGACTCCCCCCCTCCTTGGGCACGCCTCCTCTTGGCCAGCCTCCCCCCCCCCCTCCTTTATATACGTGGGGAGGGGGCACCCAAAGACACAACAAACAACACAAGTTGATCTTTTAGCCGTGTGTGGTGCCCCCTCCACAGTTACACACCTCGATCATACCGTTGCGGAGCTTAGGCGAAGCCCTGTGCCAGTTGTGTCATCATCACCATCGCCACGCCGTCGTGCTGACAGAACTCACCCTCGGCCTCAATTGGATCAAGAGTACGAGGGACGTCATCGAGCTGAACGTGTGCTGAACGCGGAGGTGCCGTACGTTCGGTACTTGGATTGGTCGGATCGTGAAGACTTACGACTACATCAACCGCGTTGTCATAACGCTTCCGCTTTCGGTCTACGTGGGTACGTGGACACTCTCTCCCCTCTCGTTGCTATGCATCACATAGATAGATCTTGCGTGATAGTAGAACTTTTTTTGAAATTACCGCGTTCCCCAACAAATGTGTCACTGAAGTCTAGTACCAGAATGACTGGAGGTACCTAATAACCACTCATATCCCCAGATGAGAGCAAGAGGGGGAGAATCCTGGTCACATGAGATTAAGTTCTCGTATGTTTTCTAGGAAATAGAGGAAATGGTCTCCCGAATCAGTAAATGTGATTCAACCTCGGGTTGATTGACACCTGACGGATGCGCATCATCCAGAGCCCAACACAGATGTGCACACATTTTTTAAGTGTTGGGACATCGAAACACCTTGACTCTATTGTTATGGGAAATCACAAGGAGTTAAGAGGCGTAATGAGAATTCCACAAATTATATTGATTCATGAGAATTGTATATGAAAGTCTACATATGTCGACATAAATTTCTTCTTCAGAATTACTGAAATCCTTTTGGGCCCTCAACCAAAATCCATGGGGAGTGTTTGTTTGCACTTATATTGATTCAAATGAAAAGAAGCAATTTAGGAAGAGTAGCACTTGCTCATCAAAAGGGAGGTGTTTACCATAGTAAAACCTGCTCCTCATAAGTATCTTCCACAAGGAAGAGAAGTGATTTTTCGTTCAGAAACAAAAATAGATGAGGTGGTGAGAAAGCTAGACTTGTAGCGCAAGGGTTTCCGCAGAGACCTGACATTGGTTACGATGTAGCATACCTTCTCGGTATGAGTGAAATTTTGTTTCGATACTGAATTGGCAATACAAATCCATGTAATTGATGCATGTAGTGCTACTCACATGGATCATTCAGTTTGGATATATATATATATATATATATATATAATATTCCGAATCCAATGATAAATCGCAATATGTTTGTGTGAAGCTTCAGAATTCATTCTATGACTCTAAAGAGGTCGGGGAGTTGTGTGGTACAACCAACTAAGTGAGTTACTCCTTGATAAGGATTATTGTAATACTAATGATTGTTGATGTGTATTCATGAAGATATCCTGAGTTGGGTTTACATCATCTTAGTGATGTGGATGATCTTATCATCAATGTCTATACAAGACATATGAGATACACACAATCATTTTAAGACGGATATTTGGGTCAAACCAAATGATGCCAAGTTTAGCTTGAGCATATTCCCTCGGGAATAAATGTATATCAGTCATCATATATCTAGAAATATTGGAAAAGTTCAATATGGATATATCAAAGACACCTATGGTCATATTATACCTGACATGGATACAAGTCCATTCAGACTGAGGGGAGATGGTGAAGTGATAGTGGACCTGAAGTTCCATGTTTAAATCCCATCGGAGCTCTCCTATACCTTGCAAAATATGTCAGGCTTGACATTATATTTGTTGGCAATATATGGAGAGTGCAATCCCCAACAAAAGGTATAATGGTTGATGTAAGGAATATCCTCAGATATGTCCAAGACACAAAAGGTCTCGACTAATTCCACGGAGGAAAATCAAGATGGGATCATGGTGTTATATCCTCATAGTAGCTAATAGTTTGATCCCAACAGTGTCGTATCAAAGACTGAATTTAGTGGAAGAGTGTTCTGAGAGAAGACTTCAGAATAGACTCTAAATGGGTCCTTCTAGTGATCATTCTGCCGTAATTATTTTATTTGAAGCATGGCAAGATATAGATGGCTTTGCAGAATGACTGGCCACATGTGAGATCATGTGGAGATTCATTGGAATCAGCAATCATTATCAACCAAGATAATGTCACTTGTATTGCTTATGGGTTATATTTATCCCTGTGAACTGTGGAAATGTAAAAGGATAATATGCAAACAAATTATTGTGATATTCACAATGTCTCTATCTACGTTTATATTTTAGAATATGTTTCGTGAAATTGGTGCGAGACAACATTGAGGTTTGCAAAGTTGGGGGGTGGGGGGGTAAAATCCCAAGTTATAACAGGTTGGCGATCTTCGGATCATCCATATTGTACTCTTTTTCTCTTTATGAGTTTTCCATGATGGTTTCTCATATAAGATTTTTAATGAGACAATATAAATACAAGTGTGGATATATGCCATATTAGTTTCTCCTTATATTTTCCCACTGAGTTTTAAAGAACTTTTGATGGCTTATATTATTCTAAGGTTTTTCCTCATTTTTTTCCCACGGGTTTTTGGAGGAATTTTTCAATTTGCAATATACAGATGACGAATTGATCAAGGGGGAGTTTTGAGAAAGAAAACATATGATCAATTGTATGGGAGGGATGCCTCCAAGAAGATGTCTCCCCAACACACCCGTTCATCATGTATATATATGGATCTCGCACATTACAATTGAACGATTGAATCATTTGGACTCTTCATTTATCTCTTTTGCTTTCATTGTACAACATAAAGCTCATTGATGGCCAGAACAGAATGTTAAGCACGTCTATAAACAACGCAAAGTGTGCAGTGCACATTGCATGCACGACCAGCCATGCATATATAATTATATATATTGTTTTGTATATGAATGTATGTATGTATTTTTGAGTCGTAAATTTATAAAATATTACCAACTTTGGCTATTATGGTATATACCAAAATTAATCCGTGTTTTAATTGCATATCGTATTTACAAAAAATATCAATACTGTACAAACCAAAAACCATATAAACCGAGCCTTATAAAAAAAAAATAAACCGAATGCACCGAGTAAGGTTTGGGTGTTTGGTCGGTCGAGTTAACTCTAGCCTTGTCCTCGCCTCGTCGACGACGAAAAACAAACAACCGGGACGCGCCTCGGGCCGACGGAGGAGACATGCGTGCGTAGGACTTGTCGCTTCCCTCCATTTTTCTCTTACGGGAGAGCTCGCTCGCGCTCATCATCATACAGGGCCGACGAACACGCAGCCTAGGTGGGCTCGCGCCTCGGACCGCTCCCGTGGGCTTCCGCTATTTTTCTCCCGCCGGGGCCCTCGGAAACCGTGGGGTCAAAGCCGACACCCCGGCCGAGCCCGAGAAGGCCTGGAAGAAGGCGTCGTCGTCCTCGGGTCGTCGCCGCCTGTCGCGTACGTACGTCCAAGTTCCAACCTCGCACGCGTCGCCGTCCATGTCGTGTGCCGCCTGCCTTTTCTACCTTCATCCCTGCTGTCGTATTCCGACGTGGTGTGGATGTGTGATCATGGCATGCGAAATGTATATAGGCGCAGCCCTCTAGATGTACTACTACCTACGAGATGTCATTTCTGAGAGCTTATACACAGGCTCATAATGCATTTTTCTATGGTACTCGGGCCTTTTAAATAAAAGAATAGACTATGCAGACCCATGTGGTGCTAGAACGAGAGAGTGACGGACGATCTATTGATTGGTGGTCAAGAGCAAGTTGGGTGAAAAGTCAGATCATAGTCAGAGCGTAAATTCTACTCTAATGTTGGCCTAACTGAGACGGCAGAGCACGGGCTCAGAATCTTGTGGAGATGCAATGCACCGGAATCATGCAAAAATAAGCGCACAGTCCAAACATTGTTACTTTTCTTCTCGACGAGCAAGACTCTAAACACGATCAGATCACGGCAAACAGCATTTCCTATTGTCCATTGTTTTATTTATTTTCCTACAAACGTCTTATCTGTTTCAAAAAAAAAAGTCTTTTCTGTTTCAAAAAAAAAGGTTCAGTGCTTTTTAAAAAAGTGATGATGAAAGAAAGGACAAATGTTTTTATTTTGCTTTTTGCGAGAAAAAAGGGCAGATGAAAAATGAACTCACCCACTTTTGCACTTCGACACGCTCGCACACAGGACACCGCCATACCGATGATTTTTTTGTAACAACTTTTCTTACTCAATCATAATGTCATTACAATCAACCTTTGCTAACTCGGCTACACTTGAGGGACCCGAGCCAATCCAAGTCAAATAGTTCTACCTTCCAATCGAGCAAAGATAGCTAAGCTATCGCTACCCTTATTCTAAGACTAGCCACAATTGTAAGTAACATACACTAGTAACATACACATATCCCTAGACTATGTAACTACCTTCATAATGGATAGTAACACAAGTGTGGTAACATGCAAAGCTTCATTTATTGGGTTATAGACTCATATTGATTGGGACATGTGATGTTACAGTAAGAGTTAATTACAGTTTTAGTACACAAACTTGCAGCGGGGGTACAATTCCATACAAGAACTTGCAAAACGACTCAAATTAACCCCTAAACTTGCTCTGCAAGAACAAATTGATGCAATTTAGTCGAAACCTGCCACGCCGATGGGAGGCACGCGCAGTAAGTCCGATATTATCGTAAACGCTCCCAAGTATAGCACTAAGCGAAACCGCGGTTCTCAGAGAGAGTTGGTAGTAGAAAACTTTAAAACGACCCCTAAGGTTATGCAAAATATTACGTTTGCAATGGAAGCCCAACACAAACCCCTTAAATGCATTCGTGTTCGCCTGCCTATTAGTTTCTCATCGGCCACTTCAGCTGTTCGTTTCTCGTCCGTGACAAGCGACGATGCTACCTGGTTGGTCGCCGTCGACGGGATCGTCGCTTGATGGACCCACGTCCCTGGGGCATTGGCGAGTTACCACCAGATTATGGTATGCACACTTCTTCTGCTATGTTGGATGGTCCCCTATTTCGGCCCTCTTATGGCTATGGTTTTGATCGTGTTTGACCGAAGGTATTTCCGCGTTGATCCGTGGCAAGCACATGTCGATGGGTGCAGCCCAGAAACTAATATCATATTTGATCCCATCACAAATACAAGGTTGTAAGCATAAGACCTCATACCCATACCTCTTTTTATTATAAGTGTTTAAATTATTATTTGCTTGTTGATCCGGTCAAAAGCAGGATTTGACACTTTGACGAAAGCTTTCTAGAGACCATCGCTTCAAGGGAATCTTCCTCTTGTGGGTTCGATAAACCAGGGTCACCTCGAGGGAAAAATGTGCGGGATACTTTTTTCTGTTCCAATACCTGATCAATAAAAAGGAGATATCAAGTCCTTTTTCTAGTGCCGTTGTCAGGGAGGAGTTTAGTATTCCTAATCTTTGTGTTTAGAGTTTTTGTTAAAGTTAATTTTTAGTTTTTGTCTTTAATTTTCTGTTTTTAGTTTAAGTGGGTCGATCAAGAATGAATACCTCTGTTCAAACATGATCAAAACCGTAGTCATAAGAGGTCTGAAATAGGGGACCATCCAACATAGCGAGTGTGCATACCATAATCCGGAGGAAACTCGCCAATGCCGGGGATGTGGCTCCATCAGCGGCGATCTCGTTGGTGACGACCAACCAGTAAAGACCGTCACTCGTTCTTGAGAAACGAACAACCTAAGTGGCCGATGAGAAACAAACAGCAAAGCGAAAAACCGAAGACAAAGGGTTTGTACAGGTTCATAGTGCAAATGTAATATTTTGCATAACCTCGTGGTCGCTTTTAAGTTTTCTACTACCACTCTCTCGAGGACCACGGGTTCATTTATTGCTCTACTTGGGGCATTTCTTCATAATATCGGACTGTCCGTCTGGCCAATGCGTGCCTCCTATCCAATATGGCAAGTTTTAGACTAAATTGTATCAATTTGTTCTCGCAGAGCAAGTTTAGGGGCTAATTTGAGTCGTTTTGCAAGTTCTTGTATGAAATTGTACCCCCACTGCAAGTTTGTGTATTAAAACTGTAATTAACTCTTACAGTAACTAGCTAAGTTACTATAACTAACTCTATCCTCACTAACTCACTGCCACATAAGCAAATTTGATGAGTTGGACTCGATGTTACTGCTGAAGTTACTCCCATTGTGGCTAGTCTAAGAGCCGTCACACCGATGTCGACTCGCAAGCAAGGCAGGCTGCTTACGAGCTTTTGTTAACTCGAACTTTTGGATTACAAGCACGGCCCCATCACAAATAGAGGGCAAACAGCGCTCGCGAAGGATCCGTACTGAAAGATGCCCCTGCCAATTAAGCGTTCTTCATGCCATGATAGTTAACGATCGTCGAACAGTGACCCATCATTCACCATTGACGACAAGCCAAAATTCTATATACACTACCAACGGGTCGTTCGATTCTTGTGACACAAAGAACCAAAACTGTAGTCCTCAACAGGCCCAGGGCAGCAGTACTCTGCTCGTACATCCCAGTCACAATTTGTTAGAACTTACAGCTCCGGCGATTTGGACGGGCTACAAAAATAGTTGAGGACCGGACAGCAACCACTGGTAGATCACAATCCAGAATCCAAACAGATGATCCGCGAGATGTGTGTGCTGTGTTATTAGTAGTATAGGCAATCATTAGGCACCGGACGAGAGTAAAGTCCAGTTAGTAGGGCCCATTTCGGCACGGCTACGAGCTCGTAGTTTTAGCAGTTTGTGAGGGGGGCTCATGTGGGATGAGAGCGATGTCGCACGGATTTAGCTGGTTAATTATACACACGTTGACATCAGGATCAGGAGGAAGAGACTATGAGCTTGTCCTTGCCTGTGTTGTGTTTTCTGGTCGCCGGAGCTGTGGCCTGGCTCGGTTTGGGTTTATGTGCGCAAGCTTCGTCTTGTTTTGGTGCAGGTATGGCCCAACGGATCACGGGTTGGCCGTTCCGTTCGATTGTCTGCTTGGCTTGGCTTCAAGTTTGGCAAAAGAATAAGAAAAAATGCTGCTCCGCCCTCCTTTAGAAACTTGTGAAAAGGGATTGAGCAAAGATTTTTAGAGAGCTAACACGTAGCAGAAATAGCTCTTTCAAGCCTTTGGATTTATTTTTATTTTTGACTGTACATATGGACAGCACAGTATCACCCGTAAGAATAACGTCGTGGTACCCTGCGGGAAAAACTTTAAAACAATAATAATAACACCATAGGTTTCTTTTAGATAGCATCCTATCTCAAAATTAAAAGTTGGCCAAAAGAATGCCAATGCCTCAGCTGAAATTCTGCAACGCTTCCAGAGTTCTAGGTCTACTCTTTTTAAAAGTTTTTTAGGGGCACTTTTTTTCTTAAAATCGAAGTTCCAGGTCTACTTAGGATAGGCCCATTACGAGTAGCCGTATCAGGCTGGCAATGGGCTTAGAATGAGGCCGCAGAACATCAAGCCACGTCCAGCCCAGCTGCAACCAAACCGTGCAAGAAATCGATACCGTGGGAAGAAACCATAGACGTGCAGAAACATTTTTTCTTTTCTTTTTGCGGGAAGTGCAGACACAATCTTTATTCCATTTCATTAATGACGATAGAAAGTTCTGTTAGCACTAAAATACTGTAGATAAACAATGCAATGATTGGACTGCATTTTCTATATAAGCAAGAAATATGATAAGCACCACCTAAGTGATTGGAATCCCACTATTTCGCTGGTCAAACAAAGAGAATGGGCTGCCACTTACGTGATACACCGATGCAGCTGTCTCTCCAGCAGGTACAGGGTATTGGACATCTGCGAGGCTCCCACGTCTACAGTTCAGCACCTATCGGTAGAAGAACAAATCGTCTTTAGTCTTTCTTCTTAGACTAATAAAACAATATAGTATTTCCCAGCCTATTATGCTCTTCTTGAACAAGAACCTGGGTGGCACAATTTCCTGGAACAAGATCGATGCTCATGACAAGGAACAAAACCAGTGAAAACGTTCTTCTGGGCATGATTGATGAGAGGTTAATTTATTTGATGCCAGGACTGACAGGCCTGTATATATTCTCATAACAGTTCTGCGTGATTTCTGAAATCAAACCAAATTCAATGCGAAGGTAATAAAAAAAACATAATACTCCCTCCGTTCCTAAATGTAAGTCTTTTTAGATATTCCACTATAGTCTACATACGGAGCAAAATGAGTGAATCTACACTCTAAAATATGTTTATATACATCCATATGTAGTTTGTAGTGAAATATCTAAAAAGACTTACATTTAGGAACGGAGGGAGTACAACTTATGGCACGGCCATGCCGTTTAGAACAACGGTGGGACATGAGACTTCTCTCAGGAGATAATTCTCCTTTAAAGTTACAATTCCGTTAGGAACAGCTGTGCTGACAACCTAGCCTGTTTGTTAAAAGCGTTTATTTGAGCTGTAAAAATACCCAAACCCATTGGCTTGTTAACATCCAGCTGTTAGTTCGCCCACTAGTTTAATATCCTACATCAAGCCCGCCCGAATGATATCGTCAGATAAAGATGCAAGACCTCGGAGATCGAATTGAATAACCACTAAGATTCAGCGATCTCAATATATAGATATGATACCTGCACAGTTCTGCTTGACTGATTCTTGTCTAGCTGCGGTGCTTTGCAGCGATTGTGTTGGTCGGCCTGCTTCCTGTCAAAGCACAGTAAGGCATCCACCTGTCATTTCTGCGAGGAGCTCCAGAAAGAAATGCAGATATACTAATAAGTTGCTCATTCGGCATGATTTTTAAAACGCGGACTGACTGATTCTCAGCTCGACGTGCATCCAACCAACATCTTCTCTATTACGAACCAATGCATCCCCTCCCAAAAAAAATACCAATAAAAGACTACTTCATTCATCCCTGCGTCCTTTCCCTCTCTTCAATCCAAAAGAGCACTTCCCTCCTCCCATGAGAGGCCACCAATAGCTCTTGCTGCAAGCCGGTGCTTCTGATGCCAGCATTGGCAATTTTGGCCAGAAGCATGGCTCAGTGCAAGAGAGTGCCCATGTTCTTGATCCTCTCCATCCTTTCCATTACTAGTGTAGCCACCACCAATGCAATTGCATCAAAAGTAGATCGGTTCGTGCCTCAAGACAACTACCTCCTCAGCTGCGGGGCATCCGCTGCTGTGCAGGTTGACGATGGCAGGACATTCCGCTCTGACCCTGAGTCGGTATCGTTTCTGTCAACCCCGACAGACATCAAGATCGCCGCTAAAGCATCTCTGGCTTCTGCTTCGCCATTATCTCCACTTTACCTTGACACAAGAGTATTCTCTGATATCTCAACCTATAGCTTCTTCATCTCCCAGCCTGGTCGCCACTGGATCCGTCTCTACTTCTTGCCTATCACCGACAGCCAATACAACCTCACCACTGCAACATTTTCTGTGTCCACTGATAGCATGGTCCTCCTCCATGATTTCTCGTTCATAGCCAGTCCTCCAAACCCTGTGTTTAGGGAGTATCTTGTGTCAGCACAGGGAGACAACTTAAAGATCATCTTTACTCCAAAGAAAAACTCGATAGCATTCATCAATGCGATCGAGGTTGTCTCAGCCCCACCAAGCCTTATTCCAAATACCACCACCAGAATGGGTCCTCAGGACCAGTTTGACATATCCAGCAATGCATTGCAGGTTGTCTACCGGCTGAACATGGGCGGCGCACTGGTTACATCGTTCAATGACACACTAGGCAGAACCTGGCTGCCAGATGCACCCTTTCTGAAGCTTGAGGCAGCAGCAGAGGCAGCTTGGGTTCCTCCTAGAACCATCAAGTACCCTGATGACAAGACTCTCACACCCCTCATCGCTCCAGCAAGCATCTACTCAACAGCACAGCAGATGGCCTCAACAAATATCACAAATGCAAAATTCAACATAACCTGGGTAATGGTTGCAGAGCCGGGATTCAGGTACCTTATCCGCCTACATTTCAGCGACATTGTCAGCAAGACACTCAATAGCCTCTACTTCAATGTCTATATTAATGGCATGATGGCTGTTGCCAACCTTGATCTATCGAGCCTGACAATGGGGCTTGCAGTAGCCTACTACAAGGACTTGATTGCAGAATCTTCCAGCATCATCAATTCCACCCTTGTAGTCCAGGTTGGCCCAAGCACAATCGACTCCGGCGACCCCAATGCCATCCTTAATGGCCTTGAGATCATGAAGATAAGCAATGAAGCAAGCAGCCTAGATGGCCTTTTTTCACCAAAAACAAGCTCAGAAGCTAGTAAGAGGACACTGACTGGCATAGCATTTGCTTTGGCAGCAACGGCTGCATTGGCTGTGGTTATATGCTACAGGCGAAACCGTAAACCGGCATGGCAGAGGACAAACAGCTTCCACTCTTGGTTTCTTCCACTAAACTCGTCCTCGAGCTTCATGAGCAGCTGCAGCAGGCTCTCCAGAAATCGCTTTGGCTCCACAAGGACCAAGAGTGGATTTTCGAGCGTGTTTGCATCCAGTGCTTATGGATTGGGGCGCTATTTCACCTTCGTGGAAATTCAGAAAGCCACGAAAAACTTTGAAGAAAAGGGTGTTATTGGTGTTGGTGGCTTCGGAAAAGTTTATCTTGGTGCTACTGAAGATGGCACACAGCTGGCTATCAAGCGAGGCAACCCATCATCTGATCAAGGTATGAATGAGTTTCTGACAGAAATTCAAATGCTATCAAAACTTCGACACCGCCACCTGGTTTCACTCATTGGCTGTTGTGATGAGAACAATGAGATGATATTAGTTTATGAGTTCATGTCAAATGGTCCGCTAAGGGATCATCTGTATGGTGACACAAACATCAAGCCTATCTCTTGGAAGCAGCGCCTTGAAGTTTGCATTGGGGCAGCAAAGGGTCTGCATTATCTTCATACAGGTTCAGCTCAGGGCATAATTCACCGTGATGTCAAGACTACCAACATCCTACTTGATGAAAATTTTATCGCCAAGGTCGCTGATTTTGGCCTATCAAAAGATGCTCCATCCCTCGAACAAACTCATGTGAGCACTGCTGTCAAAGGAAGCTTTGGGTACCTTGACCCAGAGTACTTCAGACGTCAACAGCTGACAGATAAGTCTGATGTATACTCTTTTGGTGTGGTACTCTTTGAAGTGCTGTGTGCAAGACCGGCCATCAATCCATCTCTTCCAAGAGACCAAGTGAATCTAGCTGAGTGGGCCCGTACATGGCACCGCAAGGGGGAGCTTGGTAAAATAATTGATCCCAATATCGCAGGGCAAATCAGGCCTGATTCACTTGAGATGTTTGCTGAGGCTGCTGAGAAATGCCTTGCTGACTATGGAGTCGACCGGCCAACAATGGGAGATGTGTTATGGAAACTTGAATTTGCCTTGCAACTTCAAGAGAAGGGTGATGTTGTTGATGGTGCCAGTGATGGGATCCCAATGAAGAGCTTGGAGGTGTCCAATGTGGATAGTATGGAGAAATCTGGTAATGCTATCCCATCTTATGTCCAAGGAAGATAAAGATACCATGGTGTCATCACAGTATGTAAGGGTATTAAGGAAGTACTGTAATATCTTGTTCGATCCCATCCAGACATCACTGCTACTTTAGTAGAAGGGATTTTGCCTTGATATATATGGTACAGGAAGAATTTGTGATAGGCTGCTAACAGCAGAACATGCATTTTTTGTATTTTTTTACTTGAACATCCAGGCATTGTGTGCTATGATAAAGGATGTATGTTTTATGCAATTAGGGGACATTGTTGGACGGTTTGTAAACTAAACCATGCCTTGTCCTGATTATGATTATTATTTGATGCTTGGAGATCAGGTAATTCCATCATCAGCTGAAGGTAAAGTAATATTGTATTGTATCATTCTAACGTAGAAAATGTTACCAAATAGAATGGCTAGGTGAAAAACGTAGAAATTGTGCCACACAGCTACCTATATCAGCATACAAGCATAGAAATTGCAACCAAACAGAAATTGAACTAACGGACAGCAGTTGCGAATCCTTATAGAATTAAGTTATAGTTTACACCCACGCGTCTTAAGATGTCCCCTTGTAGAAGCCGGTCCTAAAATCGTTGGGGACTTCTAAACTAGTTAGCTGAAGCCCAAAAAAAATCGGGGGCGGCTTCTAGAATAAGTTGGGGATGGAGCGGCTTATGCCATAAGCCACCATAAGCTGTCAAAAGAACTGGACCATAGAATGTCCACCCCGATGCAATCAACTACGGCATCATACACTTTTTAGGTTCAATTTGGAACCATGGTGACATGGTGTTATGCTGCATTATGTTGTGCAGGAAGCCAGTGAGGTAGTTGTAACTTGTAAAAAATGTTTGGTATACTTAGAAGGGTCTCTTGTTATATGAGCAGTCAACGATGGCCACATCCAAGAACGATGGTCGCAATAATTTTCTGAGGGCACAATAGTGCCAAACAGTCTTTACTTCCACATTCATGTAATAGTTAGACCATATAACTGCAGTTGAACACTACCAAACAGCTAGTGAATAGCATTAACTTGAATACCTTGAGCAAAATAAGAACATCACCTACATTCAATCCTGTTCTTTAACCATTAACATAATTTGTTTCTGTACTGTATCATAACTTCATAAGTCCTTGAATTAGTGAATTACTGCTTCAATACAGTTTGGGGAAGTTCAACACCCACAAGCTTGTAAGCGAGTACACAGCATGGCAATTGGCACATACAATTCTTGCAGGTAATTCTAATGCTCAATTTATCATGAGTGTTCAAAATTAGTACTTGGAGGCGAAAGATCATACCTTGTGATTCTCTTGACTACCCTACTTGATCAGAAGGATGGTACTTTTAAAGAAAAGATCAATCAGCCATCACATCAAAGCACTGTCAATCAAATCAATCGTGAAGGGCCCTGTGATTTGTCACTGGCAAACTTCAAAGCAGCCAGTCAGAATGCATTGGTAAAACAAAGAATGGGCCATATGGAGATAAATGTGGATAGGAAATGCTCCATAACCTGTGTTAACTATTAGGATCACGCATGTACCAAAAACGTAAACCATCAGTTCGTAAATAAGTATAATGGTTGGCAAAACAGAGGTAATTTGGCTTCATAATTGGAAGCATTAAATTAAAAATTAGACATTTTACTTCATTATTTACAAAAGAGATCACCGAAGTTAGGGATGTCGGCATACAGCTCAATTGACTAATAATAGAGGACTGGTTCAGTGATTGTATACTGCACGTGTTTCTTAAAGAAAAGGATAATTTAGGAAACTTGAAACGCATAAACTTTTTAAACTGTCCACGCATCTAGAGATGATTTGTGAGTTCAATTTTCAAATAAAGGAGTTGTAGTGAAATACATAATAGCCCCATGAGACAAAAAAGTATGTGTAATGTTTAATCAGCTGACAGGAGCAATACGTCATATACCTCAAGAGCTCAATGTGAAATTTTAAATATGTTTGACATGAAAATAAGCTGTGGCATAATGAACGAGATACAGATAAATGTAACTCGAGAATGGGTATGATTTGTCAAAGACAGAATTATGCTATTGCATATTGACAGTAATGGTCTGCAGATTCCGAAGAGAGAAATTTTGGCAATTAAGACAAAAAAAATCCTGTTACGACCACATATTATTGATAATCAAATCAAATAGCCGAGATAATACAAGTCATGGGACATCGAAAGCTCACAGACAACAAATTACATAAAATTTAGGACTGAGTACCATACTCAATCTTCCAAGGGGCAGCATAAGCTAATCTTTTTAAAGCAACAAGGAGCATCCAACACTTGCCTCGACACTTTACAATCAAGGCAACTAAACAGATCTCAGCAGATCATATTAGCATCTAGAGCAATCAAAAATAGTTTTTGTTGCCTAGACTACAGATCAAAAGGCTATCTTCTGTACATGTACTTTGAGAGAGGGAAACCGACACTCCTGGCAACCTGTGAAATAATAAAGTAAGCATTCACAAAACTGAGAGCACAACGTAAGAGTATTTAACAACATAGTGGTACTGTATGGTAGATGTTAGAAATGAATGTTACGAGATATTCACCTTGAGAGCTAAATCTTCATCAATGTTGGATCGATATCTAGCTGAGCCTTCTAATGGGCAGCTCCGACTTTTAAAGAGGAAATTAGAATTGCACAGCGTTGACAATTGTAGCAGAACATCGGACATCAAAGCATTTGTTCCACTTCCGTCCATCATACTGTCTGGGCAATCAACTTCATCGAGCACATCTTCTGATACTGATGTGATGCACTGAAAGATGGCCAAGAGCCTCTCAAGAGGAAATGTGCCAGGACCTTTCATAAGTATCTCTTCAGCCATGGTATCCTTTCTGTCTATCGAGGCCTGGGAGCTCCTGCATTAAAAAACAGCAATGTTAACATCTAAAAAGTCTCCAAAGTTTGGGCGAGCCTAGAAATGATATCATGTGGCATACTTTCTCTTGCGGTTACGGGTATCGGATCCTCCAGTGGAATCAAACAAAGCCGCATCTAGAGTAGCGGGGTTCCTTGAAGCCAGGAAAGCAGATAACAGTAGGTATTTCGCTGATACGGACATGTGGAACTCCAATTCACTCGAGAGACCATCTCTACCACCAAACTGCCTTTTAACACTAGCCCTTCCACCAGAACTGTCATCTTTGCACTTCTCCACTGAAGCTCTCATGGGGACATTGAATGTCTCATTCAACGCCACAGCCAAATGTGGTTGCAAATGCTCAAACAATCGCCTCCTCATACCCTCATCAGGAACCGCCTGCAAGTCCCCCAATGGCTCACAGTACCTCCTGAAAAGCGGCTCAAGCAGTGCTGCCAGCTCATCAACCCTTCTTGTCACCCGGAATAATGGCTTCAGCACCACACTGCCCAAAGCATCAGGATAAGAAAAGAAAAAACTTCATTAAGTATGCTGCTCATGATGCGAAATACGCCACAATCCATTCCAAGCAGAATTAAACTGACACAGAGGAAGGAAGAGCTGCATTACCCCAGGAACGATGAGTACAGCTTCGGATTGGATTGGCCCCGCATCAGGATGTCGCGGGCCTCATCCACCGTGTAATCCGGGAAGTAAACATGATTCGGCTCAACAGAGCCAGTCATGGTGTAGTAGGCGTCAGGCGTTGCGCTGCTCACGTACACGAGCACGACCTGCGGCAACCGGAGGAGATCGTGCAGGCGGAGGAGAAGGGAAAGAAGCTGGCCGGTCTTGTCCCAGCCCCTGGCAACCTCCAGGTTGTCGAACACCAGATAAACAAGCTCGCCCTGCGCAACAACGCCAGCAAGGGCGTCGCGGAGCGCAGCGATGAAGTCGGATGGCTTGTCAGGGACGCGCTGCCGCGACAGGCTCGAGGACGACAGCGCGTTGAGCTGCGAGAGGATGGAGGCGAAGAGCGCGCGAGGGGAGGGGAGGGAGCGGAGCGCGGCGTAGACGAGGCGCGGGCTGGGGCGGAGGTGGCGCAGCGCGAGGAGGAGCGCGCGCGTCTTGCCGGTGGCGGCGCCGCCGTGGAGCAGGACGGGGAGCGCGGGGGCGGGCGCGAGGAGCCGGAGGAGGTCCGTCGCCTGCGCGCGGCGGCCCGGCAGCGCCGCGAGGAGCGCGTCGAGGGGTTCGCCCTCGCTCGGCCCGGCGGCGGCCGCGAGGAATTGGCGCCTGTGCGAGGATTTGGTCCTGGATTTGGGAGGGGAGGGCGGCGAATCGGGAGCGAAGGCCGCGGCGCGGGTGGGGCGGCGCGGGGTGATCGGCTGGGACATGGCGGCGGGTGCGGAGGCGAGCGCGGCTAAGTGGCGGCCGGCGGCGCGGGGAGGTCGTCGGAACCCTAAGATCCACGGGACGGGGTAGTGGAAGGGGAATGGCGACGGGGAGCGGGAGTTGGGAAGCTTTTGGGCGCGCGCCGCGGGCGGGAGAAAAGGGCTGCGGAATGCGGCCCTAATTGGGCCGTCTTGAGGAATTTAAGATCGTTACTGGAGTGTGGGCTGTGAGTCTTACGGTTCATAAGCTCTCAAGGCACAGGTAAAATTGATTGGGCAGGCCCAGTTTCTTTCGGCGGTGAGCAGGCCTAGTTACAGCGATAGGACAAAATTAATCATTTTCAGTACCAAAAAAATAGTCATTTTCAGTAGGAGAAGAAGTTTTTTTCTTTTTGGTGAGGACAGTTAGAGAAGAAGTTAGTGACACCTATGAGACTCTGAACTTTATTTATGTGTATATGGTAGTGTTGTGCATGCATGGATACGTTCATGTTGTACTCGTGATTAAAGAAAAACCACAAGCACTCCCTCTGTAAAGATAGTGATCTAGACGCTCTTATATTTCTTTACGAAGGATGTACTATGTAACCATAGTTATGAAACAAGTCCATCTTTAGATTTTACCTGCTGCGATCTCGATGTTCATCTTTTATCATTCGTGTATAGCCCAAAACTCAGCCCGAGATACGATAAAATCATACCATGACGTTAAGTTCAACCCTTCGAACTCCAAACCACATGATGCAGATTAATACTCGACAGAGTATCATCTCCCCATGTTTTTCTTGTACTCCTTTTGTCAGAAAAAGCTTGTCCTAGGTTTGTCCCTCAAATAAATTAATGATAAATACATCAATTTGAGGGACAATCTTTTTCGGACAGAGGGATTATGAGATTATTTTCTTGGTACTCTATCTTGTGTGATGTACTGATGTTGCCTTTGCGTGGCACCGTTCTACTTGCAGAGTTCAGATCAATGCTGGGGAATAGTTTGCCAAACAAGAAAAAAAAAACATCTCTATCGTCTCTCACTGTCGTCCTGCATGTGGCAATTCAATCCATGACCTGACTTGGCCAAACCTCGTCATGCGTAGTAGCTGCACACAGCGTTACGTCACGAAATTAAAGTCGCCGATGCACTGCAAAATGCTGTGCCGAACAACGTTACAAGCGCGGCTGGCGTTAGTGCCTCATGTCATGTGTCTGTGTTGCCTTTCCAGTGAAATGATGAACGCGGTTAAGTCACTCTCGCCTACTAATTAAGTAGGAGTAGCAATGGACCGAACATCCCAAGGATTCTTCTTGCTACTTAGAGAGACCTCGACGAGGCTATAGGTAGTAGAAACCTCGGTCGCAGCTTAGCACCCAAGTAAGCTTAGATTAATTAGCTTGCAGACAAATGGCGGCCAGTCACTCACGGCATATGCTGATGGGGATTGATGGCTTTGCTTAGCTAGTACTATCTCAGCCTATCATATCGCGTGGCCTGGCCTTTCCACATCAACATGATTACAAGGCGTCGGAGGCGACAAAAGTGTCAAGCGACAAAGGAAGCAATGCCACAGTGCGTCAGTAACTTCCATTCCCTGCTTGATGCTGTCGATCGAGATGTGTCGTTTCAGAACTCGATTTCAGATCGGGTGGGAGGTCTCGCGTTCATTCCAGTGCGACGTTGCGGCCGATTGGAGGGAGTTGCATGGATTTCTTTAAATTTTTTTCTAATAAACATATAGACATGGAATTTAAACCGGAACAGCCTTTGGGTCGCGCTTTGAAATTCCGAACCGTTTGCACGGCTATGCATGCTTCTTGCATCATTACTTCCGAAGGTAGATGATGACAAGGGCACGCTCTTCTGGTACCATACTGACTTGTACGCACCAAACAATTGGTGCACATATATAAATCAGAATCGATGTTTAAATACGTGGAGTGGAGTAGTGCATTTGGACACTGTGGCTAATGCTTTAGCACCACACTGCCAAAGCATCAGAATAACAGAAGAAAAAACTTATTAAGTATGCTGCTCATGATGCGAAATACGCCATTATCCATTCGAAGCAGAATTAAATAAACACAGAGAAATGTAACACACCGGAGGGAAAGGGGATCGGCAGAGAGGGGGATGAGGAATGAGCGAGACTTGGAGAGGAAGAATCGAAGCTTCGTTAAGAGGAATGATTTGGGTGAGAGATACAACTTGTCACATCACGTGCCCAGCCACAGCCCGGCTGGTGTCTTTTTAAACTCTCCTCTCGCCTCTCCTCTCTCACACTTACAAGTGGGGCCGATCCTAGCTGTCACGCTGGACAAGTGGTGGCCAAGTGGCCAGGCGTGACATTCTCCCCTCCTTGCGATCCAGCCTCCTACTGAGAGCTTGCGTCGTCCACCTCCCAGATTGCAGCGGCAGGAAAGCGCTTGCGCGAAGACGTCAAGTCCTCCCTGTGATTGCGGCGGTGAACTGTCGCCCATCAACCTTGATTCGAACCACGGGCGTTGCTTCGCTTCATCATCCGGCGCCCAGATGCGCGTTGGTGCCGTCTTGCGGCCAGGGCGAGATCTCGCACCCATGGCGATTCTGCGACACCGGAGTATAGTCTGGTGTGAATGGCTTCAGTTGGGAGACATGGAAGACTGGGTGCACTCGGCTGGACGCGGGCAGGTCGAGCTTGTACGCCATGAGCCCGATCTTCTCGACGACGGTGTACGGACCGAAGAACTTGAAGGCAAGCTTGGCGCAGGGGCGCTGACAACGGACTGCTGCACGTACGGTTGGAGCTTCAGAAACACTTGCTCTCCCACCTGAAACTGGCGCTCCGTGAGATTGCGGTCGGCCTGCTTCTTGAAGCGCTGTTGGGCGCGCTCGAGCTGGGCGCGAATGTGCGCGGTGTGCGCCGCCCAGTCCACGTCGCCGTCGGCCGTGGCCTCACCAGGCCATGCCGTGGTCGCCCCCAAGTTGGCTTCCTTGCCGTACAATGCCTTGAATGGAGTGCAGTTGAGCGACGAGTGGAAGGTGGAGTTGTACCAGAATTCCGCCATGGGCAGCCAGCGACGCCACTTGCCAGGCGTGTCGTGCACCGCGCACCGGAGGTACATCTCCATGCACTGGTTCACGCGCTCGCTCTGGCCGTCTGTCTGGGGGTGGTAGGCCGTGGAGTAGAGGAGCTTCGTGCCTGCGCCGGCCAACAACTCCCGCCACAGAGTGCTCGTGAACACTTTGTCCCTGTCGGAGATGATCGAAGCCAGCACGCCATGAAGCTTGACCACATTGTCCCAGAACGCGCGCGCCACCTGCGACATGTGGAAGGGGTGGCGTAGTGGAATGAAGTGGGCGAATTTGGTGAAGCGATCGACCACGACCATGATTGTGTCGAATCCTTCGGAAGGTGGCAATCCCTCGACGAAGTCCATGGTGAGATCTTCCCAGGGCGCCGTCAGCACGGGCAGAGGCGCCAATAGTCCGGCCGGCTTGGAGAGCTCGTGCTTGGCCTGCTGGCAGGTGGCGCATTGCTGCACAAACTCCTCTGTGTCGCGCTTGAGGCCGCGCCACTCGAAATGCTTGCGCACCCGCTGGTACGTGGCAGTGGCGCCAGAGTGGCCGCCGACCGCGCTGTTGTGGAGCGCGGCAATGAGCTTGGTGCGGAGCGCGGCGTTGGCTCCAATCCAGAGCCGGCCGCCTCGACGAATGACGTCGTGGTGCAGCTCGTAGCCGTCGTCGTCAGGACTGGTGATGGCGAGCTTCTGCAGGCGATCTTGAGCGTCCGGATCGGTGGAGTAGGAGTTGAGCACCTCATGTATCCAAGCGGGCTGGCAGGCTGAGTGCGCGGCCAGGTCCAGCTGCTTGCCCACACGGGACAGGGCGTCCGCGGCACCGTTGTCCAAGCCGCGCTTGTACTGGAAGTGGAATTGCAGTCCGACCAGCTTCGCCATGGCCTTGCGATGAAGCTCCGTCTCCAGATGCTGTTCGCCCAGATTGCAGAGGGATTTGTGGTCCGTGAGAATGTCGAACGGACCACGCTGCAGGTACGGGCGCCACTTGTCGACGGCCATCACCACCGCCAGGAACTCCTTCTCGTATGTCGAGAGTTGTTGATTGCGAACCCCGAGCGCCTTGCTGAAGTAAGCCATAGGGTGGCCGTCCTGCATGAGCACTGCGCCCACTCCGGTGTCGCACGCGTCGGTCTCGATCGAAAACAGCATGTCGAAGTTGGGGAGGGCGAGTACTGGTGTGGTGACCATCGCCGTCTTGAGTCTGTCAAACGCCACTTGAGCTTGTTCTGTCCAGGAGAACCCCTTCTTGGTGAGCAGCTGCGTCAGAGGCTTGGCGATGATGCCGTAATGCGGCACGAATTTCTTGTAGTAGCCGGTGAGGCCGAGGAACCCGCGCAGCTCGGTGGCGTTCGTCGGCGTCGGCCACTGTTCCATGGCGCTTGTCTTCTCCTTGTCCGTAGCCACTCCCTCCTTGGAGATCACGTGGCCGAGGTAATCGATGTGATCGGCGGCGAATGTGCATTTGGACTCCTTGACATAAAGCTGGTGCGCGCGAAGGAGCTCGAAGACGATGCTCAAGTGCTCCAGATGATCCTCCATGGACTCGCTGAAAACAAGGATGTCATCCAGAAAGATGATCACAAACTTGCGCACGTACTTACCGAAGATGGCGTTCATCAGGCATTGAAACGTGTCCGGAGTGTTCGTGAGGCCGAACGGCATGACCCTGAACTGAAAGTGGCCGTGGTGCGTTTTGAATGTCGTCTCGTATTCGTACTGCTCGCGCATCCGGATCTGGTGATAGCCAGCGCGCAAATCCAATTTGGAGAAGACCGCAGCGCCGGCCAGTTCATCGAGCAGCTCGTCGATGATGGGCAGGGGAAATCTGTTTTTGATGGTGGTGTCGTTGAGGCGATGGTAGTCGACGCAGAATCGCCATGTGTCGTCCTTCTTCTTGACTAAGAGGACCGGAGCGGCGTACGGGCTCACGCTGTGTGTGATCACGCCGGCGTCCAGCATTTCCCGTACCTGACGCTCGATCTCATCCTTCTGGAGCGGCGAGTAACGGTATGGCCGCGTGTTCGCCGGAGTCGCGCCTTCGACCAGAGTGACAGCGTGATCGTACTGGCAGTGTGGAGGAAGCCCTTGTAGTGCCGCGAACACGTCGGCGAACTCCTCCAGAAGGTCAGCCAGCGGCGTCTGGCTGGCGCACTTCCTTCGTGGTGGCGATGCGTGCCCTGACGAATCCACCATGGCCATCGCCCACACGTCATTCCCCGCGATCATCTTGCGCAACTCGTCGGGGGTGATGGCTTTGAGAGTTGTTGCCGCCTTGGTGGGCACGCCCCGGAGCGTGACCTCGTCGCCGTCGTGGTTGAACTTAACCCATTTGTCTTGCCAGTGGCAAGTCATGGGACTGTGCTGGGCTAGCCAGTCCATCCCCAGGATGCTGTCGTAGGCGCCAATGTCCAATTCCCGCATTGGTGTCGCGAAGGTGTGTCCCTGCATCCACCACTTGAGCTCTGGAACGATCCGGTTGCACGAGAGGCGGTCACCGTTGGCAACCCGCACGTCCACCCGTGGCATGTCTTCCGTCTTCAACCCGAGGCGATCGACGAATGATTTGTTGACGAAGCTATGCGAACTGCCTGAATCGAGGAGGAGCAACATGACCTGATTGCCAACCAACGCCCGTAAACGAATTGTGGTTGCCGAGTCCGTGCCGTCCAGAGCGTGCGAGGAGAGCAGGCAGCACTCTGGTGCGTCCCCAGCAGGAGCGGGTGGTGGTGCTGCCGGTCCGGGATCATCGAGCAATTGCAGTGCATGAATGGTGTCGTCGGAGAGGACCTCACCGTGGTCCCCGATGCTGATTGTGAGCAGCTGAGCGGGCTGAGCGCACCGGTGCTCCCGTGAGTATCGGTCGCCGCACTTGAAGCAGAGGTTATTGGCGCGACGGTAGTCACGTAGCTGTCGCTCGCGTGCATAGTCGTCAGTGGGCGCGCGGTTGGGCGCGGCCGCCCGAGGCTGAGGTTGCGTCGTCGCCGGTGGAGGTCACCCTGCTAGCGTGATGCGTGGGCGCGCGTGCATCGTGCCCAGTTCCTCCTCCTGGATGTGCGCCAGCACGGATGCCCTGGTGATACTTGAGGGCGCTTGGAGTCGAACGGGGGCGCGCAGTTCGTCCTTCAGACCCAGGATGAACTGGATGACGAAGAATTTGGTGTTGATGGACGGGTCGAGGGCGAGCAAATGGTACATCTGTTCGTCGAACACCGCGCGGTATTCAGCGACGGTAGTTGTCTGCCGGAGCTGCAACAGCTTGTGTATGACCATCTCGAATTCATCGGCACCGAACTCCTCCAGAACTGCGGCTGTGAATGAATCCCAAGTAAGACCGCGACATGTTTGACGAAATGTTTGCAACCAGTGTGCGGCCTGGCCTTCGATGTACAGGGCCGCCGTTGTCACCCACTTGTGCGGCTCGACCTTGTAGAGCTCGAAGTATGCCAGGCATCGATCCAGCCAGAGGTACGGTGCGGCACCGTCGAAACGAGGAAACTCGTGCTTCGGTGGCTTGTGGTAGTCGTTGCCGTGGTAGCCTGATGTAGGAGACGGAATGGCGGCGAATCCACCCTGGGGCACCACGGGGATCAGCGGGGGACGGTGATCGCCCAGGCGCGTGTGGTTGGGCGCCGCGCGACCTGATTCGTTCGCCGCATGTGGCGCTTATGGAGGCGGTGGGGGTGGTGGTGGTAGTTGTTGCGTCGCAGCAGGCTGATGGAGCACGGTGGTGACTGAACCCAACGGCGACGCAGAGCCCTCCACCGTCTTGCGGGTCGCGTCGACGTCGGCCTGCGTGAGGTCGATCTGCCGGGTGAGTCCACGCACATCCTGCGAGATCTGCGCATTGAAGGCCGCCTGGATCTCGATCTGCTTGTCGTGAATCTCTTTCTGCTCGTCCATCTTGGCGAGGAGGGACTCGAGCATCTTGGTGATGTTGCTCGTGCTCTCGTCCATGGCCGCCAACACCTGGCGCGTAGCCGCCGACGCTTTGGAGGGCGCCGTCGCCGCTCGGAGGAGATCGAACCCCGCGATGGATTTTGGGTGTGCTTGCCGGAGCAGCACACACCGGCGCGGTGGATGTTACCGATCTGCAACCAGCGCAACGCGGAGAAAAAATTGGGGCGAGATTTGGCTATGATTACCAACTGTAACACATCGGAGGGAAAGGGGATCGGCAGAGAGGGGGATGAGGAATGAGCGAGACTTGGAGAGGAAGAATCGAAGCTTCGTTAAGAGGAATGATTTGGGTGAGAGATACAGCTTCAGAATCATCTGCGGAGTATGCGATAGGAGGCCGGTGCAATAAAAAGGCCTATGTAGGCGAACGTAGTGGCCCAGATCATAAGCGTATATCAGAGCCAGCCTACCAATGTCGGATGCATCGGTTTTATTACTCCACAGATGTGGGTCATCGGCCATGACAAAAGATGGGATAACAAATGTTATGGATACAAGATGGCAGCGTAAACTTTGCAATTTTGTGATTTGTGATCTGGAAGATTTTTGCCATGCGGAGGTCCAATGATTCTGGCTATATGCACTAGAGTTTAATCCATGTATCTAAACTAATTAGATATCTATCTATGTGAATTTGGAGATACATATATGTTTGAGATGATTTCAGAGTGCCATTACCGGCCCCGTAGGTCCATTGTAATTCGATTGTTCTGATTTGTATTCTTTTTTTACTTAACAAAGATGTATTTGCACTATGAAGTTTAATAATTAATAACTATTAGGTGTGTTCCGCAACGCAATACACAATGAATTGGATTCTCCTTGGCATGAGGCGACATGCCTTTGAATTACCAAGTTTTATTTGGTTCTTTGTTTCATGTGTTAATTCTGTAATTGTACCAATGTCCATTCATATGAAAATGCAGGGTACTACAATGATGAACGTATGATTTTGATAGTTCCATAAAATTAATAAAATATAGGACATTGAAATGTAGGGGTTGAGGTTTACAAGTCTGCTGGAGTTAAAAAAAATTAGGTGAGGATCTTTATATGTGAGTCCCTATACATAGATTGATGGGAGATATTTTAGGGGACATGTTAAGTTTCTCTGACTCTGGTTCATGATTCCTCGGAAATCCTCCCAACCATAACCGTTTACGGTAAACAACATATTTTGTTACCATTTTAGTTATTTTCTATCAAATTTTCTTTAGTGAAAGCAACTTCATCATAGAACCGAGTTCTGCTTCGAGAACTCCCATGATGGCCACACGTCAAGAGCCAGTAAGGAGATAGAGTTCACGAAGTACATGTTCGACCGCGACAACCCCCAAGCATGTGTCCCCGCCTGATGATGGGAAGAGGATAAGTAGAACACATATTAGTCATTAGGGGGCGCAAGGATTTTGTTTTTTCCGTTGCAACACACGAGCATATTCACTCGATTAAACATATAAAGAATTCAGAAGACATCTTTTATATTTGAGAGACGTGCATTGCACGTGCACGCTTACTAGTTTAAAAAAAAGGAGGATTAGCCCCGGCCTCTACATCTGGGCAATGCATGCAGCCATTTTATTGATTATTCATAAAGACCTTACAAAGTAGTACATCAGATAGTCTAAAGCCACCATCTTAGCAACATCTGTCGCTACCCCTATACATATGATGAAAGGGTGCCGATACTCCGAGCCTAATACCAAGACACCGCACAAATGCCTAACATCTAAAGTCAGAGGCCCCAACCAAGCCACATACTGGGTTTGGGACACAAACTGGTCCGACGCACTCTCATGTGGCGGCGCCGCCATCTTCCTCCAATCCATCTTCAGAGCAAACTAATGCACCGATCTTGCCAGGCTTCTCTGCCATCGACGCCACCATAACGCCAGACAACATCCTCCTCCTGCGCAAGTCCATCTCCGCGCATCGGACACCGAGTCTCCACAGCGCCACGTCGACGAGATCCGTCGCCAACAATATGTAAGATGAAGCACCGCTCCACCAAAGAAGCTGTCCTCCGGTCCCTCGAGCATGTGTGCACCTCAAAGATGATGCCCCCAAGGGGGAAACGACACCAGAGAGCCGCCGTCATCTGACCTACTCGTCGGGGTTCCCCCGGAGGTAGCAGAGAGTGGGCTTGAACATCTCTACGGCGATGCCTTCAAGAAGGGAACGACGCAGATAGTGCCGCAACTGCCGGCCTTGGCAAAAACCAATGGCAGGTTTTCACCCAGATTTGTTCGAAGAACCTCCATCTCTCGTGCACGGACCACCGCCATCCCTGCCGGGATCAGGACGATCCAGGCCGCTGCTGCCAGATCCCAACAAGGAGAAGCCCCCATCGAGACCCGCCGGCTGACCCAGGGAGGCCGAGCCCGCGCCCGCAGGACTAGATCCGTATCCGTCGCCCCGTAGCCAACCACATGCGCAGCCGCCACAGCTTAGTTGTCGCGGCCGCCGCCGCGCCGCTTCAGATGAACGCCACGCCCATTGTCTTTGCCGCATCTCGCGTTGCGACGCAGCGCGCCGAGGAGAGAGGGGCCCCGTTGCCGCCAATGCACACTGGGCTTCGCCCGACGGCGCCTTCTGGCGGCGGCGAGGGGAGGAGAGGGTGTAGGAGACGGTTGCGGGATGGAGGTTAGGGTTCCCCGACGCCGCCCGCGAGAGCGACGCTAGGGTTTCTTTTGATGGATTTCTTGCAGAAGGAGCTGCATGGATTTTTTTTTCTATAAACATAAACATGAAACTCAAACCGGTACAAACTTTGAATCGAGCTTTGAAATTCCGAACCTTTTCCACGGCCATGCATGCTTCTTGCATCATTACCTCCGAAGGTAGATGATGACAAGGGCACGCTCTTCTGGTACCATACTGACTTGTACGCACCAAACAATTGGTGCACATAAATAAATCAGAATCGATGTAGAAATACGTGGATGGAGTAGTGCATTTGGACACCCACTGTGGCCGCAGCTGCTGCCCAACGCTCATGCTTTTAGGAATGATTGTAGTGCGTGCGCCTTTTTTTTTCTCCCAAACAAGGCGATGTCTCGATACAAAGCAGCTCCGGCCCTTTCCGTCGACAGTGGCGCGCGTGCTGACCAACAGTAGAAGCGTACATGGCCATCGGTCGGTCTTCCTTCCAGATGTGTTGAACAGTAGAAACGCGGCGAATGTGGAGAAGACGGGACGGAATAATAACGTGAGTGAGTGGGGGTTGATGAACCGCTCCGGCACTGCATGCATCTGTTCCTCGCCCGGTGCCCTTCAGTTTCCAACAGAAGAGAAATCGGCGCTCCAGTCCGTAGAGAACAATAATAATCAGAGAGAAAGAAAGAGAAGCACTGGCCACGAGCGCCATTGCACCAAACTCGTCGCTCTCGCTCGCCCTTCTCGTGCGTAGCTTTCAGTTAGCATGTGTTCATCGGGGTTTCTACTTTCCAATAACCACCAATGATGGCCGCCATTGAAAAGATTATACGTACCCCACCATGCGCTAAATTATTGGTTAATATAATCTCGAGACAGAAGCGACTCCACCATGCAGTGCACGGTAGGGCACAGCCGCTCTTTCTTGAACGAACATACGACACACGTCCAACATCTACCAATCCGCACCGTTCGTTCCCTCGCCGGGAATATGACCGTGTCCGGAAAATCACGCAGCTGGATCCAACCCAGAAGAAATCGACGGGTCTAAGCACAGTCGCCGTTTTTTTTAAAAAAAAAAAAATCTAGCAGAGTCGCCGTTGATCTATCTGTCTAAAAGGAAGAACTTATTCCAAAAAAAGATCTAATTAAATTCTAAAGGGAGGTTTTCGATTCAGACTCGTCGAGTCGAGCCGAGACGCAAGCAATTCGCGACAGCGAAAACGCCGGCCCGAATCGGGCCAGAAATTCTCGGGACCGCGTGCTGCGCCGGGTACGCGGTCAGGTCTCCCCGTCGATGCCGGAGCCCGCACCCGGCCCACCACGGCGTTCCACTCGCGGCTGCACGCACGCGTCCCCGTCGCCGATCCTCTTTCGTGCTCGCTCCTGCGGCCAGTCAGTCAGTGCGGTGTGTGCATCGCAAAGCAGAATCTGCACCAACGCACACTTACTAGTTACTGCTACCGAGAGCATTATGCCACTAGCTTCTTCAGGTTCTCAATTTCTCCCAACCAAGTCTACATAAATATCCCCACCACCTAATAATTATATTCCTGTTAAGGTCTTCATTTTTGCCGTGACACTAGTAGCATCGTCGCCACCTGCTCCTCCTGTCAGTTGTTCATCAACAAAAAAAAAGCACTGCCATACATCACACGGTAGCGTCTGGTGTGTGCGCCAAAACGAGGTGATCCGTCGCTTCCCCGCCTTACAAATCACACTGTTGGTTTTGCTGATACTTCACATTATATGCAATGTACGTACGTCGGTGTGTATTTTTTTTTCTTGATTGAAACCTGCTACAGAGAACGACACGCCGCAGGGCCATGCATTCATCACGCCCACTACGTTCGGCCATTCGCTGCCTGACAGGTTGTGCGTATACATCACTCACACATCCATCCATCCACCCACACAGTTGTTTTTTCCCTCACTTTTTCTTTTTCCGGGAGCGTGATTTGACGGTACATGGGTCTTGTTTATGGGCCGTGGTCCGACATGGGGAGCACACCAGCAGACAGCAAAAGAAAGTATGATTGATGAGACGATGTGTGCTCTGCTCTGCTCCTCCTCCCGCTGATATGAAAAGGTCACGGCTTGGACCGGCTGCATTGCATCACCATTGTTTAGTGCTTCTCCGTTGCGTACATAAATAAAACTGGCATGAGCTTTATTATTAGTTTGTTGTAGTTGATCAGGTTGGAGGGCGGCCTTTTTCAAGTGCTAGCTGTTTGCAGTGCCATTTGTTTGTTTAGCACTTGCTGATAAGCTGATTATTCCCTCCTTTTTTTGTGCCGTTACATACATTGGCGTGCAAGCTATGCCTAACAAAAGCAAATCACTTTACACTTTTGTTTGTTCATTAAAGGAGTATGAACGTAGGATCTCTATATCTAATACTAGTAGTACTATCTAATAGTTGGTGCTAACCAAGGTGATTTTGTGTCCACGCAAATCATGTATTAAATGTCCCCTCTTGTCACAAATGTAAGCCGCTTCGAAATCTGGCATACTCTTCAAGGTGAAACTTTGACCATCAATTTATATGTATACAAAAGTATGCCAGTTCAAATAAAAGCAGATATACATTAGAAAGGCATATATTTTATAATGGATGCAGTATTTGCAATTTCATACTCGTAGAAATGTTTGGGTAATATTTGTTGTGGTGACCCAAATTGTAAAAACGACCTGCATTTTCTAGTGGGAAGGAATACATGGCATATACTTTTTGGCAACCAATGCCGTCATAGAGTTCGCGCCCATCGTTGTAAGAGGAAAAGGTTGTCTGGTCAATTCAAGAAAATCGGAAGAAGCAAGCGAGCCTCGAGCTCCACCAGTCTATTGAGCAAAGGCAACAAGCATAACTCAAACCGAACGGAGGCCACACGATGTCGGCCACACCACCATCGTCGACATCGCCCATCGCGGCTGCAATCTATCGACCCCGACGTCACCTTAGCCCCCGAACCGCGAAACCGGAACCTTACAACCTCGGTAGCGAGCCCAAGACCACCGGTAATGTCGACCGCAGAGACAACGACGACAAGGCAAACTCCGATTTTGACGAGAAGCGAAGCATAAAGCGCAAACGCACACCACCCATCAGAACCGCTTCCTCAAACATGATTTCTCTTTTTTTAAAAGGCACAAACATTTTTCTCGAATACGCACGAGCGTGCGTATTAAAGACACAAACATGATATTTTCATTGCATGTCCGCATCAGTCACGGTCCATCGCTTTGCATATATGTCACACATCGAATCTGAGGATTTTGTTTTGCTTGGGGGGCATGTGTTTGCGGAGATTTGGAAGCAAGCCATGTCAAAACCATCAACAGGGACAGGATTTTCTCCTAGCATTAAAATTCCTTGCTCAGACAAACCAGCCAAGGCAGAGCGAGCTTCCTCCGTGACCAAGTAGACGCGCACTCACCCGCAGTTTGACCACCCTAAACAAACCAAGCCAAACAAACCTGGATCGACCGAGGCCCGGGTACTATTCGACTCGACTCACCTAACCATTATTCCTTCCTCCCCCATAAAAAAAAAACAGGTGAACGGAACGGAAGCTGAGAAGCTTCATGGGCGGATTAATTAGTGGAGCCAGCGGCACTGTTGCGACCCCGCTTAGTTAGGTTGGGTTGGGCTGGGTTCCTGGAACACGCGTGACAGAGACCGGGCAGTGCCCCGTGCCCTCCCCGCCCCTCCGCCTCGGAATTCTTTACCCTTTCCCGGCGATTCATATGCCGCGCCTTTGCGGAGCAAGAAAGATCGGGGGATCCGTCCATGGATGATCAACACGCTTTGGGCCGGGCACGGGTCAATTAACTAAGTGGCATGCGCGTCACGTTCTCGCCTTCCATCCCATGATTAGGATGATGCTTATAGCGAGGTAGTGGTACAAGTAGAGGCTCCCGGGGTCGCTTGGGGTGGTGGTAGGCAGCTGGAGACTGCGGAATT
Organism: Aegilops speltoides; assembly: GCA_021437245.1. NCBI lineage: Eukaryota > Viridiplantae > Streptophyta > Magnoliopsida > Poales > Poaceae > Aegilops > Aegilops speltoides. Next base: position 440,224,893 of record CM038145.1, on the reverse strand, counting down.
GTTGGCGGCCGGGCTCCCGTGTCCGAGACGAACCCCTTTTTCTCCTGGCATTATCCGCTGAGGAGTCTGAGATAATTGGAGGTCGCTACTAGATTGATTGATTGGGTTGAAGTTGATCGATAAGGGTAGGTAAAGCTCTTTGATCCGGCCCTTGGGTCTCTCCCAAAGTGCGGTATATATCCGCCCGTCGAGCTTCGAGCCGGCCGGCCATCAGTTGCTAACTCTGCGAGGTGTGTGCTTCTTGGTTTGGCCCGTTCAGGTGTGCTTGCCGGACAGCCATGGGTTCTTGCGTGTCGACCACGAGGCGGCGGCGGAGGTCCTCCAGGAAGCTGTCGGACACGGCGACCAAGTTCCGCCGGAAGGTGTCCGCCGCGATCGCCGGCGACGCGGCCGGCCGCTTCGCCGCGCGCCACGGGGTCGTGCACGTCGACGGCGCGCCGCCGGCCTCCGGCGTCACGCTCCACCTCACGCAGCTGCAGTGGCAGCACAGCCAGATGGACGCTGGGAATGGTGAGACACCGAACGCAACGCCTCGTGTTCTCCGGCCGGCGCCGACCTGCTCGACCAGAGCACTGAACTTTCTTTTCTTGCTTTTTGCAGTGATCTGCGACGAGGCGTGGTACGACTCCGTCAGCATGCTGGGAGACACGGCCGGCTCCGACGACGACGACAACGATTACTCCAGCGTCAGTGGAGGTATGCCGCTCGCCCCCATTTTTCTCTGCCCTGCAGTGCAGTAAGTTCCAGGCTCGCCGTGCTCACATATCCATCCCCTCCTTGCAAAATCCAGATCCTCTCCCGGAAGACGGCGCCGGCGGCACGAGCGCGTCGCCGTGCAAGGATGCGGCGTGTTTGGCGGACGCCGTGCACCGGCTCCGGAGCATCGCGGACGCCGAGGCGTGCCAGGGCGACCCCCCGGGGAAAAGCGAGGACCCCGACGCTGCCCTTGCTCCTGGTCTTGCCGCTGCCGGTGGCCTGAAAGAACCGCAGAGCGCGGCGTCCTGCTCGCCTCGGCCTCTCCCGGGCTCCGTCCCGAGCCACAAGGTGCAGCCGATGCCGGTCGCCGGGTTCAGCCCGCACCACCAGAGGAAGAAGTCGGCCGTCGTCAGGCTCTCCTTCCGGAGGAGGTCGTACGAGGGCGATGAGATGACCGAAATGAGTGAGTCAAGATCAACACTTTCACCGCGTTCAAATTGTTCGTCAGCATTTCGTTCCTGCTTCGCTGACGAAACTGACGATGATATTCAGCTGGCTCGGCCAAGTACCTGTACCGGCCGAGAGCGGGCCTGACGCTGCCGTGTGCGGCCGGCGAGAAGCCGTCGGAGGGCTGCTGGTCGGTCCTCGAGCCGTCGGTGTTCAGGGTCAGAGGGGAGGGTTTCTTCAGGTAAGAAGCAACGTTACTGAAACTCCTGATATGCGTTCATTCACTCGCTGCGCATTTCGTCTGTCAGCATGCCTGACTGAAGCTTATGAAATTGGTTGCAGAGACAAGAGGAAATCCCCAGCCCCAAACTGCTCCCCCTACACCCCGATCGGAGCTGACATGTTTGCCTGCCCAAGGAAGGTGCACCACATCGCGCAGCACATCGCGCTCCCGTCGCTCAAGCCCCACGACGCCTTCCCTTCGCTTCTCATTGTCAACATTCAGGTAATTCACTCGTGTTTCTTGACCTTCCACTTAACAAGTAGTACTGATTTGTCACCTTTGGGTATTTGATTGGTTAGGTCTGAATTTAACAAGTTAACTGATCTCTACAGTTGCCTACCTACCCTACTACCATGTTCGGCGAGAACGATGGCGATGGCGTTAGCCTGGTCCTGTATTTCAAGATATCCGATAGCTTCGACAAGGAGATCTCTCCTCAGTTCAAGGACAGCATCAAGGTGAGCCAAACTGATTGCATTTCATAATCTAAAACCGTTTTCAGTACCTTGGAACAAGTTTCTGATGAGGAATTGGTCATGCAGAGTATTATGAACGAGGAAATGGAGAGGGTGAAGGGGTTCCCGGTGGACAGCAACGTGCCCTACACAGAGAGGCTGAAAATCCTGGCCGGCATTGTAAACCCTGAAGACCTGCAGCTCAGCGCGGCCGAGAGGAGGCTTGTGCAGACCTACAACCAGAAGCCGGTGCTGTCTAGACCCCAGCACAAATTCTACAAGGTACTAAGTACTAACCAATTATGTTGTCTCACATCTCCATGTGCTCAAATTCAGAGATTCTTCATGTCCTGGTGCTGACTGAAACGTGTGCGTCCGTTTGTTCATTGTGATGCAGGGCTCGAACTACTTCGAGATCGACATCGACGTGCACCGGTTCAGCTACATATCGCGAAAGGGCCTCGAGACCTTCCGAGAGCGGCTGAAACATGGTGTCATCGATCTTGGGCTGACCATTCAGGTACTTAATATTTCCCCTCTGTTCTTGGCCTTGGGATCAGTTGGCATGAGGGATACTTTGTTGGCTGAAAATCTGAACATTGCCATCTGGGTGCAGGCGCAGAAGGCCGAGGAGCTACCTGAGCATGTGTTGTGCTGCATGAGGCTGAACAAGTTGGATTTTGCGGACAACGGGCAAATACCGACGCTCATAACCTCCAGCGATGAATGAAGCTGGAAAATGTACTGACTTTGAGAGCGAGAGAGACAAGCTGTATATAGCGGGAGATAGATGTAGGAACTAACGCAAATTTGCTGGGTAACGGTGTATTGATCGTGCAAATAATCTTGTGCACCGAATTGCAATTGGAGCAGTTCTGCTGTCTAAAGTTGTTCAGATGTTCGAATAGCCTGCATGCCTTTTTCAGAACATGGAAATGCGAGATTGCCCAAGTTGCCAAAGTCGCATTGTACATAATCTTGTGCACCGAAAATTGCCCCCCAAAAAGTTCAACGCATGAAAAGGAAGAGGAGGCCACAAAATATCACTCGTGTTGTGTGTAAACCCAAATTGGTCACTGTAAGGGTCGAGGAAACATGGTGGTGGCTTGTGAAAGATTTCATAGATGAACACACCCCATCCTCTGGTCCCACGTGATCTTTCTTGTATATTGCGTTCACACAAACGAATGAGCGACGAGCTGAAAGCGAGTATTGTAGAGATGGAAAATTCTGGGATCCTCAAACACATAATCATGGATATCTTGCAAATTCAATCCGGATCTATGATCAGCTTGAATGCACCACGAGATACATTTATAATTTTTGCTATCTCTACAAGCAGGAAACAATCATTTTCGGTGATGCTCAAACGGTGATCCATTACGTGATGGTGCGACAAGAGAGATCCAGGTTTTTCTTCAAGTACTTGGTTGATAAAGATGGGCATCATAGGGGATTGTCCTCCTCCGATAGCCAATCTGGCTTGACTACGAGGCTTTCAACGATGTTTTTTCATAGCGCATACGGAGGCGGACCACGAAAAAAATTAAGGTGGGGCGAAGTCTCACTAAGATTTTTCTTTATGCAAATCAAAGGAGTCAATACACATTAACAGTGCACACTATAAACGAATAACGAAATACAACGAAATTGCAGACATGTTTCAATAGAAAAACAACCTAAAACATACCGATAATGAAGCATTTAGTGGCGTGTAGAAGACCCAGGCAATGGCAGTGCCCTACCCTCCTTCTGAAAATCTTCCTTAATTTTATTGAGATCAATACTTTTGAAGATCTCTCGCTCAATGTAACACACCATCAAGTCATTTAGCCAGCCATCACACATCTTGCTGCGCAGCTCAGTCTTGATGATTTTCATTGATGAGAAGGCTCTTTCAACTGTTGCCGTCACTACCGGTAGTAGCAATGCCAACTCAATGAGGCGATAAATAGCAGGAAACATGACATGCCTTTCAAGTTCAAGCATCTTTTTTGCTAGACTTGCAATATCATGACAAGCTCTAAAGTCTTCAATTCTTCTCATATGGATAATGAATAGCTCTAGGTTATCAACTATATGTTCACGTTCATAATATGAGAAATCCTCATGATAAATCTCTGTGAGTCTAGCAAGCTTATTCACATTGAACCTAGAAAAGGAGTTTCTAGGGTCAAGACAAGAGAAGTTCTGGAGCAGCTCTGAAGATACCTCATTGAAACAATGATCAAACTCTATGGTGATGGAGTCTATGGCAGCATAGAAGGTGTCCACGCGGAAAAAATGGTCAGTCGTGACATTGTTTCGTCCACCTTTTCTTGATTTCCCCCACTTTGTAAAGATGTCATCCATATTTGGTATGGGAATGTCGTTTTTGGCGCAAAAGGCTTTGACATCTTCCAAGAGTGGCTCCCAACCATTATTTCTCCAGTTGATCAAATGTGTTCTCACATCCGTAACCAATGACATTGCCTGAAATGAGACAATTACAATTTTTAGATGCATGTATGTTTACATGAACAAAACATATCAAGCAGACTAGATACATATAGCATGTTCCATCACATACCTGAACAACATTTTGATCCTTCTTTTGCAATAGAAGAGAAAAATCATTTGTCATGCGAAGGATTTTTAGCATCATCTTCAGGATGAACACAAAGCTAAAAGTCTCCATTTGATGAACCAAACCTCCAGCCCTACATGGAACACACACATCATCCTCAACAATGCCCAAAACCTCTATGACTGCATCCTACATTGATTCAATGCGAGATAAGGTTGTGTAATGAGAGCCCCATCTTGTATCTCCAGGTATGACTGCATCTTGTATCTTCAATGCAAGTGGCATGTGCCGAAACATTGACACTTTCACGAGTACTTGGGTTTGATTTCGAGCTACTGCCACTACCAAGCACTTCAAAATATCTTTTCAAATCTGCAATTCACAACCAGAATGTTCACAACATTAATATGTCACTACAATCTGCTTGAATTTGAGGCGTCAAGCTACTGTTAAAATTTGCTACAAAATTTCAGGAAAGTTGAGAAATCACCTCCTCCCCTTTCATTTGGGTTTCCTGTTCCCTTCCTCTTCCTTTCCATCTTCGGGCAATCTGGTCGGGACTGTGCTGGACTAAGAAGAGGCTGGACGGCCGGACAACCGGACTGCTATTGGCCTGCCGCTGCTGCTAGGTGCTCGGCATCTGCACTCTGCAGGCACTTTTCGCTTCTAGAATCTAGAGGACTAAAAGGAGTATCCAGCTTCAGTGGGCAAGAAATTCACAGGGATTTGAATGGTAAGCTTAGCTTGGCACTTGACTTTCTCGTACCTGAATCTTTTTCACCCCGGCTGGAGACGCCGCTTGCACCCAGAGCCCCAGAGCGCCGCTGCCGCTTGCTGCCGTGGTGCCGCCCTCCTCTAGCCCCCTAGATAGCCGCCGCCGTTGCCTTCCCTGCCCGCTGTTGCCTGCCCCGCCCGCTCCTGGCGACCTGGCTAGCCGCCGTGCTAGCTTAGGGTTAGGGTGTGCGTGGCTTCGTGGGGTGGGGATAGAACAGAGCGGTCACCTCTGGTCTGGTCGAGTGCGTGTGTGTTCTGCTCATGGTCGCCGCTCGCTCGCTCGATGCCTCGGGCCTCTGTTGCCTGTTGGCCCATCAGGTCGCAGTCGCTCGCTGCGCGGCCCGTTAACAGTGACAACAGCGTATATTCTGTTAGCGTCGACGTACACGATCGGTGCATACTAGTATTAATTTTTTTTTGCTCAAAATCAAGGTATGGCAGGCGCCATACCCTGCCCACCGGGGAGCTCCGCCAGTGATCACATACATGACCAATAAGTACAATTTTCCATTTGTGCCATTTGTCGGTTTGAATAACCACCGCAGCACTGTTATTTTTAGATGTGTGATTATTTCTCATGAAACAATCTAGGCATACGAAAAATCAATTGATTTCATGTTACCGAAAGGTGAGCACATACATGTTTGAGATCACTAACAAGGACCTTGCATTGATTGGTACACCTGCCCAAGTGCATTTGTGTATTGCTTGAAGCATTCAATATTAGAGCACTAAAGGGGACCTTGCAATGCAAAGGGCAATCAGGGTAATCTATCCTGACTGAAGCCATAGGGTGTGTATGGCACATTCAACAGAACATTGTACATCCTCTACATGATGACGCGGTTAGGGAAGAATTCAGATCTTTCATATATGATGATTCTTATTCCATTGAAGAGCATGAAAGAAAATGGATAGAGTTCTTAGAAAGGAGTCAAATAATAAGTGATGAGTCATGGTTGCATCACATGTACTAAATGAGGAAAGTGTGGTGTGCTTGTTGGAAATATGCCCTAGAGGCAATAATAAAAGTATTATTATATTTCATTGTTCATGGTAATTGGTTTTTGTTCATGCTATAACTGTATTATCCGGAAATCGTAATACACGTGTGAACACATAGACCACAATATGTCCCCAGTGAGCCTCTAGTCGACTAGCTCACAGATCAACAGATAGTCATGGTTTCTGACTATGGACATTGGATGTCGTTGATAACGGGATCACATCATTAGGAGAATGATGTGATGGACAAGACCCAATCCTAAGCATAGCACAAAGATCGTAGTTCGTTTGCTAGAGCTTTACCAATGTCAAGTATCTCTTCCTTCGACCATGAGATCGTAACTCCCGGATACCGTAGGAGTGCCTTGGGTGTATCAAACGTCACAACGAATCGGGTGACTATAAAGGTGCATTACGGTATCTCCGAAAGTATCATTGGGTTGACACGGATGGAGATGGATTTGTCACTCCGCATGACGGAGAGGTATCTTTGGGCCCACTCGGTAATGCATCATCATAATGAGCTCAAGGTGACCAAGGTGTTGGCCACGGATCATGCATTACGGAGACGAGTAAAGTGACTTGCCGTAACGAGACTAAACAAGGTATTGGGATACCGACGATCGAGTCTCGCAAGTAACGCATCGATTGACAAAGGAATTGTATCTGAGGTTTTGATCAATCCTCGACATCGTGGTTCAACCGATGAAATCATCGAGGAGCATGTGGGAGCCAACATGGGTATCCAGATCCCGCTGTTGGTTATTGCCCGAGAGTCGTCTCGGTCATGTCTGCGTGTCTCCCGAACCCGTAGGGTCTACACACTTAAGGTTCGGTGACGCTAGGGTTGTATGAATATGAGTATGCAGCATACCGAATGTTGTTCGGAGTCCCGGATGAGATCCCTGACATCACGAGGAGTTTCGGAATGGTCCGGAGGTAAAGAATAATATATAGGAAGTGGTATTTCGCCATCGGAAAGTTTCGAGGTCTCCGGTAATGTCTGGGACCACCGGAAGGGTCCCGGGTCCACCGGTGAGGCCACCCATCCCGGAGGGCCCCATGGGCTGAAGTGGGGGGAACCAGCCCATAGTGGGCTGGTGCGCCTCAGGCCCACCCCTGCGCCTAGGGTTGAAACCCTAGGGGTGGGGCGCCCACTTGGCTTGGGGGCACTCCACCCCTTGCCGCCGCCCCTTGAGATTGGATCTCGGGGCCGCGCCGGAGGCCTATATAAAGGGGGAGGAGGGGGCTGCTGTACCCTTGTGCTTGGCGCCTCCTCGCTACACCTTGTCCTCCTCCCGTAGTCGCTGACGTAGCCTGCTGGGAGTTCTCTGCATCCACCACCACGCCGTCGTCTTCTGCTGGATCATCATCAACCTCTCCTCCCCTTGCTGGATCAAGAAGGAGGAGACGTCTCCCGCCCCGCACGCGTGTGTTGAACGCGGAGGTGCTGTCCGTTCAAGACTTGGACATCGGTGATCTGAATCACGCCGAGTACGACTCCATCATCACCTTGCAAGCTTCGCACGCGATCTACAAGTGGTATGTAGATGCAAACTCTCTCCGTTACTCGTTGCTTAGATGAACTCATAGATGGATCTTGGTGAAATCGTAGGAAAAATTTTAATTTTCTCGCAACGCTCCCCAACAAAGGGCATCATGAGCTAGGTCTATGCGTAGTTCTCTAATGCACGAGTAGAACACAATTTTGTTGTGGGCGTGGATCTTGTCAACTTACTTGCCTCTACTAGTCTTTTCTTGCTTCAATGGTATTGTGGGATGAAGCGGCCCGACCAACCTTACACGTGACGCTTACGTGAGACCGGTTCCACCAATTGACATGCACTAGTTGCATAAGGTGGTGGCGGGTGTCTGCTCTCCCACTTTAGTTGGAGCGGATTCGATGAACAGGCCCTTATGAAGGGTAAATAGAAGTTGACAAAATCACGTTGTGGTTATTCATAGGTAAGAAAACGTTCTTGCTAGAACCCAATCGCAGCCACGTAAAAGATGCAACAACAACTAGAGGACGTCTAACTTGTTTTTGCAGCGATTGATCATGTGATGCGATATGGCCAGAAGTTGTGATGAATGATGAATTGTGATGTATGAGATCATGTTCTTGTAATAGGATTCACGACTTGCATGTCGATGAGTATGACAACCGGCAGGAGCCATAGGAGTTGTCTTTATTTTTTGTATGACCTGCGTGTCATTGAAGAACGCCATGTAAACTACTTTACTTTATTGCTAAACGCGTTGGCCATAGAAGTAGAAGTAGTCGTTGGCGTGACAACTTCATGAAGACACGATGATGGAGATCATGATGATGGAGATCATGGTGTCAAGCCGGTGACAAGATGATCATGGAGCCCCGAAGATGGAGATCAATGGAGTTTTATGATATTGGCCATATCATGTCACAACTATATAATTGCATGTGATGTTTATTATGTTTATGCATCTTGTTTACTTAGGATGACGGTAGTAAATAAGATGATCCCTTACAAAAATTTCAAGAAGTGTTCTCCCCTAACTGTGCACCGTCGCTACAGTTCGTCGCTTCTAAGCACCACGTGATGATCGGGTGTGATGGATTCTTACGTTCACATACAACGGGTGTAAGACAGTTTTACACAGCGAAAACACTTAGGGTTAACTTAACGAGCCTAGCATGTACAGACATGGCCTCGGAACACGGAGACCGAAAGGTCGAACACGAGTCCTATGGAAGATACGATCAACATGAAGATGTTCACCGACGATGACTAGTCTGTCTCACGTGATGATCGGACACGGGCTAGTCGACTCGGATCGTGTAACACTTAGATGACTAGAGGGATGTCTAATCTAAGTGGGAGTTCATAATTTTGATTAGAACTTTATTATCATGAACTTAGTCTAAAACCTTTGCAAATATGTCTTGTAGATCAATGGCCAACGCTAATGTCAACATGAACTTCAACGCGTTCCTAGAGAAAACCAAGCTGAAAGATGATGGCAGCAACTATACGGATTGGGTCCGGAACCTGAGGATCATCCTCATAGCTGCCAAGAAACAATATGTCCTAGAAGCACCGTTAGGTGACCCACCTGTTCTCCCAGCACTGCAAGACGATTTGAATGTTTGGCAGACTCGTGCTGATGATTACTCCCTCGTTCAGTGCGGCATGCTTTACATCTTAGAACCGGGGCTCCAAAAGCGTTTTGAGCATCACAGAGCATATGAGATGTTCGAAGAGCTGAAACTAGTTTTCCAAGCTCATGCCCGGTCGAGATATGATGTCTCCGACAAGTTCTACAGCTTGTAAGATGGAGGAAAACAGTTCACAAGGAGCACATCCTCAAGATGTCAGGTTGCACAACCGTATGACCCAAATGAACATTAACCTCCCTGATGAGGCGGTCATTTACAGAATCCTCCGATCGCTCCCACCAAGCTACAAGAGCTTTGTGATGAACTACAACATGCGTGGGATGGTGAAGACCATTCTCAAGTGTTCTCGATGCTAAAGTCCGCAGAGGCTGAAATCAAGAAAGAACATCAAGTGTTGATGGTCAATAAGACCACTAAGTTCAAGAAGGGCAAGGGTAAGAAAAACTTGAGAAGGACGGCAAAGATGTTGTCGCGCCGGTAAGCCTATTGTCGGAAGAAGTCAAAGAATGGACCCAAGCCCGAGACCGAGTGCTTTTATTGCAAGGGAAGGGTCATCGAAGCGGAACTGCCCCAAATACTTAGCGGATAAGAAGGCCGCAACACCAAAGGTATATTTGATATACATGTAATTGATGTGTACCTTACCAAGACTCGTAGTAACTCCCGGTATTTGATACCGTGCCGTTGCTCACATTTGTAACTCACAGCAGGAGCTGCGAAATAAACGGAGACCGGCAAAGGACGAGGTGACGCGCGCGTCGGGAATGGTTCCGAGTCGATGTGATCGCCGTCGCACGCTGCCTCTACATTTACCCACGGATTAGTTTTGAACCTTAATAATTGCTACTTAGTGCCAAGTTTGAGCATGAACATTGTATCCGGATCTCGTTTAATACGAGATGGCTACTCATTTAAGTCGAGAATAATGGTTGTTCGATTTATATGAGAGATATGTTTTATGGTCATGTCCGATGGTCAATGGTTTATTCTTAATGAATCTCGAGCGTAATATTACACATGTTCATAGTGTGGATGCCAAAAGATGTAAAGTTGATAACAATAGTCCCACATACTTGTGGCATCGCCGCCTTTGGTCACATTGGTGTCAAGCGCATGAAGAAGCTCCATCTTGATGGAATTTTAGAGTCTCTTGATTATGAATCGTTTGACACATGCTAACCATGCCTCATGGGCAAAATGACCAAGACTCCGTTCTCCGGAACAATGGAGCGAGCAACCAACTTGTTGGAAATCATACATACCGATGTGTGCGGTCCAATGAGCGTTGAGGCTCGCGGAGGATATCGTTATGTTCTCACTCTCACTGATGACTTAAGTAGATATGGGTATGTCTACTTAATGAAACACAAGTCCGAGACCTTTGAAAAGTTCAAGGAATTTCAGAATGAGGTGGAGAATCAACGTGACCGAAAGATAAAGTTCCTACGATCAGATCGTGGAGGAGAATACTTAAGTCACGAATTTGGTACACACTTAAGGAAATGTGGAATCGTTTCACAACTCACGCCGCCTGGAACACCTCAGCGAAACTGTGTGTCCGAACGTTGTAATCGCACTCTATTGGATATGGTGCGGTCTATGATGTCTCTTACTGATTTACCGCTAGGGATACGCTCTAGAGACAGCTACATTCACTTTAAATAGGGCACCGTCTAAATCCATTGAGATGACACCGTATGAATTATGGTTTGGGAAGAAACCTAAGCTGTCGTTTCTAAAAGTTTGGGGATGCGATGCTTATGTCAAGAAACTTCAACCTGAAAAGCTCGAACCCAAGTCGGAAAAATGCGTGTTCATAGGATACCCTAAGGAAACTGACGGGTATACCTTCTACTTAAGATCCGAAGGCAAGATCTTTGTTGCCAAGAACGGATGCTTTCTGGAAAAAGAGTTTCTCTCGAAAGAGGTAAGTGGGAGGAAAGTAGAACTCGATGAAGTACTACCTCTCGAACGGGAAAGTGGTGCAGCTCAGAAAAATGTTCCTGTGATGCCCACACCAATCAAGAGGAAACCAATGATGATGATCAAGGTACTTCAGATCAAGTTGCTCTTGAACTTCAGAGGTCCACAAGGACACGTTCCGCACTGCAGTGGTACGGCAACCCCTGTCCGGAAATCATGTTGTTAGACAACGGTGAACCTTGAACTATGAAGAAGCGATGGCGGGCCCAGATTCCAACAAATGGCTTGAAGCCATGAAACCGAGATAGAATCCATGTATGAAAACAAAGTATGGACTTTGACAGACTTGTGTTCGATGATCGGCGAGCGATAGAAAACAAATGGATTTTTAAGAAGAAGACGGACGCGATGGCAATGTTAGCATTTATATAGGCTCGACTTGTCGCTAAGGGTTATCGACAAGTTCAAGGGATTGACTACGACGAGACATTCTCTCCCGTAGCGAAGTGAAGTCCGTCCAATCATGTTAGCAATTGCCGCATACTATGATTATGAGATATGGCGATGGACGCCAAAACGGCATTCCTTAACGGACATCTTAAGGAAGAGTTGTATATGATGCAGCGGAAGGTTTTGTCGATCCTAAGAACGCTAACAAAGTATGCAAGCTCCAATGATCCATTTATGGACTGGTGCAAGCATCTCGAGTTGGAACATTCGCTTTGATGAGATGATCAAAGCGTTTGGGTTTATTGAGCACCTATGGAGAAGCCTGCGTTTATAATAAAGTGAGTGGGAGCTCAGAGCATTTCTCTGTTATATGTAGATGACATACTCTTGATGGGAAATGATACAAAACTTCGGACAGCATTAAGGCCTACTTGAATAAGTGTTTTTCAATGAAGGACCTTGGAGAAGCTGCTTATATATTAGGCATCAAGATCTATAGAGATAGATCGAGACGCCTCATAGGTCTTTCACAAAGCACATACCTTGATAAGATTTTGAAGAGGTTCAAAATGGATTAGTCCAAGAAAGGGTTCTTGCCTATGTTACAAGGTATGAGATTGAGCTCACTCGACCACCCACCACGACAAAAGATAAAGAAGAGATGAGTGTCATCCCTATGCTTCAGCCATAGGATCTATTATGTATGCCATGTTGTGTACGGACTGATGTAAACCTTGCCGTAAGTTTGGTAGCAAGATACCAAAGTAATCCCGCAAGGAACACTAGACAGCGGTCAAGAATATCCTGAAGTACCGAAAAGGACAAAGGACATGCTTTCGCTTATGGAGGAGACGAAGAGCTCGTCAGAAGGGTTATGTCGACGCTAGCTTCGACTCAGATCTGGATGACTCTAAGTCTCAAACCGGATACGTGTATATGTTGAATGGTGGAGCAAGAAGTGGTGCAGTACCGCAAGCGAAGCGCCGTGGCGGGATCTACGTGTGAAGCGGAGTACATGGCAGCCTCGGAGGCAGCGCGATGAAGCGATTTGGGTGAAGGAGTTCATCACCGACCTAGGAGTCATACCCAATGCGTCGGGGCCGATCAAACTCTTCTCGTGACAACACTGGAGCTATTGCCCTTGCCAAGGAGCCTGTGTTTCACAAGAAGACCAGCACATCAAGCGCCGCTTCAACTCCATCCGTGAAAATGTTCAAGATGGGGACATAGAGATTTGCAAAGTGCACACGAATCTGAATGTCGCAGATCCGCTGACTAAACCTCTCTCGCGTGCAAAACATGATCAACACCGTAACTCTATGGGTGTTCGATTCATCACAATGTAACTAGATTAGTGACTCTAGTGCAAGTGGGAGACTGTTGGAAATATGCCCTAGAGGCAATAATAAAAGTATTATTATATTTCATTGTTCATGATAATTGTTTTTTGTTCATGCTATAATTGTATTATCCGGAAATCGTAATACACGTGCGAACACATAGACCACAATATGTCCCTAGTGAGCCTCTAGTTGACTAGCTCACAGATCAACAGATAGTCATGGTTTCTCGACTATGGACATTGGATGTCGTTGATAACAGGATCACATCATTAGGAGAATGATGTGATGGACAAGACCCAATCCTAAGCATAGCACAAAGATCGTGTAGTTCGCTTGCTAGAGCTTTACCAATGTCAAGTATCTCTTCCTTCGACCATGAGATCGTAACTCCGGACACCGTAGGAGTGCCTTGGGTGTATCAAACGTCACATCGTGAATCGGGTGACTATAAAGGTGCATTACGGTATCTCGAAAGTATCATTGGGTTGACACGGATCGAGGCTGGGATTTGTCACTCCGCATGACGGAGAGGTATCTCTGGGCCCACTCGGTAATGCATCATCATAATGAGCTCAAGGTGACCAAGGTGTTGGCCACGGATCATGCATTACTAAGACGAGTAAAGTGACTTGCCGTAACGAGACCGAACAAGGTATTGGGATACCGACGATCGAAGTCTCGCAAGTAACGCATCGATTGACAAAGGAATTGTATATGTGGTTTTGATCAATCCTCGACATCGTGGTTCAACCGATGAAATCATCTAGGAGCATGTGGGAGCCAACATGGGTATCCAGATCCGCTGTTGGTTATTCCCGAGAGTCGTCTCGGTCATGTCTGCGTGTCTCCCGAACCCGTAGGGTCTACACACTTAAGGTTCGGTGACGCTTAGGGTTGTATGAATATGAGTATGCAGCATACCGAATGTTGTTCGAGTTCCGGATGAGATCCCTGACGTCACGAGGAGTTTCGGAATGGTCCGGAGGTAAAGAATAATATATAGGAAGTGGTATTTCGCCATCGGAAAGTTTCGGGTCTCCGTGAATATATACCGACCACGGAAGGGTCCCGGGGTCCACCGGTGGGGCCACCCATCCCGGAGGGCCACATGGGCTGAAGTGGGAGGAACCAGCCCATAGTGGGCTGGTGCGCCTCAGGCCCACCCCGCGCCTAGGGTTGAAACCCTAGGGGGGGCGCCCACTTGGCTTGGGGGCACTCCACTCCTTGGCCGCCGCCCCTTGAGATTGGATCTCAGGGCCGGCGCCCGAGGCCTATATAAAGGGGAGGAGGGGGCTGCTGTACCCTTGTGCTTGGCGCCTCCCTCCCCTGCTACACCTCGTCCTCCTCCCGTAGTCGCCGAAGCCTCGCCGGAGTTCACTGCATCCACCACCACGCCGTCGTCAGGTGCTGGATCATCATCAACCTCTCCTTCCCCCTTGCTGGATCAAGAAGGAGGAGACGTCTCCCGTCCCGTACGTGTGTTGAACGCGGAGGTGCTGTCCGTTCAGCACTTGGACATCGGTGATCTGAATCACGTCGAGTACGACTCGATCATCACCTTGCAAGCTTCCGCACGCGATCTACAAGTGGTATGTAGATGCAAACTCTCTCCCGTTACTCGTTGCTTAGATGAACTCATAGATGGATCTTGGTGAAATCGTAGGAAAAATTTTAATTTTCTGCAACGTTCCCCAACAGTGCTCCATATATGGAGGGAGCTGTTTCTTAGCACTGAGCAGTAATCAGCGAAGTGAGAGCCTAAACTCTGTGCTACATACGCATCTTGAGGGTAAGATGACATTGTTTAAAATGCTAGAGCACCATGAGCGTTGCCTTCTGGACGACATTTAAATGAGGCGAACCTAGACATCGTGGCCCTGCAGTCCATTCCATTTACAGGGCGGATGCTTCAAGTCTTGAGAAACACACTTCAAAAGTTTTCACACCTTGTATGCTTTAGTTAGTCAGATGGAGCATACATGTTGTCAACAATTGTTTTCTCAGGGAGATACTAGATGCATGTGATTTGACTATGTATGTTGTGGCTTAAAGGATAGAAGACAGAAGAAGTTCAAAGTGCACTATAAGGAGATGGAAGGTTCTTTGTATAGGACCCTTTATTCTTGCCGTAAGCTGGAATGGGTAGACACACCATGTTCCCACATATTGTACGTATTGGGGACATTACAAGTAAAACGACTGCCCAAGTGTTGTCCATCGTTGTCATGATTTATGATTTTTGAATGCCAAACACTTGCAATTTTTATTTCCATATATTATTTCCTCAACCACTAGCTACTTCATGTTGCTCATCATCGGCTAACACGTTTGGACTTAATTTGTGTATTGCTTGAGCTTGAAAAATCAAATGATTTCATGTTACCGAAACCAAGCACTAAAAGAAGCAAAACGCGAAGGAAATATGCCCTAGAGGCAATAATAAAGTTATTATTTATTTCCTCATATCATGATAAATGTTTATTATTCATGCTAGAATTGTATTAACCGGAAACATGATACATGTGTGAATACATAGACAAACATAACGTCACTAGTATGCCTCTACTTGACTAGCTCATTAATCAAAGATGGTTATGTTTCATAACCATAGACATGTGTTGTCATTTGATTAACGGGATTTTGTATGGGTTGGCGTATTTCGAGATTAGGTTTTGTCACTCCGATTGTCGGAGAGGTATCTCTGGGCCCTCTCGGTAATGCACATCACTATAAGCCTTGCAAGCAATGTAGCTAATGAGTTAGTTACGGAATGATGCATTACGTAACGAGTAAAGAGACTTGCCGGTAATGTGATTGAACTAGGTATTGGATACCGACGATCGAATCTCGGGCAAGTAACATACCGATGACAAAGGAACAACGATGTTGTTATGCGGTTTGACCGATAAAGATCTTCGTAGAATATGTCGGAGCCAATATGAGCATCCGTGTTCCGCTATTGGTTATTGACCGAGAATAGTTCTAGGTCATGTCTACATAGTTCTCGAACCCGTAGGGTCCGCACGCTTAACGCTACGATGACAGGTTTTATTATGAGTTTATAAGTTTTGATGTACCAAGATTGTTCGAGTCCGGATGTGATCACGACATGACGAGGAGTCTCAAATGGTCGAGACATAAAGATTGATATATTGGAAGCCTATATTTGGATATCGGAATGGTTCGGGTGAAATCGGATTTTACCGAGCACCGGGGTTACCGGAACCTCCCGGGGTTCATGGGCCTTAGTGGGCCAAGAGGGAGAAGAGGAGGGCGGCCAGGCAGGCGCCCCTCCCCTAGTCCGAATAGGACAAGGAAGGGGGGGGCGCCCCCCTTTCCTCTTTCCCCTCCCCCCTTTCCTTCTCCACCAAGGCAAGAGGGGGGGAGTCCTACTCCCGGTGGGAGTAGGACTCCTCCAGGCGCACCCCAAGGGGGCCGACCGCACCTACCCCTCCCTCCTTTATATACGAGGGCAGGGGGGCACCCTAGAACACACAAGTTGATCTTCGTGATCGTTCCTTAGCCGTGTGCGGTGCCCCCCTCCACCATATTCCACCTCGGTCATATCGTCGCGGAGTTTAGGCGAAGCCCTGCGTCGGTAGAACATCACCATCGTCACCACGCCGTCGTGCTGACGGAACTCATCCCCGACACTTTGCTGGATCGGAGTCCGAGGATCGTCATCGAGCTGAACGTGTGCTGAACTCAAAGGTGCCGTACGTTCGGTACTTGGATCGGTCGGATCGTGAAGACGTACGACTACATCAACCGCGTTGTCATAACGCTTCCGCTTACGGTCTACGAGGGTACGTGGACAATACTCTCCCCTCTCGTTGCTATGCATCACCATGATCTTGCGTGTGCGTAGGAATTTTTTGAAATTACTACGTTCCCCAACAGTGGCATCCGAGCCAGGTTTTATGCCTAGATGTCATATGCACGAGTAGAACACAAGTGAGTTGTGGGCGATACAAGTCATACTGCTTACCAGCATGTCATACTTTGGTTCAGCGGTATTGTGAGATGAAGCGGCCCGGACCGACATTACGCGTACGCTTACGCGAGACTGGTTTCACCGTTACGAGCACTCGTGCTTAAAGGTGATTGACGGGTGTCTGTCTCTCTCACTTTAGCTGAATTAAGTGTGGCTACACCCGGTCCTTGTGAAGGTTAAAACAGCACTAACTTGACGAACTATCGTTGTGGTTTTGATGCATAGGTAAGAACGGTTCTTGCTAAGCCCGTAGCAGCCACGTAAAATTTGCAACAACAAAGTAGAGGGCGTCTAACTTGTTTTTACAGGGCATGTTGTGATGTGATATGGTCAAGACGTGATGCTATATTTTATTGTATGAGATGATCATGTTTTGTAACCGAAGTTATCGGCAACTGGCAGGAGCCATATGGTTGTCGCTTTATTGTATGAAATGCAACGCCATGTAATTGCTTTACTTTATCACTAAGCGGTAGCGATAGTCGAGAAGCAATAGATGGCGTAACGACAACGATGCTACGATGGAGATCAAGGTGTCGCGCCGGTGACGATGGTGATCACGACGGTTTCGGAGATGGAGATCACAAGCACAAGATGATGATGGCCATATCATATCACTTATATTGATTGCATGTGATGTTTATCCTTTATGCATCTTATCTTTCTTTGATTGACGGTAGCAGTTTAAGATGATCTCTCACTAAAATTATCAAGAAGTGTTCTCCCTGAGTATGCACCGTTGCGAAAGTTGTTCGTGCTAAGACACCACGTGATGATCGGGTGTGATAGGCTCTACGTTCAAATACAACGGGTGCAAAACAGTTCACACGCGGAATACTCAGGTTAAACTTGACGAGCCTAGCATATAACAGATATGGCCTCGGAACACGGAGACCAAAAGGTCGAGCATGAATCATATAGTAGATATGATCAACATATTGATTTTCACCGTTGAAACTACTCCATCTCACGTGACGATCGGACATGGTGTAGTTGATATGGATCACGTAATCACTTAGAGGATTAGAGGGATGTCTATCTAAGTGGGAGTTCTTTAGTAATATGATTAATTGAACTTAAATTTATCATGAACTTAGTACCTGATAGTATTTTGCTTGTCTATGTTTGTTGTAGATAGATGGCTCGTCTTTGTTCTTCCGTTGAATTTTAATGCGTTCCTTTGAAAGCAAAGTTGAAAGATGATGGTAGCAATTACACGGACTGTGTCCGTAACTCGAGGATTATCCTCATTGCTGCACGTAAGAATTACGCCCCGAAGCACCGCTGGGTGCCGTGCCTGCCGCTGATGCAATCGACGATGTTAAGAACGTCTTGCGAGCAAAGTCGATGACTACTCGATAGTTCAAGTGTGCCATGCTTTACGGCTTAGAACCGGTCTTCAACGATGTTTTGAACGTCATGGAGCATATGAGATGTTCCAGAGTTGAAGTTAATATTTCAAGCAAATGCCCGGATTGAGAGATATGAAGTCTCCAATAAGTTCTATAGCTGCAAGGTGGAGGAGAATAGTTCGTCGGTGAACACATACTCAAAATGTCGGGTATAATAATCACTTGATTCAACGGGAGTTAATCTTCCGATGATAGTGTCATTGATGTAATTCTTCAATCATCGCCACCAAGCTACAAGAGCTTCGTGATGAACTATAATATGCAAGGGATGAACAAGACTATTCCCGAGCTCTTCGCAATGCTAAAAGCCATGGAGGTAGAAATCAAGAAGGAGCATCAAGTGTTGATGGTCAACAAGACCACCAGTTTCAAGAAAAGGGCAAAGGGAAGAAGAAGGAACTTCAAGAAGAACAGCAAACAAGTTGTCTGCTCAAGAGAAGAAACCCAAGTCCGGACCTAAGCACGAGATCGAGTGCTTCTCCGCAAGCGATCGACACCGCCCCAAGTATTTGGCGGATAAGAAGGATGGCAAAGTGAACAAAGGTATATGTGATATACATATTATTGATGTGTACCTTACTAATGCTCGCAGAGTACGGGTATTTGATCTTTGGTTTTGTTGCTAATATTTGCAACTCAAACAGGACTACGGATTAAGCGAAGATTGGCTAAGGACGAGGTGACGATCTTGGCGTGGGAAATGGTTCCAAAGTCGATGTGATCGCGGTCGGCACGCTACCTCTACATCTACCATCGGGATTAGTTTTAGACCTAAATAATTGTTATTTGGTGCCAGCGTTGAGCATGAACATTATATCTGGATCTTGTTTGATGCGAGACGATTATTCATTTAAGTCAGAGAATAATGGTTGTTCTATTTATATGAGTAATATCTTTTATGGTCATGCACCCTTGAAGAGTGGTCTATTTTTATTGAATCTCGATAGTAGTGATACACATATTCATAGTGTTGAAGCCAAAAGATGTAGAGTTGATAATGATAGTGCAACTTATTTGTGGTACTGCCGTTTAGGTCATATCGGTATAAAACGCATGAAGAAACTCCATACTGATGGACTTTTGGAATCACTTGGTACTTGCGAACCGTGCCTCATGGGCAAGATGACTAAAACGCCGTTCTCCGGAACTATGGAGCGAGCAACTGATTTGTTAGAAATCATACATACTGATGTTTATGGTCCAATAAATGTTGAGGCTCGCGGCGGGTATCGTTATTTTCTCACCTTCACAGATGATTTGAGCAGATATGGGTATATCTACTTAATGAAACACAAGTCTGAAACATTTGAAAAGTTCAAAGAATTTCAGAGTGAAGTGGAAAATCATCATAACAAGAAAATAAAATTTCTACGATCTGATCGTGGAGGAGAATATTTGAGTTACGAGTTTGGTTTACATTTGAAACAATGCGGAATAGTTTCGCAACTCACGCCACCTGGAACACCACAAAAAAATGGTGTGTCCGAGCGTCGTAATCGTACTTTACTAGATATGGTGCGATCTATGATGTCTCTTACTGATTTACCGCTATCGTTTTGGGGTTATGCTTTAGAGACGACCGCATTCACGTTAAATAGGGCACCATCAAAATCCGTTGAGACGACACCTCATGAACTGTGGTTTGGCAAGAAACCAAAGTTGTCGTTTCTTAAAGTTTGGGCTGCGATGCTTATGTGAAGAAACTTCAACCAGATAAGCTCGAACCCAAATCGGAGAAATGTGTCTTCATAGGATACCCAAAAGAGACTGTTGGGTACACCTTCTATCACAGATCTGAGGGCAAGATTTTCGTTGCTAAATTCGGATCCTTTCTAGAAAAGGAGTTTCTCTCGAAAGAAGTGAGTGGGAGGAAAGTAGAACTTGATGAGGTAACCTGTACTGCTCCCTTATTGGAAAGTAGTTCATCACAAGAACCGGTTCTGTGACAACTACACCAATTAGTGAGGAAGCTAATGATATTGATCATGAAACTTGGATCAAGTTTCTCTTGAACCTCGTAGGTCTACAGAGTAAGATCCGCACAGTGGTACGGTAATCCTATTCGGAGGTCATGTTACTTGACCATGACGAACCTACGATATATGAGGAAGCGATGATGAGCCCAGATTCCGCAAAATGGCTAGAGGCCATGAAATCTGAGATGGGATCCATGTATGAGAACAAAGTATGGACTTTGTTTGACTTGCCCGATGATCGGCAAGCCATTGAGAATAAATGGATCTTTAAGAAGACGACTGACGCTGATGGTAATGTAACTGTCTATAAAGCTCGACTTGTTGCAAAAGGTTTTCGACAAGTTCAAGGGGTTGACTACGATGAGACTTTCTCACCCTTAGCGATGCTTAAGTCTGTTCGAATCACGTTAGCAATTGCTGCATTTTATGATTATGAAATTTGGCAAATGGATGTCAAAACTGCATTCTTGAAAGGATTTCTGGAAGAAGAGTTGTATATGATGCAACCAGAAGGTTTTGTTGATTCAAAAGGTGCTAACAAAGTGTGCAAGCTCCAACGATCCATTTATGGACTGGTGCAAGCATCTTGGAGTTGGAATAAACGCTTTGATAGTGTGATCAAAGCATATGGTTTTATACAGACTTTTGGAGAAGCCTGTATTACAAGAAAGTGAGTGGGAGCTCTGTAGCATTTCTGATATTATATGTAGATGACATATTATTAATTGGAAATGATATAGAATTTCTAGATAGCATAAAGGGATACTTGAATAAAAGTTTTTCTATGAAAGACCTTGGTGAAGCTGCTTACATATTGGGAATCAAGATTTATAGAGATAGATAAAGACGCTTAATTGGACTTTCACAAAGCACATACCTTGATAAAGTTTTGAAAAAGTTCAAAATGGATCAGGCAAAGAAAGGGTTCTTGCCTGTACTACAAGGTGTGAAGTTGAGTCAAACTCAATGCCCGACCACAGCAGAAGATAGAGAGAAAATGAAAGATGTTCACTATGCTTCAGCCATAGGCTCTATCATGTATGCAATGCTGTGTACCAGACCTGACGTATGCTTAGCAATAAGTTTGGCAGGAAGGCACCAAAGTAATCCAGGAGTGGATCACTGGACAGCGGTCAAGAACAACCCGAAATACATGAAAAGGACTAAGGATATGTTTCTCGTATATGGAGGTGACAAAGAGCTAGTCGTAAATGGTTACGTCGATGCAAGCTTTGACACTGATCCGGACAATTCTAAATCGCAAACCGGATACGTGTTTTTATTAACGGTGGAGCTGTAAGTTGGTGCAGTTCTAAACAAAGCATCGTGGCGGGATCTACATGTGAAGCGGAGTACATAGCTGCTTCGGAAGCAGCAAATGAAGGAGTCTGGATGAAGGAGTTCATTTCCGATCTAGGTGTCATACCTAGTGCATCGGGACCAATGAAGATCTTCGTGACAATATCGTGCAATTGCCTTGGCAAAGGAATCCAGATTTCACAAGAGGACCAAGCACATCAAGAGACGCTTCAATTCCATCCGGGACCAAGTCCAGGTGGGAGACATAGAGATTTGCAAGATACATACGGATTTGAATGTTGCAGACCCGTTGACTAAGCCTCTTCCACGAGCAAAACATGATCAACACCAAGACTCCATGGGTGTTAGAATCATTACTGTGTAATCTAGATTATTGACTCTAGTGCAAGTGGCAGACTGAAGGAAATATTCCCTAGAGGCAATAATAAAGTTATTATTTATTTCCTCATATCATGATAAATGTTTATTATTCATGCTAGAATTGTATTAACCGGAAACATGATACTGTTGGGGAACGTAGTAATTTCAAAAAATTTCCTACGCACACGCAAGATCATGGTGATGCATAGCAACGAGAGGGGAGAGTGTTGTCTACATACCCTTGTAGACCCAAGCGAAGCGATCACAACGTAGAGGAAGTAGTCGACGTTCTCCTCGCGATCCGACCGATCCCGCGCCGTTACTCGACGCCCGAGTTCTTGACACACGACAGCTCGATGACGCCCTCGACTCGATCCAGCCGAGTGTCGAGGGAGAGTTCCACAAGACGACGGCGTGGTGACGATCTTGATGTTTCACGGCGCAGGCTTCGCTTAAGCTTCGCATGACGGTATGACCGAGGTGGAATATGGTGGAGAGGGCACCGACACGGCTAAGGAACGATCTCACGATCAACTTGTGTGTTCAAGGTGCCCCCTGCCCCGTATATAAAGGAGCTGGGGGGGGGGGGGCGGCCAAGAGGAGGCGCGCCAGGAGTCCTACTCCTCCGGGAGTAGGATTCCCCAATCCTAGTTGGACTAGGATTCCTGAGGGGGAAAGAGAGAGGGGGCGGCCCTTCTCCTAGTCCTAGTAGGACTAGGGAAGGGGGAGGCGCGCACCACCAAGGGCTGGCCCTTCTCCTTTCCACTAAGGCCCATCGAGGCCCATTTACCTCCCGGGGTTCCGTAACCTCCCGGTACTCCCAGAATTCCGTTTTCGCCGGAACCATTCCAACTCCAAACATAGGCTTCCAATATATCAATCTTTATGTCTCGACCATTCCGAGACTCCTCGTCATGTCCGTGATCACATCCGGACTCAACTCCTTCGGTACATCAAAATATATAAACTCATAATAACCGCCATCGAAACCTTAAGCGTGCGGACCCTACGGTTCGAGAACAATGTAGACATGACCTAGAACTATTCACGGTCAATAACCAACAGCGGGACCTGGATGCCCATATTGGTTCCTACATATTCTACGAAGATCTTTATCGGTCGACCGCATAACAACATACGTTGTTCCCTTTGTCATCGGTATGTTACTTGCCCGAGATTCGATCGTCGGTATCCAATACCTAGTTCAATCTCGCATCGCAAGTCTCTTTACTCGTTCCGTAATACATCATCTCACAACTAACTCATTAGTTGTAGTGCTTGCAAGGCTTAAGTGATGTGCATTACCGAGAGGGCCCAGAGATACCTCTCCGACAATCGGAGTGACAAAACCTAATCTCAAATACGCCAACCCAACATTTGCCTTTGGAGACACTGTAGTACTCCTTTATAATCACCCATTCACGTTGTGACGTTTGGTAGCACCAAAGTGTTCCTCCGTAAACGGAGTTGCATAATCTCATAGTTACAGGAACATGTATATGTCATGGATAAAAGCAGAGCAACATACTAAACGATCGTGTGCTAAGCTAAGGGAATGGGTCATGTCAATCGATCATTCTACTAATGATGTGACCTCGTTAATCAAATAACAACTCTTTGTTCATGGTCAGGAAACATAACCATCTTTGATTAACAAGCAGTCTAGTAGAGGCATACTAGTGACATATTGTTTTGTCTATGCATTCACACATGTATTATGTTTCCGGTTAATACAATTCTAGCATGAATGATAAACATTTATCATGAAATAAGGAAATAAATAATAACTTTATTATTGCCTCTAGGGCATATTTCCTTCATCTCCCACTTGCACTAGAGTCAATAATCTAGATTACATAGTAATGATTCTAACACCCATGGAGTCTTGGTGCTGATCATGTTTTGCTCGTGGAAGAGGCTTAGTCAACGGTCTCGCAACATTCAGATCCGTATGTATCTTGCAAATCTCTATGTCTCCCACCGACTAAGTCCCGGATGGAATTGAAGCGTCTCTTGATGTGCTTGGTCCTCTTGTGAAATCTGGATTCCTTTGCTAAGGCAATTGCTCCAAAGATTGTCACGAAGATTTTCATTGGACCCGATGCACTAGGTATAACACCTAGATCGGATATGAACTCCTTCATCCGCACTCCTTCATTAGTCGCCCGAAGCTGCTATGTATTCCGCTTCACATGTAGATCCCGCCACGACGCTTTGTTTAGAACTGCACCAACCGACAGCTCCTCCGCTTAGTGTAAATACGATCCGTCTGCGATTTAGAATCGTCCGGATCGGTGTCAAAGCTTGCATCAACGTAACTGCCACGATGAGCTCTTTGTCACCTCCATATACGAGAAACATATCCTTAGTCCTTTTCGTATTTCAGATGTTCTTGACCGCTGTCCGATGATCCACTCTGGATTACTTTGGTACCTCCTGCTAGGCTTATAGCAAGGCACACATCAGTCCGGTACACAGACATTGCATACATGATAGAGCCTATGGCTGAAGCATAGGAACATCTTTCATTTTCTCTATCTTCTGCGCAGTGGTCGGGCATTGAGTCTTACTCAACTTCACACCTTGTAACACGTGCAAGAACCCTTTCTTTGCTTGATCCATTTTGAACTTCTTCAAAATTTTGTCAAGGTATGTGCTTTGTGAAAGTCCAATCAAGCGCCTTGATCTATCTCTATAGATCTTAATGCCCAATATGTAAGCAGCTTCACCGAGGTCTTTCATTGAAAAACTCTTATTCAAGTATCCCTTTATGCTATCCAGAATTCTATATCATTTCCGATCAGCAATATGTCATCCACATATAATATCGTAAATGCTACAGAGCTCCCACTCACTTTCTTGTAAATACAAAGCTTCTCCAAAAGTCTCAGACAAACCCAAATGCTTTGATCACACTATCAAAGCGCTTATTCCAACTCCGAGATGCTTGCACCAGTCCATAGATGGATCGCTGGAGCTTGCACACTTTGTTAGCTCCCTTTGGATCGATAAAACCTTCGTTGCATCATATACAACTCTTCTTCCGTAAATCCATTCAGAATGCGCTTTACATCCATTTGCCAAATTTCATAATCATAAAATGCGGCAATTGCTAACATGATTCGGACGGACTTAAGCATCGCCACGGGTGAGAAGGTCTCATCGTAGTCAATCCCTTGAACTTGTCGAAACCTTTTGCATAAGTCGAGCTTTATAGACGAGAATATTACCGTCGGCGTCGGTCTTCTTCTTGAAGATCCATTTGTTTTCTATTGCTTGCCTACCCTCGGGCAAGTCAACCAAAGTCCATACTTTGTTTTCATACATGGATCCCATCTCGCATTTCATGGCCTCAAGCCATTTTATGGAATCTGGGCTCACCATCGCTTCTTCATAGTTCGAGGTTCATCATGATCTAGTAGCATGACTTCCGAACAGGATTTCCGCACTCACTGTGCGGATCTTACTCGTTGATCTACGAGGTTCTGCGAAGAACTTGATCTCAAGTTTCATGATCAACATCATCAACTTCCTCACTACTGGTGTAGGTGTCTCGTAAACTGGTTTCTGCGATTTAACTACTTTCAAGTAAGGAGAAGGTACTATTACCTCATCAAGTTCCACTTTCCTCCCACTCACTTCTTTCGAGAGAAACTCCTTTCTAGAAAGGATCCATTCTTAGCAACGAATGTCTTGCCTTCGGATCTGTGATAGAAGGTGTACCCAACTGCTTCCTTTGGGTATCCTATGAAGACACATTTTTCCGATTTGGGTTCGAGCTTATCAGTTGAAGCTTTTTCACATAAGCATCGCATCCCCAAACTTTAAGAAACGACAACTTTGGTTTCTTGCTAAACCATAGTTCATAAGGTGTCGCCTCAACGGATTTCGACGGTGTTCTATTCAGGTGAATGCGGCTGTCTCTAGAGCATAACCCCAAAACGATAGCGGTAAATCTGAAGAGACATCATAGATCGCACCATATCTAGTAAAGTGCGACATGACGCTCGACACACCATTACGTTGTGGTGTTCCGGTGGCGTGAGTTGCGAAACTATTCCGCATTGTTTCAAATGTAGACCAAACTCAGAACTCAAATATTCACCTCCACGATCGATCGTAGAAACTTAATTTTCTTGTTACGATGATTTTCAACTTCACTCTGAAATTCTTTGAACTTTTCAAACGTTTCAGACTTATGTTTCATTAAGTAGATATACCCATATCCGCTTAAGTCATCTGTGAAGGTGAGAAAATAACGATATCCGCCACGAGCCTCAACATTCATCGGACCACATACATCAGTATGTATGATTTCCAACAAATCTGTTGCTCTCTCCATAGTACCGAGAACGGTGTTCTAGTCATCTTGCCCAAGAGGCACGGTTCGCAAGTGCCAAGTGATTCATAATCAAGTGACTCCAAAAGTCCATCAAGATGGAGTTTCTTCATGCGCTTTACACCGATATGACCTAAACGGCAAGGCCACAAATAAGTTGCACTATCATTACCAACTCTGCATCTTTTGGTTTCAACATTGTGAATATGTGTATCACTACTATCGAGATTCATAAGAAATAGACCACCTCAAGGGTGCATGACCATAAAAGATATTACTCATATAAATAGAACAACCATTATTCTCTCGATTTAAATGAATAACCGCCTCGCATCAAACAAGATCCAGATATAATGTTCATGCTCAACGCAGCACCAAATAACAATTATTTAGGTCTAAAACTAATCCCAAGGTAGATGTAGAGGTAGCGTGTCGACCGCGATCACATCGACTTTGGAACCATTTCCCACGCCGCATCGTCACCTCGTCCTTTGCCGTTGTTCGCTAATCCGTAGTCCCCTGCTTCGAGTTGCAAATATTAGCAATGTAACCAAGATCAAATACCCAGTGCTATCTGCGAGCTCTAGTAAGGTACACATCAATAACATGTATATCACATATACCTTTGTTCACCTTGCCATCCTTCTTATCCGCCAAATACTTGGGGCAGTTCCGCTTCAAAGGACTATCGCTTGCGGAGAAGCACTCGATTTGTGTTTAGGGCCGACTTGGGTTTTTCTCCGAGCACAACTTGCTTGCTGTTCTTCTTGAGATTCCCTTCTTCTTCCCTTTGCCTTTCTTCTTGAAACTAGTGGTCTTATTGACCATCAACACTTGATGCTCCTTTTGATTTCTACCTCCGCAGCCTTTAGCATTGCGAAGAGCTCTGTATAGTCTTTACTAACCCTTGCATATTATAGTTCATCGAAGCCTTTGTAGCTTGGTGGCGTGATTGAGAATTCATCAATGACACAATCATCCGGAAGATTAACTCCCAATTGTGTCAAGTGATTGTAGTACCCGGACATTTCGAGTATATGCTCACTAATGTAACTGTTCTCCTCCATCTTGCAGCTATAGAACTTATTGGAGACTTCATATCTCTCAATCCGCATTCTGTTGGAATATTAACTTCAACTCTGGAACATCTCATATGCTCCATGACGCTCAAAACGCCGTTGAAGTCCCGGTTCTAAGCCGTAAAGCATGGCACATCGAACTATAGAGTAGTCATCGCTTTGCTTTGCCGACGTTCACAACATCCGGCGTTGCTCAAAGAAGAAGCTCGCACCTAGCGGTGCATCCAGACGTAACTCTCTCAGGCAGCAATGAGGATGATCCTCGTTACGGACCCATCCGTAATTGCTACCATCATCTTTCAACTTTGCTTTCTCAAGGAACGCATTAAAATTCAACGGAACAACAAAGACGAGCCATCTATCTACAATCAAACATAAACAAGCAAGATACTATCAGTACTAAGTTCATGATAAATTTAAGTTCAATTAATCATATTACTTAAGAACTCCCACTTAGAAAGACATCTCTAGTCATCCAAGTGATCACGTGATCCAAATCAACTAAACCATAACCGATCATCACGTGAAATGGAGTAGTTTTCAATGGTGAACATCTTATGTTGATCATATCTACTATATGATTCACGCCGACCTTTCGGTCTCCGTGTTCCGAGGCCATATCTCGCATATGCTAGGCTCGTCAAGTATAACCCGAGTATTCTCGTGTGCAAAACTGGCTTGCACCCGTTGTAGATGGACGAGAGCTTATCACACCCGATCATCACGTGGTGTCCGGGCACGATTTAACTTTGGCAACGGTGCATACCGGGAGAACACTTCTTGATAATTTAGTGAGAGATCATCTTATAATGCTACCGTCAATCAAAGCAAGATAAGATGCATAAAAGGATAAACATCACATGCAAATCAATATAAGTGATATGATATGGTCATCATCATCTTGTGCTTCACGATCTCCATCTTGCAGCACCACCATGATCACCATCGTCACCGGCGCGACACCTTGATCTCCATCGCAGCATCGTTGTCGTCTCGCCAAACTTATGCTACTACGACTATCGCTACCGCTTAGTGATAAAGTAAAGCATTACAGGGCGATTGCATTGCATACAATAAAGCGACAACCATATGGCTCCTGCCAGTTGCCGATAACTTCGGTTACAAAACATGATCATCTCATACAATAAAATATAGCATCATATCTTGACCATATCACATCACAACATGCCCTGCAAAAACAAGTTAGACGTCCTCTACTTTGTTGTTGCAAATTTTACGTGGCTGCTACGGGCTTAAGCAAGAACCAGTCTCACCTACGCATCAAAACCACAACGATACTTTGTCAAATAGACTCCGTTTTAACCTTCTCAAGGACCGGGCGTAGCCACACTCGGTTCAACTAAAGTGAGAGAGACAGGCACCCACCAGTCACCTTTAAGCAACGAGTGCTCACAGCGGTGAAACCAGTCTCGCGAAGCGTCACGCGTAATGTCGGTCCGGGCCGCTTCATCTCACAATACCGCTGAACCAAAGCATGACATGCTGGTAGGTAGTATGACTTGTATCGCCCACAACTCACTTGTGTTCTACTCGTGCAAAACATCAAACCATAGAAAAACCTAGGCTCGGATGCCTTTGTTGGGGAACGAGTAATTTCAAAAATTTCCTACGCACACGCAAGATCATGGTGATGCATAGCAACGAGAGGGAGAGTGTTGTCTACATACCCTTGTAGACCCGGCGAAGCGATCACAACGTAGAGGAAGTAGTCGACGTTCTCCTCGCGATCCGACCGATCCGGCGCCGTTACTCGACGCCCGAGTTCTTGACACACGACAGCTCGATGACGTCCCTCGACTCGATCCAGCCGAGTGTCGAGGAGAGTTCCGTCGACGACGGCGTGGGACGATCTTGATGTTTCACGGCGCAGGCTTCGCTTAAGCTTCGCGACAGTATGACCGAGGTGGAATATGGTGGAGAGGGCACCGACACGGCTAAGGAACGATCTCACGATCAACTTGTGTGTTCCAAGGTGCCCCCTGCCCGTGATATAAAGGAGCCGGGGAGAGGGGCGGCGGCCAAGAGGAGGCGCGCCAGGAGTCCTACTCCCTCGGGAGTAGGATTCCCCAATCCTAGTTGGACTAGGATTCCGGAGGGGAAAGAGAGAGAGGGGCGGCCCTTCTCCTAGTCCTAGTAGGACTAGGGAAGGGGGAGGCTTACCACCAAGGGCTGGCCCTTCTCCTTTCCACTAAGGCCCATCGAGGCCCATTTACCTCCGGGGTTCGGTAACCTCCGGTACTCGATAAATTCCGTTTTGCCGGAACCATTCGAACTCCAAACATAGGCTTCAATATATCAATCTTTATGTCTCGACCATTCCGAGACTCCTCGTCATGTCGTGATCACATCCGGGACTCGAACTCCTTCGTACATCAAAATATATAAACTCATAATAAGCATCATCGAAACCTTAAGCGTGCGGACCCTACGGTTCGAGAACAATGTAGACATGACCTAGAACTATTCACGGTCAATAACCAACAGCGGGACCTGGATGCCCATATTGGTTCCTACATATTCTCGAAGATCTTTATCGGTCGGACCGCATAACAACATCGTTGTTCCTTTGTCATCGGTATGTTACTTGCGAGATTCGATCGTCGGTATCAATACCTAGTTCAATCTCGTTACCGCAAGTCTCTTTACTCGTTCGTAATACATCATCTCACAACTAACTCATTAGTTGTAGTGCTTGCAAGGCTTAAGTGATGTGCATTACCGAGAGGGCCGAGATCGGAGTGACAAAACCTAATCTCGAAATCGTCAACCCAACATTTGCCTTTGGAGACACTGTAGTACTCCTTTATAATCACCCGATTCGTTGTGACGTTTGGTAGCACCAAAGTGTTCCTCCATTAAGCAGGAGTTGCATAATCTCATAGTTACGAGGAACATGTATATGTCATGGATAAAAGCAGTAGCAACATACTAAACGATCGTGTGCTAAGCTAAGGAATGGGTCATGTCAATCGATCATTCTACTAATGATGTGACCTCGTTAATCAAATAACAACTCTTTGTTCATGGTCAGGAAACATAACCATCTTTGATTAACAAGCCAGTCTAGTAGAGGCATACTAGTGACATATTGTTTTGTCTATGCATTCACACATGTATTATGTTTCCGGTTAATACAATTCTAGCATGAATGATAAACATTTATCATGAAATAAGGAAATAAATAATAACTTTATTATTGCCTCTAGGGCATATTTCCTTCAGATACATGTGTGAATACATAGACAAACATAACGTCACTAGTATGCCTCTACTTGACTAGCTCATCAATCAAAGATGGTTATGTTTTCTAACCATAGACATGTGTTGTCATTTGATTAACGGGATCACATTGTTAGGAGAATGATGTGATTGACATGACCCATTCCGTTAGCCTAGCACTTGATCGTTTAGTATGTTGCTATTGCTTTCTTCATGACTTATACATGTTCCTGTAACTATGAGATTGTGCAACTCCCGTTTACCGGAGGAACACTTTGTGTGCTACCAAACGTCACAATGTAACTGGGTGATTATAAAGGAGCTCTACAGTGTGTCTCCAAAGGTACATGTTGGGTTGGCGATTTCGAGATTAGGTTTTGTCATCCGATTGCTCGGAGAGGTATCTCTCGGCCCTCTCGGTAATGCACATCACTATAAGCCTTGCAAGCAATGAAGTTAATGAGTTAGTTACGGAATGATGCATTACGTAACGAGTAAAGAGATTTTTGTAACGAGATTGAACTAGGTATTGATACCGACGATCAAATCTCGCAAGTAACATACCGATGACAAAGGGAACAACGATGTTGTTATGCGGTTTGACCGATAAAGATCTTCGAGAATATGTAGGAGCCAATATGAGCATCCAGGTTCTCGCTATTGGTTATTGACCGAGAATAGTTCTAGGTCATGTCTACATAGTTCTCGAACCCGTAGGGTCCGCACGCTTAACGCTACGATGACAGCTTTTATTAGGAGTTTATAAGTTTTGATGTACCAAGATTTTTCGAGTCTCGGATGTGATCACGACATGACGAGGAGTCTCAAATGGTCGAGACATAAAGATTGATATATTGAAGCCTATATTTGATATCGGAATGGTTCTCGAGTGAAATCGATTCTACCGAGTACCGGGTTACTGAACCTCCCGGAGTTCATGGGCCTTAGTGGGCCAAGAGGGAGAAGAGGAGGGCCGGCCAGACAGGCCGCGCCCTCCCCTAGTCCGAATAGGACAAGGAAGGGGCGCCCTTTCCTCTTTCCTCCCCCCTTCCTTCTCCACTACAGAGAGGGGAGTCCTACTCCGGTGGGAGTAGGACTCCTCCAGTGCACCCCTAGGGGCCGGCCGCACCTCCCTCCCTCCTTTATATACGGGGCAGGGGCACCCTAGAACACACAAGTTGATCTTCGTGATCGTTCCTTAGCCGTGTGCGGTGCCCCCCTCCACCATATTCCACCTCGGTCATATCGTCGCAGAGTTTAGGCGAAGCCCTGCGTCGGTAGAACATCATCATCGTCACCACGCCGTCGTGCTAACGGAACTCATCCCCGACACTTTGCTGGATCGGAGTCCGGGGATCGTCATCGAGCTGAACGTGTGCTGAACTCGGAGGTGCCGTACGTTCGGTACTTGGATCGGTCGGATCGTGAAGACGTACGACTACATCAACCGCGTTGTCATAACGCTTCCGCTTACGGTCTACGAGGATACGTGGACAATACTCTCCCCTCTCGTTGCTATGCATCACCATGATCTTGCGTGTGCGTAGGAAATTTTTTGAAATTACTACGTTCCCCAACAAAACCGCTTGGAATGGCGAGCTTTATTTTAGGCGTTGTTGATTACCCATGACTCCATCATCAGTGTTCCATCAAGTCCAAAGAGGCGGCTTCATCTAAAAATCACTACAAGTATTTTATTTTATTTTTCATATACATGAACCCGAGTAGTTAGTTTATTTCTTGTGCGCACTCATGAAAGGTGAGCAACCAAATCAACTGCTTTGCAGGGTTGGTATTCTACATTGCACACTCTTACATATTACCACATGAAACCTTGATGATAGTGCATATAGTGCTTATGTAGGATAGTTGCAAACTAAGCAAGCAAGTATTGGTACACCTGCCCAAGCGGAATAAAAATGAAGGAGAACACAGCATAATTGTAGTTGTAAGATAGTTTCTTGGTTGTGTTCGTCCGTAAAAAATAATCATTCATAAGATATAATTTGGTATGTCCATAGTTTCTATGTGTAGGAATAGGATGTTGAATTATACCAATAGTAGTAGTCCAAGGAAAATGGACGAGAATAGAACCATTGTGCACAAATTAACCATTCTAACAAAAGATAGATGCTTGAATAACTTGCATATTGTTTTTCTGCAAGTGAGGATAACCATTTTTTTTCATTCAAAACCTCAGTGTAACAAACAAATGTATATCTCATACAATACAAATTAAGCCATGAAAAGCCACCAACATATGCGGCCAAAAAGGATATGTCAATTCCTCTAAAACAAATGTTGTCAAATTAATCACAATAAACAACAATTAGCCAGCAGAAAAACCTACCCAAAAGAATCAATAGTGCAACTCTATTATTCACACGAAGGAAACACCACACTCAAAATCCATTAAAAATATGTTAATCCCGGTTCTCCTCTTTCAGCTGATGAATGCCACTTGGCTGGTGCAATGTGCTGCCGGACGGGTTCGCTGCAGACGGCATGGGATCAGAGGAGGAGCCGCCGCCTGCCCCGGCGGCGGCGGCGGCTCCAGCTCCCCTGCCCGGTGGGTCGTGGTTGTGCCGCCCAGTGTATGTCGTTAGGACACACCTAGGGTCGGTGGAGGCCCTCTCGATCTGCTTGCGCACATTGCAATTCTCGGCGGTGCACTTGTAGTAGCTCCTGCAAGGATTTAAAAAATTCAGAGGATGCAAATAGACACTTAAGTTTTGAACCACCAGTTTGTAATGTCATTGTAGGTAATCAAACTTGCCTAGCTGGATAAATCACGTAGGTCTTCTAAATCATCAATCATGTATCTAAGTCACTAACCTTGTCAAAACGGACCTTTTAGGACTATCTTTTGAACAAACCTTTCAGAACTATTAGCACGCCCACGTGGGTTAGTGACCAAGGAATGGCATATCACATGGCACATTTGATTCTCACACAGTTCCCCAAGGTTTTGAATTTTCAAAATTTTATTGTCATTCCAAACCACCACGCACTGACAAGACTAAGACTATGTACGATAAGGTAACATGAGAGTGAGAGTGAGAGGAGGCAAAACATGCATGGTTTTAGACCAATTTACTAGATGACATCTCTTAGTCACACATTTTCTAACTAAAATTTGCTCACTATATAATTTTAGGATGTGTGCAAATATTAATTGCTAGAGATGATGTCAAGACATCCCATTGTGTAAGATGTTTTAATTCTTTCATTGCCATCTCTACACGAGAATTCTCTCTTTTCAACACAGTGCATGACGTGTGCCAAGGTGGTGATTGTTACTTTAAAGGACAACCCTCCCTTGTATTTGACTCTCATAGGGATTCTTTCGTTTGAAATTCCTTTTTAATAGGCAAAGTAAATATCATGCAAGAAAATCTAACCCATTTTCGCGGCCGGGCGATGGCTGTGAAAATCCGTGATGACCAAATTGGGGATTTGGATGTGGTTGCGGATGTCAGTGCATATGATTTTTTTAACTCGGTCAGCTCGAATGTTCTAGATTTATAGGTTGTATTGCTATGGAATAAACTTACAGATGTATGCGTCGTTACCCGCACTAATCTATCACAGATTTTCAAGCTAACCCCCCTGATTTTTACTGTTAGCCTCCACGCCATCCCAGAAGTTCCTTCTGTAAGGAAAGCTCATTGGCACCCCGCAAAAAAAAAAAAAAAAGGAAAGCTCATTGGCTTTGTGCTCCTGGGCCACGTGAAGTCTACCATGCACCTATCCCTCTTCTTGATCGCCATTTACATGAGGGTGTGGTAATCACATCATCCTTGTGTTGGACAATTAGAGCTTATGGGCACTTAATCAAGGAAGTGGAAGCAACAAAGGCTTTTTGTCCAAATATTCTTGTAAGGTGACCCGTATCACCATATTTGGTTTTCTATTTCGCAACAAAAGGATCATCAAGAATGCTAAAGACGAGGGGAATCTTAGAAAATTTGAGTGGCATCCAAGTAGTGTGTCACCTTCTCCCATAGTCAAGCATCTATATAAATTGATGATGTCCGTCTGTTGTTTGTCAAGGCATGTGTCGGAGGGTGTAGTGGGCATCACCAATGTTTTAGAAACCTCTTTTTATGCGTCGGGAGAAAATCTTTCATAAATTTCGACATGAGGTGCCCTAATGCACTCAGAATGGATCAAATCGACACTTAATGTGATAAATGAGTCCATGTAAGAAAAGTACCAAGGCATGCCCACCGATGTAGCAGATATAAAAATGAAGATTTCACGTATTTAAAGATAGAGTGTGGAAGCTTGTCCAAGGGTGGATGGCACAAACCTTTCTTTTTGAGCCAAAGATGTTCTTATTAAAGTTTGTTACCCAACCTATTCCATGTCATGCTTCAGGCTCCCAGCGGGATTATGTGATCCTCAATAATACACAACTTTCAGCATGGAATCAAAAGAGGCAACGAGAAGCCATGTAGGGCTTAGGGTTTAGCGTGTGTTTTTTACAAGTTAAAACCTCTAGTTTTTATGATGCGAATGTGAAAAACGCATACGAAGGACCATCAACTTTGCGCCAATTTGAAAAACACCTAAGAAACATCAACCGTTTTAAGTTGAGTTTTAAAAATGCTTATGAACAGCATGTATTTTCAGAGGAATTTGAAAAGAAAAAAATACCACCTCAACAACCCCTTCAATTTGACGAGTTATTAAAACTTCTTCAAATACTAGCTAATAACCTCGTATGTTGCAATGGGGGCATGCATATTTTAGTAATTCACATCAATTGTGTCTCACATATCCCTTCCACCCACTATCGCCGCCTCCCCAATTCAATCTTACCACCTATGTCAATGGCTCATCCTTGCACAATTCCACCTCCACTGCCATCCACACACACTTCGGATTTTAAACACAAAACTGTGTAGTTGCGTATATGCGAAAATTTTAAGAAGGAAAAAAGAACTATACGTAAGAGGTCGCCGATATCCATCTAGCCTATGCATGGCAGTAGGACAAAAGGAAAATTGAAGACATAGGAACCTAATGTTGATCTTGCGAAAGCAAAAGCGGAGAAACACATGAGCTCACAAGTGGACCTGAAGGTATGGTAAAATCATGTCGAAAAGAAAATGTGCCTCTTGAACAAATCATAATGAATAATAGTATTAAGCAAATGGGTAGTTAAATGCTCGAATAACCAGTTTCCTTGAGTATACTTTATCAACGTTTACATTTTACAACACCCTTCTTAAACGTTGGCCTTTGCATAAAACATTTGCCTTCTCACAACATTGATGGATAGCTAGGGCTCGGATGCACTCGTAAGATTTAGTATGATCCTTGCTACAACGGTGTGTCACAAATGCTGGAACCCACAGAAGCCAGAGCTAGAACCAGCATATGGGGTTTCTGCAAACCAAGAGCGAAGCTAGAACCAGGAGCTGGGCTGCAACCGACCCAAGCCGAAGCTGGAACCAACAACTGTTTTTGCTACAAGGACTGGGGTGTTCTCTACCATGGTGACGGATAGAATCCTGATTTGTTGCAACCGGCTACCGCAAAATCTACTACCGACAAGGTTTATGTTTTGCTTCTATGGCGACGGATGAAATCCTGATTTGTTGCAACCGGCAACCGCAAAAGCTACAACCGGCAAGTTTTTTTGCTTCGATGGAGATAGACGGAAGTAGTGTCCAGGAGATGGTGGCGCTGCGAGCGGCGTGCATCCGTGCGGCCAGGGTCGTCGGCGAAGGGGCGGGGCGACGGTGCTGCCAGTGGCGGAGACAGGGGGACCAGCAGGGGCCCTGCCCCCCCCCCCTAATGTCACTGGTTTAAAACTAAAACTAGAGTAAACATTGAATTTTTTGCTGTCAAAACAGAGTATTTCAATGGACTGGCCCTCCCCAATTAGGTTTAGCAACGTTTGGCCCTCCCCGTTGGATTTTCCTGGCTCCGCCACTGGGTGCTGCAACGACTTGCAAACCGGCAAGCGCTACTACGAGACGGTAGGGGGCGACGACAACGATCGCTCGCTGCAACTTTGATGGCGAGGCGTGTTGTAATGGTGATGCATCTGGGTGCCACATCGGCGGTGGTGGTGCCACTACCGACGATGAGACCTGCTGCAGGGGTAGGGTCATTGTGCGGCGGCGGGGGAGGGGGGGTATGGGAGACCACATGGCTAATTACAAGGGAAGACAACGACGAGAGGAAGACAACGTTGGGGGTCTAATCCTATGGCAAATTACACGTAGATCGAACGGTTGGGGAGGCGGTCTGCTGAATTTTGGGCCAGGAAATCTTTTTTTTTTTGAAAATAAACCAGTGGAAGGGGGTGTGAATTGATGGGAAATGATTTTTGAAAATAAACCAGTGGAAGGGGGTGTGAATTGATGTGAAATGAGTGGAAACGATGAAAGTGAGCAGACCTATCAACTCCCCTTTAATAATCAATCAGCTCATCTTTAATAATAGATAGATAAGCGTCTTAAATTTTGGGACGGAGGAGTAGATAGATAGATAGATAGAGATAGAGATGTTGATCAAGAACTATTATTTTGTTCCAAAATTCTCGAGGATAACCCCTCTAAACCATGGACTATAGCTACGCGGACTGGATGCATGGTTGAAAGCAGATAGTGTCTGCAGGTACTCAGTTCATCGTGCGTGCAACTAGTGTGGCATAATTAACTAGCATTTCTGATTATTAATTGATGTTAATATATAGTACCTCGGACGGGGGTTGCCCTTGACCACTTTCTGGCCGTACTTGCGCCACCGGTAGCCGTCGTCCAGCAGATCAACCTCGCTCGGCGTCTGCAGTATGATCTTGTGCTTCCTCACCACCCTCTGCCCCGCCGGACCACCCGCGCCGCTGATCAACACAAATGTACCGGCGACCCGGCCGTCAAGTTTCATTGACCGAAGACCAAAATTCCATTCCAACGAGAACGTGCATGCATGTAGTGCAGCCCACCCACCTGCCAATGTCGTGGCCCTCCTCGCCGTCATCCTCGTCGTCGCTCAGCTCGTCCTCCTGATCAGCGCCGACGGCGCTGCTGGGGGCGGCGACGTTGTCCGCTCCCGCTCGCCGGGGCTCGGGGGGCCGCGGGTGGGTGTGCCGGCCCTTGTAGGTGATCTCCTTGATGCAGCCGTCGAACGAGCGCTCCACGATCTTCTTGACGGGGCAGGCGTCCCTGGTGCACTTGTAGTAGCTCCGCGGCGACTCGGCGTCCTTGAGCTGCTTCTGCCCGTACTTGCGCCAGTTGTAGCCGTCCTTGGCCGGCTGCTCGATGGGGGGCGCCGGCGCCGCGTGCGGGCCACCCAGCGCCGCCGCGCGCAGCAGCTGCATGTGCATCTGCTGCTCGTGGTGATGCGAGTACGCCGGCGTTTGGTGGACCGTGAAGTTGCGGGGCAGCAGGGAGGAGGAGGGCGACGGCGCCATTGCCCGCGGAGGCCATTGCGGCAGCGGGTCGGCCTGGAAGTAGGACGACGACGACGACTGGTAGGGGTGGAGGTTGGCGGCGAGGGGTGACACGAAGGATGCAGCCGTCTGGTGCTGCTGGTAGGACGACGTCGGCGCGTAGTTTGCCTGCATAAAGAAGACCACTGGATGATCGACAAGAAACTCCCAAGTAATCCGTGATCCCATAGATTCTATGAAGTTGCTGGTATATAGGTAAAGACGAAGTTGGGTAAGGTAAACAAGAGGATGAAGGCTGGCTGTGATCCTATGAAGCAAATTGTATACGAAATCGTTGAGCAAAGGCTCGCAATAGTCCGATCAATGCGCAAAAACTACAAAGTAAACATATTCAAATTCAGGATTCATGATCCAAGAAATGGCATCTAGAAATAGGTTTCAAACAAATACAAAGCATCTCTCTGTATATTTCATTGACTTGCCATGAGGGAGTGCAACACCAAAATTAACTAAGAGTTAGATCGATGCCAAGTTTGAATTACCATGGAGAACTGCGGCGTCATATTAATCGTGGTCGCCGTGGTGACCTCCTCAACTGCCCAGGGCGGGGGCTGGGGGTTGACGCCGGTGCCGAGAAGAGCCATGTAGGATGATCCAGGATCATAATCATTCCCGAACGCCGACCCGCCGCCACCGCCACCGCCGCCGTCGAAGACCCTCTCCTGGCCAGACGAGAACGGGGGCTGCTGGCTCATGTGGTCGCCTCGCCGGTCGCCCATTTCTTCTTGCCTTCTCAGGACACAGAGAAGGGAGAAGAAGACCGTGCGAGTGCAGCGACAGGGACACCTGCACGCGCCGACCAGAGGGAAATAGGTGAGGCTACGCTGGACACCTGGACTCCGCCCGGCCTCTCCAAGCCGCGAGCCGTCTTCTCAGAAGCTTCAGAGATCAGCATGCTTGATCATACTAGCAGCTCGCAGCTAGCAGTGCAACAATTCAGAAGCCTTTGCTCGGTGGTATAAAGTATAAACCCATTTCTCCGCGTACTAGTTTATGCGACACGACGTAGGAGTACAACGCCCCCAAATTTTTGCCAAATGGACCTGCCTGCTGTGGACAACTAGGCGTCATTATTCTGAGCCGAGTCACAACTAGCTTCTGCTGGGATTTTGATCATCCCAGATTTGCGACGCTAATGGGGAGCATGACCAAACTGCGCTAGCTGCGCACAGTGCCGGGCCACAACGTGGACCAATGTTCTAACTGCCATTAGTCGTAAACCTGTACTCCCTCCGTCCCAAAAGTACATGTGTAGCCACTTAGCCATATACGTGGCATAAAGCAGAAGTCATTTGGCCTTCGTATTCGTTTACACGCTATATAAATGCCATCATCTAATTTTCAAGCTATGAAAACTTCTTTTTACCTGTAATTTAGTTCTATCAAAGCGGATCTCAACTGTTTCCTTAAGTAGTATTTCAGGCATCTTTCCTTTACAGCCATTAGGGCCAGATAACATAAACATTTCTTTGACAACACATGAGCTTTCGCCAGCTCAGTGCCAAATAAGCTCTCTTGCTGCAATTGGTAGCAAAACAAGACTTGCGCTTAATTTATCTCTTAATTAGTCCATAAGATATCTAGTTCCCAATCAACTTCTAGCTATCAATCCCTGTTCATTATAATTGAAAAATAAAACAAAACGGAATTACGGAAGTATTAAGGTTGAGCAAAATACTCCTCTGGATTTCTGTCACGCCAAGATAGGTTTCCTTCCGTGGAAGTAAATTACTTTGTAGCAATTCTTCAATTCATATGCACAAAAATCCTACTAGCTATGCTACTTTATAAAGTTACATTTAAGATGGTTTAGGGTTTGTACTTTGTAGCAATTCTTTCCATGTACTCCCTCCGTTCCAAAATAGATGACTCAACTTTGTACCAAAGTTAGTACAAAGTTGAGTCATCTATTTTGGAAAGGAGGGAGTAGCTTGCTAGAGTGCTAGAGTGTGAGTGCCTAAATCAGTTCTTCGCTACTACTACTGGTTTTGAGTTTGTATGTCTTGACTTCTTTTCCCCTATAATGCAAAGGTAGAGCTTCTGCTATTCTCGTCAAAAAACATTTAAGATGGAACTAAAGTTCCTTATATTATATACTACAAATCCATCATTCATGATGCATTAGCGTCTACTATATTCTGTCTGGAAATAGGTTGTTTGGAAAGTGTGCGGTCAAACTTGTCTAATTTTGACCACATAGCAGACTTGGGTGATACCACTTCCCCTTTGTTTCATGTTGAGCCAACATTGGGCATTACTAAAAATAAGAAGGCACCAGAGGCAAGAGGCCCGTCATTCTCAAGCCATGAGGATGTATTGTTGTGTGATGCTTGGTTGGCCAAAAGCAAAAGGGCGACAAGTATTGGCAAAAAAAACCAAACATTACCATGAACACAAGAAAACTATGTGGAATTGCACCCTGTCCATACCACCCACAATGAGGGCTCTCTCCAACATAGATGGTCCACCATCCAAGATGAGCGTCAACAAGTTTTGCGGTTTCTATTCACAAGTGGTCGGCCAAGAACCAAAGTGGCATTGGAGTCAATAGTCATGTAAGTTTGACTTGCTTCACATTATCAACATTTATATGTTATCGTCATTTGTATTGCTAGCCTTATTTGTTGCATTGTCTTGGGTGATTCTTGCTAAAAGGGGCTAACGGCAGAAATTCAATTCGACTCTTGGAAGCATATGCTCCTGCCCGCAAAAAATGTTTTTTTGTAAATATCAATTTTTTTTGAAAAAACACTAGATGTGTTCATTGTCAGACCCAAATGCTACCTGCAATTTCTTAGTGGAAAAACTTAAGCATTTTGACATGTGCAAAAAAAATTCAAACACCAAATGTTACATTTAATTTTATTTTTTTCACCGACAAAGCACAGCTGTCCCGTTTCACATGAAAATTGTCAAGTACGTTTGTTAGACTAAAATGAACATCCACACACAAAAATAAGAATTTTTTAATTTTATTTCATATTTATTTTGAATTTATTGTCCATCCGGGAGCATATGCTCCCCAGAGCCAAAACGTCCCTCCCAAGCTGGCGGACACTTTCTGCAACCAAACCGAGGGCAGCGATTCACTTTGTCTCATTGTTGCTTGAAATAGAATGGGAAACCAAAGTGGCAACTAGCCGTTGAAGAGCTCAAAACCCCCAACCAAGAAGATGAAGAAAAATGATGGCTCAAGCACCCAATAGTCTATTGGATTGGATGACGACGACGAGCAAAGTGGAGGGGCAGACAGACAAGCGACTGTGCCTAAGAGGAACTGGTAGGTGATGGGAAACAAGTGGGAGAAAGAGAGGGTCGCGCATGACAGTGCGACAAGCAAAATGTCCGCCATCTGAACGAATGTTTTTTTTCCACCAAGGGCAAAAAAGGAGGAGAGGTATAAGCTCTTCCTATATGTGCAGAGAGAGAGAGAGGATAAAGTACGATCGAGAGAGGGTGTGAGATTCATTGATGATTGAGAGGGAGAAGATGGACATGAAGAAGCAAGAGAAATATGCAAAATGGGAGCTTGAAATGGTGAAGACAATGTAAGCTTGCGACAAACAGGAGAGTTGAGAATCATGTTGCAGGACACTAGCCTCTTGGATGAGGAAAGCAAGAAGTGCTTGGTCAACATAAAGAAGAGGACCAACGAGCTTAACAAAGGAGGCGTTCGATACATTCTGTATCGCCTACCTATGTATGAATTGCTGAATTCTATTTTGGCATATGTTGAGATGTTGTATCGTGGTTTAATTTGGTTTGTTGAATTGGTGATGAATCGGTGCTATATGATCTTCATGCATGTCTTTGCATGAAAATGCGGGTTTGAATTTGAGAGGTGTGGCTGACCGGGCAGACAAACGAGGGGTCGGGCGGCACTGTCCGCGGACACGTTCGGTGTTCAGATTTGGCCAGGCCGTGGATGCTCTACCGTGCATAATACTGGACAAGGACGAGGCGGAACCACACAACGTGGACCAAAACCTCTTTGAAAGATTTTCAAACAGCCATAAGAGGTGGGGATGACGTTGCGACCCTACGTCAGTCCTATGATCCCCGTTCTCGTTCGTTAGCGCATGAGACGCTCTTTTGTAAATTTGTTTCCATCACACCGTGATCTGAACTGTTTTTATTACTAATACGAATAATTCAGGCCTCTTCCAGACGGCTGGCCAAGTGTACTTTGCAGCCATTGACGGCCAGGCATTTCTTTGACCAGCCACAGCTCTGTCCAGCTCGGTGCCAAATAGGATCGATCCTTTAGCGCGTCGGGTGCTGCAATTGGTGGACAAATAAGACTTGCGCTCAATCTGTCTGTTATTAATCCGTATGATTTCTACTAGTTCTTAATCACCTTCTAGCTGTCAATCCCTGTTCATTATACAATTGACTGAGAAACGAAAACAAAATGGAAGTGGTAACGTTGAGCAAAATATCCATGGGTTTCTGTCACACCATAGGCTTCCTTATCACGTCAAAAAGGAAACAAGATAGGCTTCCTTAAGGACGGTTCGGTTCAAGGGGTTTTAACGAGGATTGACAGGGATTGTGGGGGGTTAAATACCCTACAAGCCAATTTCCCCTCCAATCCTCTCCAAACCCCTCGGGAGGAGGTTGAACCGACCAAGGCCTAAGTGTGAGTTTCTTCAATTCATATCACGCAAACCCTAGAATAACGATGGCTCCTCGGCAGCATTATGAAGTTCAACTTAAAAAGATGGAATTCAGGCTACTGGTTTTATATAAATCCATCGTTCATGATGCATTAGCTTCTACTATACCTCTGTTTGGAAACAGATTACACTCGGAAATTGTGCAGTCAAACTTCTCTAACATTGACCACATGTATAAATATATTTTGGGCAGACAGAAGTAGTATAGTTATATTTCACATGTAAACCATCTTCATAATATAATCCTGTTAAACTGTTACAAACGATAAGGACATTCTAGACCTGTTTCCAAATGATCCACTACATTCCTTGACCACACTTTCTTACTACCAATATTTGAAACATAGATAGAGGAACCAAAATACCAGTTCAGATATAGTAGATCACAGTCCAGTAGTCAGAAAAATCAATTCCATTGGAATATGTCATTTGAAAGGGCAAAGACAAATATGCAAATATAAAGTTTACTACTAGTATGTATTTCTATGCCAAAGTAGAAACAGAAAATGTGTTGGTTTATGAATATAAACAATAAAAAATTAGCCAAGGAAGAAAGAAGCACCAGCTCGATACTTTTCAAAAAAAAAATTGCCATAGAAACAATATATATTTATCTATCGTGTATTGTACAATGTACGACAACACTAGCCAGTAACATAACTGGAAAGTTCACAAAATTGGTGCATTACAGTTTGTACACAGAAAGGCTTTAACTCACTGACTCATACTTTGGTCTCTATGAAGTAGGTCGACGAAACAGCCAGACCAGCCGAGTCGAAGGTCCGCACGAGTCGCTGCCTCTTTCCTGGCGATTCCATCCAACAAAACTCCAAATTAAAAGGATCTAACTGCTCAATGCACTTGCTAATGTCTGATGGATACCCCATGTACATCCCTCCAGGTAGCAAAGTAATCTCATATCCTCCATCAAACTGAAGCAAGTTGTTATTCGCTACTCCTGTCCAGTGGATCGTTGTTGTCGTGCTAGTTCCAGTTTTCGTTGATATATTATCCTATGAACATAAGAAACTATTGATACACAAGTCTTTCAACCAATTTTTTATATATAATAAAGTCTTTGAAGAAAATGTAGCAACACTTAAAAAACATTTCTTCTGCAGTACCTATTGACATTGAAAAAAAAATACTACATAATATTAGCGTTGTCTAACCAGGAACTATTTTTTTTGCTTATAAAACACACTGTTATGTAAAATAAAGAATAGACACAAGGAT
The DNA here is from genome assembly GCA_021437245.1 of Aegilops speltoides. Taxonomy (NCBI): domain Eukaryota; kingdom Viridiplantae; phylum Streptophyta; class Magnoliopsida; order Poales; family Poaceae; genus Aegilops; species Aegilops speltoides. The sequence goes on along the minus strand of CM038145.1, from coordinate 440,180,694 downwards.
GTTGATGTCCGCATGGATAAAGATAAGCCACCAATCCACGCACGCCATGCAACTCTTGAAATGCATTAGCTACAAGCGCAGCCATAGTTATTTAGATCCATTTTTCTAAAACATTTGTTGGAATTACCTCTATCATAGACTGAAATATACCTGAATCAGCTGACCATTGTTGTCCATTTCAAGGAGGACAACCGTATCGGCCTCATCGAGTGTTGCTCCATACACCCCGCTCCTCTTTGTCACAGAATGGCCCTCCCACCTTCCAAGCAGGGCATTTATCCTATCGTTGCTGGGAATCTAGTGACAAAGGATAAAAGGTATATCTTAGCATATGACCCTGTCGTAAGTTCATCGATACGAAAATTACAGCACTTGACCATGAGAACTCACCTCTGGATCATCAGTTGAAGAGTGTGGAAGTGGCACTATGGAGCCCTGACTTTCATGAAAAACAATAAGTGTATCGAGCACTCCATTTGGGTCCATTATGTGGAAAGCTCTTACTCGACCATTGCCATCAAGAGAGTAAATACAATTCTCACAGACAATAGATGGTTTCCGTGAAGGAATCTTCAAGTTTCTGTTGAAGTCAAAATAGATACGGTAATCTTACTATGAGGACATCATATGCAGGTAATCGCCTAAGATAGTGAAATCCTAATATTGTTACCTGGGGGATTCTTCACCAGTGTCATCTTCTCCGAGCACACCGGCTCGAAGGACAGTCTCCAGCATTCCAGCAGTCTGATATCTCAATGCAAATGCCTTGTGCTCAGGAAAGAACCCTATCTGTGCACTAAACAATATAACCCCTTAGGAATGCTCGGACCTTGGAGCCAAAACAAAATAAATGTCCACGAACTTGAGCCCACCTGCTGATATTTATCTACAGTGAACATGTTGGTCTCTTTGATTTTGTACTCCGCCCACTCCGGTTCGGGATCCTCCTCGTCCGCAAATGTTATCCCGGACGATGCCTGCTTGATATACAGCCTACAAATCACAATTGCAGATACAACATTCAGGGATCAAGGTCCAAGGATAGGATCCACACAAAAAATAGCAATGTAGGCCATGGATGGTCCAAATGCTTGCGGAAATTAGCCTACAACTTGACTTGACGGAAGATGCAGAGGGGTGAACATAGTAACTGAAGCAGAGCAGGTGGGGGTGTAAAAATATCAATATCAGTATGGCCGGGAGCATTACGATTGCATGAGGCTGATGAGGTCGCCCTCCCCGTAGGTGCTGGCGGACAGCCGCGTGCTGATCTCCTGCTGCACCCTCCCGTGCGCGTCGAATTGCTGCACAGAGACAATGCTTGAACCAAAAATTACGGACCCGGAAGCAGGGAGGCCTTGGGGATTATGAATGGCGGAGGGCGGCGCGTACGTACGTAGAAGATGCCGTTCCACTTGCCGACGTTGAGGTCGAAGAAGCGGCAGAGGTTGTCGATGCTCATGGCCTCGTCCTCGTCCACCTCCGGCGCGCCCGTGACGGCCGCCCGGGCGCAGAGCCGCCCGCGCCGGAGCTGGGGGAGGCGGTGGTGGGCCGGCGCGGCGCAGGAGCGTCGTTGACTCCGTGGATGCGGGACCGCGGAGGCGGCCAGCCGGAGGCCCACGAGGGTTTCCGCCATGGCCAGCGGAGTGAAGCGGGAGGAGAGAGGTGTTGGTGTTTTTTGCGTTCAGCTGCTCTCTGAACCTTATCGATTCTGACCCGCTCCATTGGTGAAGACGTATTGCAAGTCTAATACGTATTCGACATGGCAAAGCGCGTTTTCTGTTTCCTACCGCTTAACATATGCAGTTTTTAGTAGAAAAGGGGAAAAAAAATATTGTAGGCATATTTTGGAGTGGAGATTCACTCATTTTGCTCCGTATATAGTTCATATTGAAATCTTTAAAAAGCCTTATATTTAGGAACGGAGGGAGTTATATCGCAACTGCATACAGTATAAAATACAATCATTGCTCAAGTCAAGGCAAGGCACACCAGATGTACATACATACATACAACAAAACACAACACAACATATGATGGCATGAATGCTACACTCTGCCCGGCTCTATAATGTTAGGGAGTAAAGAACACAGTGGCAGGGCTCGATTAGTTGTACAAGAAGTCGGCTGGACCGGTCTGGGTAAGAAGAGAGCTTCTAGTCTCAGGGAGACTTTTTCCTTTTGGAATCCCGCATCGTTTCGATAAATATCTGGTGCCCCTCCACCTCCAACCTGACCAACAGAAACAAAACGTACAAGGGTGTTAACTGGTTACCAGAAACGGACTAGCACATGCTTTCTTATAGAGACGAAAAGTGACGCGAGGATGAAATGCCAGTGAACTTAGTGCTACAATAGACAAATGCCAGCCATATTCAAGATATGCATAACTGAATATAGATGAAGGCATGTGAATGTGTCAATTATTTTTAGCAGCAGTATCTCAATGGTAGTTGTTGTGCTTAACAAATTCAAGATGAATAGAATGTTATTACTAATGATAAAGCAATAAGAAGAGTTGTGATTTAGTAACCACTCACACTCTGTCTGCTCCTTGATGTGTATAGTTTGAAGCAACTGCCAAAAGTTGGCCACTATGGTTATACGCCATTGACGCCACACTGCCCGAAAAGCTAGGAAACTGCACGGGTAAAATGATTATACTTTCAAGTTACGAACCGAAGAACAAAAAAGGAAGTACAGTACGTGATAGTAAAAATACAATTGAAAACAAAACTATCACAGGCAGGGCCTAAAAGTTTACTTTTATGTTTAGTTGTTCATGGCAGCATCAATCATGTAATACGTGCAATATTAAGTACAGATATTTAGCAAGTGTTCAGTGCCTAAGAAACCTTGTGAAGAACAAATGAACAATATTGATCAACCAGATGTTTCTCCAAAATATAACAGAAACAGCCCACTTCTTTCGGTTTGCAGAATATTGTGTTCTTCTAATGGTAATTTTGTACATTTGTGTAACATATGTCCAATGTGTATGTAAATGTGAAGTGGTCTTTTTACAATGGTTTCTCAGAAAAAATTATACTAATAGGAATGGTACTCCTACCATGATGCTCATATTTCCAATCTATTCACGACAGTTAGCTAATAGATAAAGTTTAGCAGGAGGACCTTGGGTAAGACACCACTCTCAAGTGATGTGACACGTTTAGTGAATTTTCCACCCATGTAACTACTTCCTTTTTAGGTCAAGCGGTCTATAATCAAGATGTAATTTTTAGAAGAGACAGATATTACCTCAAGCAGCTTCTTTTTTGATAAAGCATCCCAGGCAATGGCATATCCTTCATTATCTCCAGTAACAAAAGTTTGCTTGCTGCCAACCAGAGCATACAAATTTAATTTCACTTTGAGAAGCATTGTAGTAGGAAAATGTGTAATTACAAGACTTACGATGGATGAACTGCTATACTATTTATGGGAACTAAACTGGATGTTCCATCTTTTGATCTTGGGTGACATCGAAATGTATATCTGCAAAAGCATAAATATCTCAAGAAGTTACATAGGTAATTGGTACTTCAGGTAAATCTACTTTGTTCTAGGCTTAGATTAGTCCCTCTACTTTAAAAATGCCAACCATGTTCCACAGTCAGCCCTTCGGTGAATGAATATAAGATGGGCAGGAAACTGAAGCAAAGGAGCAACTTATCTACTTCAGATAGAGGTTACATGACATACTCAGCAATTTTGGCATATAATGTTACTCATGTTGATTTCGATTTTATTGCATTTTACATATATGCATAATAGATACTTCCATTAGTAACAAGTGAGGCAATATGAGAAAGAGACCTAAAATGTCAATTACGGCTGTACATCATCCCAATGCAAATAAACCGGAAAAAAAAGAGCAGAAAGGAAGTACCAAAACTAACCCCATGTCATTGTCTACTTTATGGTCAAAATACTTCAACGCAACAGTTCCATCCATAGATCCTGCCGCATAACCTAATAAAAAAGGTGTATCCAGCCATCAGTCAGAAATCAAGATATCTGTAATTAAAAAACAGCTACTTTAGATCAACAAATAGCACTTATTCAAGTCATTAAGCATTCAACAAAATATGTATGTGTATATATACTAGACTCCACCATCTTCCCTTGCACGATTCTGCTTCAAACATAATAACTAGCAGTTCCTAAAGAAACGTGAAATATCCGTACCGTTCCACTCTGCAGAAGCACAAAGACACCGTATATGATGCCTCAGGGGGGAATCTTTTGCCTTAATCGGCGCTGTTAAATTCCTCATGTCATACCAGTAAACATCATTCTCAACTGTGACTAATATATACATGCCACAGACTGAAAGTGATACCACCACTGAATCTAACATGAAAGTGTGGTTAGGGTTTACACTTCTTGTGTGTGTATCCCAGAAAAGTAACTTTTTGTCAAGGCTAGAAGTTACCAATTGACCTGAAAATAACGTAAAAGGTACTATTAGTAAATGCATGCTCCAATGGTAGAAGTAAATACATTAAGAAGCAACTTCGACTGTTTTGATTAATGAAAAAATCAGTACATAGATATTTTGTATTAATCAGTAATGTCATAGTTTACAACTAAAAACCTATGAAGCTAAACCATCACTCCACCACCATCCCAGTGGTACTGTTTGAATTGGGCATTAAAAAGCTTACGTTCATAGTATAATTTCCTATTCAGTAAATGAGGATACGATACACACTGTTTTATAAAGGCATCTAATGCTCCAGGAAAAACACCCAAGAAATCGGAGAGGAGATCATTAAAATTGGCAATGCAACTGACCAGTAATCTGGGAGAACTCAGTGCTGACAACCACATCGTCATGCAGACCCACTGTATCTTGAGCCCCTGAATTCAAGTCATACCTGGGAATACTCTCATCAGCGAAAATACTAATGCATGTAGTTCCCATATAAAATAGAGAAGGCCAGGATTGAGACATTATTTTTTAGTGCAAAATGTAAAACAGCAGTGACGGGGGCACACCAAACTTTCCTACTTCAGTTCTGATGTACATTCAATAGTGTTAATGCAGTGAAATTGTAAAAACCAAGGCAGTTTATCTGTTTGAGCTTGTTGGCTTGTAGAGTTTTACTTCTGAATTTCATGTAAGGGATGGTTGTTGGAATCGAAAAGAAAATTGGTGGAGGAAGGGCTGAGGGCTGATGAAACTAGTCATAAATCCATGCATCTGCTTCATCTGCACGGGCTAGTTTTTCAAGGACAAACAAACAGTAAAGAAATGGTGTGCTTACAATGTGGCACACAATTGCACATAGGAATGTGAAATGTAGAAAAAACATGTTAATACATTTTCAGAATATTACTCTTCAAAACTAGAAAGAAATGAATCAAAAATAAAAATAAAAGCAATTAGCATAAGTTACAGTTGATCCAGTATAGGCGTGGTATTGTTTGTTTCTCGCTTAATGTGGAAACTTCTGCATCTATTTATAAGGCCAGATGGAAAGAAGGTACACACAAATAGATATACTGGAGATAGGGAAGTGATTGCTTCATGTTCTGAACATTACATTTATAAACATATGACAGAAATGACTCAACCAGGATTCATTAAATCTAACACGTCGATAAATTGGATCTTCTAATGGCCTCCATCGCCACTATTTGATCTACACTCTTTCTCTTTTCTATATGCAGCTGGCATGCAGCATCAAATTTCAACTTTCTTCTGCCCAATATTACCTAAAACAGATAGCTAAAAGCAAAACACATAAAAGTGACTCAAAGAAACCGTATGATCAGAATTTCACCCATAAAGCCAAGCAGCTGGCATAGATGGGATTACATTTGTTTTGTCTAATTTTTTTCATTTTCATTGTATACTTCAATTTATCTGCTGAAATAAAGTACATAGATATGTAACTGAAATTATTCTAATTTCAGAGTTTACCTTAAATAATTACAAAGGTAAATAAGACAATTCCTACTGCCATACTCTGAACGAATTCTACCAGGCTTTATGAAGTGTGAAAGTCGATACAAACAGATCTTCTAGTTGGATGGGTCAGATTTTATTTCTAGTTTTGTCTCTTAGAATTAATATGGAGCCTCGAAGGGGGCTGTAATCAGAATAGAGGACAGTACCCCTACATTTGGAAAAGAAAAACGCTAAAAACATTATGTTTCTGTCATGCTTAAGCACATGGATTTCGTGAAGTGTGGCAACTAATTGTGTTGATACCTTATTACCGATCCATCCGAACCACCTGCAAACGCCACAGACTCATCCTTGAAGCAGCAGTCCAGAAGTGCTGCATCAGAATTCGCCTCCAACCGGAGAATGGATTTGTCCGCATCGTACAGCCGCAGCCCCTGCAGAACAAAGTTCCACACGAAACCCTGTCAGGCACCTCCCCCGCAAAGATAAAGCGCCCTAATTTCATCTCAAATAAATGCATCAAATACGGAAGCCAGGATAAGCTAAATTGGGCAAGAGTTGCAGCGAATCTGACCCAAAAATGTTCGAGAAAACACACGCTTGGCAAATTGCGCCGCCCTCGAATCTAAACAAACCACAAGTAGAAGCGTGCTACTACCACCAAGAGACGGCGAAGCCGAAAAAGATAAGGAGGTGGGAGAGAGATCTCACCGAGTCCCAGGAGGAAACTATGAGGTTGTTAGAGGACGGCGCGAATCGAACCCTGGAGACGGCGCCGGCGCCAGCCGCCAGCCCGCGCCTCGCCATCGCGCGGTCTCAGAAAGTTGGAGTGAGGGTTTGGGAGTTTTGAGTTCTCCCGGCGCGCTCCTGGGAAGATGGCAGCGCCGCCGCCTCTTGCCGCTACCGTGCCCCGAACAGCTGGGCGGGGCGTCCCACGGCGATGGAAGAGACGGCCGGGCACACGGCGCGGCGGAGGACGGGGAGGAGTTGCGCCGAGCCGGAGCGCTGCCGTCGGCCGCGGCGTCCCCCGGAGTGGCGGGGAAGGCGACGGAGCAGGCGGAGGTTGGCTTGCCTCCAGAGGGTGCGGCGGCGGTTGGGGATGAACGGGATGCGCGACGGCGGGCGCGTCGGGTGAATTGAATTTGGGTCGACCTGGGCGCGGGATGGCTTGTGTTTCTTTTCTCCTCCTTGAAAATTTGCTCATTCGCCACAAGGGTAAGGCGGTATTTTCATATGCATAGCCACCTGTATTCTCCATACATTGGTTAATTCCACACCTAAAAACTTAGTTGGAAAGAACTTAATGTAGTCGTAGGCTCGTAGCTAATACTCTATTAGCTAATGTTTGCCTATTTTCCCAAAGTAACGAGTCTTCCAAAATTGGAGATACCAGAAAAACGGCTCGTGTCACCCGTCCCGCCTGTGTCTGGCGGCACGGGGAAAACCCTAACCGCCGCCGTCGGTAGGCCTTCTCTCCTCTCCCCCCCCCCACCCATCGCCGCCGTCGGAGGGCCCGCGCAGTAAAGTTGTGCTGACTTCAGGGAAGGTGGCGGCACGGCAGTAACATTCGTGGCGAGGCTCACACAGTATGGCGCCAATGACTGTGCGAGGCATGTGCTTCCTCTGCAACGACACGACATCTCCAACATGGCTTCCTCTATCTCTTCTCTTCCCTACCTCCGAATCTTCGCCCTAGTGCGGGGCGCCACCATGGGGCCCAGGGGCGCCGCCAGGAGGGCTGCAACCTACCAGTAGGGCCCAGTGGCCGGAGCCGCTACAGCCTCGGTGCCCCCACTTGCGCGGAAGGGGAGGCGGGGGAGGCGGTGGGTGCGTCGTTCCCAATCATATCCAATCATCGATGGAGCTACCGGCATGTGGTCCTGGTGGTTGGTTCCCTAGCAACGCGGTAGGCGCGTCTGGCTTCAGAGAGGATCCCTTGCCACTCCGACTCTAGCCCCGACGCTCGTGGAGTTGCATCCCCTCTAGTGTCCATGGCTCGCCTATGTCCTTTGCCGGTGCAGCCCCGACACCGGTGCTCTGGAAGTTGTGTTCCCCTCCAGCTCCCTTGGCTCATCGGCGTCCTGGTGGTGGTGTGTCCGGTCTTAACGGTCTGAATCTGCGTCCCTCTAGATCCTGGCTCGTCGGCATTGCTGGCCGCCGTCACAGGCCCTGCGTTGGCTCTCTCCGCCTTTTAGCATCTCCAACCTTGTCCATGTCCTCGTCTCCCGCCATATCCAAAGCTTGCGCGTTCGATGGTGCCTAGTGCCACCTTCTTCGGTGGCGGGCACAACTCCCTTCCTCAGGTGGCAGCTCTAGCCAGCGATTTGATTTCCTTGTCTTTAGATCGTGCTTCCGAGGCTTTGGGATTGCTCGGACATAGGCCAGCGTGAAATCCCTGCTCGGCTTGTTAATGCTCGCAGCGGCGACACTTGAGGGTGTTATCCCTTCTTATAGGCGATGACATGGCCTATATTCATGCATGATGTCCTACAAGTGCACAAGGTGTTGTAACAATTTCACGATAAGTACAGTGTCGAACCCACAGAGAGCGAAAAGGATGACACTACCAACCCCGTAACCACGTTGTCACCTACGCAGTTCCGTACGCACCCGAACCGGAGTTTGGTAATAGTCTACTTTTATCAATTCCTAGGGAAAACAAATAAAGAGAGGTTTTTTATACGTCTTTGATGTATCTATAATTTTTGATTGTTTCATGCTATTATATTATCAATCTTTAATGTTGTATATACCATTTTATCTCATTTTTTGGAACTAACTTATAACTCAGTGCCCAGTGCCAGTTCTTATTTTCTGCTTGTTTTTGGTTTTTCAGAAAATCCATACTCCCTCCGATCCGTTTTACTTTGCGCCTAAGTTCTTTCCTTTTTTCCCCGTAATGGTCTGCGCGATGCTACTTTCCAGCGATTGTTTCCAACCATGCCCCTCCTTTTCTACCTAGGCTGAAGTGTTGCACATTAATCTCGCATGTTTCCAACAGCAATGCACGTAGGAGAGGGAACGCGCGCGTGAATGCAGTGGCTGAGAGGCATGCATGCCAGGCATGCAAGGAACTTCTGCCAATCATAAGCCTGCATTTAGCATAGTTCTCGCATGCAGATCACACGAGTTGCGGGGTAAAATTGTCCAATTCTTTCGCTTCGCTGGCTCTCCTTGGTATCCGTGATTAGAGTTATGCGCAGAGTAAAAGGAATCGGAGGGAGTACCAAACAAAGTCCAAACACAATGAAACTTTTGACGCTTTTTTCTGGAAAAGATAGACCCTGTGGAAGCTTCGAGATGAGGCTAGAAGACATATGAGGGAGCCACGAGGTAAGGGCGAGCCCTGGGGGATAGGACATGCCCTGGTGCCTTGTGGCCCACTCATTGCTCCGTTTGACCTAATTCTGACGCTATAAATTCCCATATATCCGAAAAAACAGGAGAGGTCCTGAAACAATGCTTCCACTGCTTCAAGCCTCTGTTCTTCTGTGATCCCATCTAGAGGCCTTTTCCGGTACTCTGCCGGAGGGAGATCCATTACAGAGGCCATCTTCATCAACCTTGATGCCTCCATGATGATGTGTGAGTAGTTCCCACAGGACCTATGGGTCCATAGCAGTAGCTAGATGGCTCTCTCTCTCTCTATCTATCTATATATCTATCTCTCAATCTTCAATACAATGATCTCATCTGAGTTCAATCCGATGTAACTGTTGTGGTGTGTTTGTTGGAACCCGATGTTGTTGGTTTATGACCAGATTATTCACTGAAAGTATTTGAGTCTTTTTTAGATTTATTTATGTGTGATGCTATAGCCTTGCAAATCTATCCATCTCTTTTGGCCAATTAGATTGATTTATCTTTAGTGGTAGAGGTGTTTGGTAGTAGGTTCAATCTTGCGGTGTTCTTACTTTGTGACAGGAGGAGTTGCAAGGAACATATTTGTATTGTTGCTACTAAGGGTAAAACGATGAGGTTTGAACGTATTATTTGATAAGTATTATTCCTACTAGTACGGAGGAGGATTGTGTTGGGGAACGTAGTAATTTCAAAAAAAATCCTACGCACACGCAAGATCATGGTAATGCATAGCAATGAGAGGGGAGAGTGTTGTCCACGTACCCTCGTAGACCGTAAGCGGAAGCGTTATAACAACGCGGTTGATGTAGTCGTACGTCTTCACGATCCGACCGATCCAAGTACCGAACGTACGGCACCTCCGAGTTCAGCACATGTTCAGCTCGATGACGATCCCGAACTCGATCCAAAGAAAGTGTCGGGATGAGTTCCACAAGACGATGGCGTGGTGACGATGATGATGTTCTACCGACGCAGGGCTTCGCCTAAGCACCGCAACGACATGACCGAGGTGGAATATGGTGGAGGGGGGCACTGCACACGGCTGAGGAACGATCACGAAGATCAACTTGTGTGTCCTAGGGTGCCCCCGTCCCTCAGATATAAAGGAGCAAGGGGGTGCGGCCGGCCCTAGGAGGAGGAGGCACGGAGGAGTCCTACTCCGACCGGGAATAGGACTCCCCCCTTTCCCTAGTTGGATTAGGACTTGGGGGAAGGAAGAGAGGGGGGAAAGGAAAGGGGGGGCGCCGCCCCCCTCCTTGTCCAATTCAGACTTGGGGGGAGGGGCGCGTGGCAGCCCCTAGGCCTCCTCTCCTCTTCCTCCACTAGGCCCAATAAGGCCCATTAGGTTACCGGGGGGTTCCGGTAACCTCCCGGTACTCCGGTAAAATGCCGATTTCACCCGGAACACTTCCGATGTCCAAACATAGGCTTCCAATATATCAATCTTTATGTCTCGACCATTTCGAGACTCCTCGTCATGTCCGTGATCACATCCGGGACTCCGAACAATCTTCGGTACATCAAAACTTATAAACTCATAATAAAATTGTCATTGTAACGTTAAGCGTGCGGACCCTACGGGTTCGAGAACTATGTAGACATGACTTAGAACTATTCTCGGTCAGTAACCAATAGCGGAACCTGGATGCTCATATTGGCTCCTACATATTCTACGAAGATCTTTATCGGTCAAATCGCATAACAACATACGTTGTTCCCTTTGTCATCGGCATGTTACTTGCCCGAGATTCGATCGTCGGTATCCAATACCTAGTTCAATCTCGCTATCGCAAGTCTCTTTACTCGCTACGTAATGCATCATTCCGTAACTAACTCATTAGCCACATTGCTTGCAAGGCTTATAGTGATGTGCATTACCGAGAGGGCCCGAGATACCTCTCCGACAATCGAGTGACAAAACCTAATCTCAAATATGCCAACCCAACATGTACCTTCGGAGACACCAGAGAGCTCCTTTATAATCACCCGATTACGTTGCCAGACGTTTGGTAGCACACAAAGTGTTCCTTCGGTAAACGGGAGTTGCATAATCTCATAGTCATAGGAACATGTATAAGTCATGAAGAAAGCAATAGCAACATAATAAATGATCAAGTGCTAAGCTAACGGAATGGGTCAAGTCAATCACATCATTCTGCTAATGATGTGATCTCGTTAATCAAATGACAACTCATGTCTATGGTTAGGAAACATAACCATCTTCGATTAATGAGCTAGTCAAGTAGAGGCATACTAGTGACATTAAGTTTGTCTATGTATTCACACTTGTATTATGTTTCCGGTTAATACAATTCTAGCATGAATAATAAACATTTATCATGAAATAAGGAAATAAATAATAACTTTATTATTGCCTCTAGGACATATTTCCTTCAGGCTCCCACTTGCAGTAGAGTCAATAATCTAGTTCACATCGCCATGTGATTTAACACCAATATTCATATCTGTATATGATTAACACCCATAGTTCACATCGTCATGTGACCAACACCCAAAGGGTTTACTAGAGTCAATAATCTAGTTCACATTGCTATGTGATTAACACCCAAAGAGTACTAAGGTGTGATCATGTTTTGCTCGTGAGAGAAGCTTAGTCAACGGGTCTGTCCCATTCAGAGCCGTATGTATTTTGCAAATATTCTAAGTCTACAATGCTCTGCACGGAGCTACTCTAGCTAATTGCTCCCACTTTCAATATGTATCCAGATTAAGACTTAGAGTCATTCGGATCGATGCTAAAACTTTTATCGACGTAACCTTTACTTATTTAACCTTTTGTCACCTCCATAATTGAGAAACATATCCTTATTCCATTAAGGATAATTTTGACCAATGCCCAGTGATCTTACTCCTAGATCACTATTGTACTCCCTTGCCAAACCAGGGCAGAGTATACAATAGGTCTGGTCCATAGCATGGCATACTTTTATAGAACCTATGACTGATGCATAGGGAATGACTTTCATTCTCTTTCTATTTTCTGCCGTGGTCGGGATTTGAGTCTTACTAAATTTCATACCTTTGCAACACAGGCAAGAACTCTTTCTTTGACTGTTCCATTTTGAACTACTTCAAAATCTTGTCAAGGTATGTAATCATTGAAAATCTTATCAAGCGTCTTGATCTATCTCAATAGATCTTGATGCTCAATATGTAAGTAGCTTTACCGAGGTCTTTCTTTGAAAAAAATCCTTTCAAACACTCCTTTATGCTTTGTAGAATAATTCTACATCATTTCCGATCAACAATATGTCATTCACATATACTTATCAGAAATGTTGTAGTGCTCCCACTCACTTTCTTGTAAATACAAGCTTCTCAAAAAATCTGTATAAAGCCATATGCTTTGATCAACTCATCAAAGCGTATATTCCAACTCCGAGAGGCTTGCACCAGTCCATAAATGGATCGCTGGAGCTTGCACACTTTGTTAGCACCTTTAGGATTGACAAAACCTTCTGGTTGCATCATATACAACTCTTCTTTAATAAATCCATCAAGGAATGCAGTTTTGATATCCTTTGCCGATTTCATAAAATGTGGCAATTGCTAACATGATTCGGACAGACTTAAGCATCGCTACAGTTTGAGAAAATCTCATTGTAGTCAACACTTTGAACTTGTCAAAAACCTTTTTGCGACAAGTCGAGCTTTGTAGATAGTAACACTACTATCAACGTCCGTCTTCCTCTTGAAGATCCATTTATTTTCTATGGCTTGCCGATCATCGGGCAAGTCCACCAAAGTCCACACTTTGTTCTCATACATGGATCCCATCTCAGATTTCATGGCCTCAAACCATTTTGCGGAATCTGGGCTCATCATCGCTTCCTCATAGTTCGTAGGTTCATCATGGTCTAGTAACATGACTTCCAGAATAGGATTACCGTACCACTCTGGTGCGGACTGCACTTTGGAAAACCTAAGAGGTTTTGTAGTAACTTGATCTGAAGTTTCATGGTCATCATCATTAGCTTCCTCACTAATTGGTGTAGGAATCACTGGAACTGATTTCTATGATGAACTACTTTCCAATTCGGGAGAAGGTACAAATTACCTTATCAAGCTCTACTTTCCTCCCACTCACTTCTTTTGAGAGAAACTCCTTCTCTAGAAAGGATCCATTCTTAGCAATGAATATCTTGCGTTTGGATCTGTGATAGAAGGTGTACCCAACAGTTTCCTTTGGGTATTCTATGAAGACGCACTTCTCCAATTTGGGTTTGAGCTTATCAGGATGAAACTTTTTCACATAAGCATCGCAGCCCCAAACTTTAAGAAACGACAACTTGGGTTTCTTGCTAAACCACAGTTCATATGGTGTCATCTCAACGGATTTAGATGGTGCCCTTTTAACGTGAATGCAGTTGTCTCTAATGCATAACCCCAAAACAATAGTGGTAAATCAGTAAGAGACATCATAGATCGCACCATATCCAATAAAGTGCGGTTACGATGTTCGGACACACCATAACGTTGTGGTGTTCCATGTGACGTGAGCTGTGAAACTATTCCACGTTGTTTTAATTGAAGACCAAACTCAGAACTCAAATATTCATCTCCGCGATCGATCGCGAAACTTTATTTTCTTGTTACGATGATTTTTCCACTTCACTCTAAAATTCTTTGAACCTTTCAACTATTTTGACTTATGTTTCATCAAGTAGATATACCCATATCTCGCTCAAATCATCTTGTGAAGGTCGAAAATAACGATATTTGCCACGAGCATCAACACTCATTGGATCGCATACATCGGTATGTATTATTTCCAATAAGTCAGTAGCTTGTTCCATTGTTCCGGAGAACGGAGCTTTAGTCATCTTGCCCAAAAGGCACGGTTCGCAAGCATCAAATGATTCATAACCAAGTGATTCCAAAAATCCATCTTTATGGAGTTTCTTCATGTGCTTTACACCGATATGACCCAAACGGCAGTGCCATAAATAAGTTGCACTATCATTATTAACTTTGCATCTTTTGGCATCAATATTATGAATATGTGTATCACTACGATCGGGATCCAACAAACAATTTTCATTGGGTGTATAACCATCAAAGGTCTTATTCATGTAAACAGAATAACAATTATTCTTTAACTTCAAATGAATAACCGTATAGCAATAAACATGATCAAATCATATTTATGCTCAACGCAAATGCTAAATAACATTTATTTAGTTTTAACACTAATCTCGAAAATATAGGGAGTGTGTGATGATGATCATATCAATCTTGGAACTATTTCCAACACTCATCGTCACTTCCCCTCAACTAGTCTCTGTTTATTATGTAACTCCTGTTTCGAGTTACTAATCTTAGCAACCGAACAAGTATCAAATACTCGGGGCTACTATAAACACTAGTAAGGCACACATCAAACACCAGATATCAAATATACCCTTGTTCACTTTGCCGTCCTTCTTATCCACCAAATATTTAGGGCATTTCTCCTTCCAAAGGACCATTTCCTTTGCAAAGGTAAGCACTCGGTTTGTGCTTTGGTCTAGCTTTGGTCTTCTTCACGGAGTGACAACTTGTTTGCCATTCTACTTGAAGTTTCCTTTCTTTCCTTTGCCCTTTTCTTGAAACTAGTGATCTTGTCAATCATCAACACTTGGTTCTCTTTCTTGATTTCTACCTTCATCGATTTCAACATCACGAAGAGCTCGGGAATCATTTTCGTCATCCCTTGCATACTATAGTTCATCACGAAGTTCTAGTAACTTAGTGATGGTGACTAGAGAATTCATCAATCACTATCTTATCCGAAGATTAACTCCCACTTGATTCAAGCGATTGAAGTACCTGCATAATCTGAGCACATGCTCACTAGTTGAGCGATTCTCCTCCATCTTTTAGCTATAGAACTTGTTGGAGACTTCATATCTCTCAACTCGGGTATTTGCTTGAAATATTAACAACAGTTGTTGGAACATCTCATATGGTCCATGACGTTCAAAACGTCTTTGAAGTCTCGATTCTAAGCCGTTAAGCATGGTGCACTAAACTATCAAGTAGTCATCATATTGAGCTAGCCAAACGTTCATAACGTTTGCATCTGCTCCTACAATAGGTGTGTCACCTAGCGGTGCATTAAGGACATAATTCTTACAGGCAAAGAATGAGGATAAACCTCAAATCACGGATCCAATCCGCATCATTGCTACTAACATCTTTCAACACAGTTTTTCTAGGAACATATCAAAATAAACATATGAAAGCAACAACGCGAGCTATTGATCTATAACATAATTTGCAAAATACTACCAGGACTAAGTTCATGATAAATTTAAGTTCAATTAATCATATTACTTAAGAACTCCCACTTAGATGACATCTCTAGTCATCTAAGTGATCACGTGATACAAATCAACTAAACCATGTCCGATCATCACGTGAGATGGAGTAGTTTCAATGGTGAACATCACTATGTTGATCATATCTACTATATGATTCACGCTCGACCTTTCGGTCTCCGTGTTCCGAGGCTATATCTCGTTATATGCTAGGCTCGTCAAGTTTAACTCGAGTATTCGCGTGTGCAACTATTTTGCACCCGTTGTATTTGAACGTAGAACCTATCACACCCGATCATCACGTGGTGTCTCAAAGACGAAGAACTTTCGTGAACGGTGCATACTCGTGGAGAACACTTCTTGATAATTTTAGTGAGAGATCATCTTAAAATGCTACCGCCAATCAAAGCAAGATAAGATGCATAAAGGATAAACATCACATGCAATCAATATAAGTGATATGATATGGCCATCATCATCTTGTGCTTGTGATCTCCATCTCCAAGCACCGCCATGATCACCATCGCTACGGCGCGACACCTTGATCTCCATTGTAGCATCGTTGTCGTTACGCCATCTATTGCTTCTACGACTATCGCTACCGCTTAGTGATAAAGTAAAGCAATTATGAGGCGCTTGCATTTCATACAATAAAGCGACAACCATATGGCTCTGCCGTTGCCGATAATTTCGGTTACAAAACATGATCATCTCATACAATAAAATATAGCATCACGCCTTGACCATATCACATCACAACATGCCCCGCAAAAACAAGTTAGACGTCCTCTACTTTGTTATTGCAAATTTTACGTGGCTGCTACGGGCTGAGCAAGAACCGTTTACCTATGCATCAAAACCACAACGATAGTTCGCAAGTTAGTGCTGTTTTAACCTTCGCAAGGACCGGCGTAGCTACTCTCGGTTCAACTAAAGTTGGAGAAACAGACACCGCTAGTCACCTATGTGCAAAGCACGGCGGTAAAACCAGTCTCGCGAAGCGTACACGTAATGTCGGTCCAGCCGCTTCATCCAACAATACCGCTGAACCAAAGTATGACATCTTTGGTAAGCAAGATGACTTGTATCGCCCACAACTCACTTGTGTTCTACTCGTGCATATAACATTAACGATAAAACCTAGGCTCGATGCCATCGTTGGGGAACGAGTAATTTCAAAAAATTCCTACGCACACGCAAGATCATGGTAATGCATAGCAACGAGAGGGAGAGTGTTGTCCACGCACTCGAGACCGAAGCGGAAGCGTTATAACAACGCGGTTGATGTAGTCGTACGTCTTCACGATCCGACCGATCCAAGTACCGAACGTACGGCACCTCCGAGTTCAGCACACATTCAGCTCGATGACGATCCCCGGACTCTGATCTAGCAAAGTGTCGGGGATGAGTTCCACCAGCACGACGGCGTGGTGACGATGATGATGTTCTATCGATGCAGGGCTTCGCCTAAGCACCGCAACGATATGACCGAGGTGGAATATGGTGGAGGGGGGCACCGCACACGGTTGAGGAACGATCACGAAGATCAACTTGTGTGTCCTTGGGTGCCCCCCTGCCCCCGTATATAAAGGAGCAAGGGGGGGGGTGCGGCCGGCCCTAGGAGGAGGCACGCCGGAGGAGTCCTACTCCCACCGGGAGTAGGACTCCCCCCTTTCCCTAGTTGGATTAGGACTTGGGGGGAAGGAAGAGAGGGGGAAAAGGAAAGGGGGGGGGGGCGCCGCCCCCCCTCCTTGTCCAATTTGGACTTGGGGGAGGGGCGCGCGGCAGCCCCTAGCCCTCCTCTCCTCTTCCTCCACTAGGCCCAATAAGGCCCATTAGGTTACCGGGGGGTTCCGATAACCTCCCGGTACTCCGGTAAAATGCCGATTTCACTCGGAACACTTCCGATGTCCAAACATAGGCTTCCAACATATCAATCTTTATGTCTCGACCATTTCGAGACTTCTCGTCATGTTCGTGATCACATCCGGGACTCCGAACAATCTTCAGTACATCAAAACTTATAAACTCATAATAAAACTGTCATTGTAACGTTAAGTGTGCGGACCCTACGGGTTCGAGAACTATGTAGACATGACCTAGAACTATTCTCGGTCAATAACCAATAGCAGAACCTGGATGCTCATATTGGCTCCTACATATTCTATGAAGATCTTTATCGGTCAAACCGCATAACAACATACGTTGTTCCCTTTGTCATTGGCATGTTACTTGCCCGAGATTCGATCGTCGGTATCCAATACCTAGTTCAATCTCGTTATCGCAAGTCTCTTTACTCGTTACGTAATGCATCATTCTCAGAATTAACTCATTAGCCACATTGCTTGCAAGGCTTATAGTGATGTGCATTACCGAGAGGGCCAGAGATACCTCTCCGACAATCGGAGTGACAAAACCTAATCTCAAATACGCCAACCCAACATGTACCTTCGGAGACACCTATAGAGCTCCTTTATAATCACCCGATTACGCTATGACGCTTGGTAGCACACAAAGTGTTCCTCCGGTAAACGGGAGTTGCATAATCTCATAGTCATAGGAACATGTATAAGTCATGAAGAAAGCAATAGCAACATACTAAACGATCAAGTGCTAAGCTAACGGAATGGGTCAAGTCAATCACATCATTTTGCTAATGATGTAATCTCGTTAATCAAATGACAACTCATGCGTATGGTTAGGAAACATAACCATATTTGATTAATGAGCTAGTCAAGTAGAGGCATACTAGTGACATTAAGTTTGTCTATGTATTCACACATGTATTATGTTTCCGGTTAATACAATTCTAGCATGAATAATAAACATTTATCATGAAATAAGGAAATAAATAATAACTTTATTATTGCCTCTAGGGCATATTTCCTTCAGATTGTTAGAAGCATAATTGCACTGAGTTAGAGATGAGAATATAGAGATAGAACAGGTTTAAATCATGTATAGCTTGTCTTATAGTCCAAGTCTATCTTCCTCGCATTGTACTCTATATATACCCTGTATGAGGGTTAGATCAATATAGTACATCCAAAATATTTAGCTTTCCTACAAATTCCACAATCCCAAGCAAGGGACCCTAGCAATCCTAGCAAATATGAAAGAGTCTAGGATGCTGATGAGGCACACGGACAATAGAGCACAGAAGACAACGCCGCTAAAGAGGAGATGGCGACACCATTTTCCACTGGACGGCGGCAACTTGTCCACCCTCTTCCTAGAGCCAGGGATCCACATGGCGAGTGTGAAGTTGCACACCTAGGTGGCGCAGGAGATCACAACCACGAAAATAGGACAAGCACACCGTGTTGTATACGACCATGCAAGTGGCGCACGCGACCGAGAGCATGTAGGCCGACTGGTGCAACGGGCAGTGCGGAGGCACATGCAACTCAGGGGCACCACCCTTCACCCCACCCCATATGCACAACCGTGGTTAAATTACCGAAGGGCAAAAAATTTAGATGCTCAGATTAAGGAATGTTCTGTCATTTGGCCTCGCCAAACATTCATATCTTCACTTTGATCCCACTACGACTAAGGGGGAATGTTAGAAGTATAACTGCATTGAGTTAGAGTCTTAGAGATAAGGATATAGAGGTAGAGTAGGTTTAGAGCATGCACGAGTTATCTTGTACTCCAAATCTCTCTCACTGACATTGTACTCTATATATACCCCATATGAGGGTCAGATCAAACATTATACAAAAAATATTTTCATCTATCCTACAAATTCAATAATCCCAAGCAAGGGAACCTGGCTACCCTCACGAATATGAAAGAGTGTGGAATGCTGATGAGGCATGTGAACGACAAAGCGCGGAAGAACGCCAACGAGGAGGAGCCACCGGCACCATTTTCCACTGGACGATGTCATCTTTTCCACCCTCTTCGTGGAGTCGAGCATCCACATGGCGAGTGTGTTGCACGCTTGGATGGCATAGGAGATCAGGACTGCGAAGCAAGACATGTACAATGCATTGTAGATAGCCATGCTAGCGGCTGCGACAAACCTACATGCAGCTTAGGGGGGCTCTCCCCCCCATGGTGTAATTACCAAAGGACAAAAAAATATAGGCTAAGATTAAGGAAAGTTATGTCATTTGCCCTCGCCAAACATGTATATATTCACTTTCAAATCCCCTCCATATCCTTCACTAGCTTCGCCACTACCAGCGGTTACGTGATCCTGATCGTGCAGGCCACGATGCCGCTGAAGAAGGCCGCCTGGCAGCCCACCATGACAAAGCTCCCTGAGTCGACACACAAATCATTTGCCTTCCAGTGATTAGTTGTGGTTGCAAAACGAAAGTTAGTTACAATTTTCATAATTTTTCAGATAAGGAGATCGACCAGCTCATCACTGCATTTAATAGAGACCGATCCTATGCAGTTCAAACAAGCAACAAGCAAATAAAAGTGGAAGATAAAAATAGCTTATTATCGTAACAAATAGACGACAGACGATAGACGACTACGACGA
Source organism: Aegilops speltoides (assembly GCA_021437245.1). Classification (NCBI taxonomy): domain Eukaryota; kingdom Viridiplantae; phylum Streptophyta; class Magnoliopsida; order Poales; family Poaceae; genus Aegilops; species Aegilops speltoides. The sequence continues at coordinate 440,160,594 of CM038145.1, read as the reverse complement.
CAAGCGATCAGAAGGAGATTAGACGTCGGAGAGTGAAATCACCACCACGATGGCTGATACGTCTCCAACGTATCTATAATTTTTGATTGTTCCATGCTATTATAGTATCAATCTTGGATATTTTATATACATTTACAAGAAACTTTATATCATTTTTTGGGACTAACCTATTAACTTAGTGCCCAGTGCCAGTTGTTGTTTTTTTCCTTATTTTTGGTTTTGCAAAATATCAGTACCAAACGGCTAAATGCCAGGAAACTTTTTGGAGATTATTTCTGGACAAAAGATACACCAGAAGCTTTGGGAGAAGACCAGACATGGGAGCATGGGCCCACCACCCACCAAGGGGCCCCTTGATGGGCGGTGCGGCCCATGAGTCTCAGTTTGACCTAGCTCCACCTCTATAGATTCTCTAAATCAGGAAACCAACAGGGGAGTCCAGGATATACTTTTTCCGCCGCCGCAAGCCTCTATTCTCGAGAGATCCCATATGGGGACCCTTTCTGGCACTTTGCAGGAGGGGGAATTGATCACGGAGGGGTTCTTCTTCCGAAAAGTCCATTCTGCACCCGAGCTCATATGCACCCGCATGAACAGTAAAATCGAAAAAATTCAAAAAAATTCAAAAATTCCAAATTTTTTGAGAGAAACATTGACAAAGTTCTAAGTGCCTGCAAAATTCATCATGAAATCACATTCCTGTAAGGCGTGGCAAAAAACAAATTCAGTGCTTCAAAATGCGTTTGAAAGTAGCTTTTTCAGAGTACTTTTTTTGTTTTTTTTGCCACGCCTTCTAGGAATGTGATTTCACGACGAATTTTTGCAAGCACTTAGAACTTTTGTCAATGTTTCTCTCAAAAAAAATTTGGAATTTTTTGATTTTTTTTTGAATTTTTTTCGATTTTACTGTTCATGCGGGAGCATATGAGCTCGGGTGCATATTAGCCGCGTCCTTCTTCTTCAACCTTTTCCCCTCCGATGATGCATGAATAGTTTACAATAGACCTACGGGGCCATGGTTAATAGCTAGATGGCTTCTTGTCTCTCGATGTTCTTCAATACAATGTTCTCCTTGATGTTCTTGGTGTTCTATCCGATGTAATTCTTTGTTGTGGTGTGTTTGTTGGGATCCAATGAATTGTGAGTTTATGATCAGATCTACCCATGAATATCATTTGAGTTTTCTCTGAACTCTTTTATGCACGATTAATATAGCATCATATTTCTTCTCTGATTTATTGGTTTGTCTTGGCCAACTAAATTGATTTATCTTGCCATGGGAAGAGGTGATTTGTAATGGGTTCGATCTTGCAGTGCTCAATCCCGGTGACAGAAGAGGACATCTCACGTATGTATCGTTGCTATTAAGGGTAAAAAGATGAGGTTTATTCATACGTGAGTTTATCTTGTCTACATCATGTCATCTTTATTTAAGCATTACTCCGTTTTCCCATGAACTTAATACACTAGATGCATGCTGGATAACCGTCAATGTGTGGAGTAATAGTAAAAGATGCAAAATCATTTTGGTCTACTAATCTTGGACATGATGCCTATATATTTGATCATTGCCTTGGATATCATCATAATTATTTGCTTTTCTATCAATTACCCAACAGTAATTTGTTTACCCACCATATGTTATTTTCACGAGAGAAGCCTCTAGTGAAATCTATGGCCCCCGGGTCTATCGTTATCATAAAATCCTAAAAATACATTGTTGTAGTTTTCTTATATTTATTTTACTTTTTTGTCAGATCTATCTATCAAAAACTATACCGTTTAATCTTGCTCGTAACCGTTGAGGGATTGACAACCCCTCTACACGTTGGGTTGCAAGTATTTGTTGCTTGTGTGCAGGTGCTTTTTACATAGTGTTGCTTGGTTCTCTGACATGGTTTCAAATGCATTAGTTTTTCCCCAAGGTGGAAGGGGTGATGTAGTACAATGACGGTAGGTATATCCCTCAGTTATGAAACCAGGGTTATCAAACCAGTAGGAGAACTAAGCAACACTATATAAACGGTACCTGCACACGAAGAACAAATCCTCGCAACCCAACGCGTAAGAGGGGTTGTCAATCCCTCCCAGGTAAAAGATAGATTAAATAGTATGAGTTTGGATAAATAGATCTGAGTAAACACGGAAAAAATATGCAAATAAAAAGTGCAGCAAGGTATTTTTTTGGAATAATAGATCTGAAAACAAATGCGGCAAAAGATAGATTGGAAAGCAATATGATAAAAGATAGACCCAGGGGCTGTAGATTTCACTAGTGGCTTCTCTCGAGAAAATAGCATACGGTGGGTAAACAAATTATTGTTGGGCAATTGATAGAAGATCAAATAATCATGACGATATCCAAGGCAATGATCATTATATAGGCATTACATCCAAGATTAGTATACCGAAATGATTCTACATCTACTACTATTACTCCACACATCGACCGCTATGCAGCATGCATCTAATGTATTAAGTTCATGGAGAAACGAAGCAATGCAATAAGAACGATGACATGATGTAGACAAGATCTACTCATGTAGGAACATACCCCAAAGATTCAAAAAAGAAATACAAGGCTATAAGTAATCATGCTTATAAGAGATCAAATAAGACTCAAATGATATTCATGGATAGAAACTGATCATAAACTCAATCTTCATCGGATCCCAACAAACACACCACAAAAAGTCATTACATCAAATAGATCTCCAAGAGACCATTGCATTCAGAATAAAAAAGAGAGAAGAAGCCATCTAGCTACTACCTACGGACCCATAGGTCTATGGTGGAATACTCACGCATCATCGAAGAGGCACCAATGAGGATGATGAACCCCTCCGTGATGGTGTAGATTGGATCTCGTGGTTTTGGAACTTGCAACGGCTGGAATTGTGTTTTGTCTGCTCCCCTAGGGTTTCTAGAATTTTTTGATGATTTATAAAGCAAAGAGGCGGTGCAGGTGACCCCTGTGGGCCCCACAACCCATCAGGGTGCACCATGGGCCTCTCGCACGTCGTGATGTCTTGTGGGCCCCATGGGCCTCCCCCAGGTGCTTCCTTGGCTCCCAAGTTGTCTTCTGGTCCAAAAAAATCTCCAAAAAGTATCGTCGCATTTGGACTTCGTTTGGTACTAATATTCTGCGGAGTAAAAAAACAAGCAAAAAACATCAACTGGGACTGGGCACTATTTCAATAGGTTAGTCCCAAAAAATGATCTAAAGTTGTTATAAAATGATTGTAAAACATCCAAGAATGACAATATAACAGCATGGAACAATAAAAAATTATAGATACGTTGGAGACGTATCAGCATTGCCAAGGTTAATTCCTGCTTGTCCTCGCGTAGGTACATGATAAAAACAGAATTTTTGATGTGGAATGTTGCCTAACATGTTCATCACATATTCTTTTCTTTTGTAACATGGACATTTGGACTTTTAGATTGTTCAAAGCAATATTCTATATTTGACATGAAGACTTTAATACTCAAGCATATCAACAAGCAACCATGTCTTTCAAAATATCAACACTAAAGAAAAGCTACCCCTAGCCCGTCATGCTCAATCATTGATCCATTCATAAAACACCCTCGAATATTAGCTACATCCAATGCACAAGTATCATAGTGCCCCTAGTTGCTGCTTTATAAGAGAAGATGGGGACTCATATAAAATAAAAACTGCATAAAGTAAATAGATGGACCCTTCGCAGAGGGAAGTAGGGATTTGTAGAGGTGCTAGTGCTCAAAGCTTAAATTGAGAGAAAAATACATATTATGAGAGGCATGCTTTTCCCATCACCGAAAATTACTGAGAGTTCCCATACTTTCCATGCTAGATACACGATAGGCGGTTCCCAAACATAAAATAAAGGTTATTCCTTTTTCCACCATTCTTTCACACTCCACGGCTAGCCATATCCACGGGTGCCTTCCATACCAACACTTTCCAAGGAATTTATTATTTGACAACATAAAGTAAATTTCTTTTTCATTTCGGGACCGAGCATCCCTATTACCTCCACACTCTTGTGCAATGACAAGTGAATAAACACTCATCTTGAGAATAACACATCTAGCATGCAAATTATTGGCCACCCCCTGCCGCTTCATGAGCGGTATGGGCACACAAAAAGGAAATTTATTTTGAAAATTAGAGTTGGCACATATAAATTTGCTTAGAATGGCACGGTGATTAGAGGGATGTCTATCTAAGTGGGAGTTCTTAAGTAATATGATTAATTGAACTTTAATTTATCATGAACTTAGTCATGATAGTTATTTTGCATGTCCATGTTATTGTAGATCAATGGCCCGTGCTACCGTTCCTTTGAATTTTAATGCATTCCTAGAGAAAGCGAAGTTGAAAGATGATGACAGCAACTACACGGACTGGGTCCATAACTTGAGGATTATCCTCATTGCAGCACAAAAGAATTACGTCCTGGAAGCACCGCTGGGTGCCAGGCCTGCTGCAGATGCTACTGATGACGTTAAGAACGCCTGGCAGAGCAAAGCTGATGACTACTCGATAGTTCAGTGTGCCATGCTTTACGGCTTAGAATCGGGACTTCAAAGACATTTTGAATGTAATGGAGCATATGAGATGTTCCAAGAGTTGAAGTTAATATTTCAAGCAAATGCCCAAGTTGAGAGATATGAAGGCTCCAACAAGTTCTACAGCTGCAAAATGGAGGAGAATAGTTCTGTCAGTGAACGCATACTCAAAATGTCTGGGTACCATAACCACTTGAATCAGCTAGGAGTTGATCTTCCAGTTGATAGTGTCATTGACAGAGTTCTTCAATCACTGCCACCAAGCTATAAAGGCTTCATGATGAACTATAATATGCAAGGGATGAACAAGACTATTCCCGAGCTCTTCGCGATGCTAAAGGCTGCAGACGTAAAAATAAAAAAGGAGCATCAAGTGTTGATGGTCAACAAGACCACTAGTTTCAAGAAAAAGGGCAAAGGGAAGAAGGGGAACTTCAAGAAGAACGGCAAAAAGATTGCTGCTCAAGAGAAGAAGCCAAGTCCGACCTAAGCTCAAACCGAAAGTGCTTCTACGCAAAGGGACTGGTCATTGAAGCGAACGCCCCAAGTATTTGGCGGATAAGAAGGATGGCAAAGTGAAAGGTATATTTGATATACATGTTATTGATGTGTACCTTACTAATGCTCGTAGTAGCGCCTGGGTATTTGATACTGGTTCTGTTGCTCATATTTGCAACTCAAAACAAGGGCTACGGATTAAACGAAGATTGGCTAAGGACGAGGTGACGATGCGCGTGGGAAATGGTTCCAAGGTCGATGTGATCGCCGTCGGCACGCTACCTCTACATCTACCATCGGGATTAGTTTTAGACCTGAATAATTGTTATTTGGTGCCAGCGTTGAGCACGAACATTATATGTAGATCTTGTTTGATGCGAGACGGTTATTCATTTAAATTAGAGAATAATGGTTGTTCTATTTATATGAGTAATATCTTTTATGGTCATGCACCCTTGCTGAGTGGTCTATTTTTGTTGAATCTCGATAGTGATGATACACATGTTCATAATATTGAAGCCAAAAGATGCAAAGTTAATAATGATAGTGCAACTTATTTGTGGTACTGCCGTTTGGGTCATATCATGTAAAGCGCATGAAGAAACTCCATGCTGATGGACTTTTGGAATCACTTGATTATGAATCACTTGGTGCTTGCGAACCGTGCCTTATGGGCAAGATGACTAAAACTCCATTCTCTAGAACAATGGAACGAGCTACGGACTTACTGGAAATAATACATACTGATGTATGCGGTCCAATGAGTGTTGAGGCTAATGGCGGGTATCGTTATTTTCTTACCTTCACAGATGATTTGAGCAGATATGGTTATATCTACTTGATGAAGCATAAGTCTGAAACATTTGAAAAGTTCAAAGAATATCAGAGTGAACTGGAAAATCATCGTAACAAGAAAATAAAGTTTCTACCTGATCGTGGAGGAGAATATTTAAGTTACGAGGTTGGTGTTCATTTGAAAAGACATGGGATAGTTTCACAACTAACGCCACCTGGAACACCACAGTGAAATGGTGTGTCCGAATGTCATAACCATACTTTATTGGATATGGTGCGATCTATGATGTCTCTTACTGATTCACCGCTATCGTTTTGGGTTTATGCTTTAGAGACGGCTGCGTTCACTTTAAATAGGGCACCATCAAAATCCATTGAGACGACGCCTTATGAACTGTGGTTTGGCAAGAAACCAAAGTTGTCGTTTCTTAAAGTTTGGGGTTGCGATGCTTATGTGAAAAAGCTTCAACCTGATAAGCTCGAACCCAAATTGGAGAAGTGCATCTTCATAGGATACCCAAAGGAAATTGTTGGGTACACCTTCTATCACAGATCCGAAGGCAAAATCTTTGTTGCTAAGAATGGATCATTTCTAGAGAAGGAGTTTCTCTCGAAAGAAGTGAGTGGGAGAAAAGTAGGACTTAATGAGGTAATTGTACCTTCTCCCTTATTGGAAAGTAGTTCATCACAGAAATCAGTTCCAGTGATTCCTACACCAAGTAGCGAGGAAGTTAATGATGATGATCATGAAACTTCAGATTAAGTTACTATCGAACCTCGTAGGTCTTCCAGAGTAAGATCCGCACCAGAGTGGTATGGTAATCCTGTTCTGGAAGTCATGTTACTAGACCATGATGAACCTACAAACTATGAGGAAGCGATGAGCCCAGATTCCATGAAATGGCTTGAGGCCATGAAATCTGAGGTGGGATCTGAAGGAAATATGCCCTAGAGGCAATAATAAAGTTATTATTTATTTCCTTATTTCATGATAAATGTTTATTATTCATGCTAGAATTGTATTAACCGGAAACATAATACATGTGCGAATACATAGACAAACATAGTGTCACTAGTATGCCTCTGCTTGACTAGCTCGTTGATCAAAGATGGTTGTGTTTCCTAGCCATAGACATGAGTTGTCATTTGATTAACGAGATCACATCATTAGGAGAATGATGTGATTGACTTGACCAATTCTGTTAGCTTAGCACTTGATCGTTTAGTATGTTGCTATTACTTTCTTCATGACTTATACATGTCCCTATGACTATGAGATTATGCAACTCCCGTTTACCGGAGGAACACTATGTGTGCTACCAAACATCACAACGTAACTGGGTGATTATAAAGGAGCTCTACAGGTGTCTCCAAAGGTACATGTTGAGTTGGCGTATTTCGAGATTAGGATTTGTCACTCCGATTGTTGGAGAGGTATCTCTGGGCCATCTCGGTAATGCACATCACTATAAGCCTTGCAAGCAATGTAGCTAATGAGTTAGTTGCGGGATGATGCATTACATAACGAGTAAAGAGACTTGCCGGTAACGAGATTGAACTAGGTATTGAGATACCGACGATCGAATCTCGGGCAAGTAACATACCGATGACAAAGGGAACAACGTATGTAGTTATGCGGTTTGACCGGTAAAGATCTTCATAGAATATGTGGGAACCAATATGAGCATCCAGGTTCCGCTATTGGTTATTGACCGGAAACGAGTCTCGGTCATGTCTACATAGTTCTCGAACCCGTAGGGTCCGCACGCTTAAAGTTTGGTGACGATTGGTATTATGAGTTTTTGTGTTTTGATGTACCGAAGGTAGTTCGGAGTCCTGGATATGATCACGGACATGACAAGGAATCTTGAAGTGGTCGAGACATAAAGATCGATATATTGGATGACTATGTTCGGACACTGGAATGGTTTCGGGGAGTTTCAGACATATACAGGAGTATCGGGGGTTACCGGAACCCCCCGGGGAGCTTAATGGGCCAAGACAGGCCTTAGTGGAGAAGAGGAGGGGCGGCTAGGGCTGGCCACGCGCCCCCTCCCCCTCTAGTCTGAATTGGACAAGGAGGGGGGGCGCCGCCCCCTTTCCTTCCTCCTTTCTTCTTCCCTTCCTTTCCCCCTCCTACTCCAATTAGGAAAAAGAGGGAGTCCTACTCCCGATGGGAGTAGGACTCCTCCCTGGCGCGCCCTCCTCCTGGCCGGCCGCCCCTCCCCCTAGTCCTTTATATACAGGGACAGGGGGCACCTCTAGACACAACAATTGATCTCTTGATCTCTTAGCCGTGTGCGGTGCCCCCTCCACCATATTCCACCTCGGTAATATCGTAGCGGTGCTTCGGCGAAGCTCTACGTCGGTAGCATCATCGACACCGTCATCACGCCGTCATGCTGATGGAACTCTCCTGCAAAGCTCTGCTTGATCGGAGTTCATGGGACGTCATCGAACTGAACGTGTGCTAAACTCGGATGTGACGTATGTCCGGTACTTGATCAGTCGGATCGTGAAGATGTACGACTACATCAACCGTGTTGTGCTAACGCTTCCGCTTTTGGTCTACGAGGGTACGTGGACAACACTCTCCCCTCTCGTTGCTATGCATCACCATGATCTTGCGTGTGCGTAAGAATTTTTTTGAAATTACTACGTTCCCCAACAGTGGTATTAGAGCCTGGTTTTATGCGTAGATGTTATATGCACAATTAGAACACAAGTGAGTTGTGGGCGATACAAGTCATACTGCTTACCAGCATGTCATGCTTTGGTTTGGCGGTATTGTTGGATGAAGCGGCTCGGACCGACATTACGCGTACGCTTACGCGAGACTTGTTCTACCGACGTGCTTTGCACATAGGTGGCTGGTGGGTGTCAGTTTCTCCAACTTTAGTTGAACCGAGTGTGGCTACGCCCGGTCCTTGAGAAGGTTAAAACAACACTAACGTGACGAACTATCATTGTGGTTTAGATGCGTAGGTAAGAACGGTTCTTGCTCAGCCCTTAGCAGCCACGTAAAACTTGCAACAACAAAGTAGAGGACGTCTAACTTGTTTTTGCAGGGCATGTTGTGATGTGATATGGTCAAGACATGATGCTAAATTTTATTGTATGAGATGATCATATTTTGTAACAAAGTTATCGGCAACTGGCAGGAGCCATATGGTTGTCGCTTTATTGTATGCAATGCAATCGCCCTGTAATTGCTTTACTGTAAGAGGTAGCGATAGTCGTAGAAGCAATAGTTGGCGAGATGACAATGATGCTACGATGGAGATCAAGGTGTCGTGCCGGTGATGATGGTGGTCATGACGGTGCTTCGGAGATGGAGATCACAAACACAAGATGATGATGGCCATATCATATCACTTATATTGATTGCATGTGAGTTTATCATTTATGCATCTGTTTTTGCTTGATTGACGGTAGCAGTATAAGATGATCTCTCACTAAATTTCAAGGTATAAGTGTTCTCCCTAAGTATGCACTATTGCAAAAGTTCTTCATGCTGAGACACCACGTGATGATCGGGTCTGATAAGCTCTACATTCAAATACAACGGGTGTAAGACAGTTTTACACACGCAGAATACTCAGGTTAAACTTGACGAGCCTAGCATATACAGATATGGCCTCGGAACACTAAGACCGAAAGGTCGAGCGTGAATCATATAGTAGATATGATCAACATAGTGATGTTCACCATTGAATACTACTCCATCTCACGTGATGATCGGACATGGTTTAGTTCATTTGGATCACATGATCACTTAGATGATTAGAGGGATGTCTATCTAAGTGGGAGTTCTTAAGTAATATGATTAATTGAACTTAAATTTATCATGAACTTAGTACCTGATAGTATTTTGCTTGTCTATGTAAGTTGAAAGATGATGGTAGCAATTACACGACCGGGTCCATAACTTGAGGATTATCCTCATTGTCGCATGTAAGAATTACGCCCCGAAGCACCGCTGGGTGCCGTGCCTGCCGCAGATGCAACCGACAACGTTAAGAACGTCTAGCGAGTAAAGTCGATGACTACTCGATAGTTCGATGTGCCATGCTTTACGGCTTAGAACCGGACTTCAACGACGTTTTGAACATCATGGAGCATATGAGATGTTCTAGGAGTTGAAGTTAATATTTCAAGCAAATGCCCGGATTATGAGATATGAAGTCTCCAATAAGTTCTATAGCTGCAAGATGGAGGAGAATAGTTCATCGGTGAACATATACTCAAAATGTCCGGGTATAATAATCACTTGATTCAACTGGGAGTTAATCTTCCGATGATAGTGTCATTGATGTAATTCTTCAATCATCGCCACCAAGCTACAAGAGCTTCGTGATGAACTATAATATGCAAGGGATGAACAAGACTATTCCCGAGCTCTTCGTGATGCTAAAAGTCATGGAGGTAGAAATCAAGAAGGAGCATCAAGTGTTGATGGTCAACAAGACCACCAGCCAAGAAAAGGGTAAAGGGAAGAAGAAGGAACTTCAAGAAGAACGGCAAGCAAGTTGCCGCCAAGAGAAGAAACCTAAGTCCGGACCTACGCTGAGACCGAGTGCTTCTCACGCAAAGGGATCGGTCACTAGAAGCGAATCGCCCCAAGTATTTGGCGGATAAGAAGGATGGCAAGGTGAACAAAGGTATATGTGATATACATGTTATTGATGTGTACCTTACTAATACTCGCAATAGCACCTGGGTATTTGATACTGGTTCTGTTACTAATGTTTTCAACTCGAAATAGGGATTACGGATTAAGCGAAGATTGGCTAAGGACGAGGTGACGATGCGCGTGGGAAATGTTTCCAAAGTCGATGTGATCACGGTCGGCACGCTACCTCTACATCTACCGTCAGGATTAGTTTTAGACCTGAATTATTATTATTTGGTGCCAACGTTAAGCATGAACATTATATCTGGATCTTGTTTGATGTGAGACGGTTATTCATTTAAGTCAGAGAATAATGGTTGTTCTATTTATATGAGTAATATCTTTTATGGTCATGCACCCTTGAAGAGTGGTCTATTTTTATTGAATCTTGATAGTAGTGATACACATATTCATAATGTTGAAGGCAAAAGATGCAGAGTTGATAATGATAGTGCAACTTATTTATGGCACTGCCGTTTGGCTCATATTGGTGTAAAGCGCATGAAGAAACTCCATACTGATGGACTTTTGGAATCACTTGATTATGAATCACTTGGTACTTGCGAACCATGCCTCATGGGCAAGATGACTAAAACGCCGTTCTCCGGAACTATGGAGCGAGCAACAGATTTATTGGAAATCATACATACTGATGTATGTGGTCCAATGAATATTGAGGCTTGCGGCGGGTATCGTTATTTTCTCACCTTCACTAATGATTTAAGCAGATATGGGTATATCTACTTAATGAAACATAAGTCTGAAACATTTGAAAAGTTCAAAGAATTTCAGAGTGAAGTGGAAAATCATCATAACAAGAAAATAAAGTTTCTACGATCTGATCGTGGAGGAGAATATTTGAGTTACGAGTTTGGTCTACATTTGAAACAATGCGGAATAGTTTCACAACTCACGCCACCCGGAACACCACAACGTAATGGTGTGTCCGAACATCGTAATCGTACTTTAATAGATATGGTGCGATCAATGATGTCTCTTACTGATTTACCGCTATCGTTTTGGGGTTATGCTTTAGAGACGGCTGCATTCACGTTAAATAGGGCACCATCAAAATCCGTTGAGACGACGCCTTATGAACTGTGGTTTGGCAAGAAACCAAAGTTGTCATTTCTTAAAGTTTGGGGCTGCGATGCTTATGTGAAAAAACTTCAACCTGATAAGCTTGAACCCAAATAGGAGAAATGTGTCTTCATAGGATACCCAAAGGAGACTATTGGGAACACCTTCTATCACAGATCCAAGGCAAGACTTTTGTTGTTAATTTGGATCCTTTCTAGAGAAGGAGTTTCTCGAAAGAAGTGAGTGGGAGGAAAGTAGAACTTGATGAGGTAATCTGTACCTACTCCCTTATTGAAAGTAGTTCATCACGTAAACCGGTTCCGTGGACGCCTACACCAATTAGTGAGGAAGTTAATGATATTGATCATGAAACTTCAGATCAAGTAACTACCGAACCTCGTAGGTCAACCAGAGTAAGATCCGCACCAGAGTGGTACGGTAATCCTATTTTGGAGGTCATGTTACTTGACCATGGCGAACCTATGAACTATGAGGAAGCGATGAAGAGCCCAGATTCCGCAAAATGGCTTGAGGCCATAAAATCTGAGATGGGATCCATGTACGAGAACAAAGTATGGACTTTGGTTGACTTGCCCGATGATCGACAAGCCATCAAAAATAAATGGATCTTCAAGAAGGAGACTGACGCTGATGGTAATGTTACTGTCTCCAAAGCTCGACTTGTTGCGAAAGGTTTTCAACAAGTTCAAGGAGTTGACTACGATGAGACTTTCTCACCCATAGCTATGCTTAAGTCTGTCCGAATCATGTTAGCAATTGCTGCATTTTATGATTATGAAATTTGGCAAATGGATGTCAAAACTGCATTCCTGAATGGATTTCTGGAAGAAGAGTTGTATATGATGCAACCAGAAGGTTTTGTCAATCCAAAAGGTGCTAACAAAGTGTGCAAGCTCCAATGATCCATTTATGGACTGGTGCAAGCCTCTTGGAGTTGGAATAAATGTTTTGATAGTGTGATCAAAGATATGGTTTTATATGCACTTTTGAGAAGCTCAGATTTACAAGAAAGTGAGTGGGAGCTTTGTAGAATTTCTCGATATTATATGTAGATGACATATTGTTGATTGGAACCGATATAGAATTTCGGATAGCATAAAAGGATACTTGAATAAAAGTTTTTCAATGAAAGACCTCGGTGAAGTGCTTATATATTGGGCATCAAGATCTATAGAGATAGATCAAGACGCTTAATTGACTTTCACAAAGCACATACCTTGATAAAGTTTTGAAAAGTTCAAAATGAATCAAGCAAAGAAAGGGTTCTAGCTCAGACACAAGGTGTGAAGTTGAGTCGACTCAATGCCCAACCACCGCAGAAGGTAGAGAGAAAATGAAAGATGTTCCTATGCTTCAGCCATAGGCTCTATCATGTATGCAATGCTGTGTACCAGACCTGATGTGTGCCTTGCTATTAGTTTGGCAGGGAGGTACCAAAGTAATCCAGGAGTGGATCACTGGACAACGGTCAAGAATATCCTAAAATACCTGAAAAGGACTAAGGATATGTTTCTTGTTTATGGAGGTGACAAAGAGCTAGTCGTAAATGGTTACGTCGATGCAAGCTTTAATACTGATCCGAACAATTCTAAATCACAAACCGGATACGTGTTTATATTGAATGGTGGAGCTGTCAGTTGGTGCAGTTCTAAACAAAGCGTCGTGGCGGGATCTACGTGTGAAGCAGAGTACATAGCTGCTTCGGAAGCAGCAAATGAAGGAGTCTGGATGAAGGAGTTCATATCGATCTAGGTGTCATACCTAGTGCATCGGGTCCAATGAAAATCTTTTGTGACAATACTGGTGCAATTGCCTTGGCAAAGGAATCCAGATTTCACAAGAGAACCAAGCACATCAAGAGACGCTTCAATTCCATCCAGGACCAAGTCCAGGTGGGAGACATAGAGATTTGCAAGATACATATGGATCTGAATGTTGTAGACCCGTTGTTTAAGCCTCTTCCACAAGAAAAACATGATCAGCACCAAGGCTCCATGGGTGTTAGAATCATTACCGTGTAATTTAGATTATTGACTCTAGTGCAAGTGGGACACTGAAGGAAATATGCCCTAGAGGCAATAATGAAGTTATTATTTATTTCCTTATATCATGATAAATGTTTATTATTCATGCTAGAATTGTATTAATCGGAAACATAATACATGTGTGAATACATAGACAAACATAGTGTCACTAGTATGCCTTTGCTTGACTAGCTCGTTGATCAAAGATGGTTGTGTTTCCTAGCCATAGACATGAGTTGTCATTTGATTAACGGGATCACATCATTAGGAGAATGATGTGATTGACTTGACCCATTCCGTTAGCTTAGCACTTGATCGTTTAGTATGTTGCTATTACTTTCTTCATGACTTATACATGTCCCTATGACTATGAGATTATGCAACTCCCGTTTACCCGAGGAACACTTTGTGTGCTACCAAACATCACAACGTAATTGGGTGATTATAAAGGAGCTCTACAGGTGTCTCCAAAGGTACATGTTGAGTTGGCGTATTTCGAGATTAGGATTTGTCACTCCGATTGTCGGTGAGGTATCTCTGGGCCCTCTCGGTAATGCACATCACTATAAGCCTTGCAAGCAATGTAGCTAATGAGTTAGTTGCGGATGATGCATTACATAACGAGTAAAGATACTTGCCAGTAACGAGATTGAACTAGGTATTGAGATACCGATGATCGAATCTCGGGCAAGTAACATACCGATGACAAAGGGAACAACGTATGTAGTTATGCGGTTTGACCGATAAAGATCTTCATAGAATATGTGGGAACCAATATGAGCATCCAGGTTCCACTATTGGTTATTGACCGGAAACGAGTCTCAGTCATGTCTACATAGTTCTCAAACCCGTAGGGCCCGCACGCTTAAAGTTTGGTGACAATCAGTATTATGAGTTTTTGTGTTTTGATGTACCGAAGGTAGTTCGGAGTCCCAGATATGATCACGGACATGACAAGGAGTCTTGAAATGGTCAAGACGTAAAGATCGATATATTGGATGACTATGTTCGTACACCGGAATGGTTTCGGGGAGTTTCAGACATATACCAGAGTATCGGGGGGTTACCGGAACCCCCCGGGGAGCTTAATGGGCCAAGATGGGCCTTAGTGGAGAAGAGGAGGGGCGGCTAGGGCTGGCCGCACGCCCCCTCTCCATCTAGTCCGAATTGGACAAGGAGGGGGGGGGGGCGCCCCCTTTCCTTCCTCCTCTCTCCTTCCCCTCACTACAAAAAAGGACACATCCGTGACATTTTGGGCCGAACGAAATTTTTTCTGTCATACTTATGACACTTCTATGACGATAATTGTGACAAAACCCGGTATCATCATAGATGTGGTTGGCTCCTACTTCTGTGACAAAAAATCATGATAGAAAATGGGCTTTTCGTCCTGGGCGGGCCAGAGACGCAGCTACTTGACATTCTTTGGGCCGTCCATGATGGAAGAAACCGTGGTAGAAGCGAGGGCGAGGAAAATTTTGGGGAGTTCCCGGTTACGGTGGGTGGTCGGGGGCCGAGCGATTCACGTTTCTCTCGTACACATACGCACGTGTGTGCGAGGCGTTGGCTCTAACTGAACCCGAAGCGAGGCGTTGGGATCTAATCGAACCCGCGAGCGACAGACCGCAGTTACGCTTCATCGAACCCGAGCGATCGATCGATGGCTGTTAACTAAACCCGATCGAGCAATTCCTTCGCTACTACTGCTAACTGAAGCCGATCAATTGGATGAACAATGAGCATTGCGGGGTGGGGGGGGTGGATGAACAGTGAGCGGTGGGTGTGGATGTAGGACCCCGTGGCATTGCCTCTGGATGAACAGGATGACCCCGTGGAGGGCTAGACGAACAGTAGACGGTGAAGGGATGCCCGTGGAGGGGTGGTTGAAAAGTAGCCGGTGGAGTAGCGTGCGGTGCAGGCTGGATGAACAGGAGCCTGTGGAGGCTGGAGGAGGTCGACGGTAGCCCGTGGAGGCTGGAGGAGGTCAATGGTGGAGATGAACAGTATCTCGTGGAGTCCCGTTTTGTGGTACGCCACACCCCTCCAAATGAACAGGACCCCTGTTTCGACCGTAGCGCTGCAACACAAGTCCGTTTCGTCCGTTTTGCGGTACGCCACACCCCTCCCAATCAACAGACCCCGCTTTGACCAGAAGCGCCCCACACAAGTCCGTTTCATCCGTTTTGCAGTAAGACACACCCCTCCTGATCAACAGGAACCTCGTTTAGACCGTAGGAGGTCTGTTTCCTCCGTTTTGCGGTACGCCAGACCCCTCCCGATGAACAAGATCCCGTTTCGAACGTGGCCAGTCGAACATAAGACCGTTTCCTCCGTTCTACGGTACGCCAGGCCTCGTTTCCATCGTCTGTTCCGTCCAAGCTGGTTGGCTCCCACGCGTTCCGTTGCCTCCTGATGAACATGACGCATTCCGTTGCTTCCCCATGAACACAACGACGACGCTGTTTCTCCGTTCCGACCCAGCCATGTACACGAGCCCTGGCCGTACGTATGCGCGAGTAGGCGTTTGAGACACCGCCCGTATGTACACATACATGGCCGTATTTTCTTTCTTGCGCACTGGCCGTTGCACGTACGTGTACATGCTACTTGCGCACCTCTACTACAACACGTACGCGCCTCTAGTACGACACGTGCACACCTCTACATCCACCAGTATGTACGTACACATTCGCGACCAGAATGACAACGCTACGTACGCTTCGACCAGGTGGGTCCCGACTGTCAGGCACTTCCTTGCATGCGAAGATGTAGCTGGTGTGTCCCAGCAGTCAGGGGGGCGAATCATTTTTTTGCCTGGACGCACTTTCTTGCGTGCGAAGATGTAGCTGGTGGGTCCCAACAGTCAGGGGGGCAAATCGTTTTTTCCCCCGTACATACTTCCTTGCGTGCGAAGATGTAGCTGGTGGGTCCCAGCAGTCAGGGGGCGAATCATTGTTTCGCGAAATATGGTGGCCCGTCCGGTGGATCCCCGCTGTCAGGTGGAGGAATAATTATTTTGCGCGTAATAAGGAGGCAATTCCTTGCGGCTGCCGTGGACCCAGCTGTCAGCCTCACCATGTACGGTACTCTTCCGATGGAAGTCGGTCGTTGACCACATTGACCACGCCGCACCGAGAGCACCACGGCGCTGGACGACGGCGAGGCCTAGGAAGGGGACGACACAGAGCCGGGGAAGACGCAGCAGTGGATGCCCATGCGAAGAGGAGTACAAGGGTTCACTAGTTCGGCTGCGGTGTGAGGCTGCCGTCGTCGCAGAATAACAGGGGGTGTGGGTGAGTAGAGGGATGGCCTGGCCAACAGTGGGAGTAGTAGGGGCGGTGAGGCCTCCGCGGCATCACAGCCGGCCACGGGAGGCAGGAGCATATGCGGCACGACCGGCGCTGCTTTGGGCGGCTGGAGCACGAAGACCAGAGGTTGAAGAAGCACTACGGCCGTTGGATGGACATCATACAGTCACTGGAGCTAGAATCGTTCATACTGACTAAGTTGACAAAGCCCTCCATCCCCGTCAACTTAGTAGGCCCACAAGTCAGCCTCCCACCAAGGTGGGTCCAAAGCTAGCCGGGGAGTATTCATTTTTTGTGCGTAATAAGGAGGCACTTCGTGGGTCCGAGTGACAATGGGGGAACATTTTTTCAAAAATACGGTGGTCCGTCCGGTGGGTCCCACCGGTCGGGGACGTTTTTCGCAAAATACCGGTGGCCCGGCCCAGTGGGTCCCCGCCGCCGTGGTGGAATAATTATTTTTTGGCGTAATAAGGAGCCACTTCCTTGCGGCTGCCGTGGACCCATTGTCACCTCTCCACGCACAAGATTCTTCCAATGGAAGTCGCTCGACCATGTTACCACGCCGGCCGAGAGCACCAGAGGCGGTGGACGACGGCAAGGCCTAGGAAGGAAGGGGACGACGCGAGCCGGAGAAGACGCGCGTGGATGCCCACGACAGAGGAGTAGGAGGGTTCTTGGTTCGGCTATGGTGTGAGGCTACCGTCGCCCAGTGGCCAGCTAGCGATGGGAGTAGTAGGGGCGATGAGGCCTCAACAAAGACAGACACCGACCACCGGAGGCAGGAGCAAAGCGGTCTCGCCCGGCGCTGGTTTGGGCGGTGGTGCAAGAAGAGCAACATTTGAAGAAGCGGCAGGACCGCTCGATTCAAATCCAACAGCCATCGCTACTACAATCGCTTGTCGACTAAGTTGATGCCTGCGACGATCAACTTAGTAGGCCCACAGGTCAGCCTCCCAACCGGTGCGCCCCAGATGTCAGTGGGAGGAATCATTTCTTTTCGCATAATAAGGAGGCAGTTGATTGCGTGCGGCCAGGCCAGAGGAGGGAGTAGGGTGGGCCGAGGAAGCCTGCGCGGCATCACAGCGGCCCACAAGCGGAGGGAGAAGGCAGTCCCTCCGGCGCTAGTTTAGGCGGCTGGAGCAGGAAGATTAGAGATTGAAGAAGCACGTCGGCCGTTGGATGGACATCCAACCATCTGTCGGTGTACTAAAGTAGGGGGGCACCTTAGTACCCCGAACTGGTGCACGGGCGGTCGTAGCACCCCGCGGCAAGGCTTGCCCGACGTCCGGCGAGGCTACCCACCACTCCTTATCACCGCCATTCAAGAACAAAGTACCAGCCTGTAACGAAGGCCCAAGAAGAAGAGCTTGCCGAGGGCTAACTATGGCATCATCAGAAGCTTGCCGCGGCGCCTGCGCGCCCGACAAGTCGATGGTCGCAAGCTTGCCAAGACGACGAAAGGAACCGCGCAAGACACTTACCGCGCAAAACTGCCACCCAACTCCAGCGCACCACTCGTGACGTCATCACTAGGCCGCCCCAAGAGCACGTGGCGGGATACTACACAACCATGCAGAGCGAGGTGGCAAACGGAATCGACAGAGGCGCCATCGCGGCACCCCGAGGCTCACCTAACGGTCACTCCACTTGCTTTGTTAGGCACCGGACGGCATTTAATGCCCTTGTCCCCCGCCGTCGAGTTAGGTAGGGCATCGCAGTACACCGCTGTACCAACCGCGCTTTTACGCTTTACCCCTCTTCCTACGCCGCCACTGGGTACCCTTCGACTATAAAAGGGAGGCCCATGCGACGTAGAAGGGGTTCGGTTCATTCGACACCGCACCACCACCATATGCTCGCACCTTCGAGCTAGATTCTATAACAACTCGTGAGCGTAAATAGGGTGTTATCTCCGGAGAGCCCCGGCTGGGTAAAGATCGCCGTCTCCCGCGTGCTCGACCTCGACCGCTCTGCTGCTGCCCTCGCCCCCGCCGAACCGGAAGGGCCCCCGAGTGCCCCATAGGTGCCGGGGCGCGGATACGCCGTCCGACTCGACATCTTTGGCGCGCTGTAGGGGACGCCGTGGTCGTGAACATCCGATCCGTCTCCGCCGCGACACCACATCGGCGTCATCGTCAACATGCCACGAAGAAGAAGCCTTCGAGGTGGCCGCCCGCCTACATCAACTCTACCGCCACCGCCGGAGCAAACAGGCGGTGAGGTGGGCGCCGGCGGGGCGGCCGGTACCGCCGGTGGGTCTCGTGTCGTCACCAGATCCAAGAACAAGGCCCCGCAAGTGTCGGCGACGGTGCATACGCCACGCCCGTCCCAAGAAGTTCAAGGCCAACAGCGCCCCGGTGCTCCAAGCACCGTGCTCGCGTTGGAGCAAGGCCAAGCTGGTGGGTCGCAGGGCGCTCGCGGGCAGCATGCACGAATGCATGCTGGTGCGAGTGAAGTACGGTCGCCTGGACGAGGTGTTGCTCCTCCCAACCCGATTGGGAGTCCGAGCACGTCTCGCTCCTCGCGCCGCCCATCACCACCGCTGCCTAAGATCGCAGAAGAAGCGCCGCCCGAGCCCAGCTGCTCTTAGACTTCCCTCCAGCGCCGCACAAGATCGACGACTGGAGGATGGCCATACACAGCCTAGTTAGCTTCGCCAATGGTGACAAACCCTGGCGACCGAACGCGTCAAGGGCCCGACAAGACGCCCCGGCGCAGGACGGCGCCGACGGGACCGCTGGGGGTACCGCTTCTGTGCGCTCCCAGCCCCACAGGCCAAGATCGCTAGCTCGCCGGACCAACCTTGACACCGACTCCACCGCGTCATCGGACCCGCGAACTCGCCGGGATCAGCGCCACGTTCTCCAAGAACGGCAACGCGAAGACGCTCGAACTCGTATCAAGCGCCGGAGAGAAGCGCGACGTCAATCTGACCATCGCGCTGGCCCGCCGCCGACGCCAAGACGCACCGGAGAACCAGCGACTTGTCAGACGCGGCTGGTTGCCTGCGCTCACCCATGAGTTGCGGCAAGTCCAAGTGGCCCAAAACTAAAACTTCAAACCAGATGTGCCCGAGAAGTATGATGGCAGGATACACCGTCGGAGTTCTCAAAGATCTACACCATCACGGTGCAGGCTGCCGGAGGGCGCGACGAGAAGATCCTCGCCAACTACTTCCCGCTGGTACTCAAGCCCAACGTCAGATCGTGGCTCATGCACTTGCCGGACGGATCCATCTCTTCGTGGGCGGACCTGTGTCATCAGTTTGTTGGCGCCTTCACGGGCGGCCACAAGCCCCATGGCCAGGAAAGTGACCTACACTTGCTCGTCCAGAAGGAGGGGGAGCCCCTGCGCAAGTATATACGGAGATTCAGCCAGGTGCAGCGCAATATCCCCGACGTCCACCCTGCCGCAGTTATCAGCGCGTTTCATCAGAACGTGCGCAACCGCAGGATGAGGGAGGAGATGGCGATGATAAAGATTCGATATGTCAGTGAGCTCTACGCTCTTGCCGACAAGTGTGCACGGGCTGAAGAGGGGAGGAAAATCCCCGGAGAGGTTGCCGGAGTAGAAGGATCTGACAGCGAGGATGCCACCCCGGCAAGAAGGAACCGGAGGCGGAACAATAGGAAGAGGAAAGCTAAGGATGTGCTAGCTGTTGAGCATTTCGGCAACGGAGGCGGCTCCGACAAGGCCAAGACCGACGACTCCGGCGAGGCTGTAGCGGCCGCCGACAAGTAGGACGGCTCCGGCAAGCGTTATTGCAAGATCCACCGCACCAAAGGCCATGACCTCCAAACCTGCAAAAAAGTAGAGCAGATGGCGGAGCTGCAGAAAGCTGAGTACGAGCGCCGCGATAAGGAGAGAGCCCAGGGAGGCGGCGGAGGATCCGGCAAGAAGCTTCCCGCCCGGGGAGGGAACCGCGGCAAGGCCAAGACGCGGCAAGGAGACAGGCCTCCCTGTGGCCACGACAAGGACGAGGAGGAAGATGAAGATGATGAGATGGAGGAAGATGAGACTGAGGATCAAGAGTTTCAGAAAGCGACAGAGGTATTGTGCATCGACGGTGGCGCCTCCCTGCACACCTCGCACCGCCAACTCAAACAGTGGGTGCGGGAGGTGAATGCAGCGGAGCCATCCGTCGAGGCACGCAGGCCTCTGAAGTGGTCCAGCACGCCTCGTCTTCGACGTTGAGGACCACCCGATCGCATCATCTGCGGTCGGGTGTTTGCCGCTGTTGGTCTCACTCAACGATCCGCAACCTCAAGGTCACGAAGATGTTGGTCGACGGCGGGCCGGCTCGAACTTGATTTCCTCCGATACTCAAGAAGCTCCGATCCCCGACAAGCAAGCTTGAAGAGACCGCACCTTCCAAGGAATAAACCCGGAAGGAGCCAGCCTAAGGGGAAGATCACATTGCCGGTGACGCTCGCAATGAAGTTGAACTTCAGATCGAGAGGGTCACATTCGACGTGGCTGATATCCCTTTACCCTACAATGGGATACTCGGCCGCCCGCACTCGCCAAGTTCATGGCGGCCCTCACCACGCATACAATGTGCTCAAGATGCTCGCCCGATGAGCGTCATTTCATCCAAGGCGACAAGAAGGATGCACTCATCTGCGCCGACGAGATCTACCGGGAAGCAGCTGCTGCGACAAAGCGCGAGCCACTTGCCGCTGAAGCTCCCGGGAAGAAGAAGACCAAGTCCGCAAGGACGACGGCTCTGTGTGCTCACTCCGCAGACGCAGCCCTCGAGCGCTGCGTCTCCGCCGAGGACGCGCCATCGAGCTCCACCGGCAAGTGCGAAGAAAGCAAAGATAGACCTACCAAGGACTAAGCAAAAAGAAAAAGTTGGTCACTGGCGACTACTTTCCGGCACAACTTCCCGGAGCCGCCGCCAACAAGGTCCCCAGGATCAACACAGAATTGCCGAGAGCAGATCGCCCGACAAGCCCTAAGGTTTGTTTCATTGAAGCGACGCCCCGACAAGCCGTGCCCGACACGCTTGCGGGAGGCATCACGCCCGCAGAATCCCGCATTCTTGCCGAGAAGCGGATGTTTCCGCAGCAACATTTGCGCCTTTAGTCCTTGTCGCCGAGCCTCGGGCTCCGCATGGGCATAGCAAATCGCCCATTTCCTTCGAGCAGGGAGCTTCCCGAGGAACAAGAAGAGGCAGAGAGAGTAGCCCGCAATCGAGTATGTACCAGTTTGTCGATGACGTACTGTACAGAAGAAGATTCAACGGAGTGAAATTAAAGTGCATTTCCCGGGAAGATGGACAGCAACTGTTGGCAGAGGTACATGGAGGCATATGTGGTCACCACATTGGCAAGAAGAGCACTTGCCGCAAGGCTCTCCGGCAAGGTTTCTTCCGCCGACAGCCCTCCGTGATGCAATCGCACAAGTAACCAAGTGTGAAGCATGCCAGCCCACTCCAAACAGATTCACCAACCAGCCCAAGCTCTCCAAACAATCCCTTTGTCCCGCCATTTTGGTCCGGGGCTCGACATCCTCGGCCCTTTTCCCCGAAGTTGTCGGGGCTTTGAGTACTTGTACGCTGTAATCGACAAGTTCACAAAGTGGCACGAAGTGGAACCGATGAGGAAGGTGACAAAGACGCGATCGGCGATCAAGTTCTTCAGGTCAATTGTTTGCCGTTTCGGAATCCCAAACAGGATCATCACCGACAACGGCACACAATTCACGAGCCACACCTTCATGCAGTACGCCCAGGATCTTGGCACTAAGATTTGCTTTGCTTCCGTTGCTCACCCAAGAAGCAACGGTCAAGCGGAGAGGGCGAACGCTGAAGTGCTGCGCGGGCTCAAGACTAGAACTTTCGAGAGGCTGCACAAGTGCGGAAGAAATTGGATTGAGCAGCTGCCGGTGGTTCTTTGGTCGATCAGGACGACGCCAAATCGAGCCACCGGCCAGGCACCCTTTGCTCTCGTCTACGGAGCAGAAGCAGTTCTCCCCACGGAACTCGTATACGGATCACCACGAGTGCTCGCTTATGATGAGCTTGAGCAAGAGCAGCTGCGACAAGACGACGCGCTGCTCCTCGAGGAGAATCGTCTTCAGGCCGCTGTGCGAGCTGCTCGCTACCAGCAAGCTTTGCGCCGCTATCATAGCCGCAAAGTTAACGCCAGAAGCTTCGAGGAAGGCGACCTTGTTCTTCGGCGGGTTCAATCCGCCAAGAATTCAAACAAGTTGACGCCGAAGTGGGAAGGCCCTTATCGGGTGAAACGAGTCACTAGGCCCGGCGCTGTCCGCCTTGAGACCGAAGATGGCGTTCCAGTGAGCAACTCCTGGAACATAGAACATCTTCGCAAGTTTTACCCATGAGGCGCGGTTGCCGGACCCGTTCCGGCAAACCACTCTCTTTTGTACAAGCATTGCCGCTGTCGCATGTAACCCTTTGTACAAAGCCGGGCGCAGATTCCGTGCATAAATAAAGTTCGCGTGTTTCGCACATCCCGTCAAATCTAATGCATTATCTTCCTTTTGCATCTATACCGACACTCATGCACACCACCCGGCAAGCAATAGCGCACCTTGAGGTTCCAGACGATTATTTTCTCTTCTTTCTTCTCATAGACAGAAGATTCCTCCGCCCGCAAGTTCACCGGGGGGGGAGGGAAGGGAGGGTAGAAGTATGGAACATGCGACGTTCAAAGGAATCTAGCCTTGCCAGGACACCGAAGACAGAAAAGCTAAGTAGCTAAAATTTGGGTCCGCTCAAATTTAAATTTCTTTTCCGGCTATAGCCCTTGAACGATCGTGCTTTGTATGATTTAACACAGCGCAGAGGAATCGATTAGCGGCTAAGTTGCGCCCTGCGTTGTTTTCGAGCCCGCCGACAATACGAGTGAGTTGAACTAGCCCCGACAAGATTCCTTGTCGGAGGCAACACCGCCCAATGAACTGTCGATGTTCTGCGCTTCAACAAGTGTGCTTGCCCGCAAGGTCCCTCAAAGCGCAGGTAAAAGCATACAAAGGGCGCAACAAAATAATGGGGATAGCGGCTAGCGGTGCTCATGATTAAGTTATATTACAAAAATGACTTATTGTGGCACTAACTGAAATTGTTCTCATAACTAAATGACAGCAGCGAGGAAAGGGGAAAGGAAGAGCAACCTAATCCACGCGCCCGCCATCGAGCCTCTTAACCTCGTTCACTTTATCCACGATGGGTGCAACGATGGCCCTGAGGCCCTCGACATCAGCACCCGCCGGCAGCTTTTTGGTGACGCGGGAGAGGTCGACGTCCGGGTTGCGGAAGAGGACCTTCACCAACACTTTCTCCGTAACTCCAAAGACAGACGGCGCGCGACTCTGCGGCCAACCGCCGGGATCCTTTCCGGAGCTGCGCAGCGCCGCCACCACGCCCTGAAGAAAAGCGTGAGCTTGGCGCTGGGTTGGACGCTTGCTTCGTGGAGTACCGAAGCCTGTCAAATTCAGCCCCGCCAACTCCTCATCAATGAGCGTGGCAATGTTGACGAGGCCTTCCGTCCAGAGCTCCACTGTGGTTTTGAGGGTGTTCTGGGCTTCGGCGGCCCTCGTCAGTAGCTCCTCATGGTCCTTGAGGTCCTTCCTCGTGGTATCTTCCCGTTTCTTGGCGGCGCCCAGCTCTTTAATCCTCTCGGAGAGTTGGGCTGCAGAGATCGCATGATGGCTGCGTCCTCCTCGCGGTCATGCCGAGTGCGGCAAGCTCCTCGTCTTTCCCGTCGCGTCCGCCTCCGGCCGCGTCACCTTCTCCTCCGGCTCTTTCTTGGCGGTCTCGGCGGCCTTGGCAAGCATCTTTGCTTCCTTGGCGCCCGCCGATGGATCGTTCTTCCGGCGAAGCTCCTCATCATGGCTGTCCAGCACGCTTTCCGCAGATCAGCTCACCATCCCGCTTAGACAGCTCCTCGGCGGCAATCCTCTGCTGCTCTTCACCTCGCCTTCTCGCAATAAAGGCTTTCTTCGCCTCATCGAAGCTGCGCCCTCTCCTCGGCAATGGACCGGAGGGCCTCTGGTTTGCGACTCTTGAGCTCTTCGCGTGCTTCTCCATGTCGGCTCCGCTTTGGCGACGAAGCGCTTCCGGGACACGAAGTTTCGCTTGCCGGGCGCGTAGAGCGACACCAGTTTCGGAGCAGCTCCTCCTCCTCGACTTCGCCCGCTGCTGCTTGGCCTATCGACCACCGCCACCAAGCAGAGGCGAGTACCTCCTCATCTAATTCCTCTCCTTTAGCTGGCGCCCTGGAGCTAGATGCCCAGGGGAGCTTGATGTACACACCCGCGCCGGCCTTCAGATATGCGCTGGGCTGGGGCTCTTCAGAGCTCGGCGCCGTGCCAGCAGCGGAGGGATCAGCGCTCGGCACAACACCCTGTGCTCCTGCGTCCTCCGGGCTGTCGGCACAGTCACCGGCCCCTGTGCCGGCGGCCCCGGCGGCCCTCTCGCCGGTGGACCCCTCGGGGGCGGCAGCGTCATCGGCGTTGCCACGGTCGTCCCCCTCAGCAGCGACTTCGGCCTCCATCGGGTCCCCAAGGGGAACATCTGAAGGCAGGGAAGAAAAGAGATAATCAACAACTAGAAGAAACTAAAGAGAGAGCAGCAGGTTCCAAAGGAAGGACCCCGACAAGAAAGCTCACCCGCGCTGGACGCCGCAAATACGGGCTCTACCGCCGGGGGCTCGCCGGCCTCACCCCTTGCCGGAGACCCCATCCTTGTCGGAGACGGCTCCCACACCGGGGAGTTGGCCCTCGATGGTGTAGTAGAGGCCGACGACACCTCAGCGTCGAACTCCAGCCGCCCCTGGTGGGCCTGCTCTCCTCCTACATACAAAAGAGCCAAAGATCAAGATGTTGACTGAGGAAGAAGCGATGAAGGATGAATCAAGATGCTCACGCCGAGGGCTGTGCTGGGGCTGCTGCAAGGAGAAGGGATTGGGTCCGTCAAAATGGTCTCGGACGTGTCTTCTGCTATCACGGCAGGATCGTCTTCAACATTGACCACGGGGATTTTGGCCCTCTTCGCCGCCCTCTCCGCCAAAGTCCTGGTACGAAACGTGAGTTTGGAGAAAAGCGGGTTAGATACACGACAAGCAATAAGAAAGATTGAGAGAAGGACAAGCATGGTGCAAGGGAAGCCTTACTCCCCCTCTTCCTCCTCCTCGTCGTCGCCGGAGCTCAGTAGCGGAGAGGTCGAACTCCGGTGCCCTCTTGGCATGACGTGGTGGAGGGTGGGCTCCTCCGGCGCTTGCCGGGGCTACGACAGATCAGCGTGGCGGCCCGGAAGACCCGCCTCGGTTGCCGGGCGCTGCTCGATCCGCCACGATGCGGCGCGCGCCCGCGGTAGAACGTGTCTCCGCGACGCTGCTGCTGCGGGCGGCATGTTCCTCCGCCACCACCGACCCGACGCGACTCCTCGGACGGAATTGGGGCTGCGCTGTGGGCTCTGCTGTGGCGGGCCGCCGAGGACGGCTGGCGCTTCGCGCCCTTGGCGGACTTCGCCCGCCCCGCCTCGGCCTCTCTTCGCCGTCCTCCCGGCTAAGCGCTTCCGAGGCGGCAAGGCTTGCCGCCGCCCAAGGCGTCTGCCTCGCCAACAGAATCGAACTTCGCCCGCGGGGCCGCTGGCGTAACCTCTTCGCCCGGCTAGCAATATATGCTAGCTCTTCGGCAGTGGTGGTGCGGGTGAGGAGTTTCTGCTCATCGGAGTTGACTGCCACCTCCGACAAGTTGTCGAAAAATTGTTGCACGACCTCGGCAGCAGGCTCTATCCAATTCGCGTTTACCCCATGCGAATCACACTCTGGCATCATCGCGCAGATGCGATCGCGCTGGGAATTGTTGCACAAAGGGACGACACCCCGTGCCAACTGGAACCACTCTGGATGATTGGGATCATGCTTGAACATCTCCCTCAACATTGCGCCGAGCTCCATGACCGTGAAGTTGAAATTGAGGCCTGGGCGCAGCCTCATGAAATCTGCCGGGCATTGAACTGCAGCAGGCCGCCGCCTCGCTTGTAGAGGGGCGTCTGACGGCGGAGAGAAATCGCGCCAACCGCCTCGTGGTGAGCCCGCCTGCCTGAGCCGGAGGATTCGGTGGTGGCGATCGACAACTTGGCGCTGTCCGCGACAGAGCGCTCGATCGTTGCCACGCACCACCCGAGTCTTGCGCAGCTCGGTGAACGACGGCGGTTGTCATCACAGATCCAACACCACTCCGCCCTCCACTCGTCCCACTTGCTGCGAAGTTCGCCCGACAAGTACACCTCCTTCATACCCATCCGGGAGGTCCAGGCAATCCCACCGGCCAGCGGCTCCCCTTTTTCAGCCCGGGGGGAGAAGTAATGACGGAAGAGGGCCACATTGGGGAGGATACCAACGAAGTTCTCGCAGAGATGCGCGAAAACCGCCATTGTCAGAACGGCGTTGGGAGTGAAGTCCAGCAGATGAAACCCGTAGGTGTTCATGATATCACAAAAGAAATCGGAAAAAGGTGGGCAGAGCCCGCAGTAGAAGAACACAGGGAAGAAGTAGTACCCCCTGGGGCACTTCTTCGATTTGGAGGCCTCCGCGGAAATCACCGGCGTGCGCGGATGCGCACGCGTTTCCGTCGACCAGAAAAGGTAAAACTCCGTCCACAAGGCCTCCGGAGTAAGCTCGGGGGGAAAGAGCACCTGCTTCCTGCGCAGCGCCTCGAGCTCCATCGCCTCGGCCGATTTCGCGGCCTTCGCAGCCTTCGCAGCCTTCGTAGTCTTCCCGGGTTTCGGAGCCATGACGGGGGAGGCGAAGGCGACGACGGCGACGGGCGGTGAAGCGCTGTTTTCCTCTCGGTTCAAGAGATGAGGGGAGGACAGCGGAGCTTTCGGAGGAAGGAGATGCGAATGGAGAAAGTGGGGGAACGACCCCGGTCGCCCTGCTTATAAACAGGAGATGCGAACGTTACGCATTTCCTGGAATTAAGTATAGACCCACGTCTCCCAGGACGCCGCAATCGACGCGTGCGCGTTCTATGGGAGAGCGCGTGGGTGCGGAGCCCGTTCTTTGTGGACCAAGGCCCGCGCGTGTCGTGCAGACGACTTGGGCCTGGCCCAACAACAACGCACCGCACCGTGTATGGCCCAGCCGGGGCTCTGTCGGTGTACTAAAGTAGGGGGCACCTTAGTACCCGAATCGGTGCACGGGCGTCGTAGCACCCAGCGGCAAGGCTTGCCCGACGTCCGCGAGGCTCCCCACCACTCCTTATCACCGCCATTCAAGAACAAAGTACCAGCCCGTAGCGAAGGCCCGGCAAGAAGAGCTTGCCGAGGGCTAACTATGGCATCACAGAAAGCTTGCCGCGGCGCCCAGTAGCCCCGACAAGTCGATGGCGGCAAGCTTGCGGCACGACAAAGGAACCGCGGCAAGACACTTACCGCGGCAAAACTGCCACGCAACTCCAGCGCACCCTGTGACGCGTCATCACCGAGCCGCCCCAAGAGCACGTGGCGGGATACTACACAACCATGCGAGCGAGGTGGCAAACGGAATCGACAGAGGCGCCATCGTGGCACCACGAGGCTCACCTAACGGTCACTCCACTTGCCTTTGTTAACGGACGGGCATTTAATGCCCTTGTCCCCCCGCCGTCGAGTTAGGTAGGGGCACTGTTGTACACCGTTGTACCAACCTGCGCTTTACGCTTTACCCCTCTTCCTACGCTGCCACCTGTGGGTACCCCCTTAGGACTATAAAAGGGAGGCCCATGCGCACGTAGAAGGGGTTCGGTTCATTCGACACCCGCACCACCACCATATGCTCGCACCTTCGAGCTAGATTCTATAACAACTCAGAGCAGCAGTAGGGGTGTTATCTCTCCGGAGAGCCCCGAAGCTGGGTAAAGATCGCCCGTCTCCCCGCGCGTGCTCGACCTCGATCCGCTCAAGGCCCTCCCTCGCCCCCTGAACTGAAGGGCCCCGAGTGCCCCATAGGTGCCCGGGGCCGCGGATACGCATCCGGACCCCGACACAATCACTGCTGCTAGAATCGTGTGTTGACTGACAAAGCCTTACGTAAACAAGTCAGCCTCGAAATCTATGTCGTGTATAGCCCATTTGCTATTATTTTATAATTTTTACTCATTTTCTAATTCATATGGAAATTATTGCAGCCCGTTTTCCATTTTTAGAATTGCTGCCCATTTTCTGGTCAGTACCAGGGTTAAAAAAATTAACTAAATATGTGCGAAATTTTGAAAATTCGCAAATTTTGGCTCGGGAACAAAATATTCTTAATCCAATAATTAGTAGCCATACTAAAATAAATTTAAAAATAAATTAGTACTATGTCATGTTAAATCCAATGAAATACTATAAAATATCAGTGAAGAACAAAAACAAAAAAAAGAAACTAATATCCAATTTGCTATAATTTTTTTGGAATTTTCAACCCCTTTGATATTACTTTTAACAGACACTAACCATACTCTTTGGCCAGGATGAAATGCATCCCTCCTCGTCTTGAAAGATTTGCAGCCCAGTAAGTCGAAGAAAACAAATAGGCCTAGGTTGGGTATTCTTCAAAAAGAAATAGCGGGCTACCTATTTTCCCAAAGAAAAACCTGCTGGGCTCGTCATGTTGTTAGATGGGCCACAGAGACCGCACAACCCAGTTTATAGCTTGCTCCTCCGAATTACTACTAAAACAAAGTTGTGCAATTCTATCGTTAATTGACTATACTTTAAAAATGATGTGGGTCCCGGATATCAGCAAGGTGGATTAGAGTAAAAAAATGAGGGGTGCATCTGAGTAGTAAAAGAGGCGCTTGCTTGTGTTCGGGTGTGGACCTGGTGGGCCCGTACTGTCATACTCACAACTATAGTTCTCTCCCGATTCACTATGTTGACAGGGACCGTTTCGAAAAAAAATATGTTGACAGGGCCGGACGGCGGCGCCGCGGCAAGCGCACCAAGGCGAAGGATAAAGTGCTGTCGCCAATGTGCTGGGCTGGGTTGGACATTCTTATTGAAAAATAAAAATGGACCGGAACTATTTGCGACATTGACTACGATTTGCATGGGTCCGCTGGTTGCAGGAAGAAAATGCTGGGAGAAAGAAGACTGGTCACTATCTTTGCCTAAGAATAATATCGACTGAATGTATCGACACTATCATAGGAAATAATATCCTCATGTTAAATCATGAATTTAAAGAACTGGTGAATGAGCATTTAACTTTATTTATTTATTTACTTATTTATGTTTAGGGGACCATGAGCATGTACCTAGGCCAGATTCATGTGAGAGCCTCCTTTCCAGTTAATTATGGGCTCCTCTATTGGGCCTTCATCAGTGGGCTGCATGTTATCAACAAGTGGAAAATGTGTTCCATATGAAAAATAGTATGCGTTACGTACGGTACGGGGCACTAAGGATCGAACCATGCAACGACTTCCAAAACATTGTGTTTGTCGTTCTAACAACACATTTATTCAACCAACAAACGAAATATTCTACTGATTGTACATTGAAAACAGCAGCAGCAGCAACCAGGGCTGGGGTTGCAATAGAAGCAGTAAGCAGGCTAGAAGAGTGAAGACGCAGCTCTCTCTTCCAAACCAAACATCAACCATTATTACAAAAGGGCTACCAAAAAAGAACAAGTGTATGCATCAAACTAAATAAAGATCCTACTACACCAAGTGTACGCATCTAACTAACTGGCTCAGTTAGATGTTACTATTTATTAAGCTGTGGAGATTGGCTGACGGCTTGAACCAGATGGGTGCCTGACGGGGGAAACTCCTGCCAGCAGGTCGAAGTATGATACTTGTGACCCCCTCTCGTACTTTGGGCTACAGAGCGTGGCGGCACATATCAGGGTATGGTGCATGCAGAGACGCGTGGTACACTGTGTACACACAGTTTTGCCTAATGAACGAAACCACACTGCCATCATGATCCTTGCCGTCGGTTATCTCCTGGTTAATCGGATAATTCAGTCCAACAAACAGAGAGCGTGTACCAAGGCTACTTACAAGCCTCCAGTCAAAAATTCCTGAAGACCCAGAGAAGCTGCGATCCTGCTCAAAGACCTTGTAATGACTGTGATTGTATTCCGTGAAGCAACACGTCCGATACGTGCGAACGATCATCAATCGTTCACCGTCGTGTGATCGAGCCAGGAACCACCTGCAACTGCCATGCCACTTTTCTTTGAATGGTTCTGGGATTAGGAAGGGTAGGGACACCAGGCAGCCTACAACATCATATCAAGTTGGAATCAAATAAAAAAGAGCTCTTGATTTAGTCAATCTTAAGAGCAGCATGTTATGAGCATGAATATTTTTTTCAGTAAATGTTGACAGTAATATAAGCAAGCCATCATGATATCATAGGAAAGTAACATATTGCTGTAACAGCCGATTGTAGCGATGACTGGAGTAGGCCAGCAATACGTCCAGCCATAGAAGGAGTCGACAGCGTAAATGAAGCCCTTGTGTTCAATGGCATCAGAGAACCATGGAGGATGTATGATCCTGTGATGGACATGCAGATTTATCCACTTACCGCAGTGACCTCTCAGATAGGAGGAGACCGCGGTTGAAAAACGCAATTAGCCTGAAGTCTTTATAATTCACAGATCTTGTGGGCACTTGGCAGATTACAACCTTGAGCAAATCAAACTTGGTATCATGTTGGCTACTGTAAGATTCCGAGTATTCTGGGCTGCGGTGCCAAAGCAGTGCAGTGTTAATCGAAGGAAGGGGGATCAATCGTCGGGTGTAGACCCCCACAAGCATCCAGCTGCCATGACCGTCGATGAGCACCATCCAAGACGTGTTCATGCCGACCCAGTACATACCGTTAATGTAGTTGAGGCTGACGGGGATCGGATCGCAGTCAAGGGGGTTGATGGTCGCCGCCCTACGATCGTTATGTTGCGTGACACGCTGTTTCTGAAGATCAGGCAGCATCAGCAAGCAAGGAGCTGGCTTAAAAAGCTCCGGCCTGAGGGCTTTGAGTAAATGGTACAACCCCAACAAGCACGCGGCGCGCGGCATGGTACTGAGATTGTCCACACGCGAAACAATGAGCTTGATTACCTCTGTGGGGAGCGAATTCCAGCCACTCTTTCGGCGGACGCTGCTCTGTGATACGTCTCCAATGTATCTATAATTTATGAAGCATTCGTGCTATTTTATTATCTGTTTTGAATGATTACGGGCTTTATTATACACTTTTATATTACTTTGGGGACTAACCTATTAAGCGGAGGCCCAGCCCATATTCTTTTTTCTTTGCTGTTTGAGATTTCAAGAAAAGGAATATCAAACGGAGTCCAAACGGAATGAAACCTTCGGCAGCGTGATTTTTGGGAAGATTATGACCCAGGACACTTGGAGTTGAAGTAAAGGGAGCATCGAGGAAGCCACAAGACAGGGGGCGCGCCCACCACCCTAGGCACGCCCTCCACTCTCGTGGGCCCCTCGAGGCTCCCCCAACCGACTTCTTTCGCCTATATAAGCCTACGTACCCTAAAAACATCGACACAGAAGATAGATCGGGAGTTCCGCCGCTGCAAGCTCTCAGAGCCACCAAAACCTTTCGGAGCCCGTTCAGGCACCTGCTGGGAGGAACCCATCACCGGTGGCCATCTTCATCATCCCGGCGCTATCCATGACAAGGAGGGAGTAGTTCACCCTCGGGGCTGAGGGTATGTACCAGTAGCTATGTGTTTGATCTCTCTCTCTCTCTCTCTCTCTCTCTCTCTCTCGTGTTCTCTCTATGGCACGATCTTGATGTATCGCGAGCTTTGCTATTATAGTTGGATCTTATGATGTTTCTTCCCCTCTATTCTCTTGTGATGAATTGAGTTTTCCTCTTGAAGTTATCTTATCGAATTGAGTCTTTAAGGATTTGAGAACACTTGATGTATGTCTTGCCGTGCTTATCTGTGGTGACAATGGGATATCACGTGATCCACTTGATGTATGTTTTGGCGATCAACTTGCGGGTTCCGCCCATGAACCTATGCATAGGGGTTGGCACACGTTTTCGTCTTGACTCTCCGATAGAAACTCTGGGGCACTCTTTGAAGTACTTTGTGTTGGTTGGATAGATGAATCTGAGATTGTGTGATGCATATCGTATAATCATGCCCACGGATACTTGAGGTGACAATGGAGTATCTAGGTGACATTAGGGTTTTGGTTGATTTGTGTCTTAAGGTGTTATTCTAGTACGAACTCTTGAATAGATCGATCCGAAAGAATAACTTTGAGGTGGTTCCGTACCCTACCATAATCTCTTCGTTGTTCTCCGCTATTAGTGGCTTTGGAGTGACTCTTTGTTCCATGTTGAGGAATTATTATATGATCTATCTATGTTACTATTGTTGAGAGAACTTGCACTAGTGAAAGTATGAACCCTATGCCTTGTTTCCTATCATTGCAATACCGTTTACGCTCACTTATCTCATCAGTTACCTTGCTGTTTTTATATTTTCAGATTACCAAAACCTATATCTACTATCCATATTGCACTTGTATCACCATCTCTTCGCCGAACTAGTGCACCTATACAATTTACCATTGTATTGGGTGTGTTGGGGACACAAGAGACTCTTTGTTATTTGGTTGCAGGGTTGTTTGAGAGAGACCATCTTCATCCTACGCCTCCCACGGATTGATAAACCTTAGGTCATCCACTTGAGGGAAATTTGCTACTGTCCTACAAACCTGTGCACTTGCAGGCCCTACAACGTCTACAAGAAGAAGGTTGTGTAGTAGACATCAAGCTCTTTTCTTGCGCCGTTGCCGGGGAGGCTAGGTAATCGACACTTACACCCCTTCAACTAAGCTCTTTTCTTGCGCCGTTGCCGGGGAGGTGAGTGCGTGAAGGTATATCTTTAGATCTTGCAATCGAAATCACTAGTTTAGTTTATAAAAGAAAATTACAAAAAAATGGAGTTAAGTTTGTCTCATATGCTTCTTCTTTTTAATATCTTTCGTGAGTTTGATGGAAAGGAAAATTGTGCTCAAGTGCTAGAAGAGGAATGCATTAAAATGCTTGGTACTAAATCTTTGAATGATGAGCATGATTGCAACGTTGTTAGTATGAACTCCTTGAATATCCATAGTACTAATGATGATTGCTCTAGTCATGATGAAAATATCTCTTATAAACATGTCAACTTTTGTGGAGTGCATATTTGCATGAACACACCAAATAGAGAAGATATATATTGCAAGAATCATAAGCATTTAGAAACTAAATGGTTGCAAGAAAGGCTAAATGTGAGTGCTGAAAATTTAAATTTCCTTTGCCGTACTTGTGAACTTTGCAATCAACGTTGTCATTTACATCTCCGATGCAAATTGTTTCATGATCGAACCGTGTCTAAAATTGTGATGATTTGATCTCCCTTGCTCATTACAATGAACTTAGTTTGCTTTTCGGTTATGAAGAATTGAAACGTTTAATTAAAGACCTTCCAAAATTTAATCTTGAGCATTTCCTTGATATTGATCTAGAGACGATTTATATGTTTTGTGCGGTGAATTGCATTGAAAATCCTTATATTGCCAATTGCATAAAGAAAAGAAAGCAAATAGAAGATGATTAGAATACTAATGAAAGGGAAGATACTTCCCAATATCCTCCTATTATTTCTTATGATGAATCAGGTAACGAGGAGGAGCTTTCTATTCAACCAATCTCGTCAATAAGGAGCTCAAAGAGGAAGGTTGAACCCACACATAATGTGAAAAAGAAAAGGAAAAGAGGGGGCAACAAAGGTAAAAAGGTATCCCTCCCAAAGGATGTTGCTCCTACTACTCATTGTGATGATGATAATTGCTATACTATTGGTGCTATCCATACTATTAATGATGAGAGTGATTATGCTTATGATATGAAAAGGCCCAAGCTTGGGGAAGCTATGTTTGATGAGGATGAAATATTTGAGAATATATTTGCTGAAATTAATGTTTGTCCTAAGCTTGGGGATGCTATGTTTAATGAAGATGATATTTTTAGTATCCCAAGTTTTGATATGTAAAGTTGTTACGATGATAGCATGCCTCTTATCTATGATGATTATATTGATGAAAGTGGGTTTGGAAGAGTGTAAACTTTAGGAAGTAGTGATCCCACTATTTTGGAGGATGTTGAGTTTTATTGTGATGAATATGAAAGTGGATTTGGAAGAGTGTCAACTTTATTTAGTGATGATTCCACTATCTTGGAAGAGGTTTCAATCGATTATGATGAGAACAAAGTAGGTACTTATGATGATTATTGTGATGAAACTTATGCTATAAAAAGTAGTGATGATTATATTTATAAAACTTGTCATGATTATGATTACCCTTTTTCTGAACATTACTCTTTTAATGTGGAAACAATTTATAGTATTCAAGTCTCTTATTATACTCCGACTATTTCAAATGAGAAGAATTTTGCTTATGAGGAGAGTAGTAAATTTTCTATGCTTGTAGATCATGAAAAGAATGATTTAGGTGCTGGTTATATTGTTGAATTCATTCATGATGCTACTGAAAATTATTATGAGGGAAGAATATATGCTTGTAGGAATTGCAGTAATGTCAAGTTTCCTCTCTATGTGTTGAAAATCTTGAAGCTATGCTTGTTTTACCTTCCTATGCTAGTTGATTATTGTTCCCATAAGTTGTTTGCTCACAAAATCCCTATGCATAGGAAGTGTGTTAGACTTAAATGTGCTAGTCATATGCTTCATGATGCTCCCGTTATGTTTCAATTCTTATCTTTTATGTGAGCATCATTGTCATCATCATGCCTAGCTAGAAAGGCATTAAAGAAAAGCGCTTGTTGGGAGACAACCCAATATCTATCCTTACTGTTTTTGTGTGTTCACATGATTATTCTACTGTAGTAATCATGTTTTATAGCTTTTTTTTCAATAAAGTGCCAAGTAAGACCTTTAGGATAGCTTACGGTGATAGTTGTGTTAATCCTGCTGAGAATCGGAAACTTTTGCACCCGGTAAATTAGTTGTTTTAATTCACATAAACGTGATTCTGATCTGATTCTTTTTGATATTGATTGGTACACAAATTTCTTAGGACTTCCTAATTTGGTAGAAGTTTTGGAGTTCCAGAAGTATACGTTTGATACAGATTACTACAGACTGTTCTGTTTTTGACAGATTCTGTTTTCATTGTGTTGTTTGCTTATTTTGATGAATCTATGTGTCGTATCGGATGGTATGAACCATAGATAAGTTGAAATACAGTATATATTACACCAATATGAATTTAGGATGAGTTTATTACAGTACCTATGCTGTGATTTATTTTCTTATACTAATGGAGCTTACGAGTTTTTTGTTGAGTTTTGTGTTGTGGAGTTTTCAAGTTTTGGGTAAAGATTCGATGGACTATGGAATAAGGAGTGGTAAGAGCCTAAGATTGGGGATTCCCAAGTCACCCCAAGGTAATATTCAAGGACAACCAAGAGCCTAAGCTTGGGGATGCCCCGGAAGGCATCCCGTCTTTCGTCGTCGTTCATCGGTAACTTTACTTGGAGCTATATTTTTATTCACCACATGATATGTGTTTTGCTTGGAGCGTCATTTTATTTTGTTAGTATTAGCTTGATGTTATTTATAATAATGTTTTGCATTTTTAGTTTCAATAAAAACGTCAAGGATAGCCTTTACCATGCTTATTTTGCTAGTATACATGTTGCTGTTTGAAAACAGAAAGTTTACTGCTGTTGCAAAAATTCCCTAGAAAAGTCAGAGAATGATATCATGTTGAAACTTTTTGCATAATGAGCTATGATAAATCTTCTACATATTAATATTTTTATTATAATTTTTGGAGTTAGGGAAGTATGATGAATCTTGCATTCTTTACAGACTATACTGTTTTGACAGATTGCTGTTATGGTTGCATTGTTTGCATATGTTTGCTTGTTTAATGATTCTATTTGAGGATAGGAGTGTTAAATATGCAGAGGCATTTAGTATGCAATGTTGAATAATAATTTTAGTGATTTTTTACAGTAGAAAATGATAAGGTTTTGCATTGGTTTATACTAACATATCTCACGAGTTCTTGTTGAGTTTGGTGTGGATGAAGCTTTTGATAAAAAGAGAAACCATGATATGAGAGGAATTAAGGAGACACAAAAGCTCAATCTTGGGGATGCCCAAGGCACCCCAAGATAATATCTCAAGAATTCTCAAGCATCTAAGCTTGGGGATGCCTCAGTAGGCATCCCACCTTTCTTCTTCAACAACTATCGGTTAGTATCGGTTGAGCCTAAGTTTTTGCTTCTTCACATGAGTTGTGCTATCCTTGCAATGTAATTTTATTTTGTTTTGCTTTCTGTTTAAATACAATACCAAGATCTGAAATTCCTTAATGTTAGAGAGTCTTCACATAGTTGCACAATTATTTAGCTACTCATTGATCTTCACTTATATCTTTTTGGAGTAGTTTGTCATTTACTCGTGTGCTTCACTTATATCCTATGAGTATATGGTTGAATGAGTTGAATGTCATAAATCTGAAATTTTATATGTTTCATTTGCTTATCCCATGGGGATTTATGAGTTCACATCTAAAAAGTAGAGGTTGTAAATTTATTGAAGGTTAGCAAGCATTGTATTGGTCATTTGAACAATTCATGAAAGAATATTGAAGGAAGAGAGATTTCACATATAAATACACTATCCTAGACATCTTTTATAATTGGGAGCACTCATTAAGTATGACATGCTAAAGAGTTGATGTTGGACAAGGAAGACAACATAATGGTTTATGTTTTTTGCACATCTCAGTTAAAGTATATTGTCATAGATCATTCAAACATGTTGAGCTTGCCTTTCCCCCTCATGCTAGACAAAATTCGTTGCACCAAGTAGAGATACTACTTGTGCTTACAAATATCCTTAAACCCAGTTTTTCCATTAGAGCCCACCATACCTACCTATGGATTGAGTAAGATCCTTCAAGTAAGTTGTCATCGGTGCAAGCAATAAAAATTGCTCTCTAAATATGTATGATCTTTTGGTGTGAAGAAAATAGCTTTATACGATCTTATTATGGAAGCAATAAAAGCGACGGACCGCATAATAAAGGTCCATATACAAGTGGCAATATAAAGTGACGTTCATTCGCATTAAGATTTTGTGCATCCAACCCTAAAAGCGCATGACAACCTCTGCTTCCCTCTGCGAAGGGCCTATCTTTTACTTTATGTCTTTTACTTTATGCAAGAGTCAAGGTGATCTTCAACTTTTCCTTTTTCATTTTATCCTTTGGCAAGCACCTCGTGTTGGGAAGATCCTGATATATATATATCCAATTGGATGTAAGTTAGCATGAACTATTATTGTTGACATCACCCAAAGGTGAATACGTTGGGAGGCAACACTATAAGCCCCTATCTTTCTCAGTGTCCGATTAAAGCTCCATAACCATTAGTATTGCGTGAGTGTTAGCAATTGTAGAAGACTATATGATAGTTGAGCATTTGGAGTTTTCTATTCCTGAAAATAAGATGAATTGCAATTGTTTGATGACTGAGAATGAAGTTTGCTAGTTTTCAAGAAAGTTTATGGTCTATGCTTTAACATGTGAATTGCTTGTTACTTTATCGTGAGAAGTTTTATGAGATGAACTATTGTTATGACATACTATCATGCTAGAAAAGGTGATTGAAATTATCATTGATGAAACTTGTGCACCTGCTAGCATTCACACTTCATAAATTCTTTCTTTATCATTTACCTACTCGAGGACGAGCAGGAATTAAGCTTGGGGATGCTGATACGTCTCCAACGTATCTATAGTTTATGAAGCATTCATGCTATTTTATTATCTGTTTTGAATGATTACGGGCTTTATTATACACTTTTATATTACTTTTGGGACTAACCTATTAACCGGAGGCCCAGCCCATATTGTTGTTTTATTGCCTGTTTCAGTATTTCGAAGAAAAGGAATATCAAAAGGAGTCCAAACGGAATGAAACCTTCGGCAGCGTGATTTTTGGGAAGATTATGACCCAGAAGACTTGGAGTTGAAGTAAAGGGAGCATCGAGGAAGCCACGAGACAGGGGGGCACGCCCTCCACTCTCGTGGCCCCCTCGAGGCTCCCCCGACCAACTTCTTTCGCCTATATAAGCCTACGTACCCTAAAACATCGACACAGAAGATAGATCGGGAGTTCCGCCGCCGCAAGCCTCTGAGACACCAAAACCTCTCGGGAGCCGTTCCGGCACCTGAGGGGGGAACCCATCACCGGTGGCCATCTTCATCAT
Source organism: Aegilops speltoides (assembly GCA_021437245.1). NCBI lineage: Eukaryota > Viridiplantae > Streptophyta > Magnoliopsida > Poales > Poaceae > Aegilops > Aegilops speltoides. Next base: position 440,121,350 of record CM038145.1, on the reverse strand, counting down.
CCCGACGCTATCCATGATGAGGAGGGAGTAGTTCATCCTCGGGGCTGAGGGTATGTACCAGTAGCTATGTGTTTGATCTCTCTCTCTCTCTCTCTCTCTCTCTCGTGTTCTCTCTATGGCACGATCTTGATGTATCGCGGGCTTTGCTATTATAGTTGGATCTTATGATGTTTCTTCCTCTCTATTCTCTTGTGATGAATTGAGTTTTCCTCTTGAAGTTATCTTATCGGATTGAGTCTTTAAGGATTTGAGAACACTTGATGTATGTCTTGCCGTGCTTATCTGCGGTGACAATGGGATATCACGTGATCCACTTGATTTATGTTTTGGTGATCAAATTGCGGGTTCCGCCCATGAACCTATGCATAGGGGTTGGCACACGTTTTCGTCTTGACTCTCCGGTAGAAACTTTGGGGCACTCTTTGAAGTACTTTGTGTTGGTTGGATAGATGAATCTGAGATTGTGTGATGCATATCGTATAATCATGCCCACGGATACTTGAGGTGACAATGGAGTATCTAGTGACATCAGGGTTTTTGTTGATTTGTGTCTTAAGGTGTTATTCTAGTACGAACTCTTGAATAGATCGATCCAAAAGAATAACTTTGAGGTGGTTTCGTACCCTACCATAATCTCTTCGTTTGTTCTCCGCTATTAGTGGCTTTGGAGTGACTCTTTGTTGCATGTTGAGGGATTATTATATGATCTATCTATGTTATTATTGTTGAGAGAACTTGCACTAGTGAAAGTATAAATCCTATGCCTTGTTTCCTATCATTGCAATACCGTTTACGCTCACTTTTATCATTAGTTACCTTGCTGTTTTTATATTTTCAGAATACAAAAACCTATATCTACTATCCATATTGCACTTGTATCACCATCTCTTCGCCGAACTAGTGCACCTATACAATTTACCATTGTATTGGGTGTGTTGGGGACACAAGAGACTCTTTGTTATTTGGTTGCAGGGTTGTTTGAGAGAGACCATCTTCATCCTACGCCTCCCACAGATTGATAAATCTTAGGTCATCCACTTGAGGGAAATTTGCTACTGTCCTACAAACCTGTGCACTTGCAGGCCCAACAACGTCTACAAGAAGAAGGTTGTGTAGTAGACATCAGTCGGTTCTGCCATTGTTAGTGCTTGGGTTTTGGACAAGGGGGGAGGCGCCTTAGCGGGGATGGAAGAGCGGACAAAGATGGAGAAGCAAATATGTGCTGTGGGAAGTGGACAGGTGATGATGACTACAACACACCGCTTGACTTACGAGACACATACCAGCAGCGTAGGGTCATATCGATGCCAGGCAACTTGCTTGAGAGATCACAGTACTGGTACTCCCTACAGTACCTACTACAGTACTATGCCCTAACTTGGTTCAGTAGAGTAGTAGAGTAGGACTCTGCTCTACTACTAGCACCGGAGGAGTAGTATATTCTAATCAAAAATAGTTACAAACTTCAATGCCCGAGCGTGGAATGACTACGAACCATGCTCAAAGACCGTGTCTACATGGTGTTTGGAATTATATGCAAAAAAATAGCAAGAGGCACGTGCATTGCACGGCATACCATCATCACCAACTCGGTTTTTTCTCTACTCCTACTCCTATAAAAGACTCAGTTGGTGATGATGGAGGCGAGGAGGCGTGTTCAGCCGGGCGTGCAGCGGATGGTGCAGTACTATTTGATTTGTTATAAAAAACAAAGAAGAGTAGGAGTAGTAGAGATAGAGACTTAGGGAGGAGCATGAGGTTGTGGGAGATAAGGATGAACGAGGCAAGGCCTTATCTGTAAATGTGGAGAGAGGTGCAGGTATCTTTTGTAAAATTGTCATAGTTGGCTTTCTATCCGTCAGATATAGATCGGATGGTCTATATTGCAAGATGGCAGGCATACCATCATCACCAACTCGGTTTTCTATAAGAGTAGATATAGATAGATAGAGACTAGGGAGTACTAATAAGGACACCATCTACTGCTTCATGTGCTACTCCTGCGCTCCATTCGGGGCCATAGCGCCCCTACTGACCACTCCCTCCTGCGCTCCATTAATGGCGCTATTAAAATTTGGGGAGCGCACTCCCGCGACTACTGGCAGCCACGACTTCATCGACGACGACTTCTTCCCCGACCTCGGCAACCTCTTCCTCAATGACATGGGCGACAACCTCAACACCAATGGTGCTGCTCCCGTTGCACCGTATATGTTCTGTCCTTCCTGTTCGAAATTGTGGTAGAATTCATGTTTCTACTCTGTATCCTACTACTATGCTAGTCCACATGATTAGTTTCATCTCTGTTATAGCCGTCATGATTTATTTTGTGCTTATTCAGATTAAATCGCGTAGTAACTTGCTCATATATTCAACTGGCGCAACGTCCCCTACAACCACTCCTGTTTCATGGACGGCCTGGTCGATGCCTCCAAGGAGCCCTTCGTCTACTGCTATGAGTGCCCGATGCCATTTTGGGGCTCGCCGATGGACATGGTGCATCACCTCACGGATGCGTGCAATGGTCACTACTGGCCCTTGGCGGAGAACAATTAGTACGAGACGTGCTACCCGTTCACCATGCCGGAGTAGCTGGAGGATCACAGCCGCCTGCTAGTCTCGGAGGAGGACGACAACGTCTTCCTCTTAATCATGGGCACTGGCGAGGCCCGCGCAGGCCGCCACCCCGTCTATGTAGTGTGCGTCAGGGGCGACGCCGCTGACGCTGACACTGACACGAGGCTGATGTACGGGTCCGTGTTCACTATTACTACCCCTCTGGGTCACGTGGGCGGCGAGACCGGCCTCATCGGATGGACTTGGACTCTGCGGAGCTGGGACTTCCCCACCAATGTGGACTTGGAAAACCCATGGCATCCTTTACCTGCCGACGCGGTGCACGGGGACTCCAAGGGGGTTCACCTGGACATACGCATTATCAAGTTAAATGTTGATCATTAGTCTTCGCTCAATGTAATACGCTGTCTAAGCATGTGGAGACTTCCATGCAGGATCTTGCTGTATTGGAGTATCGCGCATGAATAAAAGTGTATCCGTTTATGGTTTAGTCTAGAATCTTCCATGTATGAATTTTTACTACAGTACTAGTGAAAGACTTATGATGAACCATTTCTTACATCTCCTCTGCCCCCTTGCAAGTCATCCTGATTTAATCCCTCCGTCTAGGTGTATAAGGGCATGCTTAATATTACTTAATAGTATAGCCAACTGTTGACTATAAGAAAGTGCCATGTCATCTGTAGCCAACATGTATAACAATCGATACTCAAAAACTAATTCTTAAAGATCATTTCTCGCAAATCACAATATGTGTTATTTCTTCACAAGTTTTGGATGCAGGTTGAATAGTTGAACGCTTTTGTTTGCAAAAGATACCTTTTTATCTATTTCACCCGGATGTTTGTGAGCTCTAGAGATGAAATAATATCCGAAGAAACCTATCGATACCCGTTACACATGAGATGACCCCCACATCCTTTGTCAAAATAAACAACTCCCCGATTAATGCATTTCACTCTTCGGTGCAACGCATGGGCACCTTACTACTATAGATTAGTACGACCAAAAATTGAACTAACATTATATATAGTATGATAAATGCTGATGCATGTCACCTAAAATTATATCATTCAAAACTATGTTCATATAAAAATCCAACGATATAGTTTTTGTTGACATGCACTAACATTTTGTCAGTTAAATCTTCAGTCAAATTCAATGGGGGACTAATAAATCACGACCGATGTAGTACAAGTGTAGAGGGCGGCGCTGCACGGGAGTCTCACCCCTCTTGTGGCGCAGCAGTAAAGCCATCATATCACAAAACCCAACCACTGCCTATAATAAGTGGCCTGGTAAAATAAACGGACAAGCAACCATCACATCCCTCCGTCTTTTTTGCATTTCATCTCTCTGCATTTACTTTCTCTGGTTCAACTCGCACACTCGATCCCTGGCTACTACTCCTAGTATTCCTAGCTACTCCTCCTAGGGGCCAGTTCTTTTTGCGGCTTAAAAAATATAGCCGTCTCTTCCCTAGCTTTTCCCATAAGACTAGTCACAGTGGAGAGTAACATTAAGGCGCCTCACTCATTTATTTGGGCTTCTAAACTACTAGTACTACTAGTACTCCCTTCATTTTTATATACAAGGTCACAAACTCAAATTACAGGTACCAAGATAAAAATCAATGTGTGCTTTAAAAGTCAATTTATTTTCTCGTTTATCGGGTTAATTAATAGGGTGCATGCACATTAGAAGAAATTGAGTGGCCGTGAGAGAGTAAGTACTAGATGAGTTTGTCATTATCATCCACTACATGCATGCTAGTAATTAAGCCATGGGTTACTAGTACGAGGAAACATCATTAATATTTGTCTCGATTACTGTTGGTGGCCTTGTATAGATGTAAAATGTATTTTTATAGTGGCCTTGTATACAAAAATGGAGGGAGTACCTCCGTCCTGGTTTATTCATCACCATTGTAATTTGTGGTAAATTTTGACCAAAGATTAAACTGATGAAATGTTAGTGCATGTGACATCACAAACATTTCATTAGTTAAATTTATGATCAAAATTTGACACAGATTACAATGGGGACCAATAAACCAGGACGGAGCTAGTAGTAAAGGGATTCACTACTAATCTAGAAGCCTAAACGAACTGGCCCCTGGTACACCTACTAGTAGTACTAGTACTCAAGTTGGAATTCCAATTGCACAGCACAACTTGTTAGGCAAAAAATTCGATACAGGGTATAGGAAGCGGTTTGGGAATTTGCATGCCTTTCCGACCAGTGAGATACTCCATACAAAGTACGACAGAGAAATAACCATAGAGAAGGAAGCTAAAAGTAAACAATCAAACGAGCATTTTTCCATTTGTTTTGCATTGAATCGTTTGACAAGCTTGACTAGTGCTGTTTTTCTACTTTTACAAAAACCGCATCGTAATGTTAAAACGTGCATTTGCCCGTACATAAGTAATAGTAGTACTCCCTCCGTCTAGGTGTATAAAGTCTTCCCTCCTACTTGGTCACGGTGCACAACCAAAGATGACTTATTCACCTGGACGGAGGGAGTAGCACAGTCTGCAAGCATATATAAAGAGAGACGTGCAGTACTAAAGTTTGTGCTGTATGCACCTACTTACAAAATGCGTACGGATACACAAGGTTTCCAAACTTTCCCTCTTACATACTTAACTAAGGACGCTAATAATTCCCGAACGTCCGGTATTTATCATTTGCGTCCCAAAACTAATGAGATCACCTTACGAAACTAAATTATACTCCCTACTAAAAGCCACGACGCCGCAGAGGCGCTGCGCGCGCCACGAAGTGCCCAGTGCGCGTCCGTTTCCCAGCACGCCGACACAACGCCTCTTCCTCAGCCTCGCAACTCACGAGGTGCTGATTGGCGGCTTGCCGGCAGGCGAGCGCGATCTCATCGGTGTGGTGATCCGGCGCCAGCAGGTACTCCTCCTCGTTGGAAGCGTGCACCCGGTCCATGTAGCGCCAAGCGTAGATGAGGCGCTTGGGCCCGACTGCACTCAGGGCTTTGGCACGGGTGTCCTCCACCACCCTCACGACCCTTGCACGAGCCTTCTGCCAAAGAGCCAATTGCCCGACTCTCTCGGATGCGACATAGAGCTGCCAGGCAGCTTGCCCCGTGACGCGCTTCTCTTCCTCGGCCTTCTTCTCCGCCTCTATTTTGGCGTGCTCTGCTGGCGGCAAAGCCTCGCACATGGCGACATCCATTTCTTTCCAAAGCTCCTCAAGGCTGGGGGGGCTCGGCGGGTGGCACGGTGTTCTCCTCGTAGCAGGGAGCCGACGCGCGTGCTGGCGAGATTGGGAACGCCGATGTGTCCACCTCGACGCGTCACGGCAAGGAGTGGAACGCAGATGCGTCCTCCTCGACTAGTGGTGGCGAGGAACGGAACGGCGACGCGTGACCGTATGGGCGGTGCAGCAAGGGGTGCTTAGGGCTTGGGAGGGGCGATGCCATGGTGGTCGACGTGAGAGGGAAGGGGAGGAGATAGCGATGAACGTGAGCGTTCTTCCGAATGCCGTGGGAGGCGCAGTATTTATAGCGAGCAATGGCACACCTACGTAAGATATGGACTGAGCTAAGCTAACTTAACTGCAGGTCTAGTTGCGTCACTGACATGTGGGCCAGACCCTTATTGGGCCATATGTCAGTGACCCAATGCACCTGCAGTTATGTAACTGAAGCAGCGTCCCGGAAGATATGTTGCATGATTAACGTAACAGCTATGTGGGCATATTTTTTGGAGTAAATTATGGGGAAGGGAAGGGGTGGAAATATTGCTGGTCACAACGGATTGGACGAGCGTGGGGGGAGGAGAGTCATGCATGCAGATTTTTTCACACGGGGTGGAGTGGTGGGACCGCCGGAGGGAGAAGGAGAGTTTGGCAGGCATATTTTTTCCACACATGGAGAGGAAAAGATTTGGAGACGAACGGGCTTCCTGCAGGTATGGGGAACGGTGCATAATAAGTCATCTTGCATGCCGGGCTAGGTATAGTCTCAAGTCATTAAAAACATACACGCCCCACACATGTTCATATTTCAAGGTGCACTAAATTATTGCATGGGATGATTAAGGCTGGCCATAATGGTGGTATCTTAGCTGGTATCATGCACACGGGAATAGGAAACATGCTGATTTGGCAAAGAATTAAAGAAGAGAGGGGGGTTAGAGTAACTAGTGTTCATGCATGCATTGGTAAACACATTTTTTTGTGAAGAATGACAACATTAGTTCAGTACTTTTGCAGACTTCAAAAACTATTCCACCGCCTCTACTATCTTGCTAAGAGTAGGTGAAATTTTTGAATCGAGCCCTTTAAACTAGAAGGGAGGTAGTAGTACTCTAATAGCTAACCTTGTTGTGATGACAAGATAGGACATGGCACGCACCTGGACGGAGGAACTAGTCTGCATTGTGCATTTAAGTTTTGTCTGAAGTCAATTTACCTCTACCTTCACCAGACTTATAGAAAAATGTATCAACATTCACAATGTCAAATCAATATTTTTACACTCATTATAAAATGTAGTTCTTATACTCATTATAATTAGTATTGTAGATATTGATATTTTTAATATAAATCTGGTCAAACACTTTGCAAACGGTTGACGGGAGTAAAAAGGACCAGAGGGAGTATCATGCATGCAAAGTAGGCAAAATTTTTTTGCTCATTTATAGCCGGTCGAAGTCTCAAAGGGCGCAACCGCGCGAGAGAGGCGAAGGTCGTGGGAGGCGCGACGGTTGACGGAATTAAGTGAAGTTACATCCACGCTACCGGCATGGCGCATGAACAGCAGAAGCTATACCGTCAGGCCTACAATATGGGTCTAGTAGACATGACATCTAGTGGGTCCCGCATAGTTCTCGAGAACTCTTTGGGGGCTTGCAGCCGTTTATCCACCGGGCAAGCCAGCAACCCACACTGTTTGCACGCCCTACTCGTCCCCGTCTTCTACCTTACAACATTTTGCTCCCAGTCGTCCCGTCCTTTCACATTAGTTTGCTCCTAGTTTTTTTTGCGGGGTACAACAGTTCAACTTCTCCTAACCCTCCTCCAAAATCCATGGCCTCCCAAATCTCCATGGTCGCCGCTGAGTACCAGGTTAGAGCCATCACCGGCGATGAGTTCATTGTCATCTACACACGTGGATCCACGACGGTGAAAGCATGGCTTGCTCGCTTCCTATGCATGTTCAACAGTTCAACGGATGAGTGGGTCGCTGGGCTAGATGTTGAGTACACCACAGTCCTGGGATGAGAGAAGGATCTAAAGGACGAAGAGAAGAAGAAGCCCGTTGTGATCCAGGTTTGCGTACATAACGTTTGCTTAGTCTACCACATATGCCATGCCGACGTTGAGTGCCAGGATTTTAAGAACTTCTTCAAGGACAAAAGAGTGAAATTCATTACTGTAGACTTTAAGAACGACAGGGATGTCCTGCGTCGGATATGTCTCGTTGTAGGCCAGCCCTTCGATCTCCAGAAGGCAAGCCTGGTGTCCTCCTCTCAACCTTCAATGCTGACCCTGGCAGCAGCCATGATTGATCCTTCAGATGCTAAATCGAAGAAACCTCATCACGAGTTTCATCATGCATGGGAGTCGAAGACATTAGATGAGGATCACATCCTGTACGCAGCAATGGATGCCTACCTTTGATTAAATATCTACAAGGGTTGGATGAAGAAGCAGAGCCCAGTGTCCGGTTCAAGCAAAGAAGCGTCAGCGAAGAGGAAGAGGAAGAGGGAGGAGGACGAAGTCGAGGATGTGGACTCGGACTTCGAGTAGGTGGCAGTGTCGTTGCTCATGTTGGTTCTACTGCAGTGTCAATCGGACTAGTTGCTTAGTTTATTTTCAAGGGTGTGTTGTGCTGAGGCCCCAGCAGAACTATGTTTATGTTCTTTCTCGTTATTTGAACTCTTTAGTATGTATAGTAGTACTAGTACTATGTCTTACTACTGTTCTTCTTGCAGTTGGTATTACTGCTCATATCTTCGTGTTCCTACTGTACTTAATACATTCGTATTAGTAGTATAATTTGGGTCAGTCGATTTGTGAAAGAAGTTCGACGGAGCGAAGGAAGAAGACGGCGGAAGAGGTGGAAGAAGCCCTTCTAGCCATCCATGTTGCATCAAACGGCTTACAAGAGTCGACTGACCCAAATTGCTCCTTCAGATTGTAGGATCCATGTGGTATTCGAGGTCTCGAAGGTAGATTCCGCGTCCGCACCCGGTTTGCGGGCTCGACGCGCGCGCGACCGGCTTCAGCCGCGATAGCCACCATGCGCGCCTCCTCCGCGCGGGCGGAGATGACAATGCCATGCTAGTTCCTCCTCGCCGGCGTGCTAGAGCACACGCTCGTCCTCCTCTTTGTATGTTGCGTGCATAGACGCAGCTCCACCAGCTGCTCGCGTGCTTGGCAGCGCGGCGGCATCGCGAGGAGGGACTGCAGACGACGTGAGCGGGCTAGCCTTCGGCTTCATGGCACAGGGATGACGGTGACACGGCGGTGATGGGCGAGAAATTGTTGGCCGGAGAAGGCGGGCGCCGGCATGCGCAACGGCGGCGGCATATTGATGAGTGCGCGTGTGGGAGCTTACTTTAGTTTTATATAAGGTTGGTCAAACTTAAAAGAAAATCATACTAGTACACGTGAACATTAGACTTAGGCAGCGCTTTTATTAGTTAGCACCACAGCCACGATACAGAATCCTGTGCAAGCGCGTGAACCGTGGCCGCGCGGTCGATCGAACGGTGTGTCACCGTGTCGCGCTGGAAGGACATCCACCGAACTTTTGTGTGTGTGTGTGTGTGTGAAAACAATCCTCGAATATTACTCAACTTTTTTTCCTGGAAAAGTTCCCAACGCTGCAATATTTCCATATATTTGAATTTAGCTCCAGTTCCTGTTTATTTGGATTTGGACGTTTTAGGTGCGCCCTAGTTTTTTTAATACTGATTTTGTGTGTGTGACTGAGAGAGAACGTGTGTATGTGTCCATATGTGTGTTGTGGTGGAAGGGCAATGTGGAGAAGGTGTGCGTGTGATACAGACATAGAGAGGTGTGAATGTGCAAATGATCATGCATGAGTGAGACATAGATAGATGCCGATACATTGTGTATACATGAGAGAACGGTCTTCTAGTTTACTTGTGTGTGTGTGTGTATATGTGTGTGTGTGTGACAGAGAGATAGGAGCATCCGTAACACAACAGCCATCTCTCTTGATTCGTCCGTCCCTCGCACGATCGCATGCAACACATGCATCAACGCGCACATTTTGACACCCTCACCTGGCCCCTGCCCACCTCAAGGCCCGCACAATCTCTTCGTGAATACCCATTTCTCTCCTTAGGTTTGTTTTCTCTCAATATCACACACACACACACACACACACACACACACACACACACAAAGAGAGAGAGAGAGAGAGAGAGAGAGAGAGAGAGAGACACAACACACACACACCCTCCCCCGAGCACACAATTCATCCCCATCCAAGGTTATACGGCGACCACTCTCGCTTGTGCTTCTTTGCACCCCAACATGCACAACACCTCAATCTTCAAAGAGGGCATCGAGTAGATCGAAGACGGCGACCACACCGCGCTAGAAAATGCGGGGCCATTTGGAAGCAGGATGATGTGACGACGGCTGACTGCCTCCTCCCCCCACCCTCTCTCTCTCTCGCACAAAATTACCAATCCCTCTCTCCCCCGCACAAAATTATCAATCCCTCAACCCACGAGATCCTTCCCCTCTCATCCATGTTTTTCCAGCTCTCTCATCAAACATGTTGTCTCTTCTCCTTCCACGTATACAGAATCCGGATGCACACACATCTCACGTATATTACATGTCTCCATCTTTCTCACAGACCTAACTTCTTCCTCTCTCTTTCTCTCTATATCTCTCTCTCTCTGTCTCGTTAGGTTTGTCTCCTAATCTCTCGTCCACATACATACAATATTTCCTGCCCTATCTGCTCCATCTTCAAAAGCTCTCTCTGCAGGTTTCGTTCACACATTGGGATATGTCAAAATGTTGCTTCTATAATGGCTGATGTAGAGTTATGGTTGTTTTTGTTGCATCCTACAAAGTAATAACTATGAAATGCATTTAGATTCTCATTTGACTGGGATTATGTGAGTTTGAGCATGTTGTGAAGTACTATAGACCTTGTATACATCTTGGGATTTGACAATGATTGTAACTATTGAATTGTATAGACCATTACATTCGAACTCAATAGCCTAATATATTTATTTCACAATTTCAATGAATGATTAGTTCACTACAAACTAATAAAACAAATGTGTACTCCCTCCGTTTTTATTTAAGTCCGCGTATTAGCATTGGTCAAAGTCAAGTTTTGTAAACTCTCAGAAAGCTTATAACAAAAAATATTAACATATACAATAACAAATAAATACCATTAGATTCATTATTGAATGTACTTTCACATCATACATATTTGTTATGGTAAATGTTTATATTTTTCTATAAACTTGGTCAAACTTTAGGAAGTTTTACTTTGCTCAAACCTAATATGCAGAGTTTACTACTACTACTCGCTAGTTGCTTAGCCGAATCACTCAACACGCCACACGGGGAGTTCAGTGTCACAAAATTTTGAGGTCGGCAGGAAAATCTCCCGCTACCCTGATTCGAGCAGTGGGAAGTTACCATCATAGCCTTCGGAATAGGCCTACGGATGACGCTTGGTAGGGGGCTATTTTCGTAACTTCAGGTTCACCCTACCCAGCCAACCCCACCCCGGCACCCAGAGTAGTAGTACACCTGAATACTCCCCATTTTCTATCCCCACTGCAAAATAGACTTCTCCACGGCACCGCATGCAGCCTTCATGCTCCTCCCCTTTACATCGGCGCACTTGTCCACCATAGTGCAACTGCCTCATCGACAACCTCGTACGCCGCACTGGAGCTGGTCCACCGTTGTCGTCGTACACGGAGCCTCTTCCCCGGCATCGTCTTCCACAGTCTCGGATCTGCTTCCCGGAAGCCGACGCCAAGCGCAGAAGTACCACCATCGTGGAAAATGAACTGACTCCCATTGCCGACCATGACTCACAGAGGCCGCCGCGACCATCGTTCTCCTCCTCGATTGGTAATGTGTGTATTGAATCACTTAGCAGTACATGTGCAGTTCCAATTTTGTTCATACCTACCCTTCAAATTTCCTGGGTGCTATTGTTCTCGTAAAAGTAATTGGTTATAGCCTCCATTGTCCAACAGAATATCATCTTGTAATTGTGCGTCACTCCTGTATCGCTCTGTGCTTGGGTAGGTTTTTCATCTGCAACCAGTAGTGTGGCAAATGATGGGAAGTTTTTTAGAACTAGCAAGATGCCCATGCGTTGCACGCATCAAGATGCATTTGTATGAGTAGTTTATCTTGTGGGAGAAAAGGATGAACAAGGGAAGGCCTTATTTGCAAATCTGGAGAGGGGTATGTGAAAGTGCAACTATCCCGAGGTGGTTTTGGTAATTCCTAACAACATATAGCTCATTGAGCTAACATTATTCCAAGATGAATATTTCAGGAAAAGCTCAATGAATGGCATGGCATGGATGAGAAAAGTGGACCCCTCAAAATGCTAAGGATAAAAGGATTGGCTCAATCTCAAAAGCTCAAGACTCTACATTTTATATTTTAGTGATCCAAGATCACATTGAGTCTATAGGAAAAGCAAATACTATCAGGGAGGGATGAGGTGTTGCTTAATGAGTTTCTTGCTCCATAGTGCTTAGTGATATGCTCCAAAGCCCTCAACTACTTTCTCACGTCCACATATGACCTAAACCTAAAGTCAAACTCGGCCCTACCGATTCTTTCTATCCGGCACCACCGAGTTCAGATGGCATAGCCACTGCCACAAACCCTAGGCAAATCGGTCTCACCGATAGGGATCTCGGTCTCACCAAGATGGGATTGTAATCTCTCTGTTTCCCTTCGTAACGTTTCGGTACCACCGAGATGAGCGATCGGTCCCATCGAGATTGTAATGTAAACTCCCTGTTTCCTTTTCGTAACATTTCGGTCCCATCGAAATGAGCGAACCGGTCCCACCGAGTTTACCTGACCAACTCTCTGGTTAGCTTATTACCAAAATTGGTCCCACCGAGTTTGTGTAATCGGTCTCATCGAGATTATGTTATGCCCTAACCCTAACCAAATCGGTCCTACCGAGTTGCATGTCGGTCCCACCGAAAATCCTAACGGTCACTAGATTTGCTAAATCGGTCTGACCGAGTTTCTCAATTCGGTCCCACCGAGTTTGGTAAGTTGTGTGTAACGGTTAGATTTTGTGTGGAGGCTATATATACCCCTCCACCTCCTCTTCATTCGTGGAGAGAGCCATCAGAACGAACCTACACTTCCAACTTGCTGTTTTTGAGAGAGAACCACCTACTCATGTGTTGAGGCCAAGATATTCCATTCCTACCATATGAATCTTGATCTCCAGCCTTCCCTAAGTTGCTTTCCACTCAAATCTTCTTTCCACCAAATCCAAATCCTATGAGAGAGAGTTGAGTGTTGGGGAGACTATCATTTGAAGCACAAGAGCAAGGAGTTCATCATCAACACACCATTTGTTACTTCTTGGAGAGTGGTGTCTCCTAGATTGGCTAGGTGTCACGTGGGAGCCTCCGACAAGATTGTGGAGTTGAACCAAGGAGTTTGTAAGGGCAAGGAGATCGCCTACTTCGTGAAGATCTACCGCTAGTGAGGCAAGTCCTTCGTGGGCAACGGCCATGGTGGGATAGACAAGGTTGCTTCTTCGTGGACCCTTCGTGGGTGGAGCCCTCCGTGGACTCGCGCAACCGTTACCCTTCATGGGTTGAAGTCTCCATCAACGTGGATGTACGATAGCACCACCTATCAGAACCATGACAAAAACATCCGTGTCTCCAATTGCGTTTGAATCCTCCAAACCCTTCCCTTTACATTCTTGCAAGTTGCATGCTTTACTTTCCGCTGCTCATATACTCTTTGCATGCTTGCTTGAATTGTGTTAAGATTGCTTGACTTGTGCTAAGATAGCTAAAATCTGCCAAAGACTAAAATTGGGAAAAGGATAAGTTTTTATTTGGTCAAGTAGTCTAATCACCCCCCCACTAGACATACTTTCAATCCTACAGTATGGGTATCTTTTTGCAAAATTCCCATTTGTTTCCTTCTTATCTGTCAGATATAAATCGGACGGCCTATATTGCAGGATGGCAGGCACACCATCATCACCAACTCTGTTTTTTTATAAGAAAAAAAAGTATAGAGAAAAAAGTAGACATTAGAGAAGTAGAGATAAATATTAAATACTAAATATAAAATAAGTATAACAGTAGAGAAGAGAGTAGAGATAGCAGAGACGTCAGGAAAGGATAGCGAGCGCGCGGGAAAAAGCGTCCGGGCGTGCGCTAGTTTTGGCGCGCGGCGTCCGGCGCGCTTTATAAAATCCAACGCCCTCCCACCGCTCTGTGCCTTGCCACCGCTCTCTTTCCCGCTCTGTGCCTCGCCACCGCTCTCTCCCAACTCTTTCTCGCCTCGCCGCAGCGGTCCCACCATGCCGCTGCGTTGCCGGGAAACTTGGGGATACCGCGGTGTCCACGCGCACCCCTCTGACGGCTTCTCCACCGAGATCCGGTTCCGCGGGATGCGCCTCGGCCTCGGCAATTTCGACACCGCCAACGAGGCTGCCCACGCGTACGACGTGGCGGTGTGGTGTCTCCGGTGGCCTCATAGAACATTGAACTTCCCCAACGTGCCGACGCGGGAGCGGGCGCATGATCTCGCGCCTCTGCCGCGGCTTAGCACCGACGAGGATCGTCGCGACAACCGAAGGCGGGAGCATCGTCTCGGCATTGCCGAGATGGACGAGGAAGCCATGGCGCTGTGGCGCCTACACTTCCCGCAGAACATCATCAACAAGCGCGAGTTCTATGCACAAAGAAGGGAAGAGAGGGATAAGAGGAGGGCGGGGCGAGCCACCTATCGCGAGGACAAGCGTAGGCGAAAAGCAGACGCTCAATTCAACATGAGGCTAGGAGTAGCGTCGCCCTGGGAATCCGACGACGATCGGTATCTTCACGCCTATAGTCAGACGTCGGAGGAGGACATCATCGAGGAGGAGTCGGACAACGAGGAGTAGTTGAATTATCTTTTTTTATCTATCTATGCTGAGAACTATCCTCTACTCTCTAGTCTCTACTTCTCGATCTCAGCACTGTAAATGCTTTTTAAAGCACCGCGCGTTGCGATTCTGTTGGAGATGCTCTAACATGGCAGACGAGTGCTTTAATGTTGCCCACAAGATGCGCGAGTATTAGTAGTAGTATATATTTTTCTTGCCATGTTGAGATTTTAAAACCACGAGTGCAAACATGCAGAGGAGCAATGAAGACCAAACACGAGATATTGGGGACATCTTCAAGGAGCGTGGCAAGTTAAAGAGGAGCTGCACCGAACCTGTAAAACGAGCTTTGGTAAGTAACACCCTTTCAATTACTTTCGTTTAGCCTCGTGTTCTTCGATGTGTATATGTTGTAGTTTCTGTTTCTCTTAAGCCTGGTGTTCTCTGATGTGTAATAAGAAGAGTCTTAATCGTCCTAATGCTTTTGTTTTTAGCTTGATGTAGGAAGTGGGTTTTCTCACCTTGTAGTCTGTTTATATATTTTTTCCTTTTGAATTCACTTCTCCGAGTTCTGTTTATCTAGCTTCTACTAAATGGATCTAGGTTGCTCTAAGTATTGATCTAAAAAAGAAGTAACTTCATGTCAGGATGCAGTTCCTGTGAGGAGGGAAGTATGGTCAACCTCGAGATCATGTTTCCAAAATGAGGCTGGATTACACACAAGGTGCCAGTTCCCTAATGATGCTGGATTAGACACAAGGTGCAAATTCCTAGATGATGCTGGATTACACACAAGCCGGGTGGAGTCGTCAGCTGTTCGTTCCTCGTGGCATTAGTAAAGGCTTAAAGAAAGCGTGCAGCAGCCCTTGAGAATGTAGCTGAGTTCCTCAAGAAGCGAAAAGAGCAATCCGATGCTCTCTTCACCCAAGCCAAAGAAGAGATGGAAGAAGCCAGAAATAAGCTAGCAGAGGCAGAGCATGCTAGGCGTCTCCTGCTATCTAAAGCTGTTGTCAATACAAAATTTCCTTCATAATAGGTAGGTTCAAATGTTTATCCAGTCAGCATGCATGTTGTGATGTCCGTGCATCTACTGATGTGGCACAAAATATTTTTTCGGGTCATGTAATAACAGCAATTACTTTCCAAACAATAACAGACGAAGCATTGGACATGGTATAGTTCACGCGCAAGCCCGACATTCCAAGTTCAACTTCCACATCAAACTCATGTTCACAGATATCTGCACATTCATACATAATGTCCACAACCATGATTCACTTCAAAGCCAAAAAAATGTGAGGAGAGTTATAAATAAAGAAAAACCTCTACTAGTTCCTGCTACCAGTGCAAGCACAACAAGTCAAGACCATGCGTAAATTAATTATATTTTAGTCATTTTTTGTGTTCTAAAATGCCTGCCGGCTCACGGAAGGACGTGTTGCCGGCACACGCACGGATTCAATGAAGGCAGGCGGGGCAGTCTTAAGCTGGTTGCACGCGGCGAGGTGGCGTGCTCAGCCGGGCCTGCAGCGAGTGCGACCCTCTTGACCGGCGCGTCGGTTCAATGCCTGCGCTATGAGAGGTCGCATCCGTGTTAGAGCAATCACTCCCTCCAGTCCTTTTTTGTTTGGGTATAACAAAATCTCGTTTTCCATTCACATTTTACAAGTAAAATTCATGGACAAACTTTGACCCAAAGTACGATGGGGACTAGTAAACCAGAATGGAGGTAGTAGTTTTTTAATCAAAGAAGGGTTTCCCCTTCCGATTTTCATTACTGAAAACCAGCATCTAAATCTAAACCATAGTATTTGCCCTAGAACTACCAGGTTCAACATCTCGCAACATAAACCCATACAACCATACGCCAAGGAGGTACGTAGTACTATGAATTCCATTTTCGCTCCATACCAATCGTTCTAAAAACTACTTACTACTTATAACGCGCCATTGAAAATCGGAACTCTTAACCCCGCTAAAAAATGATATTTTAATTGTGGCTACTCGATCTGTGGCAACTGGCGAGCCACCGCGCTCCAAGTCGTTCACCTGTGGTCCCGACCATCAAGTCCTACGGATCAAATTATCACGCGAGCTGACTATTCCTACAATGGTGCTCCACCATGTATCCGGTACCCGCGAATGCAGCAATCGTGCACCTAGGGTTTTAGGGTTTATTTGTTAACATCGCCTTTACGTAAAACTCGTGTGTGCGAGACAGCGAGAGGCCGACTGCGTGTGTGCGCCTCTTCTCTTCGTATATGTACTCCACCGTTTGTCTGGTGTCCAAAAAATTATAATAACTACTAGCAATGTGCCAATGCATTGCCACACGATCAAAGTAGATTAATACATATTCACCGATTTCATAGAAAAAAAGTCTAGTTTTGAAATACGTATATCACTAAAAATATGTTATGTTTCAATCAAAATATATTCCTTTGGCGGTTTTGATGAGATAAGGGAGGAATGTTGTTGGTTTCAAGATTCGAGAAGTGGTATATGTCTAATTTCTACTCTTACTAGCAAGGTGCCCGTGCGTTGCACGGAACATCAAGATCTCGTGGGAGAAAAGGATGAATGAGGGAAGGCCTTATCTGCAAATGTGGTGAAGAGTGCGGGTAAATTGCCATATTTTCCTTCCTATCCGTCAGATATAAATCAGATGACCTACATTGCAGGATGGCAGGCCCACCATCATCACCAACTCTATTTTTTATCCTTACTCTTATAAAAAGCATTGTCGGTGATGATCGTGTGCCTGCCATCACAAGAATATAGGCCGTCCGATCTATATCGACGGATAGAAGGAAACTATAACAATTTTGCAAAAGATACCCACACCCTCTCCACATTTGCAAATAAGGCCTTCCTCGCTCATCCTTTTCCCCACAAGATAAACTATTCATACAAATGCATCTTGATGTTTCATAGCGCATGGGCATCTTGCTAGTTGTTGCAAAAATCCCATGTGTGTGTGAGAGAGAGGGAGAGTGGAGGAGGACGGAGTGCATGTGTGACAAAGACACAAGGAGTGTGTGTGCGATAGGTATCAGCTTAAAATGAGTCGATAGTGTGTGTGTGCACGATCGACAGGGCGTGTCTCAAGAAGGGAAGAAAAATCTACATAGATACAAGGAGCGGGAGAGAGACATGTATGCGATAGTGGAAGCACGAGTCTGCGGGTGTATAAACCTATCTAGAGGCTAGCTAGTCGATAAATGTTTGTGAGAGAAATACGAGTCGGGGTGCGAAAGCTAGAATTTTGTGTGTGTGAGAGAGACGATAGTCGGGAAGGGGAGTGGAAGCAGGAGTTGTGTGTGTGTGTCTATGTGTGTGAGAGAGAGAGGGGGGGGGGGGTTGTCTGATCGGTAAACAAATGAATAATGTCAGTCTGGGATGGAGACGAAAAGGAGACCGCAACAAATGTTGTGTCTACAGGAGAGACAGAGAGAGAGAGAGAGCGAGAGAGAGAGATAGAGTAATTTTAGTGGTATGAGTCATATGTAGAGACATATAGGGTGTGTGAGAGAATCCCATAGAGAGAAAGACAAAGTGAAAGACGAGTGGAGACTGTGTGTGTGGCGGTGAAAAAGTAAGCTTAGGTACCGAGTGATACCAGAGAACAGTAGAGACGTGAGAGATAATGAAAGCTTGTAATGTATAATGATAGGGAGAGTGTGACACTTCTCAAGGGAGACGTCGAGAGACCATGTTTGCGAGGATAGGAGAAACATGAAGTGAGCGTGCAGGTGAGCTGGAGAAAAGAGAGTGATAGCTACCTGAAGGAGCATGCATGCGAGAGAGATGGGCGTGAAAGGAGTGAACAAAAAAGGGATTCAAATATTTGAATTCGAGATGCTGATACATGTAATCCATACTCGAACCAAAATTGATCTATCAAACATGCATACTCATTTGAATTCACGCACATCTATGTTATTTAATATGTAGATATTACTGATCCATACATTTTAGTAGAACATAATTTGGTTTAATTTTTTCGAATTCAACCTTAAGATTTTGAGATCATTGTATTTGTAAATCATATTATACATATAAAGGAGCAGAATTCTTTGTTGTGTTTGAAAGTATATATAAAAAATGATGTATATAGAATGTATTTCCAATTAAAATGGATCCGCTTCGAAAAAATAGTATACAAGCGGGATTGAATTGAGTTGGCACGATGGCGTGCACTCTGCAAAATTTGAATGAAGCGGGGAAAGTCGCGAGAATCACGAAACCAAAATCTACAAGATGGAAATTACTCGCCTATCCACCGCCACGCAAAGCCTATCTGCTGGATTTCAATAGGTTTTGATAGGGGTAGGTTTGTAATTTCACCCAAACGTGACGTAACCGCCTCTCACCCGGATTCATACATGGTGGGCGCCAAAACACAGTGTGCCCTCGGCCGAAATCGACTCCCTCCCCGATTCATATTCATACACGGTGGGCGCCAAAAACAAACTCTCGTGGGAAAATATTCGGTGTATGCGAGATTACCGTCCTATCCCCAACCGACTAATATTGCTGTGATGTAGGAAATTTGAAACGGGGGCTAAGTTTGTAAATTTCCTCGCATTTGAGACAAGCGCGCCCTGAATACATGGTTCCCCCTTCCTCTCTACCTCCCTTTTCCCATTCGTACTCCGTGGGCGCCAAAACACCCTCTCGACCCCACCCTCCTCCGTCCGCCGCCGTCTGCCACCCCATCCACCGCCGTCCTCCTCCACCATGCCAAAGCTGACACACCGACGCCGCCGTCCATTACAAGTGATCGACCTCTCTCATCCACGGCTTCAGACCGGGATCATTGCATCCCGTCCTCTCGCTTCATCCCCGCCGTCGTCCACCTTGCCGGCGCCGCTCCTACGACCGTCTCATCCACTGCGCCCTGCCGCCAGTCTACCCTCCTAGATCTGCTTCCATGCCATCGACAGCCATTGCTACCGCAGCACCGTCAAATTCTCAGCAGATGCATACACTGCACAGCACCAGAGGCGGTACTCTTTCCTATGTGCTCAACTTATTTATCGCAGCAAGAAAATAGATCGCCAATGCTTTACTCTGATTTCTTGTCTTGGTTGCAAAGTTGCCTTTGTCCGGTTTGCACCTTAAGATCCGCCATGGCACACTCAACAATATACTCCCAATGCTTATGGTTTTCCCCTTTTATATTCCACACTAGTTAAATCATAGTAGAATAAATTTCAAAATTGGGTCAGTCGATTTTTCAGAGCTCGCCGGAGTTCGCCGGTGCGAACGAAGGGGCTCGGGTGGTTGTGGGGCCTCGCCGAACGAAGAAAACTCGACGCGGGTGGGGGTTGGGGCGGGGTGGGGCTAGGGGTGGTGGAGGAACACAGGCGGTGGGAGCCGGTGGTCCGGCCGACGGCCCGTGCGGTGTTCTGTATGGGAAGAATCAGAGACGAGGAAGAAGAAGGGTTAGGAGACGTAGGATCTTCATCCAACCGCCTGAAATGGTCGAGAGATAGCTGGGAGTTGCATTCTTAATACGCGCTGGTTCATCATGTGTGGGCACTGCGCAACCAACATTTTATTATCCAATATCTCCTTGCTCTTCTTTACCATGTTCCTCTTCCGTTCTTCTTTAATATGTACTCTCTCCGTTCCTAAATACAAGTCTTTGTATAGATTCCACCATGGACTACATATGGAGCAAAATGAGTGAATCTACACTCTAAAATATATCTGGATGCATCTGTATGTGATCCATAGTGGAAATCTCTACCAAGACTTATATTTTGGAATGGAGGGAGTATGATAGTAGTATAGCATGTTCCTTGTACTGAAGATGAGCAGGGACATTTGTAGTGTAGAGGTCTATACGGTCGGTTGTGATGGACACTTTGAGCCTCTTTGATTCGTTGGATTTTGTAAACATAGGAATAGAATTTGTAGTGACCTACCCACTTTAATCCTATAAGAATAGCAAGGAAATGTGGGGAACTGTGTCGCCTTTGAGAGTTACACTGATATTAATAGTAACGCACCTTCAGTTGAAGAGAACTGGTATCCGAAGCCTTTCTAGCCATACCGGCAGTACTAGCACATATATTCCAGCAAGTTCCACTTTGCTGATTTTACTCTGATGCTTACGGTTTTCCCTGTTATATCTACACTATGATATGTGTAGCTGCTTTGTGTCGCACTAGCAGCAGTCCACTCTTGAAGCTAAACACTGCAATGACTTACAAAATTGGCACCAAGGCATTGAGTGCCATTCTGGATGCAATGAAACTCATACGCTCCCCATCTGTTGATTCTCGTTCAGAATATGATCCTAATGACTATTCTAACCTCGAGGAGTCAAAGGCAGATGGCCTGTCCTGTTCACCCATCAAGGTGCCTGTTCTAATTTGGCAAGGTTTTATTGATTGCGGGTATCTTGCATATGTTGTCTTGCATTTGTTCTACTTTGTTGCATCGCCATCTGCTTAGTTTACTCATCATATATGTCGAGATGCCATGCCCATCCATTATCAATACATATTCCATCTGTCATCATACCATGTTTTACCACTCAAATGTTGTTCTTGTGCATCAAACATCAAAAAGGAAGAGGGTGATTGCCGAACTTGAAGGAGAACCAGCAAAGTCCTTGAAAAACGTGGTGGTGCCGGAGAAATCAGACATCACCCCACTTATATTGGTTGTACAACCAGTGACACAAAATGTAGGACCGACTCCAGCAGACTATACCCATACTTCACTGGCCACACCACTAGCCCCACCACACAGGACTTGCACTCCAGCAAAAGGTATACCGATTCCATTTGCCATAGCACCAGCCGTACCACAGAAAAATCCCACTCCAGCAAAAAGTACAGCAAGTCCACCGGCCGAAGACCTATCCCAACTGCAGAGACGGCCAATTCCTGCAGATTGGAACCCCATTCAGTTTACTCCCAGTTTAAAAGACAATGCTTTCAATGTTGTTAGGGACTACGTGCATATATTCCCATCATGGGATGATTATAGTGAAGACAAACACCATTTTCACATCTTCCTGTCCAACTTACGTGTAACTCCTATTATTCATGGTTATTATTTTCCTATTTTCTGCTGATTGAACACATCAATGATTTACATTACATTGTTGTAACTAGGTGAGGGTCAATCTGGATAGTCATGACGAGCAAAGCTTGCTTGTGCTTTTCAAGGAAGCGTTGAAGCAGTATCAGTGTTACCTGAGGAAATCACACTTTGATGGCAAGTCTATAAATGAATTTTCGGTGAAGTCTCCTATGCTAAATTTAGAAGACATTGAATGGAAAAACCTTATTATACACTGGTCTCGTTCCCAGGATGAGGTACTACCTATGAATCACATGACAATTTGAACTTCTACTTTTCCGCATGTGCCTTACGGATCTTTTTTGCAGGAAATCTGCTCGAAGAAGAATTCCGGTTTGAAAAGAACGACAGGATATCGCAAATATGCTGCCCGCTGCTTTGCTCTTGTTAGTACCTATTGTCCTGTATCACTGTACTTGCATACATACTTGGTTCATTATGTGACAGCAGTATGCATGATAGCTTGCTTATCAATTGTTCGCTCCAAATTATCTGATCTATACGAATGTTTACATTAGTGTAGAATATATCCAATGCCAATGATTTTTTTAGCTCTGCATTTTTCTTGTAAGTACATGCTGTCCTTTATCGGTGTACTTATAATGACAGGTAGTTGTTCATGTACCATCACTCTGCAACTTATTTTCCTTTGCCCTCCATTTTCTACACATCAGATCTATATTTACTCTTACCATAAGGTCGATACTGAAGAAGTTTAGCTATGCATTGCTCTTGGCTGTACCTTTTGCCTGTATCGTTGCACTTACATTTATAGCTACTTGGTTATGTAGCATCACTCTTCATATTATCTTAAATATTCTCCATTTTTTCGTATATTATCACATCTATATTTACTCTTAACAAAATGTAGAATAAAGGAAATGCTTATGAAGAAGATTCTGTGGTAAACTTCTTGAATTGCCCCCCCCATCAGCACAGACAAGGCCTTTAAAGAGCCTGTCTTCACCAATAATGTAAGTTTGTCCTTCTCAAGCCTTCAAACTTTGTTGTATATATTTGGTTAGGCATGACTGCAACAGCTGTTTATTTTTGGTGTTTGCATCAAATTGCATGTTTAAAGTTTATTACGTAGTTCATAAACAAAAGTTTGTCCTTCTCAATTTAAGTTTCCAGTTGTACAACCAAGTTCCTTCTTCATACCATGTAAATTAAACTATACATAGCAAGTGATCTTCTTTTGCTTTGCATGTATGCTACATTCTTCATCCATAATCCGGTGGTGTGGTGAACCTACCCACTGACACAATGTCATATTCTACAATGTCTTAACTATGAACAATGTCATATCATTCTACTATTATTTAAACCGTTTCTTTATTTGCCAATCTGAAATGGGATAAATTGAAACACACTAACCATTGATACTTATGAGTTCTTGATCTATAATCCGGTGGTGTCGTGAAGCTGCCAACTCCTTCACAATGTCATTTCTGCCATGTCTTGACTGAACAATACCATATTGTGTTAATGCAATTTTAAACCGTGTCACTTTATTAAATCGAGAAGAAATGTGATGAATTATCAACACTAATACTTTTATGTGCAAAACCTGTCATCTGTCTCGCTTGTTTATCTTTTAGAGTGAGGAAGATATAAGTGTTGAACAAGCTTAGATCTCATCATCTTGCTCGGTGCTTGCTTGCTGCAGCTCCCAATGAGGCTAACCTTTCTTGAACTCTATTGAAGTCTTTGTCGGTTTTGTATATTATTTTGTCAGTGTGTTTATTTGCATTGGTGGCGATCTTTGATGCCCAGTGTATGTAATCTGCTGTCTGCTTGTGCTTTATTATCATAGTGGCAAATTTTGATGCCCAGTGGATGTAATATGCCTTAATTTCTTTATTGTATAGTCTAGGTTTTTTCTTATTCACGATGCTGCAGTTATTTTACTGTATATATATCCTGTCTTTGTAGTAAACCGACCAAACCATAAAATTATGGTACATAATCGGGCCGTCATGCAATCATGGCGTATGATCCGCGTCATGGGCCCCGTCATCTTGGTCCGTTAAAAGGCCAAAAGTAAACTGGCCCCCTAGTAGATTCGGGCCTTTAATAGGCCGAGTAACCCCCGTCCCTCTTTTCGCAAGAAAACTCAATAGGCTTTTAGGAGGCTGAGAAGTAGGTTGGGCCTGAAACATGCCGAACAGCTCACGGGCCGGCAGCAGCCTGAAATGGACCCCGGCCGATGATTGTGCGAATCAAATCATGGGCTTTTAACAGGCCAAAATTGTCTCGGTCCTTGTTTGGCCTAATCAGATATCGGCTGCGAGCAGGCCGGATGCAAACCGGGCCGTAGTTAGGCCCAACTATATGACGGGCTTTTAACAGGCCGAAATTAATATAGGGCCGAAATGTTAAACGGGCCCTTAACAGGCCAAAACTAATATCAGGCCGAATTACTAAATGGGCCTTTAGCAAGTGGGCCCAAAAGCATAGCGGCAGTTGACGGGCCGAATCTGATATGGGCCATAATTGAGCCCAAAGCCTCTTAAAGGGCCGGAACTCATCTGGGCCGTAATTTGGGCCAGAACATAGTAGGCTTTTAACGGGCCGGATCTCATATGGGCCATTATTAGGCCCAGAACATGGCAATTCATTAATGGACCGGATCAAATATGGGCCGACATTTGGCCCAAAACATGGCAGCCAGTTAATGGGCCGGCCTAGTAGGGTCCTCAAAATCTTGTGGGCCTACAGCTGGGACGGCCCATTAATGTCGGCGAAATCTCGTGGGCCTTTAGCTAGGCCGGCCCATTATGATCCGCAAGAATCTTGTGGGTCTTTACCTGGGCCAGCCCATTATGGCACACCAAAATCTTGTGGGCCTTTACCTGGGCCGGCCCATTATGGCCCGCAAAATCTTCTGGGCCTTTAGCTGGGCCGGCCCATTATGGTCCGCAAAATCTTGTGGGCCTTTAGCTGGGCCTGCCCATTATAGTCCGCAAAATCTTGTGGGCCTTTAGTTGGGCCGGCCCATTTAAACTTGATGGGCCGTGCCACGTGTCAACGTATCATAGGCGCCTATACATCCAATTAGTGGATGACATCTGTCCCAACGATGAGCCGACACGTGTTTCCTCCAGCCAATGATGATTTTACACATGGAAAATCCCCATTAGTCGGGGCTGTTAACGGGTTATCGGATCCAAAACTCGACCCGATTATTTAACGGTGTTCTGTTATGGTGGATGCCACGTGTTGGTCACCCTTGATGAAAGCACTTATGTGACGTGCGATTTATCATCATGGAAGTGGACACTTCTGTGATGATAATTTTGGTAATGTCATGGAACACTTCTATGACAGCACATGTATGACTATCTTGATTCTGTCATAAAATCGTCATGGATGTACATGCATGACAAAAAAAGCGACCTACTATGACAAACACGTATCATCACGGAAGTGTATTTTTCTATAGTGCTTCCTTTCCCCCACCTACTCCAACTAGGAAAAAGAAGGAGTCCTACTCCCGGTGGGAGTAGGACTCCTCCCTGGCGCGCCCTCCTCCTGGCCGGCCGCCCCCCCTAGTCCTTTATATACGGGGGCAATGGGGCACCTCTAGACACAACAATTGATCAATTGATCTCTTAGCCATGTGTGGTGCCCCCCTCCACCATATTCCACCTCGATAATATCATAGTGCTGCTTAGGCGAAGCTCTGCGTTGGTAGCATCATCGACACCATCATAACGCCGTCGTGCTGACGGAACTCTCCCGCAAAGCTCTACTGGATCGGAGTTCATGGGACGTCATCGAGCTGAATGTGTGCTGAACTTGGAGGTGTCGTACGTTCGGTACTTGATCGGTCGGATCATGAAGACGTACGACTACATCAACCGCGTTGTGCTAACGCTTCCGTTTTCGGTCTACGAGGGTACGTGGACAACACTCTCCCCAATCATTGCTATGCATCACCATGATCTTGTGTGTGCGTAGGAATTTTTTTGAAATTACTATGTTCCCCAATAGGATCCATGTATGAGAACAAAGTGTGGACTTTGGTGGACTTGCCCGATGATCGGCAAGCCATAGAAAATAAATGGATTTTTAGGAAGAAGACCGACGCAGACGGTAATGTTACTGTTTACAAAGCTCGACTTGTTGCGGAAGGTTTTCTACAAGTTCAAGGAGTTGACTACGATGAGACTTTCTCACTCGTAGCGATGCATAAGTCTGTCCGAATCATGTTAGCAATTGCTGCATTTTATGATTATGAAATTTGGCAAATGGATGTCAAAACTGCATTCGTGAATGGATTTCTTGAAGAAGAGTTGTATATGATGCAACCAGAAGGTTTTGTCGACCCAAAAGGTGCTAACAAAGTGTGCAAGCTCCAGCGATCCATTTATGGACTGGTGCAAGCCTCTCGGAGTTGGAATAAATGCTTTGATAGTGTGATCAAAGCATATGGTTTTATACAGACTTTTGGAGAAGCCTGTATTTACAGAAAGTGAGTGGGAGCTCTGTAGCATTTCTAATATTATATGTGGATGACATATTGTTGATTGGAAATGATATAGAATTTCTGGATAGCATAAAGGGATACCTGAATAAGATTTTTTCTATGAAACACCTCGGAGAAACTGCTTACATATTGGGCATCAAGATCTATAAAGATAGATCAAGATGCTTAATTGGACTTTCATAAAGCACATACCTTGATAAAGTTTTGAAGAAGTTCAAAATGGTTCAGTCTAAGAAAGGGTTCTTGCCTGTTTTACAAGGTGTGAAGTTGAGTCAGACTCAATGCCCGACCACTGCAAAAGATAGAGAGAAAATGAAAGTCATTCCCTATGCTTCAGCCATAGGTTCTATCATGTATGCAATGCTATGTCCCAGACCATATGTGCCTTGCTATAAGCATAGCAGGGAGGTACCAAAGTAATCCCGGAGTGGAGCACTGGACACCAGTCAAGAACATCTTGAAATACCTGAAAAGGACTAAGAATATGTTTCTTGTTTAGGGAGGTGAAAAAGAGCTCATCGTAAACGATTACGTTGATGCAAGCTTTGACACTGATCCGAATGACTCTAAGTCGCAAACCGGATACATATTTTTATTGAATGGGCGAGCCGTCAGTTAGTGCAGTTCCAAGTAGAGTGTCATGGCGGGATCTACGTGTGAAGTGGAGTACATTGCTGCTTCGGAAGCAACAAATGAAGGAGTTTGGATGAAGGAGTTCATATCCGATATTGTCGTAATACCTAGTGCATCGGGTCCAATGAAATTCTTTTGTGACAATACTAGTGCAATTGCCTTGGCAAAGAAATCCAGATTTCACAAGAGAACCAAGCACATCAAGAGATGCTTCAATTCCATCCATCATCAACTGTCGGAGGGGGACATAGAAATTTGCAAGATACATACGGATCTGAATGTTGCAGACCCATTGACTAAGCCTCTTCCACGAGCAAAACATGATCATCACCAAAGCTCCATGGGTGTTAGAATCATTACTATGTAATCTAGATCACTGACTCTAGTGCAAGTGGGAGACTGAAGGAAATATGCCCTAGAGGCAATAATAAAGTTATTATTTATTTCCTTAATTCATGATAAATGTTTATTATTCATGCTAGAATTGTATTAACCGGAAACTTAGTACATGCGTGAATACATAGACAAAACATATAGTCCCTAGTATGCCTCTACTTGACTAGCTTGTTAATCAAAGATGGTTATGTTTCCTAACCATAGACATATGTTGTCATTTGATAAACGGGATCACATCATTAGGAGAATGATGTGATGGACATGACCCATCCGTTAGCTTAGCATTATGATCGTTCCAGTTTCATTGCTACTGCTTTCTGCATGACTTATACAAGTTCCTCGGACTATGTGATTATGCAACTCCTGAATACCGAAGGAACACTTTGTGTGCTACCAAACATCACAACGTAAAAGGGTGATTATAAAGGTGCTCTACAGGTGTCTCCGAAGGTGTTTGTTGGGTTGGCATAGATGGAGATTAGGATTTGCCACTCCGTGTTTCGGAGAGGTATCTCTGGGCACTCTCGGTAATACTCATCACTATAAGCCTTGCAAGCATTGTGACTAATGAGTTAGTTGCAGGATGAAGTATTACGGAACGAGTAAATAGACTTGCCGGTAACGAGATCGAACTAGGTATGATGATACCGACGATCGAATCTCGGGCAAGTAACATACCGATGACAAAGGAAACAACGTTTGTTGTTATGCAGTTTGACCGATAAAATCTTCATAGAATATGTAGGAACCAATATGAGCATCCAGGTTCTGCTATTGGTTATTGACCGGAGACCTGTCTCGGTCATGTCTACATAGTTCTCGAACCCATAGGGTCCGCACGCTTAACGTTCGATGACGATTGGTATTATGAGTTTATGTGATTTTATGTACCGAAGGTTGTTTGGAGTCACGGATGTGATCATGGACATAAATAGGAGTCTCGAAATGGTTGAGACATAAAGATTGATATATTGGAAGGCTATGTTCGGACACCGGAAGTGTTCCGGAGAAGTTTCGGATAAAACCGGAGTACCGGAGGGTTACCGGAACACCCCGGGGGATTAATGGGCCTTAGTGGGTGAGGGAGTCCTGGATTAGGGGGTCCTCGGACAGCCGGACTATATACTTTGGCCGGACTGTTGGACTATGAAGATACAAGATTGAAGACTTCGTCCTGTGTCCGGGTGGGACTCTCCTTTGCGTGGAAGGCAAGCTTTGTAATTCGGATATGTAGATTTCATTCTCTGTAACCGACTCTGTGTAACCCTAGCCCCCTCCGGTCTCTATATAAACCTGAGGGTTTAGTCCGTAGGACAAGAACAATCATAATCATAGGCTAGCTTCTAGGGTTTAGCCTCTACGATCTCGTGGTAGATGAACTCTTGTAATACTCATATCATCAAGATCAATCAAGCAGGAAGTTGGGTCGTACCTCCATCGAAGGGCCTGAAACTGGGTAAACATTGTGTCCCCTGCCTCCTATTACCATTAGCCTTAGACACACAGTTCGGGACCCCCTACCGGAGATCCATGGTTTTGACACCGACATTGGTGCTTTCATTGAGAGTTCCACTGTGTCGCCACGATAAGGCTTGATGTCTCCTTCAATCATCTGCAATGATGCGATCCAGGGTGAGGTTTTCCTCCCCGGACTGATCTTCTTATTCGGCGGCTTCGTATTGCGGGCCAACTCGCTTGGCCATCTGGAGCAGATCGACAGCTACGCCCCTGGCCATCAAGTCAGGTTTGGAAACTTGAACTACACTGCCGACATCCGTGGAGACTTGATCTTCGATAGATTTGAGCCCATGTCAGGTGCGCCGAACTGCCATGACGAGCATGACTTATATCTACCATCGGACGGTGTTCGGGATATCACACCTGCGGTTGCCCCGGCCATTAATCTGGAGCAGATCGTGCCATCCGAGGACGGGTGGATAGACCCCGCCCCGGAGACCGCACACTCATCGGCGATAGAGCCGAACAAAGACTTCGCCTCCAAAGAGGTCTGTGTCACCGGACCCTCGGACTCATCTCTGATCATAGGCTCCGAACCGCGCACGTACGTGCCTGTCGAATCCGATTGGGCACCGATCATGGGGTTTACCTCCGCGGATATCTTTTAGCACTTGCCTTTGGGCGACGTGCTAAATTCATTGAGGTCTCTCACTCTGTCAGGGGACTCCTGGCCGAACTACGTCCGGCTTGAGTGGGAAGCGGATGACGAAGAAATTCGTTCCCCACCCACCACCCACTTAATAGCCACTGTCGATGACTTAACCAACATGCTTGACTTCGACTCCGAAGACATCGACGGTATGGACGACGATGCAGGAGAAGAACAGGAACCACCGCCCACAGGGCACTGGACAGCCACCTCATCATATGATATATACATGGTGGACACGCCCAAACAAGGCGATGGCGATGAGGCAACGGAGGATAATCCCTCTGAGAAGCAATCTAAGCACCAATGTCATAGGCACCGCTCTAAGCTCCGCCATAGCGAAAATAGCGATACCGGTACAAGAGATGATAGCAATCCGGATGGTGCCGAAGACGAAAACAATCCCGCCCAGCCAGGCTTCGAGCAGGCCGAACGGGAGGACGAACAAGCTAGCCCTAAGGAACAAGCAACAGATGGAGAATCAGAGGATGACAATTACATGCCCCTCTCCGAAGACGAAGTGAGCCTTGGCGACGAAGAATTCATCATGCCTGAGGATCCCGTCGAGCAGGAACGCTTCAAGCGCCGGCTTATGGCCACTGCAAAAAGCCTGAAGAAAAAGCAACAACAGCTTCAAGCTGATCAAGATCTGCTAACTGATATATGGACTAAGGTCCTGGCAGCCAAGGAATACGGACTCGAGCGCCTGTCCAAAAGTAACCCAAAGCGCAGGTTGCTACCTCAACTAGAGGAGGAGGCATTAAAGCCCACACTACCAGCGCATGATGCGGCTGACCGACCACCTCGTGGCCGAGACAAAGTGGCATATCAGCCCGAACACCAGCCCGCACCCCGTCGCCAATCAAACAAAAACACTAAGGCCCGGGGCTACACGCAGGACCTGCAAGACGTATTGGAAAACAAAGCAGGACAGTCAAGATCGATCTACGGATCACGGGGGCACGCCACAACGCGTGACGATGACCGTCACACCGGACATACTAAAAACAAGTCCGGTCGGGCCGAATACAACAGACCAGACTCATTTGAACTGCGTCATGATGTAGCCCGGCATAGAGGCGCCGCACACCCCCTATGCTTAACCGATGAAGTAATGGATCATGAATTCCCAGAAGGATTTAAACCCGTGAACATTGAATCATATGATGGTACAATAGACCCCGTGGTATGGATTGAAGATTTCCTTCTCCATATTCACATGGCCCGTGGCGATGATCTACATGCCATCAAGTACCTCCCACTTAAGCTCAAAGGACCGGTGGCTGAATAGCTTGCCGACAAACTCCATTGGCGGTCGAGAGAACCTGGAAGACACATTCCTTGACAACTTCCAAGGCACTTATGTGCGACCACTGGACGCTGATGACTTAAGTCACATAACCCAATGATACGTCTCTGTCGTATCTATAATTTTTTATTGTTCCATGCCAATATTCTTCAACTTTCATATACTTTTGGCAACTTTTTATACTATTTTTGGGACTAAGTGCCCACTGCCAGTTCCTGTCTGTTGCATGTTTTTTGTTACGCAAAAACCCAATATCAAACGGAGTCCAAACGGGATAAAAACAGACAGAGAATTATTTTGGAATATTTGTGATTTTTGGGAGGAAGAATAAACGGGAAACGGTGCCCGGGGTGGCCACGAGACAGGGGGCGCGCCCTCCCCCCTGGGCGCGCCCTGGGCTCTCGTGGGCCACCCATAAGGCGGTTGACACTCTTCTTTTGGCATAAGAAAGCTAATTTTACGAGAAAAATCTGGGCGAAAGATTCACCCCAATCGGAGTTATGGATCTCCGGATATTTAAGAAACGGTGAAGGGGTAGAATCTGAGAACGCAGAAATAGAGAGATAGATCCAATCTCGGATGGGCTCTCGCCCCTCCCACGCCATGGGAGCCAAGGGCTAGAGGGGAAACCCTTCTCCCATCTAGGGAGAAGGCCAAGGAAGAAGAAGAAGAAGGGGGGCTCTCTCCCCCTTGCTTCCGGTGGCGCCGGAACGCCGCCGGGGGCCATCATCATCACCACGATCTTCATCAACACCTCCATCATCTTCACCAACATCTCCATCACCTTCCCCCTTCTATCTACAGCGGTCCACTCTCCCGCAACCCGTTGTACCCTCTACTTGAACATGGTGCTTTATGCTTCATATTATTTTCCAATTATGTGTTGCCATCCTATGATGTCAGAGTAGATTTTCGTTGTCCTATTGGTGGTTGATGAAATTGCTATGATTGATTTAATTTGCTTGTGGTTATGTTGCTGTCCTTTGGTGCCCATCATCATATGAGCGCACGCGTGGATCACACCATAGGGTTAGTTGTATGTTGATAGGACTATGTATTGGAGGGCTAGAGTGAAGCTTCAACCTAGCATAGAAATTGATGCATACGGGATTGAAGGGGGACCAATATATCTTAATGCTATGGTTGGGTTTTACCTTAATGAACGTTAGTAGTTGCGGATGCTTGCTAATAGTTCCAATCATAAGTGCATAGAATTCCAAGTCAGGGATGACATGCTAGCAGTGGCCTCTCCCACGTAAAACTTGCTATCGGTCTAGTAAAGTAGTTAATTGCTTAGGGACAATTCCACAACTCCTACGACCACTTTTCCACACTCGCTATATTTACTTTATTGCATCTTTATCTAAACAGCCCCTACTTTTTGTTTATGTTCTCTTTATTATCTTGCAAACCTATCCTTTCACACCTACAAAGTACTTCTAGTTTCATACTTGTTCTAGGTAAAGTGAACGTCAAGCATGAGTAGAGTTGTATCAGTGGCCGATAGGACTTGCGAGAGTATTTGTTCCACCTTTAGCTCCTCGTTGGGTTCGACACTCTTACTTATCAAAAGAGGCTACAACTATCCCG
This sequence comes from Aegilops speltoides, assembly GCA_021437245.1. Classification (NCBI taxonomy): domain Eukaryota; kingdom Viridiplantae; phylum Streptophyta; class Magnoliopsida; order Poales; family Poaceae; genus Aegilops; species Aegilops speltoides. The sequence goes on along the minus strand of CM038145.1, from coordinate 440,088,934 downwards.
TATACTTGCGGGTCATCAAGACCTTTTTCTGGCGCCGTTGCCGGGGAGTCATAGCGTGGGGTGAATATTCTCGTGTGTGCTTGTTTGCTTTATCACTAAGTAATTTTTATTTGTTGTTCTTAGTTGTTTTCTATCTTTAGCTATGGGTAGGAAACACAAAATACCAAAAAAATTAGTTGTACCTACTGAACCAATGGTTGAAGAACCACTCAAAATCTATCACACTCCTGAAGCTTTTTACTTGGATCAAAACCTTTGTGCTCATGCTGAAACCCCCACTAGTTTAGTTGAGGGCAAATCTTTAAATGAGCATGCTTGTTTTGTGCGACATCGTATATCTGAAAAAGGGAAACTATTATGGGATCAAATTCAATGTTTGCAATGCTATGCTTGGAATTTATGTGAAATATATGAGTTTACTTGTTGTTCTGAAGACCCTAAGAAACACCTACCCTATCAATGCTTGTTTAGTGATAATGGAATCGTATCTTCGTATGCTAAGGGTGTTTACAATTACTATGATGTTCAACAAATTGAAGAATATGTTGCTTTTAAAGGTGCTTATGAGATTGCCTCTTTGATTGAAAAGTATGATGCTACTCTTTACAAATCTGAAAATTTTGCCGTATTTCAATATTGTTATGATAATTATGCTTCTAATGCCTATGTTAAACCATATATTGAGGACTTCTCCGCTGTCCAAGAAGAGATTAATATTTTGCAGGATGCTATGGAAGAAGAAATTGATGAAACTGTGAGCTCATTGGATGAAAAAGATGATGAGGAGAGCGAAGATCAAAAGGAGGAAAAGCGGATTAGCTACCCGTGCCCACCTTCTAATGAGAGTAACCCTCCAACTCATACATTATTTAATTCCCCTTCATGCTTACTGAAGGATGATTGCTATGATCCCTTGAATTTGTTTAAAATATCCCTTTTTGATGATGCTTGCTATGCTTGTGGCCAAGATGCCAATATGAAATATGCTTATGGAGATGAACTTGATATAGTTCCTTATGTTAAACATGAAATTGTTGCTATTGCACCCACACATGATAGTCCTATTATCTTTTTGAATTCTCCAAACTACACTATATCGGAGAAGTTTGTGCTTATTAAGGATTATATTGATGGGTTGCCTTTTACCGTTGCACATGATGATTTTGATAGATATAATATGCATGTGCTTGCTGCTCCTACTTGCAATTATTATGAGAGAGGAACTACATCTCCGCCTCTTTATGTTTCCAACACGATAGAATTGCAAGAAATTGTTTATACTATGCATTGGACTTTACTTGGTGTGCATGAATTGTTCTTTTATGACATGCCGATGCATAGGAAGAGAGTTAGACTTCGTCATTGCTTGATATATGTTACTTTGTGCTCACTACTAAATTACAAATCATTGTTAATTAAAATTGGCTTTGATATACCTAGGGATCCGGGTGGATTCATTACTTGAGCACTAAATGCCTAGCTTAATGGCTTTAAAGAAAGCGCTGCCAGGGAGACAACCCGGAAGTTTTAGAGAGTCATTTATTTCTGTTGAGTGCTTTTATATAGTTTGAAAACAAAAAAAAATAAAGAGGAGAACCTAAAAACTTTTCAAAAAGGAAAGTGAAAGTGAGAAAGACAAGCATTGTTGAAGTGGGAGCTAGCCTTGAACTTTGTTCATGCTCACGGAAACTTTGTGAATCTTGATTACAGAAACTTTTCAACAAAAATAATTATCCCCTTGTATAATTCCATTGTATTATAAAAATAATGTGCCAAGGTTTGCCTTTAGGATGTTTACAATGCTTGTTGGTTTGTACGGTGCAGGACAGAAACTTTGGCTGTAGTGCGCGATTTTACATTTTTAAATGTAACGTCAATTGGTTATTATTCTTTTTGCACTATCTTTCTATACAACTTGTTTATTTTTCCTAATTTTGGTACAATTTTTGGGGTCCATAAGTATTGTGGTTGTTCAGCTTGCTACAGACTATTCTGTTTTTGACATATTTTGTTTTTGATGCATAGTTTGCTTGTTTTGTTGAATCTATCAATTTATATCACTGGATTAAGCCATGGAAAAGCTATATTATAGTAGAAACAATGCAAAAAAATATATGAATTGGTTTGATACAGTACTTAGAGTGGTGATTTGCTTTATTATACTAACAGATCTTACCGAGTTTTCTGTTGAAGTTTTGTGTGGATGTAGTGTCTAATCGAGGATGTCTCGATATTAGGAAAAGGAAGAGAGGCAAGAGCTCAAGCTTGGGGATGCCCGAGGCACCCCAAGTAAATATTCAAGGAGACTCAAGCGTCTAAGCTTGGGGATGCCCCGGAAGGCATCCCCTCTTTCTTCAACAAGTATCGGTATGTTTTCGAATTCGTTTCGTTCATGCATTATGTGCAAGTCTTGGAGCATCTTTTGCATTTAGTTTTCACTTTTCTTTTATGCACCATGCTGGTATGAGATAGTCCTTGGTTGATTTATAGAATGCTCATTGCACTTCACTTAAATCTTTTGAGTGTGGCTTTATAGAATGCTTCATGTGCTTCACTTATATCATTTGAAGTTTGGATTGCCTGTTTCTCTTCACATAGAAAACCGCCATTTGTAGAATGCTCTTTTGCTTCACTTATATTTGTTAGAGCGTGGGCATATCTTTTGTTGAAAGAATTAAACTCTCTTGCTTCACTTATATCTATTTAGAGAGATGACATGAATTGGTCATTCACATGTTTAGTCATAAAATCCTACGTAAACTTGTAGATCACTGAATATGACATGTTTGATTCATTGCAATAGTTTTGCGATATAAAGGTGGTGATATTAGAGTCGTGCTAGTTGAGTAATTGTGAAATTGAGAAATACTTGTGTTGAGGTTTGCAAGTCCCGTAGCATGCACATATGGTGAACCTTTATGTAACGAAGTTGGAGCATGAGGTGCTCTTTGATTGCTTTCCTTATGAGTGGCAGTCGGGGATGAGCGATGGTCTTTTCCTACGAATCTATCCCTCTAGGGGCATGCATAGTAGTACTTTGCTTCGAGGGCTAAGTAGACTTTTGCAATAACTATATGAGTTCTTTATGACTAATGTGAGTCCATGGATATACGCACACTCACCCTTCCACTTTGCTAGCCTCTATTGTGCTGTGCAACTTTCGCAGGTATCATGAACCCATTATTTACCTTCCTCAAAACAGCCACCATACCTACCTATTATGGCATTCCCATAGCCATTCCGAAATATATTGCCATGCAACTTCCATCATCATCATATACATGACTTGAGCATTCATTGTCATATTGCTTTGCATGATCATAAGATAGCTAGCATGATGTTTTCATGGCTTGTCCGTTTTTTGATGTCATTGTTATGCTAGATCATTGCACATCCCGGTACACCACTGGAAGCATTCATATAGAGTCATATCTTTGTTCTAGATATTGAGTTGTAAGTAAATAAAAGTGTGATGATCATCATTATTAGAGCATTGCCCAGTGAGGAAAGGATGATGGAGACTATGATTTCCCCACAAGTCGGGATGAGACTCCGGACTTTATGAAAAATAAAAGAGGCCAAAGAAGCCCAAATAAAAAAAAGAGGCCAAAGAAGCCCACCAAAAAAAAGGAGAAAAAAAAGAAAAAAGGAAAATAAAAAAATGAGAGAAAAAGAGAGAAGGGGCAATGTTACTATCTTTTTACCACACTTGTGCTTCAGAGTAGCAACATGTTCTTCATAGAGAGAGCCTCCTATGCTTTCACTTTCATATACTAGTGGGAATTTTCATTATAGAACTTGACTTGTATATTCCGATGATGGGCTTCCTCAAACGCCCGAGGTCTTCATGAGCAAGCAAGTTGGATGCACACCCACTTAGTTTCCAATTTGAGCTTTCATACACTTACAGCTCTTAGTGCATCCGTTGCATGGCAATCCCTACTCACTCACATTGATATCTATTGATGGGCATCTCCATAGCCCGTTGATACGCCTAGTTGATGTGAGACTATCTTCTCCCTTTTTGTCCTCACAACCACTACCATATACCACCATAGTGCTATGTCCATGGCTTGCGCTCATGTATTGCGTAAGAGTTGAAAAAGCTGAAGCGCGTTAAAAAGTATGAACCAATTGCTTGGCTCATCATCGGGGTTGTGCATGATTTGAATGCTTTGTGTGACGAAGATGGAGCATAGCCAGACTATATGATTTTGTTGGGATGAGCTTTCTTTGGCTATGTTATTTCGATAAGACTTAATTGCTTGGTTGGTATGCTTGAAGTATTGTTGTTTTCATGTCAAATGATAGACTATTGCTTTGAATCACTCATATCTTAATATTCATGCCATGATTAGACACATGATCAAGATTATGCTAGGTAGCATTCCACATCAAAAATTATCTTTTTATCATTTACCTACTCGAGGACGAGCAGAAATTAAGCTTGGGGATGCTGATACATCTCCATCGTATCTATAATTTTTGATTGTTCCATGCCAATATTATCCAACTTTCATATACTTTTGGCAACTTTTTATACTATTTTTGGGACTAACATATTGATCCGATTGCCAAAGTGCAGTTCTGTTTGTTGCATGTTTTATGTTTCAGAGAAAACCCATATCAAGCGGAGTCCAAGCGGGATAAAAACGGACGGAGAATTTTTTTGGAATATTTATGATTTTTGGGAAGTAAAATCAACGCGAGACGGTGCCCGAGGGGGGCAGGAGATAGGGGCGCACCCCAGGGAGGCAGGTGCACCCTTCTTTTTCAGCAAGAAAGCTAATATTACGAGAAAAATTTGGGCGAAAGATTCACCCCAATCGGAGTTACGGATCTCCAGATTTAAAAGAAACGGTGAAGGGGTAGAATCTGAGAATGCAGAAACAGAGAGATAGATCCAATCTCGTAGGGGCTCTCGCCCCTCCCACGCCATGGGAGCCAAGGACCAGAGGGGAAACCCTTCTCCCATCTAGGGAGGAGGTCAAGGAAGAAGAATAAGAAGGGGGGCTCTCTCCCCCTTGCTTCCGGTGGCGTCGGAGCGCTGCCGAGGGCCATCATCATCACTGCGATCTTCACCAACACCTCCATCATCTTCACCAACATCTCCATCACCTTCCCCCATCTATATTCAGCGGTCCACTCTCTCGCAACCCGCTGTACCCTCTACTTGAACATGGTGCTTTATCCTTCATATTATTATCCAATGATGTGTTGACATCCTATGATGTCTGAGTAGATTTTCGTTGTCCTATCGGTGATTGATGAATTGCTATGATTGGTTTGAGTTGCATGTTTTATTATTGGTGCTGTCCTGTAGTGCCCTCCGTTTTGTGCAAGCGTGAGGGATTCCCGCTGTAGGGTGTTGCAATGCGTTCATGATTAAGCTTATAGTGGGTTGCGTGAGTGGTGAAACACAAACCGAGTAAGGGATTGTTGCGTATGGGATAAAGGGACTTGATACTTTAATGCTATGGTTGGGTTTTACCTTAATGAATCTTTAGTAGTTGCGGATGCTTGCTAGAGTTCCAATCATAAGTGCATATGATCCAAGTAGAGAAAGTATGTTAGCTTATGCATCTCCCTCAAATAGAATTGCAATAGTGATTACCGGTCTAGTAACATAGTCAGCGAGTCATATCTTTGTTCGAGAGTTGTAATATTGAGTTGTAAGTAAATAAAAGTGTGATGATCATCATTATTAGAGCATTGCCCTAGTGAGGAAAGGATGAAGGAGACTATGATTCCCCCACAAGTCGGGATGAGACTCCGGACTTTATGAAAAATAAAAGAGGCCAAAGAAGCCCAAATAAAAAAAGAGGCCAAAGAAGCCCACCAAAAAGAAAGAAATAAAAAAATAAAAAAAATGAACAATAAAAAGAAAAAAATGAGAGAAAAAGAGAGAAGGGGCAATGTTACTATCCTTTTACCACACGTGTGCTTTAGAGTAGCACCATGTTCTTCATAAAGAGGGCCTCCTATGCTTTCACTTTCATATACTAGTGGGAATTTTCATTATAGAACTTGACTTGTATATTCCGATGATGGGCTTCCTCAAATGCCCGAGGTCTTCATGAGCAAGCAAGTTGGATGCACACCCACTTAGTTTCCAGTTTGAGCTTTCATACACTTATAGCTCTTAGTGCATCCATTGCATGGCAATCCCTACTCACTCACATTGATATCTATTGATGGGCATCTCCATAGCCCGTTGATACGCCTAGTTGATGTGAGACTATCTTCTCCCTTTTTGTCCTCACAACCACCACCATATACGACCATAGTGCTATGTCCATGGCTTGCGCTCATGTACTGCGTAAGAGTTGAAAAAGCTGAAGCGCGTTAAAAAGTATAAACCAATTGCTCGGCTCGTCATCGGGGTTGTGCATGATGGGAGCATTTTGTGTGACGAAGATGGAGCATAGCCAGACTATATGATTTTTTAGGGATGAGCTTTCTTTGGCTATGTTATTTCTATAAGACATCATTGCTTGGTTGGTATTCTTGAAGTATTATTGTTTATGTGTCAAATGATAGACTATTGCCTGGAATCACTCGTGTCTTAATATTCATGCCATGATTAGACATACGATCAAGATTATGCTACGTAGCATTCCACATCAAAAATTATAATTTTTATCATTTACCTACTCGAGGACGAGCAGGAATTAAGCTTGGGGATGCTGATACGTCTCCGTCGTATCTATAATTTTGATTGTTCCATGCCAATATTGTTCAACTTTCATATACTTTTGGCAACTTTTTATACTATTTTTGCGACTAAAATATTGATCCAGTGCCCAGTGTCAGTTCCTGTCTGTTGCATGTTTTTTGTTTCGCAGAAACCCAATATCAAACGGAGTCCAAACGGGATAAAAATGGACGAAGAATTATTTTGGAATATTTGTGATTTTTGGGAGGAAGAATCAACGCGAAACGGTGTCCGGGGTGGCCACGAGATAGGGGGGCGCGCCCTCCCCCCTGGGCGTGCTCTGGGCTCTCGTGGGCCACCCGTAAGACGGTTGACGCTCTTCTTTTGGCACAAGAAAGCTAATTTTACGAGAAAAATCTGGGCGAAAGATTCACCCCAATCGAGATTCTGGATCTCCGGATATTTAAGAAAGCAGTGAAGGGGTAGAATGGGAACGCGAAGCAGAGAGATAGATCCAATCTCGGAGGGCTCTCGCCCTCCCGCCATGGGAGCCAAGGACCGAGAGGAAACCCTTCTCCCATCTAGGGAGAAGGCCAAGGAAGACGAAGAAGAAGGGGGGCTCTCTCCCCCTTGCTTCCGGTGGCGCCAGAACACCGCCGGGGGCCATCATCATCACCGCGATCTTCATCAACACCTCCATCATCTTCACCAACATCTCCATCACCTTACCCCTTCTATATACAATGGTCCACTCTCCCGCAATCCGCTGTACCCTCTACTTGAACATGGTGCTTTATGCTTCATATTATTTTCCAATGATGTGTTGCCATCCTATGATGTCTGAGTAGACTTTCGTTGTCCTATTGGTGGTTGATGAAATTGCTATGATTGATTTGATTTGCTTGTGGTTTTGTTGCTGTCCTTTGGTGCCCATCATATGAGCGCGCGCGTGGATCACACCATAGGGTTGGTTATATGTTGATAGGACTTTGTATTGGAGGGCTATAGTGACAGAAGCTTCAACCTAGCATAGAAATTGATGCATACGGGATTGAAGGGGGACCAATATATCTTAATGCTATGGTTGGGTTTTACCTTAATGAACGTTAGAAGTTGCGGATGCTTGCTAATAGTTCCAATCATAAGTGCATAGAATTCCAAGTCGGGGATGACATGCTAGCGATGGCCTCTCCCGTAAAACTTGCTATCGGTCTAGTAAAGTAGTCAATTTAGAGGGACAATTCCACAACTCCTACCACCACTTTTCCACACTCGCTATATTTACTTTATTGCATCTTTATCTAAACAGCCCCTACTTTTTATTTATGTTCTCTTTATTATCTTGCAAACCTATCCTTTCACACCTACAAAGTACTTCTAGTTTCATACTTGTTCTAGGTAAAGCGAACATTAAGCGTGCGTAGAGTCGTATCAGTGGCCGATAGGACTTGAGAGAGTATTGTTCTACCTTTAGCTCATCGTTGGGTTCGACACTCTTATCGAAAGAGGCTACAACTATCCCGTATACTTGCGGGTCATCAAGACCTTTTTCTGGCGCCGTTGCCGGGGAGTCATAGCGTGGGGTGAATATTCTCGTGTGTGCTTGTTTGCTTTATCACTAAGTAATTTTTATTTGCTATGTTTTCTATCTTTAGCTATGGGTAGGAAACGCAAAATACCAAAAAAATTAGTTGTACCTACTGAACCAATGGTTGAAGAACCACTCAAATTCTATCACACTCCTGAAGCTTTTTACTTGGATCATCTTCGATCCCTTTGTGCTCGTGCTGAAACCCCCACTAGTTTAGTTGAGGGCAAATCTTTAGATGAGCATAACATCCGTGATGAGTGGCTCGCCCGAGACCTCGGCCAAGAGAAGCCGAAGTCCACGGCAGCCCTCACGACACTCATGACCCGCTTCTGTGCGGGCGAGGACAGCTAGCTGGCTCGTAGTAACAACACATCAAGAAATCCTGGCACTTCACATGCCAGAGACATCAACGGCAAGCCACGACGCAACAGACATAAGTGCCGCAAAAATGGCGACAACGCCGAACACACGACAGTCAATGCCGGATTCAGTGGCTCCAAGTCCGGTCAGCAGAAAAATCCATTCAAAAGAAATAATCCGGGCCCGTCCAGTCTGGACCGCATACTCGATCGCTCGTGTCGGCACCCCCGATAAACCAGCCAACCACACCAACAGAGAATGCTGGGTGTTCAAACAGGCCGACAAGTTGAATGCCAAGAACAAGGAAAGGGGGCTGCATAGCAATGACGACGAGGAGCCCTGGCCGCCGAACACAGGAGGGCAGAAGAAATTTCCTCCCCAGGTGAAAACGGTAAACATGATATACACAACCCATATTGCCAAGCGGGAATGGAAGCGTGCACTAAGGGACGTCTATGCGATGGAGCCAGTCGCCCCAAAATTCAACCCATGGTCTTCTTGTCCAATCACTTTCGACCGCAGGGACCATCCTACCAGTATCCGTCATGGTGGTTCAGCCGCATTGGTCCTCGACCCCATCATTGACGGATTCCACCTCACATGAGTCCTTATGGACGATGGCAGTGGCCTGAACCTGCTTTATTAGGATACAGTGTGCAAAATGGGCATCGATCCCTCAAGGATCAAACCCACCAAAACCACCTTTGAAGGTGTCATACCAGGTGTAGAGTCCTGTTGTACGGGCTCAGTCACACTGGAAGTAGTCTTCGAATCTACGGACAACTTCCAAAGCAAGGAGTTAATCTTCGACATCGTCCCCTTCCGTAGTGGCTATCACGCACTGCTCGGACGAACCGCATTTGCCAAATTCAATGTGGTACCGCATTATGCATACCTCAAGCTCAAAATGCCAGGACCTCGCGGGGTTATAACAGTTAATGGAAACACAGAGCGCTCACTCCATACGGAGGAGCACACTGCGGCCCTCGCAGCAGAAGTACAGAGCAGCCTTCTTAGGCAGACCACCAATTCGGCAATAAAGCCCCCGGACACCGTCAAGCAAGTCCGGAGTACCCTGCAACAGGACCATCCGGCACGTCCAGAGCTCGCCTAGCAATTCGGCCTCCGTCCCAGTCCCAGACAAGCGGTGAAATTTGTGCCGCGCGTACATAATTATGCACTTAAAATACCATGGGCATAGGCGGAGGCACAACTATAATGAGGTCCACAATGTGGCTCAACCGCCCCAGGACCGGTATACCTTCATCATTTTCTTTCTTTCATGACCCTAGTCTCTGGAAGCTCTTTCGGATAGCGAGATATCGGACCCATCACGGGAAGAAAACACCAAGGAGGCAAGAAGCTTTGACGTATAAGGGAATACCCAGGTGGTCTCTAATAACGATCGTTATACCTATTTTACATACCCACACGCAGCTTACCCTTGGCTAGGACATGTTAAATAGTCCTATTTTGCTTATCGCACTACTTGTATACATACACTTTGACGTATTATTTAAATAAACAATGGAAAATAAAGTACAACCTTAGCTTATTATTACATTACTTTATCTTTTTCCCTTGACTGCTTATTTATTACAAATTGCACCCGTACACTTTGGTACGTTCAGCTCGCCAGGGGCTTCAGTGTACCCCATAACACGGCAAGAAAAGTCCGAACAATTTCGACAGTGCGGCACCCCGAACTTATAACATTATATGCATCAGCTCCGAATCATGTCTTGGGTCAAGAGTTGGGTTTGCCCGGCTCCCATGTATTGGTCCCTTACGTTTCACTATATCGGCTAAGGTAGCACAAGGAGAACTACTGTGATTGTGTCCCGGTTCTTTCGGACGAGCACCTCAGTAGAGAAAGCCAAAAACTGACTCTCATGATGCGGCGAGAGCTGGTCGCTCTTCGAGAGGTCTCAAATCCTTAAAGATTTTTTCCACTTCGGGCGAGGAATCGGCCTTGGCTGATTTAGGCGTGTATAGCGCCCCAAGTTCGGTGTCGGTGTCAAAACCGACGGATCTCGGGTAGGGGGTCCCAAACTATGCGTCTAAGGCTAATGGTAATAGGAGGCGGGGATACGATGTTTACCCAGGTTCGGGCCCTCTCGATGGAGGTAATACCCTACTTCCTGCTTGATTGATCTTGATGATATGAGTATTACAAGAGTTGATCTACCACGAGATCGTAGAGGCTAAACCCTAGAAGCTAGCCTATGATTATGATTGTTGTTGTCCTACGGTCTAAACCCTCCGGTTTATATAGACACCGGAGGGGGCTAGGGTTACACATAGTCGGTTACAGAGAAGGAGATCTACATATCCGAACTGCCAAGCTTGCCTTCCACGCAAAGGAGAGTCCCACCCGGATACGGGACGAAGTCTTCAATCTTGTATCTTCATAGTCCAATAGTCCGGCCAAAGTATATAGTCCGGCTGTCTGAGGACCCCCTAATCCAGGACTCCCTCAGTAGCCCTTGAACCAGGCTTTAATGACGACGAGTCCTGCGCGCAGATTGTCTTCGACATTGCAAGGCGGGTTCCTTCTCCGAATACAACATAGAAGATCTTGAATATGAGGATTGTGTCCGGCTCTGTAAAATAATTCCCACATACCACCGTAGAGAGCACAATATTTTACAAATCTAATCTGCTGACAACTTTTCATAGCGTGACATCGTGCCACGGCCCAGTCATTATTCGAACCGTTTTTCTCAACCAGCTACTACACATATTGCGAGGCGGCTTCCTTGGCATGTCTTGTCGAAGCAGAGATCGTGTCCCCTTATCACGGGATTCTCATCAATACGGGTATGGGTAACCCAACCGTGCCATCAATCGTGGCGCTTGGGGAATAAGCGACTTTACCGGGCAAGTGGGGAGGCGCATAGTTTTTATCGCCTTTATAAAGAGATAGGGATTCTCCTTTTTCACCCACGGCTTCTTCTTCCCTAGTTCATCCATTCTCGCACGCTCGAGCTCCAGCGCCCAAGTTCTCACCTTCTCCGTAAAGCCATTTTAAACATGTCCGGAGCGGGAGGCAAGTGGATGGTCTCCTCCGTTATGGAGGAGGACATCACAAAGCTCCGGGAGGCCGGATACCTGGCCGTAGACATCGCGCACCGGCTCCCTAATGCAGGGCAGATCGTCCCTACTCCAGAACCCCACGAGAGGGTTGTGTTCCTTGCCCACTTCGTCCGCGGACTGGGATTTCCTCTGCACCCATTTGTCTGCGGTCTCATGTTGTACTATGGGCTGGATTTCCATGATCTGGCCCCCAATTTCATCCTCAACATCTTGGAGTTTATCGTCGTGTGCGAGGCCTTCCTCCGCATCAAGCCCCACTTCGACCTGTGGCTGAAGACCTTCAACGTGAAGCCGAAGATAGTGGTCGACAGCAAGCGCCATGGTGGGGAAGATGCCCAACGTCACTTGGCTCGAAGGCTCCTACGTGGAGACAATGAAGGGGTGGCAATTGGGGTGGTTCTACATCACCGAGCCACGCGACTCCAACTGGGCGGCGGCCCCCGAATTTAGATCTAGCATCCGCATGCGGCTCACCTCCTGGAAAAAGAAGGGCTTAGCCTGGGGTGAGCCGGTGGAGCTGACCGGACTCTAGAACTATGTCAAGAATATGATAAGTAAGAAAATCAAGCTTGTTAACATGGTCCAGGTCATGCTCTTCTGCCGGATCCTCCCGTGTCAAAGATGGGCATTCAATATGTGGGAGTTCGACCCGGCCGAACACCAGACGCTGCGAGAGCTCTTTGATACGACGCACAAAGACGTCTGGAAGGTGTTGTTCAAGGCTGCTGAGGTACCTCCTCCCATTAACGAGGATTGCGGACTCAGCGCAAAGCGCCACGCTAATCTAGTAAGCTATCCGTATTTTACAAGATGCTCCTTTCCCAGTATATTCACGGGAGGGATCTAAGTCACCATACCAATTCCACGGGACTGGGTTGCAACAGCGGAGCGGGTCGACTGTACAACCCTACTGCCTGAAGATCCAGCAACGACTCTCTTAACTGAGATGCTATTTCCGGCGCCCTATGAGGTGTCGGAGAAGAAGGCAAGAAGAAGGCCACAGGGACCAGGAAAGGTCTCCGGCGCAAGGTGGTGTCGGACTCATCGTCCGAAGACACCGAGGCGCACTCCTCCAACGAAAACGAGGAGGAGGAAGAGGAAAACCCTCCCCCCTAACCGAGCGGGAGAAGAAAAGGAAGGCTGCCCCGTCTGGGGAGGCCGAAGGGTCCAAGAAGGGAAGGACCCTCCCTCCGGACCACTCCGCAACAGCCGCCTACAACGACGAGGAGTGGCTGCCCAGGGACAAGCCCCTGGCGAAGTCATAAGTATTCGGATACCATAATACTTCCGGCATGTTTTGCTTTATTGCTTCTTATCATGTTGAATGTGATCGTGTAATCCTTCCAAAGCTCGTATCGACTTATCCTCCTCGGATGGGTCTTTGAGCGCGTCGGCGATGAACTACATTTCGCTTCCGAGGGCCACCACCCCCCGGCCCGCGGACGACACCGAGGTGTTGTCTCAGAGGTTACCGGGCCAGGGGAGACAGTTCTGGAGGCGCCCCAAGGCGACATCCCCGACGCCGGGCACATGGGGGGGAAGACCCCCATGGATTCTGATGAGGGGGGAAGATGGTCCGGCCCCCAGCCGGATACTATGTTGGAACCTCCAGTGGTTCCGGATTCAGGCAGGCAGCCCCTCGCTAAGGGGGGCGAGCCGCCTGTGTCGATGACCTCTATCCATCCAGAGGCATCAGACTTCCATTCATAAAGAACACCGTACTCTTATGAGTGCAGTGAATGAGAAGGTTCGGTCCGCCAAACGCGGATTGACCGAAGCCTGCTCCAGCCTCCTAACAGGCTTGGAGGTAAGTAATTAAATTATGAGAAAGTATCACAGTATAGACAGTAGCCCCTGATGCTTTGTTTGGTGTTCAGAAAGAAAGGCCGAACAGAGGATCAAATGACATCCACAGGAGTCTAATCATATTATGTCTATGTGAATAAGCAGGCATCGCTGCTGGCCGCTGCCGCCCGCACTGCGGAGGTCTCCGGACTGAAGCAGAACCTGAGGCGGGCCAAGGAGGAGCTCGGCCTCATCAAGAGGCAGCTCGAGGAGAACAAAGGTAAGCGATACCCCGTCCGTATATTGATAAAGAAGGAATGGTTTTAGCTTATAGAAGCATTATGAATTTTAATAGGGGCCACGACCGAAGTCGCGGCCCTGAAAAAGGCGTTGTCTGAGGCCGAAGACAAAGCGGCCAAGGAGCACATCGAGCGCGAAAAGCAGGCGGCCCGAGTAGACGAGGTCCAGCAAGAGCTCCAGGATTTCGTCAAGAAATATGAGTCCTTGGAGCGTGACTCTAAGACGCAAATGTCCGAGCTTGCAAAGGCCCTCCAAAGCGCACAAGATGCCAAGGCCGAAGCCTAGAAGGCCCTTCAGGAGATTCAGGCGGCCAAGAAGATAGCGGCGGGTAAGGCATTCATTATGCAAAGCAAGCATGTGGAGGATACTTTCCTTTTACTTACCCGAATTCAGAGCTCTCCAGGAGCATTGGCAGATCTGCAGCAGGCCTCTCGATGTCAGAGAGTTCTACCGAGCTCAGGAAGGGAGCTCGACGGAGAAGTTGTTCGGTCCCGATATATTGGGGCGAACACCCGATGCCTTTGAGCGACCAGCTGAAATGGCTGGTCGAACTTCACAAGGCAGCAGAATCGCCATGAAGGATCTCATAGTCCGGATGTGGCTGGCGAGCCCTCGCCAAAGCAATTACTTCGCCTGGTAAGCGGCTTGTGAATGCCTGTCCGCAGCTTGAAGCCATTAAGCGGTCAGTCTGCATTGAAGGTGCGCAGAGAGCCTTCGCCCGTGCGAAAGTGCACTGGGCGAAGATGGATGCTGAGAAGCTAGTGACAGAGGGGCCCAAGGGGCAAGGAGCATCGCTACCCAAAAAGTATTATGACGGTGTCCTGGAGGGTGCCCGCCTTGTGGCGAACGAATGTGCTAAGGATGTAATATTTGAATAAATGTACTCATATGATCCTGTAATATGAAAACGAGTTCATGTGCGCTATATAACGCTTGTTGATTTAAAATATTACCTTTCCTGTGGCCATTTATAAAGTCTGAGAGTTGGCCAGTCGTCGGCTTCTACCCCCATGTAACTAATACTAGGGTGTTCGGGATAAATCTAAACACTCTTTATCCAAATTTTTGGTCCTTTAAGGAGGTGTTTAGCGCAGCGAACAAGGCAATCGGACTATACGGCTTTATCACCCTCACTTAGCCATAGAAGTCTACAATTTTAAATTTCGGCGAAACCCCTAGTATTCGAAAGGCCGAACTTGGGGCGCTATACACGCCTAAATCGGGCAAGGCCGATTCCTCGCCCGAAGCGGAAAAAATATTTAAGGATTTGAGACCTCTCAAACAGCGACCAGCTCTCGCCGCATCATGACAGTCAGTTTTCGGCATTCTCTACTGAGGTGCTCGTCTGGAAGAACCGGGACACAATTGCAGTAGTTCTCCCTGTGCTACCTTAGCCGATATAGCGGAACGTAAGGTACCAAAACATGGGAGCCGGGCAAACCCATCTATTGACCCAAGACATGATTCGGAGCTGATGCATATAATAAGTTCGGGGTGCCACACTGTCGAAAGTGTTCAGACTTTTCCTGCCGTGTTATGGGGTACACTGAAGCCCCTGGCGAGCTGAACATACCAAAGTGTACGGGTGCAATTTGTAGTAAATGAGCAGTCAAGGGAAAAACATAAAGAAATGTAATAATAAGCTAACGCTGTATATTTTTCCATTGTAATTTAAATAATACGTCAAAGCGTATGTATACAAGTATTGCGATAAGCAAAATAGGACTATTTGACATGTCCTAGCCAAGGGTAAGCTGTGTGTGGGTACATAAAATAGGTGTAACAATCGTTATCAGAGACCACCTGGGTATTCCCTTATACGTCAAAGATTCTTGCCTCCTTGGTTTTTCCTTCCCGTGATGAGTCCGATAATCAGGCTATCTGAAAGGGCTTCCAGAAAGTAAGGTCCTGAAAGAAAGAAGAAGATGAAGGTATACGGGTCCTGGTGCGGTTGAGCCGCATTGTGGACCGTGTCGTAGCCGTGCCTCCGCTTTTACCCATGGTATTTTTGAGTGCATAATTATGTACGCACAGTGCAAATTTTGCCGCTTCACTGGGACTTGGACGGAGGCCGAATTGCTAGTCGAGCTGGGCGTCTTTGGATGATCTGTTGCGGTACTCGGACTCGCTTGCGATGTCAGGGGCTTTAGCGCCGAGTTGGCGGTCTGCCTAAGAAGGCCGCTTTGTACTTCTGCTGCGAGGGCTGCAGTGTGCTCCTCCGTACGGAGCGAGCGCTCTATGTTTCCATTAACTGTTATAACCCCGCGAAGTCCTGGCATTTTGAGCTTGAGGTATGCATAATGCGGTACGCATTGAATCTGGTGAATGCAGTTCATCCGAGTAGTGCGTGATAGCCACTGCGGAAGGGGACGATATCGAAGATTAACTCCTCGCTTCGGAAGTTGTCCGGAGATCCGAAGACCACTTCCAGTGTGATTGAGCCCATGCAACAGGCCTCTACACCTGGTATGACACCTTTAAAAGTGAGTTTTTGTGGGTTTGATCCTTGAGGGATCGATGCCCATTTTGCACACTGTATCCTGATAAACCAGGTTCAGGCTGCTGCCACCGTCCATAAGGACTGACTAGTACATATGCCCGTGCGTTGCAACGGGCGATAGAAAGAACAACATATGCTTCGCGTGCCATTACGCGCCACTCATATTCAACTCCGATGAAACGCTGAAATAAGGTTACCCTTATCTCTGTAAGGTGCATATGCGCATGTGTTGCCACGGGTTGCATTATCTTTTTTTTATCGTGAAGTGTTGATGTGAAGAAGCCACCCAAATGTCCTTTATTGCGGCATATTTAAGCTGTGCACTCCCATCGGATGGAAGAACCGTGATGCATAAAATAGCCTTCTAGGAGGAAACTTAAAGTATAATTCATTTGAAGGATTTTTGTAGAATTATCAAAAAAATTGAATCCAATGTTTTTGATTATGTAGGTTTTTTGTTTTTATTGAAGATTGTTTGATTTGTAGGATTATATTTCATTTCTAATGCTTTTTTCACTATTTGGGCTTGGCCCAAATGCAAGAGCATCTCTCCAAGAAAAATAAAACAGATAGATGCGTCGTGGATGTCCTCTTTTTTAACAGGAAAGGACAAAGAAAATCAATCGACTGATAAAAATAAAGTTGGTTGGTTCCAGCCGACACGTACACCATCCATCACGTGTACGACTCGCTCCAGAGAGGCCACGCTTCAAAGCTTATCCATCGACTGCTCTTGTTCTATTCCGGCTCCATCTCTCTTATCCGTATGTTTCGAGCAGTCGTTGCTTCCTGCGGGATTTTTTCCCTTTTTGCGGGATTTGCCGCATTGTTAGCCGGCCTGAGGAGTGGCGACTACGAACGAGCGTTGATGGGCGACTTCCCCCGAGCGCGCCGTCACCAGCAACCCCATCTCCAGCTCTTCCCCTTGCCGCAGCCGAGGCCATCACCAGGCGACGGCAGCGGGGCCTCTCCTCATCTCGCATGTGCTCTCCTGGCCGTGCCCTCCCGTGACTACCGCGTGTTGCCTCGCCCCTCCTACCTCTCCAATTGTTGCCCAGTGTGGCACGTCCTTTATCTATCCGGCGGATCCGCCCATCGTCCTCTCTTCGACCTCTGACTGCACCGACCTCCTCGGCGATGGCAGCTCGGCTGGGACATCCTATATGCCACATCTCCACGCCTCGTGTGCCCATCGGCGGCCATCACTGCACCGCATCTTTGCCGATGATGTTTTCTCCTTTCTGGTTCAAGCCCACAATCGAATTCTAATTCATTATTATAAAGTATCATGCACGTCTGAATGCCACGCTGCTCATTGCGAAGCCCCTTGTCTGTTCTCACCGTCCGTTTTTAGGCAAGGTAACTTGTGTATATGAACTGATGTGACTCGGTGTAAAGAAGTAAGGTGGGACTATTGAACTGGTGAGAATTAGTTTTAAACAGACGGGAGGTCTTGACTGCGATCATACAGGATCAACTATTTTTCTCACGTGACTTAGTGGACGCTAAGAAAAGGCCCAACAGTGGAACAGGGTGGCCCAATACGTGTGAGGCGAGGAACGGAACTTGGCTCTATGAATTAGTACCACCTCATGTATTTCACGTCCCCCTCTAAAAAAATGTATTTCACGTACCATAGAATCAGATGCAGGACGAATCCAAGAATATCACCTTGCTTTAATAGTAGGTATAGATGTGAGGTGGAATCTGTCAATGATGGGTTCGAGGACCAATGCGGCTGAACCGCCATGACGGATACTGGTAGGATGGTCCCTGCGATCGAAAGTGATCGGACAGGAAGACCATGGGTTGAATTTTGGGGTGACTGGCTCCATCACATAGACGTCCCTTAGTGCGCGCTTCAGTTCCCGCTTGGGAATATGAGTTGCGTATATCATGTTCACCATTTTCACCTGGGGAGGAAATTTCTTCTGTCCTCCTGTGTTCGGCGGCCAGGGCTCCTCGTCGTCATCGCTATGCATCCCCTTTTCCTTGTTTTCGGCATTCAATTTGCCGGCATGTTTGAACACCCAACATTCTCTGTTGGTGTGGTTGGCTGGTTTATCGGGGGTGCTGTGGATTTGACACGAGCGATCGAGTATGCGGTCCATACTGGACGGGCCCGGATTGTTTCTTTTGAATGCCTTTTTCCGCTGACCGGACTTAGAGCCACTGAATCCGGCATTGACTGCCATGTCTTCGGCGTTGTCACCATTGTTGCAACGCTTGTGTGCGAGGCCGCCGTGGCTTCTTTGTTGCTATCTCGGCATCCGAAGTGCGGGGTTTCTTGATGTCTTTGTTGCTCGAGCCAGCCAGCTGTCCTCTCCCGCACAAAAGTGGGTCATGAGTGTCGTGAGGGCTGCCATGGACTTAAGCTTCTCTTGGCCGAGGTGTCGGGCGAGCCACTCGTCACGGATGTTATGCTTAAAAGCCGCTAGGGCTTCGGCATCCGGACAGTCAACAATTTGGTTCTTTTTACTTAGGAACCGAGTCCAGAATTTCCAGGCTGACTCTCCGGGCTGTTGGGTTATGTGACTTAAGTCATCAGCGTCCGGTGGTCGCACATAAGTGCCTGGGAAGTTGTCAAGGAATGCGTCTTCCAGGTTCTCCCAACTGCCAATGGAGTTTGCCGGCAGGCTAGTCAGCCAATGCCGAGCCGGTCCTTTGAGCTTAAGTGGGAGGTACTTGATGGCATGTAGATCATCGCCGTGGGCCATGTGAATGTGGAGAAGGAAATCTTCGATCCATACCGCGGGGTCTGTTGTACCATCATATGATTCAATGTTTACGGGTTTAAACCCTTATGGGAATTCATGATCCATTACTTCATCCGTGAAGCATAGGGGGTGTGTGGCGCCTCTATGACGGGCTACATCACTACGCAGCTCAAATGAGTCCGTTCTGTTTTATTCGGCCCGCCCGGACTTGTTTTTAGTTTATCCGGCGTGACGATCGTCATCATGCGTTGTGACGCACCCCCGTGATCCGTAGATCGATCTTGACTGGCCTGCTTTGTTCTCCAATACGTCTCGCGGGTCCTGCCTATAGCCCCGGCCTTAGTGTTTTTGTCTGATTGGCGACGGGATGTGGGCTGGTCTTCGGGCTGATACGCCGCTTTGTCTCGGCCACGAGGTGGCCGGTCAGCCGCATCGTGTGCTGGTAGTGTAGGTTTTGACGCCTCCTCCTCAATTTGAGGTAGCAACCTGCGCTTTTGGTAAGTTTTGGTTGGGTGCTCGAGTCCGTATTCCTCGGCTGCCAGGACCTCGGTCCATCTATCAGTTAGCAGACCTTAATCAGCTTGAAGCTGCTGCTGCTTCTTCTTCAGGCATTTTGCAGTGGCTATAAGCCGGCGCTTGAAGCGCTCCTGCTCGATGGGGTCCTCAGGCATGATGAACTCGTCTTCGCCAAGGCTTATTTCGTCTTCGGAGAGGGGCATGTAATTGTCATCCTCTGATTCTCCATCTGTTGCCTGTTCCTTAGGGCTAGCTTGCCCATCCTCCCGCTCGGCCTGCCCAAAGCCTAGCTGGGCGGGATTGTTTTCGTCTTCGGCACCATCCGGATTGCTATCATCTCTTGTGTCGGTATCGCTATTTTTGCTATGGCGGGGCTTAGAGCGGCGCCGATGACGCCGGTGCTTAGATTGCTTCTCCAAGGGATTAACCTTCGTTACCTCATTGACATTGCTTTCTTTGGGGGTGTCCACCATATATATATCGTATGATGAGGTGGCCGTCCAGCGCCCTATGGGCGGTGGTTCCTGTTCTTCTCCTGCATCGTCGTCCATACTGTCGATGTCTTCAGAGTCAAAGTCAAGCATGTCGGTTAAGTCATTGACGATGGCTATTAAGTGGGTGGTGGGTGGGGAACGAATTTCTTCGTTGTCCGCTTCCCACTCGAGCCGGACATAGTTCGGACAAGAGTCTCCTGACAAGGAGAGAGACCTCAATGAATTTAGCACGTCGCCCAAGGGCGAGTGTTGAAAGATATCCGCGGAGGTAAAGTCCATGATCGGCACCCAATCAGATTCGATAGGCACGGATGCACGCGATTCAGAGCCTGTAGCCGGAGACGAGTCCGAGGGTCCGATGACACCGGCCTCATAGGAGGTGAGGTCAGTGTTCGGCTATATTGACGCTGAGGTTGCGGCCTCCTTGGCGGGGTCCATCCGCCCGTCCTCGGATGGCACGATCTGCTCCGGATTAAGGGTCGGGGCAGCCGCAGGTGTGATCTCCCGAACATTGTCCGATGGCAGTTCTAAATCATGCTCGTTGTGACTGTTCGGCGCACCTAACATGGGCTCGAATCCGTCGAAGATCAAGTCCCCGCGGATGTCGTCAGTATAGTTCAAGCTTCCAAACATGACCAGATGGTCAGGGGTGTAGCTATCGATCTGCTCCAGATGGCCAAGCGAGTTGGCCCGCAGTACGAAGCCGCCGAATACAAAGATCTGTCCGGGGAGAAAAACCTCACTCTGGACCGCATCATGGAAGATGGTTGAAGGAGCCATCCAGCCTTATCGTGACGACACAGTGGAACTCTCAATGAAAGCACCAATTTGGGTGTCAAAACCGGCGGATCTCAGGTAGGGGGTCCCGAACTGTGCGTCTAAGGCTAATGGTAACAGGAGGTAATACCCTACTTCCTGCTTGATTGATCTTGATGATATGAGTATTACAAGAGTTGATCTACCATGAGATCATAGAGGCTAAACCCTAGAAGCTAGCTGTCGGTGTCAAAACCGGCGGATCTCGGGTAGGGGGTCCCGAACTGTGCTAGGCGGATGGTAACAGGAGACGAGGGACACAATGTTTTTATCCAGGTTCGAGCCCTCTCGATGGAGGTAAAACCCTACGTCCTGCTTGATTAATATTGATGATATGGGTAGTACAAGAGTAGATCTACCACGAGATCAAGGAGGCTAAACCCTAGAAGCTAGCCTATGGTATGATTTTTGTAATGTATGTTGTCCTACGGACTAAAGCCCTCCGGTTTATATAGACACCGGAGGAGGCTAGGAATTACACAGTCGGTTACAATGGTAGGAGATCTACATATCCGTATGGCCAAGCTTGCCTTCCATGCCAAGGAAAGTCCCATCCGGACACGAGCCGAGTCTTCAATCTTGTATCTTCGTAGTCCGGGAGTCCGCGGATAATGATAGTCCGGCTGTCCGGACACCCCTAGTCGAGACTCCTCGGTAGCCCTGAACCAGGCTTCAATGACGATTAGTTCGGCACGCACAATGTTCGGCATTGCAAGGCGGGTTCCTCCCTTGAATAATCCAGAGGAGATCATGAACACCTGGATAGTGTCCGGCTCTGCAAAATAAATTCCACATTCCACCGTAGAGAGAATAAAATATACACTAGCTCAATCTGCTGACGTATTATGCGGCGTGACATCACACCACTACCAAGCCTTTGTTTGAATCGTTTTTTACTATACCACCTAAGCACGTTTAGCGAAGCGGTTCCCTTGGCACGTCTTGTCGAAGCAGAGATCGTGTTCCCCTTATTCCGGGATTCTCATCAATACGGACGTGGGTAACCCAACCGCGCCATTGATGGTGGCGCTTGGGAGATAAGCGAGTTTTACTAGGCCGGTGGGGGACGCATAGTTTTGTCCGCCTATATATAAGGGATAAGGATTCACCTTCTCACCTACGCCTTCTTCCTCCTTTGCTTATCCATCTCCGCGCACTCAAGCTCCAACGCCCAAGCTTGCGCATCTCGCCTCGACCTTCTCCGAATATGTCCGGAGCGGGAGGTAAATGGTTAGCCTCCACCGCTAAGGAGGAGGACATCACCAAGCTGTGCAGCGCCGGATATCTTTCCAGCGATATCGCGCATCGGCTGCCCGACGAGGGGCAGCTCATCCCTACCCCCGGGCCTCATGAGAGGGTCGTCTTCCTCCCCCACTTCCTCCGTGGACTGGGCTTTCCGCTCCATCCATTCGTCCGGGGGCTCATGTTTTATTACGGCCTGGATTTCCACGATCTGGCGCCGAACTTCATCCTCAACATCTCGGCATTTATCGTCGTGTGCGAGGCCTTCCTCTGCATCCGGCCCCACTTCGGCCTGTGGCTCAAGACCTTCAACGTCAAGTCGAAGGTTGTGAAGGGAACGCATAAGCGGAATCGGAGGCGCCATGTTGGGCAAATTGCCCAACGTCCTTTGGCTCGAAGGGGCCTTTGTGGACTCCGTCAAGGGTGGCAATCGGGTGGTTCTACATCACCAAGCCGCGCAAGCCCACATGGGCGGCGGCCCCCAGTTTAGATCGGCATCCCCACGCAGCTCACCTCCCGGAAAGAGAAGGGCTTGCGGTGGGGCAATCCGTGGAGGTGGCGGGACTCGGCCTGCATCAAGAAGATGGTGAGCAATAAGCTCGGGCTTGTTGGCGTGGTCCAAGTCATGCTCATCCGGCGGATTCTCCCATGCCAAACGGGCATTCAATTTGTGGGAGTTCAATCCGGAACAGCACCAGCGCTAAGCGGGCTCTTCGATACAACGTCTGAAGGCGCTGGAGGGTGCAGTTCAAGGGCGCCAAGCCCGCATCATGACGGAAGATCGTGGATTCAGCTCGCAGATATCAACCGGCGAGGTAAGTGATTCAACCCCATCACGGGACACTTATGATAATTAAATTAACTCTTGGTGAGGTTTCATTCGCCTCTTCCTTTGACAGAATGGATGGAGAAGGCCAAGCTGCTTATCAGCCCGGCTCCCATGCCGAAGACCAGTGGACGCCCGCCATCAGGGCTCTGGTTCCGGCACCGCACGTGATGCCGGAGAAGAAGGCCAAGAAGGTGGCGCGGGGACTCGAAAGAGTTCTCGCAATCAAAGCGTCGATGACGACGCGGACTCCTCCCCAAGACGAGGAGGAGGAGTATTCTCTCCGGAGGAGGAGAGAAGAAGAGGAAGGCTTCCCCAATCGGGAGGCCAAGGGTCAAGAGGGGAGAACTATCCCCGGACAGTTCCGCCAACACCAGCGTTGGCGAGGATGAGTGGCCTCAAGGGCGAGCGTCCGACAAGATCGTAAATATCCGGATCCTTGATGTGTAATTTCTTTTGTGTCGCGTATTGTCCTTCTAACGCCGCATTCGTCCGTAGTCCGCCGATGATGATCTTCCCGCTTCATCAAGCGGTCGTTGGCCCGTCGGATGTGGACTCACTTCCGACCGCCACTACCCCCGAGGCGAAGACGCCGAGGTGGGATCGCAGAGGGACCCGTCAGAGGAGGCTCGGGCGCCGTCGGGCAACCTCCGGACTTTGTGCCGGACTCTACATCGGAACCCGCAGTGGTTCAGAGTCCGGCAAGCGCCCCGTCGAAAGAAGGGCAGGACCGTGACGCCGGGCGGCCTCCGCCCAACCGAGGCGCCGGATAACTGTTGAGGCGCTTAAAGGCGCTTCCATCGAGAAGAACACCGCACTATCATGAGTGCGGCGATTGAGAAGGTTCAGCTCGCTAAGAGCGGTGACCGAAGCTGCAGCAGCCTTCTAACGAGCTTTGAGGTAAGAAGTTAAAATCATGTAATGTAATACCGCATAGACAAGTAGCCCTCGATGCTCGGTTTGGTGTTCGGAAAGAAAAGCGGATGAGGATCTAACAAGATATGTGCGGGGTTGCTAAAAATATGTCAATATGGGTTTGCAGTGCTGCGCTGCTGCCTATGCCGCATTAACGGCGGAGGTCGATGTGTTGAAGCAGATCTCGGCGGTCGGCGAGAGCTCGCCATCTTGAAGAAGCAGCTCGAGGAAAAGAAGGTGAGTAACACCACTTTGAATAGGTACCTTGAGAAAAGAATTTTGGTTGCAATAAAATTAACAAGGATAATATGTTTATTGCAGGGGCCACTAACGAGGTGGCAGCCACGAAGGATCTTGTGTGTTCGCGTCAACGCATAATGCGCCATGAGCAGGTTGAGCGAGAAAAGCAAGAGGCACGGGTGGCGGAAGTTCGGCAAGAGCTCCAGGCTCTCATGGAAAAGCATGAGAGTTTGGAGAATGACTCCAAGACTCGAGAGTCCGAGCTTGCCTCGGCTCTCGAAAGTGCCAAGTCCACCAAGGCCGAGGCCCATAAGGCCCTTCAGGAGGTCGAAGATATAAAGAAAATAGCGGCGGGTAAGGCATTTTTCATGCAGAGCAAGCATGTTAATGTAAATTACCTGATACTTACCCGCATTGAAGCTTTCTGTATGCTCGCAGATCTGCGCCGTAGTGCGCCCGATGCCGCCGCATTCTATCGTGGCAAGGAGGGAGCTCGACGGAGAAGGTCTTCGGTCTCGATCTGCCGAGGCCGCCATCCAGTGCCCCCAAGCGACCGGTGAAGCGGTGGTCGAACTCCACAAGGTAGCCGAGGAGGCCATGAAGGGCCTCATAGTCCGGGTGTGGCTGGACAGGCCATGCCTGGAGCTACTTTGGCCTCGTCTGGCGGCTGGTGGATGCATGCCCACAGGTGGAGGTCATCAAGCGCTCACTTTGTATTGAAGGCGCGTCGGGCCCTTGCCCGCACAAAGGTGCTGCTGGGGCAAGTTGGATGCGGAGAAGCTTCTCACGGATCCACCACCACCGGCAGGAGTATCGTCTGTTGGAGAAGTATTATAAAATTGTCTGAAGGGAGCCCATAATATTGCGGATGAGTGCCCCAAATGTAATTTTGAGTGAATTTGCTATGTATTATCCTCGCGCTGAAACTTTGTTCATGTGCGTTAAACAACGCTTGTTTAATTTAAAATTTTACCTTCATGCGGCCGTTTATAAAATCGAGAGATGGCAAGTCGTTGGCTTCAGCCCCCAAGCCACAGTCTTTGGGGTGTTCGGGATAAACTTGAGCACTCTTGTTCCCATTGTTGGGTCCATCGAGGAGGCTCAACACAACGAACAAGGCAACCGGACTTATAATGCTTGAACACTCTCACTTAGCCATAGAATTCTATAATTTTAAATTTCGTGAAGCCCCTGGTATTGAAGACCGAATGCAGGCGCTATCACGCCTTCATCGGACATTGTCCGAACTCTTCAAGCGGCGTGAGTCTTTAAGGACCCGAAAAACCTCTCGAACAGCGACCAGTCTCTCGCCTTATCATGCCGGTCGGTTTTAGCTTTCTCCATCGAGGCACTCGCCCGTCTCAACGGGGCCCAATCGCGATGGTTCTCCGGTGCCACCTTAGCCGGCGAGCGGAAGGTAAGGCACCAAAACGTGGGAGCCGGGCAAACCCAACTATTGACCCAAGACATGATTCGGAGCCGATTCATATAATGCTATAAGTTCGGGGTGCCGTACTTGTGAAAGTGTTCGGACTTTATCACACCATAATTTGGGGAACAGAAGCCCCTGGTGTATTCGGCCGTATCAAAATATACGGGTGCAAGATGTCATGTAATGAACATATATATAAAAGATAATGCAATTCCAATAAAAAGGTGCTGCATTACTTATGAAAGAAAGTCTGCTAGTAGAGCGGACTGATACAAATAGTGCGGTAAGCAAGGGATTTGGACTAAATAAATATTTCCCCCTCCAGGGATGAGCTGCAGACTTGGTGTATATAATCGAATTTAATGCTCGTAATTGAGACCACCGAGTGTTAAATCGCGACCTTCTTTAGTCCCTGACTGTTGCATCATGAGTTCGGCAGGTTCGCCACGGACAGGCTTCGTTTATGAGTCCTGTGTACATAAAAGAAGAAAAAAAATAAAAAAGGGGCACACTTGCGAGCCCCGGTGTGGTCGAACCGCACTCTGGGTCCGTTCTTGATCGTGCCCCTCCCTGTGCCCATGGTATCTCCAAGGCGTAATGATGTACTGTGAGTGTTATTCTGCGATCATGCGCGGGCGAGGGTTGGGGCCGCATTGCTACGCGATGCTCGATCGCGCCGGTGGTCTTGGTTGGCATTGCTCCGCACGCTTTGTTGTATCCGCCTTTTAGCGCCGGACTTGAGAATTGCCTTAGAAGGCTGCTCAGACTTCGCCATGAGAGCATTGTATGTTCCTCGTTCGGAGGGCGTTCCGTATTCCCATTGACCGTGATGACTCCACGAGGGCCCGACATCTTGTGCTTTAGGTATGCATAATGCGGCACGCGTTGAATTTTGCAACGCGGTTCGTCCGAAAGCGAGCGTGATAGCCGCGCAAGCGGGACAATGTCGAAGATTAACTCTTTGCTCGAAATTATCCGGGATCCAAGACCACTTCTAGTGTGGACCGAGCTGTCTGATTGGCCTCCACTCTGGTATGACACCTTTAAAGGTTGGCTTTGTAGGCTTAATCCTTGATGGGTCTATGCCCATTTTACACACTGTATCCTGATAAAGCAGGTTCAGGCTACTGCCGCCGTCCATCAGGACTCTCGTGAGGTGAAATCCATCGACGATTGGGTCTAAAACCAATGTGGCGAATCCGCCATGGCGTATGCTGGTCGGATGGTCTCTTCAATCAAAAGTGATCGGACAAGAGGACCATGGATTGAACTTTGGGGCGACTGGCTCCATCGCATAGACGTCCCTTAGTGCGCGTTTCCTCTCCCTCTTGGGTATGTGGGTCGCGTATATCATATTCACCGTCCGTACTTGTGGGGGAAAACCCTTCTATCCTCTGTTGTTCGGCGGTCGGGTCTCTTCCTCGTCGTCGCTATTTAGCCCCTTGTCATTGTTTTCGGCAATTAACTTGCCGGCCTGCTTGAACACCCAGCAATCTCTATTGGTGTGGTTAGCTGGCTTTCAGAGGTGCCATGTATCTGGCATAAGCGGTCGAGTATTCGGTCCAGATTGGACGGACCCGGAGTGGTTCTTTTGAATGGCTTCTTCCGCTGACCGGGTTTAGAGCCTCGGAATCCGGCATTGACTGCCGTATCCTCCTTATCGTCGCCAAGCACGCGGCGCTTTATTTTTGTTTCGACGTGACCTGCCGTTGTTGTCTTTGGTATCCGGACTGCCAGAATTTTTGCGGAGGTTGTTGCTACGGGCTAGCCAGCTGTCCTCTCCCATGCAAAAGCGGGTCATTAACGATGTGAGGGCTGCCATGGATTTCGGCTTTTCCTGCCCTAGGTGCCGGGCTAGCCATTCGTCCCGGATATTATGTTTGAAGGCTGCAAGGGCCTCTGCATCCGGACAGTCGACGATTTGGTTTTTCTTTGTCAAGAACCGTGTCCAGAATTGTCTGGCCGATTTGTCTGGCGGCTGAATGATGTGGCTTAGGTCATCGGCGTCTGGTGGTCGCACATATGTGCCCTGGAAGTTGTCGAGGAATGCGGCTTCCAGGTCTTCCCAGCACCCAATCGACTCTGCGGGCAAGCTGTTTAGCCAATGCTGAGCTGGTCCTTTAAGCTTGAGTGGGAGATACTTGATGGCATGGAGATCATCGCCGCGGGCCATATGGATGTGGAGAAGATAGTCTTCGATCCAAACCGCGGGTCTGTTGTGCCATCGTAAGATTTGATGTTCTGGGTTTAAACCCTTGGGATCGATGATCCATTACTTCGTCGATGAAGCATAGAGGGTGTGCGGCGCCTCTGTATTGAGCAATGTCGCAACGCATTCGAAGGCGTTATGCGCTGTGTTCGGCCCGCCGGTGTTATTGTATCCGCGCGACGGAATTCGTCATGGGTCGTGGGGCGCCCACGTGATCTGTAGATGGATCTGGATTGCCTTGCTTTGTCCTCCAATATGTCTCGCAAGTCCGGCGCGTTCCCTCTTGGCCGTACTTTTGTAGCGATGCGGGTACGGTCTTGGTGGGGCCTGGATGCCTCTGTCACGACCACGGGGTGGTCGGTCGACCATGTCGTCTTGTTGGTGATGGAGGTATGTATGCTTCATCCTCTAATCAGGGGAGCAGCTTGCGTCTTGGGTAACTTTTGGAGGGGCGTTCGAGTTTATACTCTTCGGCTGCGAGGACCTCGGTCCATCGATCGGCCAGCAGGTCTGATCAGCTTGGAGCTGTTGTTGCTTTTCTTTAGGCTGTTTCTTTGTGGCGATAAGCCTGCGCTTGAAGCGCTCTTGTTCGATGGGATCCTCAGTACGACGAATTCATCATCGTTGAGGCTTGCCGTCTTGAAGGAGGCATATAGTTATGATCCTCAACCTCTTTATCCGCCGCCTCTCATGAGGGCTTGCTTCGCATCCTCTGCGCCGAGTCTTCTTTGGAGGGGATTGTCTTCGGCACTCTCTCGAGTATTATTATCTCTGTGCGGAATCTCCATTCTTCTTTGTGGCGGGATTTATAGCGGCGCCACCGACGTCGGCGTTTGGGCTGCTTCTTTAGAGAGTCGCCGCACGCTTCTTCGCCATCCCGTCTTTTGGGGTGTCCACCATATATATGTCGTATGACGAGGTGGTCTTCCGGTGCCTCGAGGCGCTGGCTCTGCTAAATCTCGGCATCGCCGTCCATAGCGTCGATGTCGTCGGAGTCGTAGTCTAGCATGTCGGTTAGATCATCGACAGTGGCTACAAAGTGGGTGGTGGGTGGGCTCTGAATTTCTTTGTCGTCCGTACCCCAGCCAGCCTGGCCATAGTCCGGCCAGGACTCTCCCGACAACGAGAGGTGTTTTAATGAATTCGGGATATCGCCAAAAGGCGAGTATTGAAAGATGTTCGCGGCGGTGAATTCCATAACCGGCGCCCAATCCGGATTGATTGGAAGGGGCGCGGGAGGTTCGGAGTCCGGCAAGGAGTCCGGCGCCTCGGAATCACAAGTTTCGCAGGGGACAAGATCAGTGTTCGGCTCCATCGCCGTGGATGTTGAAGCCCCCAGGGCGGCGTCTATCCACCGGCCCTCGATCTGACGATCGGCTCGGCTAACGGCGAAGCGGATCCGTGTCGGCCACCAAGGCTTTGCTCGTGGCGAGCTAGGTCATGCCCATCGTCCACAAGGCGGCGCGCTGCCGTGGCTCGAGTCCGTCGAAGATCAAGTCTCCGCGGACATCGGCCATGAAGTTCAAGCTTCCAAATCGACGACAGCCCGGGCGTAGCTTCGATCTGCTCCGGATGGCCAAGTGAATTGCCCGCAAATGCGGCCACGAATCTGAAGATCTGTCCGGGAGAAAAGTCTCACCTGTCTGGCGTCGTTGGTTGAAGATGCCATCAAGCCTATCGGTGACGATACGGAGGAACTCTCAATGAAAGCACCAATGTCGGTGTCAAAACCGGTGGATCTCGGGTAGGGGGTCCCGGCTGTGCATCTAGGCGGATGGTAACAGGAGACGAGGGACACAATGTTTTTACCCAGTTGGGCCCTCTCGATGGAGGTAAAACCCTACGTCCTGCTTGATTAATATTGATGATATGGGTAGTACAAGAGTAGATCTACCACGAGATCAAGGAGGCTAAACCCTAGAAGCTAGCCTATGGTATGATTGTTGTAATGTATGTTGTCCTACGGACTAAAGCCCTCCGGTTTATATAGACACCGGAGGAAGCTAGGGTTACACAGAGTCGGTTACAATGGTAGGAGATCTACATATCCATATGGCCAAGCTTGCCTTCCACGCCAAGGAAAGTCCCATTCGGACACGAGCCGGAGTCTTCAATCTTGTATCTTCGTAGTCTGGGAGTCCGGCGGATAATGATAGTCCGGCTGTCCGGACACCCCCTAGTCCAGGACTCCCTCACTAGCCTATGATTATGATTGTTGTTGTCCGACGGACTAAACCCTCCGGTTTATATAGACACCGGAGGGGGCTAGGGTTACACAGAGTCGGTTACAGAGAAGGACTTCTACATATCTGAACTACCAAGCTTGCCTTCCACGCAAAGGAGAGTCCCACCCGGACACGGGACGAAGTCTTCAATCTTGTATCTTCATAGTCCAAGAGTCCGGCCAAAGTATATAGTCCGGCTGTCTGAGGACCCCCTAATCCAGGACTCCCTCATTCGGCCTTCCGAATACTAGGGGCTTTGCCAAAATTTAAAATTGTAGTCTTCTATGGCTAAGTGAGAGTGATAAAGCCGTATACTCCGATTGCCTTGTTCGCTGCGCTAAACACCTCCTTAAAGGACCAAAAATTTGGATAAACAGTGTTTGGATTTATCCCGAACACTCCAGTACTAGTTACATGGGGGCAGAAACCGACGACTAGCCAACTCTCAGATTGTATAAACGGCCGCACAGAAGGTAATATTTTAAATCAACAAGCGTTATATAGCGCACATGAACTCGTTTTCATATTACTGTATCACATGAGTACATTCATTCAAATATTACATCCTTAGCACACTCCTCCGCCACAAGGTGGGCACCCTTCAGGATTACTGTCATAATACTTTTTGGGGTGTTGATGCTCCTTGCCCTCGGCGGCCCCTCTGTCACCAGCTTCTCGGCATCCATCTTCGCCCAGTGCACTTTCGCGCGGGCGAAGGCCCTGCGCGCACCTTCAATGCAGACTGACCGCTTAATGGCTTCAAGCCGTGGACAGGCATTCACAAGCTGCTTTACCAGGCCGAAGTAGCTGCTGGGAAGGAGCTCGCCAGGCCACATCCGGACTATAAGATCCTTCATGGCCAGCTCTGACGCCTTGTGAAGTTCGACCAGTTGCTTCAGCTGGTCTCTCAAGGGCATCGGGTGTTCGGCCCCAATATACTGGGACCAGAACAACTTCTCCGTCGAGCTCCCTTCCTCAGCTCGGTAGAACTCTGCGGCATCAGAGACATTGCGCAGCAGATCTGTGAATGCTCCGGGAGAGCTCTGAATTCGGGTAAGTAAAAGGAAAATCTCCTTCACATGCTCGCTTTGCATAATGAATGCCTTACCCACCGCTATCTTCTTGGCCGACTGAATCTCCTGAAGGGCCTTCTGGGCTTCGGCCTTGGCATCTTGTGCGCTCTGGAGGGCCTTCGCAAGCTCGGACTCTTGCGTCTTAGAGTCACTCTCCAAGGACTCATATTTCTTGAGAAATCCCGGAGCTCTTGCTGGACCTCGTCTACTCGGTCCTCTTGCTTTTCACGCTCGATGCGCTCCTTGGCCGCTTTGTCTTCGGCCTTGGACAACACCTTTTTTAGGGCCACCACTTCAGTCATGGCCCCTATTAAAGTTCATGATGATTCTATGAGCTAAAACCATTTTTCTTTATCAATATACAGACGGGGTATCACTTACCTTTGTTCTCCTCGAGTTGCCTCTTCACGAGGCTGAGCTCCTCCTCGTTCCGCTCCAGGTCCCGCTTCAGTTCGGAGACCTCCGCAGTACAAGCAGCAGCGGCCAGCAGCGATGCCTGCTTATTCACATAGACATATTTTAATTAGACTCATGTGGATGTTATTTGATCCTCTATTCGGCCTTTCTTTCCGAACACCAAACAGAGCATCAGGGGATAATGTCCATGTTGTGATTCAATTACTTACCTCAAAGCCTGTTAGGAGGCTGGCGCAGGCTTCGGTCAGTCCGCTTTTGGTGGACCGAACCTTCTCGATCACCGCACTCATGATGGTGCGGTGCTCTTCATCAATGGAAGCGCCGCGAAGCACTTCCTGCAAGTTGTCTGATACCTCTGGATGGACAGAGGTCATCGGCACAGGCGGCTCGCCCCCCTTTGTAAGGGGCTGCCTACCTGAATCCGGAACCACTGGAGGTTCCGGCGTAGTATCCGGCTGGGGGCCAAACTTGCTGCGTCCCCCGTCACCAGAATACATGGGGGTCTTCCCCCCATGTGTCCGGCGTCTGGGATTTCGCCTTGGGGCATCTCCAGAACCGTCTCCCCTGGTCCGATATCCTCTGGGACAACACCTCGGTGTCGTCCGTGGGCTGGGGGGGTAGTGGCTGTCGGGAGTAAATCACTGTTCATCGCCGACTGACTCAAAGACCCATTCGAGGAGGATACATTGATGTGCGCTTTGGACGGACTGCACAATCATATTTGACTTGATAAGAAGTAGTAAAGCAAAACATATCGGAAGTATTATAGTGTCCTGATACTTACGACTACGCCAGGGGCTTGTCGCTGGGCAACCACTGCTCATCGCTGTAGGCGGCTGTTGTGGAGTGGTCCGGAGGGAGGGTCCTTCCCTTCTTGGACCCTTCGGCCTTCCCAGATGGGACGGCCTTCCTTTTCTTTTCCCTCCCGGGTGGGGGGGAGAACTTTCCTCTTCCTCCTCCTTGTTTTCATTGGAGGAGCGCGCCTCGGTGTCTTCGGACGATGAGTCCAATACAACCTTGCGCCGGAGACCTTTTCTGGTCCCCGCGGCCTTCTTCTTGGCCTTCTTGTCCGGCACCTCATAGGGCACCGGAAACAGCATCTCCGTTAGGAGAGCTGTTGCTGGATCTTCAGGCAGTGGAGCAGGACAGTCGACCCGCTCCGCTGTCGCTACCTAGTCCTGTTGAATTGGTGTGGGGGCTTAGATCCCTCCCACGAATATACTGAGAAAAGGAGCAACTTGTAAAATACAGATAGCTTACCGGATTGGCGCGGTGCTTTGCGCTGAGTCCGCGATCCTCGGTAATGGGAGGAGGTAGCTCGGCGGCCTTGAACAGCACCTTCCAGACATCTTTGTGCATCGTGTCGAAGAGCTCTCACAGTGTTTGGTGTTCGGTCGGGTCGAACTCCCACATATTGAATGCCCGTCTATGACACGGTAGGATCCGGCGGAAGAGCATGACCTGGACCACGTTGACAAGCTTGATTTTCTTGCTTATCATATTTTTGACACAGTTCTGGAGTCCGGTCAGCTCCGCCGGCTCGCCCCAGGCTAAGCCCTTCTTTTTCCAGGAGGTAAGCCGCATGGGGATACCAGATTGAAATTCGGGGGCCGCCACCTAGTTGGAGTCACGCGGCTCGGTGATATAGAACCACCCCGATTGCCACCCCTTCACGGTCTCCACATAGGAGCCTTCGAGCCAAGTGACGTTGCACATCTTGCCCACCATGGCGCCTCCGCACTCCACTTGCTGGCTGACCACTATCTTCGGCTTCACGTTGAAGGTCTTCAGCCACATGCCGAAGTGGGGCTTGATGCGGAGGAAGGCCTCGCACACGACGATAAACGCCGAGATGTTGAGGATGAAATTGGGCGCCAGATCATGGAAATCCAGCCCGTAGTAGAACATGAGCCCGCGGACAAATGGGTGAAGGGGGAATCCTAGTCCACGGACGAAGTGAGTGAGGAACACAACCCTTTCGTGGTTCCGGAGTAGGGATGATCTGCCCTACGTCCGGGAGCCGGTGTGTGATGTCTGCGGCTAGGTATCCGGCCTCCCAGAGCTTTGTGATGTCCTCCTCCGTAACGGAGGAGACCATCCACTTGCCTCCTGCTCCGGACATGTTTGGAATGGCTTTATGGAGAAGGTGAGAACTTGGGCGCTGGAGCTCGAGCGTGCGAGAATGGATGAGCAAGGGAGGAAGAAGGCGTGGGTGAAAAAGTGGAATCCCTATCTCTTTATAAAGGCGGTAGAAACTATGCGCCTCCCCACTTGCCCGGTAAAATCGCTTATTTCCCAAGAGCCACGATTGATGGCACGTTTGGTTTACCCATACCCGTATTGACGAGAATCCCATGATAAGGGGACGCGATCTCTGCTTCAACAAGACGTGCCAAGAAAACCGCCTCGCAATATGTGCAGCAGCTGGTTGAGGAAAATGGTTCGAATAATGACCAGGCCGTGGCGTGATGTCACGATATGAAAAGTTGTCAGCAGATTAGATTTGAAAAATATTGTGCTCTCTACGGTGGTATGTGGAAATTATTTTGTAGAGCTGGACACGGTCCTCATATTCAAGATCTTCTATGGAGTATTCGGAGAAGGAACCCGCCTTGCAATGCCGAAGACAATCTACGCACCGGACTCATCGTCATTGAAGCCTGGTTCAGGGGCTACTGAGGGAGTCCTGGATTAGGGGGTCCTCGGACAGCTGGACTACATACTTTGGCCGGACTGTTGGACTATGAAGATACAAGATTGAAGACTTCGTCCCGTGTCCGGGTGGGACTCTCCTTTGCGTGGAAGGCAAGCTTGGCAATTCGGATATGTAGATATCCTTCTCTATAACTGACTCTGTGTAACCCTAGCCCCCTCTGGTGTCTATATAAACCGAAGGGTTTAGTCCGTAGGACAAGAACAATCATAATCATAGGCTAGCTTCTAGGGTTTAGCCTCTACGATCTCGTGGTAGATCAACTCTTGTAATACTCATATCATCAATATCAATCAAGCAGGAAGTAGGGTATTACCTCCATCGAGAGGGCCCGAACCTTGGTAAACATGGTGTCCCCCACCTCCTGTTACCATTAGCCTTAGACGCACAGTTCGGGACCCCCTACCCGAGATCCGCCGGTTTTAACACCGACAGTGGGCCTTAGTGGAGAAGAGAGAGGGTCAGCCAGAGGTGGTGCGCCCTCCTTGCCCAGTACGAATTGGACAAGGGAAGGGGGCGCCCCCCTCTCCTTCCTTCTCTTCTCTCCTCTTTCCCTTCTTCTCCTTCTTGGACTAGGAAAGGGGAGAAACCTACTCCTACTAGGAGTAGGGGTCCTCCCCCTTGGCGTGCACCATGTGGCCGGCCGACCTCCTCCTCCCCTCCTTTATATACGGGGAGGGGGCACCCCATCGACACACAAGTTGATCTTTAGCTGTGTGCGGTGCCCCCCTCCACAGTTTTCCACCTAGGTCATATCGCCGTAGTGCTTAGGCGAAGCCCTGCGCCGGTAACTTCATCATCACCGTCACCATGCTGACGTGCTGACGGAACTCTCCCTCGGCCTCAGCTAGATCTAGAGTTCTAGGGACGCCACCAAGCTAAAATGTGTGCAGATCGCGGAGGTGTCGTCCGTTCGGTACTTGATCGGTTGGATCTCGAAGACATTTGACTACATCAACTGTGTTACATAACGCTTCCGCTTTCGGTCTACGAGGGTACATGGACACACTCTCCCCCTTGTTGCTATGCATCACCTAGATAGATCTTGCGTGATCGTAGGATTATTTTTGAAATTACTGCGTTCCCCAACAGTGGTATCAGAGCCAGGTCTATGCGTAGATGTTATATGCATGAGTAGAACACAAAGAGTTGTGGGCGATAATAGTCATACTACTTACCATCATGTCATACTTTGATTCGGTGGTATTGTTGGATGAAGCGGCCCGGACCGTACATGACCACATTCATGAGACTGGTTCTACTGACGTGCTTATGAACATAGGTGGCTGGCGGGTGTCTGTTTCTCCAACTTCAGTTGAATCGGGTGTGGCTACGCCCGGTCCTTGTTGAAGGTTAAAATCGCACACTTGACAAAAAATCATTGTGGTTTTGATGCGTAGGTAAGAACGGTTCTTGCTAGAAGCCCGTAGCAGCCACGTAAAACTTGCAACAACAAAGTAGAGGATGTCTAACTTGTTTTTGATGTGATATGGTCAAGGCATGATGTGACATAAATTGTTGTATGAAATGATCATGTTTTGTAACAAAGTTATCGGCAATTGGCAGGAGCCATATGGTTGTTGCTTTATTGTATGCAATGCAATTGCCATGTAATTGTTTTACTTTATCACTAAACGGTAGCGATAGTCGTAGTAACAATAGTTGGCGAGACGACAACGATGCTACGATGGAGATCAAGGTGGCGCACTGGTGATGATGGAGATCATGACGATGCTACGATGATGGAGATCATGAGCACAAGATGAAGATGACCATATCATGTCACATATTTTGATTGCATGTGATGTTTATCTGTAACATCCCAAAATTCTAAATTTTGGAATGTTATAAACAAATAGATAGTTTGATCGATTGTTTGATTGATTGACTGAAAGTGAGTGAATTCGAAACTTTTTGAAAGTTAAATGAGAGGGAATAAAAGGACTTTCCCAAACTTTCATTTTCTTTTCTGATCTTCATGAATTCAAATTCTTTTCACGACAAAACCCTGGAGAGAAGATGACATGACTTCTTCCATTTATTTAAATGACAGGGGGTGTTGAAAAATATTTGAATTTCATTTGGAAAATATTTCCAACCCAAGAACTTTATGCAACTCAATGATTTTCACGAGCGAAGATAAAATGACTTCTTCAAAACATATAAAATATGAGTTGGGAGTTTCAAAGAATTAAATTCAAAGTTCTTTTGAATTTATTTTCAATTTGGAGTTATTTGAGTTTTATTCAAATTATTTTTCTCCAAAAATAAAATATATGGAAAATAGGGTAACATGATTCCCTACATCAGAAAATTGGTGAGAAATGAATTTGAATTAATTTAGGTATTTTTAAAATGATTTTTATTGGATTTTATTAGAGTAGTAGCACTGTTTGATTTATTTGAATTTTTGAGGATTTTATTTGATGCTGGATTAATGTTCACGTTGTAGAAAATCTTTTTTTGCAAATTTTGATATATTATATGCCGATATAATATTTCTATTTAGTTTGTTTTTATTTTTGTTTGTAAAAAAAGAGATTGTTTTTTTAAAAAAAAACTCCTCTCGCCGACTGGGCCGGCCCAGCTTCGAGGCCAGGCCACGGCCCAGCCGCCGCTCGCCTCCTCCGTCCCGGAAGGGACTCGCTTGGGAGATCGCGCCGCCGTCTGAGTCTCGGCCGGCACGCCTCCGTGCCCTTCCCCGCCTCCCGAGGCCACCCTCCTATAAAGCCGCCGCCCTGCTTTCCCTCTCTGTTTGCTTGCCCCTTGCAGATCCGTCGCGCCCATTACGTGCCGGCCGCCGCCCTTTGTCCTCTCATGCCCAGGCTTGCCCGACGACGCGCGTGGAACGCCGCCGCCGCCACCCATAAGTCGCCGAGCCGCCATTGAGCCAACTGCCGTTGCCGTCGGTTTTTCTTCACCGAACCGCCGTGGACCGGTAAAAACCGAACCTCGATCCGGTTTCGTTTAAGATACGGTTTTTGAAAAAAAAACCTATTCTTTTTTATTTAGTTGCTTAGGTAATGAACGTTTTCTGTTTAGGTAGTTTCAGCGAACGTTTTCGTTCGTTAGGTTTTCGTAGCGAACGTTCACTATTTAGTCTTTTTCTTTTCTGTTTAAATTACTTCAGGGACCTATCTATGAATATATTTATTTACAGATTAGCCCCTAGTTTTCAAACGACCATAACTTTTTACTCGTTTATCCAAATCCAACAAAACCAACGCCCACTTCTTTTTCACGATCCCCTCTATCCAGATAACCAAGTCGAACATGTTTTTGAAAGTTTAAAATTTGAATTTCAAATAGTTTAGTATTTGAACTTCGTTTGATCATAACTTGAGTTTCGCAACTCTGATTTAGTTGATTATTTTTTGCAAATCGAAGCTCTTGACCTAAACTTTCTGATAAGGCCAAATAACCCCAATTTTGGTACTGTTAGAAATTGTTTTCTATTGCAAGAGTTATTTGCTTGGTTTTGATGTTTTTCTGAGTTGTTTTCTTCATTCTTTCCGATCTTTTGAGTGATTGCTTATGTGTGGTTACAATTGCTTGCTCACGATAGGATGACCGGAGTTTGACGAGTAGAACTATCAAGAGTTTTGAGTGCGAATCATCTTCATCAACATTGCAGGCAAGTTCACACTTTGATCATATCCCTTATTACCCAGTTTTATTGCATTAGTTCAATCCTCTAACAATTGCATGATTAGGATCTGAATTAATATGTGAGTTTTGGGAAGTAGATGAGGTAGTACCTATTACATGTTTTGTTATCAAACCCTTGGGAGTTACTTCTACGTTTGCTTATTATGCCATGCTATGCTCGTAGACGTGGATTAGGTTTGAGTGATTTTCCATGACAGATGTGAGATTGTTAATTAATGGTTTATTTAAGGTGGTAACTTAAACACACATCTGGGTGGATTGAGGCACCTGGTTTCCAGGACTTGCCTGTTTTTCTTCGGACCGCCACCAGGCTCAAAGGGATCAAGAGATTATTCATGCTGGAAACTTCCGTGTGCAGCCACATGCTACTATGGGCTCTAGCATAGTTGACTAAGTCGTGTGAACTTTTACAGGGTAGACTAGCCGATGTAGGGGATGTAGGTCGGTACGGTCTACCCTTTACGTAAGGTGCAAGCGCTTCTGAAAGACTATGTCTCGGTCATCCGTTTCTCAAACACCATGAAGTGCGAGAAATCAAACGGAGGAGATCAAGTCATGTGGGGAAAAGTGTGCAAACCTCTGCAGAGTGTATAAACTAGTCATGGTTAGCCGTGTCCCCGATTATGGACATCTTGAGTATCTAGTACTTGGATTATCAAATGAATCTCATCATGTTACTTTAATTAATATTGTTGGGTTGTTAATGAATACTTTTATTTGGGATTGAGGATGCTGTCAACCATTCTCAATGTTTAACAACCACCATGATAGTTAAATAAATTTATTCCTTTGCAGTAGGGAAAAACTGGCTTTACGCAAAATTGTAACCATAGAGCTTTCCACCAGCCAAATATGCATGTAGAGATAGCCATTATTCATCATTGCTCTATGGTGTGAATTTGCGGTACATTCAATGTAATTGACCCTTTGTGGCTGCAACGCCTCATGTTGCGAGGATCTTCTGACAGTAAGTGATACGTTAGGGTTACGATTCCTATACTCAACTTTGCCGTTGGTGTTGATGGGAATCCACAACCTTGTTACTTCCGCTATTTGGATTGAGGTAAGTGTTTACGTTATTTTTACATGTGATTTACCTCTGTTATAAATCCTCGAGTACTGTGTGTGTCAGCATACCGATCCAGGGATGACACTTAAGCACAGAGACTTGACCCATTCGGGTAGGGTCGCTACATTATCTTGTATGCGTCTTATGCTTAGTATAGCATTATAAGATGATCCCTTACTAAATTTCAAGGTACAAGGGTTCTCTCTGAGTATGCACCGTTGCTACAGTTCGTCGCGCCGAGACACCACGTGATGATCGGGTGTAATATGCTCTACGTTCACATACAACGGGTGCAAGCCAGTTTTGCACACGCAGAATACTCGGGTTAAACTTGACAAGCCTAGCATATGCAGATATGGCCTCAGAACACTGAGACCGGAAGGTCGAACGTGAATCATATAGTAGATATGATCAACATAGTGATGTTCACCATTGAAAACTACCCCATCTCACGTGATGATCAGACATGGTTTAGTTGATTTGGATCACGTGATCACTTAGATGACTAGAGAGATGTCTGTCTAAGTGGGAGTTCTTAAGTAATATGATTAACTGAACTTAAATTTATCATGAACTTAGTCCTGATAGTTATTTATGTCTATGTTATTGTAGATCAATGGCATGTGCTACCGTTCCTTTGAATTTTAATGCGTTCCTAGAGAAAGCTAAGTTGAAAGATGATGGCATCAACTACACAAACTGGGTCCATAACTTGAGGATTATCCTCATTGCTCCACAGAAGAATTATATCCTGGAAGCACCACTGGGTGCCAGGCCTACTGCAGATGCTACTGATGACGTGAAGAACGTTTGGCAGAGCAAAGCTGATGACTACTTGATAGTTCAGTGTGCCATGCTTTACGGCTTAGAATCGGGACTTCAAAGACGTTTTGAACGTCATGGAGCATATGAGATGTTCAAAGAGTTGAAGTTAATATTTCAAGCAAATGCTCGAGTTGAGAGATATGAAGTCTCCAACAAGTTCTACAGCTGCAAAATGGAGGAGAATAGTTCTGTCGGTGAACACATACTCAGAATGTCTGGGTACCATAACCACTTGACTCAGCTGGGAGTTGATCTTCCAGTTGATAGTGTCATTGACAGAGTTCTTCAATCACTGCCACCAAGCTATAAAGGCTTCATGATTAAAGATAATATGCAAGGTATGAACAAGACTATTCCCGAGCTCTTCGCGATGCTAAAGTTTGCGGAGGTAGAAATCAAAAAGGAGCATCAAGTGTTGATGGTCAACAAGACCATTAGTTTCAAGAAAAAGGGCAAAGGGAAGAAGGGGAACTTCAAGAAGAACGACAAAAGGGTTGCTGCTCAAGAGAAGAAACTCATCTGGACCTAAGCCTGAAACTAAGTGCTTCTACTGCAAAGGGTCTGGTCACTGGAAGCGGAACTGCCCCAAGTATTTGAAGGAAATATGCCCTAGAGGCAATAATAAAGTTATTATTTATTTCCTTAATTCATGATAAATGTTTATTATTCATGGTAGAATTGTATTAACCGGAAACTTAGTACATGTGTGAATACATAGACAAAACATATAGTCCCTAGTATGCCTCTACTTGACTAGCTTGTTAATCAAAGATGGTTATGTTTCCTAACCATAGACATGTGTTGTCATTTGATAAATGGGATCACATCATTAGGAGAATGATGTGATGGACATGACCCATCCATTAGCGAGCATTATGATCGTTGCAGTTTCATTGCTACTGCTTTCTTCATGACTTATACAAGTTCCTCGGACTATGTGATTATGCAACTCCTGAATACCGAAGGAACACTTTGTGTGCTACCAAACGTCACAACGTAACTGGGTGATTATAAAGGTGCTCTACAGGTGTCTCCAAAGGTACATGTTGGGTTGGCGTATTTCGAGGTTAGGATTTGTCACTCCGGTTGTCGGAGAGGTATCTTTGGGCCCTCTTGGTAATACACAGCACTTAAGCCTTGCAAGCATTGCAACTAATGAGTTAGTTGCGGGATGATGTATTACGGAACAAGTAAAGAGACCTGCCGGTAACGAGATTGAACTAGGTATTGGATACCGACGATCGAATCTCGGGCAAGTAACATACCGATGACAAAGGGAACAAAGTATGTTGTTATGCGGTTTGACCGATAAAGATCTTCGTGGAATATGTAGGAGCCAATATGAGCATCTAGGTTCCGCTATTGGTTATTGATCGAGAATAGTTCTAGGTCATGTCTACATAGTTCTCGAACCCGTAGGGTCCGCACGCTTAACGTTATGATGAAGTTTAATTACGAGTTTATAAGTTTTGATGTACCGAAGGTTGTTCGGAGTCCCGGATGTGATCACGGACATGATGAGGAGTCTCGAAATGGTCGAGACAGAAAGATGGATATATTGGAAGCCTATATTTGGATATCAGAATGGTTTCGGGTGAAATCGATTTTACCGAGCACGGGGGTTCTGGAACCCTCCGGGGTTATTGGGCCTTCATGGGCCCTAAGGGAGAAGAGGAGAGGAGGCAAGAGGTGGGCTGCGCCTCCCTCCCTAGTCCGAATAGGACAAGGAGAGGGGCGCCCCCCTTCCTTCCCTCTTCCTCCTCCTTCCCCTTCTCCTTCTCCAACTAGGAAAGAAGGGAGTCCTACTCCCGGAGGGAGTAGGACTCCCCCTTGGCGTGTC
The DNA here is from genome assembly GCA_021437245.1 of Aegilops speltoides. Taxonomy (NCBI): domain Eukaryota; kingdom Viridiplantae; phylum Streptophyta; class Magnoliopsida; order Poales; family Poaceae; genus Aegilops; species Aegilops speltoides. The sequence goes on along the minus strand of CM038145.1, from coordinate 440,047,409 downwards.
TTCCTTGGCCGGCCGCCCCCTCCCCCTTGGCTCCTTTATATACGGGGGAATGGGGGCACCTATAGACACACAAGTTGATCTTCGTGATCGTTCCTTAGCCGTGTGTGGTGCCCCCCTCCACCATATTCCACCTCGGTCATATCGTAGCGGTGCTTAGGCGAAGCCCTGCGTCGGTAGAATATCATCATCGTCACCACTCTATCGTCTTGTGGAACTCATCCCGACACCTGCTGGATCGAGTCCGGGATCGCCATCGAGCTGAGCGTGTGCTGAACTCGGAGGTACCGTACGTTCGGTACTTGGATCGGTCGGATCGTGAAGACGTACGACTACATCAACCGCGTTGTCATAACGCTTCCGCTTACGGTCTACGAGGGTACGTGGACAACACTCTCCTCTCTCGTTGCTATGCATCACCATGATCTTACGTGTGCGTAGGAAAATTTTGAAATTACTACGTTCCCCAACAGTGGCATCCGAGCCTAGGTTTTATGTGTTGATGTTATATGCACGAGTAGAACACAAGTGAGTTGTGGGCGATACAAGTCATACTTCTTACCAGCATGTCATACTTTGGTTTAGCGGTATTGTTGGATGAAGCGGCCCGGACCGACATTACGCGTACGCTTACGCGAGACTGGTTCTACCGACGTGCTTTGCACACAGGTGGCTAGCGGGTGTCTGTTTCTCCAACTTTAGTTGAACCAAGTGTGGCTACGCCCGGTCCTTGCGAAGGTTAAAACAGCACTAACTTGACGAACTATCGTTGTGGTTTTGATGCGTAGGTAAGAACGGTTCTTGCTAAGCCCGTAGCAACCACGTAAAATTTGCAATAACAAAGTAGAGAACGTCTAACTTGTTTTTGCAGGGCATGTTGTGATGTGATATGGTCAAGACGTGATGAGATATAAGTTGTTGTATGAGATGATCATGTTTTGTTGAAGTTATCGGCAACTGGCAGAAGCCCTATGGTTGTCTCTTTGTTGCATAAGATGCAAGCACCAAATAATTGCTTTACTTTATCGCTATGCGATAGCAATAGTTGCAAAAGCAATAGTTGGCGAGACGACCATGTGACGATAAATTGATATAGATCAAGATGATGAAGATCATGGTGTCATGCTGGTAACGATTGAGATCATTACAGTACTTTGGAGATGGAGATCAAAGGCGCAAGATGATCATAGCCATATCATGTCACATATTTTTGATTGCATATGATGTTTATCTGTTATACATCTTATTCTGTTTTGTTTGACAGTAGCATTTTAAGATGATCTCTCACTAATTATCAAGAAGTGTTCTCCCTAAGTATGCACCGTTGCGAAAGTTCTTCGTGCTGAGACACCACGTGATGATCAGGTGTGATAGGCTCTACATTCAAATACAACGGGTGCAAAACAGTTGCACACGCGGAATACTCAGGTTAAACTTGACGAGCCTAGCATATATAGATATGGCCTCGGAACACGGAGACCGAAAGGTCGAGCGTGAGTCATATAGTAGATATGATCAACATAGTGATGTTCACCATTGAAAACTACTCCATCTCACGTGATGATCGGACATGGTTTAGTTGATTTGGATCACATGATCACTTAGATGACTAGAGAGATGTCTGTCTAAGTGGGAGTTCTTAAGTAATATGATTAATTGAACTTAAATTTATCATGAACTTAGTCCTGGTAGTATTTTGCAAATTATGTTGTAGATCAATAGCTTGCGTTGTTGCTTTCATATGTTTATTTTGATATGTTCCTAGAGAAAATTGTGTTGAAAGATGTTAGTAGCAATGATGCGGATTGGATCCGTGATCTGAGGTTTATCCTCATTGCTGCACAGAAGAATTATGTCCTTAATGCACCGCTAGGTGACAGGCCTATTGCAGAGCAGATGCAGACGTTATGAACGTTTGGCTAGCTCAATATGATGACTACTTAATAGTTTAGTGCACCATGCTTAACGGCTTAGAATCGGGACTTCAAAGACGTTTAAACGTCATGGACCATATGAGATGTTCTAGGAGTTGAAGTTAATACCCGAGTTGAGAGATATGAAGTCCCCAACAAGTTCTATAGCTAAAAGATGGAGGAGAATCGCTCAACTAGTGAGCATGTGCTCAGATTGTCTGGGTACTTTGATCGCTTGAATCAAGTGGGAGTTAATCTTCCAGATAAGATAGTGATTGACAGAATTCTCTAGTCACCATCACTAAGTTACTAGAACTTCGTGATGAACTATAGTATGCAAGGGATGACGAAAACGATTCCCGAGCTCTTCGTGATGTTGAAATCGACGAAGGTAGAAATCAAGAAAGAGCATCAAGTGTTGATGATTGACAAGACCACTAGTTTCAAGAAAAGGGCAAATGGAAAGAAAGGGAAACTTCAAGTAGAATGGCAAATAAGTTGTCACTCCTATGAAGAAGACCAAAGCTGGACCAAAGCCTGAAACTGAGTGCTTACACTGCAAAGGAAATGGTCACTGGAAGTGGAAATGCCCTGAATATTTGGTGGATAAGAAGGATGACAAAGTGAACAAGGGTATATGTGATATACAGATTATTGATGTGTGCCTTACTAGTGTTTATAGTAGCCCCTGAGTATTTGATACTTGTTCGGTTGCTAAGATTAGTAACTCAAACAGGAGTTCTGAGAATAAGCAGAGACTAGTTGAAGGGGAACTGACGATGAGTGTTGGAAGTAGTTCCAAGATTGCTATGATCATCATCGCACACTCCCTATACTTTTGGGATTAGTGTTAAACCTAAATAAATGTTATTTGGCGTTTGCGTTGAGCATGAATATGATTTGATCATGTTTATTGCAATACGGTTATTCATTTAAAATCAGAGAATAATTGTTGTTCTATTTACATGAATAAAACCTTCAATGGTCATACACCCAATGAAAATAGTTTGTTGGATCTCGATCGTAGTGATACACATATTCATAATATTGATGCCAAAAGATGCAAAGTGAATAATGATAGTGCAACTTATTTGTGGCACTGCCGTTTGGGTCATATCGGTGTAAAGCGCATGAAGAAACTCCATAAAGATGGATTTTCGAATCACTTGGTTATGAATCATTTGATGCTTGTGAACCGTGCCTTTTGGGCAAGATGACTAAAACTCCGTTCTTCGGAACAATGGAACGAGCTACTGACTTGTTGGAAATAATACATAATAATGTATGCAGACCAATGAGTATGAAGGCTCGTGGCAAGTATCGTTATTTTCTAACCTTCACAGATGATTTGAGCAGATAAGTGTATATCTACTTGATGAAACATAAGTCTGAAATAGTTGAAAAGTTCAAAGAATTTCAGAGTAAAGTGGAGAATCATCGTAACAAGAAAATAAAGTTTCTACAATCTGATCGTGGAGGAGAATATTTGAGTTATGAGTTTGGCCTTCATATAAAACAATGTGGAATAGTTTCACAGCTCACGCCACCTGGAACACCACAATGTAATGGTGTGTGCGAACGTTGTAATCGTATTTTACTAGATATGGTGCGATCTATGATGTCTCTTATCAGTTTACCACTATCGTTTTGGGGTTATGCATTAGAGACAGTTGCATTCACGTTTAATAGGGCACCATCTAAATCCATTGAGACGACACCGTATGAACTATGGTTTAGCAGTAAACCTAAGCTGTCGTTTCTTAAAGTTTGGAGTTGCTATGCTTATATGAAAAAGGTTTTCAACCTGATAAGCTCAAACCCAAATCGGAGAAGTGCGTCTTCATAGAATACCCAAAGGAAACTGTTGGGTACTCCTTCTATCACAGATCCGAAGGCAAAAACATTCATTGCTAAGAATGGATCCTTTCTAGAGAAGGAGTTTCTCTCGAAAGAAGTGAGTGGGAGGAAAGTAGAACTTGATAAGGTAATTGTACCTTCTCCTGAATTGGAAAATAGTTCATCGCTGAAATCAGTTCCAGTGATTCCTACACCAATTAGTGAGGAAGCTAATGATGATGATCATGAAACTTCAGATCAAGTTATTATAGAACCTCGTAGGTCTTCCAGAGTACGGTCCGCACCAGAGTGGTACGGTAATCTTGTTCTGGAAGTCATGTTAGTAGACCATGATGAACCTACGAACTATGAGGAAGCGATGATGAGCCCAGATTCCGCTAAATGGCTGGAGGCCATGAAATCTGAGATAAGATCCATGCATGAGAACAAAGTGTGGACTTTGGTGGACTTGCCCGATAATCGGCAATCCATAAGAAAATAAATGGATCTTCAAGAAGAAGACGGACATTGATAGTAGTGTTACTATCTACAAAGCTCGAATTGTTGAAAAAAAGTTTTTCGACAAAGTTCAAGGTGTTGAATACAATGAGATTTTTCTCACTCGTATCGATGCTTAAAAGTCTATCCGAATCATGTTAGCAATTGCCGCATTTTATGATTATGAAATATGGCAGATGGATGTCAAAACTGCATTCCTGAACGGGTTTCTGGAAGAAGAGTTGTATATGATGCAGCCAGAAGGTTTTGTCGATCCAAAGGGAGCTAACAAAGTGTGCAAGCTCCAGCGATCCATTTATGGACTGGTGCAAGCCTCTCGGAGTTGGAATAAATGCTTTGATAGTGTGATCAAAGCATTTGGTTTTGTACAGACTTTTGGAGAAGCCTGTATTTACAAGAAAGTGAGTGGGAGCACTATAGCATTTCTGATAAGTATATGTGAATGACATATTGTTGATCGAAAATAATGTAGAATTATTCTGCAAAGCATAAAAGAGTGTTTGAAAGGAGTTTTTCAAAGAAAGACCTCGGTGAAGCTGCTTACATATTGAGCATCAAGATCTATAGAGATAGATCAAGACGCTTGATAAGTTTTTCAATGAATACATACCTTGACAAGATTTTGAAGTAGTTGAAAATGGAACAGTCAAAGAAAGAGTTCTTGCCTGTGTTACAAGGTGTGAAATTGAGTAAGACTCAAAGCCCGACCATGGCATAAGATAGAAAGAGAATGAAAGTCATTCCCTATGCCTTGGCCATAGGTTCTATAAAGTATGCCATGTTGTGTACCAGATCTATTGCATACCCTACCACTGAGTTTGGCAAGGGAGTACAATAGTGATCTAGGAGTAGATCATCGACATGGTCAAAATTATCCTTAGTAGAATAAGGATATGTTTCTCGATTATGGAGGTGACAAAAGGTTCGTCGTAAAGGGTTACGTCGATACAAGTTTTGGCACTGATCCAGATGACTCTAAGTCTTAATCTGGATACATATTGAAAGTGGGAGCAATTAGCTAGAGTAGCTCCGTGCAGAGCATTGTAGACATAGAATATTTGCAAAATACATACGGCTCTGAATGTGACAGACCCGTTGACTAAACTTCTCTCACGAGCAAAACATGATCATACCTTAGTACTCTTTGGGTGTTAATAACATAGCGATGTGAACTAGATTATTGACTCTAGTAAACCCTTTGGGTGTTGGTCACATGACGATGTGAACTATGGGTGTTAATCACATACAGATGTGAATATTGGTGTTGAATCACATGATGATATGAACTAGATTATTGACTCTAGTGCAAGTGGGAGACTGAAGGAAATATGCCCTAGAGGCAATAATAAAGTTATTATTTATTTCCTTATATCATGATAAATGTTTATTATTCATGCTAGAATTGTATTAACCAGAAACATAATACATGTGTGAAATACATAGACAAACAGATTGTCACTAGTATGCCTCTACTTGACAAGCTCGTTGATCAAAGATGGTTATGTTTCCTAACCATAGACATGAGTTGTCATTTGATTAACGGGATCACATCATTAGGAGAATGATGTGATTGACATGACCCATTCCGTTAGCTTAGCACACGATCGTTTAGTATGTTGCTGTTGCTTTCTTCATGACTTATACATGTTCCTATGACTATGAGATTATGCAACTCCCGATTACTGGAGGAACATTTTGTGTGCTACCAAACATCACAACGTAACTGGGTGATTATAAAGGTGCTCTACAGGTGTCTCCGAAGGTACATGTTGAGTTGGCGTATTTCGAGATTAGGATTTGTCACTCCGATTGTCGGAGAGGTATCTCTGGGCCCTCTCGGTAATACACATCACTTAAGCCTTGCAAGCATTGCAACTAATGAGTTAGTTGCGGGATGATGTATTACGAAACGAGTAAAGAGACTTGCCGGTAACGATATTGAACTAGGTATTGGATACCGACAATCGAATCTTGGGTAAGTAACATACCGATGACAAAGGGAACAAAGTATGTTGTTATGCGGTTTGACCGATAAAGATCTTCGTAGAATATGTAGGAGCCAATATGAGCATCCAGGTTCCGCTATTGGTTATTGATCGAGAATAGTTCTAGGTCATGTCTAAATAGTTCTCGAACCCGTAGGGTCCGCACGCTTAACGTTACGATGACAGTTTAATTATGAGTTTATAAGTTTTGATGTACCGAAGGTAGTTCGGAGTCCCGGATGTGATCACGAACATGACGAGGAGTCTCGAAATGGTCGAGACATAAAGATTGATATATTGGAAGCCTATATTTGGATATCGGAATGGTTCCGGGTGAAATCGGGATTTTACCGGAGCACCGGGGGGTTATCGGAACCCTCCCGGGGGTTATTGGGCCTTCATGGGCCCTAAGGGAGAAGAGGAGAGGAGGCAAGAGGTGGGCTGCGCCCCCTCCCCTCCCTAGTCCGAATAGGACAAGGAGAGGGGCGGCCCCTTTCCTTCCCTCTTCCTCCTTCGCCCCCTTCTCCTTCTCCAACTAGGAAGAAGGAGTCCTACTCCGGAGGAGTAGGACTCCCCTGTGGCGATCCTCCTTGGCCGGACGCCCCCTCCCCCTTGGCTCCTTTATATAAGGGGGAAGGGGGCACCTATAGACACACAAGTTGATCTTCGTGATCGTTCCTTAGCCGTGTGCGGTGCCCCCCTCCACCATATTCCACCTCGGTCATATCGTAGCGGTGCTTAGGCAAAGCCCTGCGTCGATAGAATATCATCATCGTCACCACGCTGTCGTGCTGATGGAACTCATCCCCGACACCCTGCTGGATCGGAGTCCGGGGATCGTCATCGAGCTGAACGTGTGCTGAACTCGGAGGTACCGTACGTTCGGTACTTGGATCGGTCGAATCGTGAAGATGTACGACTACATCAACCGCGTTGTCATAACGCTTCCGCTTACGGTCTACGAGGGTACGTGGACAACACTCTCCTCTCTCGTTGCTATGCATCACCATGATCTTGCGTGTGCGTAGGAAAATTTTGAAATTACTACGTTCCCCAACAGTATTTGGCGGATAAGAAGGATGGCAAAGTGAAAGGTATATTTGATATACATGTTATTGATGTATACCTTACTAATGCTCGTAGTAGCGCCTGGGTATTTGATACTGGTTCTGTTGCTCATATTTGCAACTAGAAACAGGGGCTACAGATTAAACGAAGATTGGCTAAGGACGAGGTGACGATGCGCGTGGGATATGGTTCCAAGGTCGATGCGATCATCGTCGGCTTAGACCTGAATAATTGTTATTTGGTGCTAGCCTTGAGCATGAACATTATATTTGGGTGTTGTTTGATGCGAGCCGATTATTCATTTAAATCAGAGAATAATGGTTGTTCTATTTATATGAGTAATATCTTTTATGGTCATGCACCCTTGCTGAGTGGTCTATTTTTGTTGAATCTGATAGTGATGATACACATATTCATAATATTGAAGCCAAAAGATGCAAAGTTAATAATGATAGTGCAACTTATTTGTGGCACTGCCGTTTGGGTCATATCGGTGTAAAGTGCATGAAGAAACTCCATGCTGATGGACTTTTGGAATCACTTGATTATGAATCACTTGGTGCTTGCGAACCATGCCTTATGGGCAAGATGACTAAAATTCCATTCTCTGGAACAATGGAACGAGCTACTGACTTATTGGAAATAATACATACTCATGTATGCGGTCCAATGAGTGTTGAGGCTCGTGATAGCTATCGTTATTTTCTTACCTTTACAGATGATTTGAGCAGATATGGTTATATCTACTTGATGAAGCATAAGTCTGAAACATTTGAAAAGTTCAAAGAATATCAGATTGAAGTGGAAAATCATCGTAACAAGAAAATAAAGTTTCTATGATCTGATCGTGGACGATAATATTTGAGTTACGAGTTTGGTCTTCATTTGAAAAGACATTTGATAGTTTCAGAACTAATGCCACCTGGAACACCACAGCGAAATGGTGTGTCCGAATGTCGTAACCGTACTTTATTGGATATGGTGCAATCTATGATGTCTCTTACTAATTTACCGCTATCGTTTTGGGGTTATGCTTTAGAGACGGCTGCATTCACTTTAAATAGGGCATCATCAAAATCCGTTGAGACGACGCCTTATGAACTGTGGTTTGGCAAGAAACCAAAGTCGTCATTTCTTAAAGTTTGGGGCTGTGATGCTTATGCTTCAACCTAATAAGCTCGAACCCAAATTGGAGAAGTGCATCTTCATAGGATACCCAAATTAAACTGTTGGGTACACCTTCTATCACAGATCCGAAAGCAAAATCTTTGTTGCTAAGAATGGATCCTTTCTAGAGAAGGAGTTTCTCTCAAAAGAAGTGAGTGGGAGGATAGTAGAACTTAATGGGGCAATTGTACCTTCTCCCTTATTGGAAAGTAGTTCATCACAGAAATCAGTTCCAGTGATTCCTACACCAAGTAGCATGGAAGTTAATGATGATGATCATGAAACTTCAGATCAAGTTACTATCGAACCTCGTAGGTCTTCCAGAGTAAGATCCGCACCAGAGTGGTATGATAATCCTGTTCTGGAAGTCATGTTACTAGACCATGATGAACCCACGAACTATGAGGAAGCGATGATGAGCCCAGATACCACAAAATGGCTTGAGGCCATGAAATCTGAGATGGGATCCATGTATGAGAACAAAGTGTGGACTTTGGTGGACTTGCCCGATGATCGGCAAGCCATAGAAAATAAATGGATTTTTAAGAAGAAGACCGACGCAGACGGTAATGTTACTGTTTACAAAGCTCGACTTGTTGCGAAAGGTTTTCGACAAGTTCATGGAGTTGACTACGATGAGACTTTCTCACCCGTAGCGATGCTTAAGTCTATCGAATCATGTTAGTAATTGCTGCATTTTATGATAATGAAATTTGGCAAATGGATGTCAAAATTGCATTCCTGAATGGATTTTTGGAAGAAGAGTTGTATATGATGCAACCAGAAGGTTTTGTCGATTCAAAAGGTGCTAACAAAGTGTGCAAGCTCCAGCGATCCATTTATGGACTGGTGCAAGCCTCTCGAAGTTGGAATAAACGCTTTGATAGTGTGATCAAAGCATATGGTTTTATACAGACTTTTGGAGAAACATGTATTTACAAGAAAGTGAGTGGGAGCTCTGTAGCATTTCTAATATTATATGTGGATGACATATTGTTGATTGGAAATGATATAGAATTTCTGGATAGCATAAAGGGATGCCTGAATAAGAGTTTTTCTTTGAAAGACCTCGAAGAAGCTGCTTACATATTGGGCATCAAGATCTATAGAGATAGATCAAGACGCTTAATTGGACTTTCACATGGCACATACCTTGATAAAGTTTTGAAGAAGTTCAAAATGGATCAGTCTAAGAAAGGGTTCTTGCCTGTTTTACAAGGTGTGAAGCTGAGTCAGACTCAATGCCCGACCACTGCAGAAGATAGAGAGAAAACGAAAGTCATTCCATATGCTTTAGCCATAGGTTCTATCATGTATGCAATGTTGTGTACCAGACTTGATGTGTGCCTTGCGATAAGCATAGCAGGGAGGTACCAAAGTAATCCCAGAGCGGAGCATTGGACAGCGGTCAAGAACATCCTGAAATACCTGAAAAGGACTAAGGATATGTTTCTCGTTTATGGAGGTGAAAAAGATCTCACCGTATATGGTTACATCGATGCAAGCTTTGACACTGATCCGGATGATAAGTCGCAAACCGGATACGTATTTTTATTGAATGGGGGAGTTGTCAGTTGGTACAGTTCCAAGCAGAGCGTCGTGGCGGGATCTACGTGTGAAGTGGAGTACATTGCTGCTTCGGAAGCAACAACTGAAGGAGTTTGGATGAAGGAGTTCATATCCTATCTAGGTGTCATACCTAGTGCATCGGGTCCAATGAAAATCTTTTGTGACAATACTGGTGCAATTGCCTTGGCAAAGGAATCCAGATTTCACAAGAGAACCAAGTACATCAAGAGACGCTTCAATTCCATCCGTCATCAAGTGTCAGAGGGGGACATAGAAATTCGCAAGATACATACGGATCTGAATGTTGCAGACCCATTGACTAGGCCTCTTCCATGAGCAAAACATGATCAGCACCAAAGCCCCATGGGTGTTAGAATCATTACTATGTAATCTAGATTATTGACTCTAGTGCAAGTGGGAGACTAAAGGAAATATGCCCTAGAGGCAATAATAAAGTTATTATTTATTTCTTTAATTCATGACAAAAATGTTTATTATTCATGCTAGAATTGTATTAACCGGAAACTTAGTACATGTGTGAATACATAGACAAAACATATAGTCCCTAGTATGCCTCTACTTGACTAGCTCGTTAATCAAAGATGGTTATGTTTCATAACCATAGACATGTGTTGTCATTTGATAAACGAGATCACATCATTAGGAGAATGATGTGATGGACAGGACCCATCTGTTAGCTTAGCATTATGATCGTTACAGTTTCATTGCTACTGCTTTCTTCATGACTTATACAAGTTCCTTAGACTATGAGATTATGCAACTCCCAAATACCGGAGGAACACTTTGTGTGCTACCAAACGTCACAACATAAAAGGGTGATTATAAAGGTGCTCTACAGGTGTCTCTGGAGGTGTTTGTTAGGTTGGCATAGGTCGAGATTAGGATTTGTCACTCCGTGTTTCGGAGAGGTATCTCTAGGCCCTCTCGGTAATACTCATCACTATAAGCCTTGCAAGCATTGTGACTAATGATTTAGTTGCGGGATGAAGTATTACAGAATGAGTAAAGACTTGCCGGTAACAAGATTGAACTAGGTATGATGATATCGACGATCGAATCTCGGGCAAGTAACATACCGATGACAAAGGGAACAACGTATGTTGTTATGCGGTTTGACCGATAAAGATCTTCATAGAATATGTAGGAACCAATATGAGCATCCAGGTTCCGCTATTGGTTATTGACTGGAGACGTGTCTCGGTCATGTCTACATAGTTCTCAAACCTGTAGGGTCCACACGCTTAACGTTCGATGACAATTGGTATTATGAGTTTATGTGATTTGATATACCGAAGGTTGTTCGAAGTCCCGGATGTGATCACGGACATGAAGAGGAGTCTTGGAATGGTCAAGACATAAAGATTGATATATTGGACGGCTATGTTCGGACACCGGAAGTGTTCCGGAGAAGTTTTGGATAAAACCGAGTCTGGAGGGTTCGGACCCCTGAAGCATGGGCTTTAGTGGGCCTTAGTGGAGAAGAGAGAGGGCCGGCCAGAGGTGGCCCCCCCTTGCCCAGTCCGAATTGGACAAGGGAAGGGGGCACCCCCCCCCTCTTCTTCCTTCTCTTCTCTCCCCTTTCCCTTCTTCTCCTTCTTGGACTAGGAAAGGGGGGAAACCTACTCCTACTAGGAGTAGGAGTCCTCCCCCTTGGCGCGCCCCTTGTGGCCGGCCGGCCTCCTCCTCCCCTCCTATATATACGGGGGAGGGGGCACCCCATAGACACACAAGTTGATCTTTAGCCATGTGCGGTGCCCCCCTCCATAGTTTTCCACCTCGGTCATATCGTCGAAGCGCTTAGGCAAAGCCCTGTGCCGGTAGCTTCATCATCACCGTCACCACGCCGCCATGCTGACAGAACTCTCCCTCGGCCTCAGCTGGATCTAGAGTTCGAGGGACGTCACCGAGCTGAACGTGTGCAGATTACGGAGGTGTCGTGCGTTCAGTACTTGATCGGTTGGATCGCGAAGACGTTCGACTACATCAACCGCATTACATAATGCTTCCACTTTCGGTCTATGAGGGTACGTGGACACACTCTCCTCCTCGTTGCTATGCATCACCTAGATAGGTCATGCGTGATCGTAGGAAATTTTTTGAAATTACTGCGTTCCCCAACATCCTCTTGCCTGTCTATCAGGAGCCTAGGAACCATATCACTGCAGCTAAACATCGCAAATACAGTGCCCCTAGGCGAAATTTAGAATTCCTCAACACCAATACTGTACCCACCCGCCTCACTTTCACACCAATTCAGAATTCCTCTCAGGCAGCACATGCATAGCGCAAGCGAGATGTGGGAAATTAGCACGTAATCTATGTAGCAACATGGCTAATAGAGAGAGAAGAGGGGAATGAATGAATATTACTACCTCCTGATAGAGCTTGAGGTGCAGCTGGAGGGGCTCGACGTAGTCCTCGATGCTGAGCGTGCCCATGGAGCAGATTAGGTCGTCTCCGTTGATGGTCTTGCACTTCTCCTTCATGCACTTGTCGCTGGCCCCGCGGCGCCCGGGATCACACATGAGTGAGCTCGTACCAGAGCGGCTCACCATGTCCCCGCGCTTGTTCTTGAGGGCGCAGGTGACGCGGGCCCACCGGATGGCCACTGGGCGCACCCCTTCGCCGCCTTCCCCCTTGCCGCCCCCACGCCCTCGCCCTTGTCATCCTCCGCGGGCGAGAGGAGGGCGGAGCCGGACCCCACAACGACAACCCGCAGGAACAGCGCGCGGCGACAACCTAGTCCCTTATTTCCATTCCGCGGCGACCGGTGATGAGAAGAAGTCGGCGGTGCCGCTCCATGGCGCACCGCTCGTGTTGCTCCTATGGATGCGTAGCGGCGAAGATGGGCAGAAAAGGTAGGGGAGAGGGAGGGGAAGGGAGGGTGCAGACCAGCGGCGAGTGGAGAGGGAGGCGGCGAGCGGAGAGGGTGGCGGATCTAGATCTGGAGCGGCGGTGGGAGGCAGCTGCAAGGGATAGCGCTAGGGTTCGTGTGCGGGGCTGTGGGCCGGGCTTCGTGGGGTGAGAGGGTGAGAGAGTGTAGGATCGAAAGTATGTCTAGAGGGGGGGTGATTAGACTACTTGACAATATAAAAATTCAGCCTTTTGATAAAGACAAGTTTTTGGCAGATTCACGATTATGATCAAGTCAAGTATCACCCTACACATGCAATTCTAGAGTATAGGCAGCGGAAAGTAAATTGCACATATAGTAAAGAGAGGTGGAGAAGAGCAAACGCAATTTGGAGACACGGAGATTTTTCTCGTGGTTCCGATAGGTGGTGCTATCGTCAATCCACGTTGATGGAGACTTCAACCCACGGAGGGTAACGGCTGCGAGAGTCCACGGAGGGCTCCACCCACGAAGGGTCCACGAAGAAGCAACCTTGTCTATTCCATCATGGCTCACGCCCACGGAGGGCTAGCCTTACTGGGTAGATCTTCACGAAGTAGGCGATCTCCTTGCCCTTACAAACTTCTTGGTTCAACTCCACATCTCGACGGAGGCTCCCAAGCGACACCTAACCAATCTAGGAGGCACCACCCTCCAAAAGGTAATAGATGGTGTTGATGATGATGAACTCCTTGCTCTTGTGCTTCAAATGATAATCTCCCCAACACTCAACTCTCCTCACTGATTTGGCTGTGGTGGAAGAAAGGAATGAGTGGAAAGCAACTTGGGAAGGCTAGAGATCAAGCTTCATATGGTGGGAGTGGAGCAACTTGATCTCAACACAAGGGTAGGTAGTTTTCTTCTAAGAAATGTAAGGTAGGAGTGGTAGTTCTTTCTGATGGCTCTCTCCACGAGTGAAGAGGGGGTGGAGGGGTATTTATAGCCTCCACACAAAATCCAACCGTTACACACATTTGACCAATCTCGGTGGGACCGAAGTTGACAACTCGGTGAGACCGAAAGTTCAAATCATGTGAACGTTGGGATTTTCGGTGGGACCGAAAATACAATCTCGGTTAGTCCGATTCGTCCAAAGACAAGAGCTTGCCAATCTCGGTGGGACCGACTTCATCATCTCGGTGGCACCGATTTGATGATGAATGTTCTGAAGCTTGGCAACTCAAGTTTCGGTGAGACCGAGTTCAGAATCGGAAAATCCGAAATTTCTAGGGTTTGGCTTTGTGGCTGAGGTGGTTCATCTCGGTGTGACTGAGTTTAGGAAATCGGTGGGACCGAGATTACTTATGAGTGTATAAGGCAGTGAGAGTTGCTGATAGTTTAGGAGATGTATCACTAAGCACTTTGAGCAACCAGATCATTATCATAACCTCATCCCCTTTTAATAGTATTGGCTTTCCTATGGACTCAATGTGATCTTGGATCACTAAACCAAAAATGGAGTCTTGAGCTTTTGCCAATGCTTGCCTTAGCATTTTGAGGGTCCACTTCTTCATCCTTGCCATCCCCATATCCTTGAACTTTCTGAAATGATTCTCAAGTAACTATTAGTTCAATGATATATATGTTGTTATTAATTACCAAAACCACCCGGGGATTAGTTGCACTTTCAGAGAGTTTCTTTTTTTTGAGACAAAGAGGGGGTGAGGGAGAAGGGCTTTCATCGGATCCGGGAGCATCCGACGGCATTGGAGGCGCGATCCGCGTGACATGCCCATGAACCAATCAGAACCCAGTACACGTTATGACCATCTAAATTGGTTGTAATCAACTAAAAATAAGGTGTTGAATCATATAAACAGTTTTATGATATGAGAAATTGAAAAAAATAAAAACATTCTCATTGTGTCAGCAAATGTGACCTAGTTTTTAGGAAAACTAACAAACTTGGAATTGGAATAAGACAAATATCTTTAAAAAGTGTTATGAGAAATGAGTTTTCAGGGAAAAAATCATTTTCTATTTTCAGAGTGACAAAATTCTTTTTTATAAGAATCTACCAAATATTTGTTTCAAAATGGCACCACAACATTTTCCAAAACTATAAGACACCATTTTATGTATAGTTGACCAAATCTTAACATGTAAAATGCTTTCGATCCACCTCTCATCAAAAAGACAAGCTATGTTTGAAAAAAGAATCCATCTGGGCATTATTTTGTTTTTCTTCTCTCTTTTCACATGAAAAATTGAAAAAAGATTATCTCACATTGTGTACATGGGTGCATCTTGGAATGGCAAACAATGTTGCCTAAGCAAGTTTTCATTTTCTATCGACGAAAAAATTCATTTTCCATTTTTTTTGAGTGCCCGAAATGAGTTTATTTGTGAAGGACCTACCATATATTTGTTGCAAGTTTGGACCAGATCATTTTATTAAAATATTAGAACATATTTAATGCACAATTGACCAAATGGTTGGGTGTCAAAATATTTTATCCAACTTTGGTGAAAAAGACAAATTTTCGCCGATCCAACAGGGAGCGTGTCAAATTTAAACTATAGCTGCCTTATAGTTTGCTCTTTATTTTTTCCAAAAATTATTTCTAGTTTCATAAGCATCTATTTAATTAGAGAGATGCCAAAAAATCCAAGATTCAACCAATAGCTAGGAACGGTCATGCCTGCCATTTTGACCACATTTTGAAACGGGCTTAAAATATCAAAAATATCAAAAAATTGGAAAATCTTCGCATTGTGTCATTATATGTGACCAAGTTACCAGGAAAAATAATAAACGTGTAATACGGCAATTCTTTTAAAAAATTATTCTCAGAAATGAGCTATCATGTGTGAAGATTCATGGCTTTCAAGCCAAATGATCAATCTTATGGCCACATTCATGGCATAGTTTGTTCAAATGATCTCATTGTGCACAAGGGTGCATCTTGGAATGACAAACAATGTTGCCTAAGGAAGTTATTATTTTCTTTGCACGAAAAAATCATCTTCCATTTTCCGAGTGCCCGAAATGAGCTTTTTTTGTGAAGGACCTCCCAAATATTTGTTGCAAAATTGTACCAAATCAATTTCTAAAATACTAGGACATATTTAATGCAAATTGACCAAATGGTTGGGTGTGACAAGCTTTGATCCACCTCTCGTGAAAAAGACAAATTTCCGCTGATTCAATAGGAAGCAGGTCAAATTTGAACTGCAGCTGCCTCATAGTTTGCTCTTTATTTTTTTTTCAAAAATCATTTCTAGGTACATAAGTATCTATTTAATCATAGAAACACCAAAAAATCCAAGATTCAACCACTAGCTAGGAACGGTCATGCCCGTCATTTTGACCGCATTTTGAAATGGGCATAAAAATTAAAAAAAACAAAAAATGGAAAACCTTCACATTGTGTCATTATATGTGACCAAGTTACCAGGAAAAATAATAAACTTGTAATACGGCAATTCTTTTAAAAAATGTTCTCACAAATGAGCTATCATGTGTGAAGATTCATGGCTTTCAAGCCAAATGATCAATCTTATGGACACATTCATGGCATAGTTTGTTCAGATGATCTCATATTATGCACAAGGGTGCATCTTGGAATGACAAACAATGTTGCCTAAGGAAGTTATCATTTTCTTTGCACGAAAAAATCATTTTCCATTTTTTGAGTGCCCGAAATGAGCTTTTTTTGTGGAGGACCTGCCAAATATTTGTTGCAAAATTGTACCAAATCAATTTCTAAAATACTAGGACATATTTAATGCAAATTGACCAAATGGTTGGGTGTGACAAGCTTTGATCCACCTCTCGTGAAAAAGACAAATTTCCGCCGATTCAATAGGAAGCAGGTCAAATTTGAACTGCAGTTACCTCATAGTTTGCTCTTTATCTTTTCCAAAAACCATTTCTAGGTACATAAGTATCTATTTAATCATAGAAATGCAAAAAATCCAAGATTCAACCACTAGCTAGGAACGGTCATGCCCGTCGTTTGACCGCATTTTGAAACGGGCATAAAAAATTAAAAAACCAAAAAATTGGAAAACCTTCACATTGTGTCATTATATGTGACCAAGTTACCAGGAAAAATAATAAACTTGTAATACAGCAATTCTTTTAAAAAACTATTCTCACAAATGAGCTATCATGTGTGAAGATTCATGGCTTTCAAGCCAAATGATCAATCTTATGGCCACATTAATGGCATAGTTTGTTCAAATGATCTCATATTATGCACAAGGGTGCATCTTGGAATGTCAAACAATGTTGCCTAAGGAAGTTATCATTTTCTTTGCACAAAAAAATCATTTTCCATTTTTTCGAGTGCCCGAAATGAGCTTTTTTGTGAAGGACCTGCTAAATATTTGTTGGGAAATTGTACCAAATCAATTTTCTAAAATACTAGGACATCTTTAATGCACAATTAACCAAATGGTTGAGTGTGAAAAGCTTTGATCCACTTCTCATGAAAAAGACAAATTTCTGCCGATTCAGTAGGAAGCGGGTCAAATTTGAACTGCAGCTGCCTCATAGTTTGCTCTTTATTTTTTCCAAAAATCATTCCTAGGTACATAAGTATCTATTTAATCAGAGAAACACCAAAAAACCAAGATTCTACCACTAGCTAAGAACGGTCATGCCCACCTTTTTGACCGCATTTTGAAACGGGCATAAAAAATTCAAAAAAAACAAAAAATTGGAAAAACCTTCACATTGTGTCATTATATGTGACCAAGTTACCAAGAAAAATAATAAACTTGTAATACGACAATTCTTTAAAAAAAGTGTTCTCATAAATGAGCTATCATGTGTGAAGATTCATGGCTTTCAAGCCAAATGATCAATCTTATGGCCACATTCATGGCATAGTTTGTTCAAATGATCTCATATTGTGCACAAGGGTGCATCTTGGAATGACAAACAATGTTGCCTAAGGAAGTTATCATTTTGTTTGCACGAAAAAATCAATTTCCATTTTTTGAGTGCCCGAAATGAGCTTTTTTTGTGAAGTACCTACCAAATATTTGTTGCAAAATTGTACCAAATCAATTTTTTAAAATACTATGACATATTTAATGCAAAATTGATAAAATGGTTGGGTGTGAAAATCTTTGATCCACCTCTCGTGAAAAAGACAAATTTCCATCGATTCAGTAAGAAGTGGGTCAAATTTGAACTGCAGCTACCTCATAGTTTGCTCTTTATTTTTTACAAAAATATTTCTAGGTACATAAGTATCTATTTAATCAGAAATACATGGTTTGGTGGCGATACATCGAGGTTTGGACAGTGGCTGAGGGCCCCAACTCTAGAGCATGTAAACTCGCATGCCCGCCGCGTGGTCACCGCATGACCATGGCATTTTCATGCGTTCTAGGCGGCCTAGGCATGTCTAGTGGGTTTGGCACTCCCCACGTAGGTGCTAGGAAGAAAATTACAACATAATACTCTCACGAGGAGACCGAACCATGCTCAAACATGAATTAGCAGCCAAGTGTTTGATTAGCGGCACGGGAAATGCACATGGCTAATGGGTGTGAGTTTTGGCTGAGGATGATCAGTTACTAAGAAGACTGTCTTCACAAATTTTCAGCTCAAAAGGAGGAGCCTAGGTGGTACTTGCTTTGCAAAGTACCACACTAGACAGAAATATGAATGTTGAAGCTGGGCTTAAAATAATGAATGGATTGAGCTGGAATTTGGCGGAGGATGGTTATTTGGGCATAGAAAAGCACTGTAGAAAATGGATACCATTTGGACATGCCAAAGTGGTACTTCCTTCACAATGCTCTTCTCTGGACAGAAACTTCAGAAAATTAGTGAGAGAAATTGGCTAAATGAAATGAGCTCAAATTTGGTGTAGGTAAGTTACATAGTCATATAGAATATGTGGCAAAAATTCAACTCATTAGGATATGCATAGCTAGTACTTCTTTCACAAAGGTTCTAGGTGGACAAAAACTTTGGAAATTTGCCGAGGAAGATTTACTGGGCAAATGGAGGTGAATTTTGTCATGAGGCAATGATTTGGATAGGAAAGAGTGCCCAAAATTTTTGAGGGCAATCGAGAATATATAAATAGCACTTCCTTCACAATGCTCTTCTCTGGACAGAAACTTTGAAAAATTAGTGAGAGAAATTTGCTAAATTAAATGAGCTCAAATTTGGTGTAGGTAAGTTAGATAGGCATATAGAATATGTGGCAAAAATTCAACTCATTAGGATATGCATAGCTAGTACTTCTTTCACAAAGGTTCTAGGTGGACAAAAACTTTAGAAACTTGCCGAGGAAGATTTACTAGGCAAATGGAGCTGAATTTTGTCATGAGGCAATGATTTGGATAGGAAAGGGTGCCCAAAATTTTTGAGGGCAAGCAAGAATATATAAATAGCACATCCTTCACAAAGTGTTGTTCTCAACAGAATATGAAAATGAATATTGTTGAATTATTTTTGAACTAGGCAAGGAAGGTTTTTACATATTTGATGAATATATGACCCAAAGAATTTATGAGATTTTTTGGGGAATTTTGGGAATGACAGAAATATAGGTTGCTTCACAACCTAGGGCAAAAATTGACACATGGACATGACACATAGGCAAAACTAATGAGGTGGCGCCTAGTCATAGCAATCCGCCACAATTTACAAGGTTATGACCATCTATATTGGTCATGATCAGCTAGAAATAAGGCAGCGGACCAGTGTTGTCTACTTTATGACCATTTCATGTAAGGAAATTACGACCTTTCTGACCAAAATGGTCGTTATAGTTCAGGGTTTGGATCCCCCCCAATAGCTTTTGACCAATTGGTCTCAAATGGTCGTAGATTTATGACCAATTCTTCTAGGGTCATTGATAAAAGGTCACAAGTTGACATATTTCTTGTAGTGAGACCATGCATCGCACCAGAAAGTGATTGAGTTTGTGAAAGAGTTGAGACCATACTTGTAGACTCTTATGGAGGAGTCAATTAAACCTTTTTATGCCACCCTTCTTTCATCATATTCCAACTTATTTGATCTGATATAAGCTAGATTTAACATCTTCAGGGCCCAGAAATTAGGATTCAAGATTTGCCTCACTGAAAACTGGTCAGGAGTTCACGTTCACAATCAAGCAGTGCTCCTACTTTTCTGTCCTAACAAGAAATTAGTGAAAAAAGATACCTCTCATTCAGTTATTTTCTATAAATGCACATTTATTTATAACAATGACACCAGGATGAATGTTTGTTACTCATGATATTTTTAATTCAGTTAACCTCTTGAATAGATTCTTGAAATTTGACTTCTAAAGTTGTGCCACTGCTTGTGTTGAGCCAGATCATCAATGGTACAGTCAAAGTTGAACTTGAAAACAAGGCACTCTACCAGTGTGCGTGCATGATCCAATAGCATGTGTTTAATAGTAGGCACTATGATGTGAAATAGTAGCAGCTTCCTCCATTTATGCTAGTATTTGATATACTTACCAAAGTTTAAGGGGGGCAACCTTATGGAGACATCCTAGTTTGTGTGAGAATTTCTTACGCATTTTTTTAGAAATGGAGGAAGACCCCCGGCCTCTGCATCTGGAGATGCATGCAGCCATTTTATTAATTGTTCACATAAGACCTTACAAAGTAATACAACAGTCAGACTGAAGCCACCGTCTAGGCAACATCTGTCGCTACCCCTATCCAATTGATGAAGGGATGCTAATAGTCTGGGCCTAATACCAAACACACCTCGCAACTAAACCTATCATCTAAGACAAGGTACGTCTGCCGGGTATGGGGCACCCACCGGTCCGGCGCACTCCTCAACCAAGATGCCTGTCGGGTATGAGGCCGCCACAGCCACCTGCCACCAATCCATCTTCCGAACTGTACTGCTGCATCTACCTTGCCCGGTCTAGCTGCCGTCGATGCCACCATGATGCCAAACCGCGTCACCCTCCTGCGTGAGTCCATCTCAGCACATCAGACGCCGAGTCACCACAACGCCATGCCACCGAGATCCACCGCCATCAATGAGTGAGATGAAGCACCTTTCCACCAAAGAATCCATACTCTGGTCCCTTGATCACGTGTGCACCTCCAAGAATGATGCCCCAAAGGGGGGAACGACACTAGAGCGTCGCCGTCATCCGATCATCCGATCTAGGGTTTCCCCCGGAGGTAGCAGAGAGTGGCCTTGAAATTCTCCACGATGATGCCTTCAAGAAGGGAACGATCATTCGATCTAGAATTTCTTATGCATATATTAGACACAAAAGATATATCTGATTTTCCTTAGGTTGCATTGCAACACATCAATTTTTGCTCTTGGTTATTTTACCATTAAATTTATAAGGCCCCTTATGTTTGATTTATTATATGAATCATTTGAGACATGCCCTGCATGCATGATTACTCACTATATTTATGTTCATCTGATATTATGTTCCTGAATCATTTACATCATTTGTGAGTCGATGTTAAAAATGCATATTGTTGTGCATCAGTTTTTTTCTTTTTCATGCCTTGTTCTATTTTTCAGAATTTATAGAATTCAAATTTAAACTTTTTACTCACATGAATTTTAGGTGTATTGGTGGAGACGTGCGTTGCACGTGCACGCTTACTAGTGCTATAAAAAGTAGTGATGATTATATTTATAAAACTTTTCATGATTATGATTACCCTTTTTCTGAACATTACTCTTTTAATGTGGAAACAATTTATAGTATTCGAGTTTCTTATGATACTCCCACTATTCCGAATGAGAAGAATTTTGCTTATGTGGAGAGTAATAAAATTTATATGCTTGGGAATCATGAAAATAATGCTTTATGTGATGGTTATATTGTCAAATTCATTCATGATGCTACTGAAAATTATTAAGGGAGGAATATATGCTTGTAGGAATTGCAATAATATCAAGTTTCCTCTCTGTGTGCTTAAAATCTTGAAGTTATGCTTGTTTTGCTTTCCTATGCTAGTTGATTCTTGTTCCCATAAGTTGTTTGCTCACAAAATCCCTTGGAATAGGAAGTGGGTTATACTTAAATGTGCTAGAAATTTGCTTCATGATGCTCCCGTTATGTTTCAGTTCTTATCTTTTATGTGAGCATCATTGTCATCATCATGCCTAGCTAAAAAGGCATTAAAGAAAACCGCTTGGGAGACAACCCAATATTTACCCCTACTGTTTTTGTGTGTACACATGATTAAGCTACTTTAGTAATCATGTTTATAGCTTTTGTTTCAATAAAGTGCCAAGTATAACCTTTGGGAAGACTTGGGTGAAAGTTAATTTGATCTTGCTGAAAAAAATAGAAACTTTGCGCTCATGAGATTAGTTTTCATTTTTAACAGAAGAGTAATTTTAAGTTGATTATTTTTGCAGAAGATTAATAGATAAATTCCTCACGTCCACCAATTTATTTCAGATTTTTTGGAGTTACAGAAGTATTCAAGAGTTACAGATTACTACAAACTGTTCTGTTTTTGACAGATTCTGTTTTCCATGTGTTGTTTGCTTATTTTGATGAATCTATGAGTAGTATCGGAGGGTATGAACCATAGAGAAGTTGGAATACAATAGATATAACACCAATATGAATTTATAATGAGTTCACAACAGTACCTAAGTGGTGATTTATTTTCTTATACTAACGGAGCTTACGAGTTTTCTGTTGAGTTTTGTGTTGTGAAGTTTTCAAGTTTTGGGTAAAGATTCGATGGACTATGGAATATGGAGTGGCAAGAGCCTAAGATTGGGGATGCCCAAGGCACCCCAAGGTAATATTCAAGGACAACCAAGAGCCTAAGCTTGGGGATGCCCCGGAAGGCATCCCCTCTTTCGTCTTCGTCTATCGGTAACTTTACTTGGAGCTATATTTTTATTCACCACACGATATGTGTTTTGCTTGCAGCGTCATTTTGTTTTATTTCGTTTTGCTTGATGTTTGAATAAAATATTAAGATCTGAAATTCTTAAATGTTAGAGAGTCTTCACATAGTTACATAATTATTTGACTACTCATTGATCTTCACTTATATCTTTTAGAGTAGTTTGTCATTTGCTCTAGTGCTTCACTTATATTTTTGTAGAGCACGGTGGTGGTTTTATTTTGAAGAAATTGTTGAACTCTCATGCTTCACTTATATTATTTTGAGAGTCTTTAGAACAGCATGGTAATTTGCTTGGGTTATAAATTTAGTCCTAATATGATGGGCATCCAAGAGGGATATAATAAAAACTTTCATATAAAGTGCATTGAATACTATGAGAAGTTTGATTCTTTATGATTGTTTCGAGATATGAAGATGGTGATATTAGAGTCATGCTAGTAGAGTAGTTGTGAATTTGAGAGATACTTGTGTTAAAGTTTGTGATTCCCGTAGCATGCACGTATGGTGAACCGTTATGTGATGAAGTTGGAGCATGATTTATTTATTGATTGTCTTCCTTATGAGTGGCGGTCGGGGACGAGCGATGGTCTTTTCCTACCAATCTATCCCCCTAGGAGCATGCGCTTAGTACTTCGTTTCGATAACTAATAGATTTTTGCAATAAGTATGTGAGTTCTTTATGACTAATGTTGAGTCCATGGATTATACGCACTCTCACCCTTCCACCATTACTAGCCTCTCTTGTATCACGCAACTTTCGTAGGCGAATACACCCACCATATACCTTCCTCAAAACAGCCACCATACCTACCTATTATGACATTTCCATAGCCATTCTGAGATATATTGCCATGCAACTTTCCACCGTTCCATTTATTATGACACGTTTCATCATCGTCATATTGCTTTGCATGATCATGTAGTTGACATCGTATTTGTGGCAAAGCCACCTTTCATAATTCTTTCATACATGTCACTCTTGATTCATTGCACATCCCGGTACACCGCCGGAGGCATTCATATAGAGTCATATTTTGTTCTAAGTATTGAGTTGTAATTCTTGAGTTGTAAGTAAATAAAAGTGTGATGACCATCATGAAGGAAATATGCCCTAGAGGCAATAATAAAGTTATTATTTATTTCCTTATTTCATGATAAATGTTTATCATTCATGCTAGAATTGTATTAACCGGAAACATGATACATGTGTGAATGCATAAACAAACAACATGTCACTAGTATGCCTCTACTAGACTAGCTTGTTAATCAAAGATGGTTACGTTTCCTGACCATGAACAAAGAGTTGTTATTTGATTAACGAGGTCACATCATTAGTAGAATGATCTGATTGACATGACCCATTCCGTTAGCTTAGCACACGATCGTTTAGTATGTTGCTACTGCTTTCATCCATGACATATACATGTTCCTGTAACTATGAGATTATGCAACTCCGTTTACGGAGGAACACTTTGGTACTACCAAACGTCACAACGTAATCGGGTGATTATAAAGGAGTACTACAGGTGTCTCCAAAGGCGAGATGTTGGGTTGGCGATTTCGAGATTAGGTTTTGTCACTCCGATTGTCGGAGAGGTATCTTTGGGCCCTCTCGGTAATACACATCATGAAGCCTTGCAAGCACTACAACTAATGAGTTAGTTGTGAGATGATGTATTACGGAACGAGTAAAGAGACTTGCCGTGCGAGATTGAACTAGGTATTGGATACCGACGATCGAATCTCGGGCAAGTAACATACCGATGACAAAGGAACAACGTATGTTGTTATGCGGTCGACCGATAAAGATCTTCGAGAATATGTAGGAACCAATATGGGCATCCAGGTCCGCTGTTGGTTATTGACCGGAGACGTGTCTCGGTCATGTCTACATTATTCTCGAACCGTAGGGTCCGCACGCTTAAGGTTTCGATGGATGTTATTATGAGTTTATGTATTTTGATGTACCGAAGAAGTTCGAGTCCGGATGTGATCACGGACATGACGAGGAGTCTCGAAATGGTCGAGACATAAAGATTGATATATTGGAAGCCTATGTTTGGAGTTCGAATGGTTCCGTGGTGGCGGAATTTATCGAGTACCGGAGGTTACTGGAACCCCCCGGAGGTAAATGGGCCATAGTGGGCCTTGGTGGAAAGGAGAAAGGGCCAGCCCTAGGTGGCGCGCGCCCCCTTCCCCTAGTCCTACTAGGACTAGGAAAGGGGCCGCCCCCCTTCTCTTTTCCCCTCAGGAATCCTATTCCAACTAGGATTGGGGGAATCCTACTCCCAGAGGAGTAGGACTCCTGGCAGCGCCTCCCTTGGCCGGGCGGCCCCCCCCTTGCTCCTTTATATACGGGGCAAGGGGCACCCTAGGACACACAAGTATTGATCTACGGATCGTTCCTTAGCCGTGTGTGGTGCCCCTCCACCATATTCCACCTCGGTTATACTGTCGCGAAGCTTAGGCGAAGCCTGCGCCGTGAAACATCAAGATCGCCACCACGTCGTCTCGTGGAACTCTCCTCGACACTCGGCTGGATCGAGTACGAGGGACGCCATCGAGCTGTACGTGTGTCAAGAACTCGGGGCGCCGGAGTAACGGCGCCGGATCGGTGGATCGCAAGGAGAACGACGACTACTTCCTATACGTTGTGATCGCTTCGCTTCAGGTCTACAAGGGTATGTAGACAACACTCTCCCTCTCGTTGCTATACATCACCATGATCTTGCGTGTGCGTAGGAAATTTTTGAAATTACTACGTTCCCCAACAAATGGCATCCGAGCCTAGGTTTTTATGGTTTGATGTTTTGCACGAGTAGAACACAAGTGAGTTGTGGGCGATACAAGTCATACTACCTACCAAAGCATGTCATACTTTGGTTCAGCGGTATTGTGAGATGAAGCGGCCCTGACCGACATTACGCAGACGCTTACGCGAGACTGGTTTCACCGCCACGAGCACTCGTTGCTTAAAGGTGACTGGTGGGTGCTGTCTCTCTCACTTTAGTTGAACCGAGTGTGGCTACGCCGGTCCTTGAGAAGGTTAAACGGAGTCTATTTGACGAAATATCGTTGTGGTTTTGATGCGAGGTGAGACTGGTTCTTGCTTAAGCCCGTAGCAGCCACGTAAAATTTGCAACAACAAAGTAGAGGACGTCTAACTTGTTTTTGCGGGGCATGTTGTGATGTGATATGGTCAAGACGTGATGCTATATTTTATTGTATGATATGATCATGTTTTGTAACCGGTTATCGGCAATGGCAGGAGCCATATGGTTGTCGCTTTATTGTATGCAATGCAATCGCCTCGTAATGCTTTACTTTATCACTAAGCGGTAGAGATAGTCGTAGAAGCATAAGATTGGCGAGACGACAACGATGCTACGATGGAGATCAAGGTGTCGCGCGGTGGCGATGGTGATCATGGTGGTGCTGCAAGATGGAGATCATGAAGCACAAGATGATGATGACCATATCATATCACTTATATTGATTTGCATGTGATGTTTATCCTTTTATGCATCTTATCTTGCTTTGATTGACGGTAGCATTATAAGATGATCTCTCACTAAATTATCAAGAAGTGTTCTCCCGAGTATGCACCGCTGCCAAAGTTCGTCGTGCCTGGACACCACGTGATGATCGGGTGTGATAAGCTCTCGTCCATCTACAACGGTGCAAGCCAGTTTTGCACACGCAGAATACTCGGGTTATACTTGACGAGCCTAGCATATGCAGATATGGCCTCGGAACACGGAGACCGAAAGGTCGAGCGTGAATCATATAGTAGATATGATCAATATAAGATGTTCACCATTGAAAACTACTCCATTTCACGTGATGATCGGTTATGGTTTAGTTGATTTGGATCACGTGATCACTTAGATGACTAGAGAGATGTTTTTTCTAAGTGGGAGTTCTTACGTAATATGATTAATTGAACTTAAATTTATCATGAACTTAGTACCTGATAGTATCTTGCTTGTTTATGTTTGATTGTAGATAGATGGCTCGTGCTATTGTTCCGTTGAATTTTAATGCGTTCCTTGAGAAAGCAAAGTTGAAAGATGATGGTAGCAATTACACGGATCGGGTCCGTAACTCGAGGATTATCCTCATTGCTGCTCGTAAGAGTTACGTCTGGATGCACCGCTGGGTGCCAACTCTTCTTGATCAACCGACGACGTTAAGAACGTCTGGCGAGCAAAGCTGATGACTACTCTATAGTTCGATGTGCCATGCTTTACGGCTTAGAACCGGGACTTCAACGACGTTTTGAAGCGTCATGGAGCATATGAGATGTTCCAGAGTTGAAGTTAATATTCCAACAGAATGCCCGGATTGAGAGATATGAAGTCTCCAATAAGTTCTATAGCTGCAAGATGGAGGAGAATAGTTACATTAGTGAGCACATACTCGTAATGTCCGGGTACTACAATCACTTGACACAATTGGGAGTTAATCTTCCGGATGATTGTGTCATTGATGAATTCTTCAATCACGCCACCAAGCTACAAAGGCTTCGTGATGAACTATAATATGCAAGGGTTAGTAAAGACTATACCGAGCTCTTCGCAATGCTAAAGGCTGCGGAGGTAGAAATCAAGAAGGAGCATCAAGTGTTGATGGTCAATAAGACCACTAGTTTCAAGAAGAAAGGCAAAGGGAAGAAGAAGGAACTTCAAGAAGAACAGCAAGCAAGTTGTTGCTCAGAGAAGAAACCCAAGTCGGACCTAAGCCTGAAATCGAGTGCTTCTACCGCAAGTAGACTGGTCCTTTCGAAGCGGAACTGCCCCAAGTATTTGGCGGATAAGAAGGATGGCAAGGTGAACAAAGGTATATGTGATATACATGTTATTGATGTGTACCTTACTAGAGCTTGCGTAGAGCACTGGTATTTGATCTTGGTTACATTGCTAATATTTGCAACTCGAAACAGGACTACGGATTGCTTAACACGGCAAAGGACGAGGTGACGATCGCGCGTGGGAAATGGTTCCAAAGTCGATGTGATCGCGGTCGGCACGCTACCTCTACATCTACCTTCGGATTAGTTTTAGACCTAAATAATTGTTATTTGGTGCTGCGTTGAGCATGAACATTATATCTGGATCTTGTTTGATGCGAGACGGTTATTCATTTAAATCGAGAATAATGGTTGTTCTATTTATATGAGTAATATCTTTTATGGTCATGCACCCTTGAGGAGTGGTCTATTTTGATGAATCTCGATAGTAGTGATACACATATTCATAATGTTGAAACCAAAAGATGCAGAGTTGATAATGATAGTGCAACTTATTTGTGGCCTCGCCGTTTAGGTCATATCGGTGTAAAGCGCATGAAGAAACTCCATCTTGATGGACTTTTGGAGTCACTTGATTATGAATCACTTGGTACTTATGAACCGTGCCTTATGGGCAAGATGACCGAACCCGTTCTCCGGTACTATGGAGAGAGCAACAGATTTGTTGGAAATCATACATACTGATGTATGTGGTCCGATGAATATTGAGGCTCGTGGCGGATATCGTTATTTTCTCACCTTCACAGATGACTTAAGCAGATATGGGTATATCTACTTAATGAAACATAAGTCTGAAACATTTGAAAAGTTCAAAGAATTTCAGAGTGAAGTTGAAAATCATCGTAATAAGAAAATTAAATTTCTACGATCGATCGTGGAGGTGAATATTTGAGTTCTGAGTTTGGTCTACATTTGAAACAATGCGGAATAGTTTCGCAACTCACGCCACCCGAACACCACAACGTAATGGTGTGTCCGAACGTCATGAATCGCACTTTACTAGATATGGTGCGATCTATGATGTCTCTTACAGATTTACCGCTATCGTTTTGGGGTTATGCTCTAGAGACGGCCGCATTCACACTGAATAGAACACCGTCGAAATCCGTTGAGACGACACCTTATGAACTGTGGTTTGGTAAGAAACCAAAGTTGTCGTTTCTTAAAGTTTGGGGATGCGATGCTTATGTGAAAAAGCTTCAACCTGATAAGCTCGAACCCAAATTGGAGAAATGTGTCTTCATAGGATACCCAAAGGAGACAGTTGGGTACACCTTCTATCACAGATCCGAAGGCAAGACATTCGTTGCTAAGAATGGATCCTTTCTAGAGAAGGAGTTTCTCTCGAAAGAAGTGAGTGGGAGGAAAGTGGAACTTGATGAGGTAATAGTACCTTCTCCCTTACTTGAAAGTAGTTCATCGCAGAAACCGGTTTCTGAGACATCTACACCAAGTAGTGAGGAAGTTGATGATGTTGATCATGAAACTTCAGATCAAGTTACTACAGAACCTCGTAGATCAACCAGAGTAAGATCCGCACCAGAGTGGTACGGTAATCCTATTCTGGAAATCATGCTACTAGATCATGATGAACCTACGAACTATGAAGAAGCGATGGTGAGCCCAGATTCCGCAAAATGGCTTGAAGCCATGAAATCTGAGATGGGATCCATGTATGAAAACAAAGTATGGACTTTGGTTGACTTGCCCGAGGGTAGGCAAGCAATAGAAAACAAGTGGATCTTCAAGAAGAAGACCGACGCTGACGGTAATGTTATCGTTTATAAAGCTCGACTTGTCGCAAAAGGTTTTCGGCAAGTTCAAGGGATTGACTACGATGAGACCTTCTCACCGAAGCGATGCTTAAGTCCGTCCGAATCATGTTAGCAATTGCGCATTTTATGATTATGAAATTTGGCAAATGGATGTAAAGCGCATTCTGAATGGATTTACGGAAGAAGAGTTGTATATGATGCAACCGAAGGTTTTATCGATCCAAAGGAGCTAACAAAGTGTGCAAGCTCCAGCGATCCATCTATGGACTGGTGCAAGCATCTCGGAGTTGGAATAAACGCTTTGATAGTGTGATCAAAGCATTTGGGTTTATCTGAGACTTTTGGAGAAGCTCTGATTTACAAGAAAGTGAGTGGGAGCTCAGAGCATTTCGATATTATATGTAGATGACATATTGCTGATCGGAAATGATATAGAATTCTGGATAGCATAAAGGGATACTTGAATAAGAGTTTTCAATGAAAGACCTCGGTGAAGCTGCTTACATATTGGGCATTAAGATCTATAGAGATAGATCAAGACGCTTGATTGGACTTTCACAAAGCACATACCTTGACAAAATTTTGAAGAAGTTCAAAATGGATCAAGCAAAGAAAGGGTTCTTGCACGTGTTACAAGGTGTGAAGTTGAGTAAGACTCAATGCCCGACCACTGCAGAAGATAGAGAGAAAATGAAAGATGTTCCTATGCTTCACCATAGGCTCTATCATGTATGCAATCTTGTGTACTGGACTGATGTGTGCCTTGCTATAAGCCTAGCAGGAGGTACCAAAGTAATCCAGAGTGGATCATCGACAGCGGTCAAGAACATCCTGAAATACGAAAAGGACTAAGGATATGTTTCTCGATATGGAGGTGACAAAGAGCTCATCGTGGCGGTTACGTTGATGCAAGCTTTGACACCGATCCGACGATTCTAAATCGCAGACCGGATCGATTTACACTAAACGGAGGAGCTGTCGGTTGGTGCAGTTCTAAACAAAGCGTCGTGGCGGGATCTACATGTGAAGCGGAGTACATAGCAGCCGGAAGCAGCTAATGAAGGAGTCGGATGAAGGAGTTCATATCCGATCTAGGTGTCATACCTAGTGCATCGGGTCCAATGAAAATCTTCGTGACAATATGGAGCAATTGCCTTAGCAAAGGAATCCAGATTTCACAAGAGGACCAAGCACATCAAGAGACGCTTCAATTCCATCCGGACTTAGTCCGGTGGGAGACATAGAGATTTGCAAGATACATACGGATCTGAATGTTGCGAACCGTTGACTAAGCCTCTTCCACGAGCAAAACATGATCAGCACCAAGACTCCATGGGTGTTAGAATCATTACTATGTAATCTAGATTATTGACTCTAGTGCAAGTGGGAGATCAAGGAAATATGCCCTAGAGGCAATAATAAAGTTATTATTTATTTCCTTATTTCATGATAAATGTTTATCATTCATGCTAGAATTGTATTAACCGGAAACATGATACATGTGTGAATGCATAAACAAACAACATGTCACTAGTATGCCTCTACTAGACTAGCTTGTTAATCAAAGATGGTTACGTTTCCGACCATGAACAAAGAGTTGTTATTTGATTAACGAGGTCACATCATTAGTAGAATGATCGATTGACATGACCCATTCCATTAGCTTAGCACACGATCGTTTAGTATGTTGCTACTGCTTTCATCCATGACATATACATGTTCCTGTAACTATGAGATTATGCAACTCCGTTTACGGAGGAACACTTTGGTACTACCAAACGTCACAACGTAATCGGGTGATTATAAAGGAGTACTACAGGTGTCTCCAAAGGCGAGATGTTGGGTTGGCGTATTTGAGATTAGGTTTTGTCACTCCGATTGTCGGAGAGGTATCTCTGGGCCCTCTCGGTAATACACATCATGAAGCCTTGCAAGCACTACAACTAATGAGTTAGTTGTGAGATGATGTATTACGGAACGAGTAAAGAGACTTGCGTAACGAGATTGAACTAGGTATTGGATACCGACGATCGAATCTCGGGCAAGTAACATACCGATGACAAAGGGAACAACGTATGTTGTTATGCGGATCGACCGATAAAGATCTTCGTAGAATATGTAGGAACCAATATGGGCATCCAGGTCCGCTGTTGGTTATTGACCGGAGACGTGTCTCGGTCATGTCTACATTATTCTCGAACCGTAGGGTCCGCACGCTTAAGGTTTCGATGGCGGTTATTATGAGTTTATGTATTTTGATGTACCGAAGAAGTTCGAGTCCGGATGTGATCACGGACATGACGAGGAGTCTCGAAATGGTCGAGACATAAAGATTGATATATTGGAAGCCTATGTTTGGAGTTCGAATGGTTCGGGTGAAAACGGAATTTACCGAGTACCGGAGGTTACGGAACCCCGGGAGGTAAATGGGCCATAGTGGGCCTTGGTGGAAAGGAGAAAGGGCCAGCCCTAGGTGGTGGCGGCCCCCCTTCCCCTAGTCCTACTAGGACTAGGAAAGGGGCCGCCCCCTTCTCTCTTTCCCCTCAGGAATCCTATTCCAACTAGGATTGGAGGGGAATCCTACTCCCGGAGGAGTAGGACTCCTGGCCGCGCCTCCCTTGGCCGGCCGGCCCCTCCCCTTGCTCCTTTATATACGGGGCAAGGGGCACCCTAGGACACACAAGTATTGATCTACGGATCGTTCCTTAGCCGTGTGCGGTGCCCCTCCACCATATTCCACCTCGGTTATACTGTCATGAAGCTTAGGCGAAGCCTGCGCCGGTGAAACATCAAGATCGTCACCACGCCGTCAGGTTGTGGAACTCTCCTCGACACTCGGCTGGATCGAGTACGAGGGACGTCATTGAGCTGCACGTGTGTCAAGAACTGGGCGCCGAGTGCTTGGCGCCGGATCGGTGGATCGCGAGGAGAACGTACGACTACTTCCTCTACGTTGTGATCACTTCCGCTTCAGGTCTACAAGGTTATGTAGACAACACTCTCCCCTCTCGTTGCTATACATCACCATGATCTTGCGTGTGCGTAGGAAAATTTTTGAAATTACTACGTTCCCCAGCACATCATTATTAGAGCATTGTCCCGGTGAGGAAAGGATGATGGAGACTATGATTCCCCCACAAGTCTGGATGAGACTCCGGACGAAAATTAAAAAATAAAAAAATAAAAAAAAGAGGCTAAACAAAGAGAAGGCCCAAAAAATGAGAGAAAAAGAGAGAAGGGGCAATGTTACTATCCTTTTACCACACTTGTGCTTCAAAGTAGCACCATGATCTTCATGATAGAGGGTCTCCTATGTTGTCACTTTCATATACTAGTTGGAGTTTTTATTATAGAACATGGCCTGTATATTCCAATGATGGGCTTCCTCAAAGTGCCCTACGTCGTCGTGAGCAAGCAAGTTGGATGCACACCCACTTAGTTTCTTTTTGAGCTTTCATACACTTATAGCTCTAGTGCATTCGTTGCATGGCAATCCCTACTCACTCACATTGACATCTATTGATGAGCATCTCCATAGCACCTTGATACGCCTAGTTGATGTGAGACTATCTTCTCCTTTTTGTCTTTTCCACAACCACCATTCTATTCCACCTATAGTGCTATGTCCATGGCTCATGCTCATGTATTGCGTGAAAGTTCAAAAAGTTTGAGAACATCAAAAGTATGAAACAATTGCTTGGCTTGTCATCAAGGTTGTGCATGATTTAAATATTTTGTGTGATGAAGATAGAGCATAGCCAGACTATATCATTTTGTAGGGATAACTTTCTTTGGCCATGTTATTTTGAGAAGACATGATTGCTTTGTTAGTATGCTTGAAGAATTATCGTTCTTATGTCAATATTAAACTTTTGTTTTGAATCTTATGGATCTGAATATTCTTGCCACAATAGAGAAGATTACATTGATAAATATGCTAGGTAGCATTCCACATCGAAAATTCTGTTTTTATCATTTACCTACTCGAGGACGAGCGGGAATTAAGCTTGGGGATGCTGATACGTCTCCAACGTATCTATAATTTTTGATATATTCATGCCATGTTACAATATTTTTACATGATTTTGGTATGATTTGATTAGAACTAACCTGGACTGACACTGTTTTCAGCAGAACTACACTGGTATTGTTTTTGTGGAGAAATAAAAGTTCTCGGAATGCGCTGAAAATCAACGGAGTTTTTTTGGAAAATATAAAAATACTGTAACAAAGAGTTACTGGAGGGGAGTCCTGTGGGCCCCACAAGGGTGGAGGGCGCGCCCCCCTACCTCGTGGACCCTCCGTGGGGCCCCTGACTTGTTCTCGACGCCAACCTCTCCTATAAATCCCCAAACCTCCAGAAAATAACCTAGATTGGGAGTTCCGCCGCCACAAGCCTCTATAGCCACCAAAAACCAATCGGAACCCTGTTTCGGCACCCTGCCGGAGGGGAGATCCATCACCGGTGGCCATCTTCATCATCTCGGCGCTCTCCATGACGACAAGGGAGTAGTTCACCCTCGGGGCTGAGGGTATGTACCGGTAGCTATGTGTTTGATATCTCTCTCTCATCTTCTTGATTTGACACCATCTTGATGTATCGCGAGCTTTGCTATTATAGTTGGATCTTATGATGTTTCTCCCCCTCTACTCTCTTGTAATGGATTGAGTTTTCCCTTTGAAGTTATCTTATCGGATTGAGTCTTTAAGGATTTGAGAACACTTGATGTATGTCTTGCGTGGGATACCCGTGGTGACAATGGGGTATTTTATTGATTCACTTGATGTATGTTTTGGTGATCAACTTGCGGGTTCCATGACCTTAGGAATCTATGCATAGGGGTTGGCACACGTTTTCGTCTTGACTCTCCGGTAGAAACTTTGGGGCACTCTTTGAAGTTCTTTGTGTTGGTTTGAATAGATGAATCTGAGATTGTGTGATGCATATCGTATAATCATACCCACAGATACTTGTGGTGACATTGGAGTATCTAGGTGACATTAGGGTTTTGGTTGATTTGTGTCTTAAGGTGTTATTTTACTACGAACTCTAGGGTTGTTTGTGACACTTATAGGAATAGCCCAATGGATTGATCGAAAAGAATAACTTTGAGGTGGTTTCATACCCTACAATAATCTCTTCGTTTGTTCTCCGCTATTAGTGACTTTGGAGTGACTCTTTGTTGCATGTTGAGCTATAGTTATATGATCCAATTATGTTATTATTGTTTAGAGAACTTGCACTAGTTAAAGTATGAACCCTAGGCCTTGTTTCGAAGAATTGCAATACCGTTTTCGCTCACTTTTATTACTTGCTACCTTGCTGTTTTTATAATTTCGGATTACAAAAACCTATATCTACCATCCATATTGCACTTGTATCACCATCTCTTCGCCGAACTAGTGCACCTATACAATTTACCATTGTATTGGGTGTGTTGGGGACACAAGAGACTCTTTGTTATTTGGTTGCAAGATTGTTTGAGAGAGACCATCTTCATCCTACGCCTCCCACGGATTGATAAACCTTAGGCCATCCACTTGAGGGAATTTTGCTACTGTGCTACAAACCTCTACACTTGGAGGCCCAACAACGTCTACAAGAAGAAGGTTGCGTAGTAGACATCAATGGATGGTGGGGCCATGAGGCTCCGTTTGACCTAGCTCTGCCTCTATAAATTCTCTAAAATTGGGAAACCAACAGGGGAGTCCACGATATACTTCTTTCGCCGCCACAAGCCCCTATTCTCGAGAGATCCCATCTGGGGACCCTTTCTGGCACTCTGCCGGAGGGGGAATCAATCACGGAGGGGTTCTTCAGCAACCTTTGCCCCTCCGATGATGCGTGATTAGTTTACCACAGACCTACGGGTCCATAGTCAGTAGCTAGATGACTTCTTCTCTCTCAATGTTCTTCAATACAATGTTCTCCTTGATGTTCTTGGAGTTCTATCTGATGTAATTCTTTTTTGTGGTGTATTTATTGGGATACGATGAGTTGAGTTTATGATTAGATATATCCATGAATATTATTTGAGTTTTCTCAGAACTCTTTTATGCATGATTAATATAGCCTTGTATTTCTTCTCTGAATTATTGGTTTATCTTGCCATGGGAAGAAGTGCTTTGTAATGGGTTAGATCTTGCGGTGCTCAATCCCAGTGATAGAAGGGGACATGACATGTATGTATCGTTGCTATTAAGGGTAAAAAGATGGGGTTTATTCATACGTGAGTTTATCTTGTCTACATCATGTCATCTTGCTTAAAGCATTAGTCCATTTTCCATGAACTTAATACACCTCTATGCGTTGGGTTGCAGGTATTTGTTGTTTGTGTGCAGGTGATGTTTACATAGTGTTGCTTGGTTCTCCTACTAGATTGATAACCTTGGTTTCATAACAGAGAGAAATACTTATCTCTATTGTACTGCATCATCATCTCCTCTTCGGGGAAATCCCAACGCAGCTCACAAGTAGCAATGGCTATCGGCAACGAGAGAAAGGCGAGGAATCTCCTGCATATCAGGGAGATCTTCGAGCTTGTTACCGGCGATTTCGTCTTGAGTTTGTCCAGCGGCAGCAACCAAATCGCCGCCGGCCACCATATGCGGCTCAAGCGCGCCGATGACCAGATCCCCGTCGCATATCACTAGACTCTTGCATAAAGCCAAACTCCACTAAGGGCATCTCCAACACTGACCCCCAAACCCCCCTTATCCGCCTGGACCGCATAGCCCGAACATGTTTTGCCATCCAACGCGGTCCGATACCGGTTCACCGGCCAGTCCGGATGTCTGAAATCCCGCAAATCGAAACCAAACTAAGGGGGGCTGTGCAAGAGTCTGGACATCTACACAACGAACCAAAAGTCATACCCTCTCCTCTCCGTCCGGATGGCAGAACGCCGCTCATGTTGCTATTTAGGTTTGGTGGATAGCATGTTTGAAGTTGGCAGAAGCCGCTAATCACTTTGCTTCACTTTTTTTTCAAAAGCTACAAGATTTGGTGGATGCAAGCAGTAGAAGGCTCTTATATTTCTTTACAAAGGGATCAAGGGAGTTGAAGCTAGCTAGATTGATTCTGCCAAATAGCATGCCTAAAGCTACTACTAATCACGTCGTGATTTGGCAGAAGCAAGCTATGGTTCCGCCAAATAGCATGCCATGTTGCTAGCTATTGGGCAAAATTGCTACTTCCTCCGTGAACTAAATCCACGACAAGTATTATGAAACGGAGGAAGTACATAGATTTGGCAGAAACTAACACCATGCCTTTCGCCAATATAAGAAGCTACTGATCACGTTTGGACGGAGAGATAATTTATTTTAAAGTTAAAATAAACGGACACATGAGATGTACAGTTGGATGGTTGGCTCCTACATCTGAACTGTCCTTACTGATCCATGGACAGATACAGTGTCCGGTTTGGGGTCAGGGTTGGAGATGCCGAAACACTATAACTAAGCCTAATCTGCAATGGAGCACCGATTGCTTGTCCATTTGGTAGCTGTAACAAAGACCATGTGGTTTCTTTACAGCGTGTTTGGCAATATTCCAGAAAGGGAATGGGAGTTTAGAGAAGGGAGTTGTGTTGAGATTAGACATGGGATGAGTTATTTTATTCTCAATCCTCTGTTTGGTGCCTAATAGGAATCATGTGTGAGAATATGAGGAGAAATTGTACTTCATTGTTTGATTCGTGGGAATTGACATGAGACTAGACAAGAGAAGTTAGGATGAAGGGTTAAAATTGACTCACTAAAACAATTCTCATCTAACTCCCACCCACTTCCCTGTCAATAAAACGGTGGGAGTTGGAGTCTCAAGTCCCATGAACAAGCTATATAGTTCAGTTCCCACCGAAATTGATGAAAATAAACCTATTCCAAACAAGCCATGAACTACCAGTTCTGTCTGGATCAAGCCCTCAACGGTGGTGTCCAGTCTCCACTCCAACTAGGCAGCGCTGGGTTACAGGCCGCGAAGCAAAAATTGCTGCCAAATGAATCAGCAACTTACATACAGAAACACAAAAACTTACATACAGAAACACAAAACAAAACATGATAAAACTATATAGAACTACACCGATTAGCCTCTTTGATTTCCGAGTACCGGCCAGTCAAGGTACCGCGCCACTATCTCAAGAATTACAGCAGGCCTCTCAGGCCCTGGACCCAGCTTAATACAACGCTGTTACAGAAATTGTCACATATAGACTAGTTTAAGAATTTATTATAGAAAAAAATGTACACCATGTTTCGACCTGAAAAGGCATGAAATCTCTGCAGGGGGAGGCCGGCCAAACAGGCCAGCAGAGTATGCACACTCATGGCTGTGATTTTTTTTTACCTTTATACCAGTCCACCGCAATCTCGATGGAGAATCTGAATCCGAAACCGACCAGGATCAGAGGTCGTTCAGGACGAAGCGGCGACGCTATTGCCCAACGGGCATCTTGGCTTGCGACACCGCCTTGTTGTTCGCCCCCAGCTAACCATGCCCCTTTCATCAGCTTCTAAGCCAATGGAGTCGGGTTTCGAGGGCGGGCTCGCCTCGGCCTCGGCTTCTATCTCTACAGTAGCTGGCTCGTTTTTGCGGGGCTTTCTACCTCTTGTTCGCCCACCGCGCGCTCGCCTGGTTAAACTCGACTCCCATGATCCACCAGATGCCTGTACTAACCCCTCAATTAGCTGAATGTCCTCTATGATCTTAGGCCGGGAAAGCGATGAAAGCCCAGGCAAGATGTCCTTCTGGAAGTCTCGCTTCTGCCGCCGCTTCCTTTGCGGTCCTCTTTTTGGCTTGGACAGCAGGTTCACCGCTGAAACAGCTTGGTCATCATCTGTCAGTGGTGGTTCTGGTGTCCTGGTCCAGCGCTCATCGGTCTTGCACTCTTCCAGCTTCAGTGTCAAGGCTTCAAATGAGTCTGAACCATCATCACTGGAATTATCGATGCAACCCTGGACTTTTGCTTGCTCGGCATGGTCATCCATGCTTGATATCGCAAGCTCTGCAAACCACTGCAACATATCATCGGGTGTGCCTGTGGTCGTCGGCACATCCGTTGACAACGCAAGAATAATCTGCGCTGCATCTGTAGCGGATGGAAAACACAAATCAACTTCCTTGGATGCACCAAGTTTGCCAGAAGGTGTGCATTCCTGTTGAGAAGTCCAGGCAGCACCATCTTCACAAGCTGGCACTTCTTCTAAGTCAAACAAAAATGTGCGCTTAGCATGGTTGTTCTGTAAGGCCGCCACATCACATTCATGTGACACTACTGATGACTCTGAGTTATCTTCATGTGGTACATCATCATTCAGATCAAACAAATTTCTGACGACGACTGCGCCACTTTTGTTGACAACACCTTCAGCAGCTTGTCCATCTCTATCCAAGGGTTTCTGGGTTGAAAGTGGTAAATGTCTCGTAGTACTCTCAGTCTTATTACATACCAGCCAAGTTCTATCAGTGATGCCTTCAGAAGCATCATCTATCTTAATTCTGCAACCTAGGGACGTCGAGGCAGAATCTGACAAATTGCAAACAATCGGTGTTATTCCCGTCAAGTTATTGTTGATTTTCGTGTCTGCTGCAGTCCCGTTGGAATGGCCCGGCATCTTTCTTTGCTTTTCCAGCCCTGTTGGGTCAGCACAAGTAGCTTTATTTTTTAGCCAAGAGATCCCAAATACTGATCCCTCACCTTTACTATGCTGCAAACTACCAACAGATCTCCCATCCTGTTCTACAAGCTCTTCCAGACCATCTGACAGTGCTTCATTCAAATTAAAGTTCTTTGTGCCCTTGCCGTTTGTGGACTGAGGATACCCATGAGACTGCCGTGCTGCTGAATGTTCAAACATCAGGCAGTTCCTTTGCTCCAACTCGCTCGAAATTGCAACCTGTTGTCTGGATCGTGATGCGGAAAATGGATCAGGTGGAAAGCCAAAGTAACTACCATCCAAATTATCAAATCTTTTCAGCTTATGAATCGAAGGTCCAATGCTTTGGGTCACAGCACTAGGACTCTTGTATGAATTAACAGTTGAAGATCCATTGAAACTTGGAACTCGCTGGAAAGCATTGTTGATAACACTGCTCCTTGGGTCCACTGTGCAAGAACCTATAGGAGAGGCGACGGAAGGATGGTCTATGTGAGGAATGGAGATTGGAGCAACAGGTGTACCAATACTTGAATGATGTGGATGGTCAAGTCTAGCAAAATTATTGATGGGAGATGCTCCCATAGGACCTTTTGAAAACCATCCAACTGAACTGTTTTGACCATGGTAAATAAACTCATTGGTTGCAGATCTCCCATCAGCAACTTTGAAGGATTTTTGCAGATCAGCATTGCTGTATCTGGGTGTAAAAAAAGATTGGTTGCTGACTTGTTTTCCTGAAAGAATTGAAGCAATATAGCGGATCAAGGACACTGCAAGTACAGAGCAGTAACCAAATATGCTAGATTTGTACAGAACTACAGATTGGTTATAAACAGCATAGAATAAAGTACTCAAGATAATAATAATGTAGTCCACTGCCACATCATGCATAAATAGGAAAAGAAAAAGAATGGTCGGAAACATATATGGAACATGCACAGCTATAAGGGAAACGAGTTCTACATGCACTGCGACACAAAAAACCTTCACATGCAGTTGAAATGCTATTTCTAATACGTATTAATAGGTACCAGGAGGGCATGAAATCCAAGTCACATAACAGATGAAGGTAGGTTGTAACCACATTTCCCCCCAAATTCCATAGTGAACCCTTACATGTACTAGGAATGCAAAATGACTTTTTTGGTCGACCGATATAGTAAATACATGTACTAGTGATATTTATTGTGTAAACATAGAAAGATAAGCATGACAAGGAAAGAAGCAAATAAAGGTGTTCTAAGTGAAGCTTATCCTTACCTTTATCAATCAATGGTTTCTCCTCCTGTCTTAGTTTGGCACTTGCATCAAGGAAATTTGAGCTTGTTCCTTCGTCAGTATGCTTCTCTTTGGAGTATTCTTTATTGAAACCAAAGTTAGCTGTGCTTGATCTCACTGCAGATTGGCGCCAAGAGTTCTCCAAGGTATACAGGAGAGCTCTGGATACGGACCCGTTTGTTCCACCCATATGCATCCCAGTAATTGGCTCATTCAGGTCAGCGACATGGCAGCCTCCCGGCTTATTGGTAGTCAGCAAACCAGAGGTTGAGCTATTATCATTGAACCTCCCCAGGCCTTCTGCACCACTGAATGTGACCCCGGCATCATTCGGAGGTTTTGTACCCGAATCTACACCAAGGAAATCTATAGGCTTATTATCTGATGTGTTGTCATCATCTATATAATGATCAGCTGGAAGCTCAAGGTCAATAATGCCTTGCTTGGTATTTAAAGCAACACCATTTGAGGGGAATCCATTTGGAGAGGGCAGGACACTGCCATCACTAAGGAACTTCAAGGAGTGGTTTGTATCAGTGTGCACTGCAACAGTAGCCTCTCCGTATGTTTTGGCCACCAGAGGCATCTGCCATATCATCTTTGAGCCATTTGGTGGAACTTGTGATGACGAATTTGTCTGTGATGCATCTGCCAGTTCTGGGTATGCATATGCGTCTTTGTTTTCATAATGCTTCATCAGGTCTCTCTGTATTTTGTAAACCCGGTGCAGTTCATAAACCTGGATAATGATTTCAGTTGATCAGCTAACAAGATAAGAGAAAGAAAAACACAAAATGAGAAGTGAAAATATCGGCTGTGTGCCTGCAGTTTATACTTTTTGTAACGTGTCATGCATTAAGATGCTTACGTAGTTAATGCCAAGGTACCAACCTGCTGTCTAAACATAGCTTCATGTGAAAGCATTGTGCGCTTTAGCGTTTCGTTGTCGTATTCTGAATAACCATCTGCCTGCTTTGTCATGAAGCCATTGTACAACTGCCCATTTGATGTCTTATCCTCATAGTATGGAGAGCGCCAACCATTTGAGTCCATGTGCAGATCCCCTGTAGCATAGTATCCAGGATTGTAACTCTCACCTTCCACTTTAGCTCCCATTAGTATTACAGTCTGTTGAACAGACCAGTCAAATGATGCTGAATTATATACAAAAGTGCGGTGCGAAAGGTAAAGCTCTTGGAATAGTAGCCCCAAATATTTCAAATAACAAACATGCATTATTCATTGCTTGAAGCCTTGAACAAGAAACAAAAAGATCAAGTTGAGCTTACAAGAGAAACATCAAAGTCAACTAGATGTTGCAACTTTATTTCCTCATTTGCATGTTGACAATCATAATGTGAAAACACATTTGTTTACATCAAATTCAAGCTTGAACGCAAGTAACGTACAGCATACTGCTTGTCGAATGGTTTTTTCAAGTGCAACACCCAAACAAATAACACAGTGCAGACAAATTTTGATAGTGCTTTTAAGATCCTCGGCAAGATATTTTACTTAAGAGCATGGGAGCAAGTTGAGAAGAGCTAAGAATCTAGCATCTGAGTAACTAATATCAAACAGAGATTTATAAAAACAAAAACTACTAAGGATTTAGGGGTTCCATCGATAAATTACCAAAACAATGAGCATGTAGCAATCATGCTAAAATTCCCCTTGACCCGGACGGCAACCAGCACTGATCATCACATCACAGGACACCAAAGGGATACCACAGTGTGAATGCAATGCGCGTGTGAAATTCCAATCTTTAATGCTTTGAGCTAACTGGACAGCTTGACTTGCTCAGGTGAATCAATACTACCTCCCAATCTGAATGGCACTTCAAGAGAAATAACCTGCCAATAAATACTGCAGTGAGTAATAAGAAAGGGTCTGGGAAACAAGATGCTACATGTATCATGGATAAATGCATGACAAAAACTCACTACCCCTACGATAATCAAACAAACCTAGACAGCAACAGAGTAAACAACACCAAAGGCCTAATTTTTAAATATATACTGTATTC
Organism: Aegilops speltoides; assembly: GCA_021437245.1. Classification (NCBI taxonomy): domain Eukaryota; kingdom Viridiplantae; phylum Streptophyta; class Magnoliopsida; order Poales; family Poaceae; genus Aegilops; species Aegilops speltoides. Next base: position 440,005,034 of record CM038145.1, on the reverse strand, counting down.
ACATAATGGCATAGAATATGCACTTTCACCTGTTTGTTTCTAAATTCATCGGGCAGGAAATAACTAAAGGAGAGAAGACGAGTCAACCGGCGATAGTTCAACCTACTTAATAAAATCCTAAGGACTAGTTCTTTTAAGGAGATATATCATCATCTTTACCAAACGTGGAAAATAGAAACCTATGGCCATCCGATGCAATCATTGACTTCTCACGTTCAATCCAACTGAAACGTCACACAGACCTAATCACCAAAACAGAAAATAAGAGCCCCAGAACCTAATAAAAGGCATAGAATAAATTACAACAAGCAAGTTATAACACAAAGAGTCCCAATTTCAATTTCAGTTGAACTGGAATTTGCGTCCGCTTTCCAGTTTGTTCTCAAAGGGGAAAATTATGAAGTGTTTTGGAAATAGAAGGTTAACCCATTTCCAACTCCAGTTTAGATGATAAGAACTGTAAATAAAGGCCAGAAATGGGCAAGCATACTTGAGCAAGCACGCACGGGGAAACTGAGGCAATCGCACGACGAACTGACAATGGTAGCTACAGGCACGGAGGTGGGAATAGAAGGGGAAGTGGATCTGGACGCCAAAGTCGAGCCAGACACCTGGAGTACAAAGAGGAAAGCGAAGAACGGATGGCGACGGACGGCAGGCGTCCGGATCTAGACAACAGGAGGAGGGCGGCAATGAGCAGGAGGCGGCGCCGGTGGCCGAGGCCGATGTGTCGCGTGGAGGGCGGCCGGATCTGGACGTCGGGCGGAGGCCAGGAGCGGACGAAGAGACAGTGACGGCGACGGCGACAGCGACAGGGACGTCGGGCAGAGTGAAATTCGTCCGAAATCGGAGCTCCAATCCCCTCCAGGTGCCCCCGGATTGGAGCTCCAACACATCGGGAAAGCCAATCAACGCCGCTCCTCGGATTGCTAGCTCGATTCCACGATCCAGACAGCGCGCGAGCAGAATTAATTGAACCAGACCAGCTAGTACAAAGAGAGGAAATTCTGACCTCAGGGATTCTTGGCGCTGCGCTGCAGCGGGTTGAGCCTGACGACCCGCAGCATTCGGCGGGCGAGCGTCGTGTCCGGCACCGCCGCCACGGCCATGCCCCAAGAAACCCCGCGCCGCCCAAGAACCCGCCCAACCCAGCCCAACCAAGGCAGGATATTTATTTATCTATCTATTTGTCCTAGAAAAAAGAGGCAAATCTCTGTGGCGGCGGCAGGGGGGGAGGCGATCGGGGCGGAGGACGCCCGGAGCTCCGACGAATCCGGGACGGGTTCGGTCGGGGGCCGGATTTGCTGGGGCCGGGCCAGGGAGGGAAGGAAGGGCGAGGAAGAGGGAGAGAAAGTGGTGGGTTCTCGTCCTCGTCCTCGTCCCCGAACGAACGAACGAACCACTGTCTGCGGATGTGGGAGTATCTTGGTTTGTTCTCTCTCTCTCTCTCGCTGCTCACTCCCCACTCTCTCTCTCTCTTCCCTTGCTCCTTTTGGGGGTTTTGGATTGGCGTCGTTTGGCCTGGCCTTTTCTCTCTCTCCTCTCTCTCCTCCGGGGGCAAGAAGGAAGGGGGGATGGAATGGAATGGAACCACCTTCTCTTCGACCCTCTTTCTAAACGAGCCGCAAGGACAGCAGATTTGTTGACATCTGATATTCCCTCTCCCTCTCCCCCCTGATGCTGATCCTCCCCATCACCCCCCCCCCCCCGGTCCCTCTCCCCCGGCTTTCTCTCTCATCAATCACCAACCCAGACATCTCCCCGTATTATTATACCATTTCCCCCCCCCCCCCCCTCCCCTGCCACCGCATCGCCACCGGCTGCTGTCCCTCTCACAGTTCTGGTGTGGAACTGGACAACTCGTGGTACTACGTTTTTCTTTCTTTCCAGTTCCAAGTATGATATGATATGATATGATTATTCCGGGGGATCGGATTTCCTACGGGACAGTTATCATGGGGACGATTGGTTTTTATTTATTTCTCTTTCCTCGGTCCGGTTTGTTTAGAGTAATGGAGGAGTTTTGTTTAGGGATTGGGACTTGGGAGAGAATCTGTCCACCCTTGGCTTTGCTTCCCGGTGGGGGAGAGAGAGAAAGTAACAGACAACAAGTGTTAAAAATACTCGAGGAGGACAGTAGTAGTACCACCCAACCTCCTTTCCAAACCTTGCAAAACCGGCCATCTTTTTATCTATCCCTCCCCTCGTGATGCCTTCCTTTTTATCTCCTGGGTGGACTCGCTACGTACACGCCGTCCGGACCTTTACATTGGCTGGCCAGCTGAACGTATCAACGCGGTTGTTTTGGACTCCTTTCAACGAGTACGTACTACAAGGAGTACTGTGGTGCCATGTACATGTACTGCTCGTACTGGTAATGGTGGTTGGACATGTTGAATGTATTTGCATGCACTTATGGCTTAGGAACAGTGTGATGTGTTAATGTGTTACTGTATTTTTATTTATTTTTATTATATCGGTATGTTATCTTCTTATTGATAGTTTACCCTATGCTTGTCTCAGCGTTCTCATTGTGTTAATCCTACTTTCATACATAAGCATGAAATTTGTCGCACCAGTTTAGTGCAAGTACTTTTGGGTCATATACTGTTCGCTTGCCCAATAATACTCCTCACTCGTTTTAGTCAAATGTCGTGGTTAATGAATACCTAAACTGTACAACCAACTCTCTACGGTGTGTCTCAAAAATAAATGACAGGTTGTTGGCGTGACAACATGCGAATATCACGGGATTAGGAGTACGGAGCGATGGTTAGCTCCATGGACTTAGCGGCAGAGCGACGTGGGACGACTCCTGCCTTCTTTGTCGTGTCACTCATCTTCATCATGTCATCTATGCGCAGTGCTTTTCACCTCAAAAAAAAAATCTATGCATGGGGATTCTAGTGTCTGTTTGTGTGTTCTTTGTTCTTGCCGTCGTTACCGCTCCGTCACTACTATTTCCAAAATCTTCGTCCTCTTACGTATCTCACGTCACTAGCTTCAAGACAGGGTGACACAACTCCGATCAGGCGTACATACAAAGTCACTGGGGAACCACATTACCAGCATGACTCTTGTTAACCTCTCTGGCTGGTTCTTTTGTTATCCAGTTTTTCTTCTCTTGTTCATTCCCCCTCCCTGCTCTTCGTTGTGACTTACATAGCCCAAATGTTCGCACGGTATTCCAAGTGTGTGGCCACTCAGTAATTGCCTATCTTTATATTAGAATATAGGAATATTCATGCTAAACAGTGAGGTACCCTACGATTTGGGCATGCCACACAATATTTTTTAACGAAATAAATAGGTTAAGAAATAAAAACTATTTTTTTAGAACAACCATGTTTGTGATTTCCATGCGAGTGCAAATTCTTGTGAGAAAATGTCATACGCTGTGACCTAGGAAAAAAATGTGTTCTAAAAAGCTAGGGAAAATCAACATTTTACCAGTATTATAACATATGTGAAAAAAATTAAATATTTACAAACAAATTATTGTTATAATTTATCATTCATCCGAGGAGGACGCTGGTGGCCTCAAAGCTACATTTTGGATTACATATAGGCTGGGCACTGGACACGGCCATCATTGTGTGGAGCATTCTCAGCGTACGCTTTGCAACCACCGCCCGGTCGCCAAAGGACCAAACGCAATTAAACAAACCGGCTGGGGGCACAAGCATCACACCGGAGAAAAGAAGCTCGTCACGGTGGTAAAAAGCGGTACGTACTAGTAGAGCAAAAAATAAACAATTATTAGCGCTTTTAATCCCTGTGTGTTGCTCGATCCAATGGTCGCCCGAAAGCCTGCTTCCCAGGGCCCCACCACCCCCTCCCTCCCTAGTCCAACCGCGGAAAGAAAAGGTACGATTCGCCAGTCCTCCTGCCCTGCCTGCCACGCGGGGCCACACGGTCGGATTCCCCTGCGCGATCCGGGCACGCGACGCCGCTACAGTCGACGGCCGCCGCTGCCGGTGCCGGCGCCGGCGGCGGGGGGAGAGACGTCCGGCGCGGCGGCGGGCGGCTTTGGGTTTGGGTTTCGGTGAGATCGGCCTCGGATTCCTCGGGCCGGTGGAGTGTGGAGGGGAGTGGACCAGATGGATCGCCTGTTTGTTTCCTGTCCCGTCACATTCCCGTCCCGTGCGGGGCTGCCTCGGAACGGCGCGGCTGCTTCGGTCGATCCCCAGGACGGGGCCCAGCCAGTCAGAGGGCTGGTTCATCGTTGGCTGTACTAAATGGTGGCTGCGGTCCCTCCACCAGTGAGACTGGGAATGGGACGTCCTCCGGCCCAAGAGTATTGATTGGTTCGTCGTGGTAGTATTACATTATTTTTCTCTTTTATTATTCGAAGGAGGATTTGATGGATTCCTAGTGAAGGCCGCGAGGGAGGGGGAAAGAAAGAAAGAAAGGATGGATGGACGCTGCGGCGGGCGGCGACAGGGACTGACGGCGGATCGGCACTTGCGGGATTTAAGGCGGTAAAGCAAAAGGGAATAATGGTGCAATGAAGGAGCGTCAATGTGTGCAGGCGATTCTTCTCTGGCCATGGCGTGCTGGACTAGGGGCAGGGGGAGCACTCCATGTGGAATCTTTGTTGGTGCCGTGCGTCGCGTGCGATGCTTCATGACCATGTCGAGCCCAGCCGAGCCGAGGCTTCCTCGCTGCCGGTAGTATGAAACATTCAAAACAGAGCAAGTACTCGTACCATTCCCAATCCCATTCCCATTCCCCCCTTGTTGCTTAGGGCGTCTCCAACCCTGCTCTGAAAACGGACATAATATTTGTCCGTGCGCACAAGTGGAAGCAATATTTTACTGTTACCTCAAACTATCTCGACGCCGTAAACTTTACAACGACGATAATATGTTTCATGGCCTTACTGCAGAAATGCTGGGTAGCGCCCCCTTCACAACATTCACGAAGGCTATTAAAGTGAACATTCGATAGAGAATCTCATATTCTTGTTAACGAAGTGAATTACAAAAGACCACCACATTTTAAGTTCAATCTCGGATTTGCTACCATATACCTTGAGCGCCCCAAAAATCTACCCGTTTTCTCACTAATTTTCTCAATAAACACGGAAGACAATTTGAGACGAATTAATCCAATTTCAGACATGCCGGGCCCGCTGGTCAGGTCCACGTGGCACCACATGCTAACACCGTTTGCCCTGGCTGTTAAAAAAATACGCAGGCATCCACCACGCCCCACTTCATTGGCGTCGCCCTCGCGTCATCTGCTTCATGGCCGGTGCCACCGCGTCACCTCTCTCTCCAGCGACGCCCCGTCTCCTCTCCCCCCCCCCCCACACACACCTCCATCTTCCTCCACCTCTTCTCCCTCCCAGTGTCGGCGAGATCAGCAACCCAGCATCCCATGCGCGCCACCGCACACCGGATCTGGTGGCTCCCGGGACACAACCCCTCCCCTGACCTGCCCCGACGAGCCATGGCCCCTCCTCTAGTGCGTTGCGAGCTGCCCCCTTCTGACTAGGCCACCCCACTCCCCACCCCTCTGCCACTGGCCGAAGCACATGTGTGGGACGACGTGAGCCGGGATGCCGGAAAAGCATGCGGAGGCTTGATACGTCTCCATCGTATCTACTTTTCCAAACTTTTTTGCCCTTGTTTTGGACTCTAATTTGCATGATTTGAATGGAACTAACCCAGACTGACGTTGTTTTCAACAGAATTGCCATTATGTTGTTTTTGTGCAGAAATCAAAGTTCTCAATTGACCTAAAAATTTACGAAGAACTTTTTGGAATATATAAAAATACTGGTGGAAAAATATACCATAGGGGGGCCACCCAGGAGCCACAAGCTATGGGGGTGCGCCTACCCCCCCCCCAAGGCGCGCCTCCCATGCTTGTGGCCCCCTGGACCTCCGACAACCCTAACTCCGAATCCATATATACCTATTCGCCAAGGGAAAAATCAGAGAGAATGATTCATCGTGTTTTACAATACGGAGCCGCCACCACCACCTGCTCTTCATCGGGAGGGATGATCTGGAGTCCGTTTGGGGCTCCGGAGGGTGGAATTCGTCATCGTCGCCAGCATCTACCTTTCTCCATCACCAATTTCATGATGCTCACTGCCGGGAGTGAGTAATTCCTTCGTAGGCTGGTTGGATGAGATTTATCATATAATCGGGTTAGTTTTGTTAGGGCTTGATCCCTAGTATCCACTATGTTCTGAGATTGATGTTGCTATGACTTTGCTATGCTTAATGCTTGTCACTAGGCCCCGAGTGCCATGATTTCAGATCTAAATTTATTATGTTTTCATGAATATATGTGTGTTCTTGATCCTATCTTGCAAGTTATATGCACCTATTACGAGTTATCATCCGCATACCCCAAGGTGACAATAACTGGGATTCTTTTCGATGATTGCCGTAGTTTGAGGAGTTCATGTATTCACTAAGTGATAATGCTTTGTTCCAGTTCTCTATTAAAAGGAGGCCTTAATATCCCTTTGTTTCCTTATGGACCCCGCTGCCACGGGAGGGTAGGACAAAAGATGCCATGCAAGTTCTTTTCCATAAGCACGTATGACTATATACGGAATACATGCCTACATTACATTGATGAATTGGAGCTAGTTCTGTGTCGCCCTAGGTTATGACTGCTACATGATGAATATTATCCAACACAATTATGCACCGTTGATCCAATGCCTACAAGCTTTTCACATATTAGTCTTCGCTAAGTTACTTTCGTTGTTGCTACTATTACAATCACTACAAAATTGCTATTGTCACTATTGCCAGTGTTACTGTTACTATTATACTACTTTGCTATTGATCACCTTGCTGCAGATATTAAGTCTTTCAGGTGTGGTTGAATTGACAACTCAACTGCCAATACTTGTGAATATCCTTTGGCTCCCCTTATGTCGAATCAATAAATTTGGGTTGAATACTCTACCCACGAAAACTGTTGCGATCCCCTATACTTGTGGGTTATCAAGAAGGCTCACGGAAGAGGACGACCAGCCTCGGCAGAGGCTACGTACGAAGAACACAAGCACGTCCTCGATGGAGAAGAGCCAGCGCGCGTCGTCGACACTGCGTGCCACCAGCATGACCGCTAGCACGCTGCCGGTGGACGGTTGGCGGTTCACGGATAACTCGGTCGATGGACCGAGCGGGCGAGAAGGCCATGAAGGCGGCTTGTAAGAGGGTTGACTTATAACCTGGTATTTGGGCCGGTTCGAGAGGAAAGGCAAGAAAAGTCTCCTTGCTTGGAGGACAAGATAAGTACCAAATAGATTAAGACCCGAGTTGTACTATGACTCAGAGTCTGTTGTAAGTCGGGAACTCGCCTATTATATAAGGGGAGCCCCTCGATCAGATAGGACTAAGTTACAAGTTCTCGAGTACTAGATTAGCCAAAATCGCACCTTTATAATCGAGACCTCAAACAATAATCAATCAAGCAAAACGTAGGCTTTTACCTCCATCGTGAGGGGCTGAACCTGGGTAAACTCGTGTCTCTCAATTCTGATCAACCTCGTCCAGGCTACTACTAGCTGCGATGGCCTCACAACTAAGTCCTTTTTTGAGGACATCTGTCGTGACAAAACCACAACAACAACCAAACCCTAGAAACTCGGTTCCACTGAGATGACATTCGATCCAACCGAAGTGTTGTGACCAAGTTTCTTTAACCCTTTCATTCCATTTCGGAATCATAGAGTTGGTTTTGGTCAGAATTAATGAAACGGGGTCTTGCTTAGGTCATCGCATATCAGAGCCATCGAGTGGATTTGATCTGTCTCATCGAAAAGCCCAATGTTCAAATCTTTTACACGTCTGCCTCACCAAGATTTTGTTTCGGTGTCACCGTGGTGAGTCAAAAGGTTGTAGCGGTTGGATTCTTGGTGAAGGCTATGTATACCTCTCCACCCCCACTTACTCTCTAAGAGAGCCATCAGAATGAAACTACACTTCCACCATTAATTTTCTGAGAGAGAACCACCTACTCATGTGTTGAGATCAAGGCATTCCAATCCAACCATTTGAACCTTAATTTCTAGCCTCCCCAAGTTGCTTTTCACTCCAATCCCTCTCCTACCCAAGCCAAATATGTGAGAGAGTGATTAAGTGTTGATGAGACTATCTTTTGAAGCACAAGAGCAAGGAGTTCATCATCAACGCACCATCCATTACCTTTTGGAGAGTGGTGTCTCCTGGATTGGTTAGGTGTCCCTCGAAAGCCTCCAAGATCATGTGGAATTGAACCAAGGAGTTTGTAAGGGCAAGGAGACGCCTACTTCGGGAAGATCTCCCCCGAGTGAGGCTAGTCCTTCATGGGCTTAAGCCATGGTGGAATATACAAGGTTGCTTCTTCATGGACCCTTCGTGGGTGGAGCCATCCGTGGACTCATGCAGCCGTTACCCTCCGTGGGTTGAAGTCTCCATCAACATGGATGTACTATAGCACCACCTATCGGAACCACGCCAAAAATCACCATGTTTTCATTGCGTTTGATCTCTCCGATTCCTCCTTTACGTTCATATGCAAAGTCTTTACTTTCCGCTACTCTACTCTTAGACTTGCATGTGTAGAGTGTTGTTTGACTTGGTAAAATTGCTAAAACTTGCCTCCAACTAAAATTGGGGAAATGATAAGTTTTTCTTTGGTCAAGTAGTCTAATCACCCCCTCTAGACACACTTTTGATCCTACATCTGGTAAATCACACTTTAGGAGCTTCAACTCCTTAGCAATGCACCGTGTCTCATGAGCCTGGTCCAATACGGAGTGGTTATCAACCATCATGTAATCATGGAACTGCTTCATAGCATACCGTTCGCTTCCAGCATCGGTTGCGCTGAACTTAGCTTTGAGCGCATCCCACAAGTTTTTGGCAACTCGCGTATGAATATATGTGTGAAACAACTTGTCTCCAATCACACTCAAAAACTGCTCCCACAAATATGGTGGTTGCCTCCCTATATGCCTTCTTGAAAGTGAACTAATCCCTGGGTGGTTTTGGTAATTCTTAACAACACATAGCTCGATCATTTCAGAAAGTTCAATGATTGGCATGGCATGGACTAGAGATGTGGACCCCTCAAAATGCTAAGGACACATATTGGCAACAAGCTCAAGACTCTACATTTTATTTTTAGTGATCCAAGATCACATTGAGTTAATAGGAAAGCCAATACTATTAGAAGGGGATGAGGTGTTGCTTAAGGGCTTACTTGCTCAAAATGCTTAGTGATATGCTCCAAAACCCTCAACCACTTTCTCATTTCCACATATGTCCTAAACCTAAAAGTCAAACTCGGCCCCACCGATTTGATATATCCAGCGCCACCGAGTTCATTTGACATAGCCACTGTCACAAACCCTAGTCACTCCAGTTTCCCCGATAGGGATCTTGGTCTCACTGAGATGGGATTGCAAACTTCCTATTTCCTTTTCGTAACATTTCGGTCCCACCGAAATTAGTGAATTGGTCTCACCGAGTTTGACTGACCAACTCTCTATGTACCTATTACTGAAATTGCTCCCACCGAGTTCATGTGATCGGTCTCACCGAGATTACGTTATGCCCTAACCCTAGCGCATCGGTCCCACCGAGTTGATTGTATCGGTCCCACCGAAAAGCCTAACGTTCATATTTTAACCTGAATCGGTCTGACTGAGTTTTACCATTTGGTCTCACCGAGTTTGGGAATCTTTGTGTAACAGTTAGATTTTGTGTGTAGGCTATATATACCCCTCCACCCATTCTTCATTCGTGGAGAAATCTATCAGGACGTGCCTACACTTCCACCATTCATTTTCTGAGAGAGAACCATCTACTCATGTGTTGAGACCAAGACATTCTATTCCAACCACAAGAATCTTGATCTCTAGCCTTCCCTAAGTTGCTTTCCACTCAATTCATCTTTCCACCATAGCCCAATCTGTGAGAGAGTTGAGTGTTTGGGAGACTATCATTTAAAGCACAAGAGCAAGGAGTTCATCATCAACACACCATTTATTACCTTTTGGAGAGTGGTGTCTCCTAGATTGGTTAGGTGTCACTTGGGAGCCTCCGGCAAGATTGTGGAGTTGAACCAAGGAGTTTGTAAGGGCAGGGAGATCGCCTACTTCGTGAAGATCTACCCAAGTGAGGCAAGTCCTTCGTGGGCGATGGCCATGGTGGGATAGACAAGGTTGCTTCTTCGTGGATCCTTCGTGGGTGGAGACCTCCGTGGACTCGCACAACCGTTACCCTTCGTGGGTTGAAGTCTCCATCAACGTGGATGTACGATAACACCACCTAACGGAACCATGCCAAAAATCACCGTATCAACATTGCGTTTGCTCCCTCCAAACTCCTCCCATTTATTTTCTTCCAAGTTGCATGCTTTACTTTCCGCTGCTCATATACTCTTTGCATGCTTGCTTGAATTGTACTGTGATTGCTTGACTTGTACTAAGTTGCTAAAATCTGCCAAGAATAAAAATTGGAAAAAGGCTAAGCTTTTATTTGGCCAAGTAGTCTAATCACCCCCTCTAGACATACTTTTGATCCTACAAGTGGTATTAGAGCTTTGGTCTCCATTTTCCTTGATTTCCATAGCTTTGGTGATCATAGCCTTGGTTTCACAACCTAGGAGAGTATGGCATCTAGGAAGGGAAATTATCACCGTAGAGGTCCTTACTTTGATGGTACTAATTTTGCTAGTTGGAAATATAAGATGGAAATGCATATTCTTGGACATAACCCCGCCGTTTGGGCTATTGTGTGTATTGGTTTGAAAGGTGAATTCTTCCATGGGAGAGAACCAAATCGTGAAGCTATCGCGAAAGAATTGAAGATGTTGCAATACAATGCCCAAGCTTGCGATATCCTCTTCAACAGATTGTGCCCCGAAGAATTCAACAAAATCAGCCGTCTTGAGAATGCAAAGGAAATTTGGGATACTTTGATTGATATGCACGAAGGTGCTGACTCCGTCAAGGAATCCAAGTTGGATGTGCTTCAAAGTCAACTTGACAAGTTCAAAATGAAGGATGGTGAAGGTGTCGCTTAAATGTACTCTAGGATTGCTCTCATCACAAATGAGATTGCCGCCTTAGGAAGTGAAGAGATGAACGACAAATTCATCATCAAAAAGATCTTGAGAGCCTTGGATGGAAAATATGATACCATGTGCACTTTAATCCAAATGATGCCAAACTACAAAGATCTCAAGCCAACCGAAGTCATTAGAAGAATTGTTGCTCATGAGATGTCACTCAAGGATAAGGAAGAGCTTCACAACAAGTCTAGTGGTGCTTACAAAGCCTCATGTGACGCTCCTACATCATCAAATGAGAAGCAAGCCTTCAATGAAGAATTAAGCTTAATGGTTAAGAACTTCAACAAATTCTACAAGAGTAGAAGCAAGGAAAGAAGTTCCAAGTTGTCGTGGAATTGTCACGTCAGATGCCCTAGCATGAGGACTTAGGTGTGGATCCATCTCAACAAAGTTAGCTTGAAGGGGTTAAACAGGACAAGGGACACAGAGAGTTTATACTGGTTCAGCCCCTCGCGGTGGAGGTAAAGGCCTACTCCAGTTTAGGGTTGTATTGCTTGGGCTTCGATTACCAGGGAGCGAATACGCTTGACCTAGTTCTCGATCTCTTCTTTCTTGTCCTAAACTGCCACCGGGTCACCCCTTTATATACACAGGCTGATGCCCAGCGGCTTACAGATTGCTGGCCGGCTCATACACAACGTGTCCGGCTCGGTGACAAAATCTACACAACGTGGGCCTCAAGTCGCCTTTGGGTCTTGGGCCTTTAGTAAGCTTGCTTCGTGAACCACCATCTTCAACATCTTCATGGGCCCTTCTCATTATGAACCGCCAGTGGTATGACCCGGCCCCTCCTGGGCGGGTCATACCCAATAGTTATATCCCCAACATTAGGTCCTAGGTTGACGTGAACTTGTTCATATCAATCTTCAACACTTAGAAAAAATCCTTCTTTATTTGCTCTTGCGAGGTCTTGTAACCCGCCATGACGTCATCTCCTGGAATTGTGGTAACCCGTCGTGACGTCACCTCAATTAATATCACACGAGGCACAAATATTAATATGCCTTCATTTTTAATGAATCTCCAAAAATCGAGGTGTCTATGCTGCCACTTATCCTTTCTGTCTTATAAATAGGGCTAGGGGTCCCTTTCACTTTCCCCCCTTGCCTCCTTGTCTCCATCTTCTTCCTCACGACGCCTCAGCGCTCGAGCTCCACCGCCACCGTCAACCTTCGCCACGGCCTCAACCACGGCCGTTGCATCAACATGAACCGACCAGAGTCCGTCCGCACGCCTCCACTGTTCAACAGCTCCAGTAAGTTTTTCCCTCTCTCTCACTGTAGATCCCAAATGACTATCCAAGGTTGGAAAAAGCGGTAGGCGTCAGCGAGGCGGTTGGCCTTCGCCTAGTGCCTAGGCGGTGCCTAAGCGCCCTAGGCGCGGCCTAGGCGGTAATATAGTTTTTACTCGTAGTGTATTTGTGATTATTATATGGGTGTTGATATTAGTTTAGGGCATATAAACAAGTTAATTACTGTCTACTACCATTGGAATATAACCCGTTTTGGCATACTAGTGCAATATGTGGCATGATTTCTTGCTTGCGTAGGCAATTCCCTCCTTGCCCTGCCTAGACCTCCATTTATGCCCTAGGCGAGGCGTTTGGCCATTGCCTAGCGCCTAGGCGTGCCTAAGCGCCTCCTAGGCACTGCCTTTTCCAATAGAGCGCCCGATAACTTTGCTGAACTGTTGTCTCAAGATTCTGACCAAACTCCTCGCGAACCGCCTGCAACGTGTGATCCTTAAGGTCATCCACCGAAATCAATATGGCTTAAGGGTCGATCCATCCAAGACTGTGTTGCGTGGGCATTTGAATTCATTCACCAATGGCAAGCGTCGGGGCGTGAGGTTGCTATTTTCAAGCTGGATTTTGCTAAGGCATTCGATACGATACAACATGCACCGATGATGGAGATCGTGAGGTGTATGGGTTTTGATGATAGATGGCTTGGATGGAACAACTGCCTATTTTCGACGGCCAAGTCCTCTGTCCTCCTTAATGGGACCCCAGGCAGGCAATTCTTTTGCTTGCGTGGCGTGCGCCAAGGAGACCCGTTGTCTCCACTTATCTTTGTGCTCGCAGCCGATCTGCTGCAAGCTGCCATCAATGAAGCTTATCGCGCTGGATCTCCAGCTGCCCATTCCTTTTCCTGAAGCAGACTATCCCGTTATTCAGTACGCGGACGACACCATTCTTGTGATGCCCGCGGACAAAATCCAATCCGAGACCATCAAATCAATCCTTCGGGACTATGCGTCATCGGTGGGGTTGCGCATCAACTTCCAAAAATCCACTCTTATCACCGTCAACACAGACGCTGACAAGACCTCGCGCCTGACCCAGGTTTTTGGATGCTCGATCGGGTCCATGCTATTTACATACCTGGGGTTGCCCATGGGTACTACCAGGCATACAGTGACGGACCTCATGCCTCTCGTATCGTCGGTCGAATGCAAGCTCTCTATGGCAGCTGCGCTCCTTGACCTCGGCTCCAAGCTCACCCTCGTAAACTCGGTGATAACCCCTCTCATGATATATGCTATGTGCTCCATCAAGTTGTTGCCGAAGATACTTGATCATCTGGACAAGTTGCGATGCTACTGCCTCTGGGCCAAGAACTCGGACGACGGCATGAAAGTTGTTTCCTTAGCGGCCTGGGGTCTGGTTTGTAGGCCTAAGCACAAAGGGGGGCTCGGGGGGCTCGACCTTAAAGTCCAAAACCAAGGTTTACTCCTAAAACAACTGCACAAATTCTATAACCACATGGATATACTGTGGGTTCAGCTTGTTTGGGGCACGTACTATGAGGGCCGGTGCCGCATGCGTCTGACCCATGCGGGTCGTTTTGGTGGAAGGATATCATGAACCTGGCGCCAACTTACAAAGGTGTCACATCCGTAGAAGTGGGGGATGGGCGCGCAGCTTTGTTCTGGAAAGATGACTGGCATGGAGATATTCTGGCCGACAGCCACCCTCGACTGTTCTCCTTCTCTAAAGACGAAGCTATCTCAGTTCAGAAGCTGCTGACTGTGCCTACGCTTGGCCAAAACTTCCACTTACCGCTCTCGGTTCAGGCTAGAAAAGAGCTTAAAGACCTCCAGAACACCCTGTCCACTTTGGAGCTGACGGAGGGGGATGATGTATGGAAGACAATATGGGGATCAGATGGGTTCGCTTCCAACAAGTTCTACCTGCACCGTTTCCAAAACGGGGAAGCAGACAGAGCCTTTGAGTGGATCTGGAAGACAAAGTGCACCAACAAGTGGAAGGTGTTTGCTTGGCTACTTCTTGCAGACAGATTAAACACCCGAGGGTTGCTCAAGAGAAAGAATATGAAGTTGAGGGATGACAACTATGCATGTATGTTATGTAGTCGCCCCCCAAGGAATCAGTAGAGCACTCGTTCTTTCAATGTGAATTCAGCAGGTCATGTTGGGGAAGCTGGGGATCGTGTGGCCGGTGCATGGCAATAGGCTGCAGCTCCTGCATGCAGAGAAAGGTACGTGGACCGGGCCAATTTTCATGGATATTTTCATCATAGCATCTTGGAGCATCTGGAAGGAACACAACAATAAGCATTTCCGAGGTATAGTGCCAACAGTGGAAGGATGGAGCCGAAGATTCAAGCTTGAATTTGGTATGATGAGACAGAGATTCAAAGAGGCCATGGTACCTTTTGTTGAGCAGGTTGCTGATCAGATCTAGTCGACTCCTCTATACCTTGATGTATAGGGCCTTTTCCAACTCTTACCCCTACTCCCTCCCAAAGTAATCTTATCTTTGTAACTCTTTGTGTGGAGGTTTAATACAAAGTCAGTGGGGGCGGGTGCCCCCACTGTCCTAAGCTTTCAAAAAAACTGTAGATCCCATTAGGGTTTCTACGAGTTCGTCGGAGTTCATCTCCACCCTTCTTTGTTCTTCACTGTTTCTTGTGGTTTTGATCCAAACTTAGTACTCCTCCTGTGCGGCCTTAGTTGTAGCACTCATTTTTTATATTTGAACACCTCCTCTCCGCGAGAGATACAATCTAGACACATGAACTGCTCTGCCACTGCAACTTAGGTTTAGAAATTTTCTTCATTATTCAAACTGCCGTAGATCCAAAATCATAGCATCAGTCTGTGAAGGCTGTTTGTCCAACACTTAGCAATTTTTCCACTTCACAGATCTGAAATCAACAACTATGTGGGTGGCTTAACTCATAAACCATAACCCGCTAGGTACCATTAGTCCCATCTTAAGCCGCCAATAGTTTACCTTTATAACTCCAATGCTATCCTCCGGCTTAACACATTTGTATGCATGTTTCATCACTGTTTACCCTTGAACCAACCGCCGGCTTAACCGCATAATCTTAAACCGACATACTCTTCTTTCCAGATCAAAAATGACTAAGACATTCACTGCTTGCAACTGGGTCTCATCCCGGGTCACCGAGGAAGATCTGAACAACTTTGCTGCGACTGGCACCTTAGGAAAGAAAGAGGATATCCACTGGAGGGTCCCAGGCCTTGAAAATCCTCCCGAGCCCAAGGACGGAGAAGTGATTGTTTTCACTGACCACATGATCTGGGGGTTTAGCCCGCCCGGTTCAAAGTTCTTCCGAGACGTACTTCACTTTCTCCAACTTCATCCTCAAGACATTGGGCCCAACTCCGTGTCCAATATTTGCAAATTCCAAGTATTCTGTGAAGCTTATCTTCAAGAGGAGCCCATAGTTGAATTGTTTAGAGAATTTTACTACTTAAATCGCCAGACAGAGTTTGGAACTCGGTGGAGTTTCAATTCAGAAGAGAAAGGAGGCCAGTTTTCCTTATGCCAAGCCGCCCAACCATCCCAAGGACTGGAACCAAACTTGGTTATATTGCCAGATCACATCCCGAGCAGACGAGCACCCTCTGTCGGGTTACCGTGACCACCCTCTTAGCAACACACATCCACTTCCACCACGGAGCAGCACCAAGGAGCGGGCCAAGTATGCACCCACATTTACTAAGCTCAGAGCCTTTATGGCTAATGGCTTAACCGGCATCGACCTTGTTCAGTGCTGGGTCTCCTGGAGGATCTTGCAATTAAGCCGTCGCCCCGGCTTAATGTGCGAATATACTGGCGATTTGAAAGATCCCCAGCACCACTGCGACATTCAACTGTCCGACACAGAAATCACTGAAGCCACCAAGGCGTTGCTAAATGAATCTTGGGCGGAATGCAGTAAGACAGGACTTAGTCCTTTCTGCACTTTCAATAGGCCTCCAGCTGTAAGCGTTGCACACCCTCCGTTCAATCATATTTGCATTAATACAGACCACTTATGATCTTTTGGCCTCAATAGGCCGACTCTCCATTTTGGAAGAAGAAGCCGCAAGATAAACCGGCCAAACCAGCTCGTACCAAGACCAAGGCCACCAAAAGGCCTGCCAAGAAGAAGACCACCGATCCCGCCGAGTTAAACTTGGATGACGACGGTGATGAAGATGAGTCGGAGGTAGAACTTGACTCTCTTGGCTCATGTTTTGTACAACTCATTGACAATGATTGTTATCAGGAGGAAGCCGAAGCCAGCCGTGCGAGTGACGAAGAGGTAATTGTTCTTTCCTCCGGCTCAGAATCTGTGCCAAAACAGAAAACTTGCCAAGCAAGCCAGAAAGTAAGGTTTTCTCATCCTTTGGCTTATTTTGATCCCAACTTTATTTTGAAGAAGCAGCAACATGAAGCTCGCCGCACAACCTGGAATAGTGGAAGCAGGATCCTTTCCTTCGGCTTACTGAACACCCCCGCTCCTCGCAAGCGTCGTCCAAAGGTTTCAACAAACTCCGACTTAACTTATCCCAGGGCCGATCTTTTTTGACAACCTCTTAATCCTTCCGATTCAAATTATCAGGGGACATCTCATTCTTCCTCCGGCGACTCAATGGGGACTCATGTCCCGGCCTTCAAACCGGTGCTAGGGTAAGATTGCAAATCTTTGCTTTCAATCATATACTCAACTTTTGTACTAACCTTATCTTGTGTT
Organism: Aegilops speltoides; assembly: GCA_021437245.1. Classification (NCBI taxonomy): domain Eukaryota; kingdom Viridiplantae; phylum Streptophyta; class Magnoliopsida; order Poales; family Poaceae; genus Aegilops; species Aegilops speltoides. Next base: position 439,987,926 of record CM038145.1, on the reverse strand, counting down.
TCATTCACAGGGCTATGGCAAAGCCCAGTAAGAAGATGAAGGTGACAAAAATTCCTGAGAACCCTTCTGAGCCGGAGCAGCAGTCAGCAGAGACCTCTCGTCAAGCTCCTGAAGCCACAGTTGATGAACCGCCACTGGTTGATCACAATGTTGACATTGACCAGATGGACGTTGACCCAGCCATCACCAATCCGCGAAGCCCTATCAAGCTGGCTGACGAAAAAGATGATGATGTTACCATCACTGGGCATGGCTATACAGAGCCAGGCAAACCTACTGTCTTGTTGAAGCACAACACCAAGGAGGAGATTTCTATTGCTCACAAAGGCAAGTGGTCAGCCAATCTGGACAGCTATGCTCACTTCAATGCCCAAGAGCTTCACTCTGGGTACTTGAACCGTCTTTACACAAGCCATGATTATGAAGCCGGCTTAGTAAATTTGATGAAGGAGCAATTAGATATAAACACTTATGCTTGTTAGATGATATTATCTTACTTATCCTTATATGATCATTCACTTTGCTTGGTGATGAGTGCATGTATTCAATCTTTATTATTTTGAGCGCTCCACCAAGATGTATGTGACTGTCGTGGGGAACGAGCACCTATGGGGCAGGGAGCCCCTTCTCGGTCCGGCAAGGGAGCGGAGGGCGCACGCAGAGCAGATCGAGGCGAAAGCACGCGGGGGATTTTACCCAGCTTCGGAGCTCTCCGGAGAGATAAAACTCCTACTGCTGCTTTGTGGTGGTATTATGTTCTTGCTCAAGAGCGTGAGCGTGTTGTAATGTCGAATGAGTCGAACCGAACCCCTTCTACATGCGCATGGGCCTCCTTTTTATAGGTTAAAGGGGTCACCGACAGGTGGCAGCATAGAAAGAGGGGTAAAAAAGTAAAAACGCAGGTTGGTACAACCGCTATCAACAGTGCCCCCCTACCTAATTTCTGACGGCAGGGGACAAGGGCATTTAATGCCCGTCCGGTCGCCCCAACAGTGCAGGAAGCGACCGTTAGGGGCGCCATCGATCGCCACGATGGCCTCCTTGTCATCTTCACTTGCCACCTCGCACTACTTGGCTGCACAGCTACCCGCCACGTGCACCAGGAGTGATCCTGCGGCGACACGTCGTTGGATGTGCTGGAGCCTGGGCGCAGAGTGGTGGCCGCGCGGCAAAGCGCTTTGCATGTCGTTATCTTGTCGCACCCGCGAGCTTGCCGCTCGTCGGGTCTTTGCCGAAGACGCGCGAGCGTCGCGGCAAGTTTTCCAAGTGCCTTGGTTGGCCTTCGGCAAGCTCCTCTTGCCGGGGTCTTGTCATTCCCGGCAAGCTTCTCTTGCCGGGGCCTTGTCTTTTCGGTTAACACTTTGTTCTTGAATGGCAGTAGGAGGAATGACGAAGGATCTTGGCGGACGCCCGGCAAGCCTTGCCGCGTGACGCCGCGACTGCCCGTGCACAAGTTCGGGGTACTAAGGTACCCCTACTTTAGTACACCGACAGTGACATGGAAGAGTAACCCATGAGCCTAATTCCTTGTGCATTTGCAGTCCAAAGCAAATCTTAAACTATGCACAAATTTAGGGGGAGCTCTTGCTTATCACATACTTCTCAAAGCGACGATGTTTTTCAATCTTATTATCATTTGTCGAAGCTTTGATCTATATGTTGTCATCAATTACCAAAAAGGGGGAGATTGAAAGTGCAACTATCCCTAGGTGGTTTTGGTAATTCATAACAACATATAGCTCATTGAGTTGATGCTATTCCAAGACAAATATTTCAGGAAAGCTCAATGAATGGCATGGCATGGATGATGAAAGTGGATCCCTCAAAATATTAAGGACAAAGGATTGGCTCAAGCTCAAAAGCTTAAGAATCTACATTTTACATTTTAGTGATCCAAGATCACGTTGAGTCTACAGGAAAAGCCAATACTATCAAGGAGGGATGAGGTGTTGCTTAATGAGCCTCTTGCTTCAAGTGCTTAGTGATATGCTCCAAAAACCCTCAACTACTTTCTCACATCCACATATGACCTAAACCCAAAGTCAAAATCAGTCCTACCGATTCTTTCTATCCAGCGCCACCGAGTTCAAATGTCATAGCCACTGCCACAAACCCTAGGCAAATCGGTCTCACCGATAGGGATCTCGGTCTCACCGAGATGGGATTGTAATTTCTCTGTTTCCCTTCGTAACATTTCGGTCTAACCGAAGTGAGCGATCGGTCCCACCGAGATTGCAATGTAAACTCTCTGTTTCCCTTTCGTAACATTTCGTTCTCACCGAAAAGAGCGAATCGGTCCCACCGAGTTTACCTGACCAACTCTCTGGTTAGCTAATTACCAATATCGGTCTCACCGAGTTTGTGTAATCGATCTCACCGAGATTACGTTATGCCCTAACCCTAACCATATCGGTCCTACCGAGTTGCATGTCGGTCCCACCGAAAATCCTAACGGTCACTAGATTTACTGAATCGGTTCGACCGAGTTTGTTGAATCAGTCCCACCGAGTTTGGTAAATTGTGTGTAACGGTTAGATTTTGTGTGGAGGCTATATATACCCCTCCACCTCCTCTTCATTCGTGGAGAGAGCCATCAGAACAAACCTACACTTCCAACTTACCAGTTCTGAGAGAGAACTACCTACTCATGTGTTGAGGCCAAGATACTCCATTCCTACCATATGAATCTTGATCTCTAGCCTTCCCCAAGTTGCTTTCCACTCAAATCTTCTTTCCACCAGATCCAAATCCTATGAGAGAGAGTTGAGTGTTGGGGAGACTATCATTTGAAGCACAAGAGCAAGGAGTTCATCATCAACGCACCATTTGTTACTTCTTGGAGAGTGGTGTCTCCTAGATTGGCTAGGTGTCACTTGGGAGCCTCCGACAAGATTGTGGAGTTGAACCAAGGAGTTTGTAAGGGCAAGGAGATCGCCTACTTCGTGAAGATCTACCGCTAGTGAGGCAAGTCCTTCGTGGGCGACGGCCATGGTGGGATAGACAAGGTTGCTTCTTCGTGGACCCTTCGTGGGTGGAGCCCTCCGTGGACTCAAGAACTGCTACCCTTCGTGGGTTGAAGTCTCCATCAACGTGGATGTACGATAGCACCACCTATCGGAACCATGACAAAAACATCCGTGTCTCCAATTGCGTTTGAATCCTCCAAACCCTTCCCTTTACATTCTTGCAAGTTGCATGCTTTAAATTCTGCTGCTCATGTACTCTTTGCATGCTTGCTTGAATTGTGTGAAGATTGCTTGACTTGTCCAAAGATAGCTAAAATCTGCCAAAGTCTAAAATTGGGAAAAGGTTAAGTTTTTAATTGGTCAAGTAGTCTAATCACCCCCTAAGGGAGTCCTGGATTAGGGGATGTCCGGATGGCCGGACTATAGCCTTTGGCCGGACTCCTGGACTATGAAGATACAAGATTGAAGACTTTGTCCCGTGTCCAGATGGGACTTTCCTTGGCGTAGAAGGCAAGCTTGGCGATATGGATATGTAGATCTCCTACCACTGTAACCGACTCTGTGTAACCCTAACCCTCTTCGGTGCCTATATAAACCGGAGGGTCTTAGTCCATAGGACGAACAACAATCATACCATAGGCTAGCTTCTAGGGTTTAGCCTCTCTGATCTCGTGGTAGATCTACTCTTGTACTACCCATATCATCAATATTAATCAAGTAGGAGTAGGGTTTTACCTCCATCGAGAGGGCCGAAACAGGTAAAACATCATGTCCCTTCTCTCCTGTTACCATCCGCCTAGACGCACAGTTCGGGACCCCCTACCCGAGATCCGCCGGTTTTGACACCGACATTGGTGCTTTCATTGAGAGTTCCTCTGTGAGACTTTTCTCCCTGGACAGATCTTCGTATTCGGTGCTTTGCACTGCGGGCCAATTCGCTTGGCCATCTGGAGCAGATTGAAAGCTACGCCCCTGGCCATCAGGTAAGACTTGGAAGTTTGAACTCTACGGCTGACATCCACGGAGACTTGATCTTCGACGGTTTTGAGCCACAGCCGAGCATGCCGCACTGTCACGATGGGCATGATCTAGCTCTGCTGCCGAACAGTGCCCTGGGGGCCGCACCAGTGCCCGCTCCGTCCCTTAGTTCGGAGCCGATTGCGCCGATCGAGGACGGGTGGTTGGACTCCGCCTCGGGGGCTGCGATCTCTGCGGCGATTGAGCCAAACAACAACCCTGTCCTTTGCGAAGCTCGTGACTCCAAGGTGCCGGACTCCGAACCTTCCGCGCCCCTGCCAATCGAATCCGATTGGGCGCCGATCATGGAGTTCACCACCGCGGACATCTTTCAGCACTCGCCCTTTGGCGACATCCTGAATTTACTAAAGTCTCTCTCTTTATCAGGAGAGCCCTGGCCGGACTATGGTCAGCAAGGTTGGGATGTGGACGACGAAGAAATTCGACTCCCACCCACCACCCACTTCATATCCATTGCCGAAAGTTTAAACGACGTGCTTGACTTCGACTGCGAAGACATCGACGGTATGGACGATGATGTAGGAGACAAACATGAACCAGCACCTATAGGGCACTGGACAGCCACCTCATCTCACGATGTATACCTGGTGGACACACCTAAAGGAAGCGACGACGAGGAACAATGGGACGCCACGAGGGATCATTCCCTTGAAAAGCAGTCAAAACGGCGACGTAACCGCCGTTCAAAGTCCCGCCTCGACAAAGACCGCAACCATATAGACCCAGCCATAGAGCAGGGTGAATCGGTGGACGACGAACACGCTATCGAGCAACCGTCTGAACAGGACAATCTGGATAAACAACCCGTCCCCGGCGAAAATAACAGTCCGGACGATCTCACGCCGGACAACTTGCTGGAGCAGAAGAACCTCCACAAAAGGCTCGTCGCCACTGCGCGTAGCCTGAAAAAGCTAAAGCAGAAGCTCAAAACAGCGGAAGATGCTCTCAGAATCAGATAGAGCAAAGTACTCAACACCGCAGACAAATACGGCAATAGTCGCCGAACAAAGAGCTACCCGAAGCGAAAACTACTGCCCGAATTTGATGAGGAGGCCGTAGAGCCCCCGCAATCAAAGAACAAGGAGACCACCCGGTCGGATAGACGACCCCATGGCAAACATAGAGCGGCAAACGGCACCGACCACAAGCCGGCACGCGATCCGCGCACGGATTCGCATCAAAAAGATGGCCCAGTTAGATCTATCTACGGGCCAAGAAAGCAAGCTCTAGTAAGCAATGCAACACATCAAGTATCCGAATATTACGGTACACCTAAATATAGGGGTGCCGCACACCCCCTATGTTTCACCGATGAGGTTCTGGATTATGAATTTCCAGTGGGATTCAAGCCCGTAAACATAGAGGCATACGACGGAACAATGACCACAGAGTGCGGATCGAGGATTACATCCTCCACATACACATGGCTAGAGGAGATGACCTCCACGCCATAAAATACTTACCCCTCAAGCTCAAAGGGCCAGCCCCGCATTGGCTCAAAAGCCTCCCCGAAAACACCATTGGAAGTTGGGAAGAGCTCTAGGATGCCTTTCGGGCAAATTTTCAAGGGACCTATGTCCTACCTCCGGATGCAGACGATTTAAGTCACATAACTCAACAACCGGAGAGTCAGCCCGAAAATTCTGGAACAGATTCCTTACTAAAAAGAACCAAATAGTCGACTGTCCGGACGCCGAAGCCTTAGCAGCTTTCAAACACAACATCCGAGACGAATGGCTCGCTAGACACCTCGGCCAAGAAAAGCCAAGAACAATGGCGCATTAACAAGCCTCATGACCCGCTTATGCTGGAGAGGATAGCTGGTGGCAAGATGCGAGTACAAACAACCTGTACATCCAAGTCGAGGGATGGAAATAGGAAACCGCGACGCAGCAAGGACCAGCGCCGGACAAAGGGAAGCAGCCCGAAGAACACGGCAGTCAACGCCGGATTCAAAAGCTCACGACAGAATCATAAAAAACAGCCCCTTAAGGATAACAGGGACGAGCTATCTAACTTAAACAAAATCTTGGATAAGATATGCCAAATCCACAGTACTCCCGGGAAGCCTGCAAACCATACCCACAGAGATTGTTGGGTCTTCAAGCAGTTCGGCAAACTCAACGCCGAACACAAGGGGCTCGACACACCAAGCGAGGACGATGACGAACCCCACAAGCAGAGCACTGGAAAACAAAAGAATTTCCCACAAGAAGTCAAAACAGTAAACTCACTTTACGTGACAAAAGGGAAAAACAGAATGGTGCCCATAGAGATACGCGCCATACGGCCTATCCCAGAGGAGTCCCGCCACTGGTTGTTAAAACTAATCACCTTCGACCATCAGGATTACTCTAGAAGTATCCGGAATGCAGGATGGACTGCCTTGATACTAGATCCGATAATCGACGGACTCCAATTTACACAAGTCCTAATGGACGGCGACAGTGATCTAAACCTGCTATATCAGGACAGAATCCGAAAATGGGGATAGACCCAACCAAATTCGCCATAGCAACACTTCCTTTCAAGGGGTAATGCCAGGCCCATATGCCCATTGTACGGGCTCTCTACTGCTAGAAGTTGTGTTCGGCTCACCCGACAACTTCCATCGCGAAAAGTTAACCTTCCACCTCACCCCATTCACAAGTAGCTACCAAGCACTACTGGGACGTGAAGCTTTCGCCCGCTTTAACGCAGTACCGCATTATGCATCCCTTACACTTAAAATGCCCGGTCCGCGAGGCATCATCTCCTTAAAGGGAAATACCGAGTGTTCCTCGAGCGCGGAAGATTGTGTGACTGCCTTGACAGCCACACACTAAACGGGCTTCACTAATCAAAGCACCTAAACAGGTCGTTCAGACCCCGGACACGGCTAGACGAGTCCGGCGTAAACATACAAGGGCTTACTATCTGCATACCCCTATACAAGGGGCTCCGCGCATGTACAACAAGAGACAATAAAGCTCAATTTTATTCATTTTTTGAATCATACTTTGTTTATTTTAATATAACATACATTTTCGCACGATCTTTTTCAACTAAGTTCCTCTCTTTTACAGATGAACACCGTGCTATGCCCGTCCAGGATACGACACAACGGAGACACACGCGCAGACGTGCAGTAGGGACCGGTGACAAAGATTCTTTTCAGATAAAGACCCTGCGTAAATCTTTTTTACTGTCTCTTGTTAATACACATCCCCTGGTTTCTTGCTATAACCAAGGAGGAGGCTGGCGTTTTGGCATGGGCCACATCAGAATTTTGCGCGTACCTGGACACCAGGGGCTTATTACCAAGGGCGTTGTTCGGCCCGTTTTCATAAAGACCGAATACCTTAGGGAGTGTTCGGCGTCTCGAGTTAGGCCTTATATGCATCAGCTCCAAATCATGTCTTTGGTCAAATGTTGGGTTTGCCCGGCTCCTGTGTTTTGCTGCCTTACGTTCCGCTCTATCGGCTAAGGCGGCACTAGGAGAACTAATGCGATTGTGCCCCGGTTCAGCCAGGCGAGCACCTCAGTAGAGAAAGCCGAAAACTGACTGTAATGATATAGCGTGAGACTGGTCAACCACTCGACGACCCGCCAGAATCTTTAGGATTCCTCCGCCTTGACAAAGGGCCGTTTCCCGGTCAGGCACATACGCGCTCCGAATTCGGGTGAGCGCGGTGCCCCTAGGGGCTATATAGTAGCCCCACTGTCAAACTCCTATGGCTAAGTGAAAGTGATAAAGCATTATAGTCCGGTTGCCTAGTTTGCCGCGCTACCACCTCCTTCATAGGACCAAGACGTTGGATCAAGTGTGAAAATGCGCCTTTTGCAAACACCCCCGCATTATATGCGTGAAATTTGAAGTCAAGACTGCCATCTTTCAAAGTTATATATACATATACATTAGCGGCCGCACAGGAGGTATTTTAATTCTTGAAAGGCACAAGTATAAAAAGCTTTTATATTCCATCGATACATTGTTTCGCAATAATACATGTTATTCGAACATAATATCCTTCGAGCACTGCGTCTCTACTAAACGAGCGCCCTGCAGAACTTCCTGAAAATAGTGCTCGACAGGTACTCGGCTTCCGTCCGAATCTTGGGATGCAACATCGGTGGCCTTCATCTCCGCCCAAGATGTCTTGACACGGCAAGAGCCATCCGCACCCTCTATGCATGCCGACCTCCTCATTGCATTGATATGCGGCACCGCACCAAGGCTGTTGCACCAAGCCAAAATAACTCTTGGCTCGGGCCTTTTCGCCACAAAAGACTCACGACATCCTTCATGGCAAGTCCGAATAACCTATTCAGCTCCGCCCATTCGCCAAGCGATCGGTTAATGGAAGTGGGCGCTACGGATTATGGGCTGCGACCAAAAACCTTTTCCATTTCGTGATCCTTTTGATCTCGGAAGTGTTCGGCCGCGTCCGCGGCACTTGCCGCCAAGTCCAGATAAGCATCCTCCGCACTCCACAGCCGGTCCAACTGAGCATATTTAGGATCCACGAAGTTCTTCCGCAGCAGAAAGGGCTTTCCAGCCGTGATATCTCCGGCCTGACGCGGCTCCTCCTTCATAGCTCTCATCGCAGAGCGAGCATCCTTGGCCTCGGTAGTGGCCTTCTTCAGGTCCTCTTTTACCGCTCGATCTTGTTTTTCAAGAAGCTTGCAGCGGTCGGCAGCACTCTTCAACTTCACGGCCATCTTGGCCATTTCCTTCTTGCTTCGGCAGTGAGCAGCCTGTTCGGCTTTTAGCTCTTCGGCCGCCTTTAAGGCAGCCGCATCACTCTTTCTGGCCTGCTCTTTGGCTCGGGCGAGCTCCGCCCAAAGGTTCTCCATGGCAGCAGCACCATCTGCATCAAGCATACATGTTGTAAGGCACGGGCATCAAGCTCCCTTACCAGGTGTCCGTTGAGAAATTGCATACCTTGTGACTCGTCAAGTCGCTTATTGACAAGCGCGATGTCGACATCCGCCACGTCAAGTTGCCGCTTTAGTTCGGCAAATTCATCAGTCCGACTAGCCACCGGACCCTTTGCCACGTACATAGGAAGGGCGACATATTATACCTGGGATTATGATCCTCGGCACGCTGTCATTTTTTGACAACATACTCAGGGGCTACTATCTACACAAGGCACATTTTATATGCGGGCGCCGGAAGGTACATCATTTTGCGACCTCAAAACTGTCAAGAACTTCGACGGCTTCGTGCAAACCGCTCTCAGCGGATGAAATCCTTTCAATCACCGTACCCATTAACGCACGGTGATCTTCTAAGATAGACGCTCGCCCGAGCAGATCCTTCAGCTCCTCCGACCGTACACCAGGTGGTGCCGGACTTGTCTAACGGCCTTTTTTGAAGGCCGGACGCGGAGGGCTTTGGGGGGGCACACGACTGCCTTCCGGCCCCGCCGGACTCGGAGAAACCCTCCGCGACGACACCTCAGGGTCGCCCGCCTCGCAAGACGATACGGCAGGGGGAGGCATTTCTCTCTCCATCATCTCCGGACGAAGATCCCCTGAAGAGGAGCTCTGCTGAGAAGGGCTGAGATCCGAACTACAAGGTAAAATTTCGGTTATCTTCATCAGAAATAGGGCAGGGATATCCTTTATTTAAAAAAAAACCTTTTTACTCACGGCTCGGTGGAGGGCTGATCCCCTTGGGGGCACAATGTGGCCGAGGCATCTCTCGGCGCAGGACCCTCTGACGAAGATCTCTTCCCCCGCTTTGAGACCATGGTGTCCGGGTCTTCAGAGGCGGTCCTCTTCTTCCCTTGGATGGAGGGATTCTCGATCCCTCCCTTCCTAATAGCCTCCTTCGCGGAGGCAGTAGCTTCCTTGTTCCCCCCTTCACCTTCTACCGAAGGCGCAACCTCCAGCATCCTGGTTAACATGGGATCTGGCGTGGTCTCAGGGAGGGGGGCCGGACACCTGATTAACTTTGCTTTCGCTATCCACTCCTATTCAAGGGACATCTCTTTTGAGGGCAAATTCATGATAAATATGGGATAGCGTGTCCAGGTACAGGGCTACTTACTTGAGTATCCGGGCGATTGCAGCTCAGACCTGCGTCCTCGGTCAAGTCTGGACACATCGCTTGTGATCCGAAGAAAAGCTTGTACATTTCCACGGGCGTTGCGCCCACAAAATGTTGGAGAGCTCGTGGTCCCTCCGGTTAAATTCCCACAGGCGGAGGCGGCGTTTGCGAGGCGGTGCGGCGAATCAACATGACTGTGCTACTACGACCAGTGAGTCTCTCTCTCTCTAGGAGGTCTTGAATGCGGCCTCGCAACAAGGGCACGCCCTGGGCGACCCCAGTCAAGTCCTTTATTGACCCATGATGCTAGCAGCGGTGGAGGACCCGGCGAAAGGCGGATGGCGCCACCCATTTGGTGCCCCAGGAGCTGTGATATAAAACCACTCTTGTTGCCATAGGCTGAGCTCCTCTTGAAAAGAGCCCTCGGGCCATGGAGCATCAGCATCCTTGCTTATAATAGCCCCTCCGCACTCTGCCTGCTACCCCTTGATCATCTTCGGCTCCACTTTGAAGGTCTTGAGCCACAATCCGAAGTGAGGGGTAATGCAGAGGAAGGCATCGCATACGACAATGAACGATGAGATGTGGAGGATGGACTCCAGATCCAAGTCGTGAAATTCCAACCCATAATAAAACATGAGCCCCCTCACGAAGGGGTCCGTCGGGAAGCCTAGCCCCCGAAGAAAGTGAGACGCGAACACCACGCTTTCACCAGGCTTGGGAGTGGGAATAACCTGCATTTGGGCAGGCAGCCTATGCGAAATTTTGCCGGTTAGATACCTGGCATCTCTTAGCTTTAGCACGTCTTCTTCCGTAATGGAGGAAGGCATCCACCAGCCTTGCAGGTCGGAGCCGGACATCATCGAAGGTCCGAAGCGCCTGAATCTGGAGCTTTGGGTGTTGGAACTCGAGGCGAGGGGCGAATTCGATTGAGATTGAAAGAAAGGAGTGGAGCCTTGGTCTCTTTATAAAGAGGTTGAATACCAACAGCCTTCCCCGTGACCGTTCGGGACTCACCTTCGATAGAGGAGACGTACCAACGGGCACGGTTGGGTTACCCATGCCCGTATTGATGAGAATCTGGAATAAGGAGACACGATCTCTGCTTTGACAAGACATGCCAAGGAAACCGCCTCGCTAAACGCGCTGAGGTGGGACAGTAAAAATGATTCGAATAAAGGCTTGGCCCTGGTGTGATGTCACGCCACGGAATACGTCAGCAGATTGAATTTGTGTAAATATCATTCTCTCTACGGTGGTATGTGGAACTTATTTTGTAGAGCCGGACACCATCCTTGTGTTCAAAATCTTCGATGAAGTATTCGGAGGAGGAACCCGCCTTGCAATGCCGAAGACAATATGCACGCCGGACTCATCGTCATTGAAGCCTAGTTCAGGGGCTACTGAGGGAGTCCTGGATTAGGGGGTGTCCGGATGGCCGGACTATAGCCTTTGGCCGGACTCCTGGACTATGAAGATACAAGATTGAAGACTTCGTCCCGTGTCCGGATGGGACTTTCCTTGGCGTGGAAGGCAAGCTTGGCGATACGGATATGTAGATCTCCTACCATTGTAACCGACTCTGTGTAACCCTAACCCTCTTCGGTGCCTATATAAATAGGAGGGTCTTAGTCCGTAGGACGAACAACAATCATACCATAGGCTAGCTTCTAGGGTTTAGCCTCTCTGATCTCGTGGTAGATCCACTCCTGTACTACCCATATCATCAATATTAATCAAGCAGAGTAGGGTTTTACCTCCATCGAGAGGGCTGAACACAGGTAAAACATCGTGTCCCTTGTCTCATGTTACCATCCGCCTAGACGCACAGTTCAGGACCCCCTACCCGAGATCCGCCGGTTTTGACACCGACACCCCCCCTCTAGACATACTTCAAGGTCCTACAAGTGGTATCAGAGCTTTGGTCTCCATTTGCTTTGATTTCCATAGCTTTTTGGTGGTCATAGCCTTGGTTTCACAACCTAGGAGAGTATGGCATCTAGCGAGGGAAATTATCACCGTAGAGGTCCTTACTTTGATGGCACTAATTTTGCTAGTTGGAAGCATAAGATGCAAAATGCATATTCTCGGACATAACCCCGCCGTTTGGGCTATTGTGTGTATTGGCTTGCAAGGTGAATTCTTTGATGGGAGAGAGCTGAATCGTGAAGCTAGTGCGGATGAATTGAATATGCTGCAATACAACGCTCAAGCTTGTGATATCCTCTTCAATGGCTTGTGCCCTGAAGAATTCAACAAAATCAGCCGTCTTGAGAATGCAGAGGAAATTTGGGATAATTTGATTGATATGCATGAAGGTACCGACTCCGTCAAGGAATCCAAGTTGGATGTGCTCCAAAGTCAGCTTGACAAGTTCAAAATTAAGGATGGTGAAGGTGTCGCTGAAATGTACTCTAGGCTTGCTCTCATCACAAATGAGATTGTCAGCTTAGGAAGTGAAGAGATGACCGGCAGATTCATCATCAAGAAGATCCTAAGAGCATTGGATGGAAAGTATGATACCGTGTGCACATTGATCCAAATGATGCCAAATTACAAAGATCTCAAGCCAACGGAAGTCATTGGAAGAATTGTTGCTCATGAGGTGTCACTCAAGGATAAGGAGGAACTTCACAACAAGTCAAGTGGTGCTTACAAAGCCTCATGTGAAGCCCCCACATCATCAAGTGAGAAACAAACCTTCAATGAAGAATTGAGCTTAATGGTGAAGAACTTCAACAGATTCTACAAGAGTAGAAGGAAAGAAAGAAGCTCTAAGTCAAGGTCCTACAATGACAAAAGATCTTCTAGTCAAGAGCACAATTGCTACAATTGTGGGAGACCCGATGTCGGTGTCAAAACCAGCGGATCTCGGGTAGGGGGTCCCGAATTGTGCGTCTAGGCGGATGGTAACAGGAGACAAGGGACACGATGTTTTTACCCAGGTTCGGGCCCTCTCGATGGAGGTAAAACCCTACTCCTGCTTGATTGATATTGATGATATGGGTAGTACAAGAGTGGATCTACCACGAGATCAAGGAGGCTAAACCCTAGAAGCTAGCCTATGGTATGATTGTTGTAATGGTTGTTCGTCCCAACGGACTAAAACCCTCTGGTTTATATAGACACCGGGAGGGCTAGGGTTACACAGAGTCGGTTACAATGGTAGGAGATCTACATATCCGTATTGCCAAGCTTGCCTTCCACGCCAAGGAAAGTCCCATCCGGACACGGTGCGAAGTCTTCAATCTTGTATCTTCGTAGTCTTGGAGTCCGCCGATGATGATAGTCCGCTATCCGGACACCCCTAGTCGAGGACTCCTAAGTAGCCTCGAACCGGGCTTCAATGACGATGAGTACTGGCGCGATATTGTTCGGCATTGCAAGGCGGGTTTCTCCTCGAATAATTCATAGAAGATTGTGAACACCAGATAGTGTCCGCTCGCAAAATAAATTCCACATTCCACCGTAGAGAGAATAACATGTACACAAGTTCAATCACGACGTATTTTGTGGCATGACGTCACACCACCATCAAGCCTTTACTTGAACCGTTTTTATTATACCACCTCGGCAAGATTTAGCGAAGCGGTTTCTTGGCACGCCTTGTCGAAGCGAGATCGTGTTCCCTTATTCCGGATTCCCATCAATACGGACATGGTAACTCCAACCGCTTGCCGCCATGCCCCTCTATCGGCGAGTCCCGAACGGTCACGGAGACGGCTCTTGGTATTCTCCCTCTTTATAATGGGACCAAGGCTCGTTTCTTTTCTTCAATCCTCCATCGAATCTTCTCCTTACCCCAAGTTCCAACACCCAGAGCTCCAGATTCGAGCGCTTCGGACCTTCAACAATGTCCGGCTCCGACCTTCAGGGCCGGTGGAGGCCCTCCTCCGTCACGGAGGAGGACGTGCTAAAGCTGCGAGAGGCCAAGTACCTGTCTTACGAGATGTCGCACAGGTTGCCCGCCGAAGGGCAGGCCATCCCCACCCCCGAGCCCGGCTAGTACGTCGTTTTTGTATCCCACCTCCGTCGGGGTTTAGGCTTCCCGATGGATCCTTTTGTGAGAGGGCTCATGTTTTACTATGGGTTAGAATTCCACGACTTGGCTCCGGAGTCCATCCTCCATATTTCTTCATTCATCGTCGTCTGTGAAGTCTTCCTTCGCATCACCCCTCACTTCAGCCTGTGGCTGAAGACCTTCAATGTGGAGCCAAGATGATCGAGGCGTCAGCGAGTGCAGTGGGCGGCCAGAAGGGGAGGGCCGATGCCCGTGGCCCGAGGGCTCCTTCCAAGAGGAGCTCGGCCAGGCAATAGGAGTGGTTCTATATTACGCTCCTGTGGGCAGCAGGCGAAGCCGCCGCCCAGATTCCGCTGGGACCTCCACGACAATTGATGTCGTGGGTCAACCAGGGCTCAACTGGGGCCGTCAAAGGACGTGCCCCTATTGCAGGCCGGATTTGAGACCTCAAGCGAGGGAGATCGATCCGTCGTGGTGACGCGAGTCATGCCGATTAGGCGTCTCGCCTGCAAACGCCGCCCTCTCCGGCTATGGGAGTTTAATCCGAGGGACCACGGATTCTCCAACACTTCATGGGTACGACACCCGTGGATATGTACAAATTGTTCTTCGGATCACGGGAGGTGTGTCCGGAATTGACCGAGGACGCCGGCTTAAGCTGCAATTGCCCGGATACTCAAGTAAGTAGCTCTGTGTTCGGACATACCATTTGTTTGCCTTTCTACAACCCGCCTTTTAACCCGTTGTCCTTTACAGAGTGGATAGCGCAAGCAAAACGATACTGGTGTCGGCGCCTCCCGAGACCGCGCGGATCCCGTCTTTGGTCGAGATGTTGGAGGTTGCGCCTTGTAAGAAGGCAAAGGGAAAATAGAGGAGCTACTACCACCCAAGGAGGCTCTTGAAAAGGGGGATCGAGAATCCTCCTCCTGTGGGAGAAGAGGATCGCCTCCAAGACCGGGGCCAAAGCCCCTAAGCGGGGAAGAAATCTTCACCGGAGGGTCTGCGTCCGGGAGGCCCCGCCGCTGATCTCCCTAAAGAATCAGCCTCCAAAGCAAGTCGTAAGTAGAAAAAGGAGTTTGGTAATAAGAGACAACCCTATTTGTGCTTCCGAGGATAACCAAGTTTTACCTTGTAGTTCGGATCTCCGACCTTCTCGAGATGAGCTCGTCTTGGGGACCTTCGTCCGGAGATGGTGGAGAGCGAGACGCCTCCGTCCTTCTTGCCTGTCGGATAGGGCGGACAAGCTCAAGTGTCATCACGGAGGGTATCCCGAGCCAGCAGAGCTGAAGAGTTTGGCGCCGACTAGTGTTTGGTCGGGAGTGAAGGATCTGCTTGAGAGGGCGTCCGTCTCAGAAGATCACTATGCATTGATGAGTATGGTGATTGGAAGGATTTCGTCCGCCGAAAGCGGATTGCGTAATGCCGTCAGGAGTTTGCTGGCGGGGTTTGAGGTACGTAAAAATGACACACCTTTTTGACAGTTTTGCACATAAAGTGTGCCCTATATAGATAGTATCCCCTGAGACTCGGTAGGTTGTCGAAAGCGACAGCGTGCCGAGGATCAAAATCGCAGGTATGAACTTTCGCCTTTCCTATGCAGGTGGCGGATAGTCCGGGGGCCAGCCGGACTGATAGAGTTGCTGAACTAAAGCGGCAACTCGACATTGCGGATGCGGACATCGCGCTAGTCAACAAGCGACTTGACGAGTCGCAAGGTAAGTTTTTTCTCCGTGGACACCTAGTAAGGGAGCCGAAGCCCACCTCTTACAATATGTGTGCTTGACGCAGATGGTGCCGCTGCTGTGGAGAGCCTTCGGGCAGAACTTGCTCAAGCCAAGGAGCAGCCAGAAGGAGTGATGCGGCTGCCTCGAGGGTGGCCGAGGAGTTAGAAGCCGAAAGGGCTGCACACTGCCGAATCAGGCAGGAGATGGCCGAAATGCCCGTGAAGTTAAAAGATGCTACCGACCGCAATGAGGTTCTTGAAAGGGAGCGCCTAGCGGAGCGAGAAGACATGGGGAAGGCCACCGCCGAAGCCAAGGATGCCCGTTCTGCAATGCGGGCTATAAAGGAGGAGTTGCGCCAGGCCGGAGACATTGTGGCTGGCAAGCCCTTTCTGCTGCGCCGAAGGTTTACAGATCCGAAGTATGCTCAGCTTGGCCAGCTGTGGGGTCCGGAGGATCCTTATATGGACTTAGCAGCGAGTGCGGCGGATGCCGTTGTGCACTTCCGAAGCCAGAAGGATCACAAGACGGAAGAGCTGTTTTGGTCTCAATTCCATAGTCCGGAGCGTTAACTTCCGTTGACCGACCGGTTGGCTGAGTGGGTTGAGCTGAATAGGTTGTTCGGGCTTGCCATGACGGATATCGTGAATCATGTCTGGCCGGATAGGCCCAAGCTGAAGAGCTATTTTGGCTTATTGCAGCAATTTCTTGGGGCGCTGCCGCATAGCAAGGCGATGAAGCGGTCGACCTGCATAGAGGGTGCACGGATGGCCTTCGCCCGTGTCAAGACACATTGGACAGAGATGGATGCCACACTGCTGTTGCACCTGTGGTTCGAGACGAGTCGGTTACCCGCCGAGCACTATTTTGGGGAAGTTCTGCGTGGTGCTCATGTAATAGAGTCGCTGTGCTCAAAAAATGTCACGTTCAAATGAACGTTTTATTTTGTAAAACGATGTTTATGATGTAGGCGCTTTTTTGTACTTGTGCGTTCAAGTATTGAAATATCTCCTGTGCGGCCGTGTAGGATCGGAAGTATGTCTAGAGGGGGGGTGATTAGACTACTTGACAATTTAAAAGTTTAGCCTTTTGATTAGGACAAGTTTTTAGCAAGTTCACAATGATAACCAAGTCAAGTATCACCCTACACATGCAATTCTAGAGTAATGGCAGCGGAAAGTAAATTGTACATGTAGTAAATAAGAGGTGGAGAAGAGCAAACGCAATTTGGAGACACGGAGATTTTTTTCGTGGTTCCGATAGGTGGTGCTATCGTCAATCCACGTTGATGGAGACTTCAACCCACGGAGGGTAACGGCTGCGAGAGTCCACGGAGGGCTCCACCCACGAAGGGTCCACGAAGAAGCAACCTTGTCTATGCCATCATGGCTCACGCCCACGGAGGACTAGCCTTACTCGGGGTAGATCTTCACGAAGTAGGCGATCTCCTTGCCCTTACAAACTTCTTGGTTCAACTCCACATCTTGACGGAGGCTCCCA
This sequence comes from Aegilops speltoides, assembly GCA_021437245.1. NCBI lineage: Eukaryota > Viridiplantae > Streptophyta > Magnoliopsida > Poales > Poaceae > Aegilops > Aegilops speltoides. The sequence continues at coordinate 439,970,643 of CM038145.1, read as the reverse complement.
AGCGACACCTAACTAATCTAGGAGGCACCACCTCCAAAAGGTAATAGATGGTGTTGGTGATGATGAACTCCTTGCTCTTGTGCTTCAAATGATAATCTCCCCAACACTCAACTCTCCTCACCGATATGGCTGTGGTGGAAGAAAGGATTGAGTGGAAAGCAACTTGGGAAGGCTAGAAATCAAGTTTCATATGGTGGGAGTGGAGCAACTTGATCTCAACACAAGGGTAGGTAGTTTTCTTCTCGTAAATGTAAGGTAGGAGTGGTAGTTCTTTTCGATGGCTCTCTCCACGAATGAAGAGGAGGTGGAGGGGTATTTATAGCCTCCACATTAAAATCCAACTGTTACACACATTTGACCAATCTCGGTCGGACCGAAGTTGACAACTCGGTGAGACCGAAAGTTCAAATCTTGTGAACGTTGGGATTTTTCGTGGGACCGAAAATACAATCTCGCTAGTCCGATTCTTCCAAAGTCTAGGGTTTGCCATTCTCGGTGGGACCGACTTTCTCATCTCGGTGACACCGATTTGAGTACGTATGTTCTGAAGGTTGGCAACACCAGTTTCGGTATGACCGAGTTTGGAATCGGAAAATCCGAAATTTCTAGGGTTTGGGTATATGGCTGAGGTGGCACATCTCGGTGTGACTGAGTTTATGGAATCGGTGGGACCGAGATTACTTATGAGTATATGTTGGAATGAAAGATTGCTGATAGTTTGAGAGATAAATCACTAAGCACTTTGAGCAACCAGATCATCATCATAACCTCATCCCCTTTTAATAGTATTGTCTTTCCTATGGACTCAATGTGATCTTGGATCACTAAACCAAAAATAGAGTCTTGAGCTTTTGCCAATGTTTTCCTTAGCATTTTGAGGGGTCCACATCATGGGTCATTGCCATACCCATATCACCGAACTTCTCAAATATTCTCAAGAAACAATTAGTTCAATGATATATATGTTGTTATTAATTACCAAAACCACCCGAGGATTAGTTGCACTTTCAGCCGCTTATGTATATGTGTATAACCCGAAAGATGGTAGTCGTTATTTCAGCCCCCCACGCACAAGGTGCGGGGTGTTTGCAAAATAGCGATTTTCACACTTAATCCGATGTCTCGGTCCTGTGAAGGAGGTGGTAGCGTAGCAAACGAGGCAAACAGACTATAATGCTTTATCACTTTCACTTAGCCATGGAGTTCGAGGGTGGGGCTACGATATAGCCCTCGGGGCACCGCGCTCTCCGAATTTGGGGCGCGATGTGCTCGAACGGAAATGGTCCTTCGTCAAAGCGGAGGAATTCTAAACATTCGTGGTCGATCGAGTGGTTGACCGCCTCTCGTCATATCATGATCGGCCGCGGCTTTCTCATCGAGGTGCTCACCCAACCGAACTGGGCACAATCGCAGAGTTCTCCGGTGCCGCGTTAGCCGATGATACTGAACGAAGGCAGCAAAATCTGAGGAGCCGGGCAAACCCAACATTTGACCAAAGACATGATTCTGAGCTGATGCATATAAGGCCTAACTCGAGACGCCGAACACTCCCTAAGGTGTTCGGTCTTTATAATAACGGGCAGAACAATGCCCTAAGCCCCTAGTGTCCAGGTACGGGCAAGGTCTTCTGACGTGGCTGATGCCAAAACGTAAGTCTCCTCTCTGGTTATAATGAGAAACCAGGGGATTATAGCAACAAGAGACAGTAAAAAAGGTTTACGCAGGGTCTTAATCTGAAAAAAAATCCTTGCAACGGGTCCCTACCGCACGCCTCGCACTGTGGTCTCCGCAGCCGTTATCCCGACGGGTGTGCACGTTGTTCATCCCGACTGCGTTGTTGTTGATTGAAGAAGCCATCAAGCCTATCGGTGACGATACGAGGAACTCTCAATGAAAGCACCAATATCGGTGTCAAAACGGCGGATCTCGGTAGGGGTCCCGAATCTGTGCGTCTAGGCGGATGGTAACAGAGACAAGGGACACGATGTTTTTACCTGTGTTCGGGCCCTCTCGATGGAGGTAAAACCCTACTCCTACTTGATTTATATTGATGATATGGGTAGTACAAGAGTGGATCTACCACGAGATCAAGGAGGCTAAACCCTAGAAGCTAGCCTATGGTATGATTGTTGTAATGGTTGTTGCCCTACGGACTAAAACCCTCCGGTTTATATAGACACCGGGGAGGGCTAGGGTTACACAGAGTCGGTTACAATGGTAGGAGATCTACATATCTGTATTGTCAAGCTTGCCTTCCACGCCAAGGAAAGTCCCATCCGGACACGGGATGAAGTCTTCAATCTTGTATCTTCGTAGTCTTGGAGTCCGTCCGATGATGATAGTCCGGCTATCCGGACACCCCCTAGTCCAGGACTCCCTCACCCGGACACTATTCCAATGAGTGTACGACACCCTACAAAAGAAGAGAAGATTCTCCAAAAAGAAGAAGTAGAAGAGAAGAATCAGCACCAAGAGAGAGAAGGAGTAGAGATGATCGTTATGAACGAAGACCCTCACGGAGAAGCAAGGATTCAGAAAGGAAGGACAAGTCATCAAAGAGCTACACAAAACGAAGACATCAAGCTCATGTTGGTGAATGGGTATCCGGCTCCGACTCCGACAATCACTCCGAGAGAAGCTATCACTCCGACTCCGAATATACTCAAGACGAAGGTGTTGCCGGTCTAGCACTTGTGTCAACCAACTCCTATGACATATTTGATTCACCAAATGAAGGAATTGGAAGATGCTTCATGGCCAAAGGTCCTAAGGTAACACACCCCGAGTATGTTGATTTTAATAGTGATGAAGATGACTTGTTAGGTGATGATGATTTATTTATTGACAATTCTAGTAATGAATACTATGATGAAACGTCAATTAATCATGCTAAGCAAGATAAAACGAATGACAATGATAAGGAGAAGATTGAGCTTCTAACTAAAGAACTAAACACTCTTAAGTTAGCTCATGAAACTATCTTTGAAGATCATCGAGAACTTTTAAGGGCTCATGAGAAGTTACGCTTTGAAAAGCTCAATCTTGAGCAAGAGCATGAGTTCTTAAAGGCAATCAATGATGATCTCCGTAAGAAAAGTTCTTCTTACATTGCCAAGCGTTTACTCTTATCTACTTACATGCTTCAAGTCAAGTCTAGTAACAAGAACAAGAAAGATTCTTCCTCTAGTAGTAACAATAATAATGCCAAATCCAATATTGTTGCTTCTAGTAGTTCACTTGATTCCACTAATGATTCTCTTAGCCAAGTTACACTTGAGCAAGAAAATAGCTTATTGAAGGGAATTATAGAGAAGGGTGTATACAAGAGCCTTGCCGGAAGTAAGCAATTCGAGGAAATTGTACACAAGCAAGGAAGGCACCGAAAGAATCAAGGTGTTGGTTTTGAACGAAAGTTCAATGCTAATGGAATTGAGTGGGAAGAAGATCAATACCCCAAGATGAAGTTTGTTCCTCAACTAGAGAAGTATGATCCTACTTCCTTCAAGGGAACACAAGCACAAGATGATCTTCCACCACAAGACCACAAGAACAAAGGCAAGGACAAGCTTCAAGAGGAGATTGATGCATTTGAAGAAGCACCTAAGGCCTTGGTCAAGTGGGTTCCCAAGACTACGTCAAGTTCTACTTCATCAAGTACAACTACAACTCCAAGGATTCCCATCAAGATGATGTGGATCCCGAAGAAGAAGAACTAGAGAAATATTGAGGGTGACTCCGCCTACATTCTTCACTCATATCATTATGGCAAGGACAAGTGCAATCAACTTCCACATCTTGCACTAGTTCAAGGAGTCACAAACCCTCATGTTGGTAAGGCAAGGGACAAGGTAACCTAATGATTTCATGGACATCATCTTGTGTGTGCATCACTCTATGTCTATGGATATTCTTGTTTGTTCCTTGTGGGACTAACCCATGTAGGTATTGAAATTGCAACTCACTCCAAAGGATTGCTCCAAGTGATCTACATCAACGATGAGCATCCACATCTTCAACACCTACATGAAGTCATCATCGACAAAACCCAAGGTTAGTTCATTCCTCTAAGGGGAGATCTCACATCTAGGGGGAGCTTAACTCTAAGAATTGAGTCAAAGCAACTCTAATGATGTGAACACATCAATGCATTATGTAAAAGTGGTAACCCCACTTGAGCTTAAACGATGAGTATGACCTATGATCAAATGTTCTCATTTGACTCCTAAGTCAATATACTCATATATAGATGACCTAGTCATCGCCAATTGTTTGATAGATGCTAGAATTGGTTGTGCATGCTTTGCCACATATTTCATTTGCCAGTTTATTGTGTGAGCATGTTGGTTGCATATTTTACTCGAGGACATCCACTTGTCGTTTTGATTGATTGGGTTCTTTTTCCTTGGCCAAGTGGATGGACAAGAACGCCTAAGAACCTTCTCTAGCTATCTATGCTTTTCTCGTCTCATACTCTATTCATGCTACATCACAAAATTTGATCAAGTCAGATTCGAACCACTCTGTGCGAGGAGCACTCGGAGTCCCCGATTTGTCATAGACTTAAACTTCCAAAACTTCTTTGTGCTTTTCGGTCTGACCGATTCTTCCATTTCGGTCATACCGAGATCACTAAGTCGATCTAGGTTTTCAATCTTGGTGCAACCGAATTGAACTTTTCATTCACAACGAGTTGCTGTAACTGTCAACAATTATGCATCTCGGTGCCACCGAGTCATTCCACTCGGTCACACCGACAGTGTCGGGCTATATAATCACATGGGCAAAAATTTGGAAAACTTTCTCCAAACCTCTTCGCCTGCGCATAGCTCGCTCTACCTACTAGGTCTCCGGATCGTCGACTTTGTCGCCAGCCTCCTCCTGTCGCTGGTCTCCGCCGCCGTCAATAGATTTCATCTCCGTCGTTGCCGCCGTAGCGAGTTCATCGCCGCACTAGGGTATGAACTCGATCACAGTGCTATCCTTGTCTGATTCTCAGCACATTGTGTTCATTATGATTCTTGCCACAATTGAAACACCTCTATCCAGTCAAAACAATCCTTAGAATAGATGCGATTTGAAAATTTAGGGTTAAGTTTCCGCCGAAACCATCTAGGACCCACCGAGTTGAAAAAGTCGTTCCCACCGATTCGGCTAACGCCATTGCACTGGTAACTCTCGGTCTGACCGAGAATTGCTAATCGGTGTGACCGATTTTAGAACTTTGTGAAATCCTAGCAGTCTCGGTGCCACCGAACTGTGACTCGGACTGACCGAGATCACCAGTTTAGGTTCCAAAACTGCTTCGGTATCACCGAGTTTGAAAATCGGTTGATCCGAAATACTTTCTGTGGAAAACTAAAACTAAGTTTTTGAATCATTCTTTTGCAAAAATCTCTGCATTTTGTGATGCTCATCCATTCTATCTCATCTATAACTATTCACAGGGTCAGCAGTCAGTGTTTGCATCATGTCAGACCGAAGAGACAGCCAGAACAAGTCAGAAGAGCAGATTCACATGAGTGAGGGCACTAGTCCCTCTAGCACTTCAGATGATGGCAGCAGAAGCACTCCCAGCAATTTGCCCAAAGCTGCCACCAGGACAAGGAAGAAAAGAACCTCAGACTCTGAGGATGAGGATTATATGGCAAAAGAGGATGAGGCCACTTCCAAGAAGAAGGTGGTCAAGAAAGAATATGGGTTAGCTTCAGCCACTAAGCCAGTTGTGCAGAAAAAGGCACCTGCCAGAAGGGTACCCACTTCCAAACCCAGGAAGGTTGCCACTGGAGAAACCATGAAGTTTACTATTGAGTCAGAAGATGAGGCTGCTAGTCAAGACAAAGGAGATGAGGTGGGTCGACTGGACCTACATGAAGGAGAATGAGGAACACTATCCTGGAGTGCAAGACAATTTCATTGCTTAGGGAGTTGCAGACTTTGTTGGGCAGAAGCTCACAAAGTGGAATGATGAGCTCGCGATGCAATTCTACTCCACAACACATTTCTACCCAGATGGCAGGATAGTGTGGATGTCTGAAGGTACGAGATACCAATCAACTATCGAGGAATGGGCAAATCTGATCAATGCCCCAAAGGAGAGTGAAGATGACTTGGATGTTTATGCCAAGAAAAAGATGGATCACAATTCTATGTCACATATGTACAAGGAGATCCCAGACAAAGCTCTTAAGACTTTCAAGTTTGGGTCAGTCCATTTTCTTCTGTCAGGGCTGCCAACGATCAACTGGATCCTAAGGCACACTCTATTGCCCAAGTCAGGTGACCACGACATGATAAGAGGCCATGCTACAAACTTGCTACACTTGTTTGATGTGCCACAGAAATTCAAGGTCATGAGCCTCATGGTTGAGACTATCAAGAGGACATCAGCAGACCAGAAGAGAATTTGTGGGTATGCCCCACAGATTCAGGAGCTGATTAACTCCAAGATGGGCATAGTCACATACTTGCTGGACAAGGAACATTTTGCTATCTATCCAGAATTTGAGGACAATCAAGTTGTGATGAATGAGAATGAACCATCATCAGTTCAAGCTCAAGAAAAGAAGGAGAAAGCAAAGAAAGAGAAGGCTGCCAAGATGCCAACTCAAGAGGAGGCATCTGAGTACTTTTTGAAGAACAAGCAGGAGCAGCTTGGTTACTTGATAGCATCAACTCTGAGGATTGAGAAGGGGTTGGCCACCCTAACTCAAAACCAGGAGAGCCTGGAAAGAATCATGGAACAAAAATTCTATGATCTAGATGTCAAAGTAACTGAGATACAGTCAGTTGTGGAGCGGCTACAGGATGACATGCAGGAGAGGAAGGGCAGGACAACTACTGATGCATTTGCCAGAGTGCCTCGAGCTCAAAGATCAACTACAGTACCAGTGAAAGACACCAGAGTCACTTCATCTGCACCAGCTACAGCTCCAGTGCAACCAGCTCTAGCACCAACTCCTTTAGCTCCATCCACATCAACTGAAGCCTTCGTCCAAGGAGCCATCTCTACACCACCAACTAAAGACCAAGCCTAAGAGACGACATAGTACTATGCATTTTCTAGGAACTTTTTGGTAACTTGTTGCCAAAGGGGGAGAAAAATGTATAGATCATAGGCTTCGAGAGAGAGAGAGTTTGCTTTTGTTCTCTCTTGTCTTCTTGGTTGAACTTTGTTTGCTTTTGATTGCTTGAGATACTATGCTATTATCTGTGAGACATTGATGATCATGTGTCTGATCATAAGCTACACTTATGCTTGTTAGATGATATTATCTTACTTATCCTTATATGATCATTCACTTTGCTTGGTGATGAGTGCATGTATTCAATCTTTATTATTTTGAGCGCTCCACCAAGATGTATGTGACATGGAAGAGTAACCCATGAGCCTAATTCCTTGTGCATTTGCAGTCCAAAGCAAATCTTAAACTATGCACAAATTTAGGGGGAGCTCTTGCTTATCACATACTCCCTCCGTTCCTAAATATAAGGTGTATTAGTTTTTCAAAAAGTCAACGGTTGTCTATGTTTGACCAACTTTACAGCAAAATATATAAAGATTTATAATACTAAATATATAAAATGTAAAAATATAGTTCATGATGAATCTAGTGATAATGATTTGGTATTCTAGATATTGATATTTTTGTCTATAAACTTGGTCAAACTTAGAGAAGTTTGACTTTTTGGAAAAATAATACACCTTATATTGAGGAACGGAGGGAGTACTTCTCAAAGCGACGATGCTTTTCAATCTTATTATCATTTGTCGAAGCTTTGATCTATATGTTGTCATCAATTACCAAAAAGGGGGAGATTGAAAGTGCAACTATCCCTATGTGGTTTTGGTAATTCATAACAACATATAGCTCATTGAGCTAATGCTATTCCAAGACAAATATTTCAGGAAAGCTCAATGAATGGCATGGCATGGATGATGAAAGTGGATCCCTCAAAATATTAAGGACAAAGGATTGGCTCAAGCTCAAAAGCTCAAGACTCTATATTTTACATTTTAGTGATCCAAGATCACGTTGAGTCTATAGGAAAAGCCAATACTATCAAGGAGGGATGATGTGTTGCTTAATGAGCCTCTTGCTTCAAGTGCTTAGTGATATGCTCCAAAAACCATCAACTACTTTCTCACATCCACATATGACCTAAACCCAAAGTCAAAATCGGTCCTACCAATTCTTTCTATCCAGCACCACCGAGTTCAAATGTCATAGCCACTACCACAAACCCTAGGCAAATCGGTCTCACCGATAGGGACCTCGGTGTCACCGAGATGGGATTGTAATCTCTCTGTTTCCCTTTGTAACGTTTCGGTCTAACCGAAGTGAGCGATCGGTCCCACCGAGATTGCAATGTAAACTCTCTGTTTCCCTTTCGTACCATTTTGGTCTCACCGAAAAGAGCGAATCGGTCCCACCGAGTTTACCTGACCAACTCTCTGGTTAGCTAATTACCAATATCGGTCTCACCGAGTTTGTGTAATTGGTCTCACCGAGATTACGTTATGCCCTAACCCTAACCATATCGGTCCTACCGAGTTGCATGTCGGTCCCACCGAAAATCCTAATGGTCACTAGATTTACTGAATCGGTCCGACCGAGTTTGTTGATTCGGTCCCACCGAGTTTGGTAAATTGTGTGTAACGGTTAGATTTTGTGTGGAGGCTATATATACCCCTCCACCTCCTCTTCATTCGTGAAGAGAGCCATCAAAACAAACCTACACTTCTAACTTACCAGTTCTGAGAGAGAACTACCTACTCATGTGTTGAGGCCAAGATACTCCATTCCTACCATATGAATCTTGATCTCTACATTCCCCAAGTTGCTTTCCACTCAAATCTTCTTTCCACATGATCCAAATCCTATGGGAGAGAGTTGAGTGTTGGGGAGACTATCATTTGAAGCACAAGAGCAAGGAGTTCATCATCAATGCACCATTTGTTACATCTTGGAGAGTGGTGTCTCCTAGATTGGCTAGGTGTCACTTGGGAGCCTCCGACAAGATTGTGGCGTTGAACCAAGGAGTTTGTAAGGGCAAGGAGATCGCCTACTTCGTGAAGATCTACCGCTAGTGAGGCAAGTCCTTCGTGGGCGACGGCCATGGTGGGATAGACAAGGTTGCTTCTTCGTGGACCCTTCGTGGGTGGAGCCTCCGTGGACTCGCAAGAACTGCTACCCTTCGTGGGTTGAAGTCTTCATCAACGTGGATGTACGATAGCACCACCTATCGGAACCATGACAAAAACATCCATGTCTCCAATTGCGTTTGAATCCTCCAAACCCTTCCCTTTACATTCTTGCAAGTTGCATGCTTTAAATTCTGCCGCTCATGTACTCTTTGCATGCTTGCTTGAATTGTGTGAAGATTGCTTGACTTGTCCAAAGATAGCTAAAATCTGCCAAAGTCTAAAATTGGGAAAAGGTTAAGTTTTTAATTGGTCAAGTAGTCTAATCACCCCCCCTCTAGACATACTTCAAGGTCCTACACATGGCAAGCCGATCTTGAGCCTACAGATTTGGCGAACGGCTGCCCCAGCGTGAAAGTGGACGGGTCTCCTTTCAACGCAGAAGACTTCACTTCAATAGCGAAGGAGATGCGTCCTCTAGCAAGAAAGTTGGCTGAAGATACCAATCTGTCACATTATCAGCCAGTTTATGATGCTGATAACAAGAAGGTTAAGGTGTCGATTCATGATTCACAGGACCTGACTCCTCCGATCCGTAAGCACACTTTTGCCCCTGATATTGACCCATCAACACTTATAAGTGATGAAGCTGCAATCAGAGCTTTGACTGGGATCAACTGGGCAACCACTGACTTCCCGCCAATGGGTGAAGAGGAGCAGGATGAACCGGTGCTGGATGACCCACAACCTTCAACCCGTCAAGGCCAAGACCAGTAAGCCACAGGACGGCTTAGCATCTGCTCGCTGTGAGACTTTGCCAAAACAATTATTCTTTTGGGCCATCAGTTGCCTTGTAATAGGCTAGCTTTCAAACAATTTATCTGCCATGTCATCGCGCATGTTTACTTGCAAAACACTTTTGATGAGCTATATTGATCTTCTTTGATGATCTATTATTCAAGCTCATATCCATTATCAATTTTTCCTAAGCATATTGTCATATACCCTGCATACAAACAGAGTACAAGTACCTTGGCAGTTTACCCCAAAGCGGGTCAAAAAGCCCCATATAACAACCCACTGGTGACTATATCGTCCAGAACCAGGGCCGGTTTACCAGAACTCATATAATTGTAACAAAATAAATATCATACCTGTGATACTTATGTGTATTGCCGGCTTACAAGGCCAAATGCAATAAGCGCAACAGTCCCAATACCGAGCGTAGCACTCTGTGCGATTTATCCACGTTGCCGGCTTACAATGCCTTGGACAGAACTCCATAGATATAAACATCATACACTGGTGACTTAACGTCCAAAGCCAGGCCGGGTTATCAAAACACCGGATTCTATCAAATAAAGATCAAGGCATCATGGTCTGAATCGAATTTCGACCATATATCAATATGGCACAAATATATAAGTCAAACAATATTCAAAGGCAAAGCAAAACAGAAAAATCAAGGCACTCAAAGGCTGCCAAGCCTCAACATCAAGTGTTGTTCAAGGGCTGCACAGCCACTAAGTTATTCCTTAATTCAAACCTGTAAGGCGAGCCTCACATGACCAAATCGCCGTTTTAACTTAGACAAGTCCAGCGTCTTTAAAAGATTAACTGTCAAGAGTACGGCGAGTCATTCCAGGATTACCTGGTCAGAGTGGCAAACTTACAAAGGCAGGATAACCCAGTTTGTTGGTGAATACACCTGGCGACCAAGCCTATTACGAGGGACAACAAAGCTTTTGTTCATTTAACAAAAAGCCCCCAAGTAATATTGTGATCTAGGAGTACAAGCCGGATCAATAGGGTAGTCACAACTATGCTCAATGAGCAGGAAGCCCCCAAGTTTTTGCAATCAAGGCGTACAAGCCAGATCTAAAGGGTCATAGCTATGCTCAATGAGAAGGAAGCCCCCAAGTGACCTTATGAAGTAGATAAAGACTCAGATTCTCAGAAATGAAACGACACAGGCCCTGATGTCGGATTTATTATACTAATCATAATATATACATTGATAAAAGTATGTACATCACAAGAGCCAGTGGCTCAGGTGTAATAAGGTTGAAGATGAGCAATATTCCATGGCCGGTGGGTCTCCTCCTCCGGCGTGCATGAGTCCTTGTGGTCTCGAACATCGATAAGGTAGTATGACCCATTGTTCAGATTCTTGCTGACCAGAAACGGTCCTTCCCAAGGTGGGGATAGCTTGTGCATGTCAGTTTGATCCTGGACGAGCCAGAGCACCAAATCTCCTTCTTGAAAGGTCCTGGTCTTAATCCGGCGGCTGTGATAACGACGTAGATCTTGCTGGTAAATCGCCGAATAAGCCGCCGAAAGGTCATGCTCCTCATCTAACAGGTCAATAGCCTCCTGACGTGCTTTCTCATTATCAGCTTCAACATAAGCCGCCACACGATGCGAGTCGTGACGTATGTCACCAGGGAGAACTGCCTTAGCTCCGTAAACCATGAAGAAAGGCGTGTAACCCGTAGATCTGTTGGGGGTGGTATTGATACTCCAAATCACTGAAGGCAGCTCCTCTACCCAACAACCAGGTGTCCTCTGCAAAGGGACCATAAGCCGGGGCTTGATACCTCTCAAGATTTCTTGATTAGCTCGTTCAGCTTGGCCATTAGACTGGGGGTGAACCACCAATGACAGATCAAGCCGGATATGCCCTTGTTGACAGAATTCTTTCATTGCCCCCTTAGATAGATTAGTACCATTATCAGTGATGATACTATGAGGATATCCAAAACGAAAGATCACCTTTTTGATGAATTGAACCGTCGTGGCTGCATCACATTTGCTGACTGGCTCAGCCTCAACCCACTTTGTAAACTTGTCAACTGCTACCAAGAGATGAGTCTTTTTATCCTTAGACATTTTGAAAGGCCCAACCATATCCAGCCCCTAGACTGCAAATCACCAAGTAACTGGAATCATCCTCAATTCTTGAGCTGGCAGATGAGCTCGTCTTGAAAATTTCTGACAACCATCACACTTACTGACCAAATCTTCTGCATCAGCATGAGTCATCAGCCAATAAAACCCATGCCGAAAAGCCTTAGCAATGAGAGACTTAGAGCCGGCATGATGACCAAAATCTCCTTCATGAATCTCCCTTAAAATTTCACAACCCTCCTCAGGAGAAACACATCGTTGAAACACTCCAGTAACACTACATCTGTGGAGCTCACCCTTGACAATAGTCATTGACTTAGACCTCTGGGTTATTTGCCTGGCCAAGGTTTCATCCTTAGGTAACTCGCGCCGGGTCATATAAGCCAAATATGGAATAGTCCAATCAGGGATAACACGGAGAGCCGCCACCAACTATGCCTCCATGTCAAGAACTGCCAAGCCCTCCTCTGTAGGCAACTTTACTGATGGGTTATGCAAACCATCAAGGAAAACATTAGGGGGGACTAGCTTACGCTGAGACCCCAGCCGGCTTAATGCATCAGCTGCTTCATTTTTCCTTCGATCAACATGCTCCACTTGATATCCTTTGAAATGACTAGCAATAGAATCAACCTCTCGGTGATAAGCCGCCAGGAGTGAATCCTTTGAATCCCAAGTTCCTGACACTTGCTGAGCACCAAATCTGAGTCTCCAAAGCATCTTACCCGACTTAGATTCATCCCCTTAGCCATCCGAAGACCATGGAGTAAGGCTTCATACTCAGCTGCATTGTTAGTACAAGGGAACATCAACCTTAAAACATAACAAAATTTATCACCTTGTGGGGAAGTCAATATAACTCCAGCCCCCGAGCCTTCCAACTGCCTGGACCCATCAAAATGAATAGTCCAGTATGTATTGTCCGGCTTATCCTTAGGCATCTGCAGCTCTGTCCAATCATTGATGAAGTCCACAAGTGCTTGAGATTTTATAGCCATCCGAGGCACATACTTCAATCCATGGGGCCCAAGCTCAATGGCCCACTTAGCTACCCGACTTGTGGCTTCTCTATTTTGAATAATACCCCCCAATGGAGCAGAACTAACCGCAGTGATGGGATGACCAAGGAAATATTGCTTTAACTTGCGACTGGCCATGAACACTTCGTAAACCAGTTTCTGCCAATGTGGGTATCTCTGCTTAGACTCAATGAGCACCTCACTGACATAATAAACCGGCCTTTGAACCGGATACTCCTTGCCTGACTCCTTCCTTCCAACCACAACTGCCACACTGATAGCAATGTTGTTTGCAGCCACATATAACAGCAAGGGCTCCTTCTCGGCTCAAGCAGTTGTTTCTTAAGCGCCTCAAACGCCTCATTAGCAACATCACTCCAGACAAAGTCATATGTCTTCTTCATCATTTGATACAAAGTGATAGCCTTCTCTCCCAGGCGGCTTATAAACCGGCGCAAAGCCGCGATACGACCTGCCAGACGCTGGACGTCATTGATACATGCCGGCTTAGCCAAAGAAGTGATAGCCTTGATCTTCTCTGGGTTAGCTTCAATGCCCCTCTCAAAAACCAAGAAACCCAATAACTTGCCTGTTGGCACGCCAAAAACACACTTGGTCGGGTTAAGCATTATTTTATAGACTCGAAGGTTGTCAAAGGTCTCTTTCAGATCCTCAATCAATGTCTCCTTTTTCCTGGATTTCACAACAATATCACCCACATAAGCGTGAGCATTGCGCCCAATTTGGCCATTGAGGCAATTCTGAACACACCGTTGGTATGTCGCCTGGGCACTCTAGAGCCCAAAAGGCATAGACACATAGTAGAAGGCTCCAAAGGGCGTGATGAAAGCTGTCTTCTCCTGGTCCTTAAGTGCCATTTTGATCTGATGATAACCAGAGTAAACAGCCAAAAAGCTCAAATGCTCACAACTCGCCGTAGCATCAATAATCTGATCAATATGCGGGAGAGCAAAAGGATCAGCCGGACAGGCCTTGTTAAGGTCTGTATAATCTACACACATGCCCCAAGTGCCATTTTTCTGAAGTACTAGCACCGGGTTAGCCAACCACTCATGGTGAAAAACTTCAATGATGAACCCTGCCGCCAAGAGCCGGGCCACCTCTTCACCAATTGCCTTGCGCCTCTCCTCATTAAAGCGACGAAGAAACTGCTTGACCGGCTTAAAATTGGGATCCACATTAAGAGTGTGCCCAACGAGTTCCCTCGGTACACCTGGCATGTCAGAAGGCTTCCATGCAAAGATGTCCCGATTTTCACAAATGAACTCGATGAGCGCGCTTTCCTATTTTGGATCCATATTAGCACTGATGCTGAAATGCTTTGGCGAATCGCCAGGAACAAAATCAACCATCTTAGTATCATCTGCTGACTTAAACTTCATTAGGGGCTCATTCTCTATGGTTGGCTTGTTTAAGGGCGTCATATCCGCTGGGTCAACATTGTCTTTATAAAACTTCAACTCCTTAGTGGCACAAGCAGACTCAGCATACGCAGCATCACCTTCTTCATAATCCAGAGCAATCTTTTTATTATCATGCACCGTGATGGTGCCCTTATAACCCGGCATCTTAAGCTACAAATAAACATAACATGGTCGCGCCATAAACTTGTCGTAAGCCGGTTGCCTAAAATAAGGATGGTACGGGCTTTTAATCTTTACCACCTCAAAGGTCAATTTCTCCGCTCTGGAACCATTGTCATCTCCAAAAGCCACCTCCAGTTTTATCTTTCCCACTGGATACGCCAACTTACCAGGCACCACCCCATGAAAAACAGTAGCGAACGGCTTAAGATCTTTGTCAGTCAAATTCATACGACAAAAGGTCCCATAGTAAAGGATATTGATACTGCTGCCCCCATCCATGAGCACCTTCGTGATCTTATATCATCCTACCTGTGGAGGAACCACCAATGCCAACTGACTTGGATTTTCAACCCGGGGCGGGTGATCCTCACGACTCCATACAATAGGCTGCTTAGACCACCTTAAATAACGAGGCACCGCCGGATCAACAAAGTTCACCTCCCGCTTATGGATTTTTTGATCTCGCTTGCATAGGCTTGTGGTGAACACATGATACTGACCACCATTCAGCTGCTTTGGATTACTCTGATAACCAGACTGCTTCTGCTGATTCCCTTGTCCATATTGCTGATTAAAACCACCGTCATTTCCTTGGTCTTGAAAGCCAGAGCTTGAGCCGCCACCTCCAAAGCCAGGTCCATGAGAACCGGAACCCGAACCGCCGTGTGGGCCATGATTATTCTGAAAAAAGTTAGTTTCTGTACTCCCTCATGATGAAGCAATCCTTCCACAGATGACTTGCCGGCTTATCCTGGGTCCCATGTTTTGGACAAGGCTGATTCATCATAACTTCAAGGTTGAACTTTGGCCCTCCAAACCGGGGCGCTTGAGCTTTGCCCTTACGACGTTGGTTATTATTCTACGTGTTGGTGTTAGCCACAAAATCTAAACCGCCATCCGCCTTAAGTTTACCATTACCACCTTGACCCGCCGTGTTATGATGTCCCTTTGCATTGCCACCCTTCTTCCCCTTCCCAGTCTTCTCATCATCAGACTCAGGATCTTTAGTGCTATCAGAGTCGACATACTTGACGAGAGCCGCCATGAGGTCCCCCATATCATTGCAATGACACTTAAGCCGCCCCAATTTCTACTTAAGGGGGAGGAAGCGACAATTCTTATCTAACATCAGGACTGCTGAGCCACGTTGATACTGTCCGAAGAGTGTATAACAGCTGAAATCCAGCGCACCCAATTGGTTGTTGACTCGCCCTCACCTTGGACGCAAGAATCCAAATCCAGAATCGACATAGGATGCTTGCATGTGTCTTTAAATTTTTGAATAAGACGCCTTTTCAAATCTGCCCATGATCCGATGGAGTTACCGGGCAGGCTTTTCAACCAAGTACGAGTCGGCCCGTCCAACATCATGGTGAAATACTT
Organism: Aegilops speltoides; assembly: GCA_021437245.1. Classification (NCBI taxonomy): domain Eukaryota; kingdom Viridiplantae; phylum Streptophyta; class Magnoliopsida; order Poales; family Poaceae; genus Aegilops; species Aegilops speltoides. The sequence continues at coordinate 439,954,585 of CM038145.1, read as the reverse complement.
AGCACATGCAGCATCACTGACATCCAGTATTTCCATAGCCATCTCATAACTCTCAATCCAAGCCTCTGGGGGCTGATCTGCCGTGCAGTTAGGCACCTTACGGGGCCCCTTGAAATCCTTAAGCAAGCGCTCATTGCGTAGAGGCAGCACTAAACATGGCACACCTAAGGTTCTAGAGGTTACACCTACCTCCACAGATGTCGAGGACAAACTGAAGATTGTTGTTGAGCCGCCAACTGAGTCGCCAGCTCAGCCTCATGTCGCGCTCTGCCCTGGTCTACCAAATCTTGAGCATCATTACCAGCACGCGGTGGGTCAGGCCTATGAGGCTGATTGCGGTGTCGTACGGCCGGTTCATCAATATGCTTGCTATAACTCCTGCTTGGGTGTGTTGTTGAGTGGATATGATCAGGACTATACGAATAAGCCGCCTGTTGGGCTACAACCGTCTGAAGAAGTTCTCCGGCTCTCCGTATTTCCATTGCCGCTGGCGACTCATCCTGAGCTGGGAGAGCCGCCAGCCGAGCAGCCGCAACTATCATGTTATCCAAGGGGTTAGAAAAAAGCCCCGGGGGCGTCAGAACGTGCTGAGGAGGGGTCAAGTCCAAACGTGGGGGGTCTGTAGCACGTGGCTGAACCGGTTCTCCAGCCGCCGGTGCCTCAATGGCCTGATCCACACCAGGCGAGTTACTGGTTCCTGCCCCAGGCGTGTTGAAAAGGTTCCTCGCATCGTAAGCCAGGGGCAGCCTGCTCACATGCCTTCAGTTAAAGACAACATTTGATGTGTCCTGGTCCAGACTTAAGCGGAAGCTCTCTGCCTGAAGCGGTTCTGCCTCCCTCTGCAAGGCGGCTCGCTCCATTGCCATCCGGGTGTTCTCCGCGTTTAGCTCCTCCTTGGCTTGGGTTATCTCATCTCGTAATTTTGCAACATCCGCGTTATGCTGAATTTGATTCTCCGAGTTAACCTCCACCGTCAACAATGTTGCCAGGGCATCCAACAGATCGGACAAAACTTGAGCCGGCGGGCGCACAGGGCCTCCTGCCCCGGCAGTCGTCGATGTTACTAACCCGGAGATCATTGCTGCTACAGTCGAAGAATCCTGCCCTGGCTGTGTACCGGCCATGAAGATCGCAACCTGGTGTGGCAGCTCGTAGGGGTCCGGAATACTGCCACCGTCGGAATAGCCCCCAAAACCACCATCCTGAGCCTGATAAATGGAGTTGGTCTCACCAGCTGAGGACTCGTCGCTTGAGTAGACAACCGTCTCACCACCAGATTCAGATCCTCCTGCCAGCTCCACTCCATGAACGAAACCAACAAAGACACGCTTCTGGGCGGCTTGAACCTTGGCGGGTCGCGCGCGCCGAGCCATTTCAACGATGTCGGTGCAGATGTCCGGCTCAACTGTCATGGAATTGTCACGTCAGATGCCCTAGCGGGAGGACTTAGGTGTGGAGCCATCGCAACATAGTTAGCTTGAAGGGGTTAAATGGGACAAGGGACACAAAGAGTTTATACTGGTTCAGCCCCTCACGGTGGAGGTAAAGGCCTACTCCAGTTTAGGGTTGTATTGCTTGGGCTTCGATTACCAGGGAGCGAATATGCTTGACCTAGTTCTCGATCTCTTCTTTCTTGCCCTAAACCGCCGCTGGGTCACCCCTTTATATACACAGGCTGATGCCCAGCGGCTTACAGATTTCCGGCCGGCTCATACACAACGTGTCCGGCTCGGTGACATAATCTACACTTTTCTTAACATACAAGTTAACATATGGCGGTTTACGCCCGTGGGCCTCAAGTCACCTTTGGGTCTTGGGCCTTTAGTAAGCTTGCTTCATGAACCGACATCTTCAACATCTTCATGGGCCTTCTCATTATGAACCGCCAGTGGTATGACCCGACCCTTCCTGGGCGCGTCATACCCAATAGTTATATCCCCAACACAAGTCAAGGTCCTACAATGACAAAAGATCTTCTAGTTGTGAGAGAAATTGCTACAATTGTGGAAGACCCAGACACTACTCCAATGAGTGTATGGCTCCCTACAAAAGAAGAGAAGACTCACCTAAAAGGAGAAGAAAAAGGAAAGAATCACCTCCAAGAGAGAGAAGGAGTAGAGATGATTGCTATGAACGAAGAACCTCTCGAAGAAGCAAGGATTCGGAAAGGAAGGACAAGTCATCAAGGAGCTACACAAAATGAAGACATCAAGCTCATGTTGGTGAATGGGTATCCGGCTTTGACTCCGACCACCACTCCAAGAGAAGTTATCGCTCTGACTCCGAATATACTCAGGATGAAGGTGTTGCCGGTGTAGCACTTGTGTCAACCAACTCCTATGACATATTTGATTCACCAAATGAAGGAATTAGAATATGCTTCATGGCTAAAGGCCCCAAGGTAACACACCCCGAGTATGTTGATTTCAATAGTGATGAAGATTACTTGCTAGGTGATGATGATTTACTTGTTGACAACTCTAGTGATGAATACTATGATGAAAATGCTATTAATCATGCTAATCAAGATAAAATGGATGGCAATGATAAGAAGGAGATTGAGCGTCTAACTAAAGAACTAAACACTCTGAAGTTAGCTCATGAAACTACTTTAGAAGATCATCAAGAACTTTTAAAACTCATGAGAAGCTACGCTTCGAGAAGCTCAATCTTGAGCAAGAACATGGTTTCTTAAAAGCCATCAATGATGATCTTCAGAAGAAAAGTTCTTCTTACATTACCAAGCATTTACTCTTGTCTACTTACATGCCACAAGTAAAATCTAGCAACAAGGGCAAGAAACATTCTTCTTCTAGTAGTAACAATAATCATGCTAAATCCAATATTGTTGCTTCTAGTAGTTCTCTTGATTCCACTAATGATTCTCTTAGCCAAGTTACACTTGAGCAAGAAAATAGCTTATTGAAGGGAATTATAGAGAAAGGTGTTTACAAGAGCCTTGCCGGAAGTAAGCAATTTGAGGAAATTGTACGCAAGCAAGGAAGGCACCGGAAGAATCAAAAGTCTTGGTTTTGAACGAAAGTTCAATGCCAATGGAGTTGAGTAGGAAGAATATTAATACCCCAAGATAAAGTTTGTTCCTTAACAACAGAAGTATGACCCTACTTCCTTCAAGGGGACACAACCTCAAGATGAACTTCCACCACAAGACCACAAGCTAAAAGGCAAGGACAAGCTTCAAGAGGAGATTGATGCATTTGAAGATGCTCCAAAGGCCTTGGTCAAGTGGGTGCCCAAGACTACATCAAGTTCTACTTCATCAAGTACATCTACAACACCAAGGGTTCCCATCAAGATGATGTGGATCCCGAAGAAGAAGAACTAGAGAGTTCTTGAGGGTGACTCCGCCAACATTCTTCACTCAAATTCATTTTGGCAAGGACAAGTGCAAATAGCTTCCATATCTTGCACTAGTTCAAGGAGTCACAAATCTATTGTTGGTAAGACAAGGGACAAGGTAATCTAATGCTTTCATGGACATTATCATGTGTGTGCTTCACTCTATGTCTATGGATATCCTTGTTTGTTCCTTGTGGGACTAACCCATGTAGGTATTGAAAGTGCAACTCACTCCAATGGATTGCTTCAAATGATCTACATCAACAATGAGCATCCATATCTTCAACATCTACATGAAGCCATCATCGACAAAACCCAAGATTAGTTCATCCCTCTTAGGGGGGATATCACATCTAGGGGGAGCTTTACTCTAAGAATTGAGCTAAAGCAACTCTAATGGTGTGAACACAACAATGCTTTATGTAAAAGTGGTAACCCCACTTGTGCTTAAACGATGAGTATGACTTATGATCAAATGTTCTCATTTGACTCCTAAGTCAATATACTCATATATAGATGACCTAGTCATCGCCAATTGCTTTAGAGATGCTAGTGTGATTGTGCATGCTTTGCCACATATTTCATTTGCCATTTTATTGTGTGAGCATGTTGATTGCATACTTTTCTCATTCGAGGACATCCATTTGTTGCTTTGATTGTTTGGCTTTTATTCTTTTGCCAAATGGATGGACAAGAAAGCCTAAGAACTTCCTCTAGCTGTCTATGCTTTTCTCGTCTCAAACTCTATTCATGCTACATCACAAAGTTTGAACAAGTCAAATGCGAACCCTCTGGGTGAGGAGCACTCGGAGTCACCAATTCATCATAGACTTAAACTTCCAAATCCTCTTTGTGCATTCCGATCTGACCGATTCAACCTTTTCGGTCATACCGAGTTCACTGAGTTGATCTAGTTTTCAATCTCGGTGCAACCGATTAGAACTTTTCGGTCACACCGAGTTGTAGTAACCGCTTGCGATTCTACATCTCGGTGCCACCGAGTTGTTCCGCTCGGTCACTCCAACAGTGTTAGGACATATACACCAACAGGTCAAATTTTAAAAATTTCTCCAAACACTCTTCACCCGCGCATGTCCTGCTCTGTCGCCTCAGGTTTCTGAATCGTCCTCTTGTCGCCAGCGACCTCCCGCCGCTGGTCTCCGCCGCCGTCAACAGAAATCTTCACCTCCGTTGCCGCCGTAGCAAGCTCATCGCCAAGTTAGGGTATGAGTTTGACACTTTATGCAATCTTTTACCTCTAATTCTTAGCACAAAGACAATGCCATGTTTCTTTCCAAGTATGAGATCAATCTATCCACAGAAAACATCCTTTAGATTAGTTTTGATTCAAAAATTTAGGGTTAGGTGTCCGCTGGACTCATCTCGGACCGACCGAATTGTAGAAATCGGTCTTACTGATTTGCCTTAGGCCATTGCACATGTGATTTTCGGTCTGACCGAAAGTTGCAAATCGGTGTGACCGAGTTTAGGACTTTGTGAAACCCTAGCAAACTCATAGTCACTAAACTGTATCTCGGTCTGACCGATGGCACTAGTTTAGACTCCAAAGTTGCTTCGGTGTCACCGAGTTTTACAAATCGGTAGCTCCAAAATGCTTCCTGTGGAAAACTAAAACTAAGTTTTTTGACTCATTTGTTTTGCAAAAACTCTGCACTTTGTGATGCTCATCCACTCTATCTCATCTACAACTATTCACAAGGTCAGCTCTCAGTTTGCAGTCAAAATGTTTGATCAGAGTGACAGCCAGAACAAGTCTGAGGAGCAGATGGACTTAAGTGAGGGCACTAGTCCCTCTGGCAGCTTTGATGAGGGTAGCAGCAGCACTCCAAGCAACCTGCCTAAGGCAACAACTGGGCAGAGAAAGAAGAAAACTTCAGATTCAAAGGATGAAGACTTTGAAGTTGAGGAGGTGATTTCAAAGAAGAAGGTCCTCAAAAAGGAATATGCTACTGCTGTTACTACCAAGACAGGTCAGCACAAGAAGGCACTTGCCATGAGAGTGCCAATGTCAAAGGCCAGGGCATCAACACAAGAGACAATGGAATTCACTCTTGATCCCAGAGAAGATGGAGATGGAAAGAAGAGAAAAGAAAGGGTCGGGAAAATAGTTGCAAGAGTGCTTGGAAATCCATCAATGAGGAGAGATTCTACAAGAGAGGAGGAATAAGAGGATGTTGCACCTCCTCCCAAGTGTCAAAAGCTGATGGGGGATGCCATCAAGTCTGGGGCTGCACCTTCAAAGCCCAAGACTACCCCCAAAGCTCCAGCTCAAGCCTCCAAGACTGCACCCAAGAGAAGCACCAGGAACATTCCTACTGCAGAAAAGAACAAGGCCCCAGTGCCCGAGGTTGAAGAAGAAGATGATGAAGACCAAGTGCTCAGAAAACTCAAGGCAAAGATACCAGACCATGATGATAATCATCCAGTGGCAGAAAACATGAAAGAGAGAAAGGATGCAGGTCTCAGACTGTGGAGACAAGCAGATCCATATATAGTGAGGAGGAGAACTGCTGTGGACTATAGGTTTCGCAACAAAGAACAACAAGGTTTCTATGAGACAGAGTTACTTGATAAGAAGCCCATAGTGTGTGACATGAAGTGGCACTGGTACGCGTCAGTGCTATACAAACGGTTTTTAACCCCTTTCCGCGATGGCATTTGGAACAGTCGCCAAGTGAGTGTGGCCGATAGGGGGGTCCTTCCCACATGACCCAGAAATCGTCGAGGATAGGCCCTCCTGGGACACCAAATGAGTTCGTGTGCGATCGGGTGACCCATGGAAACCCAATCATTTCCATAGGTATGTACATCCCACACGGTGAATCCTAGAAAAACATTTCCGTTCGTATGTATATCACACACAGTCAATCCAAGGAGTACATTTTGAAGGAAATATGCCCTAGAGGCAATAATAAAGTTATTATTTATTTCCTCATATCATGATAAATGTCTATTCTTCATGCTAGAATTGTATTAACCGGAAACATAATACATGTGTGAATACATAGACAAACATAGTGTCCCTAGTATGCCTCTACTTGACTAGCTCGTTGATCAAAGATGGTTGTGTTTCTAGCCATAGACATGAGTTGTCATTTGATTAACGGGATCACATCATTAGGAGAATGATGTGATTGACTTGACCCATTCCGTTAGCTTAGCACTTGATAGTTTAGTTTGTTGCTATTGCTTTCTTCATGACTTATACATGTTCCTATGACTATGAGATTATGCAACTCCCATTTACCAGAGGAACAATTTGTGTGCTACCAAACATGACAACGTAACTAGGTGATTATAAAGGAGCTCTACAGGTGTCTCCGAAGGTACTTGTTGAGTTGGCGTATTTCAAGATTAGGATTTGTCACTCCGATTGTCGGAGAGGTATCTCTGGGCCCTCTCGGTAATGCACATCACTATAAGCCTTGCAAGCAATGTGACTAATGAGTTAGTTGCGGAATGATGCATTACATAACGAGTAAAGAGACTTGCCGGTGAAGATGATATTTTTAGTCTCCCAAGTTTTGATGAAAGTGGGTCTGGAAGAGTGTCAACTTTAGATCCCACATATTTGGAGAATGTTCAATCTTATGAACTTTTTGATAAAAGTGGGTTTGGAGAGGTCATGACTTTAGTTAATGTTAATCCCACTATTTTCGAAGAGTGTCAACTTTGCGTGCATGTGGATCATGTTGGAAATATTTTATGTGATAGCTATTTTGTTGAATTTGCTTCTGATCCCACATGTAATTATTATGAGAGAGGAAAATATGGTTGTAGAAATTTTCGTGTTACTAAATTACCTCTCGTTATGTTGAGATTGCTATTGTTTCTTTCCGCTTCCTTGCATATGCTAGTTTTTGCTTGCTATGATAATTTGTTTGCCTATAAGATGCCTATGCATAGGAAGTATGTTAGACTTAGATGTGTTTGTCACGTGTTTTATGATGCTCTCTTTGCACTTCAATTCTTGTCTTTCATGTGAGCATCATTGAAATTATCAATGCCTAGTTAGGGGCGTTAAATGATAGGGCTTGTTGGGAGGCAACCCAATTTTATTTTTGTTCTTTGCTTTTTTCTCCTGTTTAGTAATAAATAATTCATCTAGCTTATGATTAGATGTGATTTTATGTTTCAATTAGTGTTTGTGCCAAGTAGAACCTTTGGGAAGACTTGGGTGAAGTCTTTGCGATCTTGCTGTAAAAAACAGAAAATTTTGCGCTCACGAGAATAGATGTCATATTTTAAAGGAGATTGATTTTAGGTTGATTCTTTTTTCAGATGATTAATAGACACATTCCTCACGTCCACAAATTTATTTAAGAATTTTTAGAGTTACAAAAGTATTCGAAAGTTACAGATTGTACAGACTGTTCTGTTTTTGATAGATAGTGTTTTTCGTGTGTTGTTTGCTTATTTTTGATGAATCTATGAGTAGTATTGGGGGTATGAACCATAGAGAAGTTTGAATATAGTAGGTTTAACACCAATATAAATAAATAATGAGTTCATTACAGTACCTTAAAGTGGTGGTTTATTTTCTTATACTAACGGAGCTCATGAGATTTTCTGTTGAAGTTTTGTGTTGTGAAGTTTTCAAGTTTTTGGGTAGAGATTTGGTGGATTTTAGAATAAGGAGTGGCAAGAGCCTAAGCTTGGGGATGCCCAAGGCACCCGAAGGTAAAATTCAAGGACAACCAAAAGCCTAAGCTTGGGGATGTCCTGGAAGGCATCCCCTCTTTCGTGTTCGTCTATCGGTGACTTTACTTGAGGCTATATTTTTATTCACCACATGATATGTGTTTTGCTTGGAGCGTCTTGTATGATTTGAGTCTTTGCTTTTTTAGTTTACCACAATCAATCTTGCTGTACACACCTTTTGGGAGAGACATGCATGGATCAAAATTTATTAGAATACTCTATGTGCTTCACTTATATCTTTTGAGCTAGACAATATTGCTCTAGTGCTTCACTTATATGTTTTTATAGCACGGCGGTGGTTTTATTTTCTAGAAAATGTTGATATCTCATGCTTCACTTATATTATTTTGAGAGTCTTTTATAACAACATGGTAATTTGCTTTGGTTATAAAATTAGTCCTAATATGATGGGCATCCAAGATGGGTACAATAAAAACTTTCATATAAAGTGCATTGAATACTATGAGAAGTTTGATTCTTTATGATTGTTTTGATATATGAAGATGGTGATATTAGAGTCATGCTAGTAGAGTAGTTGTGAATTTGAGAGATACTTGTGTTAAAGTTTGTGATTCCCGTAGCATGCACGTATGTTGAACCGTTATGTGATGAAGTTGGAGCATGATTTATTTATTGATTGCCTTCCTTATGAGTGCCGGTCGGGGACGAGCGATGGTCTTTTCCTACCAATCTATCCCCCTAGGAGCATGCGCGTAGTACTTCGTTTTGATAATTAATAAAGTTTTGCAATAAGTATGTGAGTTCTTTATGACTAATGTTGAGTCCATGGATTATACGCACTCTCACCCTTCCACCATTGCTAGCCTCTCTAGTACCGCGCAACTTTCGCCGGTACCATACACCCACCATTACCTTCCTCAAAACAGCCACCATATCTACCTATTATGGCATTTCCATAGCAATTCCAAGACATATTGCCATGCAACTTTCCATTGTTCCGTTTATTATGACACGCTTCATCATTGTCATATTGCCTTGCATGATCATGTAGTTGACATCGTATTTGTGGCAATGCGACCGTTCATAATTTTTCCTACATGTCACTCTTGAATCATTGCACATCTCGGTACACCGCAAGAGGCATTCACATAGAGTCATATTTTGTTCTAAGTATTGAGTTGTAAGTAAATAAAAGTGTGATGGTCTTCATTATTAGAGCATTGTCCCAGTGAGGAAAGGATGATGGAGACTATGATTCCCCCACAAGTAGGGATGAGACTCCAGACGAAAAATAAAAAATAAATAAATAAAGGCCATAAAAAAGAGAAAAGGTCAAAATAAAAAAATGAGAGAAAAAGAGAGAAGGGGCAATGCTACTAACCTTTTTACCACACTTGTGCTTCAAAGTAGCACCATGATCTTCATGATAGAGAGTCTCCTATGTTGTCACTTTCATATACTAGTGGGAGTTTTTCATTATAGAACTTGGCTTGTATATTCCAAAGATGGGCTTCCTCAAAAGTGCCCTAGGTCTTCGTGAGCAAGCAAGTTGGATGCACACCCACTTAGTTTCTTTTTGAGCTTTCATACACTTATAGCTCTAGTGCATCTGTTGCATGGCAATCCCTACTCACTCACATTGATATATATCTATCGATGGGCATCTCCATAACCCGTTAATACGCCTAGTTGATGTGAGACTATCTTCTCCTTTTTGTCTTCTCCACAACCACCGTTCTATTCCACTTATAGTGCTATGTCCACAGCTCACACTCATGTATTGCATGAAGATTGAAAAAGTTTGAGAACATCAAAAGTATGAAACAATTGCTTGGCTTGTCATCGGCGTTGTGCATGCTTAAATATTTTGTGTGATGAAGATAGAGCGTAGCCAGACTATATGATTTTGTAGGGATAGCTTTCTTTAACCATTTTATTTTGAGAAGACATAATTGCTTTGTTAGTATGCTGAAGTATTATTATTTTTATGTCAATATTAAACTTTTGTTTTGAATCTTATGGATCTAAATATTCTTGCCACAATAGAGAAGATTACATTGATAAATATGTTAGGTAGCATTCCACATCAAAAATTCAGTTTTATCATTTACCTACTCGAGGACAAGCAGGAATTAAGCTTGGGGATGTTGATACGTCTCCAACGTATCTATAATTTTTAATGTATTCATGCCATGTTTCTAATATTTCTACATGATTTTGGTATGATTTGGTTAGAACTAACCCGGACTGATGCTGTTTTCAGCAGAACTACCGTGATGTTGTTTTTGCGCAGAAATAAAAGTTCTCAGAATGCGCTGAAAATCAACGGAGATTTTTTTGGAAAATATAAAAAATACAGGAACGAAAAGTTATCGGAGGGGAGTCTCATGGGGCCCATGAGGGTGTGGGGCGCATCCACCCCCCTGGGGTGCGCCCCTGTGCCTCGTGGACTCTCCGTGGGGCCCCCTGACGTGAGACCGATACCAAACCCTCCTATAAATCCCCAAACTTCTAGAAAAAAACCTAGATCGGGAGTTCCGCCGCCGCAAGCCTATGTAGCCACCAAAAACCTCTCGGGACCCTGTTCCGGCACCCTGCTGGAGGGGGGAATCATCACTGGTGGCCATCTTCATCATTGCAGCGCTCTCCATGACAAGGAGTGAGTAGTTCACCCTCGAGGTTGAGGGTATGTACCAGTAGCTATGTGTTTGATCTCTCTCTCTCTCTCTCTCTCTCTCTCTCTCTCTCGTGTTCTTGATATGGCACGATCTTGATGTACCGCGAGCTTTGCTATTATGGTTGGATCTTATGATGTTTCTCCCCCTCTACTCTCTTATAATGGATTGAGTTTTCCCTTTGAAGTTATCTTATCGGATTGAGTCTTTAAGGATTTGAGAACATTGATGTATGTCTTGCATGTGCTTATCTGTGGCGACAATGGGATATCACGTGATCTACTTGATGTATGTTTTGGTGATCAACTTGCGGGTTCAGTGACCTTGTGAACTTATGCATAGGGGTTGGCACATGTTTTCGTCTTGACTCTCCGGTAGAAACTTTGGGGCACTCTTTGAAGTACTTTGTGTTAGTTGAATAGATGAATCTAAGATTGTGATGTAGATCTTATAATCATACCCACGGATACTTGAGGTGACATTGGAGTATCTAGGTGACATTAGGGTTTTGGTTGATGCGTGTCTTAAGGTGTTATTTTACTATGAACTCTAGGGTTGTTTGTGACACTTATAGGAATAGCCCAATGGACTGATCGGAAAGAATAACTTTGAGGTGGTTTCATACCCTACAATAATCTCTTTTTTGTTCTCCACTATTAGTGACTTCGGAGTGACTCTTTGTTGCATGTTGAGGGATTGTTACATGATCTAATTATGTTATCCTTGTTGAGAGAACTTGCACTAGTGAAAGTATGAACCTTAGGCCTTGTTTCGAAGCATTGCAATACCGTTTTCGCTCACTTTTGTTACTTGATACCTTGCTGTTTTTATATTTTCAGATTACAAAAACTTATATCTACCATCCATATTGCACTTGTATCACCATCTCTTCGCCAAACTAGTGCACCTACACAATTTACCATTGTATTGGGTGTGTTGGGGACACAAGAGACTCTTTGTTATTTGGTTGTAGGGTTGTTTGAGAGAGACCATATTCATCCTACGCCTCCTACGGATTGATAAACCTTAGGTCATCCACTTGAGGGAAATTTGCTACTGTCCTAAAAACCTCTGCACTTGGAGGCCCAACAACGTCTACAAGAATAAGGTTGCGTAGTACACATCACTCTACATTTTATTTTTAGTGATCCAAGATCACATTGAGTCAATAGGAAAGCCAATACTATTAAAAGGGGATGAGGTGTTGCTTAATGGCTTACTTGCTCTAGTGATATGCTCCAAAACCCTCAACCACTTTCTCATTTCCACATATGTCCTAAACCTAAAAGTAAAACCCGGCCCCACCGATTTGATATATTCGGCGCCACCGGGTTCAATTGACATAGCCACTGCCACAAACCCTAGTCACTTCAGTTTCCCCGATAGGGATCTTGGTCTCACCAAGATGGGATTACAAACTCCCTATTTCCTTTTCAGAACATTTTGGTCCCACCGAAATGAGCGAATCGGTCCCACCGAGTTTGCCGGACCAAGTCTCTATGTGCCTATTACTGAAATCGGTCCCACCGAGTTCATGTGATCGGTCTCACCGAGATTATGTTATGCCCTAACCCTATCACATCGGTCCTATCGGTCCCACTGAAAAGCCTAACGTTCATATTTTGACTTGAATTGGTCTGACCGAGTTTTACCATTCGGTCTCACCGAGTTTGGGAATCTTTGTGTAACGATTAGATTTTGTGTGGAGGCTATTGTCGGTGTTAAAACCGGCGGATATCGGGTAGGGGGTCCTGAACTGTGCATCTATGGCTAATGGTAACAGGAGGCGGGGGACACAATGTTTACCCAGGTTTGGGCCCTCTTGATGGAGGTAATGCCCTACTTCCTGCTTGATTGATCTTGATGATATGAGTATTACAATAGTTGATCTACCACGAGATCGTAGAGGCTAAACCCTAGAAGCTAGCATATGATTATGATTGTTGTTGTCCTATGGACTAAACCCTCCGGTTTATATAGACACCGGAGGGGGCTAGGGTTACACAGAGTCGGTTACAGAGAAGGAGATCTACATATCCGGAAAACCAAGCTTGCCTTCCACGCAAAGGAGAGTCCCACCCGGACACGGGACAAAGTCTTCAATCTTGTATCTTCATAATCCAACAGTCTGGCCGAAGTATATAGTCTGGCTGTCCGAGGACCCCCTAATCCAGGACTCCCTCAGTAGCCCCTGAACAAGGCTTCAATGACGATGAGTCCGGCGCGCAGATTGTCTTCGGCATTGCAAGGCGGGTTCCTTCTCCGAATACTCCATAGAATATTTTGAACAAAAGGATCATGTCCGGCTCTGCAATGCAAATTCCACATATCACCATAGAGAGTATAATATTCCACAAATCTAATCTGCTGTCAGCTTTTCACAGCGTGACATAACACCATGACCCGGTCATTGTTCGGGCCATTTTTCTCAACCAGCTGTTGCGCATATTGCGAGGCGGTTTTATTGGCACGTCTTGTCTAAGCAGAGATCGTGTCCCCCTATCTCGGGATTCTCATCAATACGGGTGTGGGTAACCCAACCGCGCCATCAACATGGCGCTTGGGGAATAAGCAACTTTACCGGGCAAGTGGGGAGGCGTAGGATCCCTGCTGCCTTTATAAGGAGATAAGGACTCCCCTTTTTCACCCACGCCTTCTTCTTCCTCTGCTCATCCATTCCCCCTTGCTCGAGCCCCAGCGCCCAAGCATCCGTCTTCTCCACCCACAAAAACCTTCCGAAAATGTCCAGATCCGGAGCAGGAGGCAAGTGGATGGCCTCTACCGTCCGGGGGAAGGATATCAAAAAGCTTCGGGAGGCCGGGTATCTGGCCAAGAAAATCGGCCACTGTCTCCCGACGGCGGGACAGATCGTCCCTACTCCGGAACCCCACGAGAGGGTTGTATTCCTCCCTCATTTTGTCCGCTAGCTAGGGTTTCCCCTCCACCCATTCATTCGCGACATCATGTATTATTATGGGATCGATTTTCCTGATCTATCCCCCAATTCCTTCCTCAACATCTCGACATTCATCGTCGTGTTCGAGGCCTTTCTCTGCATCTCGCCACACTTTGGCTTATGGCTGAAGATCTTTAATGTGAAGCCCAAGGTAGTGAGTGGCGAGCACGCCGAGTGCGGAGGCGCCATGGTGAGCAAGATGCCCAACGTCACATGGCCAACAGGTACTTTCAATGATTCCGTCAAAGAGTGACAGCAGCGGTGGTTTTACATCACTGAGCCGCGCGGCACGGAATGGGCCGCTGCTCCCGAGTTCCGATCCGGAGCCCCCCTGTGGCTTACGTCCTGGCCCAAGAAGGGCCTGAACTGGTCTTCGTCCGATGAACTGTCGGTGCTCCAGACACGCATCAAGGATATGGAAGACAAGAATATCAAACTCGACAATGTAGTCCAGGTGATGTTAGTTCGCCGAATTCTTCCTTGTCAACACAGGGCTTGCAATTTATGGGAATTCGATCTGGCCAAGCACCAGACCCTACTGGAGCTCTTTGGCTCTTGGCACAAGGACATCTGGAAGGTGCTTTTTAAGTCCGGCAAATCATGGCCGGACTCCGCCGAGGACCGCGGGCACCAACTGTCTTGCCCTGCAAGTTCGGTAAGTCACTGTATGTTGGCAATTCATATGTTTTATTCGCATATCCTGAGGAAAATGCTTAATGTGTTTTCCACAACTCTCCTAGGGCTGGACGAAGAAGGCGGGGTGGATCCACTGTCCGGCCCCTCTGCCGGAAGAATCCGCCGGCCCACTTCTGACGAAGATGATGGTCACGGCACCTTACAAGTCGCCGAAGAAGAAGGCCGAAAGGACCAGGGGCGGCCTTTGTCGCCGTGGCACTTCGGGCACAATATCCGAAGACTCCGATGCCTGATCTTCCTCCGGAGAGGACAAGGAAGAGGAAGAAGACCCGTTCCCAGCGAGGGGAGGAAAGAAAAGGACGGCATCCACGTCTTTGGAGGCCGAGTCGCCTAAGAAGGGAAAAGCTCCCCTTCAAGAGGAGTCCACCGCCGCTGCTGACAGCAGCCCGGAGTGGGATCCTAGGGCCCAGCCCCTAGTGAACTCGTGAGTATATAAAATCCGAACACGTTTATGCGTCCAGACTCATCATGGCATAATATTTTAATCTGAGCCATACTTTTTGCAATTCGGCAAGGTCTCGCACCGAACAATCCTCGTCGAAGGATTTACTGGGCTCGGATGCTATGGAGAGCGGGACACCCCCGAAGGCCCCTTCCCCCAAACATGTGAATGACACTAGGTTTCGTCCCAGAAGGACCCAGGCCAAGGAGGGGGGAAAAGATCATAAAGGCGGCGCCAGGAGGTCAAACTTCAGGGGCCGGACACATGGGAGAGAAGGCTCCCATGGACGTCGACGGCGGGGGCTATCTTGAATTCAGCCCCCAGCCGGACGTGATTCCGGAGACCAATACGGCTCTAGAATCAGGTAGGTGGCCTCCCTCAGCTGGAGGGGTGTGCCTGTTCCACCGACAACCTCTGTCCAACCAAAGGTGCCGGATACTTTATCGGCAGCGCTGAAAAGCGCCTCCATCGTCGATGAACACCGTGCCCTTATGGGTGCGGTGATTGAGAAGATTCAGTCTGCTAAGAGTAGACTGAATGAAGCCTGCATCAGCCTTATAACGGGCTTTGAGGTATGTTTTGTGGGGTTTCGAAGAGTGTCATAGTATAGATAGTAGCCCCTGATACACTGTTCGGTGAAAGAATGAACCGGACAGAGGATCAAATTTATGTTTGTAGGAGACTCACTTGATGGCATCTATCTCTCTTCTTTTATAAGCAGGCGTCTGTAGTGACTGCTGCCTCTCATACTGCGGAAGTCTCCGGACTGAATCAAAGTTTGGAGCGGGCCGAAGAAGAACTTGGCTAGTTGAAAAGGCAGTTGGAGGATAAACAAGGTATGCACAAACCTTGCTTGCGTTCAGTGCAAACGGATTTTTAGTATGATAAAGATATGTTTCATGATTTGCTCTAGGGGCGATGACCGAAGTCGAGGCTCTTAAGAAGGTTGTGGCCGAGGCCGAGAACAAGGCAGCCGCAGAGCAGGCTCTTCGTGAGAAGCACGAGGCCAGGATTACTGAAGCTGTGCAAGAGCTTCAAGAGGCCGTGAAGAAATGCGAGACCTTGGAGCAGAGTTTAACGGAGAAAGAATCTGAACTCACCAAGGATCATCAGGCCGCACGCGATGCCCGGGGGGAAACCCAAGGCCCCCTGCAGGAGATCTAAGAGGCAAGGAAGATCGCGGCGGGTAAGGCTTTTTCCATGTAAAGCAAGTATTTGAGGAGAAAATCATGTTTCTAATTTTGAGTTCGGATTTCTCCAGGGGTATTTGCGGAGCTGCCATGCAGCATATCTGATGCCGCCCAATTCTACCGAGCCGAAGAAAGGAACACTGCGGATAAGCTTTTCTGGTCGCAGTATCTGGCACCGAATTATCTAGTGCCTTTTGCCGATCAACTGAAATAGCTGATTGAACTGCATAAGGCGGCCGAGCTAGCCATGAAGGATTTAATTATCCGGCTATGGCCCGCCGAGCCAATTCCAAGCAGCTACTTCGGGCTCGTGAAGCGGCTTGTGAGTGCCTGCCCTCGACTTGATGTCATCAAGCGGTCTGTCTGTATGGAAGATGAGCGAATGGCCTTCGCCCGTGCAAAGGTGCACTGGGGGAAGATGGACGCTGAAAAGCTAATGACCGAGGGACCGTCGGAGGGGAAGGAGCACTGCAAGCCTGAGTTATATTATGATAGTGTCCTGAAAGGGGCCCGCCTTGCAGCGGAGCAATGCACCAAGGACATTATATTTCCATGAATACAGTCATGTTGTTCTTTGTAATGTTGAACAAGGTCATTTCTATTATTTATTGCCTGTTCTTTGAAAGTTTTTCCTCCTGCGTGGCCGTTTTATATATTAATCCTGAGAGTTGGCCAGTCGTCGGCTTCTGCCCCCACGTAGGAAGTACGGGGTGTTTGGGATAAACCTGAGCACTCTTTATCCCAGTTTTGGGTCCTTGAAGGAGGTGTTCAGCACAACAAACCAGGCAATCGGACTATAGGGCTTTATCACTCTCACTTAGCCATAGGAGCTTGACAAAAGGAAGGTAGGTGCATCCCCTGGTGTTCGGAAGACCGCACGAGGGGCTCTGTAAGCACCTGATCGGAAGAAAAGCCAATCCATCGCACGTTGCATTAGTTATGGCATAGTGCGGAAGAAATTCTTAAAGATTTTACAACCTCTCGAATAGCTGACCAGCTCTCGCCGTATCATGACAGTCATTTTTCGGCTTTCTCTATTGTGGCACTCGTCCGGAAGAACCGGGACACAATTGCAGTAGTTCTCCCTGTGCCGCCTTAGCCGATATAGCGGAACGTAAGGCAACAGAACATGGGAGCCGGGCAAACCCAACTATTGACCCAAGACATGATTCGGAGCTGATGCATATAATGCTATAAGTTCGGGGTGCCGAACGTCCGCGAAGGTGTTCGAACTTTATTGTCGTTATTATTGGGTACAATGAAGCCCCTGTCATATTAAGGCATATCACGATGTACGGATGTCATTTTGATGAAGAGTGTCAGTAAGAAACAATAGCAGATAAGCGTCATATAGAGCCACATGTTGTAATTGAATAACACGCCAAAGCGTACGAATACAAGTAATGTGATAGAAAAAGAAATACGACTTCGGAACCTGCTGAGATCAAGCGGGAGGAGGCTGTGTGCGGGTCCGGAGTGTAACCGGATGGTCGTCAAGGGGCATCTCTAAGGATTCCCTTACGCACTCGAGCTCTTTCCATGCCGCCAGTCCTGGCCTACGCAAACGTGGACCTGCAAAGATAGTGCAAAAAAGATATTTATATGCCACGAAGCGGTTAAGCCGCATTGTGTGGCTTATCCTAGTTGTGCCTCCGTTTACTGCCAGAGTGTTTTAATTGAGCTCCGGACGAGCCGGGCTATCTTGCCGCGGAGTAGTTCGGACTCCCTTGACGATGTCCGGGAGCTTGGCCGTCGACTCGAGGTTCGATTGAAAGATGCCTTTCGTTGCTTCTACTATCAAGGCGGCTGTACATTCTTTGGCGCGGAGGTGGAGTTCAGCCTTGCCATTAACCGTTATGACGCCACGCGGACCGGGCATCTTGAATTTACGATAGGCATAGTGTGGCACCGTGTTAAATCAAGCAAACGCGGTTCGTCCAAGCAGTGCATGATAATTACTGTGGAAAGGGACGATGTCGAAGACTAACTCTTTGGTACGGTAATTGTTTGGTGATTCGAAGACTACCTCCAGAGTGATGGAGCCTGTACAATGGGCCTCCACACATGGTATAACACCTTTAAAGGTGGTTTTAGTGGGTTTGTTCATTGAATGATCAATACCCATCTTGCACGCTGTGTCCTGATACAGCAGGTTTAGACTGCTGCCTCCGTCCATAAGGACTCGTGTGAGGTGGAATCCGTTAACTATTGGGTCAAGGACGAGTGTGGCTGAATTGCCCTGATTGGTATTGGTTGGACGATCCGTATGATCGAAAGTGATCGGCCATAGTTTATATTGTGGGGCGACTGGCTCCGTTAAGTCGACATCCCTAAGAGTGCACGTCCGTTCCAGCTTGGGAATGTGGATGGCGTTTATGATATTCACCGTTTTGATTTGCGGGGGGGGGAGATTTCTTTTGCCCTCCTTTGTTTGGTGATCAGGGCTCCTCGTCGTTGTCATCGCTTTGAGACCCTTTCTCCTTGTTTTCGGCACCTGACCTGCCGGCTTGTTTGAAGACCCAGTATTCTCTGTTGGTATGATTGGCTGGTGCTCCTGGGGTGCCATGAATTTGGCATGGACGATCGAGTATACGGTCCAGACTGGACGAGCCCGAATTGTTCTTTTGAAATGGCTTTTTCCACTGACCGGACTTGGGGCCGCTGAATCCGGCATTGACTGCCGTGTCTTCGGTGTTATCACCATTTTTGCGACGATTGTGTTTGTTGCGTCGTGGCTTGCCGTTTTTATCTCTCGCCTCTGATGTGCCAGGGTTGCTTGCTGTGTTGTTGCTACGAGCCAACCAACTATCCTCGCCCGCACAAAAGCGGGTCATGAGTGTCGTGAGGGCTGCCATGGACTTTGCCTTTTCTTGGCCAAGATGTCGGGCAAGCCACTCAACACGGATATTATGCTTGAAGGCCGCTAGGGCTTCGGCATCCGGACAGTCGACAATTTGGTTCCTTTTAGTTAGGAACCGAGTCCAGAATTTCCTGGCTGACTCTCCGGGCTATTGTGTTATGTGACTTAAATCGTTAGCATCCGGTGGTCGCACATACGTGCCCTGGAAGTTATCCAGGAATGCGTCTGCCAGGTTCTCCCAACTTTCGATGGAGTTTGCCGGCAAGCTATTCAGCCAATGCCGAGCCGGTCCCTTGAGTTTTAATGGGAGGTATTTGATGGCATGTAGGTCATCCCCGCGGGCCATGTGAATGTGGAGAAAGAAATCTTCTATCCAAACCGCGGGGTCTGTAGTCCCATCATATTGTTCAATGTTTACGGGCTTAAACCCTTCTGGGAATTCGTGATCCATTACTTCATCAGTGAAGCATAGGGGGTGTGCAGCGCCTCTATGCCGGGCTACACCACGACGTAGCTCAAACGAGTCTGGTTTGCTATAATCGGCCCGGCCGGATTTGTATGTAGTATATCCAGCGTGACGGTCATCGTCCCGCGTTGCGGCGCGGCCCCGTGATCCGTAGATCGATCTTGATTGTCCTGCTTTGTTTTTCAATTTGTCTCGCAGGTCATGCGTGTAGCCCCGGGCCTTCGTGTTTTTGCTTGTTTGGCGACGGGGTGCGGGCTGGACTTCGGGCTGATACGCCGCTTTGTCTCGGCCACGAGGTGGCCGGTCAGCCGCATCATGCGCTGGTAGTGTGGGCTTTAATGCCTCCTCCTCGAGTTGAGGTAGCAACCTACGCTTTGGGTAACTTTTGGTTGGGAGCTCGAGTCTGTATCCTCGGCAGCCAGGACCTCAGTCCATCTATCAGTTAGCAGATCTTGATCAGCTTGAAGCTGTTGCTGCTTTTTCGTCAGGCTTTTTGCAGTGGCTATAAGCCAGTGCTTGAAGCGCTCCTGCTCGATGGGATCCTCATCTTCGTCGCCAAGGCTCACCTCGTCTTCGGAGAGGGGCATGTAATTGTCATCCTCTGATTCTCCATCCATTGCCTCTTCCTTAGGGCTAGCTTGCCCATCCTCCCGTTCGGCCTGCTCAGAGCCTGGCTGGGCGGGATTGTTTTCATCTTCGGCATTATTCGGAGCGTCATTGTATCTTGTACCGGTATTGCTATTTTTGCTATGACGGGGCTTAGAGTCGCGCCGATGACGCCGGTGCTTAGATTGCTTCTCAAGGGGGTTATCCTCTATTGCCTCATCGCCATCGCTTTCTTGGGGGGGTCTCCACCATATATATATCATGTGATGAGGTGGTTGTCCAGCGCCCTATGGGCGGTGGTTCCTGTTCCTCTCTGGCATCGTCGTCCATACTATCGATGTCTCCGAAGTCGTAATCAAGCATGTCGGTTAAGTCGTCGACAGTGGCTATTAAGTGGCTGGTGGGTGGGGAACGAATTTCTTTGTCGTCCGCTTCCCACTCAAGCCGGACATAGTTCGGCCAAGAGTCTCCTGACAGGGAGAGAGATTTCAGTGAATTTAGCACATCGCCCAAGGGTGAGTGCTGAAAGGTATCAGCGGAGGTAAACTCCATGATCGGCGCCCAATCAGGGTCGATAGGCACAGATGCGTGTAGTTCGGAACCTATGACCGGAGACGAGTCCGAGGGTCCGATGACACAGATTTCTTTGGAGGTGAAGTCTGCGTTCGGCTCTAGCGCCGACGGGTGTGCAGCCTCCGTGGCGGGGTCTATCCACCCATCCTCGGATGGCGCGATCTGCTCCAAATCTAAGGCCAGGGCAGCTGCAGGTGCGTTCTCCTGGACACCGTCTGATGGCAGATCTAAGTCATGCTCATCGTGACTGTGCGGTGCACCTATCATGGGCTCGAGTCCGTTGAAGATCAAGTCTCCGTGGATGTCGAGAGTGTAGTTCAAGCTTCCAAACCTGACCTGATGGCCAGGAGTGTAGCTATCGATCTGCTCCAGATGGCCAAGCGAGTTGGCCCGCAGTACGAAGCCACCGAATACGAAGATCTGTCCGGGGAGGAAAACCTCACCCTGGATTGCATCGTTGCAGATGATTGAAGGAGCCATCAAGCCTTATCGTGGCAGCACAGTGGAACTCTCAATGAAAGCACCAATGTCGGTGTCAAAACCGGCGGATCTCGGGTAGGGGGTCCCGAAGCGTGCGTCTAAGGCTAATGGTAATGTATATGGGGACACAATGTTTACCTGTGTTCGGGCCCTCTCGATGGAGGTAATACCCTACTTCCTGCTTGATTGATCTTGATGATATGAGTATTACAAGAGTTAATCTACCACGAGATCGTAGAGGCTAAACCCTAGAAGCTAGCCTATGATTATGATTGTTGTTGTCCTACGGACTAAACCCTTTGGTTTATATAGACACCGGAGGGGGCTAGGGTTACATAGAGTCGGTTATAGAGAAGGAGATCTACATATCCGGATTGCCAAGCTTGCCTTCCACGCAAAGGTGAGTCCCACCCGGACATGGGACGAAGTCTTCAATATTGTATCTTCATAGTCCAACAGTCCGGCCAAAGTATATAGTCCGGCTGTCCAAGGACCCCCTAATCCAGGACTCCCTCAGCTATATATACCCCTCCAGCCATTCTTCATTCATGGAGAAAGCTATCAGAACGTGCCTACACTTCCACCATTCATTTTTTGAGAGAGAACCACCTACTCATGTGTTGAGACCGACATTCTATTCCAACCACAAGAATCTTGATCTCCAGCCTTCCCCAAGTTGCTTTCCAGTCAAATCATCTTTCCACCATAGTCAAATCTGTGAGAGAGAGTTGAGTGTTGGGAAGACAATCATTTGAAGCACAAGAGCAAGAAGTTCATCATCAACACACCATTTATTACCTTTTAGAGAGTGGTGTCTCCTAGATTGGTTAGGTGTCACTTGGGAGCCTTCGCCAAGATTGTGGAGTTGAACCAAGGAGTTTGTAAGGGCAAGGAGATCGCCTACTTCATGAAGATCTACCCAAATGAGGCAAGTCCTTAGTGGGCGATGGCCATGGTGGGATAGACAAGGTTGCTTCTTCGTGGACCCTTCGTGGGTGGATCCCTCCATGGACTCGCGCAACCATTACCCTTTGTGGGTTGAAGTCTCCATCAATGTGGATGTACGATAGCACCATGAAAGTGCAACTAATCCCCGGGTGGTTTTGGTAATTAATAACAACATATATATCATTGAACTAATAGTTACTTGACAATCATTTCGAAAGTTCAGTGATATGGGTATGGCAAGGACCAAGAAGTGGACCCTCAAAATGCTAAGGCAAGCATTGGCAAAAGCTCAAGACTCCATTTTTGGTTTAGTGATCCAAGATCACATTGAGTCCATAGGAAAGCCAATACTATTAAAAGGGATGAGGTTATGATGATGATCTAGTTGCTCAAGTGCTTAGTGATACATCTCCTAAACTATCAGCAACTTTCACCGCCATATACACTCATAAGTAATCTCGGTCCCACCGATATTCCAAACTCACCACACCGAGATGAACCACCTCAGCCATAAAGCCAAACCCTAGAAAACTCGAATTTTCCGATTCTGAACTCGGTCTCACCGAAACTTGAGTTGCCAAGCTTCTGTAACCTTCTGTCATCAAATCGGTGTCACCGAGATGATGAAGTCGGTCCCACCGAGATTGGCAAGCTCTTGTCTTTGCACGAATCGGACAAACCGAGATTGTATTTTCGGTCCCACCGAAAATCCCAACGTTCACATGATTTGAACTTTCGGTCTCACCGAGTTGTCAACTTCGGTCCCACCGAGATTGGTCAAATGTGTGTAACGGTTGGATTTTGTGTGGAGGCTATAAATACCCTCCACCCCTCTTCATTCGTGAAGAGAGCCATCGAAAGAACTACCACTCCTACCTTACATTTACGAGAAGAGAACTACCTACCCTTGTGTTGAGATCAAGTTGCTCCACTCCCACCATATGAAGTTTGATCTCTAGCCTTCCCAAGTTGCTTTCCACTCAATCCTTTCTTCCACCACAGCCAAATCAGTGAGGAGAGTTGAGTGTTGGGGAGATTATCATTTGAAGCACAAGAGCAAGGAGTTCATCATCATCCACACCATCTATTACCTTTTGGAGGGTGGTGCCTCCTAGATTGGTTAGGTGTCGCTTGGGAGCCTCCGTCGAGATGTGGAGTTGAACCAAGAAGTTTGTAAGGGCAAGGAGATCGCCTACTTCGTGAAGATCTACCCCGAGTAAGGCTAGCCTCCGTGGGCGAGGCCATGATGGCATAGACAAGGTTGCTTCTCCGTGGACCCTTCGTGGGTGGAGCCTCCGTGGACTCTCGCAGCTGTTACCCTCCGTGGGTTGAAGTCTCCATCAACGTGGAAGTACGATAGCACCACCTATCGGAACCACGAGAAAAATCACCGTCTCCAAAATTGCGTTTGCTCTTCTCCACCTCTCTTTACTACATGTGCAATTTACTTTCCGCTGCCTATACTCTAGAATTGCATGTGTATGGTGATACTTGACTTGATCATAATTGTGAATCTGCCAAAAACTTGTCTTTGTCAAAAGGCATAATTTTTATATTGTCAAGTAGTCTAATCACCCCCTCTAGACATACTTTCGATCCTACAAGTGGTATCGAGCTTTGGTCTCCATTGTATTGGTCTCCATTGCATTGACTCCATAAGCTTGGTTTCACAACCTAGGAGAGTATGGCGCCTAGTGAGGGTAATTTTCAGAGAGGTCCTTACTTTGATGGTACAAATTTTGCTAGTTGGAAGCATAAAATGAAAATGCATATTCTTGGCCATAACCCAGCCGCATGGGGCATTATTTGTGTTGGTATGCAAGGTGAATTCTTCGAGGAAGGAAAAGTTCCGGATCGCGAAGCTACAACGGATGAATTGCGGATGTTGCAAAACAATGCTCAAGCTTGTGACATTCTCTTCAATGCCTTGTGTCCCGAGGAGTTCAACAAAATCAGCCGTCTTGAGAATGCAAAAGAGATTTGGGATACTTTGGTTAAAATGCACGAAGGTACCGAGTCCGTGAAGGAATCAAAGCTAGATGTTCTTCAAGGTCAACTTGACAAGTTCAAGATGAAGGAAGGTGAAGGAGTCGCTGAAATGTACTCTAGGCTTGCTCTCATCACAAATGAGATTGCCGGCTTAGGAAGCAAAGAAATGACCGATCGATTCATCATCAAGAAGATTCTCGAGCTTTGGATGGAAAGTATGACACCGTGTGCACTTTGATCCAAATGATGCCAAACTACAAGAATCTCAAGCCAACCAAGTCATTGGAAGAATTGTTGCTCATGAGATGACACTTAAAGATAAGGAAGAGCTTCACAACAAGTCAAGTGGTGCTTACAAAGCTACAAGTGATGCTCCCACAACCTCAAGTGACAAGTTAGTTTCCAATGAAGAGATAAGCCTAATGGTCAAGAACTTCAACAAATTCTACAAGAGTAGAAGCAAAGAGAGAAGCTCAAAGTCTAGATCATATGATGAAAAGAGATCTTCTAGTCGTGATCGAAACTGCTACAATTGTGGAAGACCCGGACACTACTCAAATGAGTGTTCGGCTCCCCACAAGAGAAGAGAAGAATCTCCAAGAAGAAGAAGCTCAAGAGATGAGTCACCTCGGAAAGAGAGAAGGAGTAGAGATGATCATTATGAACGAAGACCCTCTCGGAGAAGCAAGGATTCGGAGAGGAAAGACAAGTCATCAAGAAGCTACACAAGAAGAAAACATCAAGCTCATGTAGGTGAATGGGTCTCCGGCCCGACTCGACAATCAATCGAAATAAGCTATCACTCCAACTCCGACTACTGATCAAGATGAAGGTGTTGCGGTCTTGCTCTCAGATCCTCCAACTCCAACTCCTATGACTTATTTGATTCACCAAATGAGGGAATTGGAAGATGCTTCATGGCTAAAGGCCCCAAGGTATCACACCCTGAATTCATTGACTTTGATAGTGATGAGGATGACTTGCTTGGTGAAGATGAGCTCTTACATGATAAATCCAATGAACCTAGTAATGATGAACATGCTAGTAGTCTTTATAGTCGAGAAGAGTCGAATGACAATGCTATGAAGGAGATTGAGCGCCTAACTAAAGAACTAAACACTCTTAAGTTAGCTCATGAAACAACTCAAGAAGATCATAGAGAGCTCCTAAGATCTCATGAGAAGCTACGCTCGAGAAGCTCACTCTAGAGCAAGAACATGAGTTTCTAAAAGCAATCAATGACGATCTTCAAAGAAGAGTTCTTCATATCTTGCCAAACGACTTCTCTTGTCTAATTTCTTGCCACCCATTAAAACTAAGCATGACAAGCATAAGAAAATTCTTTCTCTAGTAGTAACAACAACCATGCTAAATCCAATATTGTTGCTTCTAGTAGTTCTCTTGATTCCACTAACAATGTTTCAAGCCAAGTTACACTTGAGCAAGAAAATAGTTTATTGAAAGGGATTATAGAGAAAGGTGTCTACAAGAGCCTTGCCGGAAGCAAGAACTTTGAGGAAATTGTTCGCAAGCAAGGAAGGCACCGGAAGAATCAAGGAATTGGTTTTGAGCGAAAGTTCAACGCCGAGGGTGTTGAATGGGAAGAAGGTCAATATCCCACTCCACAATTTGTTCTTCAAAAGGAGAAGTATGATCCTACTTCTTCCAATGTGGAACAAGCTCAAGATGACCTTCCACCACAAGACCACAAGCTAAAAGGCAAGGACAAGCTTCAAGAGGAGATTGATGCATTTATTGAAGCACCTCAAGCCATGGTCAAGTGGGTTCCCAAGGAAACGTCAAGTTCTACTTCGTCAAGCTCGACTACAACCCCAAGGATTCCCATCAAGATGATGTGGATCCCGAAGAAGAAGAACTAGAGAGTTCTTGAGGGTGACTCGCCAACATACTTCACTCACATTCTTTTGGCAAAAACTTGTGCAATCAACTTCCACAACTTGCACTAGTTCATGGAGTCACAAACCCTCTTGTTGGTAAGTCAAGGACAAGGTAATCATTGCTTTCATGGACATCATCTATTGTGAACTTCAATCTATGTCCATGGATATCCTTGTTTGTTCCTTGTGGGACTAACCCATGTAGGTATTGAAAGTGCCCGAATCCAAAGGATTGCTCCAAACTCTTGATGATCACCATCAACATTGAGCATCCACATCTTCAACATCTACATGAAGTCTTCTACGACAACCCAAGGTTAGTTTGACCCTTTAAAAGGGTTCTCACATCTAGGGGAGCTTTGCTCTAAAGAATTGAGCTAAAGCATCTTCAAATGATGTGAACACATCAATGCTTTATGTAAAAGTGGTAACCCCACTTGTGCTTAAACGATGAGTATGACCTATGATCAAATGTTCTCATTTGGCTCCTAAGTCAATATACTCATATAAAGATGACCTAGTCATCGACAAATTGTGTGTTAGTTGCTAGAGTTTTGATTGTGCATGTTTGACACATATTTCATTTGCTATCTTATTGTGTGAGCATGTTGGATGCATGATTTTATCCATTCGAGGACATCCATTTGTTGTTTTGGTCGTTTTGATTTTTCTCGACCAAATGGATGGACAAGAATGCCTAAGTACCTCCCTAGCTATCTATGCTTTCTTGTCTCAAAATTCTATTCATGCTTACATCACAAACTTTGAACAAGTCATTTTGGACCCTCCGGGTGAGGAGCACTTGAGCCACCGATCCGTCAAAGGCTAACTTCCAAAACCTTCTAAGTGATTTCGGTCGACCAACTCACTCAAACTCGGTCGAACCGAAAGCATTTAGATCGATCTAAGTTTTCACCTCGGTGAAACCGAAGTTGTGATTTTCGGCGTGACGAAATGCATAATCGCCTCAAGAAGTTATCCATCTCGGTGCCACCGAAGTTTTACAACTCGGTCCCACCGATGCAAGGGGTATATATATCCGAGGGCGCTGCTGATTTCTCCTTCAAACGCTTTCGCCCCCACCCCTTTGCCGCCATCGCCATGGTCTCCGGATCGTCCGTCGCCGCCGTCGCGGCGCTTTTCGCCGCAGTCTCGTCGCCGTCAGCGGACATCTTCTCGCGCCGTTGCCGCCGTAGAAAAACTCCACCAAGTTAGGGTGAGTTTTGATCCCACTCGTGCTCCCATCTCCGATTCAATGCACGTTTGGTTTGCCTAGAATCTTGCCACGATTGAAATCTTCCTATACACCAGATTAGTTCATTTGGACTAGATTCGAGTAAAAGTTTTAGGTTAGGTTTCACGAACACATCTCGGTGAGACCGATTTTAGATTTTCGGTAAGACCGATTTGGCCTATGGCCATTGCACTGCACCCTTCGGTCCAACCGAGTTGTGCAAATCGGTGTGACCGAAATGGCGATTCTGTGAAACCCTAGTGTTTTTGGCAGGACCGAAACCCACTTCGGTCCAACCGAAAGTGGTGTGCCACGCTCCTGTTGAACACTTCGGATTCACCGAATTTTAAACTCGGTCTGACCGAAATGTCTTCTGTGAAAACTTAATACTGGAATTTGAACTCATTTTTTTTGTAAAATCTTCTGCAGTTTGTGATAACTCTTCTTCTCTGCCTACACCTTATCTATTCACAGGTTGTGAGCCATGTCAGATGCCAGTGACAGTCAGAACAGGTCAGAGTCACCCATTGCAGATATTCCAGAGGCAGCACTAGTCCCGATCCCAAAGCTCATCGATGATGGTGAGAGGAGTACACCAAGTGGATTACCTCCTGCAGCCACGAGCCGTAAAGAAGAGGAACTCGGATGATGAAGACTCAGATTTTGTCGTTGAGGAAGAGGTCACCTCAAAGCCCAAGAGGAAAGTTGTTGCCAAAGAGCCACAAGGTCAGCAAACTAAGAAGGGCACCAGAAAAGTCAAGCAGTCAACTGTTGCCAAGAAGCTAAATTTGGAAGAGGCAACTGCAAGCAAAGTGAAGAAAACTTCCAAGAGAAAGAGATTAGTGCATGATGATGCAGCAGAAGATGAGGATGAGGAAGCACCCCAGCCTCCTCAGAAGCCTAAGCTCATGGGTGATGCCATTAAGGCTGGAGCCACTTCAAAGCCCAAGCAATCTGCTCCAGTCAAGGCAGCTCCAAGAAAGCCTCGCCGCCAAGCCCAAGAAGACAACAGAACATTCCAAAGATCCGAAAAGAACAAGGATGATGTGCCACCAGGTGTGTCGATGATGAAGGACCGATTTTTTTGAAACTTCGTTAAAGCGCCACTACATAATGATGCTCATCCTCAAGCCGAGGATATGAAGGCAAGGAAAGATAGAGGTCTCGGGCTATGGAGACAATCGACCCATATGCCATGAGGAGAAGAACTGCTGTAGATCCCAGATTTCACACCGAGAGCAGCAGGACTTCTATGAGATCGGCCGATGGACAAGAAGCCCATAGTCGCAGACACGAGATACGTTATTTGGAAGTACATTGACAATGAAGAGCACAGAGATTTCTTTCCACATGTGCATGAAAGTTTCATCGCTTGTGGTGTTCCGGACTTTGTAGGTCGAAGTTGACAAATTGGAACGATGAGATGATTATGCAATTCTATGCCACAGCTCATTTCTATCCTCGATGGAAAGATTACATGGATGATCAAGGCCAAAGATTTTCTTCTTTCGTTGAAGAATGGGCAGAACTTCGAATGCTCCAAAGGCAAAGAGAGGATGATATTGATGTATATGGTATTCCAAAGAAGAATCATGAATCCATGAAGAACATGTACAAAGAGGTTCCGGCTAAGGATTTGGGAATCTGGAAGCTCGGCTCGTGTACTATCTCCAGCAGGTCTACCTACCACAAATACTATTTCGAGGCATACCTTGATGCCCAAGTTCGAGATCATCGCATGATCGAGGATACTCTATCAACATGCTGCATATACTTGATGAGAAAGCACCTTTCAAGGTGATGGACTTGATGGTTGAGACCATTAAGAGAACTGCGGTGACCGTAAAAGGTCGTGTGGATTTGCCCCAGATTCAGATGCTTATCAATGCCAAGTTTGGCACGGGCACATTCTTGTTGGATAGAGAACACTTACCACCGCAGCCCTGAGCATGAGGACAATGTTGTTGTGATGGATGAGGAGGATCCAACATCGCTTGAAGGTCAAGCCAAGATTGAAGCTGCCAAGAAAGCCAAAGTCGACAAGGAAGCAAAGAGCAGCAGCAGCTAAACCAAAGAGTGTCGGAGAGCAGCTTCTTGAAGCTACCCAAAGGATTGAACAACGCCTGCCAGCATTGTGCAGCCTCGGGAGAGCCTAGAGAGGATTGTTGAAGACAAGATCCATGCTCGATGTGAAGTCGATCAAGTGCAAGTGATGTGAACAAGCTTGAGGCGACATTGAGGAAGCAAAGAGGAGAAGGAAGAGCTTATGCGTGAGATGCAGGATGACTTAGTCCAGATGCTTATCAACAGATCGCTCCGGTTCCCACAGACCCGATCATTGCTATTCCAAAGGATCGACACGGGACTACAGCTTCAAAGACCTCTCACAGTTCCATCAGTTGCTCCAACTCCAGCTCCAAAGGACCACTCCTCCAAAGACAGACATCACCAAGTCTTCGCCGATCTTGTCATATCAACTCCAACATCAACCTGCACGGAGCCGCCGGCAGAGTCCCAAAGTGACGCTTAGCTCTATGCCTTTTCGAACTTTTTGGTAACTTGTTGCCAAAGGGGGAGAAATTGTATAGATCATAAGACTTCGAGAGAGAGAGTGCTGTTGTTTTTGCGCTTTTGCTCTTTTGTTCTTTTGCGGTTTCTTTGAGATACTTTTGGTTTTCGAAACATTCAGTGTGTTTGATACTACGTTTCACTTTACCTTAATGAGTGCTTGGTCGTACTATGCTTTAATGTGTGCTTAATGCTTATCATATGCTATTCCTATCTTGTATGAC
This sequence comes from Aegilops speltoides, assembly GCA_021437245.1. Lineage (NCBI taxonomy): Eukaryota > Viridiplantae > Streptophyta > Magnoliopsida > Poales > Poaceae > Aegilops > Aegilops speltoides. Next base: position 439,924,737 of record CM038145.1, on the reverse strand, counting down.
CATTTACTCATGTCTTGGTGATTGGGTGCATGCTATTCATTCTTATCATTTTGTGCGCTCCACCAAGATGTATGTGACATGGAAGAGTGACCCATGATCCTAATCGATTGTGCATTTGCATTCAAACGCAAATCTTAAATAATGCACAAATTTAGGGGAGCTCTTGCTTATCACATACTTCTCAAAGCGACGATATTATTCATTGATTATATCCTTTGTCGAAGCTTTGATCTATATGTTGTCATCAATTACCAAAAGGGGAGATTGAAAGTGCAACTAATCCCGTGTGGTTTTGGTAATTAATAACAACATATATATCATTGAACTAATAGTTACTTGAGAATCATTTCGAAAGTTCAATTGATATGGGTATGGCAAGGACTGAAGAAGTGGACCCTCAAAATGCTAAGGCAAGCATTGGCAAAAGCTCAAGACTCCATTTTTGGTTTAGTGATCCAAGATCACATTGAGTCCATAGGAAAGCCAATACTATTAAAAGGGGATGAGGTTATGATGATGATCTGGTTGCTCAAGTGCTTAGTGATACATCTCCTAAACTATCAGCAACTTCACTGCCATATACACTCATAAGTAATCTCGGTCCCACCGATATTCCAAACTCAGCCATAAAGCCAAACCCTAGAAAACTCGGATTTTCCGATTCTGAACTCGGTCTCACCGAAACTTGAGTTGCCAAGCTTCTGTAACCTTCTGTCATCAAATCGGTGTCACCGAGATGATGAAGTCGGTCCCACCGAGATTGGCAAGCTCTTGTCTTTGCACGAATCGGACAAACCGAGATTGTATTTTCGGTCCCACCGAAAATCCCAACGTTCACATGATTTGAACTTTCGGTCTCACCGAGTTGTCAACTTTGGTCCCACCGAGATTGGTCAAATGTGTGTAACGGTTGGATTTTGTGTGGAGGCTATCAATACCCTCCACCCCTCTTCATTCGTGAAGAGAGCCATCGAAAGAACTACCACTCCTACCTTACATTTCGAGAAGAGAACTACCTACCCTTGTGTTGAGATCAAGTTGCTCCACTCCCACCATATGAAGCTTGATCTCTAGCCTTCCCAAGTTGCTTTCTACTCAATCCTTTCTTCCACCACAGCCAAATCGGTGAGGAGAGTTGAGTGTTGGGGAGATTATCATTTGAAGCACAAGAGCAAGGAGTTCATCATCATCAACACCATCTATTACCTTTTGGAGGGTGGTGCCTCCTAGATTGGTTAGGTGTCGCTTGGGAGCCTCCGTCGAGATGTGGAGTTGAACCAAGAAGTTTGTAAGGGCAAGGAGATCGCCTACTTTGTGAAGATCTACCCCGAGTAAGGCTAGCCCTCCGTGGGCGTAGGTCATGATGGCATAGACAAGGTTGCTTCTCCGTGGACCCTTCGTGGGTGGAGCCTCCGTGGACTCTCGGCCGTTACCCTCCGTGGGTTGAAGTCTCCATCAACGTGGAAGTACGATAGCACCACCTATCGGAACCACGAGAAAAATCACCGCGTCTCCAAAATTGCGTTTGCTCTTCTCCACCTCTCTTTACTACATGTGCAATTTACTTTCCGCTGCCTATACTCTAGAATTGCATGTGTAGGGTGATACTTGACTTGATCATAATTTTGAATCTGCCAAAAACTTGTCTTTGTCAAAAGGCATAATTTTTATATTGTCAAGTAGTCTAATCACCCCCCCTCTAGACATACTTTCGATCCTACACACCACCTATCGGAACCACGCCAAAAATCTCTGTGTCAACATTGCGTTTGCTCCCTCCAAACTCCTCCAATTTACTTTCTTGCAAGTTGCATGCTTTACTTTCCGCTGCTCAAATACTTTTTGCATGCTTGCTTGAATTGTATTGTGATTGCTTGACTTGTACTAAGTTGCTAAAGTCTGCCAAGAATGAAAATTGGGAAAAGGCTAAGCTTTTATTTGGTCAAGTAGTCTAATCACCCCCCCCCCTCTAGACATACTTTCGATCCTACAGTTCTCTTGTTTAGGAGCAATCATTTTCGTGGGAGACACACCAACAACCCAGAACACGTTCATCGTTGTGAGCCACAAGGTGGTCCTTGTCTGGCAATGCTTAAAATGCGTTCCGGTAAACTTTTTTGGCTTTAGAGTAGCGGCAAAGCCTTGAATCGAGAAGTGCCTAGAATAAGTTTTTTTGACTGTTGGAAATATAAGCACCTTTTCGATTAAACTAATCCATGGGTAAACAGTAAGCACGGCAATCATAGTATTCAATTCATACCGATACCTAAGCATGTGGGCATGTACAATACATAGAATCGGAACATCTATGAACACATCATATACAGCTAGCACATGAATGAGTAAATGAGGGATGAACAAATCATACCCTCCTGTTGGCCAGGCCAATGCGGCGGCGGCGGCAGTAGCCTCGACATCGTCCGTGGCCTTCTTCTTGGCGGCGACGTCGATCATGGTGTCTATGCAAGGGAAGTAGTGTAAGTAGAGGTGGACGGAGACGAGGACAGATCGGGAGCAGTCACGTCGAGACGCTTCCCAAAAACCTTATTGTCATTCTCCCGAGCAGGATCTTGAACGACAGGGTTCCGGAGGCACCTGCTCTCCCTACCACCCGTGCACACGGTCGTCGTGATGGCATCGCCTGAAGCATAATAGAGAGAGGAACAACAGATGACAACTAGGGTTGTGCAGGAGGGAGTGAGTGAGTTAGGGTTCGCTTCATAGGCCAACGCCTCCTTATAGGCCGTCAGGTAGATGAGCATGTGCTCAGGCCCACGACCGAGTCCGCAAACAGTCCACGGTCCAACGTCTTGGATAATGACACTATTGTAGTGACTCGTCAATTAATCCAGGATTAATTAACCATTCTTAACCGGCAAAAATAAGGCTCGACTCATTCCCGCGGCGCGCGCATCGTGACGAGGTTAGGCGGGAGGAGGAGGAGGAGCGCGCGTGCACAACTCCCCTTCCCAAGCTTCCATTGGCATGTGGTAGAACAACCATTATAAAGTGGTCTCATCTCACTTTACTGACAGTATGGTACTAAATTTCTCACCACTTGCCATGCAACTAAATTGGCCTTAGAGATTAACCAGGAATTATTGTCTTATATGGGCAGGCAAATCCCATTTATAATCCAAAAAAATTACCGTTCCTGGTATCTTTAATCTCAATGTTGCCAATGACAAGATTAGAGGACTTGCATATTATCATATTTTCCACCAAATTTCGTGTGTTTGTTCCATTTTGTCTTCCCTATTACTTCAAATGATAAATATGCATTCGGCAAAAAGTTCGATATGGGATACATCTGAATCCCACCATCGAAAAATTCACTCGCTGAGCCAAGACCGGACGAATGCTAGATAGTACTGTGGTGACTGGGGGTTAAAAGTCTAGCAATGCTAGATACGATGGCTGTTATTACCCCCTCCGTTCCTAAATACAAATCTTTTTAGATACTTTAATATGAACTACATATGGATATATATGGATATAGTTTAGAGTACAAATTCACTTATTTTTGTAGAAAAGGAGTCGGTAACAAGTAGGGGGTGCAGAGCGGCGCCCGGTCCGCAGTCAAAATCAATCGTGTTAGTTATCACTTTCTAGCTAGGATTTAGCTTAGTTTGAACTAATTTCTTAGTTGTGCGGGAGTATGCGGGATGCCCGCTTGCACCCGTTGTAACAAGTGACGATGCCTATACAATGTGCCTCTCCTGTAGGAGAACACGACTTATCGCATGGCTAAACTATGTGGACAATGCATGTGAAAAGGACAGCTGTCCTACTTGTGGGGAGTAACTTAGAGTAGTACCATGCATATGTTACTACTTTATGTTACTATCCTTATAGTGGGAAGTGTCATATGTGTAGTAACATACACATGCTCATTTATTGTCTTGTAGACTCATTTTGCATTGGAAAATGCCCCTCTCCTCATTAACTACTTGCCACATCAACTTTTTTGTTTACGTGGCATCTATGTTAGTACTACCTATGTTACTCCCACTATGACCAGCCTTAGACGTGGTCTTCCTCTTTCAATTTCAATTCAAAAGGAAGGATTCGGTTGTCCCTTCCACGGAGCCGCTGCGCATTGATGTGAGGGTGGTGGTACTTGGGCACGCACCCACTGACACCGGCTTACTGACTTTTCAGACACTCGTAATCCCGCAAGCGAAGCGACGGCACATTTTGTAAGGACGACGATGCCATTATTATACCAGAGCTGCTCCTCATCACGTCTCCTTGACGCAGCTCGTTCCGTTCCGACAGCCAGATTTGAATCCGCGCACACTACCAGTACGTACATACATACAGAGCCACTCGTAGTCGTAGGTGAAGAAATCCAGACACGCCTCACGTGCCCGCCCGCCTCCACCCAGCGAAAGCAGGACACCCGTCACGTGCATCTCGTCATACGTACGTACGTACGAAAAAAGCCACGCCCACATTTTAATAATATATATAATACATCTAGCTATACGAGGAAAGATGGACGTCACGCTCTCCACCAGATTTGCTTCTGAAAGACGCTCCGTATGAACATGCGCCGAGTACAAAATACTCCATACTAGACGCTGATAGGCATCATTCCTCTGTTTTTACCGGCGTACAGCGTCGTACTCGTACTGTATACAACACAGGAGGCCATGCCACGGCGCCATGCCTGGCCCTGTGCGAAGCAGACACGGGCACACGCGGATTAATGGCGGCACTGTGCAGGCTGGGCGAAGCCGAGCAGAAAGCATTGGTGCTACGTGGGTATGGCCACCGCTCGCAGTCCAACAGAGGGCAGGCAGGAAGGATCCCCCTGTTTACGGCGCGTCCCGATCCCCGGCGGGCCCACCCAGCAGTGTCTGAGCCATGCGTCCGCGCGAGCAAGCGAGCATGTCTGCGTCTGTATTGATATCCACTCCTATCTGGTATCTACTGGCGCTGGCGGGGCAGGCAGGGTGGCACTCCACTCCACTGCCGCGCCCTTCCTGTGAATGAAAGCAACCCACGCTTTCGGAACCCCGGCGGGGCCCGCCCCAGATGCTCTCCCTCGCTCCCCCCACGACCATGGGATCCGCGCACACCACCATGGGATTCGGGTTTGTCCTCGTGCTTCCGTTGGGACATGGGACGTGAGAGAGTGAGCTGAGCACAAAAGATACTCTCCTTTTCTACTCAGACTAAAGTGGCAACATCTCATCGCACAAATGAATACTAAATAAATAAAATAAATAGTGGCAATATCATCTCATCGCACAAATGAATACTAAATAAATAAAATAAATAGTGGCAATATCATCTGCCAATGTAATTGACTACTCCTTCCGTCCCATAATGTAAGACGTTTTTTGACACTAGAAATACTTATATTAAATTGACAGATGCTAGCGTGTATGACGTTTTTTGACACTAGAAATACTTATACTGAGTTAGCAGATGCTAGCGTGACCACATAGTGGTGCTTAAAAGCGCAAAAATAAATAAATAAATGAATAAATAAATAGGCAGTGTTTCCACAGCAACCAGGCCCAGGTGCGCCCATAAAAACAAGCATTCAGGACTTCACTTCAGGCCAGGCAGCACGAGTCATGAAAATACTGATATCGACCGCGTACTCAATGCAGGCAAGCACATTATCGTGCAGGTGCAGGCGCAGCCCCACCGCATCATCTCCAGCCTCCGAACCCATCAAACCCATCAGCGCCACGGCGACAATTCAATCTCGCTGCCCACAACACATGAGCGAGCTAACCCTAATCACATTTCAGCCAGGTAAAACAAAAACATCTCCTAGCATAACTTACTGAAGAAAGAAAAACAAACCAGAATCCTCATCTATACCCCTTCAAAGATGAACAAGTTTACGCACCAATGTCTCATCATCAACTACTTCGGCTAAGAATGTATCGATAAATTGTACGGCCAAGTTTCTAACCAAAAAGAGCACGGGAGGCCGTCCAAACTGACCACCCAAGTATGTACACTTTTACACCCAGTCCAACTACAACACATTTCATGATGATCACCGACTCACCGCAACTGCGCCACCAACGCTTGTTCAGGATGCAGCGGCGACGGTGATACCCGACGGGCATCTCGTCCTGCGACACCGCCTCGTCGTTCTTCCCCACCCGATCATGCCAATGTTGCTTTCACCTTCTATGTCCGCGTCGTCAGGTTTCGCGGGCGGGCTCACCTGGACCTCTTCTTCCTCTACGCCGACCTGGACCTCTTCTTCTACGGCGTCCAGCACCCTTTTCTTGGGTTTCTTGTTACCCCTCGTACGCCTTCGCCTGGTTAAGCTCGACTCCCAGGATCCGCCGGTCGTCTGAACCAGCCCCTCCAGCAGCTGAATGTCTTCGATGATCTCAGGCCGGCAGAGCGACGAGATGCTAGGCAGGATGTCTTTCTGGAAGTCGCGCTTCTGCCGACGCTTCCTTTGCTGGCCTCTCTTCGGCTTCATCAGGAGGTTCACCGGTGAGACGGTCTGCTCGTCACTTGTTGTTATCGCGGGCGTCGGTGGTCTGCTGCACAGCTCATCAGTCTTGATCTCTTCCAGCTTCAGTGTCAGCGATTCGAATGAATCTGGATCATCATCACTGGAATTATTGGCACAACCTTGGACCTCCCCTTGCCCGGCATGGTCGTCGATGCTTGATATAGCGAGCTCTGCAAACCACTGCAACGTATCATCAGGTGTCTCTGCAGTGGCTGGCACATCCATCGACAACGCAAGAATGCTCTCTGCTGCAGCTGTAGCAGCATCATCATCTTCGCAAGCTGGCACTTCCAAATCAATCAGAAATTTAGGCTTTGCATGGTTGTTCTGTAAGGAGGTCACATGGCAATCACTTGACACTACAGATGACTCTGAGTTATCTTCATTTGGTGCATCTTCATTCAGATCAATAAAATTCCAGACGGCAGCACCACTCTTATTGGTGACACCTTCAGCAGCTTGCCCATCTCTAGGCATGGGTTTCTGGCAAGAAAGAGGTAAACAGGCAGTGCTCTCTTGAGTTTTAGCGGCGATGTTGTCACAAGGCCTATCCTTCTTAGTTCCACAACCTACAGACGTCGAAGCAGAATCCGGCAAATTGCATAGAGCAACAGCTGCTCCCGTTATATCTTCATTAAGGTTCATCAGCGCTGCTGTCCCATAAGAATGTTCAGACACCTTCCTTGGCTCCTCCAAACCTGTGGAATCAGCACATGAAGCTTTCTTACTGAGCCAAGAGATCCCAGATACTGAGCCCTCAACTTTGGTATGTTGTAAACCGCCTACACACACCCCGTCCTGCTCCGCAAGAATATCTTCTTGACCATCTGACAATGCTTCATTCAAATTAAAGTTCTTTCTGACCTTCCCACTTGCAAAATCAGGATCTTCACGGCAGTGTTGTGTTGGGTGTCCAAACATCAGCCTGTTGTTTTGCTCCAAGTCACTTGAAATTGTTGCCTGATGCCGTGGTCGTGATGCAGACAATGAATCAAGTTTGCCAGAATAGCTGCCATCTGAGTTATTGATTTTTTTCAGATTACATGATGAGGTTCCAATGCTTTGGTTCGCAGCACTGAAGCACGCATATGAATTGACAGTTGAAGATCCATTGAAACTTGGAAATGACTGGACATCAGCACTGATGTTATAGCTCCTTGGGTCTACTATGCAAGAACCGACCCGAGAGGCAGCAGAAGGCTGGTCTATGTGCAGAGAAGTGATTGGAGCAACAAGTGTACTACTTGGATAGCGTAGATGGTCATGTCCAGGAAGATTATTGATAGCATAGGCTTCCAAAGGACTTCCTGAAAACCATCCGGATGAACTATTCGGGCATTGGTAAATAAACTTGTTACTACTTGCAGATCCCCTGTCAGCAGCACTGAACATTTTTTGTGGATCCATGCCACTGCATCTGGGTGCAAGAAAACCTGTGCTGCTGGCACGTTTCCCTGAAGAATTGGAACAAAATAGAATGATTATTACAATGGATCAAGTCAACTGTAAGTGCCTAGCAATAAAATAGAATGCAGCACAATAATAAACAGTATGGTACACCCACCACCCAGAAAAGACATAAACTGCACTTAAACACATAACACACACACATCAGTATTTTACTTTAGATTATTACAGACCAACAGATTGATTCTGTACAATGGTTACAAAACTAACCTGCAACAAAATATAAACCCAGATTATAATAGTATGTCACGCCTTACAGGACACAACACTTATCCATTGGTAGCCCCCCCCCACACACACACACACAAAAAAAACTCAAAGGCTATGAAAGGGTTCATGGCTTCACGCCACAAATAAGTGCAGCACCAAAAAAAAAAGGAGAGAATTGAAAAGAATCAGCAGGAAACCTGATAGTCGAAAATGCATAGTTACGGAAATGTAGCTCGCATGTAACAAATAAAATTAGCACGCACTATTGGGCTAGTTCAAATATATTATCAACTATAGTTAGCATGAATATTGTAAATTCACTTCACCCTGCAGGCCAACATGTTATGTTACGTGGCAGCTTCATTTCTTTCAAATTTTCAGTGAACCCCTACCCATAGTGTTGAGTTGATTTGTGGTCCAATAATATGGTAAATATGCTAAGATATTCACAATGCAAATATAGAAAGAACTAGCATAACCAGAAAAAAATACTGAAAGAGATGATGCTGAATGGAGCTTACTGTTACCTTTATCGATCAGCAGTTTCTCCTCCTGTTTTATCCTGGAACTTGCATCAAAGAAATTAGAGCTTGTGGCTTCATTAATACGCTTGTCCTTGGAATATTCTTTATTGAAACTGGAGTTAGTTGTGCTTGATCTCCATGGAGACTGCCGCCAAGAGTTCTCCAGGGTATATGAAGGACCTCCCGATACTGCCCCATTTGTTCTGGCCATATATGGGCCCAGAATTGGCTTATTCAGGTCAGCAACATTGTGGCCTACAAGATTACCTGTACTCGGCGGAAAGGAGGTTGCACTATTATGACCGAACCTCCCAAAGGCTTCTGCCCTAGCTAATGCGACACCAGCATCATTCGGATGTTTCGTATCGGATGATACACCAAGGAAATCTATAGGCTTGCTGTCCGATGCATGGTCATCTTCAAAATAATGATCAGCTCGGAGCTCAAGGTCAAACCTGCCTTGTTTGGTGGGTAAAGCAGCATCACTTGAGGGAAATCCGTTTGGCGAGGACTGGACACTGCCCTCCCTGGGGAACTTGGACGACTGGCTTTTCTCATTGTTCACAGCAGCACCACCAATCATGTTTGCACCATGCAGTGGAACTTGTGATGGTGAATCTCTCTGCGATGCATCTTCCAGCGTTGAGCACGCATGCATTTCTCTGCTCCGATGCTGCTTCATCAGGTCTCTCTGTACTCTGTAAACCCGATGCAATTCGTACACCTGGAGACAGCAAGAGAGTTGTTGTCAAGCCAAGAAATACAGAAGATATCAAGGGGGAACTGAAATCATCTCTAAGTGCGTATACGTAATTGAGGAAACATACCTGCTGTCTAAACACAGCTTCATGCGCCAGCATTGTGCGCCTGAACATCTCTTTATCACATTCCGAATAACCGAACGCCTCCGCCGTCACGAAGCCATTTGACGTCTCCTCCTCGTATGGGAACCTCCAGCCATTCGCGCTTGCGTGGAGATCGCCCATGGCGCAATGCCCAGGATTGTAGCCCTCGACCTCTACCTTTCCCCCCATTGCCGTTCCAATCTGTTCAACAGGACATTCAATCAAAGGTGAATTACATTACATTACACACATAAAGCAGCAGCAGAAGAAAGAAATGATAACGCTTTTGTCCAGAACCAGCGTCAGTTATGCGAAAAGACAAACACGCATTATTCATCGCTTTGACAAACAAAGAGCAGAAAAGGCGATGACTGATGAGCGACCAGCCCTTTTTTCCTGGAGGTATAAAGTGAGCAATGATGGTGGTCGCAGAGGATGACGAAAAGCTCGAGCCAACTGATCATGCAGATTTATTCGTTAGCAAGTGGTGATAATTTGGGGATAATTGGCAGATTTTAAGCAGATATTATCCCAGCAAACAAGGGAAGTAAAAGAGATATTATTATCCCCCGGCTGTTTGGACGTCAACTTGTAGGGAAGGGGGGAAAGAATAAAGGAGAGGAGACAAGTCAACCCTCCACAGTCCCAGCCATGTCGATTCTACCAAATCCTAGTACTACCAAGAACCGATTCATTCAAGGGAAGTACTGTACTGTACAATTCATGAGAAGCAGCTAACGCGGATTAAGAAGAAAAAGACTATCATTACTGAACAGATGCAATCGCTCAACCGCTCGCGGCCGGCGTATCCGGCCGAGAAAACTTCAGACAAGAAGCAAATCGAACGGCAACTCAATTGCGAGAACGGAGGCCTTTCCTCCACAAGATTTCACGAAAACAGGCACGGGGAAAAACCATTAAAGACCCAGGAAATGGACGGCAAAGATGGCATCTTTCCCGTAACAACCCAAGCCGAAATTAAGTTAAGACTTTACCTCGGACTCAGAGATTCTTCCTGGCACCGAACCGCGGCAGATAGGAACCGGCGGCCCGCCGAACTACGAGCATGGGCCGAGGACGCGGGGAGCACGGCGGGCTCTCCTCCCACTCCCCGGACTCCCACCGCGCAAGAACCCGGGAGGAGGAGGAAGCGGCGAGCAATGAAGGAATTCTCCGGCGGAGAGGGGGCGGATTCCACGGCGGAGACGCGAGGAACCGCGGCGTATCTGGGCGGGGCGGGGAGGGACCCGGATTCGATGGGCCAGGGAGGGAGGGAGGGAGGGGGAGAAGGGTCGGAACTGGTTCTTGTCTTGGGCGAACCCCCGGACCGAATGGCTGCGCTCTGCTCCCCTCTCCTCTTCTCTTCTCCGGAGGGCCTGATATATTTCCTTTTGGATGGATGGATCGGAATCGGACGGGCTTCGTTGGGTCCGGTTCGGTCCGGTCATGTGCGCGCTGCCATGCGGGCCCGGCCCCCTCGGGATGGAATGGAACCACCTTCTTCTGCTCTCTAAACTAGCGCAAAGGACAGCAGATTTGTTGACATCTCGGTTGGTCTTTCTCTTTTATTCTCTCTCTCTCTCCTCGTGATGCCGCTTTCCTTCATCCCACCTAATCTCTCTCTCCCTCTCTCTCTTCTATCAAAAATATATATCTTTCTCTCTCATCTCAGGAAAAGATCTGTCCCTCTCCCTCTCTCGCCTGCGGCTGCAGTCCATGAGCGGAGATGCTCCGGGTGATGTCTCTTTCGGAGATGTGCTTGGGTGCGATCTTGGGTGTCAGGTTATGGAGTGCTTGTTACTCCATTAAGCATTAATTAAGAATCCGGTCTCGTCTCTCTAAGATAAGATATGGATCGGGGCCGTGACAGAGAGAGAGGGCGTCTGACAAAGTGGCCCGGCATGCTTCAAGTACTACTACTATCAAGTTCAATAAGTAGGACCAGCCAGGCAGTACCGAAATTGCTTTGGTTTCCAAATTTATGGCACGGATCCTCACAATTGGCCACACCACGGTGATTTCGTAAAAACTATAGTGAATACCACTCACTGCCGGCATCTACTACGATTCTACGGACAATCCCGGGGAGGGAGGGATTGCTGTGGGCGCCCAAGGTGGTAGAGTTCGGTACGGCCTACGGTATTTTCACTCATTCATTTGTGCACATACTTCTGGGGGCACGTACTCGTACATTGGTTGTTGTGCGAGCCGAGCCGAGCCGGCATCGGCATCGGCATGGGCATTGCCTTCCAACCAAATTGAATGTGGCCGTAGGTGCAGGTGCAGGTGACCGTCGCCGGCAACACAGCAGAGCAGAGCAGAGTAGACCGCTACTACTGTTGTTGACACGGTGCTGCTGCTGGTACTACGTAGTGGTCGTCGGCACCGTAAAGCGGAGCACGGGGATCGTCGGCGCAATTTTTTTACTCCTACCGTTGCTAGTAATCCTACGTACCTAGTGGTCAGCGGTTTGGAGTTTGAACAAGTCATCCTGGCGTGGAATTGGGCAGTTCCGATTTTTTTTTGATCAAAATTAGACCGTGCCTCCGTTGTTGTATTTAAGTACAGTACCGAAGAAGAAAAGTATGCGGTGCTGTGTACGTATTGTGTTGGGTGTGGAGAGAAGCAATTGGCGGGCGGATCCCCCGTTTGTTGACGCAGCTCCTGCTCTGGTCCTGGTCCGAGGCGGGTGCCAGGGAGCGGCGTCATGTGTCTTTGTAGTCTCTACTCCTAATGTCTCAGTTGGTAGGTCGCGTTCCGGGTTTTATTTTCGTCCCACCTCACCCGGTCTTTTTTAGTACTTCTTTGGTACTTCCTCCCACCTCCCGCTCAGCCGAGACGGTTTATTTTCGTACTCCCTCCCACCTCCCAGGTAGTTCCCTCCACGCAAAAAAATCGAACCAACCAATCTCTACTCCTAATGTCTCAGTTCGTAGGTCGCGTTCCGGGTTTTATTTTCGTCCCACCTGACCCGGTCTTTTTTTGTACTTTTTTGGTACTTCCTCCCACCTCCCCCTCAGCTGTGAAAAACCAAGAAAAACCCCGCGATCGAGTCCCGCACACACCCAAACTCCCGTCGTTATCTCTACTCTTAATGGAGCAGTTGGTAGCCTCGTACGGTTTATTTTTGTCCCACCACTTTCAACCGTTTTATTTCGCTGGTTTTTTTTCGTCCCTCCCCCACCCCACCGGTTTGGTTTCGCGTCACCCTCTCACACAACAAAAAAAATCTTAACGGATCGTAACTTTCCATGCTGGTGCAAGTTATTTTTAGTAATGTCTTTATGTGAAAGAATCAATCACGATCAATCTCTAAATATCAAATCTAAATTAATTAACCTTACCTTAAATTGCTCAATCACATTAATTAGGAAACAAAATAACCGATTTTAAGAAAATATCTACTCTTAATGGAGGGTATTACATACCAAACATGGGTACGTCATTAGCTCGCTTCCTTTCCTCTCTTCCTTCGTCCCTCGGTCCCATGCTCATGGCGCTGAAGTGGCATCGACAGCGATGGCGGCGAGGACAAGACGTGGCAGCCCTCAAGCACTAACACGATCGCACCTTGGGTCTGCTGTCTCCCAAGATATGGGTGAGTTCTCGTGATGCCCACCCTAAACCCTCACGTCCTACAAATTCCTCAACCTCTACCATCTCAATTTCGTCCATGCTCTGATCCAAATGACGATGCAGCTCCGACCGATCTCGTGACACAATCTATCTTTCCTTTAATGCACATCTCCCCAGTAAAAAAATCAGGACACTATCCCCTCCTTCCTATTAACACTAACACACATTTCTTCTGAAAATCCGAGACGTAATCCTCTCCTTCCCACTAATCTCTCTTATATGGCTTTCCCATAATTATGTCGGTCCTGCTCAGTTTGATATAATTCAATTTAGACGAAGGACGCTAGAGATTAACTTTCGCTGGCAGAGAAAGAGACTAGGGATTGATTGGTTTTAAACATTGGATTTGGTATTAGCTTAACATCTGCAGGAACGAGACGACCATAGGAAAGGCTGGCTTGCTCGACCTGCATGTTTCCTGTATATTCATTCTCTCTCCAATTCTAATACAGTCCAATTGATCATTGTATATTTATCTAACCATGGTTCCTATATCGTTTTGTATGGCTACGTGATGGGGTCGCATCCACATGGGGGAATATCGCAGATTGGATCGAAGCAGCCGCACAGATGAACCACCCCACCTCGTTCTCCGCACGCACGATTTCCATTAATATCCGGCGCCGCCTCTCGAGTGGGCGACACGCATGTCGTCAACGACACCACTTACCTCGTGCTCGACCAAAGATCATTGTCGGTGAGGGTACCTTGCATAAGCCCGCAACAGATTGCCGTCATTGTTGATTTTTCATACTGATTAAGTTTGTGCTCGATCGTCTCTGTCGTCACTCGTCAACAAGACAGACGATGGGTTGGTGCCATACTATCATGTGGCATCTCCGTGCGTTCGGGCCGGAAGATAACAGATTTTCAGAAACAAATAATACATTTTAATCTAACTTCCTTAAATTATGCAAATCAATCGATTCCTTTTATTGTTTCAATTTGTCTTAGGAAACAAATAACAGATTTTCAAGAAACAAATAATACATTTTAATCTAACTTTCCTAATTTATGCAAATCAATTGATTCCTTTTATTGGTTCAATTTGTCTTAGAAACAAATAACAGATTATCAGAAAACAAATAATACGTTTAAATCTAACTTCCTTAAATTATGCAAATCAATCGATTTCTTTTATTGGTTCAATTTGTCTTAGGAAACAAATAACAGATTTTCAGGAAACAATTAATACATTTTAATCTAACTTTCCTAACTTATCTAAATCAGTCGATTCCTTTTATTGGTTCAATTTGTCTTAGGAAACAAATAACAGATATTCAGAAAACAAATAATACATTTTAATCTAACTTCCTTAAATTATGCAAATCAATTGATTCCTTTTATTGGTTCAATTTGTCTTAGGAAACAAATAATAGATATTTAGGAAACAAATAATACATTTTAATCTAACTTTCCTAACTTATTAGTGAAATTTGTTTTATTAAACAAATAACAGACACGTCACAACTTTCCTCCCAATAAATAGTTTCTTAACATTTGCAAACTTTCCTAATCGACACGTCACAAACAAAGTGCATCGATATCACGTTATCAAACAATAAAACCCCATTTGCATAGAAATCAGTTCAAAAATCCCAAATTTCCTAAATTTTTGCCTTTCCTTGATAACAACAAACATTTTCTATGTTTTCCATCGATACTAGCATTTTTTTGAACTGAGATCTCCGGGTTATGATTTTTTTTGTGATTCTTTCCAATTGTGACCTCTCCTTCCACTCCGGCTCCTTGTCGGATAAACACCTCCACCACAGCCAGGTGACACCGCCCCAGACCTCCTGCCTCTCCACACCTTCTCCGCCACCTCCTTCTCGTACTCCATTAGCAATCCATCCGCCACATTTGTCCACGGCGGTGTCGAGGGCATGGTGCAGCAGCGTACCAGCGGTAGAGTAGCGCATAGCAGCAGGAAGCAACACGTAGTAGCCGAGGCTGAGGGGGCGGCCGGCAGAAGATGGCCATGACTGGAGGTGGCGCGAGGCAGGGGGGCAGCAGACGGGGCGAGCGCAGCCGGTGAGAGTGTGGCGCGACTAGGGTGTGTGTCGCATGGGCACAATGGTGCGGTGGCTGCGATGGCTGGCACGGCGGCGGAAGCGCGACCGACGTGTGTAGACAGGCGTGGGCATGGAGAGGAGTGGCCTTGGTGTGGAAGAAGTCTGGCGAGCTCGGGCATGGGCGTGTATAGGGCGGGCATGTGCCACGGGTCAATCTGAGGAGCTCGGTGGCTACCCTGCAATGGCCATGGAGGACGGCGGTTCTCGGCCACGCGAAATACCTAACGAGAGCAAGCGAGAGGGAGACAAGGAAAGACAAGAGGAGATCATGGCGGTGTCAATGGCGCCCTAGGGAAGACATGGGAGCTCGGGGGCGCGGATCGAGCAGCAATGTCGCGGTGGCCCAAGGTTGAGGAAGACGGCAGCGACGTCGATGCGGGGGTGCTAGACTTGATCTCGTTGGCGCAGACGAAGTAGCGAAGGCATTCGGAGCTCCTCGACAAGCTCCTAGCTCGCAGAGAGGGCAGTGGCCATGTGGACGGGGTCGGTCATGGTGGTCGTGGCGTATGACTTCGTCCAGATCGAGGAGGAGAAGTGGATTTGGGAGGGGTCGTCAAGGAGGAGTGAGGCCATGGGGTAGGGAAGGCAGGGCGTCACCCTTATCCATTCCCCTTCGATGCCAGCGATGTGGTCGGGCGGGAGCCCGTCTCTGTAGCGACGCGACTCGGGGAACAGGAGAAGACGACCGCGCGGGGACTGGACCGCTGAGCCAGTTCGGTGGCAAGGCCCGGGGGGCAGGGCGAATCCCCTTTTACATCGTCCTTTTGGTTTTTCAATGTATTCTAATTTGTTTCTCCTTTTTAACACCGTTTTCTATTTATTCTTATCAACTAAATAATCTCTACTCCTAATGTCTCAGTTGGTAGTCTCCGTTTCGGGTTTATTTTCGTCCCACCTCCCGAGTGGGAGAGGGGAGAGAGTGAGGAAGAGGAGGAGAGGGTGTGTGTGTGAGAATTTGATGGTAAAAAAGGTCGTCGATGTCACTTAATATGTATGAGAATATTCAATGTAATATTAACATAATTGATATTGAACTTTTAAAGTTAATGTGGCCTCGTTGCAACGCACGGGCGTTCTTCTAGTCTCTACTCCTAATGGAGCAGTTGGTAGTCTCCTTGATCAATTTTCGTCCCACCACTTTCGTCCGGTTTTTTCAGTAGGTTAACCGTCGTAGATTTTTTAAATCGCCTCCCCACTTCATCGGTTTATTTTCACTTCACCTCTCACACAACGAAAAAAACTGAACGGATCGAACTTTCCATACTGACGCAAATCATTTAGTAATGTCTTTATGTAAAAGAATCAATCACAATCAATCTCTAAAGATCAAATCTAAATTAATTAATCTTCATAAGTTTGTTTCCTTTCGAATCACGTCCATAACTTTCTTTCCTTGTTTGGGCAGAAACTGTTTGGTAGCAGAGATTAGGAAGCTTCCTATGAGTGTAGTAATAGGAAGTATTCTTTTTCTTGATGATTCGTTTCCATTCATGATGATAGTAAATTATGCCAACATTCACCACTATTTATCAACGTCATCAATCGTATCCATTTCTACCAGTTTTAAGGGAATCTGCTTGCTATGTCTTTTTTAAGGGGATCCGCTCGCTAAGTCGTCGTTGCACGTTATTTTCACAAACAATCTCTACTCCTAATGGAGCAGTTGGTAGCCTCATACGGTTTATTTTTGTCCTCCTCCCACCTACCCTGGTTTTTTTTCATCCTCCCTCCCACCTCCCAATTTTGTTTGTTTTTTTTCGTCGGTTTTTACTCGCCCCCTCCCACCTCCCAATTTCGTCCGGTTTTTATTTGTCCTACCTCCCACCACCCCCTCATACTGGTTCTTTTTCTCTCCACTCTTTCCTTGCAAACCAATAATTTCCTAACATACAAAAGATCATGAATCTATCTTTCCTTACCCGAACCAATCGCGCCCTACATCAGTGCATTTCTTTATTAAGAAAACTAACACGTAAATCTTAACGCATTGCAAACAAATCCCGTTATGGACCTCATTAATTTATTTTGGAATCTATACGTGGTCACATTGGTTCTTTTTCTCTCCACTCTTTCCTTGCAAACCACTAATTTCCTAACATACAAAAGATCATGAACCTATCTTTCCTTACCCGAATCAATCGATCCCTACATCAGTGCATTTCTTTATTAAGAAAACTAACACGTAAATCTTAACGCATTGTAAAGAAATCCGTTATGGACCTAATTAATTTATTATGGAATCATGCGTGGTCGCATATCTCCCTCGTGAAAAAATCGCATCCATCTCCGTTAAAAGGAAAAGAGAACATGAACGATCAATCCCACACCCTGCATCTCAAGAGCAAAAAATCTCCCCGCCTCGCTCTGCGCCTCGCCGTGTGCCCGGCTCGGCCCATGCCTCGCCTGCATGGCTGGACGCCGCCGTCTCCACCGCCACGTACAAGAAAACGGTGGGCAGAACCATCCATTCAAATCGCACACCCCCACCCTCCTCCGTAATCCCTAGCCCCGCATCACCCTATCGCTTTCTCGCCTCTCTTTCCCCTCGATGTAGATGGTGCCGAGCGGCGGCCTCGAGCATCGGTAGTGCCACCCTCTCTATCTTCGCTGCGTCGAGAGATGGGCCGAGGCTATCGTTGGTTTGCCGCCCATGATTGGGCCGCCTCCGGTGGTCGCGCACCACCGGCTCCACCTAATGTGCCCGACCCTCTCCGCTTTCGACCTTCCGGTGACCACATCCCTCCGCACCTCCATCCATCATCCACAAGGCCACTCCTGCACCCACCCTCCTAAATTCTCCATACCGGCAGACAATCACCGAAGATCCGAGTTGGCCCGATATCAATTCTCTTACATGCTTTCTTTATCACTTGGTGATGGGAATGGGTTCCAATTTCTCTCTCTAACTGTGGATTCACAGGCAAGAAGCGCTTCTACATGCATCCTCCTGTCGGTCCCTAAAGTACCAAGGTAAATGGTTGATGTTGCGTTTGTCTAGGATGATATATGTTGGCTCTGTTCCGGTTCATCCGAGCAGTTTGGTGACTAATTTACTGATAATTTAATTATATTAATTAAATGAGTCAGTTGTATCGTCGTGCATTTATCTTGCCAGTAATGTTCTGTGATGCTCTAATGCACTTTGGGAATTGTTTATCTTTTCTTCAGTGCAGAACATTTGTTTATTAATGCATGAGAAGAATCCTTGTTACTACATTGAACCTGTTTTATAATCCATATTGTTATGCACTAGCGCGTGTGCGTGTGAAATAGATGGATTATGGTCCCGTAC
Organism: Aegilops speltoides; assembly: GCA_021437245.1. NCBI lineage: Eukaryota > Viridiplantae > Streptophyta > Magnoliopsida > Poales > Poaceae > Aegilops > Aegilops speltoides. The sequence goes on along the minus strand of CM038145.1, from coordinate 439,906,189 downwards.
CCAATAAGATGGATATGTGTGTGTGTGTGTGTTAGAGAGAGAGAGGGAGAGGGGGAGAGAGAGTGAGGAGGAGGGAGGGAGAGAGTGTGTGTGAAAATTTGATGGTAAAAAGGTCGCCAATGTCACTTGATATGTATGAGAATATTAAATGTAATATTAACATAATTGATATTGAACTCTTAAAGTTAATGTGGCCCCGTTGCAACGCACGGGTGTTCTTCTAGTAGTACTAGTACTTGTGCGTGTGGGCGTGAGAGGAGAGGACGTCCCGCGATCTACTGCCGGAGTGGGCACCCTTTCCAACCACTCGACTGGATCCGAGGTGACAATAAAGACATGTACACTAGTCTATACGGATTCCACCCCCCAAAAAAATATTTATGCGTTAAACGAAATTACACTTGCATTCACCTCCAAAACGATCATAAGGTTACAACTCTTTTTTTTTGTTCAAGGCAGGAGCAAGCAGAAGCATGGATGAAGCCATGGAGGCCCTGCCTGCCCTACTCGGAAAGGAAAATCCACGCCAAGACGCGCGATGCGATGCTGGTGCCGGTGCCGCCCCATCCGTCGGTCATCAGTCACACAGGACAGGAGACGCGACTTTGGTCTCTCTCGCTCTCTCCCTCTGCCCCGATGGATGGAGAAAAGCACGCATCCGATCTGCCGCTTCGGGGAAGAATTGATTCTCTTCTCTCTCGGTGCCGCGGTTGTCCACACGCGCACGCGAGGCAACCACCCAAGTAGGACGAGTGCGGGAGTGCCGAACCAGCTCCGCTCGGGGATGCGCTGCGCTGCGCTGGGACACGTGATCGACCGCTCGCCGTCCCGTCGCGTCTCGGCGTCGCGCTCGCGCTCGTAGCCGTGGTGGTGGTCTGGTCTCAGACCCAAAATATCACTGTTCCTACGCCACCTTGGCCCCACGCGGCAGAGGACGCGACGCGACCGTTTTTCCCAATCTCTTCTGGAAGAAGAAAGAAAACATGCGTTTCTCGGCCAAGGTAGTAGTACCTACTCTAGGCCTACGGAGTAGTCTAGTGTACATACATGCTCTGAGTCTGAGATGGCGTGGACTAGAGGTTTCCGTGGAGCGGAGGCGCCCGGGTCTGTGGGCGCGGAGCGGAGTCAAGAACGCGGTAATCTGTCCCGGTTTCCACGAGCTCCGAATTACTACCATGCAACCAACTCTACTCGGCGACGCGGCATAGCTGGACTTGCCACTTGCTCCAAAGTGTGTTTTGTACCAGAAACCATTGGTAAAATTGCAAGAAAACAACATGCCGGTCTACAAGAAAGATCAGTCCAGTCTGAGCATCTCCAGCCGCGCCCCCAACACGGCGTCCCAAGGCGATTTTTTTGCGCCGGCGTCGAAAAAACGGCCCAGCCGCGCCTTCAAGGGCCCGTTTTTCGCCGATTTGGGCCGAAATTAGTGCCGGCAGACCCAGGCCGAACCCAGCGCACCGGGGGGCGCTCGGGGGCGCCGGGGCGAGTGGTTTTGGCGCGAACGGAGGGCGGGTCCATGATATGGCCGCGTGTAATTTAAGTGCGATGATCACTGTTGATACAACAATGTATTCATCTAGTACTGAATATGCTATAGACGTTTTTCAAGATGAAGATGGATTAGTAGGAATCACGTGTAACCATACCATTGATGTACAAGATTTGTTTTTGCGTGAGTTTATGAGAAATATAGAAAACGCACGAGTCCGGGGCGACCATATCGTTTGTGTTTTGTGTGAATTTTTCATGAAGGGAATTTACTACCTACGGAGGGTTGATGATCACATCGACGCCTACGTGCTGATCCAACTGGGTCTTTATCTTTGTTCGTGTATTTTCATGCACGGGTGGAAATTATTATTGGAGGTTGCGAGGAGGAACTGTTGATCAAGCATCGCCGTGAAAGATCGGGTCGTCTACACGCACGAATTAGCGTCTCGCTAGTCCGTGCCACATCAAGTGGTATTCAGAGCAAAGGTTAGTCACTGCGATTCAGTTTGCAATATTGTTTGCAGAGGAGAATATCAACATGTTGAGCAAGAACGTATTGATGGAGGAGGAAGGCATCGGTGAGGTCGTTCTTTTTCACACTCGTTGTGTCGTGAAGGAGCGGTGTGTCAATTTGACTATTGATGAAGGTTCTGCGGTCAACATGGTGAGCATCGAGGTGGTGGAAAAATTGGGGCTGAATATGGCGCCTCTTGAAAGGCCGTACACGCTGAAGTGGTTCAAAGGTGAAATCAAAATTACGCAGTGCATTTTGCTAATTTTTGATTTGGGAAAATACTGTTGTGCGGAATTTTTTTATGTTTGTCCTGTGTCCATGGTGTCATGTCATCTACTACTTGGGGACCCATGGTGCAAACGTGTTGGGGCTGTTCGAGATTGCAAGAAAAATAGTTACTCTGTATCATGGAAGGGCCAACAAATCTGTTTTGTTCTCATGCCAACGGATGTGTTCCGGGAAGATTGGAAAAATCGTTTGCTAAAAAGAGAAGAACAACCGGAAGAAGGAAAGGAAGAAATTGATGCACCGACAGAGGGGATGAATCTTTTGGTAGAAAAGTTGATAGGGGATGGTGCAAAAGGGCAGCGGTGGAGTGTTTTTAAGACATGATGCAAGATCAAGGACCGTGCATGCAAGATGATAATTGATGGTGGCAGTTTTACCAATGCCATTAGCAAAGATTTTGTGAAAGAATTGGGTTTGTCTATGTGGCGGCACCCTCAACCGCACCACATTGAGTGGCTATACAACTCCGAAAAATTAAAGATCACACATAAGGTACGTATGAAGTTTGCAGTTGGAGATTATATTGATACAGTGGACTGTGATGTTGTGCCGATGGATGCGTGTCAATTGCTATTGGAAAGACCATGGCAGTTTGATCATGATGCAGTCCATGCTGGAAAATCCAACACATACACATTCATGCATGACGGAAGGAAGCATGTGCTAAAACCAATGGCAGATAGTGCAATGACAATAGAGATGCAAGTTCCGGAGATGAAGGTTATGCAAAAATTAGACTCGAAACCGAGTACGGTATTATTTGAAGAGAGGGAGGGTGATACGGGCATGGCGATTGTTGATGCTACTAAAGTTGAGTCAATGAAAAAATCAAGTAATGAAGAAATTACAAAAATTAATATATTCTAGGCGGTAAGATTTCACCGAGGAACCGACGGAAAGATGCGGGTCTTATGTGGTCCGGAAATAAGTCATACAAATAAATTAGTATGGCGTCCTAAGAAATCTAGCAAAAGATGTCTTAGGGCGTGTTTGATAGCCCGCATGAGGTCCAACCAGGCCCGCGCGGGAAGGATTCGGCCTGTTTGGTAGCCCGCATACACTATTGGGCCTGCATCGCACGCTTCTTAAAGCACCTCAGGGTCTGGCTCATTGGAAACGCACGAATCAGTGATAACCCACAAGTATAGGGGATCACAACAGTTTTCGATGATAGAGTATTCAATCCAAATTTATTGATTCGACACAAGGGGAGCCAAAGAATATTCTCAAGTATTAGCAGTTGAGTTGTCAATTCAACCACACCTGGATAACTTAGTATCTGCAGCAAAGTATTTAGTAGCAAAGTAGTATGATAGTAATGGTAACAGTAGCAAAAGTAACGACAACAATTTTGTAGTGATTGTAACAGTAGCAACGGAAAAGTAAATAAGCAAAGCACAATATGTGAAAAGCTCGTAGGCATTGGATCATTGATGGATAATTATGTCGGATGCGGTTCATCATGTAACAACTATAACATAGGGTGACACAGAACTAGCTCCAGTTCATCAATGTAATGTAGACATGTATTGATGAACTAGATCTAGTTCATCAATGTAATGTGCTATTGTATTAATAGGGTCGAGCCAAACTATGGGCTCTATTTGCGAGCAGCCCCTAACATCTTTTATGGGGAAATCCCAACTGGGCTGTTTGTCCTGGTTGGAGGGACCGCTTAGTGTTCGGCTGCTAGAGCCGCCATGTATTCTTCCGCGCGTAAGGAACGCTCTATATTTCCGCTAACTGTGATGACGCCGCGTGGACCGGGCATCTTAAGATTGAGGTAGGTGTAATGGGGTACTGCATTAAAACGGGCGAAGGTCGTTCTTCCGAGTAGTGCGTGATAGCCGCTACGGAATGGAGCGATATCAAAGGTTAATTCCTCGCTTTTGAAGTTGTCGGGAGAACCGAATACAACCTCTAGTACTAGAGGGCCCGTACAGTGGGCCTCGACGCCTGGTATTACTCCTTTAAAGGTAGTGTTGCTTCCGCTGATTCTTGAGGGGTTTATCCCCATTTTGCGGACAGTATCCTGATATATCAGGTTTAGACTACTGCCGCCGTCCATGAGGACTCGTGTGAGATGGTATCCGCCAATTATTGGGTCGAGCACCAAGACAACCGATCCTCCATGCCGGATACTAGTCGGATGGTCCCTGCGATCGAAGATGATCGGGCAGGCCGACCAGGGATTGAATTTGGGGCGACGGGCTCAACAGTGTATACGTCTCGAAGTGCGTGTTTGCGCGTTCTCTTTGGAATGTGAGTTACGTAAATCATATTCACTGTTTTGACTTCTGGTGGGAATTTTGTCTGTCCTTACTGTTCGGCTGATGAGGCTCATCCTCATCTTCACTTGGCGTCTCCCTCCCCTTTTGTTCGGCATTCAGCTTGCCGACCTGTTTGAAAACCCAACACTCTCTGTGGGTGTGGTTTGCAGGTTTTTTGGGGTGCCGTGAATCTGACATAATTTGTCTAGAATCCTGTTTAGGCTGGACGGTCCATCTCTGTTGCCTTTAAATGGCTTCTTCCATTGACCGGGTCGAGAGCCCCTGAATCCGGCATTGACCGTCGTGTTCTCTGGGCTATCATTATTGTTTCGACGCTTGTTTTTGTTGCGTCCCGGCGTCCCGTTGCCATCCCTGACTTCGGATGTGCTTGGGTCGCTGGTGCCGCTACGGGCCAGCCAGCTGTCCTCGCCCGCACAAAAGCGGGTCATAAGCCTTGTTAAGGCTGCCGTTGTCCTCGGCTTTTCTTGGCCGAGGTGTCTGGCAAGCCATTCGTAACGGATACTGTGTTTGAAGGCCGCTAAGGCTTCGGCGTCCGGGCAATCGACTATTTGATTCTTCTTAGTAAGAAATCTGTTCCAGAGCTTTCGGGCTGACTCTCCGGGCTGTTGAATTATGTGACTTAGGACGTATACGTCCGGAGGTCGGACATAGGTCCCTTGAAAATTGGCCCTGAAAGCGTCCTCAAGTTCTTCCCAACTTCCGATTGAGTTTTCGGGAAGGCTTTTCAACCAGTGCCGAGTTGGTCCCTTTAATTTGAGGGGTAGATATTTAATGGCATGGAGATCATCTCCGCGAGCCATGTGGATATGAAGGATAAAGTCCTCGATCCAGACCCCAGGGTCTGTGGTTCTGTCGTATGCCTCTATATTCACGGGTTTAAATACTTCCGGAAATTCATGATCCAGCACCTCATCGGTGAACCACAGGGGTGTGCGGCACCCCTGTATTTGGTCGTGTCGTGGCATGCTGTCGACGGTTGTTGTGTTCCGTTCTGATTCCTAGCTTGTGTTCGATCAATGTGATCATTCCGGTAGCTCTGATCCTGTGTCGGAGCACGCTTCCTAGATCCGTAGATGGATCTGGCCATACCGGACTTTCTGATCAGGAGCTCACGTAAATCGTGTGCTGACTTGTGTGCGGCATCATTAGCCGTCTTGTCACGGCCATGGGGCAGTCGGTCCGGCTGATCGGTCGTTTTCGTCTGAATGGACTCTATGGCCTCCTCGTCGAATTCGGGCAGCAGCTTGCGCTTTGGATAGCTCTTTGTGCGGCGATCGTCGCCGTATTTTTCTTCTGTGCCGAGCACTTTGTTCCACCTATGGTTGAGCGTATCATGCGCGGCCTTAAGCCTTTGCTTCTGTTCTTTAGGCTCCTCGCGGTGGCGATAAGCCTTCTGTGGAGGTTCTCTTGTTCCAAGAGTTTTTCTGGGATGATGAGTGCATCATCGTCCGGGCTGTTCTCCTCACCGGAGACAGGTTGTTGAATTTTACCCTCGGGATCAGCGTTATCTGACGTCGACTCCGGACTGTTTTCACCGTCCCCTGGCTCACCCTGCTCCATCGCTGGGTCCATGGGGTCGTCGTTTCCTTTGGAATCAGCCGGGGTATTATTATTTCTTACGTTGTTGTCGCTGTTTTTGCTGTGGCGGGATTTAGAGCGGCGTCTACGGCGCTGCTTTGGTGGCTTGTCGAGGGAGTATTCTTCGTTGCATCGTCACCGTCGCCTTCTTTTGGTGTGTCCACCATGTATACATCGTATGATGAGGTGGTAGTCCAGCGCCCAGTGGGCGGTGGTTCCTGTTCTTCTCATGCGTCATCGTAGATACCGTCGACGTCTTCGGAGTCGAAATCGAGCGTGTCGGTTAAGTCATCGACAGTGGTTATGAAGTGGGTGGTGGGTGGGGAACGAATTTCTTTGTTGTCCGCTTCCCACTCGAGCCGAACATAGTTCGGTCAGGAATCTCCTGACAAGGAAAGAGACCTTAACGAGTTTAACACATCTCCTAAGGGAGAGTGCTGAAAAATATCCGCGGCGGTGAACTCCATCACGGGTGCCCAATCCGATTCCATAGGCACGGACGCACGCGGTTCGGACCCTGTAGCCGGAGACGAGTCCGAGGGTCCGATGACACCACCCTCACTGGAGGTGGGATCAGTGTTCGGCTCCAACACCGATGAGTGTGCGGCCTCCGTGACGGGGCCCATCCACCCGCCCTCGGAAGGCACGATCTGCTCCGGATTGATTCCTGGCGCCGCTGCAGGCGCGATCTTCCGAATACTATCCGGCGGCAGATTAAAGTCATGCCCATCGTGACCGTTCGGTGCACCCGGCATGGGCTCGAATCTGTCGAAGATCAAGTCTCCGCGGATGTCGGCAGTATAGTTTAAGCTTCCAAACCTGACCTGATGGCCAGGGGTGTAGCTATCGATCTGCTCCAGACGGCCAAGCGAGTTGGCCCGCAGTACGAAGCCGCCGAGTACGAAGGTCTGTCCGGGAAGGAAAACCTCCCCCTGGACTGCGGCGTTGAAGATGATTGAAGGAGCCATCAAACCTTATCACGACGACACAGTGGAACTCTCAATGAAAGCACCAATGTCTGTGTCAAAACCGGCGAATCTCGGGTAGGGGGTCCCGAACTGTGCGTCTAAGGCCAATGGTAACAGGAGGCAGGGGACACAATGTTTTACCCAGGTTCGGGCCCTCTCGATGGAGGTAGTACCGTACTTCCTGCTTGATTGATCTTGATGATATTAGTATTACAAGAGTTGATCTACCACGAGATCATAGAGACTAAACCCTAGAAGCTAGCCTATGATTATGATTGTTGTTGTCCTACATGTTGGGGAACGTAGCAGAAATTCAAAATTTTCTACGCATCACCAAGATCAATCTATGGAGATTCTAGCAACAAGAGAAGGCGAGTGCATCTACATACCCTTGTAGATCGCTAAGCGGAAGCGTTCAAGAGAACGGGGTTGAAGGAGTCGTACTCGTCGTGATCCAAATCACCGGAGATCCTAGTGCGAGCAGACGGCACCTCCGCGTTCAACACACGTACAGCCGGTGGCGTCTCCCACGCCTTGATCCAACAAGGAGAGAGGGAGAGGTTGAGGAAGACTCCATCCAGCAGCAGCACAACGGCGTGGTGGTGATGGAGGAGCGTAGCAATCCCGCAGGGCTTCGCCAAGCACCAAGGGAGAGGAGGAGGAGGGAGAGAGGCAAGGCTGCACCAAGAGGAGAAGTTCTCATGTGTTGATAGCAGCCCCAAACCTCAAGTATATATAGGGGAGGGGAGGGTTGCGCCCCCATCTAGGGTTCCCCCAAGGGGTGCGGCCAGCCCTAGATGGGACTTGGGGAGGCGGCCAAGGGGGAGAGAGAGGCGCCTCACTAGATGGGCCTTAGGCCCATCTGAGGCTAGGGTTTCCCCTCTCCCCTCCTAGCTGCGCCTTGGGCAAAGGTGGGAGGCGCACCAGCCCACTCTGGGGCTGGTCCCTTTCCACTCTAGGCCCATACAAGCCTCCGGGGTTGGTGGCCCCACTTGGTGGACCCCCGGGACCCTCCCGGTGGTCCCGGTACGTTACCGATATCACCCGAAACTTTTCCGGTGACCAAAACAGGACTTCCCATATATAAATCTTTACCTCCGGACCATTCCGGAACTCCTCGTGACGTCCGGGATCTCATCCGGGACTCCGAACAACATTCGGTAACCACATACAAGCTTCCTTTATAACCCTAGCGTCATCGAACCTTAAGTGTGTAGACCCTACGGGTTCGGGAGACATGTAGACATGACCGAGACGTTCTCCGATCAATAACCAACAGCGGGATCTGGATACCCATGTTGGCTCCCACATGTTCCACGATGATCTCATCGGATGAACCACGATGTCAAGGACTCAGTCGATCCCGTATACAATTCCCTTTGTCTAGCGGTATTATACTTGCACGAGATTCGATCGTCGGTATACCGATACCTTGTTCAATCTCGTTACGGCAAGTCTCTTTACTCGTTCCGTAACACATCATCCGTGATCAACCCCTTGGTCACATTGTGCACGATATGATGATGTCCTACCGAGTGGGCCCAGAGATACCTCTCCGTTTACGGAGTGACAAATCCGATCTCGATCCGTGTCAACCCAAAAGACACTTTCGGAGATACCGTAATGCACCTTTATAGTCACCCGATTCACGTTGTGACGTTTGATACACCAAAGCACTCCTACGGTATCCGGAGTTACACGATCTCATGGTCTAAGGAAGAGATACTTGACATTGGAAAAGCTCTAGCAAGCGAACTACGATCTTTGTGCTATGCTTAGGATTGGGTCTTGTCCATCACATCATTCTCCTAATGATGTGATCCCGTTATCAACGACATCCAATGTCCATAGCGAGAAACCATGACTATCTGTTGATCAACGAGCTAGTCAACTAGAGGCTCACTAGCGACGTATTGTGGTCTATGTATTCACACGTGTATTACGATTTCCGGATAATACAGTTATAGCATGAATAAAGACAATTATCATGAACAAGGAAATATAATAATACTTTTATTATTGCCTCTAGGGCATATTTCCAACAGTCTCCCACTTGCACTAGAGTCAATAATCTAGCTCACATCGCCATGTGATTAACACTCACTGTGTCACATCGCCATGTGACCAACATCATCAAATGAGTTACGGGGTTTGATCATGTTTTGCTTGTGAGAGAGGTTTTAGTCAACAGTGCGCAACATTCAGATCCGTATGTGCTTTGCAAATTTTAGGTCATATTAAACGCTGCTTCCACGCTCCACTTGGAGCTATTGCAAATGGTTGCTCCACTATCGTATCCGGTTTGCTACTCGAGTCACTCGGATAGGTGTTAAAGCTTGCATCGGCGTAACCCTTTACGCCGAACTCTTTATCACCTCCATAATCGAGAAACATGTCCTTATTTACTCCAAGGACAATTTTGACCGCTGTCCAATGATCCATTCTGGATCATTCTTGTACCCCTTGAGTGACTCATGGCAAGGCACACTTCCGGTGCGGTACACAACATAGCATACTATAGAGCCTAAATGCGAAACATAGGGGCGACCTTCGTCCTTTTTTTTTCTCTATTCTGCCGTGGTCGAGCTTTTAAGTCTTAACTTCATACCTTACATCTCGAGGCAAGAACTCCTTCTTTGGTGATCCATCTTGAACACTTTCAAGATCATGTCGAAATACGTGCTCATTTGAAAGTACTATTAAGCATTTTGATCTATCTTATAGATCTTGATGCTTATTATTCAAGTAGCCTAATCTAGGTTTTCCATTGAAAAACACTTTTCAAATAACCCTATATGCTTTCCAGAAATTCTACATCATTTCTGATCAACACTATGTCAATAACATATACTCATCAGAAATTCTATAGTGCTCCCACTCACTTCTTTGGAAATACAAGTTTCTCATAAACTTTTGTATAAACCCAAAATCTTTGATCATGTTATCAAAGTGCATATTCCAACTCCGAGATGCTTACTCCAGTCCTTAGAAGGACCGCTAGAGCTAGCACACCTTTTAGCATCCTTAGGATCGACAAAACTTTTCTAATTGTATCACATACAACCTTTCCTTACGTAAACTGGTAAGGAAACTCGTTTTGTCATCCATCTGCCAGATTTCATAAATGCAGCTAATGCTAACATGATTCCGACGGACTTAAGCATCGCTACGGATGAGAAAATCTCATCGTAGTCAACTCCTTGAACTTGTGAAAAACTCTTCGCCACAAGTCGAGCTTCATAGAGCGGTGACATTACCGCCCACGTCCGTCTTCTTAAAAAATCCATTTATCTCAATGGCTTGCCGATCATCGGGCAAGTCCACCAAAGTCCATGCTTTGTTACGATACATGGATCCTATCTCGGATTTCATGGCTTCTAACCATTTGTGAATTTGGGCCCACCATTGCTTCTCCATAGCTCGTAGGTTCATTGTTGTCTAGCAACATGACCCTCAGAGACAGGATTCTTGTACCACTCTAAAGTAGTATGCATCCTTGTCACCCCACGAGTGCAGTAGTGACTTGATCCAAGTTTCATGATCACTATCATAAGCTTCTACTTCAATTGGTGTAGGTGCCACAGAACAACTTCACGTGCCTGCTACACACTAGTTGTAGTGATGGTTCAATAACCATATCAAGTCTCCACCATCCTCCCACTCAACTTTTCGAGACAAACTTTTCCTCGAGAAAGGACCCGATTCAAGAAACAATCCCTATTGCTTTCGGATCTGAATTAGGAGGTATACCCAACTGTTTTGGGTGTCCTATGAAGATGCATTTTATCCGCTTTGGGTTCGAGCTTATCAACCTAAAACTTTTTCACATAAGCGTCGCAGCCCCAAACCTTTAAGAAATGACGGCTTAGGTTTCTCTAAACCATAGTTCATACGGTGTCATCTCAACGGAATTACGTGGTGCCCTATTTAAAGTGAATGTGGTTGTCTCTAATGCCTAACCCATAAACGATAGTGGTAATTCGATAAGAGACATCATAGTACGCACCATATCCAATAGGGTGCAACTATGATGTTCGGACACACCATCAAACTATGGTGTTCCAGGCGGTATTAATTGTGAAACAATTTCCACAATGTCTTAATTGCGTGCCAAAGCTCGTAACTCAGATACTCATCTCTATGATCATATCATAGACATTTCATCCTCTTGTCACGATGATCTTCAACTTCACTCTGAAATTACTTGAACCATTCAATAATTCAGACTTGTGTTTCATCAAGTAAATATACTCTACATCTACTCGAATCATCTGTGAAGTAAGAACATAACGATATTCACTGCATGCCTCAGCACTCATTGGACTGCACACATCAAAATGTGTTACTTCCAACAAGTTGCTATCTTGTTCCATCTTCTTTGAAACCGAGGCTTTTAGGTCATCTTGCCCATGTGGTATGATTTGCATATCTCAAGTGATTCAAAATCAAGTGAGTCCAAACGATCCATCTGCATGGAGTTTCTTCATGCGTATACACCAATAGACATGGTTCGCATGTCTCAAACTTTTCAAAAATGAGTGAGTCCAAAGATCCATCAATATGGAGCTTCTTCATGTGTTTTATACCAATATGACTTACATGGCAGTGCCACAAGTAAGTGGTACTATCATTATTATCTTATATCTTTTGGCATGAAAATGTGTATCACTACGATCGAGATTCAATAAACCATTCATTTCAGGTGCAAGACCATTGAAGGTATTATTTAAATAAACAGAGTAACCATTATTCTCCTTAAATGAATAACCGTATTGCGATAGACATAATCCAATCATGTCTATGCTCAGCGCAAACACCAAATCTCGATGGTAGAGGGCGTGCGATGCTTGATCACATCAACCTTGGAAACACTTCCAACACATATCGTCGACTCACCTTTAGCTAGTCTCCGTTTATTCCGTAGCTTTTATTTGAGTTACTAACACTTAGCAACCGAACCGGTATCTAATACCCTGGTGCTACTAGGAGTACTAGTAAAGTACACATTAACATAATTAATATCAATATACTTCTATCGACCTTGCCAGCCTTCTCATCTACCAAGTATCTAGGGTGGTTCCGCTTGATGCCGTTCCTCTTATTACGAAGCACTTAGTCTCGGGTTTGGGTTCAACCTTGGGTTTCTTCACTAGAGCAGCAGCTGATTTGCCGTTTCATGAAGTATCCTTCTTGCCCTTGCCCTTCTTGAAACTAGTGGTTTCACCAACCATCAACAATTGATGCTCCTTCTTGATTTCTACTTTCGCGGTGTCAAACATCGCGAATACCTCAAGGATCATCATATCTATCCACGATATGTTATAGTTCATCACGAAGCTCTAGCAGCTTGGTGGCAATGACTTTGGAGAAACATCACTATCTCATCCGGAAGATTAACTCCCACTCGATTCAAGTGATTGTGGTACTCAGACAATCTGAGCACAAGCTCAACGATTGAGCTTTCCTCCCTTAGTTTGTTGGCTAAGAAAATCGTCGGAGGTCTCATACCTCTTGACGTGGGCACGAGCCTGAAATCCCAATTTCAGCCCTCGAAAACATCTCATATGTCCGCGACGTTTCAAAAAACGTCTTTGGTGCCTCAACTCTAAACCGTTTTACTGAACTATCACGTAGTTATCAAAACGTGTATGTCCGATGTTCGCAACATCCACAGACGACGTTTGGGGTTCAGCACACTGAGCGGTGCATTAAGGACATAAGCTTTCTCTTGTCCGCATAATCGCTACTGTCAACTTTCAACTATATTTTCTCTAGGAACATATCTAAACAGTGGAACTAAAGCGCGAGCTTACGACATAATTTGCAAAGATATTTTGACTATGTTCAGGATAATTAAGTTCACCTTATGAACTCCCACTCAGATAGACATCCCTCTAGTCATCTAAGTGATTACATGATCCAAGTCAACTAGGCCGTGTCCGATCATCACGTGAGACGGACTAGTCATCATCGGTGAACATCTTCATGTTGATCGTATCTACTATCGACTCATGCTCGACCTTTCGGTCTCCGTGTTCGAGGCCATGTCCGCACATGCTAGGCTCGTCAAGTTAACCCCAAGTGTTTTTTTGTGTAAATCTGTCTTACACCGTTGTATGTGAGCGTAGAATCCATCACACCGATCATCACGTGGTGCTTAGAAGCGACGAACTGTAGCAGCGGTGCGGTCGAGGAGAACACTTCTTGAAATTTTGTAAGGGATCATCTTATTTACTACCGTCGTCCTAAGTAAACAAGATGCATAAACATGATAAACATCACATGCAATCAAATAGTGACATGATATGGCCAATATCATTTTGCTCCTTTTGATCTCCATCTTCGGGGCTCCATGATCATCATCGTCACCGGCATGACACCATGATCTCCATCATCGTGTCTTCATGAAGTTGTCTCGCCAACTATTACTTCTACTACTATGGCTACCGGTTAGCAATAAAGTAAAGTAATTACATGGCGTTGTTCAATGACACGCAGGTCATACAATAAATAAAGACAACTCCTATGGCTCCTGCTGATTGTCATACTCATCGACATGCAAGTCGTGATTCCTATTACAAGAACATGATCAATCTCATACATCACATATCATTCATCACATTCTTCTTGGCCATATCACATCACATAGCATACCTGCAAAAACAAGTTAGGCGTCCTCTAATTGTTGTTGCATGTTTTACGATGGCTGCTATGGGTTTCTAGCAAACGTTTCTTACCTCATAAAACCACAGCGTGATATGCCAATTGCTATTTACCCTTCATAAGGACCCTTTTCATCGAATCCGTTCCGACTAAAGTGGGAGGCGGCATCCGCTAGCCACCTTATGCACCAAGTGCATGTCAATCGGTGGAACTTGTCTCACGTGGAAATGCGTGTAAGGTCGGTCCGGGCGCTTCATCCCACAATACCGTCGAAACAAGATTGGACTAGTAACGGTAAGCATATTGAACTAAATCAACGCCCACAACTACTTTGTGTTCTACTCGTGCAAAGAAACTACGCAATAGACCTAGCTCATGATGCCACTATTGGGGAACGTAGCAGAAATTCAAAATTTTCTACGCATCACCAAGATCAATCTATGGAGATTCTAGCAACAAGAGAAGGCGAGTGCATCTACATACCCTTGTAGATCGCTAAGCTGAAGTGTTCAAGAGAACGGGGTTGAAGGAGTCGTACTCGTCGTGATCCAAATCACCGGAGATCCTAGTGCCGAACGGACGTCACCTTCGCGTTCAACACACGTACAGCCCAGTGACGTATCCCACGCCTTGATCCGGCAAGGAGAGAGGAAGAGGTTGAGGAAGACTCCATCCAGCAGCAGCACAACGGCGTGGTGGTGATGGAGGAGCGTGGCAATCCCTTGAGGCTTCGCCAAGCACCAAGGGAGAGGAGGAGGAGGAGAGAGGCAAGGCTGCACCAAGAGGAGAAGTTCTCATGTGTTGATAGCAGCCCCAAACCTCAAGTATATATAGGGGAGGGGAGGGATGCGCCCCCATCTAGGGTTCCCCCCCCCAAGGGGTGCGGCCAGCCCTAGATGGGACTTGGGGAGGCGGCCAAAGGGGGGAAGAGAGGGGGCGCCTCACTAGATGGGCCTTAGGCCCATCTGAGGCTAGGGTTTCCCCTCTCCCCTCCTAGCTGCGCCTTGGGCAAAGGTGGGAGGCGCACCAGCCCACTCTAGGGCTGGTCCCTTTCCACTCTAGGCCCATACAAGCCTCCGGGGTTGGTGGCCCCACTTGGTGGACCCCCGGGACCCTCCCGGTGGTCCCGGTACGTTACCGATATCACCCGAAACTTTTCCGGTGACCAAAACAGAACTTCCCATATATAAATATTTACCTTCGGACCATTCCGGAACTCCTCGTGACGTCCGGGATCTCATCCGGGACTCCGAACAACATTCGGTAACCACATACAAGCTTCCTTTATAACCCTAGCGTCATCGAACCTTAAGTGTGTAGACCCTACGGGTTCGGGAGACATGTAGACATGACCGAGACGTTCTCCGATCAATAACCTGAAGGAAATATGCCCTAGAGGCAATAATAAAGTTATTATTTATTTCCTTATATCATGATAAATGTTTATTATTCATGCTAGAATTGTATTAACCGGAAACATAATACATGTGTGAATATATAGACAAACAGAGTGTCACTAGTATGCCTCTACTTGACTAGCTTGTTAATCAAAGATGGTTATGTTTCCTAACCATGAACAAGGAGTTGTTATTTGATTAACAAGGTCACATCATTAGTTGAATGATCGATTGACATGACCCATTCCATTAGCTTAGCACACGATCGTTTAGTATGTTGCTCTTGCTTTTATCCATGACTTATACATGTTCCTATAACTATGAGATTATGCAACTCCGTTTACGGAGGAACACTTTGGGTACTACCAAGCGTCACAACATAAGCTGGGTGATTATAAAGGAGTACTACAGGTGTCTCGAAAGGCGGATGTTGGGTTGGCGTATTTGAGATTAGGATTTGTCACTCCGAATGTCGGAGAGGTATCTCTGGGCCCTCTCGGTAATGCACATCACTTAAGCCTTGCAAGCATTGCAACTAATGAGTTAGTTGCGAGATGATGTATTACGGAGCGAGTAAAGAGACTTGCGATAGCGAGATTGAACTAGGTATTGGATACCGACGATCGAATCTCGGGCAAGTAACATACCGATGACAAAGGAACAACGTATATTGTTATGCGATCGACCGACAAAGATCTTCGTAGAATATGTAGGAACCAATATGGGCATCAGGTCCGCTATTGGTTATTGACGAGAATAGTTCTAGGTCATGTCTACATTGTTCTCGAACCGTAGGGTCCCATGCGGCAAGGTTTCGATGGCGGTTATTATGAGTTTATGTATTTTGATGTACCGAAGAAGTTGAGTCCGGATGTGATCACGGACATGACGAGGAGTCTCGAAATGGTCGAGACATAAAGATTGATATATTGGAAGCCTATGTTTGGAGTTGAATGGTTCGGGAAAGCGGAATTTACCGAATCTGGGAGGTTACGGAACCCCGGGGTAAATGGGCCTCGGTGGGCCTCGAGGGAGAAGAGGAGGGCGGCCAGGAGGTGGGCGCGCCTCTCCCCCAGTCCGAATAGGACAAGGAGAGGCGCCCTCTCCTCTTCCTCCCCCAATCCTATTCCAACTAGGAAGGGGAGTCCTACTCGGTGGGAGTAGGACTCCTCAGCCGCCCTCTCTAGGCGGCCGGCCTCCCCTCCCTCCTTTATATCACGAGGCAGGGGGCACCCTAGAACACACAAGTTTGATCTACGGATCGTTCCTTAGCCGTGTGCGGTGCCCCCTCCACCATATTCCACCTCGGTCATACCGTCATGAAGCTTAAGCGAAGCCTCGCTGAGTGAAACATCAAGATCGTCACTACACCGTCGTCTTGTGGAACTCTCCTCGACACTCGGCTGGATCGAGATCGAGGGGCGTCATCGAGCTGTCGTGTGTCAAGAACTTCGGGGCGCCGAATGCTTGGCGCCGGGATCGGTCGGATCGCGAGGAGAGCGTCGACTACTTCCTCTACGTTGTGATCGCTTCGCCGGGTCTCGAGTGCGTAGACAACACTCTCCCTCTCGTTGCTATGCATCACCATGATCTTGCGTGTGCGTAGGAAAATTTTGAAATTACTCGTTCCCCAGCGGTGGCATCGAGCCTAGGTTTTTATGGTTTGATGTTTTGCACGAGTAGAACACAAGTGAGTTGTGGGCGATACAAGTCATACTACCTACCAGCATGTCATACTTTGGTTCAGCGGTATTGTGAGATGAAGCGGCCCGGACCGACATTACGCGTACGCTTACGCGAGACTGGTTTCACCGCTGCGAGCACTCATTGCTTAAAGGTGGTGGTGGGTGCTGTCTCTCTCACTTTAGTTGAACCGAGTGTGGCTCGCCGGTCCTTGAGAAGGTTAAAGCGGAGTCTATTTGTGAAATATCGTTGTGGTTTTGATCGTGGGTGAGATTGGTTCTTGCTTAAGCCCGTAGCAGCCACGTAAAATTTGCAACAACAAAGTAGAGGGCGTCTAACTTGTTTTTGCAGGGCATGTTGTGATGTGATATGGTCAAGGCGTGATGCTATATTTTATTGTATGAGATGATCATGTTTTGTAACGAAGTTATCGACAATGGCGAGGAGCCATATGGTTGTCGCTTTATTGTATGAAATGCAATGCATACTGTAATGCTTTACTTTATCACTAAGCGGTAGCGATAGTCGTAGAAGCATAAGATTGGCGAGGCGACAACGATGCTACGATGGAGATCAAGGTGTCGCGCCGGTGGCGATGGTGATCATGGCGGTGCCGGAGATGGAATCACAAGCACAAGATGATGATGGCCATATCATATCACTTATATTGATTTGCATGTGATGTTTATCTTTTATGCATCTTATCTTGCTTTGATTGGCGGTAGCATTATAAGATGATCTCTCACTAAATTATCAAGAAGTGTTCTCCCGAGTATGCACCGTTGCCAAAGTTAAATCGTGCCCGGACACCGCGTGATGATCGGGTGTGATAAGCTCTCGTCCATCTACAGCGGGTGCAAGCCAGTTTTGCACACGAGAATACTCGGGTTATACTTGCGAGCCTAGCATATGCGAGATATGGCCTCGGAACACGGAGACCGAAAGGTCGGCGTGAATCATATAGTAGATATGATCAACATAAGATGTTCACCATTGAAAACTACTCCATCTCACGTGATGATCGGTTATGGTTTAGTTGATTTGGATCACGTGATCACTTAGATGACTAGAGATGTCTATCTAAGTGGGAGTTCTTAAGTAATATGATTAATTGAACTTAAATTTATCATGAACTTAGTCTGGTAGTATTTTGCAAATTATGTTGTAAGATCAATAGCTTGCGTTATTGCTTTCATATGTTTATTTTGATATGTTCCTAGAAAATTGTGTTGAAAAATGTTAGTAGCAATGATGCGGATTTGATCCGTGATCGAGGTTTATCCTCATTCTTTGCCTGAAGAATTATGTCCTTAATGCACGCTAGGTAGCGGACCTATTGCAGGAAGCGGATCTGAGGCGCTATGAGCGTTTGGCTAGCTCAATATGATGACTACTTGATAGTTTTGTGCACCATGCTTTATGGCTTAGAATCGGGACTTCAAAGATGTTTTGAACATCATGGACCATATGAGATGTTCGAGGAATTGAAGTTAATATTTCAAGCAAATACCGAGTTGAGAGATATGAAGTCTCCAACAAGTTCTATAGCTAAAAGATGGAGGAGAATCGCTCAACTAGTGAGCATGTGCTCAGATTATGCAGGTACTTCAATCGCTTGAATCAAGTGGGAGTTAATCTTCGGATAAGATAGTGATTGACGAATTCTCTAGTCACCATCACCAAGTTAGTAGAACTTCGTGATGAACTATAGTATGCAAGGGATGGCGAAAATGATTCCGGGCTCTTCGTGATGTTGAAATCGGCGAAGGTAGAAATCAAGAAAGAGCATCAAGTGTTGATGGTTGACAAGATCACTAGTTTCAAGAAAGGGCAAAGGGAAAGAAAGGGAACTTCAAGTAGATTGACAAGCAAGTTGTCACTCCCACGAAGAAGCCCAAAGCTGAACCAAAGCACAGGCCGAGTGCTTACCTTGCAAAGGAAATGGTCCTTTGGCGGAACTGCCCTAAATATTTGGTGGATAAGAAGGATGGCAAAGTGAAAAAGGGTATATTTGATATCTGGTGTTTGATGTGTGCTTTACTAGTGTTTATAGCAACCCCTCGGTATTTGGTACTGGTTCGGTTGCTAAGAGTAGTAACTTCGAAGCAGGAGTTGCGAGAATAAGCGAAACTAGTTAAGGGTGAAGTGACGATGTGTGTTGAAAGTAGTTTCAAGATTGATATGATCATCATCGCACTCCTATACTTTCGGGATTAGTGTTGAACCTAAATAAATGTTATTTGGTGTTTCGTTGAGCATGAATATGATTTGATCGTATTTATTGCAATCGGTTATTCATTTAAGTAAGAGAATAAACTGTTATTACATTTACATGAATAAAACCTTATATGGTTACACCCAATGAAAATGGTTCATTGGATCTCGATCGTAGTGATACACATATTCATAATATTGAAACCAAAAGATGCAAAGTTAATAATGATAGTGCAACTTATTTGTGTACTTGCCGTTTAGGTCATATTGGTGTAAAGCGCATGAAGAAACTCCATCTTGATGGGATTTTGGAATCACTTGATTATGAATCACTTGATGCTTGCGAACCGTGTCTTTTGGGCAAGATGACTAAAACTCCGTTCTCGGAACAATGGAACAAACTCTTGACTTATTGGAAATAATACATACCGATGTATGCGATCCAATGAGTGTTGATGCTCGTGGCAAGTATCGTTATTTTCGACCTTCACAAGATGATTTGAGCGAGATATGGGTATATCTACTTGATGAAACATAAGTGCGAAATAGTTGAATGGTTCAAAGAATTTCAGAGTGAAGTGGAAAAATCATCGTAACAAGAAAATAAAGTTTCTGCGATCGATCGCGAGCGAATATTTGAGTTCTGAGTTTGGTCTTCAATTAAAACAATGTGGAATAGTTTCACAGCTCCGCCACGGAACACCACAATGTTATGGTGTGTCCAAACATCGTAACCGCACTTTATTGGATATAGTGCAATCTATGATGTTTCTTCTTGATTTACCAATATCATTTTTGGGATCATGCATTAGAGACAGCTGCATTCACGTTAAATTGGGCACCATCTAAATCCGTTGAGGCGACACTATAAGAACTGTGGTTTAGCAAGAAACCCAAGTTGTCATTTCTTAAAGTTTGGAGTTGCGATGCTTATGTGAAAAGTTTCATTACGATAGCTCGAACCCAAATCGGAGAATCGTCTTCATAGAATACCCAAAGGAAATTGTTGGGTACACCTTCTATCACAGATCCGAAGGCAAGATATTCATTGCTTGAGATGGATCCTTTCTAGAGAAGGAGTTTCTCTCGAAAGAAGTGAGTGGGAGGAAAGTAAAACTTGATGAGGTGGCTGTACTGTTCCTTATTGGAAAGTAGTTCATCACGAAATTGGTTCTGTGACACCTACACCAATTAGTGAGGAAGTTAATGATGATGATCATAAAACTTGAGATCAAGTTACTACCGAACCTCGTAGGTAAAGCAGTGAGATCCGCTTTTGAGTGATGCGGTAACCCTGTTACGGAGGTCGTGTTACTTGACCATGACAAACCTCGAACTATGAGAAGCGATGATGAGCCAGATTCCATAAAATGGTTTGAGGCCATGAAATCGAGATATGATCCATGTATGAGAACAAAGTATGGACTTTGATGGATTTGCCGATGATCGGCAAACCATAGAAAATAAATGGATCTTCAAGAGGAAGGCGGACGTTGATAGTAGTGTTACTATCTACAAAGCTCGACTTGTTGCAAAAGGTTTTCGACAAGTTCAAGGGTTGACTACGATGAGACCTTCTCACCGTAGCGATGCTTAAGTCTGTCGAATCATGTTAGCAATTGCCGCATTTATGATTATGAAATTTGGCAAATGGATGTAAAAACTGCATTCTGAATGGATTTACGGAGGAAGAGTTGTATATGATGCAACGGAAGGTTTTATCGATCCAAAGGAGCTAACAAAGTGTGCAAGCTCGGCGATCCATTTATGGTGGTGCAAGCATCTCGGAGTTGGAATATACGCTTTGATAAGTTGATCAAAGCATATAGTTTATCTGATTTGCGATGAAGCTTGTATTTACTAGAAAGTGAGTGGGAGCACTACAACATTTACGATAAGTATATGTGAATGACATATTGTGGATCGGAAGTAATGTAGAATTATTACGCAAAGCATAAAGGAGTGTTAAAGGAGTTTTTCAAAGAAAGACCTCGGTAAAGCTGCTTACATATTGAGCATCAAGATCTATAGAGATAGTTCAAGATGCTTGATAAGTTTTTTAATGAGTACATACCTTGACAAGATTTTGAAGTAGTTCAAAATGGAGCAGTCAAAGAAAGAGTTCTTGCACGTGTTACAAGGTGTGAAATTGAGTAAGACTCAAAACCCGACCACGGCGGAAGATAGAAAGAGAATGAAAGTCATTCCTATGCATTGGCCATAGGTTCTATAAAGTATGCCATCTTTGTGTACCAGATCTATTGTATACCCTACCTTTGAGTTTGGCAAGGAGTACAATAGTGATCTAGGAGTAGATCCTTTGGACAGTGGTCAAAATTATCCTTAGTGGAATAAGGATATGTTTCTCGATTATGGAAGTGACAAAAGGTTAGGTAAGTAAGGGTTACGTCGATGCAAATTTTGACACCAATCTGGATGACTCTAAGTCTCGATCTAGATACATATTGAAAGTGGGAGCAATTAGCTAGAGTAGCTCCGTGCGAGCATTGTAGACATAGAAAATTGCAAAATACATAGCGGATCTGAATGTGAAAGACCCGTTGACTAAGATTCTCTCACAAGCAAAACATCATCACACCTTAGTACTCTTTGGGTGTTAATCACATAGCGATGTGAACTAGATTACTGAATCTAGTAAACCCTTTGGGTGTTGGTCACATGGCGATGTGAACTATGAGTGTTAATCACATGATGATGTGAACTATCGATGTTAATCACATGGTGATATGATCTAGATTATTGACTCTAGTGCAAGTGGGAGACTGAAGGAAATATGCCTAGAGGCAATAATAAAGTTATTATTTATTTCCTTATATCATGATAAATGTTTATTATTCATGCTAGAATTGTATTAACAGGAAACATAATACATGTGTGAATATATAGACAAGCAGTGTCACTAGTATGCCTCTACTTGACTAGCTTGTTAATCAAAGATGGTTATGTTTCCTAACCATGAACAAGGAGTTGTTATTTGATTAACAAGGTCACATCATTAGTTGAATGATCGATTGACATGACCCATTCCATTAGCTTAGCACACGATCGTTTAGTATGTTGCTCTTGCTTTTATCCATGACTTATACATGTTCCTATAACTATGAGATTATGCAACTCCGTTTACGGAGGAACACTTTGGGTACTACCAAGCGTCTGGCGTGGCGGGTGATTATAAAGGAGTACTACAGGTGTCTCCAAAGGCGAGATGTTGGGTTGGCGTATTTGAGATTAGGATTTGTCACTCCGAATGTCGGAGAGGTATCTCTGGGCCCTCTCGGTAATGCACATCACTTAAGCCTTGCAAGCATTGCAACTAATGAGTTAGTTGCGAGATGATGTATTACGGAGCGAGTAAAGAGACTTGCGGTAGCGAGATTGAACTAGGTATTGGATACCGGCGATCGAATCTCGGGCAAGTAACATACCGATGACAAAGGGAACAAGCGTATATTGTTATGCGGTCGACCGACAAAGATCTTCGTAGAATATGTAGGAACCAATATGGGCATCAGGTCCGCTATTGGTTATTGACCGAGAATAGTTCTAGGTCATGTCTACATTGTTCTCGAACCGTAGGGTCCCACGCAGCAAGGTTTCGATGGCGGTTATTATGAGTTTATGTATTTTGATGTACCGAAAAAGTTGAGTCCGGATGTGATCACGAACATGGCGAGGAGTCTCGAAATGGTCGAGACATAAAGATTGATATATTGGAAGCCTATGTTTGGAGTTGGAATGGTTCGGCGAAAACAGGAATTCTACAGAATGCTGGGAGGTTCGGAACCCCGGGAGTAAATGGGCCTCGGTGGGCCTCGAGGGAGAAGAGGAGGGGCGGCCAGGAGGTGGCGCGCCCTCTCCCCAGTCCGAATAGGACAAGGAGGCGGCGCCCCTCTCCTCTTCCCCTCCCCAATCCTATTCCAACTAGGAAGGGGGAGTCCTACTCGGTGGGAGTAGGACTCCTCAGCAGCGCCCTCTCTAGGCCGGCCGGCCTCCCCCTCCCTCCTTTATATACGGGGCGGGGGCACCCTAGAACACACAAGTTTGATCTACGGATCGTTCCTTAGCCGTGTCGGTGCCCCCTCCACCATATTCCACCTCGGTCATACCGTCGCGAAGCTTAAGCGAAGCCCTGCTGCAGTGAAACATCAAGATCGTCACTACGCCGTCGTCTTGTGGAACTCTCCCTCGACACTCGGCTGGATCGAGATCGAGGGGCGTCATCGAGCTATGCGTGTGTCAAGAACTTCAGGCGCCGAATGCTTGGCGCGGGATCGGTCGGATCGCGAGGAGAGCGTCGACTACTTCCTCTCGTTGTGATCGCTTCGCCGGGTCTCACGAGTGCGTAGACAACACTCTCCCTCTCGTTGCTATGCATCACCATGATCTTGCGTGTGCGTAGGAAAATTTTGAAATTACTCGTTCCCCAACATAACCAACAGCGGGATCCGGATACCCATGTTGGCTCCCACATGTTCCACGATGATCTCATCGGATGAACCCACGATGTCAAGGACTCGGTCGATCCGTATACAATTCCCTTTGTCTAGCGGTATTATACTTGCCGAGATTCGATCGTCGGTATCACGATACCTTGTTCAATCTCGTTACCGGCAAGTCTCTTTACTCGTTCGTAACACATCATCCGTGATCAACCCCTTGGTCACATTGTGCACATTATGATGATGTCCTACCGAGTGGGCCCAGAGATACCTCTCCGTTTACGGAGTGACAAATCCGATCTCGATCCGTGTCAACCCAAAAGACACTTTCGGAGATACCTGTAATGCACCTTTATAGTCACCCGATTCGTTGTGACGTTTGATACACCAAAGCACTCCTACGGTATCAAGGAGTTACGATCTCATGGTCTAAGGAAGAGATACTTGACATTGGAAAAGCTCTAGCAAGCGAACTACGATCTTTGTGCTATGCTTAGGATTGGGTCTTGTCCATCACATCATTCTCCTAATGATGTGATCCCGTTATCAACGACATCCAATGTCCATAGCGAGAAACCATGACTATCTGTTGATCAACGAGCTAGTCGACTAGAGGCTCACTAGGGACGTATTGTGGTCTATGTATTCACACGTGTATTACGATTTCCGGATAATACAGTTATAGCATGAATAAAAGACAATTATCATGAACAAGGAAATATAATAATACTTTTATTATTGCCTCTAGGGCATATTTCCAACACTACGGACTAAACCCTCCGGTTTATATAGACACTGGAGGGGGATAGGGTTACACAGAGTCGGTTATAGAGAAGGAAATCTACATATCCGAATATCCCAAGCTTGCCTTCCACGCAAAGGAGAGTCCCATCCGGACACGGGCTGAAGTCTTCAATCTTGTATCTTCATAGACCAACAGTCCGGCCAAAGTATATAGTCCGGCTGTCCGAGGACCCCTTAATTCAGGACTCCCCCAGACGGCACGGCGGGCGGAGATCGCTCGCATCTGCTCTTCCCTGACGGAGGAGCAGCGGAACCAGCCGAGTATCGCCCGACAATAAAAGCGCTGTAGACGATGTACTTCAGCGCGCCGCCCAAGAGCAGGTCGCCTCCGTCAACGGCGTCATTCCCTGTGGCCGCCTCAACGCCGAAGGACGGCGCGAGTGGTGGGGCATGTTGGGGAACATAGTAATTTCAAAAATTTTCCTACGCACACGCAAGATCATGGTGATGCATAGCAACGAGAGGGGAGAGTGTTGTCTCACGTACCCTCGTAGACCGAAGCGAAGCGATCTGGCGTAGAGGAAGTAGTCGTCGTTCTCCTCGCGATCCGACCGATCCGGCGCCGTTACTCGGCGCCCCGAGTTCTTGACACACGTACAGCTCGATGGCGTCCCTCGTACTCGATCCAGCCGAGTGTCGAGGGAGAGTTCGTCAACCGACGGCGTGGTAGCGATCTTGATGTTTCACCGGCGCGAGGCTTCGCCTAAGCTTGACGGTATGACCGAGGTGGAATATGGTGGAGGGGGCGACACGGCTAAGAGCGATCCAAAGATCAAACTTGTGTGTCTTGGGGTGCCCCCTGCCCCGTATATAAAGGAGGAGGGAGGCCGGCCGGCCTAGATAGGGCGCCGCGGGAGGAGTCCTACTCCCCGGGAGTAGGACTCCCCCTTCCTAGTTGGATTAGGTTTGGGGAGGGGAAGAGAGAGGGCGCCCCCCTCCTTGTCCTATTCGGACTAGGGGAGAGGCGCATGCCACCTCTGGCCGGCCCCTCCTCTTCTCCCTCGAGGCCCACCGAGGCCCATTTACCCCCCGGGGGGTTCCGGTAACCTCCCGGTACTCCGATAAATTCCTGTTTTCGCCCGGAACCATTCCGAACTCCAAACATAGGCTTCCAATATATCAATCTTTATGTCTCGACCATTTCGAGACTCCTCGTCATGTTCGTGATCACATCGGGACTCGAACTTCTTGGTACATCAAGACTCATAAACTCATAATAATCGCCATCGAAACCTTAAGCGTGCGGACCCTACGGTTCGAGAACAATGTAGACATGACCTAGAACTATTCTCGGTCAATAACCAATAGCGGGACCTGGATGCCCATATTGGTTCCTACATATTCTACGAAGATCTTTGTCGGTCAGACCGCATAACAACATCGTTGTTCCCTTTGTCATCGGTATGTTACTTGCCGAGATTCGATCGTCGGTATCCAATACCTAGTTCAATCTCGTTACCGCAAGTCTCTTTACTCGTTCCGTAATACATCATCTCACAACTAACTCATTAGTTGTAGTGCTTGCAAGGCTTGATGATGTGCATTACCGAGAGGGCCTAGAGATACCTCTCCGACAATCGGAGTGACAAAACCTAATCTCGAAATATGCCAACCCTAACATCGCCTTTGGAGACACTGTAGTACTCCTTTATAATCACCCGATTCGTTGTGACGTTTGGTAGCACCAAAGTGTTCCTCCGTAAGCGGAGTTGCATAATCTCATAGTTACAGGAACATGTATAAGTCATGGATAAAAGCGGTAGCAACATACTAAGCGATCGTGTGCTAAGCTAAGGGAATGGGTCATGTCAATCAGATCATTCAACTAATGATGTGACCTTGTTAATCAAATAACAACTCCTTGTTCATGGTTAGGAAACATAACCATCTTTGATTAACAAGCTAGTCAAGTAGAGGCATACTAGTGACACTCTGTTTGTCTATATATTCACACATGTATTATGTTTCCGGTTAATACAATTCTAGCATGAATAATAAACATTTATCATGATATAAGGAAATAAATAATAACTTTATTATTGCCTCTAGGGCATATTTCCTTTAGTCTCCCACTTGCACTAGAGTCAATAATCTAGATCACATCACCATGTGATTAACATCGATAGTTCACATCATCATGTGATTAACACCCATAGTTCACATCGCCATGTGACCAACATCCAAAGGGTTTACTAGATTCAGTAATCTAGTTCACATTGCTATGTGATTAACACCCAAAGAGTACTAAGGTGTGATCATGTTTTGCTTGTGAGAGAATCTTAGTCAGCGGGTCTTTCACATTCAGATCCGTTATGTATTTTGCAATTTTCTATGTCTACAATGCTCGCTGCGGAGCTACTCTAGCTAATTGCTCCCACTTTCAATATGTATCTAGATAGAGACTTAGAGTCATCCAGATCGGTGTCAAAACTTGCATCGGCGTAACCCTTACTGACGAACCCTTTTGTCACCTCCATAATCGAGAAACATATCCTTATTCCACTAAGGATAATTTTGACCATTTGTCCGATGATCTACTCCTAGATCACTATTGTACTTCCTTGCCAAACTCAATGTAGGGTATACAATAGATCTGGTACACAGCATGGCATACTTTATAGAACCTATGGCCAAGGCATAGGAATGACTTTCATTCTCTTTCCATCTTCTCGCCGTGGTCGGGTTTTGAGTCTTACTCAATTTCACACCTTATAACACAGGCAAGAACTCTTTCTTTGACTGTTCTATTTTGAACTACTTCAAAATCTTGTCAAGGTATGTACTCATTGAAAAAACTTATCAAGCATCTTGATCTATCTCTATAGATCTTGATGCTCAATATGTAAGCAGCTTCACCGAGGTCTTTCTTTGAAAAACTTCTTTCAAACACTCCTTTGTGCTTTACAGAATAATTCTATATTATTTCTGATCCACAATATGTCATACACATACTTATCAGAAATGTTGTAGTGCTCCCACTCACTTTCTTGTAAATACAGGCTTCACCATAAGTCTGTACAAAACTATATGCTTTGATCAACTCATCAAAGCATATATTCCAACTCCGAGATGCTTGCACCAGTCCATAGATGGATCGCTGGAGCTTGCACACTTTGTTAGCTCCCTTTGAATCAAAAAAAAAACTTCTGGTTGCATCATATACAACTCTTCATCCAGAAAACCATTCAGGAATGCAGTTTTTACATCCATTTGCCAAATTTCATAAATTATGGCAATTGCTAACATGATTCGGACAGACTTAAGCATAGATACGAGTGAGAACTCTTATCGTAGTCAACACCTTGAACTTGTCAAAAACCTTTTTGCGACAAGTCGAGCTTTGTAGATAGTAACACTACTATCGCGTCCGTCTTCCTCTTGAAGATCCATTTATTTTCTATGGCTTGTCGATCATCGGCAACGCCACCAAAGTCCACACTTTGTTCTCATACATGGATCTCATCTCGATTTCATGGCCTCAAGCCATTTCGCGAATCTGGGCTCACCATCGCTTCTTCATAGTTCGTAGGTTCATCATGATCTAGTAGCATGACTTCCGTAAGGATTACCGTACCACTCAGTGCGGATCTTACTCTGGTTTACCTCACGAGGTTCGGTAGTAACTTGATCCGAAGTTACATGATCATCATCATTAGCTTCCTCACTAATTGGTGTAGGAATCATCGAACTAATTTCGTGATGAACTATTTTTCAATTCAAGAGAAGGTACAATTACCTCATCAAGTTCTACTTTCCTCCCACTCACTTCTTTCGAGAGAAACTCCTTCTCTAGAAAGGATCCATCTTAAGCAACGAATATCTTGCCTTCGGATCTGTGATAGAAGGTGTACCCAACAATTTCCTTTGGGTATTCTATGAAGACGCACTTCTCGATTTGGGTTCGAGCTTATCAGATGAAACTTTTTCACATAAGCATCGCAACTCCAAACTTTAAGAAACGACAACTTGGGTTTCTTGCTAAACCATAGTTCATATAGTGTCGCCTCAACGGATTTAGATGGTGCCCAATTTAACGTGAATGCAGCTGTCTCTAATGCATGATCCCAAAACGATATTGGTAAATCGGTAAGAAACATCATAGATTGCACTATATCCAATAAAGTGCGGTTATGATGTTTGGACACACCATAACATTGTGGTGTTCCATGTGGCGTGAGCTGTGAAACTATTCCACATTGTTTTAATTGAAGACCAAACTCAGAACTCAAATATTCGTCTCTCATGATCAGATCGCAGAAACTTTATTTTCTTGTTACGATGATTTTTCCACTTCACTCTGAAATTCTTTGAACCTTTCAACTATTTCAGACTTATGTTTCATCAAGTAGATATACCCATATCTGCTCAAATCATCTTGTGAATGTCAGAAAATAACGATACTTGCCACGAGCATCAACACTCATTGGATCGCATACATCGGTATGTATTATTTCCAATAAGTCAGTAGCTTGTTCCATTGTTCCGGAGAACGGAGTTTTAGTCATCTTGTCCAAAAGGCATGGTTCGCAAGCATCAAGTGATTCATCATCAAGTGATTCCAAAATCCCATCAGCATGGAGTTTTTTCATGCGCTTTACACCAATATGACATAAACGGCAGTGCCACAAATAAGTTGCACTATCATTATTAACTTTGCATCTTTTGGTTTCAATATTATGAATATGTGTATCACTACGATCGAGATCCAATGAACCATTTTCATTGGGTGTGTAACCATATAAGGTTTTATTCATGTAAACAGAACAACAGTTTATTCTCTTACTTAAATGAATAACCGTATTGCAATAAACATGATCAAATCATATTCATGCTCAACGCAAACACCAAATAACATTTATTTAGGTTCAACACTAATCCCGAAAGTATAGGGAGTGTGCGATGATGATCATATCAATCTTGAAACTACTTTCAACACACATCGTCACTTCACCCTTAACTAGTTTCATTTATTCGCAACTCCCGTTTGAGTTACTACTCTTAGCAACCGAACCAGTACCAAATACCGAGGGGTTGCTATAAACACTAGTAAAGCACACATAAAACACCTGTATATCAAATATACCCTTTTTCACTTTGCCATCCTTCTTATCCACCAAATATTTAGGGCAGTTCCGCTCAAAGGACCATTTCCTTTGCGGTGTAAGCACTCGTTTTAGGCTTTGGTTCAGCTTTGGGTTTCTTCGTGGAGTGACAACTTGCTTGTCAATCTACTTGAAGTTCCCTTTCTTTCCCTTTGCCCTTTTCTTGAAACTAGTGATCTTGTCAACCATCAACACTTGATGCTCTTTCTTGATTTCTACCTTCATCGATTTCAACATCACGAAGAGCTCGGAATCATTTTCGTCATCCCTTGCATACTATAGTTCATCACGAAGTTCTACTAACTTGGTGATGGTGACTAGAGAATTCTGTCAATCACTATCTTATCTGGAAGATTAACTCCCACTTGATTCAAGCGATTGAAGTACCTGCACAATCTGAGCACATGCTCACTAGTTGAGCGATTCTCCTCCATCTTTTAGCTATAGAACTTGTTGGAGACTTCATATCTCTCAACTCGGTATTTGCTTGAAATATTAACTTCAATTCTGGAACATCTCATATGGTCCATGATGTTCAAAACATCTTTGAAGTCCCGATTCTAAGCCATAAAGCATGGTGCACAAAACTATCAAGTAGTCATCATATTGAGCTAGCCAAACGCTCATAACGCCCGTGATCGCTCTCTGCAATAGGTCTGTCACCTAGCGTGCATTAAGGACATAATTCTTACAGGCAGCAATGAGGATAAACCTCGATCACGGATCAAATCCGCATCATTGCTACTAACATTTTTCAACACAATTCTCTAGGAACATATCAAAATAAACATATGAAAGCAACAACGCAAGCTATTGATCTTATAACATAATTTGCAAAATACTACCGGGACTAAGTTCATGATAAATTAAAGTTCAATTAATCATATTACTTAAGAACTCCCACTTAGACAGACATCTCTCTAGTCATCTAAGTGATCACGTGATCCAAATCAACTAAACCATAACCGATCATCACGTGAGATGGAGTAGTTTTCAATGGTGAACATCTTATGTTGATCATATCTACTATATGATTCACGCCGACCTTTCGGTCTCCGTGTTCCGAGGCCATATCTGCATATGCTAGGCTCGTCAAGTTTAACTCGAGTATTCGCGTGTGCAAAACTGGCTTGCACCCGTTGTAGATGGACGAGAGCTTATCACACCCGATCATCACGTGGTGTGCGGGCACGATTTAACTTTGGCAACGGTGCATACTCGGGAGAACACTTCTTGATAATTTTAGTGAGAGATCATCTTAAAATGCTACCGTCAATCAAAGCAAGATAAGATGCATAAAGGATAAACATCACATGCAATCAATATAAGTGATATGATATGGCCATCATCATCTTGTGCTTGTGATCTCCATCTTCAAGCACCGTCATGATCACCATCGCCACCGGCGCGACACCTTGATCTCCATCGTAGCATCGTTGTCGCCTCGCCAATCTTATGCTTTACGACTATCGCTACCGCTTAGTGATAAAGTAAAGCATTATGTAGCGATTGCATTGCATACAATAAAGCGACAACCATATGGCTCCAGCCGATTCGATAACTTCGTTACAAAACATGATCATCTCATACAACAAAATATAGCATCACGTCTTGACCATATCACATCACAACATGCCCTGCAAAAACAAGTTAGACGTCCTCTACTTTGTTGTTGCAAATTTTACGTGGCTGCTACGGGCTTAAGCAAGAACCGTCTCACCTACGCATCAAAACCACAACGATATTCGTCAAATAGACTCGTTTAACCTTCTCAAGGACCGGGCGTAGCTACACTCGGTTCAACTAAAGTGAGAGAGCAGGCACCCACCGGTCACCTTTAAGCAACGAGTGCTCGTGAGCGGTGAAACCAGTCTCGCAGAAGCGCACGCGTAATGTCGGTCGGGCCGCTTCATCTCACAATACCGCTGAACCAAAGTATGACATCTTTGGTAGGTAGTATGACTTGTATCGCCCACAACTCACTTGTGTTCTACTCGTGCATAACATCAAACCATAAAACCTAGGCTCGGATGCCACCGCTGGGGAACGTAGTAATTTCAAAAATTTCCTACGCACACGCAAGATCATGGTGATGCATAGCAACGAGAGGGGAGAGTGTTGTCACGCCCTCGAGACCCAAGCGAAGCGATCACAACGTAGAGGAAGTAGTCGACGTTCTCCTCGCGATCCGACCGATCCGGCGCCGTTACTTCGGCGCCCGAGTTCTTGACACACGTACAGCTCGATGACGTCCCTCGACTCGATCCAGCCGAGTGTCGAGGGAGAGTTCCACGACGACGGCGCAGGACGATCTTGATGTTTCACGCGCGAGGCTTCGCCTAAGCAGCGACGGTATGACCGAGGTGGAATATGGTGGAGGGGGCACCTGACACGGCTAAGGAACGATCCAAAGATCAAACTTGTGTGTCTTGGGGTGCCCCCTGCCCCGTATATAAAGGAGGAGGGGGAGGCCGGCCGGCCTAGATAGGCTGGGAGGAGTCCTACTCCCACCGGGAGTAGGACTCCCCCTTCCTAGTTGGATTAGGTTTGGGGGAGGGAAGAGGAGAGGGCGCCCCCCCTCCTTGTCCTATTCGGACTGGGGAGAGGGGCGCCACCACCTCTGGCCGCCCCTCCTCTTCTCCCTCGAGGCCCACCGAGGCCCATTTACCCCTTGGGGTTCCGTAACCTCGGTACTCCAGAATTCCTGTTTTCGCCGGAACCATTCCAACTCCAAACATAGGCTTCCAATATATCAATCTTTATGTCTCGACCATTTCGAGACTCCTCGTCATGTCCGTGATCACATCCGGACTCGAACTTCTTGGTACATCAAGACTCATAAACTCATAATAACTGCCATCGAAACCTTAAGCGTGCGGACCCTACGGTTCGAGAACAATGTAGATATGACCTAGAACTATTCTCGGTCAATAACCAATAGCGGACCTGGATGCCCATATTGGTTCCTACATATTCTACGAAGATCTTTGTCGGTCGGACCGCATAACAACATACATTGTTCCTTTGTCATCGGTATGTTACTTGCCGAGATTCGATCGTCGGTATCCAATACCTAGTTCAATCTCGCTACCGCAAGTCTCTTTACTCGTTCCGTAATACATCATCTCACAACTAACTCATTAGTTGTAGTGCTTGCAAGGCTTCAGTGATGTGCATTACCGAGAGGGCCCAGAGATACCTCTCCGACAATCGGAGTGACAAAACCTAATCTCGAAATATGCCAACCTAACATCTGCCTTTGGAGACACCTGTAGTACTCCTTTATAATCACCGAGTTACGTTGTGACGTTTGGTAGCACCCAAAGTGTTCCTCCGGTAAATGGGAGTTGCATAATCTCATAGTTACAGGAACATGTATAAGTCATGGATAAAAGCAGTAGCAACATACTAAACGATCGTGTGCTAAGCTAAGGGAATGGGTCATGTCAATCAGATCATTCAACTAATGATGTGACCTTGTTAATCAAATAACAACTCCTTGTTCATGGTTAGGAAACATAACCATCTTTGATTAACAAGCTAGTCAAGTAGAGGCATACTAGTGACACTCTGTTTGTCTATATATTCACACATGTATTATGTTTCCGGTTAATACAATTCTAGCATGAATAATAAACATTTATCATGATATAAGGAAATAAATAATAACTTTATTATTGCCTCTAGGGCATATTTCCTTCAGGGCATCCCCGGCCGCACCCTCGAGGCCGTCCTCGACCACATCGAGACCGGCAATGTGCCGCGCCTCGAGTACCCGATGTCGTGGTTCTAAGTCTGACAGTAGAGTGGGGGGTAGGTATGGAGAGGCAAGGTCCTAGCTATGGAGCAGTTGTAAACACAGGAGATATACGAGTTCAGGCCCTTCTCGAAAGAAGTAATAGCCCTACGTCTCGGAACCCGGAGGCGGTCGAGTGGATTGTGTGTATATGAATTACAGGGGTGCGAACCCTTTACACTGAGGTGGGGGTGGCTTATATAGTGCCTGCCAGACCCCTCCGCCCTCGATGAATGCGGGTTTAAAGTACATTAAGTGCAGGCGTTCTTAACGCCCACATAAAGTGTCTTAAATACCATAAAGTTTACTTAGCTATAGACCGTTACGGTACAGAGTGCTTCTTGACCTTCTGGTGGTCGAGTGTGTCCTCATGGTCGAGTCCTTCGAGTCTGTCGAGTGGAGTCCTCCTTGGTCGACTGGAAGGTAGTCTCTTCTAATAATGGTGTCCTTGGGTAGGGTACTTAGATCAGGTCTATGACCCTATCCTAGGTACATGACTCCAACATTAGCCCCCGAATGGATTGAGGCTTGAGTGAGGAAGGAGTTGATATTATTTCCGACTGGCTTCTGCGTTTTGGATATGTGTTGTCTTGGACCAATAATCTCTTCTTTGATAATCACCAACCTTTCTTCAGTCGACTTGATCCATTCTTTTCTTTCGTCGAGTGACCTTTTGGACTTGACAATTTCCGAGCGACGGATCGCAGGAAATCCCGCGTCTGACAGACCGATCTGCCGTTCGCGGATTCTGCGGGATACGAAATTTGGGGAAGCGCGCGAAGCGGGGCGGACCGCGGCGCTCGGATGGGATAGGGCATAAACGCCTCGATTCTCGCGCCGCCTTTTTCGCCACGTATCGCGTCCGCGCGACTGTTTCGGGATGTGATTGGATCGGCCGGGCCCACCTGTCATCCACTCGGAAGGGATCTTATAAAGGCGCCCGGCGAGGGTCTTTGAACAGTATCTCTGCATTCTCTCTCCGCTCTCCTCGCCTCCGCCCACCGCGCCCGCTCTCGCCTCCGCACAACCGCTCCTCGCGCGTCTCGCCGGCAGCCATGGTGAAGGAGAAGACGGCGGCGCTGGAACGCGCGAAGAAGGCGTCGGCGACGGGGAAGGCGAAAGGGAGGACCACCAGTCGCGGCGGGTCTTCGTCTAGATCTCGTCTGCCGAACGGCTGGGTCCAAGGAGATTGGATCCGGTCAACCATCACGGAGAAGGAACTCCTCGACATGGCCAACGACGGTCTGATCCCCCACGGAGCAGCAAGGCTCCCGGGAACGAGCAGTGGCAGCCCAGCGGAAGAGGGTGAGTGCGTGCTTACGGCTACCCACGTCGACCGCGGATTTTCTTTGCCACCGAGTGTTTTCTTCCGTGGTTTCTTGAACTTCTTTGGAGCGCAACTCCACCA
Organism: Aegilops speltoides; assembly: GCA_021437245.1. Lineage (NCBI taxonomy): Eukaryota > Viridiplantae > Streptophyta > Magnoliopsida > Poales > Poaceae > Aegilops > Aegilops speltoides. Next base: position 439,871,529 of record CM038145.1, on the reverse strand, counting down.
CTTCACCCCGAATTCTATTGCCTACCTTGCCGCATTTGTGTCCATGTGTGAGAATTTTCTGGGTTGCCGACCACACTAGGGCCTGTTCAAGCACATATTCATGTGTCGCTCTCAGACCGTAAAGAAGGCGAGCCCAGACGACGACAAAACCAAAGTTGTACAGATGTGTGGAGGTCTGGGGATCCAGATGAGGAACAAGAGCACCTTCCCAGCCATGACGTTCCCCGAGTCAGTCAGAGGCTGGCAGTCGACCTGGTTCTACTGCCAGAATGAGTCGACGCCGGGGTAGTCGAGTGGACTCCCACAGTTTACCATGGACCGAGTCAACAAACCCTCCTCTCTGAAGGTGATTCCGGAGGAGAAAGCCGGCGTGAAGATGCTGATGGAGCGCGTAGTTCAGTTGGTTCGGGAGGGAGTAACGGGTATGGATCTCCTGGAGGTTTTTCTTAGGCAGCGTATCCAGCCTCTTCAGTTCCGGAGCCATTGCATGTGGTTGTACCGCGGGACTGAAGATGAGACTCGGATCAATCCAGAAGCAGTAGACGATGCCACACTGGAAAGGTGGATGGCCGCGGTCACTGGGAACAAGGACAACCCTCGTGGAGCCAGAAGGATTCCTCCACTCGACCATCGCAGCGTTCCAGACAAGGTATGTCCGCTCTACCTCCCGTTGTATTCTTGCCATATTTATTTCCGTTTTCTCCGCAAATTGATCGATTGATCTTTGTCTTGATGTCTAACAGGCCCTCACCGAACTGTACTCGATGCCCAATGGAGCATGACTCCGGTGAGAGGGAGAAGCGAGCGGGGGCGAGAGCCAGGAGGAGTGGGACTCGGATGCTGCTGAAGATGATGATGATGATGATGACGATGAGGAGGAAGAAGAAGAAGAGGAGGAGGAGGTCGCACCACCGCGCTTGGAAAGGCGGTGAAGCTTGCCCATGACCTGCGCGTTGAACGTGGTAAGGGGTTGCGGTATCACTTGATCGACCAAGCGCCCTCGGACCACTTCTCCGGTGCCGATGAAAAGGCACGAAGCAGTCCAGGTGGCTTGTCAAAGCCGACCAAGGTCCTGCCGAAGATGAAGGTGTCCGTCCCCACCATATCAGAGTAAACATGCTGCTTAAGTCTTCTTGTTTTGTGCGAGCTTTATCTCTGATTGACACTTGAGTTAGCCGACTGATTTTTTGGAATTGTAGTGCTGCTACTTCCGAGACCTCAGCCAGGGCTGACGACCATGAGATGGAGGATGCCGCAACCTCAAAACCTGGTACCACTCTCTTAATTCCGTTTTTAGTCGACTGACTCTTCGTCCCTAATTCTGATTCTTTTCTGTAGCTCCATCCAATGTCGTTATCACTCTTCCTGATGATGATGACGATGAAGAACCACTGAAGCACATGAGGAGAAGGAAAGCGTCGGCCGGCAGGGTGGCCCAGGATGTGACGGCGCCCGAGACTATGGTCGCAGAGGAGGAGAATACCACTCGACACACCGTGTCCTTCGCGGTGCCGTTGACGAGTGCTCATCCCGCTTCGTCGAGTGCCGCACAACCTTCTCTCTTCACGACGCACCACGCCCCAGAGGACCAAGCCGTCTTTGCGAAGCGAAGCGCCAAGCGGGGGTCATGATGGAGCGGTGAAGGCCATCCGGAAGCAAGTCAAGCGGCTTACGACGCCAGACTCGCCCTTCAAAGCAATGTTCAGGTCAGTCAACCATCGCTTGTTCTGTTAGGATATGCTATCTGAAAGTCTTTCTTTTCAGAACCCGTAGTAGTCACCCAGTGGGTGTGTCGATTGAAACTCCGGTTTAGCGGGGGCACGCTGAGTGCACCCGCTGGGTGTAATCCCCAAGGCTATGGTCATTGGCGGCGATCGGTCATAAACTTTATCAATTGTTCTTCCGTCATTCGACTAGGTGAATGGATTTATAAAACCGATTGGGAGCACGCTGAGTGTACCCACGGGTGTAATCCCCGAGATCGTGGTCATTGGCGGCGATCGATTACGATCCAAGAATACGTCTTGTTGTTGTCGTTTTTTTTAGTCGACTGGTCGACTCTATCTTAATAGAACCAGTGGGGGCACGCTGAGTGCATCCACTGGGTGTAGTCCCCGAGACTACGGTCGAATATTTGTATTCGGCTGTAGTCTTAGAAACACATGATTTTTCCTTATCCACTCGGAAGTGAATTATCTTTGACATTTTGTGATTGGTTCTTCGCAGAAATCCTGCGACCTTGCTGCTCGTTACACCGAGCTGGAGAACAAGCACATTCAGCTCGAGGTAGATCTGAAGCTGGTTCAGGAGAATCTGATGAAGGCGAAGGAGGAGACCAAAGGTATGTTCGGTGAGACCTTGACGACTCCTTTTTTCCTTCATTTGTTTCAAAATCTGACCCTGCTGTAACTTGCAGGCAAGGTGAAGGAGGCCCAGAAGAAAAAAGACCTTGAGCTAGTTGAGAAGATCAAGCTTGCTGATGAGAAGTTAGCTCCAGTCACCAAGCTTTAAGAAGAAAATACTAATCTGAAAGCTGCTCTTGCGATTGCCAACAAGGAGGTCAGTCGACTGAAAACTGACAAAGCTGCCCTGAACGACAAGGCCATTCAGTTGACTGGGAAGAAGAATGATCTGGAGGCCTTCCTGAGTGGACTCGCCAAGAAGTTGTTCCTCATGCTCGAAGGTAATCCTTTACACTCGACAATCATTTTCAACAGTGATCTTTCCATTCGACCATTGCCTTGATTCGATGATTGTATTTGTAGAATTTTGTCAAAACTTTGAAGAGGAAACTAGTCGGCTGGAACCGAACCTGGACCCTGTCAACTCTCCGGTGAACGATGAAGTTGCCATGAATGTGTTCCGACTCGAATCTCGCGTTGCTGTTGTCGTTGACTACCTTGCAAGGCTGAAGGTCGCCACTTCTCGCATCGACACCACGCTCTGGCCCGGGGAGACACTCCAGAATGACCTCGAGTCGCTGATGGCTCGACTAAACACAGTTCCTGGTCGAGTGCAGGAGTGGAAAAAAAATCCTCCGCTAGGTGCGGTGCAGATGTTGCTCGTATGCGCCCGAGTCCACTTTGCAAGGATGCGCGAGAAGACAAGCTGGCGGCTCTTCGGGTGGCCAACACCAAGAAACATGACTTCAGGTCCTTCATGGAAACCTTCATCGCTGCTGCCACTCGGATCGCGGACGGAATTGATCTTGATGAGTTTGTAGCACCTTCCAGCCCTCCACGGGAGGGGTAAAAAACTTCTTTGAGCCCGACACTTTAAATTTGCCTCGGTATGCTGAGTGATTTTGTAACCGATAAACTTTAACAGGCTTAGCGCCTGAGCACTTTCGATTCCTTTAGGTATCGATCTAAACTTAGATTTGATGTTTGAATATGCTTGCTTTTGGCTCGAAATGTCTTTTGCAGGTTTAAAGCAAGACGCTCGCTGCAGTCTACTTATTCCTTAATTCACTTAGGCGAGCACTGGGCTGCAGCTAAGCTTCCGAGTGGGAGGTCTGCTCCACACACGGTAAGATTTTTATACCTTAGGCGATCACTGGGCTACAACTAAGCCTCCAAGTGGGAGGTCTGCTCCACACTCGGTAGGATTTTTATACCTTAGGCGAGCACGGGGCTGCAGCTAAGCCCCCGAGTGAGAGGTCTGCTCCACACTCAGCAGGATTTTTATATCTTAGGCGAGCACGGGGCTGCAGCTAAGCCCTCGAGTGAGAGGTCTGCTCCACACTCGGCAGGATTTTTATATCTTAGGCGAGCACGGGGCTGCAGCTAAGCCCCCGAGTGAGAGGTCTGCTCCACACTCGGCAGGATTTTTATATCTTAGGCGAGCACGGGGCTGCAGCTAAGCCTCCGAGTGAGAGGTCTGTTCTACACTCGGCAGGATTTTCATGTTGTACTTGTGGCGTAGCTTAGAGGAGAGGGACGCAGTCGACCTGCACCTCGTCCTCCTTACGACCGCACGTTGTATTTGTGGCGTAGCTCAGAGGAGAGGGTCGCAGTCGACCTGCACCTCGTCCTCCTTACGACCGCACATTGTACTTGTGGCGTAGCTCAGAGGAGAGGGTCGCAGTCGACCTGCACCTCGTCCTCCTTACGACCGCACATTGTACTTGTGGCGTAGCTCAGAGGAGAGAGTCGCAGTTGACCTGCACCTCGTCCTCCTTGCGAGCGCACGTTGCATTTGTACTTAGGCGAGCACTGGGCTGCAGCTAAGCCCCCGAGTGGAATTCTGGCTTACCACTCGGTAGGATTTTATTCAAACTTAGGCGAGCACTTGGGCTGCAGCTAAGCCCCTGAGTGGAAGTCTGGCTTACCACTCGGTAGGATTTTATTGAAACTTAGGCGAGCACTGGGCTGCAGCTAAGCCTCCGAGTGGAAGTCTGGCTTACCACTCGGTAGGATTTTATTGAAACTTAGGCGAAACGGATTTGCGGCTAAGCCCCCGAGTGAGAGGCTGGCTCATCACTCGGTAAGGGATTTTTTACAAACTAAGGCGAAACGGATTCGCGACTAAGTCACCCACTGAGGGGGAAATTTTTACTGAACAAATAAAAGTGACAAAAATCATTGGGAAAAATGTGACACTATTATCTTGCAAAACATGGACTACAGAAGTACTTTTATTACAACTCATCTGAGTGATAAACTTAAGTGTAGAATGGACGGAGTAGTTCCGCGTTCCAAGCTCGGGGCTCGTCGATATTGTGTTCGACGTTGTAAAGACGGTACACCCCGTTGTGGAGAACCTTGGTGACGATGAAGGGCCCTTCCCAAGAAGGAGCAAGCTTGTGTTGTTTCTGCTGATCCACTCGGAGAACTAAATCCCCTTCCTGGAAGGCTCGACCCCTCACATTTCTGGCGTGGAAACGACGCAAGTCTTGTTGATAGATGGTCGAGCGGATCAGAGCCATCTCCCTGTTGACACCTGTTTTTGGCAAGATATAGATTGCAATGAAGATGGTCTATAGTGAATGGGCCTTCAGCATGAAAAGATTCACGTCGCCGAGTGGAACAACTTTGATGTTTCGGTTATATTCATTCGACCTTATCCTACGGACCGAAACTATACTCCGAGTGGCATAATTCAATGTTCCGAGTGATTTTTGGCCGATTACGTCCTCAATATGACCTCGGATGAAGGAGTACTCTAAAGAAATTGTCTTCGTCTCGTCGAAGCAATCGATTTTCATATATAAATCATCTCAATCCGAGTTCATATGCAAAAGTTATAGTCAATACGATCTAGACAGGCCAGAGACCTAAATATTACGCTTGACACCAGACACATGTTGGTGAGTGTCTGATGCAATGCGTGAGCAATTCGGCCTTCAAGACAGCCTTGAATTGAAAAACCTTCAACATAGAAAAGTTTCGTCTCGTCGAGCCGATCGATTTTCATATATAATTCGTCTCAATCCGAGGTCGTATGAGACTTGGGGAGACAAATCAAGATCAGGCTATGTTTTTGGTCGAGTGAAAGCTTACCATCCGAGTGAAAACTCACCGGTCGAGTGAAAACCTACCGATCGAGTCACCGGTCGAGTGAAAACCTACCGATCGAGTCACCGGTCGAGTGAAAACCTACCGATCGAGTCACCGGTCGAGTGAAAACCTACCGATCGAGTCACCGGTCGAGTGAAAACTACCGATCGAGTCCAAGGTCGAGTGAAAACCTACCGATCGAGTAAAAGGTCGAGTGAAAACCTACTGATCGAGTAAAAGGTCGAGTGAAAACCTACCGATCGAGTAAAAGATCGTCTTCCGACTGAAAATGTGGTCATCGTTAGTCATCCGGTGAAAAGGTCTAGTCGGTGAAAGACTCTAAAATCCGAGTGGATGAGCTCAAACCGAGTGAAACTGAACATGTGCCCAAAAGTTTATCAAGATGATCTCGGATGAAAAAGTGTTCAATACAGAAGTTGTGCGATCGTCAAGACGGTAAACTTTGCTTTTGGAGTCATCGTCATCAGAGATAGTATATGGCCTGCAAATTCACTACAAGACTCGGATAATTCAGTCTACCGCAAGACCGAGTCCGACTGGAAGGTAAAGATGACCTCGAAAAGTATTCAAGATGGCCTTATTTGAAAAAGTGATCAACATAAGAGTTGTTCGTATCGTCGAGGCGCACAAGTTTGATATTTGGGCCATCTTGATCGGAGGTCATATGGAGGCTCGGCGGCCTGCACAAGGAGGAAGACAGAAGTTGGGCCAGATTCAGACTGGATCCGAGTTGGAATAGAACTAGGACTCTAGGACGCGAATTGATGTAATTTTTCTTGTAAGGAAAGCCTAGATGAATCCTTTACTTGTACGGGAAGTCCAGCCGCCTCTTATATATGTTGGGGGTGACGGCCGATTGAACAACACCAATCGAACCAATCAATCTATTACACTTTTGTGTTCATCTATCTTTATCCCCTACCCTTGTATCTTTCTTTCTCGTTCTTCGTTCGTTCTTCGCGTTGGAGGGCAGCGATCCACGAGGCTCTAGGGGCGAGCGAATCGACCTAGGGCAGCCCATAGCCACCGCGAGCCTCGACGGGTCCCTCCCGGGCAAGTGGGGCCGGGTTCTAAAGCGCCCGCCGATCGTCTTGCGTGATCGCGCTGTCGGTCGGGTCTCCTTCGACGTGAGCTGCGGTGCATCACCCCGCGCCGAGGGTACACGGTGACGTGTTCGTGTGCGAACACACTTTTGGCGACTCATTTGGGGACGAAGCTTTGAACAGTTTCACCTGTTCTTGCTACGAGGAGAGCGCCATCAAGCATTTGCAATTTACAACGGTAACATGTATCATCAATCTCCTTACGTAGATGGAAAAAGCCATTATGTTGATGTTGCTAGATCTTTCAATGGACATGTCATGTCGGCTAGCCCTAACGAGCAAAGGCCGACTAGTTATTCCATTGGAGAAACTTCGAATTTACAGAACCGCGACATGCAACTTATGAATCTGAACCTTCGTGCATCGGCAACACCTTTCAATATGCTGATGAATAACACGATTTGTTCGAGTGATCAATATATGACACCTCATGTGCATGAAGGCGTCTCGCAGTTTTTTCCATCGGCAGTCAACTCGCAATATGCGGGTTTATCCCCAAACATGCCGATGAATGAGGCAATCGGCCATGCTTCCATTAGCTATTTGGCGGTTATCCTCGACCATCATATGATACACCTCATGATATTAATTGTTCAGCATCATATGCAACTAAAGTATTCATGACTCGGCTCACTTTTATGGCCGAGTGAATGGAGATTCTACAGAGTGTATATGTCTAATATTGCAGGAGATGAGGTGACTTTGGCTGCGTTAAAGAGCTTAGCGCAAAATAAAAGATTACCGCTCTTTGCCTTGAGCAACATGATAAAGGTTTGGTTCTGATTATGAGGCAATAAAAGCTAGGGTTTTAAAAGAAGACGAAATGTTGCCGATTGATCAAATTGGCGAGAAAATATTCAACAACGGTGCACACATCTTCACCTATCATTGCAGCATGTTATACACCCCTATACAATTGCAAAGTTTCGCAACATCAATCCATTGCGAAAGATCATAAAAGTATTGGGGGCAAGCCAATCAAGCAGGGCTGAGTTTAAAGAAAATATGTCGCCCGAGTGGATGGGGTCAAGCCAACTCTCACAGGAATAGAGTCAATGGCTTTACTACGCCAACTCTTGAGGAATTACCAGCAGAATATCGACAGCTTATGAAGCACTCAAGAAGAGCCGTGGAGAGGAATATTTGCAAGAATCGTTAAGTGCCTTCCTCCGTCCAGCAACTATGTTGGCCCTTCTCGCGATATTGAAGCAAGAAGGTTTGCAAGCAAATCAGCAAGAAAGGATTCACTCGGCTAATATGGTTGATTCGGTTGAAACTGAGTCAAATATGAATAAGTCATCTACAGCCGAGTCGAACGATTCCTTTAAAGAAAAGACGATGGTGGATTCAATTGAAACCAGATTGAGCACGAGACGGCTACAACCGAGTGCATAGAGTCCATCTTGAGTACATCATACCAGCCGAGTGCATCGACCCATCTCGAGTACATCATGCCGATCGAGTGCATCGTTCGCACGAGTGCATCGCCGCTAGAGTCGAGTGCATCAAGCCAATTATTGCTGCGTGTACCAAAACAGAAGATGCAAGTTTAGCGAGCAAAGGAACGGTAAACGCAACGAATTGGCCGTGTTAGATTTTTACGGATGTGAGGGAGCTTACGTGCTGCCCTATGAGTTCCGTACAAAGAAATTGATGAGCATCAAGAGAAAAGTTATATGGCCAAACAAAGTTTGGCTAGTTATAAAGATCAAGAACCGAGCGTGCACCGAGCAAAGTTCAATCGACAAAGAGCGTCCGAAAGTGAAATCCACTCGGCAATCCGATGAAATATACTCGGGCAATCCGGTGATGACGCACGAGATCCGAAAAAGAGGAAGAGGCATTGGAGAATTATTGAAGTAGAGCAATGTATTGTTCCATGGTGCAACCATTTTCTTCTTCAACGTCTTCACAAAGGTACACCTAGCAGATAGTTTACTCAATTTTCGATTCGGTCAAAATCATATTGTTGATGCACCTGTTAGTAAGATTCTAATTAATTTTGAAAGACCAATTGAAATGAGTAATCTATTTGTTAGGAGTGATCTTGTCACTAATCATGCTGATCAACACATGGCATTATTCAAAGAGGCTAATAGTGACAACTTATCGCAACCAAAGTTGTTCCTGTCATGTCGACCGAACTTTATATTCATATGGACAACTTTGTTTGTTTCATGCCTGGCTAACATTTGGTCTCAGATGAGACATATATTCTGTAATTATTTTGGTTGTCGGAATATAAAGCCATGTTCAAAGTTCTCCAGGATAGCCGATTCAAAAGCATCGGGAAAGGACAACAAAAATCAATGCATAACCGAGTCAGATGACACTAAGCTGGCACCATTCGGTTGTTTTGTTTCAGAGCCGGTATCACAATATCGTTTAATGGGCCAGAGTGTACGCCGGTGCGCAGCATAGTTGATCACATCATCGGTACATCGCTGACTAATCCTATTATTATAATTGATCATGATGTCGAGCCATCAGGACGAGAACAAATGCAATGCTTGTTTGAAGAGAATATCAAAGACAACAACGTGATTCATCAAGCCACACAATCGGACAACATAGGACGATTGGAGTTTGTTGAGGCACAAGCATATGGCCAGTCGTATCAGATTGGTCTTGATGGTGATCAAATGTTGACTCGGCTATCTCAAGCCGATTCATCTAAAGGTCAACAGGTAAACACTGACGATGACGGGGTCAAGTCTTCGAGCAAGGATATGGTTAAAATGTGCATCAACAAAAATCTTGAAGACAGGAATTCCATCAAATCTACAATGACGACATCTAGCACTGGGGGGCAACAAGAAAATTCAAAGACCGATACATGCACAGTTAAAGAAAGCAAAGGCAATGGTAAGCACAAAGGTAAAAAGCCAAAAGTCACTTTCGCGCAGTTATTAGAAAAATATCAGAAGATAAGTGAGGCAAAGAGTGCTTATCGGCCGAGTGAAATAAAAGCATCGAAGTCACCCCCAAGGCATAAATCTGAACACCGGGATGGGCGAAGGAAGAAGTTGAGCAAGCAGACTCCATATCCTCCTTTTGGGTCACCAATACCAATGTCATGGATTCCTCCCCATGTTGACTATTATTCATATCAATCATGGAACAAGTATAAATCAAGGGCACACTGTCCATCATATTCTAAACCACCTCAGCAAAATTATGTAGCTCCGAGAGGATCGTCGTTTGTTCAACAACAACATGTTATAGACCGACTCAACCAAAAAGAATCGGTCCGGAGCTCGACAAAGAAGATGGATGCGGTCAAGCAAGTGTACCGAGTGAAAAAAGATGGCCGCAAGTGTGCTATTTCAGATCCAATTCCAGATGACAAAAAGCCAGCCGAGCCTATGTTGGCTACTAAGGACAAGAAAGAGAAGCAGGTTACTTTCAAGGATCCAATCGCCAAGTTTGGACAGGCCAAGCCAGAGATGCCCAAAGCAAGGAAGAATTTGCTAGTGCATAAAACAAAATCACAGCCGGGATGCTCACTCGGCTTATCACATTGGGAAGAAAGAAAACTTAAAAGGCTCAGGGTCAAGGAGCTGGAGAAGAGGAATATGGCTTGGGTTCCTAAGAGAAATCTTCAAGTCAAGAGCGGAATCACATCTCTGTCATGAAGCGGCAGGAGTAAAGGAGGACAAGCGTGAAGCCGGTTGGCAGAGTCGATTGTTTTCATCTCAATATAGCGGACTCCAAATGGCACATCGTCCATATTCTTCGACCGTTCCATCAAAGCCAGCGTCCCAGAGCTTAATCCCAGCTGAAGCATCTGAATTATTTCGGCTATTCACACTTTGGTGGATGGGTTCACCATGTCCTTCGAAATAAGGACACATGGCCGATATTTGCATATCGCCATAAGAGTACATTATGTTGATAAAGTTGGCATCTGAATAATTGTGCTCATTGTGGTGTATCTCATATTCCCAAAGCCAATTCTTAGTTTTGCCAAACACTGGAAGGCCGACTAATTATTCGGCCACTAATCGAGGATCTAGTGCAACAAAAGTTGTTGACTCATATTGTTGGTTTGTCGCAGGATCTAGAGAAAGTGTGTCACCGAGATGAATGAAGCTCTGTTCACTCGGGGAGCAAGGAAATGTTGACTTAGGAGACCGAAAGAAAGGAGCATGACATCCCATTTATCAGTCGGCACTCACCGGACACCAAATTAAAGTGCCGTGGAGATTATTTTCAGGATTCAGTTAAGCAACGCCCAAAATCGGCGTTATTCACGTATTTCTTCACGGGCTTGATTTGAAGACTTCATGACGACTAGAGCTTGCATGTTAATAATCAAGCCGAATATGATGTGCTATTCAGGCTAGAGGACTTTTTGGCTACAGGGGTGGCGTGCATCAGGGTTCACAATGATTCGTTGCCAACCGTCTAACAAATGTTATCTTTATATGCATCGACGAATCACTCAAACATTGACCTCACAAGTTGCGGCTGACTCCACGGTGGAGTCGGCCATTGATGGATCTAATGCGAGTCATATAGCTGGCTGGAGAAAGTTTCTCTTATCTGCAGGATCCAAGTCAGGAGACAGACGTTGTTCGGCGGAGGCTTGATGGTGTACTTTGATAATGAGTTGAGCCGCCGAACTGTTGATAGTATTCCTTTGAGGTGCATGGTCATAACCGTTCGGCAACCGTCTTCGTTGAAGGGTTCTAATATTCCCAGGGAATGCCTGGACAAATGCAAGGTCTGGATTGACATAAGAAATTTACGTGGAAGCCTTTGTGACATCCAATGTTGTTTCAGACAAATATTATTCAAGAGGCTCTACCGAAGAAGCAACAAACATGAGCATATGGATGATTAAAACATGCACAGCCGATGGAGTGTTGACATCGTGCTTAAAAATTACCCTAGGCAAGGTATTTTCTGGCACGCAAGCTCTGCCAGAAAACAGGGGGGCATGTGTTGACACCTGTTTTTGGCAAGATATAGATTGCAATGAAGATGGTCTATAGTGAATGGGCCTTCAGCATGAAAAGATTCACGTCGCCGAGTGGAACAACTTTGATGTTTCGGTTATATTCATTCGACCTTATCCTACGGACCGAAACTATACTCCGAGTGGCATAATTCAATGTTCCGAGTGATTTTTGGCCGATTACGTCCTCAATATGACCTCGGATGAAGGAGTACTCTAAAGAAATTGTCTTCGTCTCGTCGAAGCAATCGATTTTCATATATAAATCATCTCAATCCGAGTTCATATGCAAAAGTTATAGTCAATACGATCTAGACAGGCCAGAGACCTAAATATTACGCTTGACACCAGACACATGTTGGTGAGTGTCTGATGCAATGCGTGAGCAATTCGGCCTTCAAGACAGCCTTGAATTGAAAAACCTTCAACATAGAAAAGTTTCGTCTCGTCGAGCCGATCGATTTTCATATATAATTCGTCTCAATCCGAGGTCGTATGAGACTTGGGGAGACAAATCAAGATCAGGCTATGTTTTTGGTCGAGTGAAAGCTTACCATCCGAGTGAAAACTCACCGGTCGAGTGAAAACCTACCGATCGAGTCATCGGTCGAGTGAAAACCTACCGATCGAGTCACCGGTCGAGTGAAAACCTACCGATCGAGTCACCGGTCGAGTGAAAACCTACCGATCGAGTCACCGGTCGAGTGAAAACTACCGATCGAGTCCAAGGTCGAGTGAAAACCTACCGATCGAGTAAAAGGTCGAGTGAAAACCTACTGATCGAGTAAAAGGTCGAGTGAAAACCTACCGATCGAGTAAAAGATCGTCTTCCGACTGAAAATGTGGTCATCGTTAGTCATCCGAGTGAAAAGGTCTAGTCGAGTGAAAGACTCTAAAATCCGAGTGGATGAGCTCAAATCCGAGTGAAACTGAACATGTGCCCAAAAGTTTATCAAGATGATCTCGGATGAAAAAGTGTTCAATACAGAAGTTGTGCGTATCGTCAAGACGGTAAACTTTGCTTTTGGAGTCATCGTCATCAGAGATAGTATATGGCCTGCAAATTCACTACAAGACTCGGATAATTCAGTCTACCGCAAGACCGAGTCCATTGGAAGGTAAAGATGACCTCGAAAAGTATTCAAGATGGCCTTATTTGAAAAAGTGATCAACATAAGAGTTGTTCAGTATCGCCGAGGCGCACAAGTTTGATATTTGGGCCATCTTGATCGGAGGTCATATGGAGGCTCGGCGGCCTGCACAAGGAGGAAGACAGAAGTTGGGCCAGATTCAGATCGATCCGAGTTGGAATAGAACTAGGACTCTAGGACGCGAATTGATGTAATTTTTCTTGTAAGGAAAGCCTAGATGAATCCTTTACTTGTACGGGAAGTCCAGCCGCCTCTTATATATGTTGGGGGTGACGGCCGATTGAACAACACCAATCGAACCAATCAATCTATTACACTTTTGTGTTCATCTATCGTTATCCCCTACCCTTGTATCTTTCTTTCTCGTTTTTCGTTCGTTCTTCGCGTTGGAGGGCAGTGATCCACGAGGCTCTAGGGGCGAGCGAATCGACCTAGGGCAGCCCATAGCCACCGCGAGCCCTGACGGGGTCCCTCCCGGGCAAGTGGGGCTTCGGGTCTACAAAAGCGCCCGCCGACTGTCTTGCGTATCGCGCTGTCGGTCGGGTCTCCTTCGACGTGAGCTGCGGTGCATCACCCCCGGCGTCGAGGGTACACGGTGACGTGTTCGTGTGCGAACACTCCCTTTCTTCCTCTAAGAGGTCGACTGCGTCCTGCCGCGCTTGTTCAACTTCTGCTTCGTTGTAGAGTTCAACTCGAGGAGCATTGTGGAGAAGATCGCTCGGCAGAACTGCTTCAGCTCCATAGATCAAGAAGAATGGCGTTCTCCCAGTCGACCGGTTAGGCGTGGTCCGCAGTCCCCAAAGCACCGAGGGGAGTTCGTCGACCCATGCTCCAGCCGCATGTTTGAGATCACACATCAGTCGGGGCTTCAACCCTTTGAGGATCAGGCCATTGGCTCGCTCTGCTTGTCCATTCGACTCCGGATGAGCGACTGAAGCGTAGTCGACTCGTGTGCCTTGAGAGTTGCAGAAATCCCTGAATTCCTCTGAGTCAAAGTTCGACCCATTATCTGTAATGATGCTATGAGGGACTCCATATCTGAATATCAGTTCCCTGATGAAGCTAACAGCAGTACCGGCGTCAAGGTTCTTGATGGGTTTAGCTTCAATCCACTTGGTGAACTTGTCGACTGCCACCAGTACATGCGTGAAACCACTTCGACCTGTTCTCAAGGGGCCAACCATATCCAACCCCCATACTGCGAAGGGCCAGACGAGTGGAATGGTCTTCAGAGCTGATGCAGGCTTGTGTGACATATTTGAGTAGAACTGACACCCTTCGCACTTGTCCACTATTTCCTTTGCCATCTCATTCGCCATTGGCCAGTAAAATCCGGCTCGATATGCTTTGGCCACGATGGTCCGAGAGGACGCATGATGACCACAGGTCCCCGAGTGGATATCATCAAGGATGATTCGACCTTCTTCTGGCGTTATACACTTTTGACCAACTCGATCAAGGCTCTCTATACAAGCGTCCTTTGATTACGGTAAAGGCCTTGGATCGACGGACGATCTGCCGAGCCTCTTCCTCATCTTCTGGGAGCTCTTTTCTCAGGATGTACGCGATATATGGAACTGTCTAATCAGGAGTGACCAACAAGACCTCAATAACCAAGTCGACCACAGCTGGGACTTCTACTTTAGTCGGATCCGTGGCACTCTTGGGTTGCGGGGCCTCTTTAGTGAAAGGGTCTTCTTTAACTGACGGAGTATGAATATGCTCCAAGAACACGCCACTCGGAATGGCTTCTCTATTAGAACCTATCTTTGCTAGATCATCAGCTGCTTGATTTTTCAGTCCCGGTATATGATGGAGCTCTAACCCCTCAAACTTCTTTTCCAGCTTCCTCATCGCATTGCAAGATCCAATCATGGCTGGGCTTCTCACGCCCCACTCCTTCATCACTTGGTCGACCACTAAATCTGAATCGCCATAGACCATCAAAGCGACGGACGCCGAGTGAAATGGCCATGCTAATCCATATAAGAGGGCCTCGTACTCTGCCTCATTGTTGGAGGAATCAAAGTGAATCTGGAGCACATATCCGAGCTTATCTCCTCCGGGGAAACCAGACAACCCCAAAGACCGTAACCATTCAACATCTTAGAGCCATCAAAGAACATGGTCCAATGTCTCGAGTGAACCTCGATCGGTCTTGTTGTTAAATCCACTCGCGAGGAAATCTGCTATTGCACGGGACTTAATGGCTTTTTTGCCTCAAACTTGATATCAAGGGAAGAAGTTCAATCGCCCATTTTGCCACTCGACCAGTTGCATCTCTGTTGTGCAAAATCTCGAAAGTGGAGCGTCACGACGATCGTGATGGAATGATCGAGAAATAATGAGCAACCTTCTTCGTGGTCTTGTATATCCCATACACAAGCTTCGATAATGAGGGTATCTCTCGCTGGACGGGTCAAAACTTCGCACAAATAATACCTCGGGCGCTGAACTTTGAAGGCTTTTCCTTCTTTTTCCCGCTCGACCGTAAGCACTGTACTGACGACTTGTCCTGTGGCTGCGATATAAAGCAACAGAGGCTCTTTGTTGATTGGAGCAGCAAGCACCGGCTGGGTGGAGAGCAGAGCTTTTAGCTCGGCAAACGCTGCATCAGCTTCTGGTGTCCACTCGAACTTGTCTTCCTTCTTCATCAGTCGGTAAAGAGGCAGTGCCTTTTCACCGAGTCATGAGATAAATCGACTTAATGCGGCCAAGCATACAGTAAGCTTCTAGACATCATGCACTCGCACAGGGCGTTTCATTCGGAGTATAGTGCCGATCTTTTCTTGATTAGCGTCGATTCCTCGTTCGGAAACGAGAAAACCGAGTAACTTGCCACCAGGAACTCCGAATGTGCACTTTGATGGATTGAGCTTGATATCATACCTTCTGAGGTTGGCAAATGTTTTGGCGAGGTCAGTGAGCAGGTCGGAACCTTTTCGTGACTTGACCACGATATCATCCATATACGCCCACATTCCGTGATTTGAGTGAGCAAACACTTCTGAATCATTCGCATAAATGTGGCTCCGGCATTCTTGAGGCCGAATGGCATGGTGATATAGCAGAAGCACCCGAATGGAGTGATGAAAGCTGTTTTTATCTCATCGGGTCCGTACAGACGGATCCGATGGTACCCGGAATAGGCGTCTAGAAAAGACAATCTCTCGCATCCCGCGGTCGAGTCAACAATTTGATCAATGCGAGGGAGAGGAAAATGATCTTTCGGGCAGGCCCGATTGATGTGCTTGAAATCAATGCACATTCGGAGTGATTTGTCCTTCTTAGGAACCATGACGACATTAGCGAGCCACTCAGAGTGGTATATCTCTCGGATAAATCCTGCCGCCAACAGTCGAGCCACTTCCTCACCAATAGCCTTTCTCTTCTGGACGGCGGACCGCCGAAGATGCTCTTTAACTGGTTTAGCTGATGAGTCGACTCTAAGGCGATGCTCAGCCAGTCCCCTGGGAACACCCGCATGTCACCGCTTCCATGTAAAATGACCCGATTCTCACGGAGGAACCGGATGAGCGCTTCTTCCTATTTCGGTCGAGTGTTGTGGAGATGTGGGTCGGGCTGCATTGGGGTCGGTCGGGTGAATGTGGACAGCTTCGCCTCACCGGACGATGAAATGCGATTCTGTGGCGGGCTTCTTGGATCGCAGCAAATCACTCGGATCTGCGTTTTGTTTATATTCTTCAAACTCGACCGCTGCCACCGAATCGCAATCTTTGAGCCCTTTCGAAAACACTCTTCGCCTTTTCCGATCACCGGTGATGTGATCACTCCTTTGGGACGGGCATCTTCGGTTTGAGGTACACGTAACATGGTCGAGCCATGAACCGTGCGTAAGCTGGTCTCCCCAAAATGGCGTGGTACGCGCTCGAAAATCCACGACCTCAAACGCCGGCTTTTCCTTGCGAAAATGTTTTGAATCACCAAACACCACGCCCGAGCTATTTGGCGAGTGACTCGGCTTTCTTTCTGGTATAACTCCGTGAAAGCTCATGTTATCGGTGCTCGGTTGGGACATCGGAATGCCCATTCCTTCAGCAGGTGTCTCGCATACAACAAGTTTAGTCCGCTACCACCGCCCATCAAGACCTTCGTCAACCGAGTGCCTTCGACAACCGGGTCGACCACCAAAGCTTGCCTCCTGGGGTGGCAATATGAGTCGGGTGATCGACCGGTCAAGGTGATGGGCGTTGGGACCACCTCGATAACTTGGTTTCATTGGGCAACCATGTTCACCTCACGGTTAATGACCTTCAGTCGGCTCTTGCTTTCCACATCTGCGAAGATCATCAAAGTGGAGTTGACATGTGGATATCCCCCCTCACTGTCCTCCTTGTCTTCGGCCTTGTCTGACTCCTTTTCCTTGTCCTTCGACTGATTTCCTTGGAACTGTTGGATCAGCAGTCGACACTGACGAGTGGTATGCTTCGGGTAAATGATATTACCCTCTTCATCTTTCTTCGTGTGGATGTGGCACGGCATATCCATCACGTCGTTTCCCTCTTTATCCTTCACCTTCTTAGGGTTCCAGGATCCTTTTGGTTTCTCTTTGAACTTTCCATGCGTCACGGCCAGAGCCTCTCCAGGAGCTGCTGGTTCAGCCTTCCGCTTCTGTTTTCGACTGGTGTTTCCCTTCTCCGACTGACTCGGCTTGTACTTGCCGCTTCGGAGTCAGTCTTGTTCTTCGCCGTTGGCATACTTGGTAGCAATCTCCATCATCCGACTCAGGGTCATGTCTCCGGTTCGACCAAACTTCAAACTCAATTCTCTGTTCTTGACACCATCCTTGAAGGCGCAGACTGCCTGATGATCAGACACGTTCTCCACGGCATGATGCAAAGTGATCCATCTCTGAATATACTCTCTGAGAGTCTCATTTGTCTTTTGCACACAGACTTGCAGCTCTGTCAATCCAGCTGGTCACTTGCAAGTTCCTTCAAATGTTCTGACGAACACTCGGGACAGATCTTCCCAAGTGTAAATGCTGCTAGGAGGTAACTGATTCAACCACACCCTGGCAGAACCTTCCAACATGAGGGGCAAATGTTTCATGGCCACCTCATCATTCCCACCACTAACTGGACCGCCACTCGGTAGTCCTCAAGCCAAGTTCGGGCTTACACTCACCGTGAACTTGCTTACTCCTTGCCGACTGAAATTGGGGGATTACCGCGGCTCGATAGCCTCGCTGAAACATTCGGACCGAAACATGCACTCGGATGCTTGTGGGCGATCTCTGTCGGGCCCGCCCGATGGGCTCTGTTTGGTCGACCAAGCCTTGCACGATAATGGATCGCGATCGAAGCTCGGTTCCGGGGTCGACCGAGCTCTTCGCCCATTAATCGAAGCCGACTTTGTCATCTTGCTGCCGAGGAGCATAAGACCCACCCCTCGGGGAGGGCACTCGACGCCTATCATCACGATCGTGTCGGTCACCGATCGATCTCGCGATTCTCGCGTCCTTCACGCCGCTGGAGGCGATCTGGGATCGTGAGTCGATCGAACTATATTCGCAGCGACGGATCGATCAGTGAATTCGCTGCGCGATCGCAACACGGCTGAATTTCTGGTCTCTTGTTGCCGGAGCAAATCTTCGATCGTGATCAAGCCTCCGCCACTTCCGACCGAGAGGGCTGGATGGACTCGCTATACGGGTTGCGGTTGCTAAATTCTGAATTGGGGTTCGATATACCGAGTCGGCGGGAAGAGTTGACGCGTCGATTGGCGTCGGGAACTCGTTGCCGCGCGCGCTCGTCGAGTGCTCGCTGAAGGTTCTCCAGACGAGCGCGTTCGACCAAGTTGGCTAAACGTGCCTCCTCCAAGGCGCGAGCCTCGGGGGTTTCTCCCGCGATGGGAGTATCACGAGGCATCCATGTTTCAAGGGCGAAGCTCTTCCTCTGCAGAGTCGAGTGGCTCGGCTGGTACTCTTCGTGGTCTCGTGCGGGTCGCCTCCGCCGCCTGTCCCACCCTCATGGGCGGCCAGAGGACCGCGAGGTCCGCTGACCATCAAGATTTCGCCACGGATCATCGCTATCGCATTCGGATGCGCTCTCTACGGAGCTACCGACGATCGAACAGCCGTAGAGGATTCGTCGGGCTCGATTGCCGCAACTTGGGCGGTGGCCGTCTGGCGAGCCACCGCGTGCTTCACCCACCGCTGGAGCCTCGACCGACCAGAGCGCTTGCGCTGGTGGGAGACCGGGAGGGTGACCGATAGGGGAGTCGACCGATACGGGGTCGACGGTTGTCGCAGCAGAACGCCGCGGACACATGCGCGAAAACGTCGAGTGGAGCCTCCTGGAGCCAAGCGAAGTCGTCGGCGATGAAGGTGAGAGCGCCGAGACGGATCTCGCGGCCCTCGACCAAAACTCCGGCAGCAACCATGATGAAAGTACTCGGAAGAATCGCAACTTCTCCAAAAAATCGCTAAAACACCTGCCCCACGGTGGGCGCGAACTGTCGTGGTTCTAAGTCTGACAATAGAGTGGAGGGTAGGTATGGAGAGGCAAGGTCCTAGCTATGGAGCAGTTGTAAACACAGGAGATGTACGAGTTCAGGCCCTTCTCAGAGGAAGTAATAGCCCTACGTCTCGGAACCCGGAGGCGGTCGAGTGGATTATGTGTATATGAATTACAGGGGTGCGAACCCTTTGCACTGAGGTGGGGGGTGGCTTATATAGTGCCGCTGCACCCTCGGCCCTCAAGAATCTGGGGTTTAAAGTACATTAAGTCGAGGCGCATCGTAACGCCCACATAAAGTGTCTTAAATACCATAAAGTTTACTTAATTACAGACCGTTACGGTACAGAGTGCTTCTTGACCTTCTGGTGGTCGAGTGTGTCCTCATGGTCGAGTCCTTCGAGTCTGTCGAGTGGAGTCCTCCTTGGTCGACTGGAAGGTAGTCTCTTCTAATAATGGTGTCCTTGGGTAGGGTACTTAGATCAGGTCTATGACCCTATCCTAGGTACATGACTCCAACACCCGACGCGTCCGTCCTTCTCTCGCCGTCGCGACAGTTCCTAGATGCCGTGGCGAATGGAGCCAATGTCCTCGTCGTCTGGCTCCGGCTCGCTCTCCTCCGGCTCGCCGACACTTCGCCCTGTCAAACCAGAGCCGGAGGAGACGCCGCAGCGACGCCGCACCCGTAGTGGCGCCCTCGTCATCAACGAGGGTGCCCGCCCCTCCCCGCGCTCCCTTCGCCTGGTCCGGCCGAGGCCCGAGCCTGGCCTGCTCCCCGTGAAGTCGGAGCACGCCGACATGGTGGCTCCCGACGACGAGTCCGCCCTGAAATGGGCGAAGGAGGACTACGTTCGCGAGCAGGTGCGCCGCCAGTGCCAGGCATATGAGGAGCTCCAGGCCCGGCGACGCGGCCGAGAGGAGGGCGGCGTCAGCGTCCTCGACAACGACGAGGAGGAAGAGGCCAGGCCGTCCATCTCCCGGCCGCGCGTCGGCGACCCTGGGCAGGGTTGCAGCAGGGACGGTGGCTCCGGCGGGGCGCGCGACGACGATGACGTCAGCGACTACACCCGCGTCTACATGCTTCTCGACATGTAGATGGTGAGCGGTGGACGCGGGGTAGTGGCTAGCGGCGTAGTTAGTTTGGCATAATTTGCATGTTTTTACCTTTTTGTATAAATTTCAATAAAATTTCGCCGAGTTCGAACCAGATCTATGTAGTTTTCGCGGAACTCAAGGCGACCTTGCGGGCGTTGACTGGGGATCGAGCCGCCCCGAGGCGCCAAACTAGCGCCGGTTCGCCTCCAGACGGCCACTTTTCGCCGTCCTGGGGGCCCGAACGGCCGTAGATGCTCTCAGGGATCAAGGATCGGCCATCGCCCTGCCCACGGGATATGGGCCCTGTTTTGGATACTCTAACTCAGTTAGAGGTTAGAATTAGATTCTAACCATGAACTAACCCTGAACTAACTCTAAGTAAAGAGGTGTTTGGATGGCAGGGTTAGATGGAGCGCGGATACGATGAGGCACCTTCACGGGCGGTGCGAGAGAGAAAAATGTTTATTAGTGGTCCCGAGAAGAACTAACCCAAATAAGCATCTCTTGGATGGGTTAGATGCATCTACCCTAAACTAACCTTCTTGTTTGGATCTTTTTGGGTTAGTTGACTCCAAACTAACCCAAACTAACTCTAATCCATGGATCCAAACAGAGCCAAAGTGTGTTTTGTAGTATCAGAAACCATCGGTAAAATTGCGACGAAACAACATGCCGGTCTACAAGAAGGATTAATTAGCCTGCCCACGGGATATCGACGGATGGAAGTGGAAACCTACAAGGTCAAAAACACCGAAAGCCGGTCACGAGGGGCGCACGCACCACAGCAAGCAACCAACCAACCGGAACCTAGAACCGAACCGGGGTAGACTGGAGTAGTGATCAATAAGTAGCCGCTTTCCCCTGCCGGACGCTTTATTCGGCGCCGAGTCGAGCCATCCAATCAATCACAGCGCGTCTCAGCATGTGTGTTACATTGAAACAGTAGCGGCATTCTGCGCACTGTGCAGTCGCGCCACAGGGAGGGCTGTCCCGGAAGGGAAGGAGCCAAGGAGGACGGGTAGCTCTGCAGCCTTTTTCCCTGCCGTGCCTTGTCCCGTAGCACCCCGTCTCATAGCCCTTTGCAGCCTAGCTCCTGTAGGAGGACCGGTTCATGCCAGTGAAATGCCTCCGCATCTTGATTCCTGAATTCTTCTTGAGTCACTATACTTTGGTTCGAGCACTAAAAAAGGAGTTGCCTTTTCTTGCAACCAATCGAGTGACCGGATTTCATATAGAGTCTAGCAAAACTTACACTTGTCGAAGGGGTAAATTCCTAAAACTTTTTTTAATATGATTTTTTTTACTCAGTGGATCTGTGGATGGATGCATCACACTCGCAGGACGTGAGAAAAATCAGCAGACGTGACAGTCCCCACCTGCCTGACAGCAACCGGCGATATTAGGTTACGTTGGTTAGTACCGCGTGTACTAGCCTGTCGCTTTCGTCTGCTTGTCCCGGGGCCGGCGGTGGCGCCTCCATCGACCATTTAGCCACACGGACCACAGCCACGTAGAGGATCTGGTCAACAGCGAGCGGCTGATAGGTTCCAGGCTCTTCATCTCGTCAGACACTCCGTCCCTGCACCTGCACCTGCACCATCGTCCCGTCCCGGGCGGCCGGCCTCTCTGAAAAGCTGCCTAATTCTGAGCTACCCGATCGCACCACATCTCTCCGCAGTTTTGGCCCTGCTCTAGCCCCGTCCCCTCCCCCCTCTCTGAAACCACTGTACACCGATCAATCACCATCTTTGTCCGGACAAAACAAGAAGCAGTGAAATATGACCTCCAAACGCAATATATTTCATGCCTTTCCGGTGGCGTCTCGAAAGAATATCTGTCTGGATAATAGTAATATATAACTCGTGCTAGATCGCGGGAAGCACGTGGATCCGTGAAGCTTTTCCCCGGAGGCAGAAAGAAAGAAATCCGGCCGGCCGGTGGTGGGCGGCATCGCCAAAGATAGATCCCGCCCTGGCTTGCACCTTAAGATAACAGCCTTTGTTTCTGCTTTGGAGAGAGAGAGAAACCATTGTTTATTGTTGCCGAGAAAGATGATGGACGGATGGATAGATGGATCGAGCTTTTGAATACTGCTCCCAAACATTCTGAGCGATGGTGACGCGCCCTCACGTCCCAGAAAGATGGATGGATGGATGCCGGAAAGCGGAACCGCCCAAAGTGGCGCGCATTGTTACCGGCTCTCATCCTCAGATTCGCCCGCTGCTTTGCCTTTTCCGGGTGTGTAAGCAAGAGCTCCTGCTATTTTTTTTAATATATAGCACAGGAAAAGCATACATACAAGCCGAATTTTTTTCTGACTGTACAAATCTATCTTGAACATTTTTTCACGCCGTTTCTTCACGGGGAATTTTCCATCGGCACAGATGTTTAGAAGAAACCGTCAGATTTCCCCCCCGGTGTGTCAACTTCATGCGACATTGGGTTTCAGTAAAATGCTCCCTACATAAGAAAAACGACAATTCGTATAGTACATAATCCATTACGAGTTGAGACAAACTATATGCGTTACTACATCTGGAAGTCTCATCTCACGTCACAAGTGTCCTCCACCCTCCCTCCCTTGAAACAAACAAACAAACTGCAACCCCAAAGCTTCAGCTAACGATTTGAGTACTACACAAGTACACCCCGCAAAAAAAAAAAGTACTACACAAGTACGTACACACAGCACATTCCTGCTCCGGCCATCGCTCCTGTCAGAAGTGACACGGAAAACATACCTCAACCTTCTCAGCTCGCGCCCAACCAACCAACCATACTGAAAATGACAGCTTCAGTGCAACCCCCTCAGGAAACGAAGCTAGCAATCTTCAGCGCTCATCTTTCCAGCACCTTTCCCAGCCGCTTCACGCCGCGTCCGAGCCTGCACCGCGTACTGCTTCTGCAGCTCCTGGAGCCTCTCCAGGAGCTCTTGGAACGAAGGGCGACGCTGCGGGTCACTGCTCACGGAAAAGGGAGGATAACCCTTTAGCGGCACCGGGAACCAGTTATGTAGGAGCAGTGCGCAAGACAGTAATAATGTACCTGTCCCAGCAACTCTCGATGATCGATGCCCACTGAGGGTCCGTGTTGCTTGGAATCTCCAGTCTACGATCCATGAAACCCACAGCTGCGATAATCTGCCACGTAGGGATCACAACGTTAAGAGATCATCTCATCTTCTAACAAGCTTATATAAGCAAGCAAGTGTTATTTCTTCTCTTGAACTGCAACGGTGATGATTCCAGTTTTTCGTAAAGATTCACCATTCACCAGTAAGCTACTCGTACTTTTCAAGGGAACGTTGGTTCTAGGACACCCAGAAAAGGGATATCTGAAGACTTGTTTCTAACGGCGAAAAGGGAAAATGACACCCTAGGCATTGGGAGAATACAACTTTTAAGAACCTCTCATGCAATTCTTCAACAGAAAACCAAGCCCTGACGAAAGCATCTCAGTGTTAATCTTGCCGCTATACTGAAAAGAGAATGGAGGAAATAATGAAGTGACGAAACATTAAATTTGTTATTATCACTGGTTGTATCTAAGTACGTATATTTTTAAAACACATCAAGCTGGTATCGACCTACTGTGCGAAACAGCACAACTGAAGTCAAAACCACACAGTTAGAACCAAATATTGACAGAAAAATCAGAATATTAATTACCTAACCAAACATACATAATAAATAGCAAAACACACCTGCATTGGATTGAGAGTGTCCCATGGTATCTTATGAGTAACAAGCTCCCACAGGACCACTCCGTAGCTGTATACATCAGACCTATATTTTACCAAAAAGGAAGAAATGAGTGATTATCTGTAGGTAACAAGAACATCTGTTGCTAAAGAGTGTTCATGTTGAGCTTACTTTTCATTTGAAGGTTCACTGCGTAACACTTCTGGAGCCATCCACTGCGGCTGGATATAGAAGCTAGCTATCAGATGTTTATAGCATATTTGTATATATTGAAAATTGGTAGGGGATTAAAGTTAAAGACACCCTAGTTAGCTGGAGAATCGATGCCAAAAGTCAAGTTTGCTTGTACTTACTGTTCCTTTTCCACCTTTTGTTGTCAGAAACGTTTCAAGTTTGAGACGCGAAAGACCAAAGTCTGCAACCTAATTGAAACAAGTGAGCACAGAAAATATAGAAGTATGAAGAACTAAGTTTCATAGTTACCTTTACAGTCCAATTCTTATCAACCAATAGGTTTGACGATTTTAAATCACGGTGCACAATAGTGGGGATGGAATTGTGAAGATAATTCATGCCCCTTGCCTGCAACAATATAATTATGCTTTTAAGAATCCACATGGCAATGAAAGATTCCATACGGGCAAAAAATGTACTTGTCAAACAAAATACTAGATATGTTTTTATCTCCATGGGTTAATAATATAAATCGTGATTGACTTTTGGTGATAGAATCTTTACTTAGTAACATAATGTGTGTGATAGCTCAAGATACCATGTTAGATGGCAGGTACAGGATATCACCTCCATCCTTCTTTCATTCTTCCATACACTGAAGCTACAGATATGGCTTAATTTTTTTAAGGGTGAGCTTTATTGATTAGGTAATAACATTCATACAATCACGCGAATCAATGCCGACATGCAGGAAGGCACAGACTCACGCATCACACAACTAGACTCACGCTTACCTTATTGGGCTACGCTATGCCCACATCATTGCTCACCACCTTGGTGATAGGTTCTCATGATCATGGTAACATAATGTGTGTCGTAGCCCATGATCATGATCTGTATAGATTCTCACCACCTTGGTGATAGGTTCTTAACAGTTACACATAATGTATTTGGCTTTGACTTCCTGAACCAGCTGTCAAGAGAAAATAGACTTACAATGTCTATGGCCATGTTAAGTTTACGTCTTGGATCCAACTTGCCAGTGTCCTTTTGAAGCAACTGAAACAAACTCCCTCTGCAACATGGAACTGTGTTATACAGAGGAAGTAACAAAAACTGACCTCTCAAGAGATTCTAAAGTCTAAACTACTATAGAAGAATGCCCAAGCTCAATTTGCAATAACCATAATGGTTCGAGACCCAGAGAAAATAGAGACTAGTCCACCTAGTGGTAAGTCAGCAATCACTGGAAAGTGGTTCAATTGTCAAATGAAAAGAACCGGGAGTACTATCAGCCCCTACTTTTTCAGTAAGAGGAAGGTGGATATTCCCGGGTGCTTGATCACACAGCTATTTGTGCCAGCCACTGAGCCACCTGTTAACCATTGGAAATATTTTAAAAGTATGGTTAACAAAGGTGAACTTGCAGCATCAGTACAACACCATGGGAAAAGATCAATGTGTTTAGCTCTATCTTTTTTTCTCAAACTGAATAAGCTGCTGAAAAATAAACAAAACAAGACAAAGCTACTGCAATGAAAGAAAACTAAAACTGTACAACCCCCTCTCTCCGTAATGGTTAAGCTTAGGTCTAACTGGATTACCAAGATAACTAATGCGTCATTCATGAAAAGTTTCATTTACTACAAATAACTGGGTTAGGCTTACAGAGGCACACAACCAACCTGGGGCGACACGCTTGCACTTCCTTTTCTGTTTGCGCACATTAGTTAATGTGGAAAGACCAACATAATACGAGTGGTATGTGTCCACATGATTCTCCCTGCGCTTCAAATTACCTAGAGTATTAGGTTTCGTTAGGGCAAGCCTTTGACTAGCAATTACACTATTAATATATAATTTTGTGATACAAAATCATAACCACAAGTACATCTGATGACATCAACTTTATGTCGCATAAAGTTTTTACTAATAGAGTAATTGTTTGTCAAAGGTTTGTCCTAACAAAACATTATACACTAGCTAATTTGAAACGGAGGGAGTATTTCTCTTTCATATTTATCTGAGATGTCTTCCAAGAAAGTGACTCTGCAAAGTACGGGTCCGAACATAAACTTCACATGGATTACATAAACACAACTCAAGGGCAGTAGAATTATGGTGATGGAATATAAGCAAGAAGCTCATTTTGACTCAAGTTGTGTAACCCACTGGTTTATGATCAAAGTTTGGATGGTGGATTTCTGGAGAGAATCATTCCAAATATACGAGAGAAGGGACAAAAGAAACTATGAGAGGCAGCCACGTGGGGTTGAGGGAAGGTCAACAAAATCCTCGGTTTCATCCTTAATTGGTTACATCTACCACCTCCACTTCTGAGCCCAAACGAGAGAAGGAACAAAAGAAATATGAGAGGCAGCCATGTTGGGGTGAAGGAAGGCCAGCAAAATCCTTGACTCTCATCCTTAATTAGTTACATCTACTAGCTCCACTTTCGAGCCCCACAAGGACCGTCTTGTCTGAAATTCCTCAACAGAACTTACATTTTTTGCGAAACAGACCCCATCTTTTCAACCCCAGCTTGCTACAGATCAGTGACCATCAAGAACCACTTACATCGGAAGGCGCATCGGAAGGCCCTCAAATCCATCGCGCTTCTTGTGCCCTGGATGCTATGGAAGCACAGGAACGCCTGTGTCTTCGACAACGCCACGCCATCCATCGAATCACTAGTGGATAGGATCAAGGACGAGGCCCGGTGTTGGGCTAAAGCAGGAGCCCAGGGACTTCGGGTTGTTCTGCCCACAACCTGGGATGTCCACTGATTTTGTGCTTTTCTTTGTACTGCTCACCTCCTAGGAGGATCGTTCTACCTTTTCCATGAAATGAAATGCAAAGGTCCTTTGCGTTTTCTCAAAAAAAAAAAGAACCACTTACATTTCAAACCGGGGCATAGACTACTGAGAACTCCTTGGTAAATGATATGAATTCTACTGTTGTTTCTATGGGCCCAGATCATAAGTATGGTAGAAAAAATGGACTGCATAATGCTTGTCTTCCACCAAGTAAAGGGAAAAAAAATTAACAACCACAGAAACAAACATGTGGGACATGTAGCCTACCGTGGGAGGAATTCTGTAACAATACAAAGTCGTTCCTCTGATGCAACTGCACCCATGAAAAGTATTATACTGGGATGTCGGAGTTTCTTCATCAGTGATACCTACACATTTGATGGACACAAGTATGGTCATGGCCACAATTATGGAAAAGGAATCACAAGAACATGGTTAAGAAAGTTATCAATGTACTACTAATTGATATCCTACAAAAGAAATCAACATAGTGAAATTTTGTTAACACTGCATCATTTTCTTCATAGTTACCCACATGAAAACAACACAGAATAGAAAAATAGCAATTATGGGTTTCACGAACATCACAGGGTCCAACCGTAATCTGGAATTAGTTTTTGCACTGGAGTATCTGATTCAATAAGACAGTAGATATAATGCAGTTCCATTGACATAATACTCAATTTCATCAGCAACTGAGGTTCGGCAGAAATTGCAGTCGTATATAAATGCCTACCTCTTGTCTGAACGTATTTATCATTTCTTCTGAATATTCCTGCTTGGAGAACAATTTAACTGCCACATCCTACAAAACGGGGAAAAATATTGAGAATTGATTATTAAGATGTAAAGCTAAATTCATAACCACGCAACAGAGCATACATACCGAACCATACCACAAAGCATGATACACTGTTCCACAAGAACCTGCATGAATCAAACACGACAATAGTACAAAATGAGTGGTCTCTCTTACAGAAGCGGGCGACGCCCGCCTTGCATACATCTGTTCAAGAATAGGCATTTTCTTACTAATTCTATTTGAAAATTTACATGAAATTTCAGTAGTAAATAAGTGCATGCACATGTCTTATGCACGTTAAAGTAACCTTCCTTCATTTTGGACGGTTTTTCGTGGAAAATGGAGAATAACGAGTGGTCGCCCAGAACAGGACTGATTCACCAGAACAAGACATGTCCAGAAAGATGGAGTAATTGCAAAGGGAGGATAACTACCTTGGCCTACTTGTTCTCCAATTACTAGATCTTCCCACAGAATCTCATAATCTAAGCAGTCCGCTTCATAATCCACTCTCTCGATAGGACTGCCAACAGTACTTGTGCTGCTGATACTACCGGTGTTGTTAAAAGTCCACCAGGAACCTGAGAACTCATATTTGCTTGAGTGGGCGTATTTAGTGTCTTGGCAGTCTGGAATTATGATAGGCTGTACAACTTGAACTCTCTGATGACTCTGGTCATTCGCTTGCTTATCATGTAAATGTGTTGAGGGTATGTTACTCTTCCCAGAACCCCCATCATTTTCACGCCCTTTCCGAGGCCAGGATATCCCCTTCTTGGCCAGCAATACCCCGGCCTTTGAACTAAACATTTTGTGAAACCCTACTTTTCCTTCTCCTGAATCATCGATATTTGTTTTGCTCAACTCCCCAGGGGATTTCTCTTCAGCAACAAAAGCGCCATACCGTACATCCCCATTCGGGGTGCATGCCTCACTTGATGTCAGGTCCGCCCTGACATCATGTTCAGAATACTGATCCTCACAGCCACTAGCACACCGTCTCTCACAATTCTGACCCGTCCTTATCCGAGAACGGACTCTACTTGTAAGCTTGGTGGCCTGTGTTGTTATTGAAAAATCAGAAAGAGAATACACTAGGGAAAAAATTATCAATAAATATCAGAAAGATAATCACTCCATTACAACTAAACACTGTAATTCTTTCTTCTGTTTGCTTAGAAATGCGACTTACAAAAGTTGTTATCCTGGAGGTGATAGCAGATTGAAGAGGTTGCTGGGAGTCAAAAGAACCTTTGTTTTGTGAACCACTTTTAGGCCGGTTGATAACATGAAAATGGGGCTTTGATGAACTTTGATAGGATTTCTCTGTGGTTGAAGGACTAAATATCTTCTGCAGTGTCCGTACATCAAGTGAGACACATATGAGGCCAATCAAGCTACCATCGTCATCATATAAAGGAGTGTTATGGACAACAATAAAGAACCTCTCTCCTGACTTGTTTTTAACAGGAAACTTTCCTCTAAAACACTTGCCCATAAATATATTCTGGATAACGACGGTTGCAGCATCATAGTCTGTAGGATGAACAATTAACTCAATGGCATCCTGGCCAATTGCTTCTGATGCAGAATAGCCATACATATGCTCGGCATACCGGTTCCTAGGTTACAGTACAAAGGTAAGAGTTTGGTAAAAAGACGCTTCATACGATCGAACAGAATGGCAACATTTTCACTACACGTTCTTCTTGCCAGAAAAACAGCATAACTTCTCAAACGGTCTTGTAAGAAATTTTGAAGCTGGAATCATATACCAAAGTGAACCAGAGACTAAAAATTATATCCATTCACACGAAAAAATGTCTGATAGGTATGCACCATGATAACTAAGGTCCACCAAATATGTGGCATGGGCAT
This sequence comes from Aegilops speltoides, assembly GCA_021437245.1. Classification (NCBI taxonomy): domain Eukaryota; kingdom Viridiplantae; phylum Streptophyta; class Magnoliopsida; order Poales; family Poaceae; genus Aegilops; species Aegilops speltoides. Next base: position 439,841,851 of record CM038145.1, on the reverse strand, counting down.
TGTTGGCAAATTATCCCAACCAATCTGAGATAACGTAGATCTTTAAAGCAGACATGATGCTTCAACGTTTGTACAGTTTTTGTGGGTCAAGTTTGCTTACCAACACCAGAATAAAAAATAATGGTCACTAACCGATGCAATCATGCAAAGAATTGCTGTGATACATCCAGTGTCTTTTACAAGAATCATCATGTTCAGATTTTAGCAGACTAGCGGTCTATCTTGAATAAACCTAACCTAAGTTACCATACCTAAATACGATGAGTTGATGCTAAGCAGGTCAATGCCATAAAGCATCCCAGTGTGATCACCGGGACAAGCTAGAGGCTGGAAATCCACATTCTGAATTTAGCAACCGCTTTCCACCCGGTAAAACCATAGAATCCTCTACCACATAAAGCTAATGCACACAGGACTACAGTTCAATACAACTGAATATAGCCTTTCAGCCTCCATGCAGGCCCCAGCAACACATTTTCACTCGGTGGGCAGGATCACACAACTGAAGAGCCAAAAAAGCACCACATCCTACACTTGAAGCTATTCATAGTAACACTAGTTCAGCATTTTGATCGAACACCTGGTGGGCACCATGCATGCGCAACCAAACCAAGTCAAGGAGCATGCCTCACCAGTAGAGGAGCTTGCCGTCGGGCGCGATGATGTGAACGGCCTGGCCCAGCGACTGCAGGATCCAGTGGCAGTGCCTGTCGGAGAGCCTGGCGCGGTTGTCGCGGAGCGGCCGCGGCGACGGGTCCGGGAGCGCGGCAACGGCGCGCCGCGACGAGGAGGGGCGCCGCGGCGGGAACGCGGGGCGGCGGGGCCCCGGCGCGCGCCTGCCCATCTCCCGCGCGAGCTGGGCCTGGCCCTCCTCCAGCTCCCGTATCTTCCTCAGCAGCTCGTCCGCCTCCATCGCCGCTCCCTATAGCTAGCTAGCTTAGCTGGTTTCGTGAGAGAGCGAGCCGCGGGGAGAAGATCTAGGCAGCGGCATGGCACGGGTTGGCTCACGCCTGACATAATGGAGGGAGGCGGGCGGCGCGGCGTGGCGCCATGCCTGACATCCCACCCGCGCTAGCTGCTGCGGTGCGGTGCTGCCTCATCCTCTTGGAAACTGAAAGAGATCACCTCTTCTGTGCTGTTCTCTTCTGTTGTGGTCCATGTTGTTTTCCTCGCATTGCGGAGGCGATCTGTCGTCTCTGCCCGCCTCCGTCGGGTAGGCATGTCAACTTGTGCAGCTAGCGGATGATCCCCAGTTCCCAACCAAATTTCCCTTTGTTCCTACTCGACCTCGTAGAAAGATAATGATCTTGAAAAGAATGCTCATATAATGCGGCCGATTCGAGACATGTCGTCTGTCCGAAAAAACTTGTCCCTCAAATAGAATGTATCTAGCATCAAATTAGCGTTAGATACATCCATTTAAAAGATAGGTTTGGGACAAGTTTTTTGGACGAAGGGAATGGTAGCATTCGTCCAAGTTCGTCGCTAAGTCATAGAATCATTCGAGTACAAAGAAGTACCCCTCGAATGATTATGCTAGTAACAATGCCTCTAGTGATGATCGCGTATGAATTTTCTGAAAAAGTCAAATTAAGCAAACTTTGACCGAGTTACTCAGAAAACTGTTTATATGCACGTCCTGCATAACTGCGTGTGTCAAAGCGGAAGCCAACCAACTACCTCTTCCGCTGCGATCGTCTTTCCACTCTCCAGTACCAACACTTCCGCAATTTAATTTAATTTTATTAAAAAAAACAGGCAGACAAGCAGCAGTAGCCAAAACTGCCACAAAAACTGAGAAGCCACCATGATGCACAGCAAATCCTACCGTGGCGTGGATAGAACTGAAACGAGCAGAGCAGCTTCAGGATGCAGCAAAAACCCTGCAGGGCGTCACCATAGGAACTTGCAAATCTTCTTATACTAATATATCATCGCAAGAATTTGTTGCAAATGCACACATCTCACGCACGTGCTTTCAACATGTTACAGGATACACTAACATTAACTTTTTTTGAGAGAGAAGAGTACAGATACACTAACATTAACAAGTATCAACAAGAGCAGAATGATGGCTGTCCAATGGGCAGCCTGTGAACAATAGCAAGTCTGCAGGCTTCAAGAATCCAACACTCAAAAACAGCAGTGCAAAGAAGCAGGAAAATAGGAATGGTCACACAATCGGCGATTGTCACACCACAACATCTAAGCCATGCAACCAGTCATCAAACTAATTACCTGCGGCTTCTTTACGGTACCACGGCGAAATCAAGCATTTTACTCTGTTTCGATCCATCTGCTGTTCTATTCTGAGAGCAGCAAGCATTTATTACCTTCGAAATTCTCAAAAAGCAGCTGTTGTAGCCCTTCTCATAGTCAAGCGAAGAACAAAAGGCATTATCAAGTTTCACATCACACCATGCAACTAAGAACAAAATCTGTATCACCATTCGCCACCACACTATGGCACTACCTCATCAGCAAACGCCACATTCTCCTCCTAAGTAAAAGAAGTTACTTCCTCTTCAGATCAAAGGGCCCAGCCTGTATTTTCATTATCAAGAACCGCACGGTACACAAAAGCTCATTCGAACAAGGCAAGAAGCATTGGCTTCACGTGAAGCACAAGAAGTTATCCACAAAAACTCCTAACAGAAACTGATGTAGAGATTAACAGAGGACGGAAGCAGTCATGTAATCGGAAGTGCAGCCCTATCCACCACCACCAGGCATGGTTCACTCAGTTGTAGTTCGTCGCTGAGCCGCATCCATAGACACTGATGAGAAACAAAATTTTGTCAACATGATGTTCACCCATATAGCTAGACAGAAGCATATGAAGAACAGAAGTTAAGATGATACGAAAACTGGATTTTGCCTACCTAATGGTACTGATTGACAATCAACTTTGGTCCATTCTCACATTGCCGTGCTTCATTTGAAATCTGTTGTATTATCTTTTTGGTACCCTGACTTCCATTGTTGTGTAAACTTAAGTGCAACTCTTTCAGAACCTTGAGCTGTTTTATACCGTCAACTCCCTCGAAAGCAAAGAACCGTATATCAAGCCTTTCGAGGTTCGGTGTAGCCTTCTCCAGAAACACCAATTTTGGCACGTAAGGAGCACAAAAACGAAGAAGCTTCAGACTCTCGAATCCACCAGGGTGAACTATGATCATCATGGTAATGTTAGGATGCTCCAAGTGAAGCTGGATCTGTCTGCAAGTGGTTTCCGATTCTTGACCCTGTTCTGCGTCATCAAGAGAAAATGTGAGAGAGAACAGCTTCCTCAGCTGGCTAAGTTGCACCAAAGCATCTGAGCTAAGCATCCCGAGTGAGAGGGTTAGCTTTGTCAGTGTGTCCAGTTCATTGATCCATTCTGGGAGATTAACCACTTTCGCCTGCAGTTTGCAAGACAGCTCAAGGGCATTCAGAAACTTGGGCGGGGAGGAGAGACAACCCCATGAGCTGAGAAAACCAGCAGACCCATCATCAATTACAAGGGTTTGGAGCGAGTAGCCACAAAGATCTTCAATAGAGAACCTCAATTCATCGAAAAGTTTACCCTCATTCTCGATGTTCAACTTGTAGATTACAAGCTTCCTCAGCTTGGTCAGCTGACGGAAATCTGCTACTGAAGATGGTCCTTCGACAATTTCGATGCCTGACAGTACACAGAGGGATTTTATTGGCTTCTTCATATCCTCAGGAAGCTTCAATGCCTTCCGTGTCTTTTTGTTCCCGCCAAGTATATTCTTCACCTTTTCCAGCTGGCAAATAGTTTTGGGTAACTTTGTAATACCAGTTTCCCTGATGTCAAGGGTCTCTAAATACTGAAGTTTCCCTATCTCTTTAGGAAGCTTTGTGATGTCTGTTCTGCGGAGGCTGAGGTGCTTGAGAAGAAAAAGTTCGCAAACAACTTTTGTGTGTTCTTGTTTGAAATCTGTACAGCCTTCAAGATCCAAATGTTGCACAATTCTCAACTTTTGTGGCTTGGAAAGCAACCCATTCAAAGTACCAAATATGCTCAACGATCGCACATGGGATAGGTTCATGCTATTTTTTGCACTCTCAGTCTTCAAACCATCACTCTGAAGTGACAAACGCCGAACCATATTACTGGGCGGTGCAACGAACCACTGGCCACCAACCACAGTGACAAAATTTTCTTCACCCGCCTTGCGCACAAGATACTCATGTATCATGTGATGAACTTCATAGGTCTTCACCTTTCCATTGCTACTGTGCTTCACAGCTCGAATTATCTGTCTCTTTATCAAATGATTGAAGCATGTTTCTGCAACCTCTTCTACGCTCAATCCTTGTTTCTCACTGACAAGAGCTTCTGAGATCCATTTTCTTAAGAGGCGTTTCCTGCTATTTTGCGAACCGCTTGGAAATATACTGAGATATAGAGAGCATCTTTTGATCTCAAGTGGCATATCAAAATAGCAATTATCAATAATGCACATTAATCCATCATGGGAAAGAGGTTTCAGATAGTCTGGTATCAGATCCTTAAAAACTTGTTTCCAGTCAGAAATATGTGGGTTGCAGGCAACATATCCAGCCATGATAACTATCGCCAATGGCAGCCTCATGCACATTTCCCAGTGTTCAGGTATAATTTTGCTCTTATCTTGCTGTTCCTGGCAACCTTTAGCTTCAGCCATGATGTCCATAAATAATACTTCAGATTTGTCCCCGCTGAGGATTACAGCCTCGTAAAGATAATCTCCTTTATTCCTTACTGAAGCACTGGCAACAGCCTGGAATCTTGACGTAACAATCACTCTGCTACCTTTCTCACTTTTAGGCAGTGACTTCTTTATCAGCTCCAACATATCAGTAGACCAGACATCATCCAGCACAAGCAGGTAACTGCCATGAGAAGAAAAGATAACAAGATGAGTCACTTTTAAACAATGTAAATGAAGTGCTGGAATAACAAAGAGTGAATGAAAGTACATATCTAGCAAAAAATTATCTTGTTGAACTTGAATTCAAATAACATAAGAAAAACTGATGTAAATCATGTGAAGACTAGTTTATGCAATTTGATGATGCTTTCATGTAATATGCATAGAAAGCATAGTGATGAGCTACACAAAGGACCACTTGCTGGATGTTATACCTGTATTTCTCTAAGTGCTCCTTAAGCTCTTCCTTGAGTTTTTGAAGTTTCAATGTTTGTAGTCTATCATGTGCTTTCTTCAAGGTGCTGCCCCCAATACTGCCATGAGATGTGTCCCACCACCGCTGCTGCCTGGTACCTTCTCTGACCTGTGGCATGATCTGGTAGAGTATACTCCTTAGTACTGCCTCTACATCAGATTTATGTGACACTGTGACCATCGCCCTGCGGTCAAACAGATCACTGAAGTTTTCATATAATGATCTGGCTATTGTGGTCTTGCCCGCCCCTGCCAATCCGACTATGCACAGCACACCATGGTTTGTTGGATCTGCATTAGGTTCTTCCACAGGGACAATGGTGCTATTGCTTGGAAGTTGCTGTGCAATGGTCTCTGCCGGCCCCTCAGCTGTCAGCATCCATTTCCCAAGCATCTCCATGTCCCTTTCAACTCCCACGGGTGTCTTGGTTCTAACAAGCGCAAGCCTTGTCTGCTGATTCTCTGCAGCGTTAAACCCAATGGCAGCTCCACCAGGCCTGCCGCTGCTGGTCTTTGGGTTGTCGAGGCTGCACTGGATGCACCGTTCACCGATTTGCTGCACCCGCATCTTGAGTTCAGATAAAGAAGAAGCTACTTCATGGCGAGGCCACCACGTCCAGACCTCATAGATTTTGGAGGCGGTAAACGAGCAGCAGCAAAGGTCGGTGGTGGGGTCGTGATGCAGCCGGTGGGCGAAGTCGTCGACGCAGTCCTCGACGTCGTAGGTGACCTCATGGACCTGCTTGAGCCAATCCCTTGTCCGGAGGTCATGGCCGTGGGGCTCCGTGCAGCAGAGGTCACCAATGAACGCCTGCATAGCGCCGAGCTCGTCGGTGATGTACTGTACGTCGCGACGGACGCCTCGGGTCAAAGTGTAGTCCTCAGCAAGCAGCGCCCCGAGTTTGTTCAGGAGCCATTTGATGGCCTCGCCACGCCCCGCCGCCACCAGATCCATCGCCGATTTGCGATTTTGCTGTACACAGCAGCAATTGGGTGAGACTGGAAGCAAGACAAAAATGTGCAGAAACAGAGAAGCATACTAGAGACACCCATTTCATACAGAAACAGAGAACAACATGCTAGAGACTACATACAGTATGTGCAGAATTGCGGCGTTTTTAACACAGAATTGCCTAATGATGCACTACACTATTGCCTGAGGGCATCCTCTCCTATTGTCAGTACTGCCTGATCTCTCTTCTAAACAAATGTCCTCTTACACTTGCATCTATTCAAACTTGCCCCCTGCACTTGCATCTGCGAACTTGCCTGCTCATGAGGGGACAAAAGGAGCTGCTTAAGGGCCAGCATCTGTGAATTGGGAAAAATTGCTGCATCTACCTGAACAAACTTGCCTGAAAAAACGTTCCCCGTTAGATCATCGATGTGTTTAGAGCGGGGTGCGGGATTTGCACGCAGGGCTCCGCGCGCGACTATTTCCCCCGGAGATCTCGACTCCGGCCACCCCTAACCTCCCCTCTCAGCCTCCCTTCGTCGATGAAGATGACGACGCGGCGTGGGCGAAACGCCCCTGCCCCCACTCTACCCCTCTCCCTGCCGTTCGCGAGACGAATTGGAGACCAGGGCGAGCGATTTACCTTCTCTCTCCCGGAGATGTAGCAGTTCGCCGCCCCCGCCTCGGCGCCTCCGACGGGCCCTCCTTCCTTCTCCCCCTCCCCTTCTCTCGTCGCGCGCGCGCTGCTTGGTCAGCTGGTACCGCTCGCCTCCGCGTGGTGGTCGTTGTCGCCGGTACGCACTCCCCCCCACCTTTGCTCCTCGCCGGCCGCGCCCGCCGACGAGCCTAGGGTTTCTCTCCCTGCGTTTCGCGCGGGGGTGGAGAATGGAAGGGGAAAGGGGAGGGGGCGCGACTCCCCAAAGTTTCGAAACCCACAGCTCTCTGTCACCGCCTCCACCTTTGACGGAGTCTGTGGTGTTGCCGTGACAGCGTGTAGATCGGTGGGACCCGACCGTCCCTGGCTGTGAGTGGTCTCTGGCAGGTGGGCCTGGTGGTAGAGCGTGCGTGCGGTGCACGGGTCAGAGCCAGCTGTCGGTGCGCTGTAGCGATCACTGTGATAAGCACAGAAACGGCTCAATCTCACCTTTGTCTCTCTCTCTTTTTTTTTCGAGAAAAATTTCGATCTATTCATCTTCAATCATGGCAGTACAATGAATACCAGAAATAATAAAAATTACATCCAGATCCATAGACCACCTAGCGATGACTCTAAAGATCAAGCGGTAGAAGGCACACATCATCGCCTCCATCACCGAGTCGGGCACAACTTGTTCAGAAGAGACAATCGGAAGTCGTCGCATAAGAAAGCATTACTAAGAGAGCCCTCAAACCTCAAACCCTAAAATAACCGCTTTTTAGCCGCCAAAAACGTCGTAGACTGTAATCTCTAAACCTCAAACCCAGTAAAAAATTTAGAGGCCCAACCCTCAAACCACTTTGCAATATGTAGAAGTAGGGGTTGAGGGGAAAATCTCCCCAACCCACACTCCTCCTCATCGCTCGCTCCTCGCTCGTGTGGGAGGCTCCCGGCGCCGATGGGAGGCTCCCGGCGCAAGTTCAAGCGAACCCGCACCAAGGTGCGTGTGGGGTTGCCGCGCAAGAAGCCGCGCGAGTTCAAGCCGGCCTTCGACCTGCCCGAGGCGCTCGCCGCCGGCGGCGGCGGCCACGTGCCGAGCTGGGACGCGGAAGGCAGCGTCGTGAAGAACTACACTGCTTTCGGGGTCCTGGCCAACCCCAACCTGCTCGGCGCCCACTCCCGCGGCACGCGAGGCCTCGTCCAGAGCGCCTCGCTACAGGCGCCCGACGTCGACGCCTTGCGCACCCCTGTGGACTAGTTCGGCCCCGTCGACACCGGCAGTGACCTCGAGTGCGACGGTCAGTCTCCCGTCCCTTCGCCTCGTCTGATAAACTTGGACCGGCTCACGAGCTGGTGAATTCATGTTTTATGCCCAGTTTCTTCGGGACATGTCGCTAATTTGGTTATACTGATGGGTATCTTAGGTGCCGTATTAATTAGTTTTGGTGAATGTGCAAATTTGGTACTCCCTCCATTTTTGTATACAAGGCCACAAACTCGGATTACAGGTACCAATGTAAAATTTAATGTCTACTTTATAAGTCAACTTTTCTTCTTGTTTACTGGGATCATTAATACTCTGCATGCATGCAAAGAAACCGAGTGGAGGAAGTAATGATGTCATTATGATTGCATGCATGCAAGTATTAAACAGGTTGTTAGTACGAGAAAATATCATTAACTTTGCCTCGATTACTGTTGGTGGCCTTATATAGATGCAAAATGTATATTTCATAGTGGCCTTGTATATAAAAATGGAGGGAGTAGATCAGTTGGCATGGCATAATGCGATTTGTCAACCACATGTGTTGTTGTTCATTTATGTTTGGGCATATACAGATGGTTTGCCTCTAGATTTGATATCCTTTGTGCTGTGAATAATCCGTTGAACTGACAGTTTGCTGTGGCTCAATACAAACACTGCTTCTAAAGTTCAGGAACTAGTGGAAGCTCAGTAGCTGCAGTTGTTGGTTTCTGATTCAACTTGGTACTGGGGTATGTGAGGAAGAACAGAGTTGTAGTCAACAAGTTAGAAGTCCTATGCTCCTACAGTATAAACTAAATGATCTCGGAGCACATCCTTCCATCTCAGAAAATATTTATACTTCTTTCAATAATAATCAGAAAATTTACACATGAAGATGGCTGAACAATTATATTCTGATTTCAGGTTCCATGATTGTTTTTTAATTCTAGCATGTGCATAAGTATGCAAGTAATTGAGAGTTTCAAAAGATACATTTTTGGGCTCCTCGGTCTTGTATGTTTTATGCAGACCGCTGATCAGTACATTTTCTCAAGAAAGTATGCTGATACATAATTCATTCTAATATCTACATCCCAGATTTATTTCTGGGATTATTTAGTTTTGTAGGCCCAACTTTGAATACTCAACTGAACTGGAGCAAACTAGAATGATTATTGTTTTATGTCAAATGTGATGGAATTTGTGATATGTCATATGATGAAATGTGTGATATATGAAATGACAGTTTTAAAGGTTGGGGTTGAGGCAAAGACTAGAACCCCTCAAATCCAACCCTTAAAGTAGTTTAAGGGTTGGGTTTGAGGGTTCTAGTCTTTGCCCCTGTTTTTCAACCCTTAAAAGTGTCAAAAAGTGGCACTTCTCAACCCTTAAAACTGCTATAAGGGTTTGAGGGTTTGAGGGTTCTACTAGTAATGCTCTAAGGCCCCGTAGGACCAGCGCACCATAACAGCAACCGCCATAGATGAAGAATAACGTAGATCAAAAAGATCCAATCCGAAGACACGCGAATGTAGACGAACAACGACGAGATCCAAACAAATCCACCAAAAATAGATCCGCCGGAGACACACCTCCACACACCCACCAACGGTGCTAGACGCGCCGCCGGAACGGGGACTAGGCGGGGAGACCTTTACTCCATCTTCAGGGAGCCGCCGCCGTCTCGTCTTCCTGCGCAGGACACAAACCCTAGCAAAACTGAAAGGAACGACTAAAAACGGAGCCCTCCCGCCGGCCCTTGCCGAGATCCACCGCGCTCCCATGGCCCTAGGGCCACCGGAGAGGAGGCGGACCTGCGGCGGCGACGGCGGGAGGCAGAAACCCTAACTTTTTTGTGGAGGAAGGAGGAGGAGGCGACTAGCCTTTCCTTCAAGGGAAGGAGTTTGAAGCCACATAACCCCATTCTCACCTTTGTCTCGTGTAGTCAACACCTTGAACTTGTCAAAAACCTTTTTGCGACAAGTCGAGCTTTGTAGATAGTAATACTACTATCAACGTCCGTCTTCCTCTTGAAGATCCATTTATTTTTCTATGGTTTGCCGATAATCGGTCAAGTCCAGCAAAGTCCACACTTTGTTCTCATACATGGATCCTATCTCAGATTTCATGGCCTCCAGCCATTTTGCAGAATTTGGGCTCATCATCGCTTCCTCGTAGTTCGTAGGTTTATCATGGTCTAGTAACATGACTTTCGTAGCAGGATTACCGCATTCACTCGTGCAGATTGTACTGAAGACCTACGAGGTTCTCAGAGTAACTTGATCAAGTTTCATGATCATCATCATTAGCTTCCTCACCAATTGGTGTAGGAATCACTGGAACTGATTTCAGTGATGAACTATTTTCCAATTCGGGAGAAGGTACAGTTACCTCATCAAGTTCTACTTTCCTCCCACTCAAATCTTGCCTTCAGATCTGTGATAGAAGGTGTACCCAACAGTTTCCTTTGGGTATTCTATGAAGACGCACTTCTCCGATTTGGGTTTGAGCTTATCAGGATGAAACTTTTTCACATAAGCATCGCAGCCCCAAACTTTAAGGAATGACAACTTGGGTTTCTTGCTAAACCACAGTTCATATGGTGTCGTCTCAACTGATTTAGATGGTGCCCTTTTAACGTGAATGCAATTGTCTCTAATGCATAACCCAAAAACAATAGTGGTAAATCAAGAAGAGACATCATAGATCGCAACTCCAATAAAGTGCGACACGACGCTCGAGACACACCATAACGTTGTAGTGTTCCGTGGCATGAGTTTGTGAAACTATTCCACATTGTTTTAATTGAAGACCAAACTCAGAACTCAAATATTCGTCTCCGTGATCGATCGCGAAACTTTATTTTCTTGTTACGATGATTTTTCCACTTCACTCTGAAATTCTTTGAACCTTTCAACTATTTCGCACTTATGTTTCATCAAGTAGATATACCCATATCCGCTCAAATCATCTTGTGAAGGTCGAAAATAACGATACTTGCCACGAGTAGCAACACTCATTGGATCGCATACATCGGTATGTATTATTTCCAACAAGTCAAGAGCTTGTTCCATTGTTCCGAGAATGAGTTTTAGTCATCTTGCCAAAAGGCACGGTTCGCAAGCATCAAATGATTCATAACCAAGTGATTCCAAAATCCATCTTTATGGAGTTTCTTCATGCGCTTTTACACCGATATGACCCAAACGACAATTGCCACAAATAAGTTGCACTATCATTATTAACTTTGCATCTTTTGGCATCAATATTATGAATATGTGTATCACTACGATCGAGATCCAACAAACTATTTTCATTGGGTGTATAACCATCGAAGGTCTTATTCATGTAAACAGAATAACAATTATTCTTTAACTTCAAATGAATAACCATATCGTAATAAACATGATCAAATCATATTCATGCTCAACGCAAATGCTAAATAACATTTATTTAGGTTTAACACTAATCTCGAAAATATAGGGAGTGTGTGATGATGATCATATCAATCTTGGAACTATTTCCAACACTCATCGTCACTTCCCCTCAATTAGTCTCTATTTATTATGTAACTCCTGTTTCGAGTTACTAATCTTAGCAACCGAACAAGTATCGAATACTCAGGGGCTACTATAAACACTAGTAAGGCACACATCAATAACTCAGATATCAAATATACCCTTGTTCACTTTGCCATCCTTCTTATCCACCAAATATTCGTGGCATTTCCGCTTCGAGTGACCATTTCCTTTGGAGTGTAAGCACTCGCCTGTGCTTTGGTCCAGCTTTGGTCTTCTTCACGGAGTGACAACTTGTTTGCCATTCTACTCAAGTTTCCTTTCTTTTCCTTTGCCCTTTTCTTGAAACTAGTGGTCTTGTCAATCATCAACACTTGATGCTCTTTCTTGATTTCTACCTTCGTCGATTTCAACATCACGAAGAGCTCGGGAATCGTTTTCGTCATCCCTTGCATACTATAGTTCATCACGAAGTTATAGTAACTTAGTGATGGTGACTAGAGAATTCTGTCAATCACTATCTTATCTGGAAGATTAACTCCCACTTGATTCAAGCGATTGAAGTACCCAAACAATTGTTGGAAATATGCCCTAGAGGCAATAATAAAAGTATTATTATATTTCCTTGTTCATGATAATTGTCTTTTATTCATGCTATAACTGTATTATCCGGAAATCGTAATACACGTGTGAATACATAGACCACAATATGTCCCTAGTGAGCCTCTAGTCGACTAGCTCGTTGTGATCAACAGATAGTCATGGTTTCTCGCTATGGACATTGGATGTCGTTGATAACGGATCACATCATTAGGAGAATGATGTGATGGACAAGACCCAATCCTAAGCATAGCACAAAGATCGTAGTTTGTTTGCTAGAGCTTTTCCAATGTCAAGTATCTCTTCCTTAGACCATGAGATCGTGTAACTCCCGGACACCGTAGGAGTGCTTTGGGTGTATCAAACGTCACAACATAAGCGGGTGACTATAAAGGTGCACTACTGGTATCTCCGAAAGTGTCTTGGGTTGACACGGATCGAGACTGGATTTGTCACTCTGTAAACGGAGAGGTATCTCTGGGCCCACTCGGTAGGACATCATCATAATGTGCACAATGTGACCAAGGCGTTGATCACGGGATGATGTGTTACGGAACGAGTAAAGAGACTTGCCGGTAACGAGATTGAACAAGGTATCTAAAGGAAATATGCCCTAGAGGCAATAATAAAGTTATTATTTATTTCCTTATATCATGATAAATGTTTATTATTCATGCTAGAATTGTATTAACCGGAAACATAATACATGTGTGAATACATAGACAAACATAGTGTCACTAGTATGCCTCTACTTGACTAGCTCGTTTATCAAAGATGGTTATGTTTCCTAGCCATGGACAAAAGAGTTGTCATTTGATTAACGGGATCACATCATTAGGAGAATGATGTGATTGACATGACCCATTCCGTTAGCCTAGCACTTGATCGTTTAGTATGTTGCTATTGCTTCTTTCATGACTTATACATGTTCTCGTAACTATGAGATTATGCAACTCCGTTATCGGAGGAACACTTTGGTGCTACCAAACGTCACAACGAATCGGGTGATTATAAAGGAGAACTATAGGTGTCTCCAAAGGTACATGTTGGGTTGGCGTATTTCGAGATTAGGTTTTGTCACTTCGATTGTCGGAGAGGTATCTCTGGGCCCTCTCGGTAATACACATCACTATAAGCCTTGCAAGCAATGTGACTAATGAGTTAGTTGCAGGATGATGCATTACGTAACGAGTAAAGAGACTTGCCAGTAACGAGATTGAACTAGGTATTGGATACCGACGATCGAATCTCGGGCAAGTAACATACCGATGACAAAGGGAACAACGTATGTTGTTATGCGGTTTGACCGATAAAGATCTTCGTAGAATATGTAGGAGCCAATATGGGCATCCAGGTTCCGCTATTGGTTATTGACCAAGAATAGTTCTAGGTCATGTCTACAGAGTTCTCGAACTCGTAGGGTCCGCACGCTTAACGCTACGATGGCGCTTATATTATGAGTTTATGAGTTTTGATGTACCGAAGGAGTTCGAGTCCCGGATGAGATCGGGACATGACGAGGAGTCTCGAAATGGTTGAGACGTAAAGATCGATATATTGACGACTAAATTCGAGTTCGGAAAGGTTCCGAGTGATTCGGTATTTATCGAGTCTGGGAGAGTTACGGAATTCGCCGGGAGAAGTATTGGGCCTTATTGGGCCTCGCGGGAAAGAGAGAGGGCTGTCTGGGGCAGGCCGCGCTTCTCAAGGCCTAGTCCGATTGGACTAGGGAGGGCCGCACCCTCCTTCCTTCCCTTCTCTCTCCCCTTCCTTGTCTCCTACTCCTACTACATGGAAGGACTCCTAGTTGACTAGGAAGGGGAATCCTACTCCCGGTGGGAGTAGGACTCCCCATGGCGCCCTCCTAGGGCTGGCCTCCTCCTCCCTCCCTCCTTTATATACGGGGCAGGGGGCACCCATAGACACACAAGTTGATCTACGGATCGTTCCTTAGCCGCAGCGGTGCCCCTTCCACCATATTCCACCTCGGTCATATCGTCATGAGCTTAGGCGAAGCCTGCGCCGTAGAACATCATCATCGCCACCACGCCATCGGCCGACGGAACTCATCTACGAGCCTTTGCTGGATCGGAGGGCGGAGATCGTCATCGAGCTGAACGTGTCTGAACTCGGAGGCTCCGACGCTCGGTGCTTGGATCGGTCGGATCGTGAAGATGTACGACTACATCAACCGCGTTGTGTTAACGCTCGCCACGGTCACGAGGGTACATGGACGAACACTCTCCCCTCTCGTTGCTATATCATCACCATGATCTTGCGTGTGCGTAGGATTTTTTTTGAAATTACTACGTTCCCCAACAGTATCGGTATACCGACGATCGAATCTCGGACAAGTATAATACCGCTAGACAAAGGGAATTGTATACGGGATCGACTGAGTCCTTGACATCGTGGTTCATCCGATGAGATCATCGTGGAACATGTGGGAGCCAACATGGGTATCCAGATCCCGCTGTTGGTTATTGACCAGAGAACGTCCCGGTCATGTCTACATGTCTCCCGAACCCGTAGGGTCTACACACTTAAGGTTCGATGACGCTAGGGTTATAAAGGAAGTTTGTATGTGGCTACCGAATGTTGTTCGGAGTCTCGGATGAGATCTCGGACGTCACGAGGAGTTCCGGAATGGTCCGGAGGTAAAGATTTATATATGGAAAGTTGTTGTTCGGGTTCCGGGAAAAGTTCGGGTTTTTGGTAGATATACGGAAGCTTCTGAAGGTTCCGGAGGATTCGGAGGGGTCCGGAGGTCCGAAATTGTTCCACCACGTCCAATACAGTAGCATGGGCTGTAAGAGGCGCCTAGCCTTAATGGGCCAGGGCACCAGCCCCCAAGGCCCATGCGCATGGGGAGAAAACCCTAAGGTGAGGGCCTCCACTTGACTTGGGAGGCACTCCTCCCCCTTGGCGCGCCGCCTCCTCAGATTGATCCGAGGGGCCGCCCCTCTCCCTGCCCCTATATATATGTGGGGGTGGGAGGGCAGCCGCACCACAAGTTACGGCGCAGCCCTCCCTCTCCCAAGTACTTCTCCTCTCTCATGGTGCTTGGCGAAGCCTCGCAGATTGCCACGCTCCTCCACCACCACGCCGCCGTTGTCGCTGCTGCTGGATGGAGTCTTCTCAACCTCTTCCTCTCTCCGTGCTGCATCAAGGCATGGGAGACGCCACCGGTTGTACGTGTGTTGAACGCGAGGTGCCGTCCGCTCGCACTAGGATCTCCGTGATTTGGATCACGACAGCACGACTCCTTCAACCCCATTCTCTTGAACGCTTCCGCTTAGCGATCTACAAGGGTATGTAGATGCACTCTCCTTCCCTTCATTGCTGGTTTCTTCATAGATAGATCTTGGTGACACGTAGGAAAATTTTGAATTTCTGCTACGTTCCCCAAGAGTGGTATCAGAGCTAGGTCTATTGCGTAGATTCTTTGCACGAGTAGAACACAAAGTAGTTGTGGGCGTTTCAATATGCTTACCGTTACTAGTCCAATCTTGTTTCGACGGTATTGTGGGATGAAGCGGCCCGGACCGACCTTACACGTACTCTTACGTGAGACAGGTTCCACCGATTGACATGCACTTGGTGCATAAGGTGGCTAGCGGGTGCCAGTCTGTCCCACTTTAGTCGGAACGGATTCGATGAAAAGGGTCCTTATGAAGGGTAAATAGCAATTGACATATCACGTTGTGGTTTTTGCGTAGGTAAGAAACGTTCTTGCTAGAAACCCATAGCAGCCACGTAAAACATGCAAACAACAATTAGAGGACGCCTAACTTGTTTTTGCAGGTATGCTATGTGATGTGATATGGCCAAGAAGAATGTGATGAATGATATGTGATGTATGAGATTGATCATGTTCTTGTAATAGGATTCACGACTTGCATGTCGATGAGTATGACAACCGCGGAGCCATAGGAGTTGTCTTAATTTATTGTATGACCTGTGTGTCATTGAACAACGCCATGTAATTACTTTACTTTATTGCTAACGGTAGCCATAGTAGTAGAAGTAATAGTTGGCGAGACAACTTCATGAAGACACGATGATGGAGATCATGATGATGGAGATCATGGTGTCATGCGGTGTGACGATGATGATCATGGAGCCCTCAAGATGGAGATCAAAGGAGCAAAATGATATTGGCCATATCATGTCACTATTTGATTGCATGTGATGTTTATCATGTTTATGCATCTTGTTTACTTAGAACGACGGTAGTAAATAAGATGATCCTTACAAAATTTCAAGAAGTGTTCTCCCTAACTGCACCGTTGCTAAAGTTCGTCGTTTCTAAGCACCACGTGATGATCGGGTGTGATGGATTCTTACGTTCACATACAACGGGTGTAAGATGATTTACACACGCGAAACACTTAGGGTTAACTTGACGAGCCTAGCATGTACGGACATGGCCTCGAACACGAGACCGAAAGGTCGAGCATGAGTCGTATGGAGGATACGATCAACATGAAGATGTTCACCGATGATGACTAGTCCGTCTCACGTGATGATCGGACACGCCTAGTTGACTCGGATCATGTAATCACTTAGATGACCGGGGATGTCTATCGAGTGGGAGTTCATAAGATGAACTTAATTATTCTGAACATAGTCAAAAGATCTTTGCAAATTATATCATAAGCTCACGTTTTAGTTCCACTGTTTAGATATGTTCCTAGAGAAAATATAGTTGAAAGTTGACAAGAGCAATTATGCGGAAGAGAAAGCTTATGTCCTTAATGCACCGCTTCGGTGTCTTTGAACCCCAAACGTCATTTGTGGATGTTGCGAACATCGGACATACACGTTTTGATAACTACGTGATAGTTCAGATAAACGGTTTAGAGTTGAGGCACCAAAGATGTTTTCGAAACGTCACGGAACATATGAGATGTTTCGAGGGCTGAAATTGGGATTTCAGGCTCGTGCCCACGTCAAGAGGTATAAGTCCTCCGACGATTTTCTTAGCCTGCAAACTAACAGAGAAAAGCTCAATCGTTGAGCTTGTGCTCAGATTGTCTGAGTGCAACAATCACTTGAATCGAGTGGGAGTTGATCTTCCAGATGGGATAGTGATGTTTCTCCAAAGTCATTGCCACCAAGCTGCTAGAGCTTCGTGTTGAACTATAACATATCAGGGATAGATATGATGATCCTTGAGGTATTCGTGATGTTTGACACCGCGAAAGTAGAAATCAAGAAGGAGCATCAATTGTTGATGGTTGGTGAAACCACTAGTTTGAAGAAGGACAAGGGCAAGAAGGGATACTTCATGAAACGGCAAATCAGCTGCTGCTCTAGTGAAGAAACCCAAGGTTGAACCCAAACCCGAGACTAAGTGCTTCTGTAATAAGGGGAACAACCACTGGAGCGGAATTACCCTAGATACTTGGTAGATGAGAAGGCTGGCAAGGTCGATAGAAGTATATTGATATACATTATGCTAATGTGTACTTTACTAGTACTCCTAGTAGCATTGTGGTATTAGATACCGTTCGGTTGCTAAGTGTTAGTAACTCAAATAAAAGCTACGGAATAAACGGAGACTAGCTAAAGGTGAGTCGACGATATGTGTTGGAAGTGCTTCCAAGGTTGATGTGATCAAGCATCGCACTCCCTCTACCATCGAGATTTGGTGTTTGCGCTGAGCATAGACATGATTGGATTATGTCTATCGCAACACGGTTATTCATTTAAGGAGAATAATGGTTACTCTATTTATTTGAATAATACCTTCAATGGTCTTGCACCTAAAGGAATGGTTTATTGAATCTCGATCGTAGTGATACACATTTTCATGCCAAAAAAGATATAAGATAGTAATGATAGTACCACTTACTTGTGGCACTGGCCATGTAAGTCATATTGGTGAAAACGCATGAAGAAGCTCCATGTTGATGGATCTTTGGACTCACTCGTTTTGAAAAGTTTGAGACATGCTAACCATGTCTATTGGTCTATACGCATGAAGAAACTCCATGCAGATGGATCGCTTGGACTCACTTGATTTTGAATCACTTGAGATATGCAAATCATACCACATGGGCAAGATGTCTAAAAGCCTCATTTTCAAAGAAATGGAACAAGATAGCAACTTGTTGGAAGTAACACATTTTGATGTGTGCGGTCCAATGAGTGCCGAGGCATGCAAATGAATATCGTTATGTTCTTACTTCACGAGATAATTCGAGTAGATGTAGAGTATATTTACTTGATGAAACACAAGTCTGAATTATTGAATGGTTCAAGTAATTTCAGAGTGAAGTTGAAGATCATCGTGACAAGAGGATGAAATGTCTATGATATGATCATAGAGATGAGTATCTGAGTTACTGAGCTTTGGCACGCAATTAAGACAATGTGGAAATTGTTTCACAATTAATACCGCTCGAACACCATAGTTTGATGGTGTGTCCGAACATCATAGTTGCACCCTATTGGATATGGTGCGTACCATGATGTCTCTTATCGAATTACCACTATCGCTTATGGGTTAGGCATTAGAGACAACCACATTCACTTTAAATAGGGCACCACGTAATTCCGTTGAGATGACACCGTATGAACTATGGTTTAGAGAAACCTAAGCTGTCATTTCTTAAAAGTTTGGGGCTGCGACGCTTATGTGAAAAAGTTTCAGGTTGATAAGCTCAAACCCAAAGCGGATAAAAATGCATCTTCATAGGACACCCAAAACAGTTGGGTATACCTCCTAATTCAGATCCGAAAGCAATAGGGATTGTTTCTTGAATCGGGTCCTTTCTCGAGGAAAAGTTTGTCTCGAAAAGTTGAGTGGGAGGTGTTGGGGAACGTAGCAGAAATTCAAAATTTTCCTACGTGTCACCAAGATCTATCTATGGAGAAACCAGTAACGAGGGGAAGGAGAGTGCATCTACATACCCTTGTAGATCGCTAAGCGGAAGCGTTCAATGAACGGGGTTGAAGGAGTCGTACTCGTCGTGATCCAAATCACCGGAGATCCTAGTGCCGAACGGACGGCACCTCCGCGTTCAACACATGTACAGCCCGGTGACGTCTCCCACGCCTTGATCTAGCAAGGAGAGAGGGATAGGTTGAGGAAGACTCCATCCAGCAGCAGCACAATGGTGTGGTGGTGATGGAGGAGCGTGGCAGTCTAGCAGGGCTTCGCCAAGCACCGCGAGATATGAGGAGAAGGGAGAGAGGTAGGGCTGTGCCAAGAGGAGAAGTTCTCATGTCTTTGGCAGCCCCAGGACCTCAAGTATTTATAGGGGGAGGGGAGGGGGCTGCGCCCCCTCTAGGGTTCCCTCCCCAGGGGTGACGGCAGCCCCCAGATCCCATCTGGGTGGCGGCCAGAGGGGAAGAGAGGGGAGGCGCGCCTGGGGTGAGCCTTAGGGCCCATCTGCCCTAGGGTTTGCCCCCTCCCACTCTCCCCTATGCCTTGGGCCCCTTGTGGGGGGTGCACTAGCCCACCTGGGGCTGGTTCCCTCCCACACATGGCCCATGCAGCCCTCCGGGGTTGGTGGCCCCACTTGGTGGACCCCCGGGACCCTCCCGGTGGTCCCGGTACGTTACCGATAAAACCCGAAACTTTTCTGGTGACCAAAACAGGACTTCCCATATATAAATCTTTACCTCCGGACCATTCCGGAACTCCTCGTGACGTCTGGGATCTCATCCGAGACTCCGAACAACATTCCGTAACCACATACAAACTTCCTTTATAACCCTAGCGTCATCGAACCTTAAGTGTGTAGACCCTACGGGTTCGGGAGACATGTAGACATGACCGAGACGTTCTCCGGTCAATAACCAACAGCGAGATCTGGATACCCATGTTGGCTCCCACATGTTCCACGATGATCTCATCGGATGAACCACGATTTCAAGGACTCAGTCGATCCCGTATACAATTCCCTTTGTCTAGCGGTATTTTACTTGCCCGAGATTCGATCGTCGGTATACCGATACCTTGTTCAATCTCGTTACCGGCAAGCCTCTTTACTCATTCCGTAATACATCATCCCGTGATCAACCCCTTGGTCACATTGTGCACATTATGATGATGTCCTACCGAGTGGGCCCAGAGATACCTCTCCGTTTACACGGAGTGACAAATCCCAGTCTCGATCCGTGTCAACCCAACAGACACTTTCGGAGATACCTGTAGTGCACCTTTATAGTCACCCAGTTACGTTGTGACGTTTGATATACCCAAAGCACTCCTACGGTATCCGGAGTTACACGATCTCATGGTCTAAGGAAGAGATACTTGACATTGGAAAAGCTCTAGCAAACGAACTACACGATCTTTGTGCTATGCTTAGGATTGGGTCTTGTCCATCACATCATTCTCCTAATGATGTGATCCCGTTATCAACGACATCCAATGTCCATAGTCAGAAACCATGACTATCTGTTGATCACAACGAGCTAGTCAACTAGAGGCTTACTAGGGACATATTGTGGTCTATGTATTCACACGTGTATTACGATTTCCGGATAATACAGTTATAGCATGAATAAAAGACAATTATCATGAACAAGGAAATATAATAATACTTTTATTATTGCCTCTTGGGCATATTTCCAACAGTCTCCCACTTGCACTAGAGTCAATAATCTAGTTCACATCGCCATGTGATTAACACTCATAGGTCACATCGCCATGTGACCAACATCCAAAGAGTTTACTAGTGTCACTAAACTAGTTCAAATCATCATGTGATTAAGACTCAATGAGTTCTGGGGTTTGATCATGTTTTGCTTGCAAGAGAGGTTTTAGTCAACGGGTCTGCAACTTTCAGATCCGTATGTACTTCGCAAATCTCTGGGTCATATTGTAAATGCTTCTTCCACGCTCCACTTGGATCTATTCCAAATGGTTGCTCTACTAAACGTATCTGGTTTGCTACTCCGAGTCACTCGGATAGGTGTTAAAGCTTGCATCGACGTAACCCTTTACGCGGAACTCTTTATCACCTCCATAATCGAGAAACATGTCCTTATTTACTCCAAGGACAATTTTGACCGCCGTCCAATGATCCATTCCTGGATCATTCTTGTACCCCTTGACTGACTCATGGCAAGGCACACTTGGTGCGGTACACAAGATAGCATACTATAGAGCCTACGCTCGAAACATAGGGGCGACCTTCGCCCTTTCTCTCTTTTCTTTGTGGTCGAGCTTTAAGTCTTAACTTCATACCTTACAACTCAAGCAAGAACTCTTTCTTTGACTGATCCATCTTGAACACCTTCAAGATCATGTCAAGGTATGTGCTCATTTTGAAAGTACCATTAAGCGTTTTTGATATATCCTCATAGATCTTAATGCTCAATGTTCAAGTAGCTTCATCCAGGTTTTCCATTGAAAAACACTTTTCAAATAACCCTATATGCTTTCTAGAAATTCTACATCATTTCTGATCAACAATATGTTAACAACATATACTCATCAGAAATTCTATAGTGCTCCCACTCACTTCTTTGGAAATAAAAGTTTCTCATAGATTTGTATAAACCCAAAATCTTTGATCATCTTATCTAAGTACATATTCCAACTCCGAGATGCTTATTCCAGTCCTTAGAAGGATCGCTGGAGCTAGCATACCTTTTAGCATCCTTAGGATCGACAAAACCTTTCTGATTGTATCACATACAACCTTTCCTTACGAAAACTGGTAAGGAAACTTGTTTTGACATCCATCTGCCAGATTTCATAAATGCAGCTAATGCTAACATGATTCCGACGGACTTAAGCATCGCTACGGATGAGAAAATCTCATCGTAGTCAACTCCTTGAACTTGTGAAAAACTCTTCGCCACAAGTCGATCTTCATAGACGGTGACATTTCCGTCCACGTCCGTCTTCTTCTTAAAGATCCATTTATCTCAATGGCTTGCCGATCATTGGGCAAGTCCACCAAAGTCCATGCTTTGTTCTGATACATGGATCCTATCTCAGATTTCATGGCTTCTAACCATTTGTCGGAATTTGGGCCCACCATTGCTTCTCCATAGCTCATAGGTTCATTGTTGTCTAGCAACATGACCTTCAAGACAAGATTACTATACCACTCTGAAGCAGTACACATCCTTGTCACCCTATGAGGTACGGTAGTGACTTGATCCAAAGTTTCATGATCACTATCATAAGCTTCTACTTCAATTGGTGTAGGTGCCACAGGAACAACTTCCTGTGCCCTGCTGCACACTAGTTGTAGTGACGGTTCAATAACCATATCAAGTCTCCACCATCCTCCCACTCAACTTTTCGAGACAAACTTTTCCTCAAGAAAGGACCCGATTCAAGAAACAATCCCTATTGCTTTCGGATCTGAATTAGGAGGTATACCCAACTGTTTTGGGTGTCCTATGAAGATGTATTTATCCGCTTTGGGTTCGAGCTTATCAACCAGAAACTTTTTCACATAAGCGTCGCAGCCCCAAACTTTTAAGAAACGACAACTTAGGTTTCTCCAAACCATAGTTCAAACGGTGTCGTCTCAACGGAATTAAGTGGTGCCCTATTTTAAAGTGAATGCGGTTGTCTCTAATGCCTAACCCATAAACGATAGTGGTAATTCGATAAGAGACATCATGGTATGCACCATATCCAATAGGGTGCAGTTATGATGTTCGGACACATCATCACACTATGGTGTTCCAGGCGGTATTGGTTGTGAAACAATCTCCACAATGTCTTAATTGTGTGCCAAACTCATAAATCAGATACTCATCTCTATGATCATATCATAGACATTTTATCCTCTTGTCACAATGATCTTCAACTTCACTCTGAAATTACTTGAACCATTCAATAATTCAGACTTGTGTTTCATCAAGTAAATATACTCAACATCTACTCGAATCATCTGTGAAGTAAGAACATAACGATGTTCATCAGATGCCTCAAAGACTCATTGGACTGCACACATCAAAATGTGTTACTTCCAACAAGTTGCTATCTTGTTCCATCTTACTGAAACCGAGGCTTTTCAGTCATCTTGCCCATGTGGTATGATTTGCATATCTCAAGTGATTCAAAATCAAGTGAGTCCAAACGATCCATCTTGAATGGAGTTTCTTCATGCGTATACACCAATAGAACTTACATGGCAGTGCCACAAGTAAGTGGTACTATCATTACTATCTTATATCTTTTGGCATGAAAATGTGTATCACTACGATCGAGATTCAATAAACCATTCCTTTAGGTGCAAGACCATTGAAGGTATTATTCAAATAAATAGAGTAACCATTATTCTCCTTAAATGAATAACCGTATTGCGATAGACATAATCCAATCATGTCTATGCTCAACGCAAACACCAAATCTCGATGGTAGAGGGAGCGTGCGACATCAACCTTGGAAACACTTCCAACACATATCGTCAGCTCACCTTTAGCTAGTCTCCGTTTATTCCGTAGCTTTTATTTTGAGTTACTAACACTTAGCAACCGAACCGGTATCTAATACCCTGGTGCTACTAGGAGTACTAGTAAAGTACACATTAACATAATGTATATTCAATATACTTCTATCGACCTTGCCAGCCTTCTCATCTACCAAGTACCCAGGGTAATTCTGCTCCAGTGGTCGTTCCCCTTATTACAGAAGCACTTAGTCTCAGGTTTGGGTTCAACCTTGGGTTTCTTCACTAGAGCAGCAGCTGATTTGCCGTTTCATGAAGTATCCCTTCTTGCCCTTGCCCTCCTTGAAACTAGTGGTTTCACCAACCATCAACAATTGATGCTCCTTCTTGATTTCTACTTTCGCGGTGTCAAACATCACGAATACCTCAAGGATCATCATATCTATCCCTGATATGTTATAGTTCAACATGAAGCTCTAGCAGCTTGGTGGCAATGACTTTGGAGAAACATCACTATCCCATCTGGAAGATCAACTCCCACTCGATTCAAGTGATTGTTGCACTCAGACAATCTGAGCACAAGCTCAACGATTGAGCTTTTCTGCGTTAGTTTGCAGGCTAAGAAAATCGTCGGAGGTCTTATACCTCTTGACGTGGGCACGAGCCTGAAATCCCAATTTCAGCCCTCGAAACATCTCATATGTTCCGTGACGTTTCGAAAACATCTTTGGTGCCTCAACTCTAAACCGTTTATCTGAACTATCACGTAGTTATCAAAACGTGTATGTCCGATGTTCGCAACATCCACAAACGACGTTTGGGGTTCAAAGACATCGCGGTGCATTAAGGACATAAGCTTTCTACTGTCCGCATAATTGCTACTGTCAACTTTCAACTATATTTTCTCTAGGAACATATCTAAACAGTGGAACTAAAACGTGAGCTTACGACATAATTTGCAAAGATCTTTTGACTATGTTCAGGATAATTAAGTTCATCTTATGAACTCCCACTTAGATAGACATCCACCTGGTCATCCAAGTGATTACATGATCCGAGTCAACTAGGCCGTGTCCGATCATCACGTGATACGGACTAGTCATCATCGGTGAACATCTTCATGTTGATCGTATCCTCCATACGACTTATGCTCGACCTTTCGGTCTCTGTGTTCCGAGGCCATGTCTGTACATGCTAGGCTCGTCAAGTTAACCCTAAGTGTTTCGCGTGTGTAAATCTGTCTTACACCTGTTGTATGTGAACGTAAGAATCCATCACACCCGATCATCACGTGGTGCTTAGAAGCGACGAACTTTAGCAACGGTACACAGTTAGGGGAGAACACTTCTTGAAATTGTTGTAAGGGATCATCTTATTTACTATCGTCGTTCTAAGTAAACAAGATGCATAAACATGATAAACATCACATGTAATCAAATAGTGACATGATATGGCCAATATCATTTTGCTCCTTTTGATCTCCATCTTCGGGCTCCATGATCATCATAAATCACCGCATGACACCATGATCTCCATCATCATGATCTCCATCATCATGAAGTTTTCTCGCCAACTTATTACTTCTACTACTATGGCTACCGGTTAGCAATAAAGTAAAGTAATTACATGGCGTTGTTCAATGACACGCAGGTCATACAATAAATTAAGACAACTCCTATGGCTCCTGCCGGTTGTCATACTCATCGACATGCAAGTCGTGATTCCTATTACAAGAACATGATCAATCTCATACATCACATATCATTCATCACATTATTCTTGGCCATATCATATCACATAGCATACCCTGCAAAAACAAGTTAGACGTCCTCTAATTGTTGTTTGCATGTTTTACGTGGCTGCTATGGGTTTCTAGCAAAACGTTTCTTACCTACATAAAAACCACAACATGATATGTCAATTGCTTTTACCCTTCATAAGGACCCTTTTCATCGAATCCGTTCCGACTAAAGTGGGGAGGCGGCACCCGCTAGCCACCTTATGCACCAAGTGCATGTCAATCGGTGGAACTCGTCTCACGAAAATACGTGTAAGGTCGGTCCGGCCGCTTCATCCCACAATACCGTCGAAACAAGATTGGACTAGTAACGGTAAGCATATTGAACAAAATCAACACCCACAACTACTTTGTGTTCTACTCGTGCAAAGAATCTACGCAATAGACCTAGCTCTGATACCACTCTTGGGGAACGTAGCAGAAATTCAAAATTTTCCTACGTGTCATCAAGATCTATCTATGGAGAAACCAGCAACGAGGGGAAGGAGAGTGCATCTACATACCCTTGTAGATCGCTAAGCGAAGCGTTCAAGAGAACGGGGTTGAAGGAGTCGTGCTGCGTCGTGATCCAAATCACCGGATCCTAGTGCCGAACGGACGGCACCTCCGCGTTCAACACACGTACAGCCCGATGACGTCTCCCACGCCTTGATCCAGCAAGGAGAGAGGTTGAGGTTGAGGAAGACTCCATCCAGCAG
This sequence comes from Aegilops speltoides, assembly GCA_021437245.1. NCBI lineage: Eukaryota > Viridiplantae > Streptophyta > Magnoliopsida > Poales > Poaceae > Aegilops > Aegilops speltoides. The sequence goes on along the minus strand of CM038145.1, from coordinate 439,815,850 downwards.
CAGCACAACGGCGTGGTGGTGATGGAGGAGCGTGGTAGTCTAGCAGGGCTTCGCCAAGCACCGCGAGATATGAGGAGAAGGGAGAGAGGTAGGGCTGTGCCAAGAGGAGATGTTCTCATGTCTTTGGCAGCCCCAGGACCTCAAGTATTTATAGGGGGAGGGGAGGGGGCTGCGCCCCCTCTAGGGTTCCCTACCCAGGGGTGGCGGCAGCCCCCAGATCCCATCTAGGTGGCGGCCAGAGGGGAAGAGAGGGGAGGCGCGCCTGGGGTGGGCCTTAGGGCCCATCTGCCCTAGGGTTTGCCCCCTCCCACTCTCCCCTGCGCCTTGGGCCCCTTGTGGGGGGCGCACCAGCCCACACAGGGCTGGTTCCTCCCACATGGCCCATGCAGCCCTCCGGGTTGGTGGCCCCACTTGGTGGACCTCAGGGACCCTCCGGTGGTCCCAGACGTTATCGATAAAACCCAAACTTTTCGGTGACCAAAACAAGACTTCCCATATATAAATCTTTACCTCCGGACCATTCCGGAACTCCTCGTGACGTCCGGGATCTCATCCGGACTCGAACAACATTCGGTAACCACATACAAACTTCCTTTATAACCCTAGCGTCATCGAACCTTAAGTGTGTAGACCCTACGGGTTCGGGAGACATGTAGACATGACCGAGGGCGTTCTCGGTCAATAACCAACAGCAGGATCTGGATACCCATGTTGGCTCCCACATGTTCCATGATGATCTCATCGGATGAACCACGATGTCAAGGAGTCAGTCGATCCCGTATACAATTCCCTTTGTCTAGCGGTATTATACTTGCCCGAGATTCGATCGTCGGTATATCGATACCTTGTTCAATCTCGTTACGGCAAGTCTCTTTACTCGTTCCGTAATACATCATCCCGTGATCAACCCCTTGGTCACATTGTGCACATTATGATGATGTCGTGCCGAGTGGGCCCAGAGATACCTCTCCGTTTACGGAGTGACAAATCGATCTCGATCCGTGTCAACCCAACAGACACTTTCGGAGATACCAGTAGTGCACCTTTATAGTCACCCGATTACGTTGTGACGTTTGATACACCCAAAGCACTCCTACGGTATCCGGAGTTACACGATCTCATGGTCTAAGGAAGAGATACTTGACATTGGAAAAGCTCTAGCAAACGAACTACACGATCTTTGTGCTATGCTTAGGATTGGGTCTTGTCCATCACTTCATTCTCCTAATGATGTGATCCCGTTATCAACGACATCCAATGTCCATAGCCAGGAAACCATGACTATCTGTTGATCACAATGAGCTAGTCAACTAGAAGCTTACTAGGGACATATTGTGGTCTATGTATTCACACGTGTATTACGATTTCCGGATAATACAGTTATAGCATGAACAAAGACAATTATCATGAACAAGGAAATATAATAATACTTTTATTATTGCCTCTAGGGCATATTTCCAACAAGAGGATGGTGGAGACTTGATATGGTTATTGAACCATCACTACAACTAGTGTGTAGCAGGGCACAGGAAGTTGTTCCTGTGGCACCTACACCAATTGAAGTAGAAGCTTATGATAGTGATCATGAAACTTCGGATCAAGTCACTACCGTATCTCGTAGGGTGACAAGGATGCGTACTGCTTCAGAGTTGTACAGTAATCTTGTCTTGAAGGTCATGTTGCTAGACAACAATGAACCTACGAGCTATGGAGAAGCAATGGTGGGCCCAAATTCCGACAAATGGTTAGAAGCCATGAAATCCGAGATAGGATCCATGTATCAGAACAAAGCATGGACTTTGGTGGACTTGCTCGATGATCGGCAAGCCATTGAGATAAATGGATCTTTAAGAAGAAGACGGACGTGGATGGTAATGTCACTGTCTATGAAGCTCGACTTATGGCAAAGAGTTTTTTCACAAGTTCAAGGAGTTGACTACAATGTGATTTTCTCATTCATAGCGATGCTTAAGTCCGTCGGAATCATGTTAGCATTAGGTGCATTTATGAAATCTGGCAGATGGATGTCAAAACGAGTTTCCTTACCAGTTTTCGTAAGGAAAGGTTGTATGTGATACAATCAGAAAGGTTTTGTCGATCCTAAGGATGCTAAAAGGTATGCTAGCTCGGCGATCCTTCCATGGACCGGAGTAAGCATCTCGGAGTTGGAATATGCACTTTGATAAGATGATCAAAGATTTTTGTTTATACAAAGTTTATGAGAAACTTGTATTTCCAAAGAAGTGAGTGGGAGCACTATAGAATTTCTAATGAGTATATGTTGTTGACATATTGTTGATCATAAATGATGTAGAATTTCTGGAAAGCATATAGGGTTATTTGAAAAGTGTTTTTCAATAGAAAACCTGGATTAAGCTACTTGAACATTGAGCATCAAGATCTATGAGGATAGATCAAAAACGCTTAATGGTACTTTCAAATGAGCATATACCTTGACATGATCTTGAAGGTGTTCAAGATGGATCAGTCAAAGAAGGAGTTCTTGACTGAGATGTAAGGTACGAAGTTAAGACTTAAAGCTCAAGCACGGCAGAAAAGAGAGAAAGGACGAAGGTCGTCCCCTATGCTTTAGACGTAGGCTCTACAGTATGCTATGCTAAGTACTGCACCTGATGTGTGCCTTGCTACATATCTGGCAAGAGGGTACAAAGGTGATCAAGGAGTGGATCACCAGATAGCGGTCAAAATTGTCCTTGGAGTAAATAAGGACATGTTTCTCGATTATGGAGGTTATAAAGAGTTCGGCATAAAGGGTTACGTCGATGCAAGCTTTAACACCTATCCGAATGACTCTGAGTAACAAACCGGATACGTATAGTGGAACAACCATTTGGAATAGCTCCAAGTGGAGCGTGGAAGCAGCGTTTACAATATGACCTAGAGATTTGCGAAGTACATACGGATCTGAATGTTGCAGATCCGTTGACTAAAACCTCTCTCACAAGCAAAACATGATCAAACCCCAGAACTCATTGAGTCTTAATCACATGATGATGTGAACTAGTTTAATGGCACTAGTAAACTCTTTGGATGTTGGTCACATGGCGATGTGACTGTGAGTGTTAATCACATGGCGATGTGAACTAGATTATTGACTCGGTGCAAGTGGGAGACTGTTGGAAATATGCCCTAGAGGCAATAATAAAAGTATTATTATATTTCCTTGTTCATGATAATTGTCTTTTATTCATGCTATAAGCTGTATTATCAGGAAATCGTAATACACGTGTGAATACATAGACCACAATATGTCCCTAGTGAGCCTCTAGTTGACTAGCTCGTTGTGATCAACAGATAGTCATGGTTTCTGCTATGGACATTGGATGTCGTTGATAACGGGATCACATCATTAGGAGAATGATGTGATGGACAAGACCCAATCCTAAGCATAGCACAAAGATCGTGTAGTTCGTTTGCTAGAGCTTTTCCAATGTCAAGTATCTCTTCCTTAGACCATGAGATCGTGTAACTCCGGATACCGTAGGAGTGCTTTGGGTGTATCAAACGTCCTGGCGTAATCGGGTGACTATAAAGGTGCACTACAGGTATCTCCGAAAGTGTCTGTTGGGTTGACATGGATCGAGACTAGGATTTGTCACTCCGTGCAAACGGAGAGGTATCTCTGGCCCCACTCGGTAGGACATCATCATAATGTGCACAATGTGACCAAGGGGTTGATCACGGGATGATGTGTTACGGAACGAGTAAAGAGACTTGCCGGTAACGAGATTGAACAAGGTATCAGCATACCGACGATCGAATCTCGGGCAAGTATAATACCGCTAGACAAAGGGAATTGTATACGGGATCAACTGAGTCCTTGACATCGTGGTTCATCCGATGAGATCATCGTGGAACATGTGGGAGCCAACATGGGTATCCAGATCCCGCTGTTGGTTATTGACCAGAGAACGTCTCGGTCATGTCTACATGTCTCCCGAACCCGTAGGGTCTACACACTTAAGGTTCGATGATGCTAGGGTTATAAAGGAAGTTTGTATGTGGCTACCGAATGTTGTTTGGAGTCTCGGATGAGATCCCGGATGTCACGAGGAGTTCCGGAATAGTCCGGAGGTAAAGATTTATATATGGAAAGTTGTTGTTCGGGTTCCGGGAAAAGTTCGGGTTTTTCTAGTATTGTACCGGAAGCTTCGGGAAGGTTCGGAGGGGTCCGGAGGTCCGGAAATTGTTCCACCACGTCCAATACAGTAGCATGGGGGCGCCCTAGCCTTAATGGGCCAGGGGCACCAGCCCCCCCAAGGCCCATGCGCATGGGGAGGGAAAACCCTAAGGGGGGAGGGCCTCCACTTGACTTGGGAGGCACTCCTCCCCCCTTGGCCGCCGCCCCCTCCTCAGATTGGATCTGAGGGGGCCGGCCCCCCTCTCCCTTGCCCCTATATATATGTGGGGGTGGGAGGGCAGCCGCACCACAAGTTCTGGCGCAGCCCTCCCCTCTCCCAAGTACTTCTCCTCTCCCGCGGTGCTTGGCGAAGCCCTGCAGGATTGCCACGCTCCTCTACCACCACCACGCCGTTGTGCTGCTGTTGGATGGAGTCTTCCTCAACATCTCCCTCTCTCGTTGCTGGATCAAGGCATGGGAGACGTCACCGGGCTGTACGTGTGTTGAACGCGGAGGTGCCGTCCGTTCGGCACTAGGATCTCCGGTGATTTGGATCACGACGAGTACGACTCCTTCAACCCCGTTCTCTTGAACGCTTCCGCTTAGCGATCTACAAGGGTATGTAGATGCACTCTCCTTCCCTTCATTGCTGGTTTCTCCATAGATAGATCTTCGTGACACGTAGGAAAATTTTGAATTTCTGCTACGTTCCCCAACAACAATCTGAGCACATGCTCACTAGTTGAGCAATTCTCCTCCATCTTTTAGCTATAGAACTTGTTGGAGACTCCATATCTCTCAACTCGGGTATTTGCTGGAAATATTAACTTCAACTCCTGGAACATCTCATATGGTCCAGGACATTCAAAACGTCTTTGAAGTCCCGATTCTAAGCCGTTTAAGCATGGTGCACTAAACTATCAAGTAGTCATCATTTTGAGCTAGCCAAACGTTCATAACGTCTGCATCTGCTTCTGCAATAGGTTTGTCACCTAACGGTGCATCAAGGACATAATTCTTCTGTGCAGCAATGAGGATAAACCTCAGATCACGGATCCAATCCGCATCATTGCTACTAACATCTTTCAACACAGTTTTCTCTAGGAACATATCAAAATATACATATGAAAGCAACAATGTGAGCTATTGATCTACAACATAATTTGCAAAATACTACCAGGACTAAGTTCATGATAAATTTAAGTTCAATTAATCATATTACTTAAGAACTCCCACTTAGACAGACATCTCTCTAGTCATCTAAGTGATCACGTGATCCAAATCAACTAAACCATGTTCGATCATCACGTGAGATGGAGTAGTTTTCAATGGTGAACATCACTATGTTGATCATATCTACTATATGATTCATGTTCGACCTTTCGGTCTCCGTGTTCCGAGGCCATATCTGTATATGCTAGGCTCGTCAAGTTTAACCTGAGTATTCTGCGTGTGCAACTGTTTTGCACCCGTTGTATTTGAACGTAGAGCCTATTACACCCGATCATCACGTGGTGTCTCAGCACGAAGAACTTTTGCAATGGTGCATACTCAGGGAGAACATTTCTTGATAATTTAGTGAGAGATCATCTTAAAATGCTACCGTCAATCAAAGCAAGATAAGATGCATAAAGGATAAACATCACATGCAATCAATATAAGTGATATGATATGGCCATCATCATCTTGTGCTTGTGATCTCCATCTCCGAAGCACCGTCGTGATCACCATCGTCACCGGCGCGACACCTTGATCTCCATTGTAGCATCATTGTTGTTACGCCATCTATTGCTTCTACGACTATCGCTCATTGCTTAGTGATAAAGTAAAGCAATTGCGAAGCGTTGCATTTCATACAATAAGCGACAGCCATATGGCTCTGCCGATTGCCGATAACCGGTTACAAAACATGATCATCTCATACAATAAAATATAGCATCACGTCTTGACCATATCACATCACAACATGCCCTGCAAAAACAAGTTAGACGTCCTCTACTTTGTTGTTGCAAATTTTACGTGGCTGCTACGGGCTGAGCAAGAACCGTTCTTACCTACGCATCAAAACCACAATGATAGTTCGTCAAGTTAGTGTTGTTTTAATCTTCACAAGGACCGGGCGTAGCCACACTCGGTTCAACTAAAGTGAGAGAGACAGACACCCGCCAGTCACCTTTAAGCAACGAGTGCTCGTAACGGTGAAACTAGTCTCGCATAAGCGTACGCGTAATGTCGGTCCGGGCCGCTTGATCTCACAATACCGCTGAACCAAAGTATGACATGCTGGTAAGCTGTATGACTTGTATCGCCCACAACTCACTTGTGTTCTACTCGTGCATATGACATCTACGCATAAAACCTGGCTCGGATGCCACTGTTGGTGATCTCACCTTTGTCTCGTTCTCTTTGTTCTCCTCTTCTGCTCGTCCCCATTCTCTAGTCTCCCAACTATTTCCGTGATTAATACTACTCCTACATGACATCCAAATCAAGGCCTCACGATTGGTATTTAGGGGCTGTTTGGTTCTACGTGAGTGCCACACTTTGTCGTATGATGTTGTATAACTTGTCTAAGATTAGTATTTTAAAAAGAAAGTCACAAGTTGGTAAGCTTTAAAAAATCTTGCCACATTTTTTGAGTGTATGAATTGTGAGCCATGAATTCTCGTCCACTCGCGCTCAAATCCTCTTGGTAAGGCTGTAAAATCCCACCGCTACAATATCAAGTTATTTTATTTGAGACAACCCGATACATGGTGACCTAAAAATTCTGTTGGGATCTGGTCATAATTCGTCTATGTTTGTGTTTTTTTAGGTTGGATCCTTTCGGTCTATGTCATTCTTCTTTGGCGGTGGTTGTTGTTCTGCTGCGCTGGTCCTATGGGGCCTTAGCACGACGACTTCTCGACTGCCTACTACAACAAGTTTTGCCCGGCTCCAGCGAGGGAAGGGCGATGACGGCGACACGCCTTCAGCTTGCTTCAGTGCTTGTAGTCGCCGCTAGGTGGTCTACGGATCTGGATGTAATTTCATTTTTTCTGTTGTTTGGTGTACTGTCATGATTGAAAAATAATATATTGGAAGTTTTCTCGCAAAAAATCATCCTTGGAGATAGGGAACATCTTTGCTGTGGACGACGCGGGGCTCACACGCAGGAGCTGCTCAGGCGGCCTCAACCTCCACTCTCATGCAGCTTGCTTGTCACCACCCATCGTTTTTTTGTCCGCGCCTATGACGACGCACTTTTGCAAATAGGGACGATGCTGGAAGAAGCAATTGATAAACACTGCTTCTAGCCACACCGTCGGTGCCCCTGCTCGGCATCACGGAGGACCTCCTCCTCGGCCCACTCAGAACAATCCCAGATCCTCTCCCATGCCTCCCTCTCTGCCAGATCTTCTTCGGTTCCTTCGAGAAACAGTCGACATGGAGGAGTCGGTCGACATAACATGGACACACAAACGTCAGCCTAACGGTGATAACACTGGGTGAAAGTGCACCGCGAAAAACGCAAGCAGAGATGACTGCTCGAAAAAGGGAACACAACAACAGAAGCAGCACAACAAAAGCAAAACAAAGACAACCACAAAGGAAAACCCAACATAGCCAAGAGTCAAAAAGGACCGAACATCAGCCGACAAAAAGAATGAAGGGAACCGGAAAGCACCGGGAAGTCAAAGAAGACGTCGCAGAAACAACGTAGGCTGGGAAGGACAGAAAACACAAGACCAGCATAGCCAAGAGTCAAAAAGGACCGAACCTCAGCCGACAAAAAGAATGAAGGGAACCGGAAAGCACCGGGAAGTCAAAGAAGACGTCGCAGAAACAACGTAGGATGGGAAGGAAAGAAAACACAAGACCCCCCCCCCCCCACACACACACACACCCAACGAAATTATAGGGAAAGCGAACCAACCTGTGGTTGAGATGGTTTGGTGGATAGTGGTATACCCAACCCACCAGGGTTCAAATCCTGGTGCTCACATTATTCCTAGATTTATTTCAGGATTTCCAGCGATGCGCTTTCAGTGGGAGGAGACGTTTCCGTCTACGACGAGGCGCCTACGGTGGCTTCGTAAATCTCAAGATGATATGTCGGCTCAGTCTCTCGAAGATGCTCATAGGGGTAGGGTGTGTGTGTATGCGTTCATAGGGATGAGTGTATGTGCATGTATATGAGCGCTTGTGTCTGTACTGATGGTAAAAAAAGAAATTATAGGGAAACAAAACCGACCTAAGGGAAATACTGAAATGTCCACGGAGCATCAGACACGTCATCCTTGGTGTGTTGCTCACACCCAACCCGGCTTGCGCAAAGGAGGCCCTGCCCGTGCGGAGAAACGAAACAAGTCGACGTACCTGGTTGGGGACAATGAAGCACCACGTAGATGCCTCGCGAGCGGGCGAGACCCAACAGGGACAAACACGCGCATGCCGGGCTCTTGTCGTCACGATCCCTGGCTGGATGGAACTACCGTACTCGGTTGCCCCTATCGAACCAGACCTGACACGATGGGACTACGCCAGTTGGCTAACTCCCTCCGCACAACCTTTTGGTCGGCCCTCCGCAGAGCCTTCTGTCCTAGTCGACGTATGCGGGTGTCGAACCAAATGGCCCAACACGAAGCCTGGCACGGCCAAACCGCCTTAGGCTGGTTGTAATGGGTAGTATCATAAGTTAGTATCATGCATATGATACTAGTGTATGATACTACCTTCCTAATGCATAGTATCATATGTTAGTATCATAGATGACTTTATTTATTAGCATGCATGACACATACTAGTGTAGCATTTATTATGATACGGTATCATGATATGATACTCAACTCTCTCTTACTTCATTTAATTCTATGCCACCTCATCAAAGTTGCCTAGTTGGCATGCATGATACTAGCTATGATACTTGCATTACAACCAGCCTTAACAAACGCGAAGGGCGTGGGTGACGCTTGAGCCGGCATAAGCTAGCGCACCGCATGCCCCGACTGTTGCGACCGAACCAGTCCGACGTGGGTACAAGACGAGCCATCCGTGCAGATCGGACCGGTGGCATCGCCATGAGAGGCCCTCGCGAAAAGCCACCCGACAACAGACACACCAGTAAGCATGACTAGCCGGGGCTCGCCCGCGGGCGCTCCCGTCGCCGCCCAGTGACGATGGACCCGTGCGCACCTAGCGGTCCACCGTCATGGATCTCCCACCGGGTTCGCCCCCAAGAAGCCCATGTGGCAAGCCACCGCAAGATGGACGGCCAGGAGGCTCTCTCCACTTGGGCAGAAATCACATATTTGACCTGAGGCCGAAATCAAATGACAAACTGACCTGCTTTCCAAAAAATTCGCTCTGCTGACTCTTTAGTGTGGCGCCCAACAACTAGGCGCCGCACCCTACAGTGCAGCGCCCTTCCCTTAGGCGTTGCAGATCCAGCCAGCGTGGCAGCCTGGTCGATTCGCGCCCACAGACAGCGAGCAGCGATGCCTAAGGCTAGGCGCGCCTTGTGTAGAGTCTTGGCGCCTAAGAGGCGCCGCACTTTGACTTAGGCAGTTCTTCCACCTCTGAGAAGTTGCTCAGACAGAGAGAAGGCGGCGGCGCCTTCCGGATCCCCACACCCCTCTCGGATCTAAAGTTTTGAGGCACGGATTGATCTCCAATCCCTCCTAGTATGTAAACTCCTCCGTTCCCTTTCTTTTCCTCCGTAAAATCGTTGCAATTTTAGGGATTTGCCCAAGATTAGGTGGAACCTTAGATTTGCTTGGTTTGGATCTTTGTTTGTCCAAGATTGTGTGTTGTGATGGAGGATGTGTAGTCATATCCGGTAGTATATGATTCTTGTTAGTGAAATCTAGATTGTTTATTTTTTTAGATATATATGAGATGCCTAGTTTTGTAGATAATTATGAGATGTTGAGTTTTGTAGCTATATGTGAGATGTTGAGTTTTTTTAGATATATATTAGATGTTGAGTTTATTTGAAATATGAGATGTTGATTTATTTGAACACATATGTCATACATTGTGTGAGAAGGAGATGTTGAGATTATTGTAGATGAATACATATGAGATGTTTAGATGAACACATATGAAATGTTGAGTGTTTACCGATATTTGAGATGAACTCATATATGTTTATTGTTTGAAATTTGTAAGGATGGTTTGGCTTCTGGACGATGTCTACGACGTGCAACACCAGGCCTACATGATGCGCGAGAAGGAGAAGGTAATAACTAGTAATCTAAATATTTTGCAAATTTCCCTTTAGTTGAAATTTACATGCCCTAAGATTTGTCATTACTTGTTTTTTGCAGAAGCTTGAACCTCTGAAGATTCGGTATCATGGGGTCTCTGGTCCTGCCATGCCTTACGATGAGCGGTACACACCGTACATCAAGCAGGCAGGACTACTCCCGTGGATTCTATTGGTCAGCCGGTCCACGCCGAATCTGAACGCTCCACTTGTGTCCGCTCTTGTTGATCGGTGGAGGCCGGAGACGCACAACTTCCATCTTCGGACTGGGGATATGACCGTGACGCTCGAGGATGTCTCGTTGATCACCGGTCTTGCTATCGACGGGAGGCCTCTCTGTATGAGCACCGATTCTGATGGGTGGCGCGAGCAGATGATTGCTCTTATCGGTATGGCTCCTACCGAGGTGAGGCTGATGTAGAGGAGGAGAAGAGAAGAAGAAGAGGGAAAGGAAAGCGATCGGAGCTGCTTTCACGTGGATTCAAAATAACTGCGGCGTGCCCTCCGGATGCCACCGATGATGTGATCCGGACACATGCTCGTGTGTATATATGGTGCGTTGTGTCGAGGACTTTGTTTCGACTCCTTTGGCAAGAACGCTCCATGGATGTGGTGAAGGCGTTGGCCGTCTTCGATAGCAAATGGAGCCGGGTTCAACGACTCTTGCCTACTTGTACCGGCCAGTAGTTAGTGCATTTTGTGATCAACTCATTTCTTCATTAGCAATGCAAGCTTGCTGTCAAGTTAACATTGTTTTTCTTTCATATGTAGCTGGACGATGCGTGTTGCGGGATCACGAGATAGTGCGAGCATTGGTGGTAATCTGCTTCTACTTTCGTATGGAGCGGGGGCGTCTCACTGTTGGGCCTTCAAGAGCGTTAGGTTTGATCCTTGGTATGCAGATGAACATGACGAATTACGGTGCCCCACATGGGCTTACAAGTGGGATATCGTTTCCGAGATGACGAACGATGTCAATCTCATGTACCAAAAGTACATTGCCGAGTTGGACACGATTACGCCTGAGCAGGTAAGGAGGTCATTACTTCAGTCCTTTCTCATGCTTGCTTGAAAAATAGTCATCAAATTTGCATTGTTGTCTTGTTTCATAGGTGGTATGGCAGCCATATGGCACGGGTGAGAGCTTGGGGTACACCGAGGAGTTCTGCCTCAACCCGATGTGCTTGCGGGATAATGATCAGTGGCTTATGCGGTGCCCACTGATATGCAACTGGGCGGTTGAGTTTCATTTGCCGCATCGCGTGTATCGTCAGTTTGGTCTGTTCCAGCCTCACCCCCGGATTGGGTGGACACGGACAAAGCACTTCATAGGTAAGAGAGCATGTCTGTGTATTGTCTAAGAATCGAGACTCCTTTTGATTGTGCTAATGTTTGGTTTTATACCACGCAGGTTGGACAGGAGAAGGCAGCTGAAGATAAAGGACTGAGACAAGCATCATGCTCCGTATGTTACCCGCTTCCAGCTTTCTGTGGAGCAAGCTCGTAGCACCGCACGCGCCCGGCTTCGTGAGCACAACCCACTTGCTTTTGATAACTACGTACGATGGTTTATTGGAACTACTCGAGTTGAGATATGCCCACCGGCATATAATGAGGATATTCTTGAAGAACCCGTAAACTTTGAGGATCTAGCAAAAGGGAAGTACAACAGAGATGTCAGGCAAGGGCAAGGAGTCCCTGCTGTTCCGGTGATTAACTATGTGGTAAAGTGTTCCCTTCTTTACTTTCCCGTTGACCGTATTACACATGTTTGAATGGCTAACGCATTCATTCTTTCTCATCCGCAGTGCACCGAGATCAAGAAAGCAGCTGATGAGAGCCAGTCTATTCTGGAGAAGACACCGGTTGGAAACGGCAATGATGATGGTTCACTACGAGCATTCCTCAAGGTACATATCGCATTCACTATGAGAGCCAGTCTATGTTGCGAAGTTTGATATCTTACACACTTGTTCATGTTACAGCGTCAGGCCAAGAAGTTAAGGCGGTTATCGAACCTTCTCGGTTGCCGTGATCTTGAATATGATGAACCATCTGCCTCTAGGTCTGGTACACCATCAGACCCCGCATCTGAGAAGGATTTGAGAGGGGGAGAGAGGAGGGCAGAGGGGAGGCACTGAGCTTCGGGTTTGTGTGGAGGGTGGGGGTGTGTGGGGTGGGGATGGGTGGGAGGGAGTTGGTGCAGCCTAATAAATGTCCAGGTGTGCAGCGCCTAAGGGCAAGGCGCTACACTGTATTAGGCGCTGCACACCTGGATATGCCAGTCCAGAGAGCACTAGAAGTGTTCCAGTAGCTTTTCCACCCCCAAATTTGCTAAGTCAGTGTGCAGCGCCCAAGGGCAAGGCGCTGCACTCTACTATCTGGCCTAACAGCTCGGCTGCAGATTGTATAGTGTGGCGCCTTGCCCTTAGGCGCTGCACTGCTCGCTTAACAAATTTTAGGTGCAAAACCTCTTGGAATGTTGTTGCTGCTCTGGTGCATGTCTCAGTGCTGCGCCTAAGGGCAAAACAACTGCCTTGTGTAGAGTGGCACCTTGCCCTTAGGCGTTGCACACCTGGACATGCCAGTCCAGAGAGCAACAGAAGCATCCAGTAGGTTTTGCATAGTGCAGCGGGCGCCACACTACACAGTGCAGCGCCTTGCTCTTGGGCGCTGCACTAACTGATGTTTTCAAATACCTACTGTTTTTTTTGTTTTGTGATTCATATAGATGCCACATAATCATATCCAAATTACATGTAGTAGTCCAAAACACAGAAATAGTAGTCCACTCACATAGTCATACACACATAGCACATATACTTGTCCAAATCACATAGTCATACACACATAGCAATAGAGTAGTCCAATCACAGTCATACACAAACATTGAGCCAAAACACATAGTGGTACAAATTTTGATTCATAAGAAGGTCACGGTCCTTGTAGTTTCTTCTTCTTCCTCTCTTCTTCTTATTATTCTTCTCCCTCCTCCCACCACCAAGGGATCTCACCTTCCCCCTCCGTGTCCTCCACCCCCTTCATTGTTTCCATACCTATGAAAATGGCAATATAATAGTTAGTCACACAATACAAAATGACAACACAAGCATTGAGCCAAAAGAACAAGATCATAGTAAGTCACATACGGCAATGGTCCATTCAGCCAAGAGAACATTCCTCCACTACGGCCGCCGCCAAGGCCAAGATCACCACCACGGCCTCCACCAGCACCATGGCCTACACCACCACCACGGCCTCTACCGCCACCACCACGGCCTCTACCACCACCACGGCCTCTACCAGCACCACGGCATCACCACAACCTCTACCACCACCACGGCCAAGACCATCACCACGGCCTAGGCCTTCACCACGGCCAAGACCATCACCACGGCCAAGACCTTCACCACGGCCTCTACCACCACCACGGCCTCTTCTAAGACCAATTTGACTCCCTCTTTGTTGCCTAGTTCCTCGTTGGATTGTTTGATTTGATTGGTTTGGCACTCCACCACTTGTTTGACTTGGTTGGCTACCCCTTGGTTGACTTGGTTGGCTATCATTTGCTTGCTTGTGCTTGCACCATTTTTCTTTGATCTCTTTCTTGGTTTGGGACAAGTTCTTGTGTTGTGTCCCCTATGGCTGCAGCCCCCACAACGGGATTGCTCACGAGGCTCTTGGAATTGGCCGGTGCCGTATTCTCCACCGCCACCACGGCCCCATCCGTCCATGTCACCTCTAAGACTCTTTATCTTACGTCTTCCCCGTCTAACGACCTTCAATTCCGGGTCCGGCCATAGTTGAACTCCATGATACTCCGGCCATTGTGATTGGTCCAAGTATGGCTGGAACCGTGGAGTCCATGTATTCTTTACCGTCATGATTGAGAACTCGGACTCCCTCACGGTAAGAGGGTGATTGACGTCCACATTCCTAACCCGGGATGCGTTTAACAAGTGCGAGCATGGGAGATGAAGCAATGATGGCCTCATGCAGCTGCAATCACACCGTGTTAGGGAGACCTTGAAAGCCCGGCCTCCGTGTTGGCAGCCATCGTTTGTGGTTCCTCCAGGCTCTTTCACCTCATACTTCCACTTGTTGTCGTCATATAGTACAACCTCTTCAGAGTCTGCCTTTCGTGATTGAAATTCCAACCATTCTTCAACCTTTGGTGGGAAATTGTACTTGTGCTTATCCTTGTTCTCACCAGCTATCTGCTTATCAGTCTCCATTGAGTACTTTAAAAAGTATCCATTCATCTTGTCAAATGTGTATTGAACTATTGCCGTCACGGGTAATGCACGTACACCCTTGAGCACCTTATTGAAGCATTCTGCCATATTTCTTGTCATTTGACCGTACCTCCGGCCATCTTCATCGAAAGCACGTGCCCACATATTCCTTTCGGCAATGTTCCTATTGAGAAACTCCTGACCGCCGGGGTCAAGTTTCTTGTGTCTGAGCAATGCATTGAACAATGTGGCAAACCGCTTGTTGGTGAAAGCGAGACAACAATCCTGAAGATCATCGGTCAACTCCTTGATACCACATGCCCTATAGAAGTTTGCACAAAAGTGCCTGATGCACCATCGGTGATGCAACTTTGTATGTCCGGGAATGTCAACCACCGCCGCATTTAGAATTCCAGGATGGCGATCCGATATGACACAAATTTCCCTTTCAGCCGGTAATACCCTTGTTCTCAGTTGACGCAAGAACCACTCCCAGTTACTATTGTTCTCCACCTCAACCAAAGCGAAAGCCAAAGGCAACACCCGGTTATTGGCATCACTTGCTATTGCAACCAATAAAGCGCCCTTGTATTGTCCGGTCAAGAACGTGCCATCAATGGCGATGACGGGCCGACAATGCTCAAAAGCCCTCACGCATTGCTCAGAGGCCCAAAATGCACGGGCAAATACTCGAACGGTCCTCCCGTTATGAATCAATGTTTGGTGCCCATGAGGCTCAACCACGTGAACCATGCCTGGGTTTGTGGCGGCCGTAGCTAACAACAACCTAGGGAGTCGGTTGTATGCTTCCTCCCAATTGCCATACAACATCTTGAATGCGGCTTGCTTCGCCTTCCATGCCTTGCCGTACTTCACCTTGTAATGAAAGATGGCTTTCACAAGGTCAATGACACTCTTGATGCTCATTATTGGAAGTGTGGATATTTGGTTGGATAGCCTGTAAGCAATGAACTCGGACGTGAGTTGTGTGTGTTGTTGGTACACAAGCTTGCCATCCGCATTCTTGTGCCGGCACATGTGAGTTAGTAGACAACTCACTATGCACCAAGTGGGACCTCCTTTCCATGGCCTTGCACGCACAATCCATTGACATGTTGGCACTTCACATTTGACCGTGTAACGCACATTCACGTCCGAGTTGGCCACTTTATGTGGACGATAATGTGTAACCGAGTAGTTGTCGAGCCACATCTTCAATTCCAAGAAGGATTGAAACTCACATATCCCGTTCTTGCCGTCTTCCAAATCACTGTGAGAACTTGGCCTAGCTCCAAGAGATATGCATTTGCCATCATCCACAACGGCTTCATCCGCGAGACTAAGATCCTTGAACAATGGTGTCTTGTGATCCCGCCCGAATACCTTCTTGAATGCTTGGGCCTCCTTCGGCGTGAACCCCTCCTCATCAACTTCTTCATCGGGACCATCGTCATCCGAGTCCGATGCATATGCACGGGAAAAAGGGATGGATTGGTCCATTGTCTCTTGCACATGATATTGGTCGAGATCACCCACATTGTTGTCATGGAGATCAACTTTGTTGTCATCCTCCTCGTACTCATCATTCTCCTCTTCAAAACCTTCATTTTGGTTGTTTGGAGTCGGGCTCAATGTTGGCCAATCTTGTTGCGTGAAATGAGGTTCACTCATTTGATCTTGGTTCATGGGTGGGGGAGTGGTAGCAACCAACGGGGAGGGGTTCCGGTTCAAGTCTACATTCAAAGTAGACTCAACCTTCTTGGAGGCAAATAACTCAAGAGCCTTGTCTAGAGATTCGGCAACCGTCTCCTTGTATACAACCCAACGTTGCTCGGAGTTCACACGCATTGTCTTCCAACGGATGTGCATTCCAAAACCAACATTATGCCTTCCCTCGAACTCAACAACGTCACTTGGGTCCATTCAATTCAAATCTTTCCTCACTTGTTCCAAAAGCTCCGCATAGCTAGGACTACTCTCAAACACCATGTCAAGCTCATCCGGATCCGTCTCAACATTGCCTTTCAAAAAGGCCTCTTTATCCACATGATGAACATAAACACATGTTCTCCCCATCCCTACAATAATCAAAAACAGTATCAAGTAAGTACTTAACAAAAATATTTGCACACATATGCCCTTACATATAGGAGGTGTTTGTTTCAGAGAAATTTGCCCGTGACCTGATTACGCCGTAATAGGAAAACGTTGCTCGTGTTTGGTAACTCCACCCGTAAACGCGTCCCTCCGTAAATGGGTCCGGCCCAGTTATCGATCGATACCCCCTACCCCCCCCATCGGTAACGAGCCCATACCCCCTTCCTGCAACCCGAGCCCTCTCCTCCCTGCACGACCCCGTCTTTCTCGTCCGCCGCCGCCTCCCAATCCCCTTCCCTTCCTGCGCCGGTGCCTCCGTGATCCACTTCGATCCATCATTGCTCAAGAACGGAAGAGTTCCTGCAGGAGATTGGAGCATCGGGTGGCGCTTGTTATCGGGAAGGCGGCGGTGCTTGAGATCGAGGCCGCTAGCGGCAAGACATGCTCGGAACGGCCGGCGGTACTTGATTTTGGGGACGGCCGGCGTTGGAAATTTCGGGCGGTCGGTCAAAGCAAGAGCGCAGGGACCATCGATGGTGGCCGTGAAAGCGAGGTCGGCAAAGCAATGGTAATCAATTCCTTTCCCTGAACATGAACCAAACAATCTGGGAAAAAACTCATTACACCTCCATAAACGCTGTGATCTGATTACGTTTACATTACTATTACCATTTATGTAGCCAAACACCTCCATATATGAATTAATAACCCTAACCCCCACATAACAATTACCACAACCCTAACCATAGCATAACCCTAACACCAACATCAAACACACATAACCCTAACACCAACATCAAACACACATAACCCTAACCCTAGCATACTATGGAAGCCTAACCAACCAAAATTAGCAAAGAAACATAACATCATTCAACACAAATTTGCAAATCCAAGCCAAAACTAGGGTTTCCCCAAAGTAGCAAGATTTGAGCAAATGTGACAATTCCTATGGATGAAAACGAGGGGCTCGGAGGAGATTACCTTAAGGAGGGTTGGCTTGAAATCCACGGTCAAATACTCTGGATTTGCAAGATTTGAGAGGGGAGAGGGAGAGGAGGGCCGCAAGTCTAAGGGTTTGGGTGGGGTGGGGGTGTGGGGGGTGAGGTGGGAGGAGAAAGGTGGGGCCAGCCCAAGTGGAACCTGATCAGGCTGGCCCAAGAGCTAGGCGATGCACATTACAGTGTGGCGCCTAAGCCTTAAGTATTGCAGATCTTGTCTGTGGGCATAATCGACAGTGCCTGTTGGCGAGAGGTCTGACGCCTAAGGCAGAGGCGCATAGTAGTGTCTGGCGCCATTGTCAGGCGCCACACGAAAGGGTCATGAGAGCGAAATTTTTTCAGAAGCAGGTCAGTTTGTGATTTGATTTCGACCTCAGGTTAAATATGTGATTTCTCCCCTCCACTTGCAAGGCGGGGTACTCCAACATCCTTTATAGGAGTAATAACCAACACAGGGAAAAAATGAATCCAAATACTCCAGAAATGCATAACATTAATTTGAAGCAAGGGAGCCCTTAAATTTACTCAACCAAAAGGATGCATCAAAATGCTGCAAAATCTGTAGGTTATCCTCCATCGCAGCGTGAACTAAAAAGAACAGACCCAGTGCTAGAAGCTCCCACATCAGGTGGTGGGGTCTGGGGAAGGATTATAGGAGGCAAGCCTTATCCCCAAGCCTTACCCTGCACAGTGCAGGCCTCTTTTAGTGGGAAACTAGTTGTATAAAAAAATATTAGGAGTGATTTAAACATGTGAGCAACACAATAGAGACAAAATGTTGGACGGCTCACTTGTTCAAGTATCTTCGAATGAAAATTTACACATACATAGAATACACCTATAAATTATATACATGCGGTACTTATTTCAGAACTTTTTGAAATTTGAAAATTTCATTTTTGATTTTTGATTTTTTCAACAAAAGGATTGAGAATAAAATTGTACCCATGAGAACATACACTCACACAGAGTAGTAGGGAAGCTAACACTCTTCGTTTTCGGTTGTAGTAATCTTTCCGTCAACACTTGAGATGGATGGGAAAATCTCATCGTCGCCATTAACAGAAAGCACAATCCGATTAGCATGGCTGGCAGCTTCCTTCCTCATGACAGCAACTGTCTCGATGACACCAGCACAACTTGAAAAGTGTGAAGAGTAGATGAGGGTGACCTTCTGGAGACTCTCAAGGTATATGATACCTGCTGGAGTTTTATCTGCTGGGCCAGAATAGTGTGTCAGCTCGATCTGTCTCAGGCTTGGCATGGCTCCCTGCTCAAACTTTACCCATGGCGCATAGCAGTCGAAGGCGAAAAACTCGAGTCTGGCGAAACCTGAAGTTATAGTGACTTGTTTCCGTGGGTCACCAAACAGCTGGATTGCAAGGCTAGTGAGACTGGGCAGACCTCCAAGTATCTTGAGATCGTTTAGTCCTTGTTCAAAGAGCCTGATTTCTAGCTTCTTAAGACGGCTGAGATGTGCGATCCACCCAGGAATTTTATCAAATCTTGCGGCCACCGTTAGCTTTTCAAGTAGAGGAAAGTTGGGAGATGCAGGAAGGTCGTCACTCGTAATGAAATCACCGTGAACTATTAGGGACCGCAGACTAGTGCACTTGCCCATGCAAGACAGTAGATTGTCATTTTTTGGCGTGTCGGCGGGCTCACCATACAACATGACTTCAGCCTTAGTCAATCCAATCAGCCCAGTAATCTCCTCCAGGGTGCTTGCCGAGCATTCCCTCGAATCAATGGTGCCCAGCACCTTGAGTGACTTGAAGCGATCACTTCCGGCAGGTAGCCTCACCCCAGTATGGCCAAAATGCAGATTTGCTAGTTTTGGAAGCTGGACGAGCTCCTTGGGCAGCTCTTTCACTCGTGTCAGCCTTACATCCAGTGTCTCCAGATTTTGCAGCTTCCCGATCTGTGGAGGGAGAACACTGATTTGGGTCAGATCGATCTCAAGAGTCTCAAGATGTCGTAGGTTCCCGATTTGTGGAGGAATCCTAGTGACTTGTGGTGTCTCTTTCAGACTCAAGTGCTTCAGAAGGATCATTCCGCATATGTGCTGTACATCAGTATCATCCAAACCATCACAGTCCTCCACATTCAACCCTCGCAGATACCTCAAATGCTTAAACGAAAACATCTTGGCACAGCGAGTCATCGTTATGGAACGAACATGCGACAGATCCAACCTTTCTGTGCCATTTGAACCGTCCGAGCCACAGCGTCGGATAGAAAGAAAGACAGGCCTCGCTGCAGGTGTCTCTGAAATGTCCAAGTCGGACAGAAAGGTGACCAGGTTCTTTTCTCGTGATATCAGCCTAAGAACATAGAGCATCATGCAGTTGACCTCATACATCCCCTTCCCATAAAAGGTTGTGCGTTCCACAGGCTGAATCACTTTGCTGCCGACGAGGTCATCAAAGCATTGGTTCGCCACTTCCTCACGGCTGCGCCACCCAACTTCAGAGATAAATCCTTCAGTGATCCATTTCCTAACCGTATCACCTCTTCTAAACTTTTGGTACTTGATGGTTTTACTTGTAGCTATGCACAGCAAGCAGGTCTTCAGAGTGCTGGGAAGGTTTTCGTAGCTGAGTGATAGAACCTTTATCAAGTCCTCCAAACCAGGAATACGCTCCTGTGCAGAGTCTAAAGAGCTCGCCATCTCGTTCCAAGCAGAATGGAAAGCGTACACCACATCCTGCCATGGTTTCCTTGCGGCTATTTTGCTATTGAGCAACGAAGCAATGCTTATAATTGCAGAAGGAATACCACTGCATATTTGCAAGATCTCACCAACTTCTCTTGCAAGTGCATCAGGGCAACTGGCCTCAGAGCCAAAGCATCTCTGTAGAAACAATTTTTTGGAGTTCAGGTGATCAAGATGCCTAATTTCACATATCAACTCATCCTGGCCAGAACAACATGTCTTTGCTATGTCATTAACTCGAGTAGTAACAATTACTCTGCTACCACAAGCATTAACGGGCAAGCTGCGGGACAGGATATGCCAATCCTCTTTCCTCCATAAATCATCGACTATGATCAGGTACCTACCAAAGTTTGCACACAGAAGCAAGAACAGAGTAAGGCTCGACACAATGGTGACAATATTATTGAGGTAGTCATGCAGTGTGCGTTAAGGTTAGTAAATTAATCATGCAATGTGGTTATTGTGATGTGCAATGAAGTCAAAGAGTGTAAAAGTATAATGAACATGTACAGTGTGATCTCTACGGTTAATTGATTTCATTGCCAGAGAACTATATGAACCAGAGGAGAAGAGCAGTACATGGCAATTAAATAGGTACCTTTTGTTCTGAAGGAAATCCCTAATTGCGTCCTTTGCTTCCTCGTTGTGATTTTTTCCCACATTAAGCTGCCGAAGCATCTGGTCAAAAATCCCCTCCATATCAGGCATAGAGGAGACTGAAACAAAAGCGCACGAATCGAATTGTGGCCTGAGCTGACGGAACACAAGATTAGCAAGAGCCGTCTTCCCCAATCCCCCAGAACCCACGATGGAGACTATCTTCATCTGTAGTCCGCCTGCAAGGCTCTTGATTAGAGTATCCCTCCCCCGCTCAACACCGATGAGCGGCTCCTCCGCCTCTTCCCGTAGATGGGGCGATGTTCCGGTGGTTGCGGCGGCCGGAGAGAGCTTATCTTTATCGGTGCTACTGTACCTGTCGGTCAGATTCAGGGTCTGCCTCTTGATGTCTTTGATGGCGTTGGCGATTCGATAGCGAGGGCCCAGCAAGTCGGCCAGGAACCCCAGGCAGCCGTCCCGGCAGGCGGCGGGATCGGTGGCCGCCAGGAAGGCGTCGACGATGTCCTCGGCGTGGTAGGACAGCTCCCTGCAGTCGTCGGCCCAACGCGGGTCGGAGCCGTTGCCTAGGGCGGCGTGCAGGCTCGTCAGCTCCCTCAGAAGCTGCTCCGCGTCTTCCTTGACGGCCTTGTGCAGCTTGTGCTCGAGGAGCTTCTCCAGCTTGGGGAGCAGGGAGGCCATGGCCCCCGTCGCCACGTCCACCATGCTCGCTCTCTTCTTCTTCTGGGGTTGTCTCGCTCGATCTGTTCCTGATATTCTTTTCTCCCGATCTGGTTTTATGGAGGTCAGGAGGTTGCTTTTCATCGTCACGGACTCTAATCGGCCGACCGGCCAGGCAACAAATCGGTCGCGTCCGCGCCTGCCACGGGTCCTGCGACCCCACGCTCTAAGTGCACACGGCCCACAAGTGACGCAGCGCCACGGCCCGCCCAAGGCTAAACGTGCCTGGCAACGCTGGTGGGCTGGCCCATGTACTCGATTGCATTTGAAAAAAATTGACTAAAACCTAAAAAACACGAATTCAAAAAAGTTCATGGATTTTGGAAACAAGTTCATGAATTTTAAAAGGTCCATCCATTTTTTTCCGGACATGGACACAAAGGGGAACAATAGGACATGGACGCCGACGAAGATTTAGACTAGATTCATTTTCCGGATGCCTTGGTCTAATGAAAGATGTTCAAAATGTAATGAATTTGGTCCATTTTAAGTGGAAATCATCGGATTTGCATGGAAATCGTTTGGTTTCAGTTTGAAAAGTATGCGACCACGATTAGATGGCTGTCTCCCGTATTACTATCCACACACGCGTCCGATCAAATAAAATGTCCGCCTTAGAAGTCCATGTTAGAAATGCTGGTGGACGCTTTTCTCCTCCTAAGGCTAGTCATGGCGGGGAGTAACCATGACATGTCTATGTTCTTAACTTCATAGTGTACAGTAACTACCACCATACCAATGCATTAGGCACATTACGAAAATCAGGAATTCCCAATATTCCTAGGCGTGAATGGCAATTAGACCATCTATAGCCGGACGCCTCAAAGCTGCCTCATACGCACGGGCGGGCCGCTCGGTCACTAATCGGTCATGATTTTTTGACCCAGGCGGGCTCCTTCAACGGGCCTCAAATGCCTGGGCTGACCGGCCCCTCATATGCAACCCAAATATGGGGCGGATATGGGGCGCCCGGGCACGCCCGTCACGTCGGACCCGACAGACCGACCCCACCGCAAATTTCACCAAATCCACCCCAAGGCCTGCCAGATCCATTTGCTATCTCCTCTCCTTTTCCTCTTCCGTGTCGTCCGTCTCGCAGCTCCGCCGCCGTGCGCGCTCTGCAGTCGTTCCTAGCCTTTGCGCTGCCAGCTCTGACAGAGCAGTCCTCTCTCCCATCCTCACCGCTGAAAGGATCGAGATGGACCTAGAGGGGGGGTGAATAGGTACAACTACAAATTTTAATTGGTACTTAGCAATTTTAGGCAATAATGCGGAATGTGTAAGTAAGCCTAACAATTGCAAGTATGACACTAAGAGCTAAGCAAGATAAACAAGTGGCACAAATATATGAGTAAGCAAGCACAATATGATAAACGTAAGTGCAAGAGACAAGTGACCACAAGTAGGGAGTTAGGGTTAGGAATAACCGCAACTCCGAGAGACGAGGATGTATGCCGATGTTCACTTCCTTGGAGGGAAGCTACGTCACCGTTTAGAGAGGTGGATGTTACCACGAAGGCACACCAACGCTACGAAGGCTCACACTATTCTCTCTTTGAGACAACACCACGAAGGCGTTTCTCAACCACTAGTGGTAGACCTTGGGGTGGTCTCCAAACCCTCACAAACTTTTCCGGGGGTAATCACAATGGTCGATTCCTCTCCGAAGGACTCCTACCGCCTAGGAGTCTCCAACCTCCAAGAGTAACAAGAACGATGAGGAAAAGCTCAAGACTTGCTCAAATCACGAATTCCTTTGGTGCAAAGAAGGGGAAGGTGTGGATCTATCACTTGATCGGACAACTTCTCTCAAATGCTCTCAAATCCCTTGGGGATCTAAGATTTGGTGTGGAGGAGTGAGAGAGAGAGTGAAATGTGTTCTAGGGTTTGTTCAAAGTGAATGGTAAACTCTCTCTCGTGGGGAAGAAGGGCTATATATAGTGTGAGCACAAGCCGTTGTAGTGCAAGTGAACGGGCAGGCCGGACATCTTGGCAAGGTGGCCGGACATCCGGGCTGGCGAGGCACTTGAAGAACAGAGGAGAAGCACAGATAAAAACAGAGGGGCCGGACATCCGAGGCAAAGCCTGGACATCTAGAAACACAGGAAAGCTCGGACATCCGGGGCGAAGCCCGGACATCCGGGCGGAAGCCCGGACGTCCGGCAACTACGTGCAAACCTACTGGAGTCAGGATGACAGGGAGCCGGACATCCGGGGCAAAGTCCGGATACCCCGCGTGGCTGGGAGACCCGGACATCCGGGGTGCAGCCCGGACATCCGGCGAGAATGTGCAGACCTACTGGTGTCTAAAATAGCAGTGAGTCGGACATCCGGCAAGTGGGCCGGATATCCGGAGTGCGGCCCGGACATCCGGATTGAAGCTCGGACATCCGGCATGGGAGAAAAACGAACATATGCACTAGAGTATTTTTGTGTGACCCTAAGATTTTGAAGCCAGGAATTATTGTAGCTTGAGCAAGTCTTTCACTAACCCTACCGATCCCCTTTAATAGTGCGGGATCCTATACTCAAGAAATTAAATGATGCACTCTTTTTGATACTTCTTGCTTGAGTATACTTCGGGCAAAATCATCTTCGTATGCTCAGGATCCACACACATAGATGAACCGGGGACTAACACCTGAGATTTACTTGACAAACATGCTAGACCCCTACATGTAAATTGTCATCAACATCAAAACATGTTGTAAGGGCATGATTGCACTTTCAATCTCCCCCTTTTTGTTTGTTGATGACAATCATACATGTAGTATCATAGATGCAATAAATAAATTTAGCATTAACAATCATGAGAGCAAAAGTACAAAATATGCTTATGTTTCTGTTTGCTTTTAGCTCCCCCTCATTGTGTGCATGAGATGAATATGTTAGGATGTACATCACCAACTCACATGGTAGCATATGTACCTCAAAGAGATATAAATGTGAGAGACATGCACATATGAAACCATCATAACACATAGACTAAAACATTTCATAGCCACAAGGATAATAACATAGTCTCAAACGATATAATAACATAGTCTCAAACGATCAAGTGCCATAAGTAGCAACAACAAGTTTGAATAATAGCTAACACAAATAGCCAACTCATAGCATGACCATACTAAGATACTACTTCTCCCCCTTTGCAACAACAAGAAAAAAGGGGCGAAGACGGACTCTGTCACTCCTGGCGGATGTCATCATCACCATCAAAGAACTCGGCGTACTCGTCACAAGACGGGAACCCGAAACTGGAAGAGGACGGAGCAGCGGGAATTGGATCGTCATCACTCACAGGACCCCCACGGTCACGAAGACGTTGCTTGAGCTGATTCTTGGAGATGATGAGGCGCTTCTGAACATCATGATTCTGCTGACAGTTGAAAGTGATTGCCTTCATGGTAGCAGACTGAGCCTTGCTTAAGAACAAGGCAAGACGTCCATGAGGAGCAGACGAGGAAGAAGGCACGGAGGAACCAGTGGGCTGAGACCCACCAGCAGAATTCCTAGGTGGTCGAGGTGCAGCAGTCGGTGCAGGAGCAGCCATGCGCATATGGATGGGAGGCTTCCACATGGAATGCCTAACGATCTTAGCAACCTCAAACGGAGCAGTGTGATCAATTATGGCCTGAATGAATGGAGCATGTGGGAATTAACGCGACTGAATGAAGCTGGAGAGACGAATCTCATGCCAAATAGTGAGCGGTGTCAAGAGGCTCAGTGGGTGCATCATGCATACGTACCATCAGATCAATACAGTAGTTGCGAGCCCTTGAGCGATCTCCCTTCTTCGGATAGAGAGTGCGAAGCACACACTGATAGAGAATGTAGTAGGGAGACCGGAAAATAGATGACTCATTGGGTGGTAATGCACGTTCCTCTTCAGTAAGCAGAGAGATGGGCTTAAGAAGAGCCATGCAAGCATCAATCTTTTTGGGCCTATAGCGAGGATCCATACTGTGAATGTGATGACCAACACCGGAGAAGCCCAAAATCTGAACAAAGCGGTCATAGGTGATGCTTAGCACAGTGTCATCAGTCATCCATGTGAGAGGGTTGTCTGGTCCAAAGAAGCAGGTGGCATAGAACTGAAGCATGGCAGCTTCATTCCAATCACACTTGAAGGTCATGGCAGGACCTA
Source organism: Aegilops speltoides (assembly GCA_021437245.1). Lineage (NCBI taxonomy): Eukaryota > Viridiplantae > Streptophyta > Magnoliopsida > Poales > Poaceae > Aegilops > Aegilops speltoides. The sequence goes on along the minus strand of CM038145.1, from coordinate 439,789,928 downwards.
GAGTCATATCATCAATGATCTTGACGGTGTTGTCAGGGAACATGGCAGGATGATTACGCATGAACTGAAGATCCAGATATTTGTGAGAGGCAAGCCCACGACCATGGACGAAACTCGAGTAAAGATCTTGCTGTATGCGAGTACGGAACCGAGGATCCTCGGCATTAGCCACCATCACATAAGGGTTGGTATCCCGTCGGAACTAAAGGTATGACGAGCCCGCATGGTGGTGAAGTCGTGTGTGGGGCAGTCCCCGCTGTCGGGAAGCTCCATGGAGATGCGACGACCATGGACAACGGGCATGGCAGCACCACAAACCTGAGGCACGGGAGCCCTTCGAGTGTCTGGTTTTGACTGGCCAACAGAGTGTCTTGGAGCAATGTCATCCTCTTCCTCCCCAACATAGTCCTCATCATCCGGGTCAGAGGCTGACGGACTTGTGGATGGAGCCCGCTTCTTCTTGGTGGTGGTCGTCTTCTTCTTAGGTCCGGTGGTGGTCGTCTTCTTCTTAGGTCGAGCATGTTCCTCGGAGTCAGTGGAGCCTTGCCTGCGATCGACTGCAACGAATACACGAGAGAGATACCGATAAGGAGTCAAAAGGAATTATGCACAAGGATAAAGTAATTAACCATGGGAAAGTGAACATTTTTGAACATGACCATATGAAGAAGTCCAAGTGGTAGATCAATAATATCGGCGTTCCCAGATTAAGTAGTTTATCCAAGTGCTTAGAGAGGCTTTGAGGCTAGGGCAAGAGACACCAAGACTCTAGAGAGAGATATACGCCAAGATATACATGAGAGATAATGAAGCCCTAAGATGATTTGGTCACAAAAAGATAAGAATGCAAGAGAGATAGCATCCATACCCCGGGAAGAAGGCTCGGGGCCGCAGTTCTTGGTATGCACCATGAGGAACTCCGGTGGTGAATCCCGCAATACACCGGTCCCTCCCGAGAGATTCACACCACAACCCAAGAAATGGATTGGATAGAACCGTAGATTGGAGGAGGTGAACCCGTGGGTAGGAGATCGGGGCGAGAGAACGGAGGAGAGGGTCGGGGTAGCACCGGAGCACAGCCCGGCGGCGGCGGCGGCTGTGTGACGAGATGGGGAGAGGAACGGGAGTGAATGGGGAACTGCCCCCAAATCCCGAGTCCCTCCCCTGTTATGTGTGGTTGCGGGCGACGGGCTAGATATCCGGGGTCCTGGCCCGGATATCCGACGAGCAGAGGTCGGAGAGCAGAAAAACCAGGGCCAACAGGCCGGACATCTGGGGACAAGCCCGGATATCCGGCGTGTGGAGGTCAGGGAGCAAAAGGTTCAGGGCCCGGATGTCCGGCCACTGGAAATGCCCGATGGCAGTTTGAGCAGCAGAAGAATTTTCCCAGGCCCGGATGTCCGGCTAAGGAGCCGGATGTCCGGGCACTGGACAGAGAGACTAGGCAAGGAAAGATTTGTAAGGGATCAACCAACATAATTTGATATAGACTCCGCCAAGGAGTTTTCAGAGAATTATAAGGGTGAAAACTTGAGTAATCTAAGGCCATACTAAGACGTAATAACAACCCAACAATATTAAGTAACGAAACGTCCATATAAGCAATTCACAAGCGGTGACCGATGTCACCATGTTTGACCATATGGAACATAGTACTGCAAAGATGTAGACTTTGGGCACATAGTCACGACTCCATCATGTTAAAGCACCATAGTTCGAGAACCATGATAACTTTGAGAGTGTTTGTTCTATTTATGCATTATGTAGGGTGAGAATACTCATGAATTGAATGTCTCCCCCTAAATATATGCCTACATCAAGACAAGACATTAAGTTCATGCATGAGTGGGTACTAGATTTCACATAATATTGTCAAGCTCCAAGATACCAAGTTCACGCCTAAGTTGACAAAACCGAGCTTCATCCAATGGCTTGGTGAAAATATCTGCAAGTTGCATATCTGTGCCAACATGAGCAATGTCAATATCACCCTTCTCCACATGATCTCTCAAGAAGTGATACCTAATATCAATGTGCTTGGTACGGGTATGATCTTTGGGGTTCTCAGCAATATTGATGGCACTTTCATTATCACATAGAAGAGGCACATGTCTATAGGTGATATTGTAATCCTTCAAAGTTTGCCTCATCCATAGTAATTGAGTTGCACAACTGGCGGTTGCAATGTATTCAGCTTCTGCGTTGGAGAGGGCAACACAATTTTGTTTCTTCGGGGATCAACTTACCAAGGAGCGTCCAAGAAACTGACATGCGCCGGAGGTGGACTTACGATCCACTATGTCTCCAGCCCAATCCACATCCGTGTACCCAATGAGATGAAACTTAGCATCCTTGGGGTACCATAGACCCAACTTTGGGGTGTGAACAAGGTATCTAAGAATATCCTTAACCGCCTTATGATGGCTTTCCCTAGGGGAAGCTTGAAATCTAGCACACATGCATACACTAAACATGATGTCTGGTCTAGATGCACACAGATAAAGCAATGAACCAATCATAGAGCGGTAAATAGATGGGTTGAAGGGAATACCATTTGTGTCTTCAATGAGTACAATTTTGGTTGGCATGGGTGTCTTACATGGACTAGCATCAGACATGCCAAACTTCTCTAGGATATCCTTGAGGTATTTTGCTTGAGACAAGAAAATTCCTTCTTGAAATTGTTGAATTTGAAATCCGAGGAAGAAATTCAAATCCGCATTGAGTGACATTTCAAAATTCTTGGTCATGGAAGCCGCAAACCTCTTGCACAAATGAATGTTAGGAGAACCACAAATGATATCATCTACATAGATTTGGCATAAGATCAAATCACCCTTGTCCCTCTTAGTAAAAAGAGTGGGATCGATCACCCCTCTCACAAAACCATCATCGAGTAAAAACTTCTTAAGATGATCATACCAAGCATGAGGTGCTTGTCTGAGGCCATACAAAGCCTTGTTAAGTTTATACACATAGTCTTTGTGATCGGGATCAACGAACCCAGGTGGTTGTGATACATATACTTCCTCTTGTAGAGGACCGTTAAGGAAAGCACTCTTCACATCCATTTGATGTAATGTAAAACCATTGAAGGCAGCATAAGCAAGTAAGATGTGAATGGATTCATGACGGGCAACAGAGGCAAAGGTCTCACCAAAGTCCAAACCTGCAATTTGTGAGTACCCTTGTGCCACTAACCGTGCCTTGTTACAGATGATTACACCATTCTCATCTTGCTTGTTCTTGAAAATCCATTTTGTTCCAAAGACGTTGTGCTCGGTGGTTGGCCTCTTGACTAATGACCACACTTGGTTGCGTTCAAAACTGTTCAACTCTTCTTGCATAGCAATGAGCCAATCATTGTCGCCTCTTGTACCTTGAGAGGCTCAACACTAGACACAAACGAGAAGTGAGCACAAAAGTTTGTCAAATATTTACGAGTGTCTCTACCTTCCGATATGCCGGTGAGAATTTTGTCAACATCCACATGGCTGGCCACTCGAGGCATGATGGGGGTAAGAGTTTCATGAGGTTCAACTTCATGTCCATCATCCATGTCCTCAACATATGGACCATTAACGTGTGGTGGAAGATCTTCTTCTTCATCTTGCATTTGTTGAGGTTCATCATCAATGATTGCACTTTCTTGTTCTTGCCCTTGAGGATGATCTTGTTCTTGATGATTATCATGAAAAGGAGCTTGATCATCATCTTGTACTTGGTCTATGGGCATTGGTTGAGCAATAGGAGCTTGTGGTCGTATGGGTGTTGAAGTAGTTTGATGATGCATGAAGTTTCCATCTTCTTCTTCATCATCACGAGGTTCTTGTTCCATTGGAAGAAGTGCACCAACACCCATGGTCAAGATATCTTGAGAAGAATCTTCTTCACTTGCATCACTTAGATCAACTTGCACCCCATGGGAGCCATTAAATTCATCAAACACCACGTCACAAGTTTCTACAACACATCCATTGGATTTGTTGTAGACTCTATAGGCGTGAGAGTTTGATCCATAGCCAACAAATATGCCCTCAATTGTTTTGGATTGAAATTTTCCTAACCGTTCTCTTTTGTTGAGGATGAAATATTTGCACCCAAATACACGAAAGTACTTGACATTTGGCTTGTTCCCAGTTAGGAGCTCATATGGAGTCTTTTCCAATATAGTGCGGAGGAAGAGCCAGTTTGATGCATGGCATGCAGTGTTGACAGCCTCAGCCCAAAAACTATGTGGCGACTTGTATTCATCCAACATGGACCTTGCCATCTCCACAAGTGTACGGTTCTTCCTTTTGGCTACACCATTTTGTTGAGGAGTGTATGCAGCTGAATATTGATGCTCAATCCCTTCATCACTAAGAACTTCTTCCAAGGTATAGTTCTTGAACTCAGAGCCATTATCAATTCTTATTGCCAAGATTTCTTTGTCAAACTTGCGTTGTGCTTGCTTGGCAAAATCAATGAAGGCGGTCTTCGTTTGCTCCTTGGACTTGAGGAAAAACACCCACGTATATATTGAGTAATCATCAACAATGATAAGCCCATACTTTTTCCCACCAAGGCTATCCCATGAAGGAGGCCCAAAAAGATCCACATGAAGGAGCTCCAAAGGCCTTGAAGTAGACACGATATTCTTAGGTGGGTGTGATACGTCTCCAACGTATCTATAATTTTTGATTGTTCCATGCTATTATATCACCCGTTTTGGATGTTTATGGGCTTTACTTTACACTTTCATATCATTTTTGGGACTAACCTACTAACCAAAGGCCCAGCCCGAATTGCTGTTTTTTTTTTTGCCTATTTTAGTGTTTTGAAGAAAAGAAATATCAAACAGAGTCCAAATGGAATGAAACCTTCGGGAGCGACCTTTTTGGAACAAACGCAATCCAGGAGACTTGGAGTGGACGTCAAGAAGCAGCCGAGGTGGCCACGAGGGTGCAGGGTGCGCCCTAGGGGGGTAGGTACGCCCCCACCCTCGTGGCCCCTCGTGGCTCCCCTGACCTACCTCCTTCGCATATATATCTACGTACCCCGAAAACATCCAGGAGCACCACGAAAAACTATTTCCACCGCCGCAACCTTCTGTATCCGCGAGATCCCATCTTGGAGCCTTCGCCGGTGCTTCGCCGGAGGGGGAATCGATCACGGAGGGCCTCTACATCATCTCCAAGGCCTCTCTAATGAGTTGTGAGTAGTTTACCACAGACCTTTGGGTCCATAGTTATTAGCTAGATGGCTTCTTCTCTCTCTTTGAATCTCAATACAAAGTTCTCCTCGATCTTCTTGGAGATCTATTCGATGTACTCTTTTTGTGGTGTGTTTGCCGAGATCCGATGAATTGTGGGTTTATGATCAAGTTTATCTATGAGAAAAATTTGAATCTCCTCTGAATTCTTTTATGTATGATTGGTTATCTTTGCAAGTCTCTTCGAATTATTAGTTTGGTTTGGCCTACTAGATTGATCTTTCTTGCAATGGGAGAAGTGCTTAGCTTTGGGTTTAATCTTGCGGTGTCCTTTCCCAGTGACAGCAGGGGCAGCAAGGCACGTATTTTATTTTTGCCATCGAGGATAAAAAGATGGGGTTTATATCACATTGTTTGAGTTTATCCCTCTACATCATGTCATCTTGCTTAATGCGTTAGTCTGTTCTTATGAACTTAATACTCTAGATGCAGGCAGGAGTCGGTCGATGTGTGGAGTAATAGTAGTAGATGCAGGCAAGAGTCGGTCTACTTGTTGTGGACGTGATGCCTATATACATGATCATGCCTAGATATTCTCATAACTATGCACTTTTCTATCAATTGCTCGACAGTAATTTGTTCACTCACCGTAATACTTATGCTATCTTGAGAGAAGGCACTAGTGAAACCTATGGCCCCTGGGTCTATCTTTTATCATATAAGTTTCCGATCTATCTTTAATTTGCAATCTTTACTTTCCAATCTATATAATAAAAATACCAAAAATAATTATCTTATCTTATTATCTCTATCAGATCTCACTTTTGCAAGTTACCGTGAAGGGATTGACAACCCCTTTATCGCATTGGTTGCGAGGTTCTTGTTTGTTTGTGTAGGTACGAGTGACTTTTGAGGAGCCTCCTACTAGATTGATACCTTGGTTCTCAAACACTGAGGGAAATACTTACGCTACTTTGCTGCATCACCCTTTCCTCTTCAAGGGAAAACCAACGCAGTGCTCAAGAGGTAGCAAGAAGAATTTCTGGCACTGTTGCCGGGGAGGTCTTCGCACAAGTCAAGACAAACCAAGTACCCATCACAAACTCTTCTCCCTCACATTACATTATTTGCCATTTGCCTCTCGTTTTCCTCTCCCCCACTTCACCTTTGCCTTTTCTTCGCCTTCTTCCCATATGTCTTTTTGTTTGTGTTTCCACGTGCCTTCTATTTACTTGCATCTTTGCTTGCTAAAAATCTATTGATATGGATCCACTTAAAGTGTTGTACTTGGATCATCTTCGATCCTTATGCGCTCGTGCTGAAACCCCAACTAGCCTAGTTGATGGGAAATCTTTAGATGAGCATGCTCATTTTGTGCGTCACCATTTATCTGAAAAAGAGAGACTCTTATGGGATCAAATAAACAGATTGCTGTGTTATGCTTGGAATCTTTGTGAAATTAATGGTTTTACTTGTTGCTCTAAGAACCCTAAAAAACACCTTCCCTACCTATGTGAGTTTAATGAAAATGAAATCTTATCTTCTTATGCAAGGGGTGTTTATAGTTACTATGATATCGAACAAATTGAAGAATTTGTTGCTTTTAAGGGTGCTTATAAAGTTGCTTCTTTGATTGAAAAGTATGATATTACTCTCTACGAATCTGAAAATTTTGACATACTTAAATATTGCTATGAAAACTATGCCCATAATGTCTATGTCAAAGAATTTATTGAGAGAATGACTGTTTCTTTGGAAGAAAATAATGATATGCATGAATCTCCAGATAATGATTCCGATGATTTGATTGAAATATCCCTTGATGAACATGATGCTTGCTATTCTTGTGGCCATGATGCCAATATTTATGAAGATGAATTTGCTATAGTTCCTTATGTTAAACATGAGATCGTTGCTATTGCACCTATACTTGGTAGTTCCTTCAATGAAGAGCATGATTGCAATGATGTTACTATAAATTCTCTTGATGTCAATTGCGCTAATAATATGCAAAACCCTAAGCTTGGGGATGCTAGTTTTGCTATGTCTACTACTTGTTGCAATGATCATGATTGGGGTGATTCTTCTTTTGATCTTGAAATTTTTTTAACCCCCGTGATGAATATGAGATTGATAATAGTGTTTGCAATATTATTGAAAGTGGGTTTGGAAGAGTGTCAACTTTAGATCCCACATATTTGGATTTTGATCAATCTTATGAAATTTTAGATAAAAGTGGGCTTGGAGAGGTCATGACTTTAGTTAATGTTAATCCCACTATTTTGGAAGAGTGTCAACTTCGCACGCATGTGGATCGTGTTGAAAATATTTTATGTGATAGCTATTTTGTTGGATTTTCTTATGATCCTACATGTAATTATTATGATAGAGTAACATATGGTTGTAGAAATTTTCATGTTACTAAATTACCTCTCTTCATGTTGAGATTGCTATCATCTCTTTGTTTTTCCTTGCGTATGCTAGTTTTTGCTTGCCTTGATAATTTGTTTGCTTACAAGATGCCTATGCATAGGAAGTATGTTAGACTTAAGTGTGTTTGTCACATGTTTTATGATGCTCTCTTTGTGCTTCAATTCTTGTCTTTCATGTGAGCATCATTGAAATCTCAATGCCTAGCTAAAAAGGTTTTAAAGAAAAGCGCTTGTTGGGAGGCAACCCAATTTTATTTTTGTTCTTAGCTTTTTGCTCCTGTTTAGTAATAAATAAATCATCTAGCCTCTGTTTAGATGTGGTTTTATGTTTTAATTAGTGTTTGTGCCAAGTAGAACCTATAGGATAACCTACGGTGATAGTTAATTTGATCTTGCTGAAAAACAGAAACTTTTGCACGCACGAGAATAATTTTAATAAATCACATAAACGTGATTTTTAGTTGATTCGCTTTGAAGTATATCAATAGACAAATTACCTAGGACTTCCTATTTTGGTAGGATTTTTAGAGTTCCATAAGTATTCGAAAGTTACAGATTTCTACAGACTGTTCTGTTTTTTGACAGATTCTGTTTTTCGTGTGTTGTTTGCTTATTTTGATGAATCTATGGCTAGTATCGGGGGGTATGGACCATAGAGAAGTTGGAATACAGTAGGTTTAACACCAATATAAATAAATAATGAGTTCATTACAGTACTTAAGTGGTGGTTTTTCTTTCTTGCACTAACGGAGCTCATGAGATTTCCTGTTGAGTTTTGTGTTGTGAAGTTTTCAAGTTTTGGGTAAAGATTTGATGGATTATGGAATAAGGAGTGGCAAGAGCCTAAGCTTGGGGATGCCCATGGCACCCCAAGATAATTCAAGGACAACCAAAATCCTAAGCTTGGGTATGCCCCGGAAGGCATCCCCTCTTTCGTCTTCGTCTATCGGTAACTTTACTTGGAGCTATATTTTTTTTTCACCACATGATATGTGTTTTGCTTGGAGTGTCTTGTATGATATGAGTCTTTGCTTTTTAGTTTACCACAATCATCCTTGTTGTACACACCTTTTGAGAGGGACACACATGATTCGGAATTTATTAGAATACTCTATGTGCTTCACTTATATCTTTTTAGAGCACGGCGGTGGCTTTATTTTCTAGAAGTTATTGATCTCTCATGCTTCACTTATATTATTTTGAGAGTCTTTTAGAACAGCATGATATTTGCTATGGTTATAAAATTGTTCCTAGAATGATGGGCATCCAATTGGGTATAATAAAAACTATCATAGAAAGTGCATTAAACACTATGATCAATTTGATACTTGATAATTGTTTTGAGATATAAAGGTGGTAATGTTAGAGTCATGCTAGTTGGGTAATTATGAAATTGAGAAATACTTGTGTTGAAGTTGGCAAGTCCCGTAGCATGCACGCATGGTAAACGTTGTGTGACAAATTTGTTGCATGGGGTGCTCTTTTAATTGTCTTCCTTATGTGTGGAGGTCGGGATCGCGCGATGGTTAACTCCTACCAACCCTTCCCCTAGGAGCATGCATAGTAGTACTTTGCTTCGAGGGCAAGTAAACTTTTGCAATAAGTATATGAGTTCTTTATGACTAATGTGAGTCCATGAATTATATGCACTCTCACCCTCCACCATTGCTAGCCTCTATTATGCTGCACAACTTTCGCTGGTATCATGCACCCACCATTTACCTTCCTCAAAACAGCCACCATACCTACCTATTATGGCATTTCCATAGCCATTCCGAGATATATTGCCATGCAACTTTCCACCGTTCCGTTTATTATGACAGGCCCCATCATTGTCATATTGCTCTTTGCATGATCATGTAGTTGACATTGTATTGTGGCAAGGCCACCTTCATAATTTTTCATACATGTCACTCTTGGTCCATTGCATATTCCGGTACACCGCCAGAGGCATTCACATAGAGTCATATTTTGTTCTAAGTATTGAGTTGTAATTCTTGAGTTGTAAATCAATAAAAGTGTGATGATCTTCATTATTAGAGCATTGTCCCAAGTGAGGAAAGGATGATGAAGACTATGATTCCCCCACAAGTCGGGATGAGACTTCGGACTTTATAAAAATAGAAGAGGCCATAGAAGCCCAAAGAAAAAAAGAAAAAAGACAAAAAAAGAGGCCAAAGAAGCCCACCAAATAAATAAAAAAATGAGAGAAAAGAGAGAAGGGACAATGTTAATATCCTTTTTCCACACTTGTGCTTCAAAGTAGCACCATGATCTTCATGATAGAGAGTCTCCTATGTTGTCACTTTCATATACTAGTGGGAATTTTTCATTATAGAACTTGGCTTGTATATTCCAATGATGGGCTTCCTCAAAATTCCTTAGGTCTTCGTGAGCAAGCAACTTGGATGCACACCCACTTAGTTTCTTTTGTTCAGCTTTCATACATTTATAGGTATAGTGCATCCGTTGCATGGCAATCCCTACTCACTCACATTGATATCTATTAATGGGCATCTCCATAGCCCGCTGGTACGCCTAGTTGATGTGAGACTATCTTCTTCCTTTTTGTCTTCACAACCACCACCCTATTCCACATATAGTGCTATGTCCATGGCTTGCGCTCATGTATTGCGTAAGAGTTGAAAAAGTTGAAGCACGTTAAAAAGTATGAACCAATTGCTTGGCTGAAATCGGGGTTGTTCATGATGGGAGTATTTTGTGTAATGAAAATGAAGCATCGCCTAACTATATGATTTTGTAGGGATGAGCTTTCTTTGGCTATGCTATTTTGATAAGACATGATTACTTGTTAGTATGCTTAAGTATTACTATACTTATGTTTTATGAACTTTTATTTTGAATCATTTGGATCTTAACATTCAAGCCACAATAAAGAAAATTACATTGAGAAATATGCTAGGTAGCTTTCCACATCAAAAATTCTGTTTTTACATTTACCTACTCGAGGACGAGCAGGAATTAAGCTTGGGGATGCTTGTACGTCTCCAACGTATCTATAATTTTTTATTGTTCCATGCTATTATATTACCCGTTTTTGATGTTTATGGGCTTTACTTTACACTTTTATATCATTTTTCGGACTAACCTACTAACCGGAGGCCCAGCCCGAATTGCTGTTTTTTTGCCTATTTCAGTGTTTCGAAGAAAAGGAATATCAAACGGAGTCCAAACGGAATGAAACCTTCGGGAGCGGTCTTTTTGGAACAAACGCAATCCAGGAGACTTGGAGTGGACGTCAAGAAGCTGCCGAGGCGGCCACGAGGGTGCAGGGCGTGCCCTAGGGGGTAGGCATGCCCTCCAGCCTCGTGGGCCCCTCGTGGCTCCCTGACCTATCTCCTTAGCCTATATATATCTACGTACCCCGAAAACATCCAGGAGCACCACGAAAAACTATTTCCACCGCCGCAACCTTCTGTATCCGCGAGATCCCATCTTGGAGCCTTAGCCGGCGCTTCGCCAAAGGGGGAATCGATCACGGAGGGCCTCTACATCATCTCCAAGGCCTCTCCGATGAGTTGTGAGTAGTTTACCACAGACCTTTGGGTCCATAGTTATTAGCTAGATGGCTTCTTCTCTCTCTTTGAATCTCAATACAAAGTTCTCCTTGATCTTCTTGGAGATCTATTCGATGTAAATCTTTTTGCGGTGTGTTTGTCGAGATCCGATGAATTATGGGTTTATGATCAAGTTTATCTATGAGAAAATTTTGAATCTCCTCTGAATTCTTTTATGTATGATTGGTTATCTTTGCAAGTCTCTTCGAATTATCAGTTTTGTTTGGCCTACTAGATTGATCTTTCTTGCAATGGGAGAAGTGCTTAGCTTTGGGTTCAACCTTTCGGTGTCCTTTCCCAGTGACAGCAGGGGCAGCAAGGCACGTATTGTATTGTTGCCATCGAGGATAAAAAGATGGGGTCTATATCATATTGTTTGAGTTTATCCCTCTACATCATGTCATCTTGCTTAATGCGTTACTTTGTTCTTATGAACTTAATACTCTAGATGCAGGCAGGAGTCGGTCGATGTGTGGAGTAATAGTAGTAGATGCAGGCAGGAGTCGGTCTACTTGTTGTGGACGTGATGTCTATATACATGATCATGCCTAGATATTCTCATAACTATGCACTTTTCTATCAATTGCTCGACAGTAATTTGTTCACCCACCGTAATACTTATGCTATCTTGAGAGAAGGCACTAGTGAAACCTATGGCCCCTGAGTCTATCTTCTATCATATAAGTTACTGATCTATCTTTATTTTGCAATCTTTACTTTCCAATCTATATCATAAAAATACCAAAAATATTTATCTTATCTTATTATCTCTATCAGATCTCACTTTTGCAAGTTACCGTGAAGGGATTGACAACCCCTTTATCGCATTGGTTGTGAGGTTCTTGTTTGTTTGTGTAGGTACGAGGGAATTTTGAGGAGCCTCCTACTGGATTGATACCTTGGTTCTCAAAAACTGAGGGAAATACTTACGCTACTTTGCTGCATCACCCTTTCCTCTTCAAGGGAAAACCAACGCAGTGCTCAAGAGGTAGCAGGGTGCTTTGATTGATGGTTCTTTCCGGCTATGCATGCACTACACACACGATCTTTCTCAAAAAGAGACATTGGTTAATCCAAGGATGTGATTACCCTTTAAGAGATCTTGAAGATTTCTCATGCCGACATGGGCTAGCCGGCGATGCCAAAGCCACCCCTTGTCGGCCTTGACCATTAGACAAGTTGCCTGGAATGTGCTCTCTTTCGAGAAATCAACCATGTAAAGGTTGCCATCCAACTCTCCAACAAAGGCCACTTCGAGAGTATCTCTCTTAAAGACTTTGACATCCGTTAGTCTAAAGAGTGTACCATAACCAACAGAAGCCAATTGGCGAACGGAAAGCAAATGGTATTTAAGGGATTGGACAAGCATGGCATTTGCAAACGACGTGTCATTTGTGATAGCCACCTTGCCCAACCCGAGTGCCTGTCCTTTTGATCCTCCGCCAAACATAATGCTCATAAATGGTTGAATAGTTTCCATGAAATCGTACATCAATTTGCTATCTCCGGTCATATGATTTGTACATTCACTATCAATCACCCATTTTACTCCACCGGAGAAGGCAACCTACACACAATTATGACTTGGTTAGAAGCACCCATTTTGCAATGGGACCTCTCAAGTTAGTCACAAGGGTCTTAGGGACCCAAATAGTAGAATCGGAATGCATTTCGAGGACCAAATTTTTTTGCATAAACTTCTCCATCCTTAGTCTTACGAAGTACATAGGATGGAGGCGTGAACTCTTTTGGCTTGTTGAGAGTGGGCATGCCCCTTGTGGCCTTCCCACTAACAACCTTACCTTTCTCCTTGTGCCCTTCTCGTACAAATGTTTCCTTTAGAGGGGCTGTGCACTTTTGAGAGGACGACTTCTTCTTGCTTGTGCTTGGGTCAAACCCGAGCCCCTCTTTGGCAAACACCTCATTGTGTTGGCTCAACACCTCATTAAGGTTCTTTTGTCCTTGAGCACATGTCATGAGACCTTTCTTGATTTGAGCTTTGAGAAAGCGATTCTCCTCAAGAATAGATGCTAGATCACTACTAGAGTTAGTAGTACAAGCCTCAACATTAATAATAGGAGAAGACTAGGCCTTGGCTAGAGTGTCAAGATAAGTAAGCTTGAGCGTCTCAAAACTCTTTGTAAGAAGGGTGAGCTCTTCTTCCTTTGTCTTGAGGGACACGGGTATGAGCTCACAATCCTTAGAGAGAGAAGCATGAGACTTCACAAGCTTACTTTTATCATTCATCAACTCTACACAAGAGTCCTTAGACTTTTTCAAGGAGGCAAGATCTTTAGCATGAACATCAATGTTTGCACCAATTTTCAAGCATAGTTCATCATTTTGTGCTTCCTCATATTGGACTTTCCACTCAAGGATTTCATATTTTTCCTTTTCCTCGGAGACGAGGATTTCGAGTTCCTTAATGGTGATGGTGTGCTTACTCACCATCTCCATAAGCATACGAAACATAGTGATCTTCTTTCCTTTGAGGGAGCACATGAAGTTATTAAGTTTAGCAAGTGATGTCTAGTACACAACCTTCTTCTTGTAGACGTTGTTGGGCCTGCAAGTGCATAGGTTTGTAGGACAGTAGCAAATTTCCCTCAAGTGGATGACCTAAGGTTTATCAATCCGTAGGAGGCATAGGATGAAGATGGTCTCTCTCAAGCAACCCTGCAACCAAATAACAAAGAGTCTCTTGTGTCCCCAACACACCCAATACAATGGTAAATTGTATAGGTGCACTAGTTCGACGAAGAGATGGTGATACAAGTGCAAAATAGATAGTAGATATAGGTTTTTGTAATCTGAACATATAAAAACAGCAAGGTAACTAATGATAAAAGTGAGCGTAAACGGTATTGCAATGATAGGAAACAAGGCCTAGGGTTCATACTTTCACTAGTGCAAGTTCTCTCAACAATAATAACATAGAAAGATCATATAACAAGCCCTCAACATGCAACAAAGAGTCACTCCGAAGCCACTAATAGCGGAGAACAAACGTAGAGATTATGGTAGGGTACGAAACCACCTCAAAGTTATTCTTTCGGATCAATCTATAAAAGAGTTCGTACTAGAATAACACCTTAAGACACAAATCAACCAAAACCCTAATGTCACCTAGATACTCCATTGTCACCTCAAGTATCCGTGGGCATGATTATACGATATGCATCACACAATCTCAGATTCATCCAACCAACACAAAGTACTTCAAAGAGTGCCCCAAAGTTTCTATCGGAGAGTCAAGAACGTGTGCCAACCCCTATGCATAGGTTCCCAATGTCACGAAACCCGCAAGTTGATCACCAAAACATACATCCAGTGGCACATGATATCCCATTGTCACCACAGATAATCACGGCAAGACATACATCAAGTGTTCTCATAAAGACTCAATCCGATAAGATAACTTCAAAGGGGAAACTCAATTCATCACCAGAGAGTAGAGGGGGAGAAACATCATAAGATCCAACTACAATAGCAAAGCTCAGGATACATCAAGATCGTGCCATAGAGGGAACATGAGAGGGAACATGAGAGAGAGATGAAACACATAGCTACTGGTACATACCCTAGCCCCGAGGGTGAACTACTCCCTCCTCGTCATGGATAGCACCGGGATGATGAAGATGGCCACCGGTGATGGGTTCCCCTTCCGGCAGGGTGCCGGAACAGGCTCCCGAGAGGTTTTTGGTGGCTATAAAGGATTGCGGCGGCGGAACTCCCGATCTATCTTCTGTTCTGGAAGTTTTAGGGTACGTAGGTATATAGGTGAAAGGAGTACGTCGGTGGAGCTACGGGGGCCCCACGAGGCAGGGGGGCGCGCCCTAGGGGGTGGGCGCCCCCCACCCTCGTGAGCACCTCCCGTATCTTCTGACGTGGGGTCCAAGTCTATCCGGTGGCTTTCCTTCCAAAAATAACTTCTCCAGTTGATTTCGTTCCGTTTTGACTCCGTTTGATATTCCTTTTCCTCGAAACACTGAAATAGGCATAAAACAGTAAATCTGGGCTGGGCCTTCGGTTAATAGGTTAGTCCCAAAAGTAATATAAAAGTGGAAAATAAAGCCCAATATTGCCCAAAACAGTAGATAATATAGCATGGAACAATCAAAAATTATAGATACGTTGGAGACGTATCAGCAAGCATAGGATCATATATATCATCATCCTCATAACTATCCTCCGCATCAAGATACTCATCACTAGGATTAGAAGGAGTGAAGAGAGGAGGATTTGATCGTGGGGTTACCTTGACCTTGTACGGAGAGCTTTGGTCCTCTCCATCTTCTACCACTACTTTTGCCATTAGGCACTTGTGAGAGTTGCCCTTGTAGTCTTTCATGTAGTTATAGGTGACCACATCACCACTCTTGTTCACTAGCCTCAAGGTGTTTTGAGAATCTGGAGCAATTCTGGCAACGCCATTAACATCATCCGGATCGGATTCGTCATGAGCAACCATTGCTTTCCCATCTCTCTTCTTGAGCTTGGAGTTCAAAGGATTTGGCAACTTCTTCTTGGGAAAGGTCTTGGGAAACCTTGGTTTATCTTCTCTCTTCTCATAAGGGCACTCGTTGGAGAAGTGGTTGGTTTCCTCACAGTTGTTACATTTCCTCACTTTCTTCTTCTGGAACCTTCCCTTGAATTTTCCCACTAAACTTCTTGACAAAGAGAGCAATGTCTTCATATGATGGGCTCTCATCTGAGTCAATCTCATCACCATCCTCCTCATCATCATCATCATCTTCTTCTTCACTTTGCTCTTCTTCACATACATGCTTGGCCTTCAATGCAAGATTGATCTTTGATGTTGAGGTACCATGCATGTCAAGATGTTTTGTGGCATTTGCCTTTGACTCTTCAAATAGTTGGAAAGTGGATATGATGTCATCTGGAGTCATTTCCTTGAATCCATGGTGTTGTCTTATGTTCCACACCATTTGATGATGATATGGAGCAAGATCATGAAGCAACTTATCCATGAGAAATCGCTTTGTCAAGTTGAATCCATCTTGAGTCTTGTCACATTCACATGAAGCAATGTCGGCGGTGAGAGTCATGAGACGCTCAAGTAGTTGCTTGGGAGATTCACCTTTCTCCATACAAAAGTTTTGCAATTGACCCTTGGCAATTTCATATTGAGCAAGCCGGAGAGTGGAAGTACCGGTCTTGGTCCTCACAATGCTATCCCATAATTCCTTGGCACTTGTGATATGTATGTATGGTCTCCTTTGCTTGTCAGTCATACATCTTCTTATGCACATGGTTGTTGTGTCGTTGAGATTCTTGTCATAAACCTCTCTTGGGGTAAGATTCTTTGGGTCAACAGCTTGGTAGCCATACTCCAAGATCTCCAACATCTCATCATTTCCATAATGAAGATGATCCTGCATAGCAACTCTCCACAAAGCAAAATCGGTAGTGTCATCAAGTAGAGGAGGTTTTCCTTGAGGGTTATACTTAGGTTTCTCTATTTGAGGTCTTGCATAAAGCCAAGGAACACTGGAGTGTTCATTACTAGGAGGTTGTTGGTCAAGTGGTGGAGTAGGCACAACTGGCCTCAGGGCCGCACCACCAGAAAGTGGTGCAAGCATCATGGTTAGTGTGGCTATCTGATACGTCTCCAACGTATCTATAATTTTTGATTGTTCCATGCTATTATATTACCCCTTTTGGATGTTTATGGGCTTTATTTTACACATTTATATCATTTTTGGGACTAACCTACTAACCGGAGGCCCAGCCCGTATTGCTGTTTTTTTGCCTATTTCAGTATTTCGAAGAAAAGGAATATCAAACGGAGACCAAACGGAATGAAACCTTCGGGAGCGTGATTTTTGGAACGAACGTGATCTAGAGGACTTGGAGTGCAAGTCAAGAAGCAGCCGAGGCCTCCACGAGATAGGAGGGTGCCCCCCTATAGGGCGCGCCCCCTGTCTCGTGGGCCCCTCGGGCATCCACCGACGTACTTCTTCCTCCTATATAAGCCTACGTACCCCGAAAATATGCAGGGAGCCAACAAAACACAATTTCCACCGCCGTAACCTACAGATCCATGAGATCTCATCTTGGAGCCTTGCAAGCACTCACTGGGGGGGAATCGACCATGGAGGGCTTCTAAATCAACATCCTTGCCCCTCCGATGAGTTGTGAGTAGTTTACCACAGACTCACGGGTCCATAGTTATTAGCCGATGGCTTCTTCTCTCTTTTGGATCTCAATACAATGTTATCCCCTCTCTTGTGGAGATCTATTCGATGTAAACTCTTTTTGTGGTGTGTTTGTCGAGATCCGATGAATTGTGGGTTTATGATCAAGTTTATCTATGAATAATATTTGAATCTTCTCTGAATTCTTTTATGTATGATTGAGTTATCTTTGCAAGTCTCTTCGAATTATCAGTTTGGTTTGGCCTACTAGATTGATCTTTCTTGCCATGGTAGAAGTGCTTAGCTTTGGGTTCAATCTTGCGGTGTCCTTACCAAAGGATGTAAAGGGTTGCAAGGCACGTATTGTATTGTTGCCATCGAGGATAACAAGATGGGGTTTATATCATATTGCTTGAGTTTATCCCTCTACATCATGTCATCTTGCTTAAAGCATTACTCTATTCTTATGAACTTAATACTCTAGATGTAGGCAGGAGTCGGTCGATGTGTGGAGTAATACTAGTAGATGCAGGCAGGAGTCGGTCTACTTGTCACGGACGTGATGCCTATATACATGATCATGCCTAGATAATCTCATAATTATTCACTTTTCTATCAATTGCTCGACAGTAATTTGTTTACCCACCGTAATACTTATGCTATCTTGAGAGAAGCCACTAGTGAAACCTATGGCCCCCGGGTCTATCTCTTATCATATTTGCTTCCAATCTACTTTTATTTGCATCTTTACTTTTTGCATCTATATTATAAAATACCAAAAATATATTTATCTTATCATACTATCTTTATTAGATCTCACTTTCGCAAGTGGCTATGAAGGGATTGACAACCCCTTTATTGCGTTGGTTGCGAGTTCTTTGTTTGTTTGTGTAGGTGCGTGGGACTTTTGAGGAGCCTCCTACTGGATTGATACCTTGGTTCTCAAAAACTGAGGGAAATACTTACGCTACAATTGATGCATCACCCTTTCCTCTTCAAGGAAAACCAACGCAAGCTCAAGATGTAGCAAGAAGGATTTCTGGCGCCGTGGCCGGGGAGGCTTCCACCAAGTCAAGTTAAGATTCGACCTCCCACCAACATGCGATTTCTGGCGCCTATGCCGGGGAGGTCTTCGTTCAAGTAAGGACATACCAAGTACCCATCACAAGCCCATCTCCCTCACATTTACATTATTTGCCATTTGCCTCTCGTTTTCCTCTCCCCACTTCACCCTTGTCGTTTTATTCACCCTCTCTTTCCCAATCTCCTCCTCTCTCTTTTCGCTTGCCTTTTTCCGTTTGCCCGTGTGCTAGTTCATTTACCTTGTCGTCATGGCTAGTCCTCCTATCCTTATTATTACTCCCGAATAGGAAATTCTCAATTTTAAGCAAAGGGAGGGAGAAAATTTAAAAGATGCTTGGCGTAGAATTTGCAATGCCCAATATAAATCTACTAGGAAGCTTTCTACTTCCGTTCTTCTCCGCAATTTTTATGTAGGCATCACTCCTTGGAATAGATGTGTTCTTGATATTGCTACCAAAGGTGATTTCATGAGTAGCCATACGTTTGATGCTTATAATGCTATGTTAGATTTGTTTGGCACACCACCTCTTTTGGTCAATGGAACTGTTTTAACTTTGGAACATGTTATGCAACGGCTTGAGATTATTGAAAATAAAATTGCTACTGTTGAGTTGATCGAAAATTTGGATAAAAAGATTCATAATCACATTACCCAATATGGATCTAGGGTTGGAGTTACTTTGAAAAATCTTAAAGAAAAAGAACCTATAGTCAATGAAAAAATAGATCTAGACTCTGTTAGAATCGGTAAACTTGAGGATATCATTGCAAACTTAGGTTCCGCGTTTTCCTCCATGAAAAACACTCCAAAACCCCCTACTAAAACTGCCAAGTTTATTTATGTTCCTAAAAATAAGGGTGAATCTTCTAGTAAGGGAGGTGCGGATCTCAAATCCATAAGTGTTCATCCCAATTGTCTCTCTATCGTTAAGGAACCTTTTGCTACCAACGAATTTCTTGAATTTTTGCCTAAAGGTTTAGCCTTTGCTAAAAAGGGAGAAACCCCTAGAGACCACAAGTGCTCTATTGATGAATTAAATGCCAAAGATGGCACTCGTTAGATCTATCTTCGCTTTTATGCCTAGCTAGGGGCGCTAAACGATAGCGCTAGTTGAGAGGCAACCCAATTTTCTTTGTGTTTTTTGTTTTTGTTCCTGTTTAGTAATAAATCTTGAATCTACCCTCTGTTTAGATGTGTTTTTATCTTTTAATTAGTGTTTCTGCCAAGTATAACCTATAGGATAACCTATGGTGATAGTTGATTTGATTCTGCTGAAAAACAGAAACTTTGCGCGCACGAATTTAGTTTTGTTAAATCACAGAAACGTTCTTTTGCGTTGATTCTTTTTTCTGATGATCAATAGACAAATTTTCCAGGATTTCCTATTTTGGTAGGATTTTTAGAGTTTCATAAGTTTGCGTTAGTTACAGATTGCTACAGACTGTTCTGTTTTTGACAGATTCTGTTTTTGGTGTGTTGTTTGCTTATTTCGATGCATCTATGGCTAGTAAAATAGTTTATAAACTATAGATAAGTTGGATTACAGTAGGTTTAACACCAAAATAAATAAAGAATGAGTTCATTACAGTACCTTATGTGGTGGTTTTGTTTTCTTTCACTAATGGAGCTTATAAGATTTCCTGTTGAGTTTTGTGTTGTGAAGTTTTCAAGTTTTGGGTAAAGATTTTATGGACTATGGAATAAGGAGTGGCAAGAGACTAAGCTTGGGAATGCCCAAGTGAAAGTGCAACTATCCCTAGGTGGTTTTGGTAATTCATAACAACATATAGCTCATTGAGCTAATGCTATTCCAAGACTATTATTTCAGGAGAGCTCAATGAATGGCATGGCGCGGATGATGAAAGTGGATCCCTCAAAATACTAAGGACAAAGGATTGGCTCAAGCTCAAAAGCTCAAGACTCTTCATTTTACATTTTAGTGATCCAAGATCACATTGAGTCTATAGGAAAAGCCAATACTATCAAGGAGGGATGAGGTGTTGCTGAAAGTGCAACTAATCCCCGGGTGGTTTTGGTAATTAATAACAACATATATATCATTGAACTAATAGTTACTTGAGAATCATTTCAGAAAGTTCAGTGATATGGGTATGGCAAGGATTGAAGAAGTGGACCCCTCAAAATGCTAAGGCAAGCATTGGCAAAAGCTCAAGACTCCATTTTTGGTTTAGTGATCCAAGATCACATTGAGTCCATAGGAAAGCCAATACTATTAAAAGGGGATGAGGTTATGATAATGATCTGGTTGCTCAAAGTGCTTAGTGATACATATCCCAAACTATCAGCAATCTTTCACTCCAATGTACACTCATAAGTAATCTCAGTCCCACCGATTTTCCAAACCCAGTCACACCGAGATGAACCACCTCAGCCACAAAGCCAAACCCTAGAAATTTCGGATTTTCCGATTCTGAACTCGGTCTCACCGAAACTTGAGTTGCCAAGCTTCTGTAACCTTCTGTCATCAAATCGGTGTCACCGAGATGATGAAGTCGGTCCCACCGAGATTGGCAAGCTCTTGTCTTTGCATGAATCGGACACACCGAGATTGTATTTTCGGTCCCACCGAAAATCCCAACGTTCACATGATTTGAACTTTCGGTCTCACCGAGTTGTCAACTTCGGTCCCACCGAGATTGGTCAAATGTGTGTAACGGTTGGATTTTGTGTGGAGGCTATAAATACCCTCCACCCCTCTTCATTCGTGGAGAGAGCCATCGAAAGAACTACCACTCCTACCTTACATTTTCGAGAAGAGAACTACCTACCCTTGTGTTGAGATCAAGTTGCTCCACTCCCACCATATGAAACTTGATCTCTAGCCTTCCCAAGTTGCTTTCCACTCAATCCTTTCTTCCTCCACAGCCAAATCAGTGAGGAGAGTTGAGTGTTGGGGAGATTATCATTTGAAGCACAAGAGCAAGGAGTTCATCATCATCAACACCATCTATTACCTTTTGGAGGGTGGTGCCTCCTAGATTGGTTAGGTGTCGCTTGGGAGCCTCCGTCGAGATGTGGAGTTGAACCAAGAAGTTTGTAAGGGCAAGGAGATCGCCTACTTCGTGAAGATCTACCCCGAGTAAGGCTAGCCCTCCGTGGGCGTAGGCCATGATGGCATAGACAAGGTTGCTTCTTCGTGGACCCTTCGTGGGTGGAGCCCTCCGTGGACTCTCGCAACCGTTACCCTCCGTGGGTTGAAGTCTCCATCAACGTGGATTGACGATAGCACCACCTATCGGAACCACGAGAAAAATCTCCGTGTCTCCAAATTGCGTTTGCTCTTCTCCACCTCTCTTTACTACATGTGCAATTTACTTTCCGCTGCCTATACTCTAGAATTGCATGTGTAGGGTGATACTTGACTTGATCATAATTGTGAATCTGCCAAAACTTGTCTTTATCAAAAGGCTGAATTTTTATATTGTCAAGTAGTCTAATCACCCCCCTCTAGACATACTTTCGATCCTACAAGTGGTATCAGAGCTTTGGTCTCCATTGTATTGGTTTCCATTGCATTGGACTCCATAAGCTTGGTTTCACAACCTAGGAGAGTATGGCGTCTAGTGAGGTAATTTTCGTAGAGGTCCTTACTTTGATGGTACAAACTTTGCTAGTTGGAAGCATAAAATGAAAATGCATATTCTTGGCCATAACCCAGCCGCATGGGGCATTATTTGTGTTGGTATGCAAGGTGAATTCTTCGAGGAAGGAAAAGTTCCGGATCGCGAAGCTACAACGGATGAATTGCGGATGTTGCAAAACAATGCTCAAGCTTGTGACATTCTCTTCAATGCCTTGTGTCCCGAGGAGTTCAACAAAATCAGCCGTCTTGAGAATGCAAAAGAGATTTGGGATACTTTGGTTGAAATGCACGAAGGTACCGAGTCCGTGAAGGAATCAAAGCTAGATGTTCTTCAAGGTCAACTTGACAAGTTCAAGATGAAGGAAGGTGAAGGAGTCGCTGAAATGTACTCTAGGCTTGCTCTCATCACAAATGAGATTGCCGCTTAGGAAGTGAAGAAATGACCGACCGATTCATCATCAAGAAGATTCTCGAGCTTTGGATGGAAAGTATGACACCGTGTGCACTTTGATCCAAATGATGCCAAACTACAAGAATCTCAAGCCAACCGAAGTCATTGGAAGAATTGTTGCTCATGAGATGACACTTAAGGATAAGGAAGAACTTCACAACAAGTCAAGTGGTGCTTACAAAGCTACAAGTGATGTTCCGCAACCTCAAGTGACAAGCTAGTTTCCAATGAAGAGATAAGCCTAATGGTGAAGAACTTCAACAAATTCTACAAGAGTAGAAGCAAAGAGAGAAGCTCAAAGTCTAGATCATATGATGAAAAGAGATCTTCCAGTCGTGATCGAAATTGCTACAATTGTGGAAGACCCGGACACTACTCAAATGAGTGCTCGGCTCCCCACAAGAGAAGAGAAGAATCTCCAAGAAGAAGAAGCTCAAGAGAAGAGTCACCTCGGAAAGAGAGAAGGAGTAGAGATGATCGTTATGAACGAAGACCCTCTCGGAGAAGCAAGGATTCGGAGAGGAAAGACAAGTCATCAAGGAGCTACACAAGAAGAAAACATCAAGCTCATGTAGGTGAATGGGTCTCGGCCCGACTCCGACAATCATTCCGAGAGAAGCTATCACTCCAACTCCGACTACAGTCAAGATGAAGGTGTTGCCGGTCTTGCTCTCGTATCCTCCAACTCCAACTCCTATGACTTATTTGATTCACCAAATGAGGGAATTGGAAGATGCTTCATGGCTAAAGGCCCCAAGGTATCACACCCTGAATTTATTGACTTTGATAGTGATGAGGATGACTTGCTTGGTGAAGATGAGCTTTTACATGATAAATCTAGTGAGCCTAGTAATGATGAACATGCTAGTAGTCTTTATAGTCGAGAAGAGTCGAATGACAATGCTATGAAGGAGATTGAGCGTCTAACTAACGAACTAAACACTCTTAAGTTAGCTCATGAAACAACTCAAGAAGATCATAGAGAACTCCTAAGATCTCATGAGAAGCTACGCTTCGAGAAGCTCACTCTAGAGCAAGAACATGAGTTTCTAAAAGCCATCAATGACGATCTTCGAAAGAAGAGTTCTTCATATCTTGCCAAACGACTTCTCTTGTCTAATTTCTTGCCACCTATTAAAACTAAGCATGACAAGCATAAGAAAAATTCTTCATCTACTAGTAACAATAACCATGCTAAATCCAATATTGTTGCTTCTAGTAATTCTCTTGATTCCACTAACAATGTTTCAAGCCAAGTTACACTTGAGCAAGAAATAGTTTATTGAAAGGGATTATAGAGAAAGGTGTCTACAAGAGCCCTGCTGGAAGCAAGAACTTTGAGGAAATTGTCCGCAAGCAAGGAAGGCACCGGAAGAATCAAGGAATTGGTTTTGAGCGAAAGTTCAACGCCGAGGGTGTTGAATGGGAAGAAGGTCAATATCCCACTCCACAGTTTGTTTCTCAAAAGGAGAAGTACAATCCTACTTCTTCCAATGTGGAACAAGCTCAAGATGACCTTCCACCACAAGACCACAAGCTAAAAGGCAAGGACAAGCTTCAAGAGGAGATTGATGCATTTATTGAAGCACCTAAAGCCATGGTCAAGTGGGTTCCCAAGGAAATGTCAAGTTCTACTTCGTCAAGCTCAACTACAACCCCAAGGATTCCCATCAAGATGATGTGGATCCCGAAGAAGAAGAACTAGAGAGTTCTTGAGGGTGACTCCGCCAACATACTTCACTCACATTCATTTTGGCAAAGACTTGTGCAACCAACTTCCACATTATGCACAAGTTCATGGAGTCACAAACCCTCTTGTTGGTAAGTCAAGGGACAAGGTAATTATTGCTTTCATGGACATCATCTATTGTGTACTTCAATCTATGTCCATGGATATCCTTGTTTGTTCCTTGTGGGACTAACCCATGTAGGTATTGAAAGTGCCCGAATCCAAAGGATTGCTCCCAACTCTTGATGATCTTCATCAACATTGAGCATCCACATCTTCAACATCTACATGAAGTCTTCTACGACAACCCAAGGTTAGTTTGACCCTTTAAAAGGGGTTCTCACATCTAGGGGGAGCTTTACTCTAAAGAATTGAGCTAAAGCATCTTCAAATGATGTGAACACATTAAATGCTTTATGTAAAAGTGGTAACCCCACTTGTGCTTAAACGATGAGTATGACCTATGATCAAGTGTTCTCATTTGACTCCTAAGTCAATATACTCATATATAGATGACCTAGTCATCGACAAATTGTGTGATAGTAGCTAGAGTTTTGATTGTGCATGTTTGACACATATTTCATTTGCTATCTTATTGTGTGAGCATGTTGGATGCATGATTTTATCCATTCGAGGACATCCATTTGTTGTTTTGGTCATTTTGATTTTTCGACCAAATGGATGAACAAGAATGCCTAAGTACCTCCCTAGCTATCTATGCTTTCTTGTCTCAAATTCTATTCATGCTTACATCACAAACTTTGAACAAGTCATTTTGGACCCTCCGAGTGAGGAGCACTTGAGCCACCGATCCGTCAAGGGCTAACTTCCAAAACGTTCTAAGTGATTTCGGTCGACCAACCCACTCAAACTCGGTCAAACCGAAAGCACTTGGATTGATCTAGGTTTTCACCTCTCGTGAAACCGAGTTGTAATTTTCGGCGTGACCAAGTGCATAATCGTCAGAAGTTATCCATCTCGGTGCCACCGAAGTTTACAACTCGGTCCCACCGACGACAAAGGGTATATATACTCGAGGGCCGCGCGTTGATTCCTACTTCAAAACGCCTCCTCACACCCCTTTGCGGTCGTCGCCGTGGTCTCCGGATCATCTCCGTAAATGCCGTCAGGCGCGCCCTCGCCGCAGTATCCGTCGCCGTCAGCGGACATCTTCTCCGCGCCGTTGCCGCCGTAGAGGAACTCCACCAAGTTAGGGTGAGTTTCGATCCCACTCGTGCTCCCACCTCCGATTCAATGCACGTTTGGTTTGCCTGTAATCTTGCCACGTTTGAAATCTTCCAGAACACCAGATTAGATCTTTTGGATTAGATTCGAGTAAAATTTTAGGGTTAGGTTTCCGCCGAACACATCTCGGTGAGACCGATTTTACATTCTCGGTATGACCGATTTGGCCTCTGGCCATTGCACTGCACCTTTCGGTCCAATCGAGTTGTGCAAATCGGTGTGACCGAAATGAGGATTCTGTGAAACCCTAGTGTTTTCGGCAGGACCGAAACCCACTTCGGTCTAACCGAAAGTGGTGTGAAGGCTTCTGTTTGAACACTTCGGATTCACCGAATTTTAAACTCGGTCTGACCGAAATGTCTTCTGTGAAAACCTAATACTAGAATTTGAACTCATTTTGTTTGCAAAAAACTTCTGCAGTTTGTGATAACTCTTCTACTCGCCTACACCTTATCTATTCACGGGTTGTCACCATGTCGATGCGGTGTGACAGCGAACAGGTCGAGTCACCTATTGCTGAAATTCCTGAGGCAGGCACTAGTCCTGAGGTCAGCAGCTCATCAGATGATGGTGAGAGGAGTACACCAAGTGGTTTGCCTCCTGCAGCCACCAGGGCCAGAAAGAAAAGAAACTCTGATGAAGAGGATTCAGATTTCATTGTTGAGGAAGAGGTCTCCTCAAAGCCCAAAAGAAAAGTTGTTGCCAAAGAGCTACAAAGTCAACAAACTAAGAAAGGCACCAGGAAAGTCAAGCAGTCCACTGTTGCCAAGAAGTTAAGTTTGGAAGAAGAAACAACAAGCAAGGTAAAGAAAACTTCCAAGAGGAAGAGGATTGTGCATGATGATGCAGCAGAGGAAGATGAGGATGAGGAAGCACCCCAGCCTCCTCCTCAGAAGTCCAAGTTCATGGGTGATGCTATCAGGGCTGGAGCCACTTCAAAGCCCAAGCCATCTGCTCCAGTCAAGGCAGCTCCAGCAAAGCCTGCTGCCAAGCCCAAGAAGACTGTCAGGAACATTCCTGCATCTGAGAAGAAGAAGGATGATGTGCCACCGGTGTGTCGATGATGAGGCACCAGATTGCTAAAACTCGCATGTAAACCGCCACTACACAATGATGCTCATCCTCAAGCTGAGAACATGAAGGAAAGGAAGGATAGAGGTCTCAGGCTATGGAGACAAGCTGATCCATATGCCGTGAGGAGAAGAACTGCTGTTGATCCCAGATTCCACACCAGAGAGCAGCAGGACTTCTATGAGACTGTGTTGTTGGATAAGAAGCCCATAGTTGCAGACACCAGATACGTTGACTGGGAGTACATTGACAGTGAAGAGCACAGAGACTTCTTTCCACATGTGCATGAAAGCTTCACTGCATGTGGTGTTGCAGACTTTGTAGGTCGGTTGATGATTGGAATGATGAGATGATCATGCAATTTTATGCCACAGCTCATTTCTATCCAGATGGAAAGATCACATGGATGACTGAAGGCCAAAGATTCTCTTCAACTGTTGGAGAATGGGCAGAACTTCTGAATGCTCCAGTGCAGAGGGAAGATGACATAGATGTCTATGGTATTCCCAAGAAGAACCATGAATCCATGAAGAATATGTACAAGGAGGTTCCAGCTAAGGATTTGGGAATCTGGAAGCTCGGCTCAGTGTATTATCTCCAGGCAGGTCTTCCTACGACAAACACTATTCTGAGGCATACCTTGATGCCCAAGTCTCGAGATCATCGCATGATCAGAGGATATTCTATCAACATGCTGCATATACTTGATGAGAGAGCACCTTTTAAGGTGATGGACACGATAGTTGAAACCATCAAGAGGACTGCGGTGACGAAAAGGTCATGTGGATTTGCCCGCATATTCAGATGCTTATCAATGCCAAGTTTGGCACGGGCACCTACTTGTTGGATAGACCACACTTGCCATCGCAGCCTGAGCATGAGGACAATGTTGTTGTCATGGATGAGGAGGATCCAACGTCGGTTGAAGGACAAGCAAAGATAGAAGCTGCCAAGAAAGCCAAAGCTGAAAAGGAAGCAAAGAGCAGCAGCAGCTAAACCCAAGAGTGTTGGAGAGCAGCTCCTTCAAGCTACCCAAAGGATTGAACAACGCTGCCAAGCATTTATGCAGTCTCGGAGAGCCTTGAGAGGATTGTTGAAGACAAGATCTATGCTCTGGATGTGAAGTCGATCGAAGTGCGTGTAATCACAACAAGCTTGAGGCAGATATTGAGGAAGCGAAGAGGAGAAGGAAGAGCTCATGCGTGAGATGCAGGATGACCTAGTCCAGATGATTATCCACACTGCTCCGGTTCCCACAAGACCCAGATCACTGCTATTCCGAAGGATGACACCAGACTACAGCCTCAAGACCTCCCACAGCTCCATCGGTTGCTCCAGCTCCAGCTCCAAAGTGTCCACTCCTCCAGCTCCACAGACATCACCTGAAATCTTCGCCGATGCTGCCATCTCAACTCCAACATCAGCCTGCATAGAGCCGCCAACAGAGTCCCGGTGGACGCTTAGCTCTATACCTTTTGAACTTTTGGTAACTTGTTGCCAAAGGGGAGAAATTGTATAGATCATAGGACTTCGAGAGAGAGAGTGCTCGCTTTTGCTCTTTCGTTCATTTGCGGTTTCTTTGAGATACTTTCGTTTTTCGAGACATTCTGTGTGTTTGATACTACGTTTGATTCTACTTTGATGAGTGCTTGGTCGTACTATGCCTTAATGTGTGCTTAATGCTTATCATATGCAATTCATATCTTGTATGACCATTTACTCATGTCTTGGTGATTGGGTGCATGCTGTCCATTCTTATCATTTTGTGCGCTCCACCAAGATGTATGTGACATGGAAGAGTGACCCATGATCCTAATCGATTGTGCATTTGCATTCAAACGCAAATCTTAAATAATGCACAAATTTAGGGGGAGCTCTTGCTTATCACATACTTCTCAAAGCGACGATATTATTCATTGATTATATCCTTTGTCGAAGCTTTGATCTATATGTTGTCATCAATTACCAAAAAGGGGGAGATTGAAAGTGCAACTAATCCCCGGGTGGTTTTGGTAATTAATAACAACATATATATCATTGAACTAATAGTTACTTGAGAATCATTTCGAAAGTTCAGTGATATGGGTATGGCAAGGATCAAGAAGTGGACCCTCAAAATGCTAAGGCAAGCATTGGCAAAAGCTCAAGACTCCATTTTTGGTTTAGTGATCCAAGATCACATTGAGTCCATAGGAAAGCCAATACTATTAAAAGGGATGAGGTTATGATAATGATCTGGTTGCTCAAAGTGCTTAGTGATACATATCCCAAACTATCGCAATCTTTCACCCAATGTACACTCATAAGTAATCTCGGTCCCACCGATTTTCCAAACCACCACACCGAGATGAACCACCTCACCACAAAGCCAAACCCTAGAAATTTCGGATTTTCCGATTCTGAACTCGGTCTCACCGAAACTTGAGTTGCCAAGCTTCTGTAACCTTCTGTCATCAAATCGGTGTCACCGAGATGATGAAGTCGGTCCCACCGAGATTGGCAAGCTCTTGTCTTTGCATGAATCGGACACACCGAGATTGTATTTTCGGTCCCACCGAAAATCCCAACGTTCACATGATTTGAACTTTCGGTCTCACCGAGTTGTCAACTTCGGTCCCACCGAGATTGGTCAAATGTGTGTAACGGTTGGATTTTGTGTGGAGGCTATAAATACCCCTCCACCCCCTCTTCATTCGTGGAGAGAGCCATCAGAAAGAACTACCACTCCTACCTTACATTTCTGAGAAGAGAACTACCTACCCTTGTGTTGAGATCAAGTTGCTCCACTCCCACCATATGAAACTTGATCTCTAGCCTTCCCAAGTTGCTTTCCACTCAATCCTTTCTTCCTCCACAGCCAAATCAGTGAGGAGAGTTGAGTGTTGGGGAGATTATCATTTGAAGCACAAGAGCAAGGAGTTCATCATCATCAACACCATCTATTACCTTTTGGAGGGTGGTGCCTCCTAGATTGGTTAGGTGTCGCTTGGGAGCCTCCGTCGAGATGTGGAGTTGAACCAAGAAGTTTGTAAGGGCAAGGAGATCGCCTACTTCGTGAAGATCTACCCCAAGTAAGGCTAGCCCTCCGTGGGCGTAGGCCATGATGGCATAGACAAGGTTGCTTCTTCGTGGACCCTTCGTGGGTGGAGCCCTCCGTGGACTCTCGCAGCTGTTACCCTCCGTGGGTTGAAGTCTCCATCAACGTGGATTGACGATAGCACCACCTATCGGAACCACGAGAAAAATCTCCGTGTCTCCAAATTGCGTTTGCTCTTCTCCACCTCTCTTTACTACATGTGCAATTTACTTTCCGCTGCCTATACTCTAGAATTGCATGTGTAGGGTGATACTTGACTTGATCATAATTGTGAATCTGCCAAAAACATGTCTTTATCAAAAGGCTGAATTTTTATATTGTCAAGTAGTCTAATCACCCCCCCTCTAGACATACTTTCGATCCTACAGTTGCTTAATGAGCCTCTTGCTTCATGTGCTTTGTGATATGCTCCAAAACCCTCAGCTACTTTCCCACATACACAAATGACCTAAACCCAAAGCCAAAATTGGTCACACCGATTCTTCCTATCCGGCGCCACCAATTCCAAAAGTCATAGCCACTGCCACAAACCCTAAGCAAATCGGTCTTACCGATAGGGATCTCGGTCTCACCGAGATGGGATTGTAATCTCTCTGTTTCCCTTCGTAACGTTTCAGTCTAACCGAAGTGAGCGATCGGTCCCACCGAGATTGCAATGTAAACTCTCTGTTTCCCTTTTGTAACATTTCAGTCTCACCGAAAAGAGCAAATCGGTCCCACCAAGTTTACCTGACCATCTCTCTGGAAAGCTTATTACCAAATCGGTCTCACCGAGTTTGTGTAATCGGTCTTACCGAGTGTAATCGGTCTTACCGAGATTACGTTATGCCCTAAACCTAACCGAATCGGTCTAACCGATATGCATGCCAGTCCCATCGAAAATCACTAACAGTCACTAGGTTTACTAAATCGGTCCGACCAGGTCTGTTGAATCGGTCCCACCGAGTTTGGTAAATTGTGTGTAATGGTTAGATTTTGTGTGGAGGCTATAAATACCCCTCCACCTCCTCTTCATTCGTGGAGAGAGCCATCAGAACAAACCTACACTTCCAACTTACCATTTCTGAGAGAGAACCACCTACTCATGTGCTGAGGCCAAGATATTCCATTCCTACCATATGAATCTTGATCTCTAGCCTTCCCCAAGTTGCTTTCCACTCAAATCTTCTTTCCACCAGATCCAAAACCTATGAGAGAGAGTTGAGTGTTGGGGAGACTATCATTTGAAGCACAAGAACAAGGAGTTCATCATCAATGCACCATTTGTTACTTCTTGGAGAGTGATGTCTCCTAGATTGGCTAGGTGTCACCTGGGAGCCTCCGACAAGATTGTGGAGTTGAACCAAGGAGTTTGTAAGGGCAAGGAGATCGCCTACTTCGTGAAGATCTACCGCTAGTGAAGCAAGTCCTTCGTGGGCGACGGCCATGGTGGGATAGACAAGGTTGCTTCTTCGTGGACCCTTCGTGGGTGGAGCCCTTCGTGGACTCGCGCAACCGTTACCCTTCGTGGGTTGAAGTCTCCATCAACGTGGATGTACGATAGCACCACCTATCGGAACCACGCCAAAAACATCCGTGTCTCCAATTGCGTTTGAATCCTCCAAACCCTTCCCTTTACTTTCTTGCAAGTTGCATGCTTTATTTTCCGCTGCCTATATACTCTTTGCATGCTTGCTTGAATAGTGTGATGATTGCTTGACTTGTCCTAAACTAGCTAAAATCTGCCAAAATCTAAAATTGGGAAAAGGTTAAGTTTTTAATTGGTCAAGTAGTCTAATCACCCCCCCTCTAGACATACTTCAAGGTCCTACACCAAGGCACCCCAAGATATTCAAGGATAGCCAAAGGCCTAAGCTTGGGGATGCCCCGGGAAGGCATCCCCTCTTTCGTCTTCGTTCATTGGTAACTTTACTTGGAGCTATATTTTTATTCGGCACATGATATGTGTTTAGCTTGGAGCGTCGTGTATTATATTAGTCTTTGATTTTTAGTTTACCACAATCATCCTTGCTGTACACACCTTTTGGGAGAGGCCTATTTGATTAGAATTTGCTAGAATACTCTATGTGCTTCACTTATATCTTTTGAGCTTGATAGTTTTTGCTCTAGTGCTTCACTTATATCTTTTAGAGCACGGTTGTGACTTAATTTTGTAGAAATTGCTAGTCTCTCATGCTTCACTTATATCTTTTTGAGAGTCTTTTAGAACAGCATGGTATTTGCTATGGTTATAAAATTGGTCCTAGAATGGTAGGCATCCAAGTTGGGTATAATAAAAACTATCATAGGAAGTGAATTGGATGCTATGATCAATTTGATACTTGATAATTGTTTTGAGATATGGAGGTAGTGATATTAAAGTCATGCTAGTTGGGTGATTATGAATTTAAAGAATGCTTGTGTTCAAGTTAGCAAGTCCCGTAGCATGCACGTATGGTTAAAGTTGTGTAACAAATTTGAAACATGAAGTGTACCTGGCTTGTGCATCCTTATGAGTGGCGGTCGGGGACGAGCGATGGTCTTTTCCTACCAATCTACCCCCCTAGGAGCATGCGCGTAGTACTTGATTTTTGATGACTTGTAAGTTTTTGCAATAAGTATATGAGTTCTTTTGACTAATGTTGAGTCCATGGATTATACGCACTTTTACCTTTCGGCCTTTGCTAGCCCCTTCGGTACCGTGCATTTCCCTTTCTCACCTTGAGAGTTGGTGCAAACTTCACCGGTGCATCCAAACCCCGTGATACGATACACTATATCACACATAAACCTCCTTATATCTTCCTCAAAACAGCCACCATACCTACCTATTATGGCATTTCCATAGCCATTCCGAGATATATTGCCATGCAACTTTCCACCGTTCCGTTCATCATCCCCATGACATACTTTACTTTTGTCATATTGCCATTGCATGATCATGTAGTTGACATCGTATTTGTGGCAAAGCCACCGTGCATTATTTTTCATACATGTCACTCTTGATTCATTGCACCATCCCGGTACACCGCCGGAGGCATTCATATAGAGCCATATCTTGTTCTAGTTTCGAGTTGTAATTCATATGTTGTAATCAATAGAAGTGTGATGATCATCATTATTAGAGCATTGCCCAAAAAGAACAAAAAAGAAAAAAAAAGAAAGGCCAAAAAAAGGCCCAAAAAAAAGAAAAAAAAGAAAAAAAGAAAAAAAAGAAAAGAAAATAAATAAAAAGGGCAATGTTACTATCTCTTTTTCCACACTTGTGCTTCAAAGTAGCATCTTGTTCTTCATGTAGTGAGTCTCATATATTGTGCTTCAAAGTAGCACCATGTTTTTCATCTAGTGAGTCTCATAAGTTTTCTTTTTCATACTAGTGGGAATTTTTCATTATAGAACCTGGCTTGTATATTCCTACGATGGGCTTCCTCAAATGCCCTAGGTCTTCGTGAACAAGCAAGTTGGATGCACACCCACTAGTTTTCTTTTGTTGAGCATTCATTTATAGCTCTAGTGCATCCGTTGCATGGCAATCCCTACTCCTCATGTTGACATTAATTGATGGGCATCTCCATAGCCCGTTGATTATCCTCGTCAATGGGAGACTTTCTCCTTTTTTGTCTTCTCCACACAATCCCCATCATCATATTCTATTCCACCCATAGTGCTATATCCATGGCTCACGCTCATGTATTGCGTGAAGGTTGAAAAAGTTTGAGATTATTTAAGTATGAAACAATTGCTTGGCTTGTCATCAGGGGCATAGAAGTTGGGAACATCTTTGTGTGACGAAAATGAAGCATAGCCTAACTATATGATTTTGTAGGGATGAACTTTCTTTTGCCATGTTATTTTGCCGTAACCTTCTGTATCCGCGAGATCTCATCTTGGAGCCTTCGCCGGCAGTCTGCCGGAGGGGGAATCGATCATGGAGGGCTTCTACATCAAAATCCTTGCCCCTCCGATGAGTTGTGAGTAGTTTACCACAGACCTACGGGTCCATAGTTATTAGCTAGATGGTTTCTTCTCTCTTTTTGGATCTCAATACAATGTTCTCCCCCTCTCTTGTGGAGATCTATTCGATGTAAACTCTTTTTGCGGTGTGTTTGTCGAGATCCGATGAATTATGGGTTTATGATCAAGTTTATCTATGAATAATATTTGAATCTTCTCTGAATTCTTTTATGTATGATTGAGTTATCTTTGCAAGTCTCTTCGAATTATCAGTTTGGTTTGGCCTACTAGATTCTTTCTTGCCATGGGAGAAGTGCTTAGATTTGGGTTCAATCTTGCGGTGTCCTTACCCAGTGACAGGAAGGGTTGCAAGGCGCGTATTGTATTGTTGCCATCGAGGATAACAAGATGGGGTTTATATCATATTGCTTGAGTTTATCCCTCTACATCATGTCATTTTGCTTAATGCGTTACTCTTTTCTTATGAACTTAATACTCTAGATGCAGGCAGGAGTCGGTTGATGTGTGGAGTAATAGTAGTAGATGCAGGCAGGAGTCAGTCTACTTGTCACGGACGTGATGCCTATATACATGATCATGCCTAGATAATCTCATAATTATTCGCTTTTCTATCAATTGCTCGACAATAATTTGTTCACCCACCGTAATACTTATGCTATCTTGAGAGAAGCCTCTAGTGAAACCTATGGCCCCCGGGTCTATCTCTTATCATATTTGGTTTCAATCTACTTTTATTTGCATCTTTACTTTTTGCATCTATATTATAAAATACCAAAAAAATATTTATCTTATCATACTATCTTTATTAGATCTCACTTTCGCAAGTGGCCGTGAAGGAATTGACAACCCCTTTATTGTGTTGGTTGCGAGTTCTCAGTTTGTTTGTGTAGGTGCATGGGACTTTTGAGGAGCCTCCTACTGGATTGATACCTTGGTTCTCAAAAAGTGAGGGAAATACTTACGCTACTATCGCTGCATCACCCTCTCCTCTTCGAGGAAAACCAACGCAAGCTCAAGACGTAGCAAACACTCCAAAAACCCCTACTAAAACTGCCATGTTTATTTATGTTCCTAAAAATAAGGGTGAATCTTCTAGTAAGGGAGGTGCGGATCTCAAATCCATAAGTGTTCATCCCAATTGTCTCTCTATCGTTAAGGAACCTTTTGCTACCAACAAATTTCTTGAATTTTTGCCTAAAGGTTTAGCCTTTGCTAAAAAGGGAGAAACCCCTAGAGACCACAAGTGCTCTATTGATGAATTTAATGCCAAAGATGGCACTCGTTAGATCTATCTTTGCTTTTATGCCTAGCTAGGGGCGTTAAATGATAGCGCTAGTTGGGAGGTGATACGTCCATTTTGCATCATGCTTTTATGACAATATTTATTGCATTATGGGTTGTTATTTCACGTTATGTCACAATACTTATGGCTATTCTCTCTGATTTTACAAGGTTTACATGAAGAGGGAGAATGCCGGTTTGGAATTCGGGTGGAAAAGGAGCAAATATTGAAGGCCTATTCACAAGAACTCCAAAAGTCCTGAAACTCCACGGAATACCTTAAAATAAATAAAGAAAAATCATCGCCAAAGATGAAGGCCAGGGGGCCCACACCCTGCTCACGAGGGTGGGGGCGCGCCCTCCCCCTGGGTGCGCCCCCTACCTCGTGGGCCCCCTGGTGGCTTTCTGACGCCCATCTTCTCCTATAAGAAGTCTTTTGATGAGAAAAAAATAGAAGGCAACCTTTCGGGACGAGACTCCGCCGCCACGAGGCGGAACCTTGGCGGAACCAATCTAGGGCTCCGGCAGAGCTGTTCTGCCGGGGACACTTCCCTCCAGGAGGGGGAAATCATCACCATCGTCATCACCAACGCTCCTCTCATCGGGAGAGGGCAATCTCCATCAACATCTTCATCAGCACCATCTCATCTCCAAACCCTAGTTCATCTCTTGTATCCAATTCTTGTCTCCAAGTCCGGGATTGGTGCTAGTAGGTTGCTAGTAGTGTTGATTACTCCTTGTAGTTGATGCTAGTTGGTTTATTGTGTGGAAGATCATATGTTCAGATCCTTTATGCACATTATTACCCCTCTGATTATGAACATGAATATGCTTTGTGAGTAATTACGTTTGTTCCTGAGGACAAGGGAGAAGTCTTGCTATTAGTAGTCATGTGAATTTGGTATTCGTTCGATATTTTGATAAGATGTATGTTGTCTAGCCTCTAGTGGTGTTATGTGAACGTCGACTACATAACACTTCACCATTATTTGGGCCTAGAGGAAGGCATTGGGAAGTAATAAGTAGATGATGGGTTGCTAGAGTGACAGAAGCTTAAACCCTAGTTTATGCGTTGCTTCGTAAGGGGCTGATTTGGATCCATATGTTTCATGCTATGGTTAGGTTTACCTTAATACTTTTGTTGTAGTTGCGGATGCTTGCAATAGAGGTCAATCATAAGTGGGATGCTTGTTCAAGTAAGAACAGCACCCAAGCACCGGTCCACCCACATATCAAATTATCAAAGTACTGAACGCGAATCATATGAGCGTGATGAAAACTAGTTTGACGATATTCCCATGTGTCCTCGGGAGCGCTTTTCCTATCATAAGAGTTTGTCCAGGCTTGTCCTTTGCTACAAAAAGGATTGGGCCACCTTGCTGCACTTTATTTACTTTTGTTACTTGTTGCTCGTAACCATTTATCCTATCACAAAACTATCTGTTACCACTTATTTCAGTACTTGCAAAGAATACCTTGCTAAAAACCGCTTATCATTTCCTTCTGATCCTCGTTGGGTTCGACACTCTTACTTATCGAAAGGCTACGATAGATTCCCTATACTTGTGGGTCATCAGGAGGCAACCCAATTTTCTTTATGTTTTTTGTTTTTATTCCTGTTTAGTAAGAAATCTTGCATCTACCCTCTGTTTAGATGTGTTTTTATATTTTAATTAGTGTTTGTGCCAAGTAGAACCTATAGGATAACCTATGATGATAGTTGATCTGATTCTGCTGAAAAACATAAACTTTGCACGCACGAATTTAGTTTTGTTAAATCACAGAAACGTGATTGTGCATTGATTCTTTTTGTTGCTGATCAATTGACAAATTGTCCAGGACTTACTATTTTGGTAGGATTTTTAGAGTTCCAGAAGTGTGCGTTAGTTACATATTGCTACAGACTGTTCTGTTTTTGACAAATTCTGTTTTTCGTGTGTTGTTTGCTTAATTTGATGAATATCTATGGCTAGTAAAATAGTTTATAAACCATAGAGAAGTTGGATTACAGTAGGTTTAACACCAAAATAAATAAAGAATGAGTTCATTACAGTACCTTATGTGGTGGTTTTGTTTTCTTTCACTAACGGAGCTTATAAGATTTCCTGTTGAGTTTTGTGTTGTGAAGTTTTCAAGTTTTGGGTAAAGCTTTTATGGACTATGGAATAAGGAGTGGCAAGAGACTAAGCTTGGGGATGCCCAAGGCACCCCAAGATATTCAAGGATAGCCAAAAGCCTAAGCTTGGGGATGCCCCGGGAAGGCATCCCCTCTTTCGTCTTTGTTCATTGGTAACTTTACTTGGAGCTATATTTTTATTCGCCACATGATATGTGTTTTGCTTGGAGCATCGTGTATTATATTAGTCTTTGATTTTTAGTTTACCACAATAATCCTGCTGTACACACCTTTTGGGAGAGGCCTATTTGATTAGAATTTGCTAGAATACTCTATGTGCTTCACTTATATCTTTTGAGCTTGATAGTTTTTGCTCTAGTGCTTCACTTATATCTTTTAGAGCACGGTGGTGAATTAATTTTGTAGAAATTGCTAGTCTCTCATGCTTCACTTATATCATTTTGAGAGTCTTTCAGAACAGCATGGTATTTGCTATGGTTATAAAATTGGTCCTAGAATGGTAGGCATCCAAGTTGGGTATAATAAAAACTATCATAGGAAGTGAATTGGATGCTATGATCAATTTGGTACTTGATAATTGTTTTGAGATATGGAGGTAGTGATATTAAAGTCATGCTAGTTGGGTGATTATGAATTTAAAGAATGCTTGTGTTCAAGTTAGCAAGTCTCGTGGCATGCACATATGGTTAAAGTTGTGTAACAAATTTGAAACATGAAGTGTACCTCGCTTGTGCATCCTTATGAGTGGCGGTCAGGGACGAGCGATGGTCTTTTCCTACCAATCTATCCCCCTAGGAGCATGTGCGTAGTACTTGATTTTTGATGACTTCTAAATTTTTGCAATAAGTATATGAGTTCTTTTGACTAATGTTGAGTCCATGGATTATACACACTTTTACCTTTCGGTCTTTGCTAGCCTCTTCGGTACTGTGCATTGCCCTTGCTCACCTTGAGAGTTGGTGCAAACTTCACCGGTGCATCCAAACCCCGTGATACGATACGCTCTATCCATAGCCATTCTGAGATATATTGCCATGCAACTTTCCACCGTTTCATTCATCATCCTCATGACATACTTTACTTTTGTCATATTGCCATTGCATGATCATGTAGTTGACATCGTATTTGTGGCAAAGCCACCATGCATTATTTTTCATACATGTCACTCTTGATTCATTGCACCATCCCGGTACACCGTCGGAGGCATTCATATAGAGTCATATCTTGTTCTAGTTTCGAGTTGTAATTCATATGTTGTAATCAATAGAAGTGTGATGATCATCATTATTAGAGCATTGCCCAAAAAGAACCAAAAAAAGAAAGGCCAAAAGAAAAAAAGAGAAAGGCCCCAAAAAAAGAAAAAATAAAAGAAAAAAGAAAAAAAAGAAAAAAAAGAAAATAAATAAAAAGGGCAATGTTACTATCTCTTTTTCCACACTTGTGCTTCAAAGTAGCATCTTGTTCTTCATGTAGTGAGTCTCATATATTGTGCTTCAAAGTAGCACCATGTTTTTCATATAGTGAGTCTCATAAGTTGTCTTTTTCGTACTAGTGGGAATTTTTCATTATAGAACTTGGCTTGTATATTCCTACGATGGGCTTCCTCAAATGCCCTAGGTCTTCGTGAGCAAGCAAGTTGGATGCACACCCACTAGTTTTCTTTTGTTGAGCATTCATTTATAGCTCTAGTGCATCCGTTGCATGGCAATCCCTACTCCTCATGTTGACATCAATTGATGGGCATCTCCATAGCCCGTTGATTATCCTCGTCAATGTGAGACTTTCTCCTTTTTTGTCTTCTCCACACAATCCCCATCATCATATTCTATTCCACCCATAGTGCTATATCCATGGCCCACGCTCATGTATTGCGTGAAGGTTGAAAAAGTTTGAGATTATTGAAGTATGAAACAATTGCTTGGCTTGTCATAGGGGCATAGAAGTTGGGAACATCTTTGTGTGACGAAAATGAAGCATAGCCTAACTATATGATTTTGTAGGGATGAACTTTCTTTTGCCATGTTATTTTGAGAAACATGATTACTTTGATTAGTATGCTTGAAGTGTTACAATTTCTTTTATCAATATGAACTTTTATTTTGAATCATTTGGATCTGAACATTCATGCCACAATAAAGAAAATTACATTAAGAATTATGCTAGGTAGCATCCACATCAAAAATTCTCTTTTTATCATTTACCTACTCGAGGACGAGCAGGAATTAAGCTTGGGGATGCTTGATACGTCTCCAACGTATCTATAATTTTTTATTGTTCCATGCTATTATATTACCCCTTTTGGATGTTTATGGGCTTTATTTTACACATTTATATCATTTTGGAACTAACCTACTAACCGGAGGCCCAAACTGTATTTTGTTTTTTGCCTATTTTAGTATTTCAAAGAAAAGGAATATCAAACGGAGTCCAAACGGAATGAAACCTTCGGGAGCGTGATTTTTGGAACGAACGTGATCCAAAGGACTTGGAGTGCAAGTCAAGAAGCAGCCGAGGCCTCCACGAGATAGGAGGGCGCCCCCCTATAGGGCGCCCCGTCTCGTGGGCCCTCAAGGCCCACCGACGCACTTCTTCCTCCTATATAAGCCTCGCACCCCAAAAACATCCAGGAGCCAACGAAACACAATTTCCACCGCCGTAACCTTCTGTATCCGCGAGATCTCATCTTGGAGCCTTCGCCGGCACTCTGCCGGAGGGGGAATCGACCATGGAGGGCCTCTACATCAACACCTTGCCCCTCCGATGAGTTGTGAGTAGTTTACCACATACCTACG
This sequence comes from Aegilops speltoides, assembly GCA_021437245.1. Taxonomy (NCBI): domain Eukaryota; kingdom Viridiplantae; phylum Streptophyta; class Magnoliopsida; order Poales; family Poaceae; genus Aegilops; species Aegilops speltoides. The sequence goes on along the minus strand of CM038145.1, from coordinate 439,750,121 downwards.
GGTCCATAGTTATTAGCTAGATGGTTTCTTCTCTCTTTTTGGATCTCAATACAATGTTCTCCCCCTCTCTTGTGGAGATCTATTCGATGTAAACTCTTTTTGCGATGTGTTTGTCGAGATCCGATGAATTGTGGGTTTATGATCAAGTTTATCTACGAATAATATTTGAATCTTCTCTGAATTCTTTTATGTATGATTGAGTTATCTTTGCAAGTCTCTTCGAATTATCAGTTTGGTTGGGCCTACTAGATTGATCTTTCTTGCCATGGGAGAAGTGCTTAGCTTTGGGTTCAATCTTGCGGTGTCCTTACCCAGTGATAGAAAGGGTTGCAAGGCACGTATTGTATTGTTGCCATCGAGGATAACAAGATGGGGTTTATATCATATTGCTTGAGTTTATCCCTCTACATCATGTCATCTTGCTTAAAGCGTTACTCTGTTCTTATGAACTTAATAGTCTAGATGCAGGCAGGAGTCGGTCGATGTGTGGAGTAATACTAGTAGATGCAGGCAGGAGTCGGTCTACTTGTCACGGACGTGATGCCTATATACATGATCATGCCTAGATAATCTCATAATTATTCGCTTTTCTATCAATTGCTTGACAGTAATTTGTTCACCCACCGTAATACTTATGCTATCTTGAGAGAAGCCACTAGTGAAACCTATGGCCCCCGGGTCTATCTCTTATCATATTTGCTTCCAATCTACTTTCATTTGCATCTTTACTTTTTGCATCTATATTATAAAATACCAAAAATATATTTATCTTATCATACTATCTTTATTAGATCTCACTTTCGCAAGTGGCCGTGAAGGGATTGACAACCCCTTTATTGCGTTGGTTGCGAGTTCTTTGTTTGTTTGTGTAGGTGCGTGGGACTTTTGAGGAGCCTCCTATTGGATTGATACCTTGGTTCTCAAAAACTGAGGGAAATACTTACGCTACTATTGCTGCATCACCATTTCCTCTTCAAGGAAAACCAACGCAAGCTCAAGACGTAGCACTATCCTCATTTGGACCAAGGCCTCAAGAGAGGCATCATGCTCCTCCTTTTGCTTAGCAAGAGCTTGTTCCAGATCCTCTGAAGTGAAGGACTTGGCTTCCATGGAAGTCGCGCCCGTACTCTTCAGATCTGCAACAAGGGGAGTCCCATCGGGGTTCATCTCGCTCTAGGAAGGTTAAGCCACAAGAATAGAGCACTAGGCTCTAATACCAATTGAAAGGATCGAGATGGACCTAGAGGGGGGGTGAATAGGTACAACTACAATGTTACTTTGCAATTTTAGGCAATAATGCGGAATGTGTAAGTAAGCCTAACAATTGCAAGTATGACACTAAGAGCTAAGCAAGATAAACAAGTGGCACAAATATATGAGTAAGAAAGCACAATATGATAAACGTAAGTGCAAGAGACAAGTGACCACAAGCAGGGAGTTAGGGTTAGGAATAACCGCAACTCCGAGAGACGAGGATGTATGCCGATGTTCACTTCCTTGGAGGGAAGCTACGTCACCGTTTAGAGAGGTGGATGTTACCACGAAGGCGCACCAACGCCACGAAGGCTCACCCTATTCTCTCTTTGAGACAACACCACGAAGGCGTTTCTCAACCACTAGTGGTAGATCTTGGGGTGGTCTCCAAACCCTCACAAACTTTTCCGGGGGTAATCACAATGGTCGATTCCTCTCCGAAGGACTCCTACCGCCTAGGAGTCTCCAACCTCCAAGAGTAACAAGAACGATGGGGAAAAGCTCAAGACTTGCTCAAATCACGAATTCCTTTGGTGCAAAGAAGGGGAAGGAGTGGATCTATCACTTGATCGAACAACTTCTCTCAAATGCTCTCAAATCCCTTGAGGATCTAAGATTTGGTGTGGAGGAGTGAGAGAGAGAGTGAAATGTCTTCTAGGGTTTGTTCAAAGTGAATGGTCAACTCTCTCCCGTGGGGAATAAGGGCTATATATAGTGTGAGCACAAATATGGCCGTTGTAGTGCAAGTGAACGGGCAGGCCGGACATCTGGGCAAGGTGGCCGGACATCCGGGCTGGCGAGGCACTTGAAGAACAGAGGAGAAGAATAGATAAAACAGAGGGGCGGACATCCGGGGCAAAGCCCGGACATCCAGCAACACAGGAAAGCCCGGACATCTGGGGCGAAGCCCGGACGTTCGCAACTACGTGCAAACCTACTGGAGTCAGGATGACAGGGACTCAGGGAGCCGGACATCCGGCGTGGCTGGGAGACCTGGACATCCGGGATGCAGCCCGGACATCCGGTGAGAACGTGGAGACATACTGGTGTCTAAAATAGCTGTGTGTCGGACATTCGGTGAGTGGGCCGGATATCTGGGGTGCGGCCCGGACATCCGAATGGAAGCTCGGACATCCCGCATGGGACCAAAATGAACATATGCACTAGAGTATTTTTGTGTGACCCTAAGATTTTGAAGCTAGGAATTATTGTAGCTTGAGCAAGTCTTTCACTAACCCTACCGATCCCCTCTTAATAGTGCGGGATCCTATACTCAAGAAATTAAATGATGCACTCTTTTTGATACTTCTTGCTTGAGTATACTTCGGGTAAAATCATCTTCGTATGCTCAGGATGCACACACATAGATGTACTGGGGACTAACACCTGAGATTTACTTGACAAACATAGTTAGACCCCTGCATGTTAATTGTTATCAACATCAAAACATGGTGTAAGGGCATGATTGCACTTTCAACCGCGGGGGACGTCGTCGCTAGTCCGGACGCCACCGCGGTATGTTCGACAAATCTCTGGCTCCGCCTTGCGCTTGATGTGTTCGACTCATTGTCCGACTAGATTTTTTGTGATTTCATTAGGGAAAATGATGGATTCCGATGCTTCATCGGACGAGGAGTATGGACCGCGGAGCTTGATCAAATGATTCAAGATGATTTCTTCGATTCCTGGGATTCGGACGAAGAAGTGGACATAATCATGCTCATGAGCATGCAAGAGGAAATGGACCGGCAAGTAGAGCATATTCTCAACTTCAAGGGCTCAATCAAATGGAGAAGAGTGATCAACCGAGATAGGGTATCTGGAGCAAAGCTACTGCACAGGGACTACTTTGCTCCCAATCCTACTTTCCTGGATGCTCCATGGTTTCGTCGTTGTTTCCGCATGCGGAAACTATTGTTTTTGAGCATTGTGGAGGGAGTGGAGGCACACGACAACTACTTTAAGCTCACAAGGGATTGCTGCGGACAACTCTCTTTCGCTGCCAAGCAGAAGTGCACGGTTGCTCTGAGGATGCTTGCACTTGATACTGCTGCAGATGTCATCGGTGAGATGGTTTGGATGAGGGAGAGCACATGCTTGAAGACTACTGTCAAGTTTGCCTGCGCCGATGAGGGAGTGGAGGCACATGAGAATTAATGCTAGTGCAGTGCATTAAATTTCGGAAGTATAAGTGAGAATTTAGCGCTGTGATTAGAAGGATTCTTTGTCCAGTTTCGCAGCCTCGTCCAATCTGTAGACACCTAGGTCATGATGCATCTTCTAATGAGCTAGATTGGTCATAGTGGAAGTAAATCAGCAAGTAATATGACATCTCAAAAAAAGTTTGTTTATCTGGCATGTATTTAATAAGGATGCTCGGAGTAACATACTCCCTCCGTTTTTATTAGAGTTGATTGAAGTCAAACTTCGTCAAGTTTAACCAAGTTTATAGAAAAAGGGACAAACATTTACCATAACAAATCTATATGATATCAATAAAAAATCTAACGGTATTGATTTCTTATTGTATATGTTAATATATTTGTTTATAAATTTTGTTAAAGTTTATAAAGCATGACTTTGACTAAATCTAATATGCGGACTAAATAAAAACGGAGGGAGTAATATGTTACTGTAACATAACGCATCCTAATAAATGAGTTTATGTCTTAATAAACGATGGCTTGCATGATACCATACATGTATTACTCCCGACTAGTCTAAGGCTCGCCATAGTGGGGGTAACATAAATAGTACTCCCTCCTTTCCGGTTTATAAGGCTCAAATCTCAGATCTCATCAACCAAGGCATTTTGTGAGTGGAGGAATGTATCTCGTACTTTACAAAACTATCCCAATTAAACTCATGCATTAATGTGGATTAATTGCAATGCATGCATGCTTGGCCACTAGATGAGTAGGAACATTACATGCATTGGTGTGTTCCTCTTTACTACTTGCATGCAAAGATTTAATGCGCATTGGAAACTAAAAATGAGATGGAGATGAGCCCTCTAAATTGGAAAAACAAAAAAGTTGAAATAAGCCTTATAAACCGGAAAGGAGGGAGTATCATGCACTTGAGACTCTCAAACATGCTTATGTGGCAGGTAATTAAAAAAGAGAGAGATGGTTATATTAACATAGGTAGATACCGTAACATAATAAATGTTATACTACTATGTGTCATGCATGACAATAAATGAGATCACGTATGATACTAAAATATGATACTATGCACTATGGGTGTAGTATTATACACTAGTATCATATGCATGATACTAGTATATGATACTCCCCGCTATGACCATCCTAATGCATTGTTACGAAGGAAGTGTCACATATGCTTGCATTAGTTAGATTGTAGACTCATTTTGCTTTGGGTTGAGTTATGTCACGACAACTTATTCTAAACACCTATCTCCTCTATTAAAAAGCAGTGGAGCATCTACAGCTGGGTGTCCCAAACCTTGCTCAAACGCCCGGTCACGAAATTTTGACTCAGTCGGACGCCTCAAATGGGCCTCAAAAGCGCGGATTGACCGACACCCCTCATATCTAGCCCAAATATGGGGCGGATGTGGGGCACCTGGGCGTGTTTACCACGTCGGAGCTGGCCCACGCTAGCCAACCCGACCGCACATATATTCGCACATCTGTCCGCCAGACCAAACCCTAGCCACTTCACCCTCTTCTCCCCTCCACTCCCTCTGCCACCCGAGCTCACCTTCGACGATTTTCAGCCGTCTCCCGCATGGCGGGCAGCGGACCAGACTCCGACCAGTCCGGATCCGTCGACTGGGGTGTCATCTCGTGCGGGTTGGAGGAGGCAATGACGGTCCGCATTGCACTCTGCCGCTCCCGGGAGGACAGCGCCCGACCCACAGACGGATCTGTCTGGCGCGACTCCATAGCGTCGGCTCAACGGGCGCTCGGGTCCTCTGGGGATGGATCATCGCGGTTCTGGCAGCCGAAAAATCTCTCTTTCCCCATCACCGATCGGGCAGAATATGAGTCCCACCAGAAACAGTCAACCCGCCTTGGGAAGGAGAGGATAAGGGCCGTCGAGGACCGTGTCGCGGTGGAAATGGCGATGGTGGAGGCGGCTGATGTGGCGACGCGGGCAACCGCAGAAGAGGAAGCCATTCACGTCCGCATTGTAAAGAAACGACAGCGGAGGAACACGCGCGCCCTCACCCGAGAGCAGAATCAGACAGTCCATGCCATGACCGGACTGCCAACAAAAAAAGAGGAGAACACGACGGCGAGGACAACTCTGACGACAAGCAGATCGGCCGATATGGCTACATCCCTGACCACCCCGACGGTAGCTGTTCATACCTCCGATATGATCAGCCTAAATGGAGATGACGGAGTTAGTTGGGATGACACATCAGTGCTAGATACTTTCGCAGGTACAGGATTATGCGATGATCATGACGCGAGAGCGATGCTTGCTTGCGTTGAGTTCTTCTTCTGCTTCTTCGATCAGGGGATAGGTTCCAGGTCGGCAGACTGGGCTAGCAGGGTGGATATTGTTTGAGTTTCTGTTTATGTATCATCCGTAGTCGGATATTGATCTCTTGTATGATGTATTGTTGTATTCGTGTGGCATTGTATGCCTTTTGTATGTATCCCTATCTATTATGTAATGTTGATGTAATGATATCTACCTTGCAAAAGTGTCTCAATATGCGGGTCTATCCTTGGTGGGACCTTCGAGTTCCTTTTGGATAGGGTCGCATATTGGGCGTGACAAGTTGTTCGTTCCAAAATAGATGATTCAAATTTATACTAACTTTATACTGGACACATAGCAGCTCGCGCTGGAATCCTTGCACGGATATCAAGCCGACTATATTAATGCAAATTTTGCTCAAATTGAAATTCAAAAGTCACAGCCGTCCCGATTCCCGAGCGCACGCCCGTGTAGCCTACCGGTGGCGGCTAGCGGCCATAGACAGCTCCCCGTAGCACGAAGCACCTGAAACCAAAACCTACCATAAAACTCCCCTCGCCGACACGTAGGTCCAGTCGCCATGCGGGCCTACCGTGGCCCACTTCGCAGCGAGTTGCGGGGGGCTTCCGGTAACGCCTTTCCAAATCTGAACTAGCCGTTGCGGCCTCGCAGTCGCCGGCCTCACTTACCCCCGCCCGCTCCGCTCGCACGACTTCTCTCCTCCTTCCTCCTCTCCCCTCCCCCTCCCCCTCCCCCATTCGCCACGGCGTCATCCAGCGAGCGAGGGCGCCCTCTCCGGTCTCCCCCCGAGCGCGCCTCCCGATCCGCCTCCGCCTTCCCCTCCGAGGGATTCCGCCCGCGGCCGGCGCTCTAGTCTCCTCCCCCGCCTCGCTCGCCGGGCAGCGACCGGCGCGCGCCGCGGGCGCGGAGATCCCTCCGAGATTGGCCCGACTTCAGTCCCTGGTGACGAACCCTAACCCGCGCCTGGATTGCTCGTGCAGTTTAGTTCCTTCGTTTCGTTTACGCTGGCCCTGACCCTTCCCTGTCTCCGGTCTGTTCCGGATTTTGCTTGCTGCCTGCGCGGCGCGGGCTGCCGACTGATAGCAGCTTCTGTTTCCGGGGGAATTGGGGGCTTCAGCCGCATACCCAAGCTCGCCAGCCCGGTTCCGGTAAGCGATTGCGTTGGGCACTCGGGCAACCCACTTACTAGCGTTTGAGATGCTTTTGGCGTTACGAGAGTTCGGCCGGTGTCGATGATGATTCCTTTTATTTTGGGGGCGTGCTTAGTGACGGTAGTTTGGAATAGGAAACTGTGGCATCTGATCCTGACCCGCGCGAATGCAGCTACCACATGTCTATCAGGAAATTAGTTAACATCCGGATTTGTGCTCGTATTGTTCAGTGGAAATTTTACTAGAGGGTCATTTAATCAGCTAGAGGAAATGCAGGGACTGATGATTCGAAATTTGGGACCGTTGCGTTGCTCGCCTGATAGCCGTGTAATATTAGTCATAAATGGGGAAGTAAAATCTGATACGCTTATTTATTTCTGTTGTTAGAGCTTAATGACTGTTTATTGCATTGATCAGCAACCGGAGGCACCTAACTGTGCAGATCGCAGTAGCACCATATCCTGCATTCTTTGAAATTGTTTCCCACATTGTCAGTATTAGTGTTTTTGATGGCTGATGACGAGGCTCTTGCTTCATTTTATATCTGTATTACTCTTTAGAAAATTGAACCTGACAATTGCCACTGTGCCTTTGCGCAAGAGTTAAGGCTGACTTCTTGTTTCCCAGCCTTCTGGCTGCAGTTCAGATCGTAGGACTTTGCACACCAACTAGAACTAAACGACATGGCTGCATCAAGGCCACCAAGCACCCCTATGTCAAAGATTGAGCGTGCACCGACCCTTACCCCTGGTGGTACCTCCAAGTCCAAGGAGGAGAAAATATTTGTCACGGTTAGGGTGCGACCATTGAGCAAGAAGGAGCTAGCCATGAAGGATCAGGTTGTGTGGGAATGTGCTGATAGCCAGACAATTCTATACAAGGGTCCCCCACAGGACCGGGCTGCACCCACCTCTTACACTTTTGGTACAATGTCCAGAGATCAGATCAATCGATTCTGTTGTCATGAAAGAAGTGATCTTCTCTTTGACTAATTAATGCCTATGTATGCCTTGCAGATAAGGTGTTTGGGCAGAGTTGTCAGACGGATCTGGTTTATGAAGATGGAGCTAAGGATGTTGCCATGTCTGCATTGACAGGCATTAATGGTAGAGTGCTTACTTTCAAGACTGGTGCTAGTGGAATGATCATCTGCAATTGACCTTTTTCTTATCTTTGTTTTGCAGCCACTATTTTTGCCTATGGTCAGACTAGCAGTGGCAAGACATTTACCATGAGAGGTGTGACAGAGAGTGCTGTTAGTGATTTATACAAGCACATAGAAAATGTGAGTTTTGTGCATCTTCTGAAACAACAAGTCTGTAAAGACTGCTACAGGTTTGTAAGACATAACCATTTCTGGCTTTTGTCTATTGCTTAGACCCCCGAGAGGGAATTTACTATCAAGATATCTGCTATGGAAATCTACAATGAGGATGTGAAGGATCTTTTAAAACCTGGCTCTGGTTCCCTTCGGCTGTTAGATGATCCTGAGGTTTGTTGGCTCAATCAATACACTGTCTCCTTAAGAAATTCCCCTTCATGATGTAATGATCTTGTAAAAACATATTTTGGTTTCACAGAAGGGACCCATTGTGGATAAGTTGGATGAACAAGTTGCCAAGGACAAAGAACATCTGAGGCATCTAATCAGCATTTGTGAAGGTTATTACTATTTGTGAAGAAATATGTACTGTTAATTATGTGATATTTTGTTACTGATCTACCAAATAACTGCAGAACAAAGGCAAGTTGGGGAGACTGCACTAAATGACGCTAGCTCACGCTCCCACCAAATCATTAAGCTGGTATATGAGAAAAACATTTCCGGTTTACATTCGACCTTTCAAGAAAAATGTATTGAGCAAAGAAGTAATGTTTCTTTTGTGTATATATCTCTATGCAGACAGTGGAGAGTAAGCTCCGTGAGGTATCAGGCTGTGTCAAATCTTTTGTTGCCAGTCTAGTAAGCATACTGTCCTACTTTTAATTTTGGCATATGGTATGATGATTTTCGTTGTCCATGGTCGTAACAATTGGTTTTTGCTTTGTTTGTAGAATTTTGTTGACCTTGCTGGAAGCGAACGGGCTGCACAAACACAAGCAATTGGTGCAAGATTGAAAGAAGGATCCCACATAAATCGCAGTTTGTTGACTTTGACTAAAGTCATCCGGAAGCTAAGGTCTGATTATTTGTAAAGGCACTTCTACATAGGAAATTTGGTCCAGATGGCTTTAATAGCTTTTTCTCTGCATTCATTTGGAAACTAGTTCCCAAATTACTTAGGTGCACTGTTTCTATAGTCTTAACTCTAGCTACTAATGAACATATTTTTACAAAGGCATTTTATGAAGTGAAAGATGTTATTATGCACCTCTAGTTTGTCCAATCCCAACAATTTTGAGCGAGTCATTACGTGTACATGAAAAATTCCTCTTTTGTTAAACATCTCATAGTAATAGATACTTGGATCTGTTGGCTAAATGACTGAAAGTTCAAACTATTGATGACTAATAAACAGTAGTTTTGTTATATTGCAGGGTGGTAAAACTCATCATATTAAACTATTACTAGATGGTTATTTCACTCAATTTAATTCATTTATGTTACCTACAATTTTTTGTTCTCATTGTAATTTAATAATTTATATCAGTGTAGACACATTCTAAATTAGAATACCTCACAGATTAGCAGCATGAACCATGGTAAATACTTAGATAACCAACAAAATGATATGGTCACTGCATTAAGTTCAGTTTGCCCCTCCATGTATTTTTCTAGTGAACCTGTCAAATATCTAAAAGATGCTCCAAATTTGCATAAACTATCATTGATGCAAATAATTGGTACTCTGTACATTCTTTGGTTATACCTGAGGAAAATTTCATCCTTGTTGGAACTTCAAACAGACCAATTATTATTTATTTGAGGATTCTCAAATATAAATTTGGATTGCAGCTCCGAGAAAAGAAGTGGACACATACCATACCGGGATTCGAAGCTAACACGTATTTTGCAACTTTCTTTGGGTGGGAATGCAAGAACAGCCATCATCTGTACCATGAGCCCAGCCCTGACATACGTAGAACAATCTAGAAATACTTTATTCTTTGCAATCTGTGCCAAGGAGGTCACAAATACTGCAAAAGTTAATATGGTAAGAGCTGTGACTATGAGGGTTTTTTCACACCCTTGGTTATTGAAACCAACTTACCGTTTCATTGTTCATACAGGTTATATCTGACAAGCAACTTGTGAAGCAGCTTCAAATGGAAGTTGCTAGGCTGCAAGCAGGACAAAGAACTGCCGACCATGCCTCCCCGTCTGAGATCCTCATAATGGAGAAGGACAGCAAAATTAGACAGGTAAGGTGGTCTCTGACCAAGGATGAAATGCTTGCTTTTACCTTTGAGGATTCACTGTATTTAATTTTGCAACTGTTCTAATAGAATAGAACGAACCTTGCAGATGGAAATAGAAATGGAAGAACTCAGGAAAGAACGAGATAATGCACGTTTGCAACTCGAAGAATTACGAAAGAAGATGGGTGACAAGCAAGTAAGATTTTTGCCTTTTTCCCATCAGGAAGATATTTCTTCTGCTGTTAACTAAATATTTTCCAAATCCATCAACGTATTTCTTCTGCTTTTAACTAAATATTTTCCAAATCCATCATTTTCTTTAGGGGTGGAATTCCTTCGAGTCGCCGCAAACGGCCCGAAAGCGCCTCACATTTTCTGGGTCACTACAGCCTAGTAGAATGGTCAAGATAAGGAATTCAATCAGGCAATCGTCCACTGCTCCATTTATGCTAAAGCATGAAATTCGCAAGCTCGAGCAGCTACAGCAACAGCTTGAGGTTGAAGCGAACCGAGCTATTGAAGTATTGCACAAGGAGGTTGAGTGCCACAAACATGGCAACCAAGATGCAGCGGAAACTATTGCAAAACTTCAGGCAGAAATCAGGGAGATGCAAACTGTTAGATCTCAGAACAGAGATGTTGAGATGATTACAGATGAAGGAAATGGGTCTGATCTGAAAGATGAAATTACCAGGCTGCATATGCAAGGTAGTGACATTGCTAAACTTGAGGCGAAACTAGAAAATGTACAGAGGTCTATTGACAAATTGGTCATGTCACTTCCAAATGCTGGCACGCAGTGTAATGAGTCGTCCACAAAGTCCAATGTGTCGAAAAAGAAAAGGAGGATGCTTCTTCCACTGGGCGTGAGCAACCTGAACAGACCAAATCTAGCACGAGCGCCTTGCTCTCCTGACTCTTCTACCAGAACTTTGGAGCCAGAAATTGAGAATAGAGCTCCAGACAGTCACACTGCGTCTCATGAGGATTCAGGAAAAGCTACTCACGCCAAGAGTGAAGACACTGGAGATATATCGTCGCGTGATGAAGCGCCGCGCAACAGGGGATCCGGCTCAGTGAACATGAAAAAGATGCAGAGAATGTTCCAAAATGCTGCTGAAGAAAATGTAAGGAACATCAGGGATTATGTGACAGAGCTGAAGGAGCGGGTGGCGAAACTTCAGTACCAAAAGCAGCTGCTTGTCTGCCAGGTCCTGGTCTTGCGCACAAATTCACTTGTTGGTCATCCTGGAATAATTTTTTGTTTTTCCTGCTGAAATAGTTCCCTTGAAATGTTCTTACAGGTCTTGGAGTTGGAATCTAATGAAGGCAAACCAAATGACATGGAAGAAGATCCACAAGAGGATGCCGGATGTCTACAAGAGGGTCCTGAGTCATGGGAGAGATTGTTTAAGGAGCAGATGCAGCACATTATCCAGCTTTGGGATATCTGTTATGTGTCGATCATACACAGGACCCAGTTCTACCGGCTATTCAGGGGGGACACGGCAGACCAGATATACATCGAAGTCGAGGTCCGAAGACTGTTGTGGCTGCAGCAGCATTTGGCTGAAGTCGGTGATGCAAGCCCTGCTGCACCTGGTGACGAGCTTGCAGTTTCTCGAGCCTCAAGGTAAAAATATGCTGCCTGTCATCTTTTTTCTTTGTTACAGATTATGTTGGTTAACTCTGGAAGCAAGAAAGTAGTGTTGCAGAGTGCTAGAAAAGGGAAGTGGTGTTGAAACCCTACCCGGATGAGCTTTAGTCATTTCAGTTAGCTATCATTCAACGACCACAACCTTTACAATGCATAGCCTCAAGGTGATGCCTCACATGCCACGTAGGATCGGATATGACGTAAAGTAGGTTCGGATAGGGAAGCGGGATCCTCTTCAGGAGGCGGGTGCTTGACAAAAGCTGAAAAGGTTGAAGTGAAAAGTAGAGATGCATGTGTACGAAAGTCTTTATTTTTTATTTCTTAATGAGGCCCACTAGTGGTAGCTTGCATTGGAGAGAAAAAATAAATGTAGATGCTTTAAATTACTTTTTGTCATGGGGCATATGTATCCATATGCCACCATTGTACATGCCCTGATTATGCACAGATTTCGTCATGTTCATACTTCTCTGCTAGTTAGCCATTATTCCACAACCACAACCTTTTCTATGATTATGCACATATTTCGTCATGTTCATACTTTCTGTGCTAGTTAACCATCATTCAACAACCACAACCCTTTCTCTGATTAGGCACATATGTCGTCATGTTCATACTTCTGTTCTATTTAGGCATCGGTCTTTTTTTATAGTTGTAGCTTAGACATCAGTCAACATGCACATCCTTGTCTATGATGTAATCATGTAAATGCAACTAGGCCAAGTCAAAATGTTTCATCAGTCGTTACTGAATGTCGTACTGTACTATAATTTTTTGCACAACTGCAGCATCAAGGCGCTGAGGAACGAGCGGGAGTTTCTGGCGAGGCGGATGGGGTCCAAGATGACGGAGGAGGAGCGGGAGCGGCTGTTCATCAAGTGGCGGGTGCCTCTGGAGGCGAAGCAGCGGAAGCTGCAGCTGGCGAGCAAGCTGTGGACGGACCCCGACGACGAGGCGCACGTCGAGGAGAGCGCCGACATCGTGGCCCGGCTGGTGGGCTTCTGCGAGGGCGGCAACGTGAGCAAGGAGATGTTCGAGCTCAACTTCGCGTCGCCGGCGGCCAAGAAGCCGTGGCTCACGGCGGGCTGGCACCCCATTTCCAGCATGATCAGGGAGAGGGCTCAGCTCTGGTGACGAGCTTCCGCTCCGTCAGGCCGGCCATTGATGGTGAGGGGAAACGGGCGTAGGTTTCGTCGTGTCCATGCTCCGGACATGATGGCCTGCTCTTGTTCGAGTAAGGATGGATGGAGGATGGTGTAGATATTGAATTTTTTGGGAGAGGTTATAAAACGTGATGCAAAAGTATTCATTTGGCCACGCCTCTCTGTCTTCGCTCTGCCACTGTCCCCGAGGCCGAGGGTGTGGGGAAGATGTTGCCAGGTTGGAAGGCCAAACATACCACCCATCCGGGCCGCATCGAGCTGCTGCGCTCGCTGCATTTGGCATGGCGTGCAGTCCCATACTGCCTGCCCGCTGTGCGACCTGCCTGCCCGTCTCTTCTCGAGGGGGTCTGGACTGTCAAGCATTGTTCCTGTAATTAGCAGTGTCCATGTTCCTGTAATTGCTGCCCGCCCGGATCCCAGGCTCTTGCCGTGCCACTTCGTGGCACCGGACCCCTTGTGCTGTTTGCTTTTCCACTTCTTCCCAATACATCGGCCGGCAAAGCTTTTGCTGCATGCTAAAAAAAAAAACCTAAAATATGGTCTGATTAAGAGCATCTACGGCTGGGCGCCTCAAACCTGCATCATACACCCGGGTGGGCCACCCGCTAGTTGTCCGATCATGATTTTTTAACCCAGACAAACGTCCGGGCTGACCGACGCCCCCCATATCCATCACAATATATGGGGCGCCCGGGCACGCCCACCACGTCGGACCCGGCCCACGCTGGCCCACCCGAGCCCACATAAAATCCTCCCTATCCGCTCGTCGACCAAACCCTATCCACTTCACTCCCATTCCCAAACTCATCTTCGGCTCCTTCTGGTCGTCTCCGGCATGGCGGACAGCGGATCTGAGTCCTTCACCTCCAGATCCGTCGACCCTGAGCTCATCCCACGCGGCCCCGAGGAGGAGATGGTCGTTCGGCTTGCGCTCCGCCGCACCCGGGGAGGAGGCCCGTGCACGGCTGCGCCCGGACTCCATCCGTCGGGTGTCCATTGCGCTCGCCCAAATGGCACATGGATTCGGCGCTAGGCCGGTCGTAGCTACCTCGCCCGAGGTTGTGCGGTCCGTCTGGCATCCGAACGCGCTGGCGGGCGCGCAACCCCTCCGGTGGCGCGCCGATATTCGGGACGCACCATCGTCTCACGAGGCCATGGCATGGCGTGCCTGTCGTGCAAGGCACCGGGCATGGGCGGCGGCGGCAGCCCTCGCGGCGGCGAACATCAGCGAGGCGGAGTCGCATTCTCCGGCGCCCCGTCTGGCGCATCAGTCCGGACGACGCAACCACATCGTGGTGGACGTCGGCGGCTCGTCCCCCGACGTACCCGTCATCGATTTGACGTCCACCGGCACCCAACGGGTTCCGGGCTCCGACGAGGAAGAGTAGGGCATGGGAGACAGCGGCGCATTAAGTCCTGTGAGCCGGCTCGTGTCCCATGCCCTACCCTAGCTTGCCGGTGACCGGACCAACACTCTGAGGGGCGCAGCAAGCCGCCGGACATGGCCAGGGCGGAGCCGGGTGGGCGGGAGCGGAACCGGACGAAACTCCCGTCAAAGATCGTTACGTTGCATGTACTAATATGGATTTGAGGTTTTAATTTAAGATACCCAAACGTGGAATGCATTTTTTGAGAGGTGGCCGGTCATTTGAGGGGCAGATTTGCCAAATCCGACTGTAGATGCTCTAAGAGGGTGACTCTGTGAATATTTCTTCCGATGAACAAATGAAACGGACATGCTTGACCTAAGCACGTCATCAGTTAAGAAGAGAAAATACAGCTAAGACAAGATAAGGCAGCAATAATAATAATAAAATATCATTTGATTAAAAGAGCACCATTTTGCGGATATTTCCTCGGACGAGTGAACAAATTAAAGAAAGAGACACGCTTGACTAAGCGCATCACTTAAGAAAAGAAAAATACAACCAAGATAAGATGGCACATCAGTCAGTCGCCGCTACGAAACCACACCACACCTCGCACAGGCTGTCAGAATCCTGTAGAGGATTGAAGACGAGATAGAGAGGCAGAAAAGAAACCAGAAGAAAGAAAACAGGAATCATTTCGCCGCTGGATGAGACGAGGATGCAATTATCCAAAGAAGAGGAGAGGGGGCTCGAACTGTCAACGGATGGTGATGCCCATTTGCTGCTGCGTAGCGTAGGCCATGGGCATTTGATTAGTACTACCAGTATCATGCTGGACGATGATGTCTTTGTAGCGTTGCGATCATGGCGATGAGGACGACACGCACGCCCATGCCTATCCGTGGCGCGGCTGCGCGGGAGACCAGACCAGACCAGACCAGCAGCCCCTCCCCTCCCCTCCCTCTGGGTCCGCTGTTTGCCCACCCACCACTTATTTTTGGAGGGGTTCGTGCTCTGGCTAATCATGGTACACTACCTGCTATAATCGTATTCGGTCGTTGCCCACCATAGCACTGACCCTTTTTTTGTTGGGAGTAGAGGAGAAGATGACCAGAGCACTAACTTTGAATATGTTGGGATCGTATTTTCTTCCTTTTTTTGTTGGAAAGTCTCGTCTCTCCCTCCCTGGTTGAAAAGTTGGGGTCTTTTGGTCGCCGAAAGTTCTTAGGTATGTTCACATAGGACGGTTCAGTTTCCAACAGGGCCGGAAAAATGTATCGCGTCATGAACGACATTCTATTTTTTTTTAATGAATTTGCTACTCGACTGTCCCTTAATATCAAGACGTTTGGTAGTTCTAGATATTTTAAAATCAATTTTGATATAGCACATCTAGATGTGCTCTTAGTACTGCACATCTGAGTCATATATCATTGGTCATATATCATTGGTCTTGCGTTAAGATTCGTGCAAGCATTTTCTTTTATCTTATTTCTTTTCTTTTTATTTTGATTGAGTCATTTAGATGTGCAATAACGATGTGCTCTAGGCAGACCCTCCGAAAATAGTTTTTAGGATCTGGTTGAAAATAGTTTTTACGATTGGTCGATTTGCTGAGAGAATCCTACTGGAGACATTCTTCAGTAATATCATTATGACTTCTGAAATTACGCGCGGTGGCAATAACAAACCAAATATGACTGAGTAGTGGGTCCTGAGCTAAGCTTTGGCTAAACCAAACAAATCTTAATTCCATAATGTCTTTGAAATCCTCTAGATAGGATGGATGAGGATCACCAGTAACGATGACTTGATTAGCTATGGACCCAGGGTGTGCGCAAGCCAGGATGCAAGGCAGTTAAATTCCCCTTGTTCGGGACGGACCGATAGAAAGCGAATGCAGGAACCTCCTCCATCTAAATAAAGGAGCAGACTCTGCGCCCATTTCCTCTATGATTAACGAAATACACTCTGAATTTGAACGGGACTTGAAGCAGATAAACACGAGAAGACATGGATTTGGGTTAAGTTTGAAGACAATCAAGGAGGCAGAGGAAGAGCTGAAAAAATGACTGATTGAATAAAATAAAATCAGGCAAGGCCTCATTCTTTTTATGATTTGATTGGGGCGAAAAAATTAGGTCAGTTCAATTTTCAAATGAGTCGGTATCGCTTGGCCTGTTGCTGAGACGGAGTAGCTGGGAAGCGAGACCAACCAAGTACGGTGTACTCCAGCTCAACAAAACAAAATACGAAATACGGTGTACTCGGATATTTGTTGCCGTTGTTGTCGTCATGATCCAGTTGCTTCTCTAGTCAACATCTGCCTACGTGTCCCATATGAGCGCATGTGCCTCCACAGTACGCTCGAGCACTGCTCGACATGGACAGCCATCATCTCATTCAGAAAGGGCTACTGACAGTATTACTGCATGGTAAAATTAGGAGTAGTATTGTCTGCAAAACTAACAGTGCTTCTTCTCAGTGCCGCACAGCGCAGATCTCATGGATTTGGCGGCATGAAATCTCCGAGATGTGTCCGTTCCATAGATCTTGTTCACAGGATTATACAGTTCCTCAATCGTACTATCATACACTGTAGGAAATATGTACAATTTGCTTCCTTTTTGGAGCCCCAAAATGGCTCAAGGAGATGCGGAGGGGAGCGGGAGCGGCGGGCGGAGGAGGCATCAATCAAGAACCTGGCTGTGGTTTCGCCGGCCGCGGCGTGCTGCTCTCGCCGCTGGCCTGCGCGGAGCCCATCTCCAGGTCGCGGCCTGCCTGCGGCGGCGGTGGCGGCGGGGGCGGGGGCGTCCCGCCGCCGCAGCCGAGCAGCCGCCGGAGGGCCGCTACTCTCGCCGCCTCGACCACGGCCGCGACGCCGGCGATCGGTCCCTGGGATGGCTGCGGCGGCACCGGCTGCCGTGGTGTGCCGCCGGTCGCCACGGCGTCCTGGGAGCCGAAGAAGAGCACGTTGGTGGGGAAGATGGGCGACTCCGGATCGGCCTCGGGGGGCTGCACGGTGGGCGCCTCGTCGGCGACCGCGCACCGGCAGAGCGGGCAGGTGGAGTGCGAGCGGAGCCACATGTCGACGCACTCGACGTGGAACGAGTGGCCGCACCGCGGCAGCAGGCGCGCGGCCTCCCCGGCGGCGAGCTCCGTGATGCAGACGGCGCAGTCGGCCGCGGGGTCCCCCTGGGCGACCTCCCTCCGCGGCAGCGCCACGATGGCCGTCTCGTCCAGGCCCCGCCCGTGGCAGGGCCCCCCGAAGACGAACCGCGGCCCCCGGCCCCTGCCGTCCGCTCCCCCGCCGCCCCCGCCGCCGCCGCCGATTGCGGGCGCGGCGCCCCGGTAGCGCTTGGCGCAGAGGAAGAGGTAGAAGCAGACGACGAAGGTGATGAAGATGGCGGCCGCCGCGGCCAGCATGGTCGCCGCCGCCGCCACGGATGTCCCCGTCACCGACATCGATCCGCCCTCGCCCCCCAAATCGCGCCCTCTTCTCCTCCTCCCAACGACCCTCTCTTCCCCAGCCGCGCGTTCTCGGCTGGGAATTGTGGGGGGTTTGCTTGCAAGAGATTTGTGTGCGTGTGTGTGTGTGAGAAGTGGATTTGGGCCGAACAGGCGAGAGGTGTTGTACTTGGTGGTACATATACTACTAGCACATCGCCGCCCCGCTCCTATGTGAGCCTTTTTTCTGTTGCTGTGGTACTCCTCCTATGTGAGCTTTTGATTTTCATTTAAAAAAATGTAAGCTTTTGACGAATGCATACGGCTGGTCTCAAACTATCCCTTGCCGAAAGGTTTCCGCGTAACCATAATTCACAAAGAGAAAAAATTCGCGACATGGTTGGATGGTTAAGAGGATAGTGGTATTCCTAACCCATCAAAGTTAAAGTCCTGATATTCACATTTTTTTTGCATTTATTTAAGGATCTCCGGCGATGCGCGTTTATTGAGAGGGGACGTTGCCGTTCACATCACATACGGTTCTTTAGGGCATGTACAATGGTACTATCTTACCAGTGCCACGTAGGATAAACCTTGAGTTGACGGAGTAGGATAAACGTTGAGGTGAAGAAGAGAGAAACCATAAGAAAAGATGATTTCTTAGCACAATATGTCTCACCATGTTTTCAGGAATAATTAATTATTGATGATAAAACTAAGAGATAACTCATTATAGACATGTTTTTAATATCATCTCTGTCAGGACCCCGACTCAATGCCACATCGATCTAGCATGTAACACCTCATATCACTTTACGGCCTCACACACGGTATTCCCACGGGTGTCGCCTTACCTTTGCCCGGGACCGTTTGCGCCTTTTGGCACACGTATATGATAGTGTCGCTAGCATCCATATGATAAGGAGCCCGGGTGACATGGCTAGTCGTAAACCCAAAGTGGCACAAACTTACGAGGACAGCATCCATGACCCCACTCATCAATCCAGCGAATCCAGGTGTAGCACTTTGGGCTAGCAGGACTCGGTGAACCTGGTCAGGTAGCTAACAGGACTCCAGTATTCATCGCGTGACATTTTCGAAGGGATGACACGAGAACGAAGAAGGACACATGCCGGCCAAACCCTAAGTGTTCCGGAGCAAGAGTAAGCTACCATGGCTCAATGGAAGCACTAGGAGACATTTCCGTAAGAGAGGCTACTAAGGATAAACAACTAGATAGTCGGATCCACACATACCAAGCATTTCAATAACATACACACAATATGCTCGATATGTGCAAATACAACATGGCATCACAACAGGACTCTACAACTCAAGAATTTTATTCAATAGGCTCCGAGGAGCGAGATATTACAAACATGGTTCTCATGACCCGACATTCAGAGCATACAAGTCAAAGCACAAGCAGAAGCTCAACATGTGCGAGTCTGCACAACTATAAATGAAAAATTTGGAAAGCGACTATGTACAGATCTGCCGAGGGCACAAGATCGTAGCTGAGGTAACAAGTTAAACGTCGAAGTCCACACGGTACTACTAGTGAGACTGAAGTCTCTATGCAAAAACAGAAAATAGGCAAACGTGAGTACAAATATACCCAGCAAGACTTACATCAGAACTAACTACACATGCATCATTATCAACAAGGGGGTTGGTGGGGTTTAACTGCAGCAAGCCAGCTTTGACTCGGTGGCTATCCTGAACTACGATTGCAAGTAACTGTTTTGAGGTGGCGCACACGAGTCCACATATTCACCATATCAATACACCACTATGGATCCGCTCCCGTCTCCCTACGAGAACTCCATCCATAGCACTCACGCTTATCTGCGTATTTTAGAGTATCCACTTTCACTTGTCTATGGCTGCACGAGCAACCCGAAGTCCTTTTTCGCGGACACGGCTATTGAATAGATCATATTAACCCTGCGGGTGTACTTCTTCACACGCTCTCGCCACTTACCGCCATGTACACCTCGTGTATCTCGGCAACCTTCAAGCGAAGCTTTGGCGAGGGAGTCGGCCACGACCGACTAACCACACAAGTCTCTCGTCGGGTTTATCGCCTATTCGGGTTCCATCCATGAGAGATCCGCCGGGGTGTCGCTCACGGCCCCAAACGATGTGTGCGGGGTTCCCAAGTCCACCATCCGGTGCCACTTGGTACAAGACCCATGTGCCTAAGTCTGTCCCAAGCCCACATGCATCGGGTGCCACTTGGTAGACTACTAACACTACCTACAAACACCGAAACTAGTTGCAACTCACGGACAGAGATCGGGTTGATTAATAAGTCGAGAGGGGCGAGTTACGGAACCCAATGTGTGGTAGTAGCTGTTCATGGATCACAAACACGAACTCGGTTCACGAGGACGGCTGCAATGAGACAACCCGCCATGTACTCCTACATGGCCTCTCACCGCTACCTTTACCAAATCGTGTTCACACACTTAGCTCTCAACGGTAGGACATGTTCACACACCTCCAATTCATCCCCGATGAATCAAACCTGACACAACTCTAAGCAATAGCAGGCATGACAAACAAGCATGAACGAGCAGGCACATCAGGGCTCAAACAACTCCTACTCATGCTAGTGGGTTTCATCTATTTACTGTGGCAATGACAGGTCATGCAGAGGATAAAGGGGTTCAGCTACCGCAGCAAGTAACAGATGAATCATTGTTGTCCTAATGCAGTAAAAGAGAGCAGGAGCGAGAGAGTAGGATTGTATCGGAATGAACAAGGGGGTTTTGCTTGCCTGGCACTACTGAAGATAGTATAGCTCTTCATCGGTGTCATCGATCACATCGTCGGTACACGTCTACTGAGGGGGGGGGGGAGAACAAGCACCGACAAACAAAGAAGAAACACAATCAATGTAATGCAACAATATGATGCATGATCATGACATGGCAATATGCTATGATTTGAGCTGATGCAACTAGAACCAGATTAAATGAAGTTGGTTTGAATAAAAGATTCAAATTCAAACTCCATATGTGATTTATTACATGCCATTTAATTGAATTGTCCTAAACAGTAGTCATAAGTTGTTCTAACATGCATGAAAATAGTGCAGATGGATAGATTGGATTTTTCTGATCATTTTTCATATATAATTTATCTCATTTGGAGTTACGGTTGAATTTCTATGATTTTTACAAGTTTTAAACATTTTCTGGAATTTCCTGAATTAGATTTAATCCAGAAATTCCTTTACTGCGTCAGCAATGTGTAAGCATGACGTCAGCAGGTCAAAGGGGCTGGTCCGGGTCAAACCTGACCAGTGGGGCCCATTGGTCAGTGTAACATTGCTGGCTTGGGTCACTGACGGGTGGGGTCGGTCAAGGGCCACGTCGGAAGGTCAATGACGACGCTGGGGCCACGGTGATTAGTTAAAACTTAACAGGAATTAGAATATGGATAATTTTGGGTGTGGCCCATATGTTAGTGGGTCAGGGGGTTAATTAGCGGGTGATTAGGCCTAACTAGGTGGCCACGTCGTGACTAATCGCCCGGCGACCACGAGCCGCAGCGAGGCGTCGGGTTTGCTCCTCCGGCGACCAAACGAGTGGCGGAGGGGCTCTGTGTGGTGCTGGTGCTCATCCGCATCCAACGGAGCAAGTAGCAGTGGCTGGGGTGGTCTACAGCGCCGACGGCGTCGAGCTTTGTGGCGGCCGGAGCTCGGCAAGGTCGGGTTCGGCGCTGTTGTGCACGGTAGTGCGAACAGGTGTCTGCTTTCGGCTCCTGGAAGCATGCTGAGCCCGCGATGGTGCTCGGACGCAAGCTGCGGCTGGTATTGGTGCGGCGGTGATGAGGCATGGCGGCGGGGAGCTTCTCCGTCCGTGCAACTACGGCCTAGTGGACGCGAGCGAGCATGGGAATAGGGGGGAAAGAAGCAGCGGCTCACCGCAGGTCTTCTGGTGCTGCTGGCAAGGCAGGGGAGGCACGGGGTCCGGCGAATCGACAACACAGATCACCGGCACCCGAGGTCGAGGACGGCGGTGTTGGCGGGGAAGAAGGCCGTCCGGGCTTGCGTTCTTCTGCTTGGAGACGCGAGGCGTCGCGGCTGAGTCGATGGTCATGTCGGCAGGGGGTGCGGTGGCCAGTGGCCACGGCTACGGCGAGCGGCGGGCTCCGGCTGCTTTCGGTGGTCGCGTGGGAGAGAGAGCGGAGAGGAAAGGGAGGTCCAGAGAGAGGGAAGAGGTGCAGGGGGTTGGGCATCTCCAGGTGAGCAGCTGGACTCGTGGGGGCGCTGCCAGCGCGAAGTAGGAGGTGGAGGCCTCCCAGCGCGCGCGTGCACCTTCGCCTCTGCCTACTGGCAGAGGAAGACGACGAGCGAGGGGGTAAGTGGGCTGGGCCGGACAGTGCTGGACCAGCACAGGAGCTGGGGTGGCTCTGGTGGGTTGCACAAGTAAGCACTTCTCTCTTTCTCTCATTTGTTTCTGTTTTCTATTTTGTTTCTCTGTTTTGGTTTAGTAATAAAGCTAAACCATTTCATAAAATCCTGGAAATAATTATGGGTGCTTCCTGAATTATTTCCAGTGACCCATAACAATTTCCAACATTTTTGGAGCATCTAAAATCTATATAGCATTTAAATAGCCCCAATTCAAATATGTTTGGATTAACTCAAAGTCCAAATATGTCCTGCAAAAATGTGAACCATTTTTGGTAGATGCTTCCACCTTGATCCAGAAATGATGAACATTTTTAAAGGGCATTTTGAAATCATTGAAAAATATTTTGGTTGAACCTATTTGAATTCTTTTTGATGCTAGGGTTTGAACATCCCCATTTCAAATTTCCATGAAAGTTAAACATGATGCGAGCAATATGCAAACACTAGGCAGCACTAGAAGCTAGGGATGTGACAATCTCTAAATTACATGCAAGGCATAAGATAAGACTACCTTATCAACCACTGTACATGCCTTTATATTATTTCGGATACGTATTTGCTAAGTTGGCGCTGGTCAAGTGATCCAACGTGCCATTGACTCGACATGTCACGTAAGTGGCTGGAATACGCAGGGACTCGAGGAGTTTTTTTTTTGCAAAATTTCCACAACGTAAACTCATGCGTCAGACCAGACCAAACCAGCTCGCTCGCCCCCAGCTCGGACCAGACCAGATGGCAAGCCGACACTGGCGATGCCCGTGCTAGGCACGTCGAGCGCCACTAGTCTCGGGCTGCAGCCTCGTGTCCTCGCCGATGGACCCCTTCTTCGATCCCATCACCTCCTTTGACCGACACCGCTACGGCGGGGGCAAAGCTCGGCGCCGCCAGTCCGTCCCCACCGGCGAAGCAGTAGCAGTGCGGGGCCGACGTCGTTCTTGACATGGCCACTACAAAGAGGAAGAGGCGCTGGAGTGAGCGAGTGCGTGTGGGCTGGGGCATGTGCGGTGGGGATAGCTCCTCTGGCCGGTCATGGCGGCCAACTTGGGTGGGGGTCGTGGCTGGTGAGAGAGTCCTGGATCAGGGGGTATCCGGACATCCGGACTATATACTTCGTCCGGACTATTGGAGCGTGAAGATACAAGACTCAAGACTCCGTCCCATGTCCGGATGGGACTCTCCTTTGCGTGGAAGACAAGCTTGGTGATCCGGATATTGTATTTCCTTCCTTGTAACCGACTCCGTGTAAACCCTAGCCCTCTCCGGTGTCTATATAAACCAGAGAGGTTGGTCCTTAGAAGGTCGATCACGATCACAACTACAATCATAATCATCATAGGCTAGCTTCTAGGGTTTAGCCTCTATGATCTCGTGGTAGATCTACTCTTGTACTACTCATACCATCAATATTAATCAAGCAGGAAGTAGGGTTTTACCTCCATCGAGAGGGCCCGATCCTGGGTAAACATTGTGTCCCTTGCTTCCTGTTACCATCAGCCTAAAACACACAGATCGGGACCCCCTACACGATATCTGCCGGTTTTGACACCGACATTGGTGCTTTCATTGAGAGTTCCTCTGTGTCGTCGCTTCAAGGCTCGATGGCTCCTTCAATCATCGTCAACAACACGGTCCAGGGTGAGAGTTTTCTCCCTGGACAGATCTTCGTGTTCGGCGGCTTCGCACTGCAGGCCAATCCGCTCGGCCATCTGGAGCAGATCGACAGCTACGCCCCAGGCCACCAGACCAGGTTTGGAAACCTGAACTACACGGCTGATATCCGTGGAGACTTGATCTTCAATGGATTCGGGCCTGTGCCAGGAGCGCCGGATAGTCACGATGAGCACAGCTTAGACCTGCTGTCGGACAATGCTCGGAATGTCATCCCTTCGGCAGACCCAGACCTAAACCCGGAGCAGACCGCGTTGCCTAAGGACGGTGGGATGGACCCTGCCCTGCATGCCGCACACTCATCGGTGGTAGATCCGAACACAGGCGCCACCTCTAAGGAAGCCTGTGACTCCGGACCCCCGGACTTGTATCCGGTTGTTGGTTCCAGTCCGCACGCTCCCGAGCCAGCCGAGCCAGGTTGGGCTCCGGTAATGGAGTTTACCGCTGCGGATATCTTCCAGCACTCGCCCTTCGGCGACATGCTGAACTCGTTAAAATCTCTCTCTTTGACAGGAGACTCTTGGCCGAACTATGTCCGGCTCGAGTGGGAAGCAGGCGACGAAGGAATTCGTTGCCCACCCACCACCCACTTCATTGCCACGGTTGATGATTTAACCGACGTGCTTGACTTCGACTCCGAAGGCATCGACGGTATGGACGACGATGCAAGAGAAGATTCGGAATCTCCGGGGCGCTGGACTACTACCTCGTCACACGATATATACATGGTGGATACGCCCAAGGAGGACGACGGCGACAATCCGTAGGATAAAACCCCCGGGCAAAAGCCAAAACAACGGCGCAGACGCCGCTCAAAGTCCAGCAACAACAAAAATAGCGACAAGAGCGCCAGAAAGATCGACACACCAGTCAACTCCGAAGGCAACAACGACCACATGAACCCAGCGATGGAGCAGGACGAGCCAGGTCACGCTGAACACAGTTCGGAGCAGAGGCCCGATCACAATGATCCCGAGGGACGAGTTCATCAAACTGCCCCAGGACAAGAACACAGTCCGGACGATGATGCATTCATCTTCCCAGAAAAATGTGGGGAATGAGATAACCTCCACAGAAAGCTTATGGCCACCGCGGGAAGTCTAAAGAAGTAGAAGCAACGGCTAAAGGCCGCACAGGAAATGCTCAATCGCAGATGGAATAAAGTGCTAGACAATGAAGAAAAATATGGCGACGATCGCCATAAAAAGAACTATAACGCAAGCTGCTGCTAGAATTCGACGACGAGGCTGTTCCACCAAGGAGCAACACGACCAGGAGGCCGGACGAACCACTTCATAACCACAACAGAACAGCTATCGACGCCGCGCACGATTTACGTGAGCATCTGGATAAAACAGTCGGCACGGCTAGGTCCATCTACGGATCTAAAGGACACACCCCGGCGCGGGACTATGGTCACCAAAATGATCATACCGATTGGATACCAGTTCGGAATAAACACCGGCCACAACAACAGCCGACGGCATGCCACATCACGTCCTGATACAGAGGGGCTGCTCACCCCCTGTGCTTCACCGAAGAAGTATTGGACCATGAATTTTCACAGGGCTTTAAACCTGTGAACATAGAGGCATACGACGGAACGACAGACCCAGGGGTCTGGATCGAGGATTTTATCCTACATATTCACATGGCTCGTGGGGATGACCTCCACGCCATCAAATAGCTTCCCCTCAAGTTGAAGGGACCAGCTCGACACTGGTTGAAAAGCCTTCCCGAAAATTCAATTGGTAGTTGGGAGGAACTCGAGGACGCTTTCAGGGCCAGTTTTCAAGGGACTTATGTCCGGCCTCCGGATGCAGACGATTTAAGTCACATAATCCAACAACCCAGAGAGTCCACCCGCAAGATTTGGAACAGATTCCTCACTAAGAAGAATCAAATTGTCGATTGTCCGGATGCTGAAGCATTAGCGGCATTCAAACACAGCATCCGCGACGAGTGGCTCGCCAGACACCTCGGCCAAGAAAAGCCAAGGACAATGGCAACCTTAACAAGCCTTATGACCCGCTTTTGCGCGGGTGAAGATAGTTGGTTGGCCCGTAAAGGCACCAGCGACCCAAGCACATCCGAAATAAGGGACGGCAATGGGAAGCCACTGCGTAATAAAAACAAACGTCAAAACAAGGATGAGAGCCCGGACAACACGACGGTCAACGCCGGATTCAGGGGCTCTCGACCCGATCAACAAAAGAAGCCATTTAAAGGCAGTAAAGAGGGACCGTCCGATCTGAACAGAGTCCTGGACAGACTATGCCAAATTCATGGCACCCCCAACAAACCTGTGAACCACACGCATAGAGAGTGCTGGGTCTTCAAGTAGGCCGGCAAATTAAATGCCGAACACAAGGGAAGGGAAACACCAAGTGAAGACGAGGATGAACCTCGCCAGCCGAACACTGGGGGACAGAAAAAATTCCCACCAGAGGTTAAAACAGTAAACATGATCCACGCGACTCACACATCCACGAGAAGGCATGAACGTGCGCTCAGGGACGCTATAGAGCCCATCGTACCCATACCTAACTACTGGTTGGCTTGTCCGATCACTTTCGATCACACGGACTGCCCGACTAGTATTCGGCGCGGAGGATCAGAGGCCTTGGTGCTTGACCCAATAATCGACGGATACCATCTTACCCACGTCCTCATGGACGGCGGCAGTAGTCTCAATTTAATATATCAGGACACTGTCCGCAGGATGGGAATAGACCCATCCAGAATTAGCCAAAGCAACACCACCTTTGAAGGGGTGATACCAGGCATTGAAGCCTACGGCAGGGGCTCTGTCGTACTGGAGGTAACATTCGGCTCCCCAGGCAACTCCAGAAGTGAAGAACTACTATTCACCATCGCACCCTTCCAAAGCGGCTATCATGCATTGCTTGGAAGAACGGTCTTCGCCCGCTTCAACGCATTACCGCACTATGCCTACCTTACAGTCAAGATGCCCGGTCCACGTGGCGTCATCACCGTTAACGGAAACACAGAGCGCTCTTCACGCGCGGAGGAACACGCGACGGTCCTAGCAGCCGGACTATAAGCGGCCTCCAATATCAGAAAGCATGACTGGTAATCAAGACCACAGACACGGTTAGACGAGTCCGGCAGCCCGGATAAAACTGAACTAGGGCACTGTATATGTAACCCCATAGAGGACACCAGGGGCTACAAATATTTAATATAGCCCCACTCTTGGCTCAACCTTATTGGCAGGCCAATGTCTTACACTTTTACTATCCATCGCATACTTACGTTGTACTCTCCTACACGAGTTTTCTTTTTTTACAGACAACATTCACGCGATACCCTTTCAGGATACGACACAACGGAGACCAAGGCGCAGACGTGCAGCAGGGCCTTGCTTGAGGGTTTTTCTGTAAATCTGTAAACTCTGGAAATTAGACAAATTCGCATAACTGAAAAAAAAAACATGAATGGGCCGCAATAGAGGCTGGCCCAGCAGTGCCCAGGGGGCGGGGACTGCTCACCAGACCTCATGGGCCGGTCGGTGGAGGAGGCCCAAGCAGGCCGGCTTGGCTTTGAGGCACTAGGCCGGAGAAGAGGAGGCTCAGGCGCGTGGACGATGCAGGGGCATGGTCAACGCGCAGGGTGTTGGGGAACGTAGCAGAAATTCAAAATTTTCCTACGTGTCACCAAGATCTATCTAAGGAGAAACTAGCAACGAGGGGAAGGAGAGTGCATCTACATACTCTTGTAGATCTCTGAGCGGAACCGTTCAAGAGAACGGGGTTGAAGGAGTCGTACTCGTCGTGATCCAAATCACCAGAGATCCTAGTGTCGAACGGACGGCACCTCCGCGTTCAACACACATACAGCCCGGTGACATCTCCCATGCCTTGATCCAGCAAGGAGAGAGGGAGAGGTTGGGGAAGACTCCGTCCAGCAGCAGCACGACGGAGTGGTGGTGGTGGAGAAGCGTGGCAATCCTGCAGGGCTTCGCCAAGCACCGTGGGAGAAGAGGAGTACTTGGGAGAGGGGGAGGGCTGCGCCAGAACTTTGGGGTGCGGCTGCCCTCCCACCCCTCCACTATTTATAGGTGGGGG
The DNA here is from genome assembly GCA_021437245.1 of Aegilops speltoides. Lineage (NCBI taxonomy): Eukaryota > Viridiplantae > Streptophyta > Magnoliopsida > Poales > Poaceae > Aegilops > Aegilops speltoides. The sequence goes on along the minus strand of CM038145.1, from coordinate 439,722,058 downwards.
GGAAGAGGGGGCCGGCCCCCTAGATTCCATATAGGGTTGGGGCGGCGGCCAAGGGGGGGAGGAGTGCCTCCCAAGTCAAGTGGAGGCCCTCCCCTTTAGGGTTTCCCCCTTCCCATGCGCATGGGCCTTGGGGGGCCTGGTGCCCCTGGCCCATTAAGGCTAGGGCGCCCCCTACAGCCCATGCTACTGTATTGGACGTGGTGGAACAATTTCCGGACCTCCGGACCCCTCCGGAATCCTCCAGAACCTTCTGGAAGCTTCCCGGTACAATACTGGAAAAACCCGAACTTTTCCCGGAACCCGAACAACAACTTTCCATATATAAATCTTTACCTCCGAACCATTCCAGAACTCCTCATTACGTTCGGGATCTCATCCGGGACTCCTAACAACATTTGTAACCACATACAAACTTCCTTTATAACCCTAGCGTCATCGAACCTTAAGTGTGTAGACCCTACGGGTTCGGGAGACATGTAGACATGACCGAGACGTTCTCCGGTCAATAGCCAACAGCGGGATCTAGATACCCATGTTGGCTCCCACATGTTCCGCGATGATCTCATCAGATGAACCACGATGTCAAGGACTCAATCGATCCTGTATACAATTCCCTTTGTCTAACGGTATTGTACTTGCCCGAGATTCGATCGTCGGTATACCGATACCTTGTTCAATCTCGTTACCGGCAAGTCTCTTTACTCGTTCCGTAACACATCATCCCGTGATCAACCCCTTGGTCACATTGTGCACATTATGATGATGTCCTACCGAGTGGGCCCAGAGATACCTCTCTGTTTACACCGAGTGACAAATCCCAGTATCGATTCGTGCCAACCCAACAGACACTTTCGGAGATACCTTTAGTGCACCTTTATAGCCACCCAGTTACGTTGTGACGTTTGGTACACCCAAAGCATTCCTACGGTATCCGGGAGTTGCACAATCTCATGGTCTAAGGAAATGATACTTGACATTAGAAAAGCTTTAGCATACGAACTACGATCTTTGTGCTAGGCTTAGGATTGGGTGTTGTCCATCACATCATTCTGCTAATGATGTGATCCTGTTATCAACGACATCTAATGTCCATGGTCAGGAAATCGTAACCATCTGTTGATCAACAAGCTAGTCAACTAGAGGTTCACTAGGGACATGGTGTTGTCTATGTACCCACACATGTATCTGAGTTTCCTATCAATACAATTATAGCATGGATAATAAACGATTATCATGAACAAGGAAATATAATAATAACTAATTTATTATTGTCTCTAGGGCATATTTCCAACAGTCTCCCACTTGCACTAGAGTCAATAATCTAGTTCACATCGTCATGTGATCAACATTCACACGTCACATCGCCATGTGACCAACATCCAAAGAGTTTACTAGTGTCATTAAACTAGTTCACATCATCATGTGATTAAGACTCAATGAGTTACGGGGTTTGATCATGTTTTGCTTGTGAGAGAGGTTTTAGTCAGCAGGGTCTGCATTTCGCAAATCTCTAGGTCATTCTGTAAATGCTGCTTCCACGCTCCACTTGGAGCTATTCCAAATGGTCGCTCCACTATACGTATCCGGTTTGCTACTCAGAGTCACTCGGATAGGTGTTAAAGCTTGCATCGACGTAACCCTTTACGTCGAACTCTTTATCACCTCCATAATCGAGAAACATGTCCTTATTTACTCCAAGGACAATTTTGACCGCTGTCCAATGATCCATTCCTGGATCATTCTTGTACCCCTTGACTGACTCATGGCAAGGCACACTTCCGGTGCGGTACACAGCATAGCATACTGTAGAGCCTACGTCTAAAGCATAGGGGCGACCTTCGTCCTTTCTCTCTTTTCTGCCGTGGTCGAGCTTTAAGTCTTAACTTCATACCTTACAACTCAGGCAAGAACTCCTTCTTTGACTGATCCATCTTGAACACCTTCAAGATCATGTCAAGGTATGTGCTCATTTTGAAAGTACCATTAAGCGTTTTTTGATCTATCATTATAGATCTTGATGCTCACTGTTCAAGTAGCTTAATCCAGGTTTTCCATTGAAAAACACTTTTCAAATAACCCTATTGCTTTCCAGAAATTCTACATCATTTCTGATCAACAATATGTCAATAACATATACTCATCAGAAATTCTATAGTGCTCCATCTCACTTCTTTGGAAATACAAGTTTATCATAAACTTTGTATAAACCCAAAATCTTTTATCATCAAAGCGCACATTCCAACTCCGAGATGCTTACTCCAGTCCTTAGAAGGATCGCTGGAGCCAGCATACCTTTTAGCATCCTTAGGATCGACAAAACCTTTCTGATTGTATCACAAACAACCTTTCCTTACAAAAACTGGTAAGGAAGCTTGTTTTGACATCCATTTGCCAAATTTCATAAATGCAGCTAATGCTAACATGATTCCGACGGACTTAAGCATCGCTACGGATGAAAAAATCTCATCGTAGTCAACTCCTTGAACTTGTGAAAAACTCTTCACCATAAGTCGAGCTTCATAGACGGTGACATTACCGTCCACGTCCGTCTTCTTCTTTAAAGATCCATATGTCTCAATGGCTTGCCGATCATCGAGCAAGTCCACCAAAGTCCATGCTTTGTTCTGATACATGGATCCTATCTCGGATTTCATGGCTTTTAACCATTTGTCGGAATTTGGGCCCACCATTACTTCTCCATAGCTCGTAGGTTCATTGTTGTCTAGCAACATGACCTTCAAGACAGATTCTTGTACCACTCAAGTAATACGCATCCTTGTCACCCTACGAGGTACGGTAGTGACTTGATCCGAAACTTCATGATCACTATCATAAGCTTCTACTTCAATTGGTGTAGGCGCTACTGGAACAACTTCCTGTGCCCTGCCACACACTAGTTGAAGTTATGGTTCAATAACCTCATCAAGTCTCCACCATGCTCCCACTCAACTTTCCGAGACAAACTTTTCCTCGAGAAAGGACCCGATTCAAGAAACAATCCCTATTGCTTTCGGATCTGAATTAGGAGGTATACCCAACTGTTTTGGGTGTCATATGAAGATGCATTTTATCCGCTTTGGGTTCGAGCTTATCAACCTGAAACTTTTTCGCATAAGCGTCGCAGCCCCAAACCTTTAAGAAATGACAGCTTAGGTTTCTCTAAACCATAGTTCATACGGTGTCATCTCAACGGAATTACGTGGTGCCCTATTTAAAGTGAATGTGGTTGTCTCTAATGCCTAACCCATGAGCGATAGTGGTAATTGATAAGAGACATCATGGTACGCACCATATCCAATAGGGTGCAATTATGATGTTTGGACACACCCTCACACTATGGTGTTCCAGGCGGTATTAATTTCGAAACAATTTCCACAATGTCTTAATTGCGTGCCAAAGCTCGTAACTCAGATACTCATCTCTATGATCATATCATAGACATTTTATCCTCTTGTCACGATGATCTTCAACTTCACTCTGAAATTACTTGAACCATTCAATAATTCAGACTTGTGTTTCATCAAGTAAATATACTCAACATCTACTCGAATCATCTGTGAAGTAAAAACATAACGATATTCATTGCATGCCTCAGCACTCATTGGACTGCACACATCAAAATGTGTTATTTCCAACAAGTTGCTATCTTGTTCCATCTTACTGAAAACAAGGCTTTTCAGTCATCTTGCCCATGTGGTATGATTTGCATATCTCAAGTGATTCAAAATCAAGTGAGTCCAAACGATCCATCTGCATGGAGTTTCTTCATGCGTATACACCAATAGACATGGTTTGCATGTCTCAAACTTTTCAAAAACGAGTGAGTCCAAAGATCCATCAATATGGAGCTTCTTCATGCGTTTTATACCAATATGACTTACATGGCAGTGCCACAAGTAAGTGGTACTATCATTACTATCTTATATCTTTTGGCATGAAAATGTGTATCACTACGATCGAGATTCAATAAACCGTTCCTTTAGGTGCAAGACCATTGAAGGTATTATTCAAATAAATAGAGTAACCATTATTCTCCTTAAATGAATAACCGTATTGCAACAGACATAATCCAATCATGTCTATGCTCAACGCAAACACCAAATGACAATTATTCAGGTTTAATACTAATCTTGATGGTAGAGGGGCGTGCGATGTTTGATCATATCAAACTTGGAAACACTTCAACACATATCGTCACTCACCTTTAGCTAGTCTCCGTTTATTCCGTAGCTCTTTTATTTGAGTTACTAACACTTAGCAACCGAACGGTATCTTAATACCCTGGTGCTACTAGGAGTACTAGTAAAGTACACATTAACATAATGTAAATCCAATATACTTCTATTGACCTTGCCAGCCTTCTCATCTACCAAGTATCTAGGGTAATTCTGCTCCAGTGGTTGTTCCCCTTATTATAGAAGCACTTAGTCTCGGGTTTGGGTTCAACCTTGGGTTTCTTCACTAGAGCAACAACTGATTTGCCGTTTCATGAAGTATCCCTTCTTGCCCTTGCCCTTCTTGAAACTAGTGGTTTCACCAACCATCAACAATTGATGCTCCTTCTTGATTTCTACTTTCGCGGTGTCAAACATTGCGAATACCTCAAGGATCATCATATCTATCCCTGATATGTTATAGTTCATCACGAAGCTCTAGCCGCTTGGTGGCAATGACTTTGGAGAAACATCACTATTTCTGGAAGATCAACTCCCACTCGATTCAAGTGATTGTCGCATTCAGACAATCTAAGCACAAGCTCAACGATTGAGCTTTTCTCCCTTAGTTTGCAGGCTAAGAAAATCGTCGGAGGTCTCATACCTCTTGACGTGGGCACGAGCCTGAAATCCCAATTTCAGCCCTTGAAACATCTCATATGTTCCGCAACGTTTCGAAAAACGTCTTTGGTGCCTCAACTCTAAACTGTTTAACTGAACTATCACGTAGTTATCAAAACGTGTATGTCCGATGTTCGCAACATCCACAGACGACGTTTGGGGTTCAGCACACTGAGCGGTGCATTAAGGACATTAGCTTTCAATTGTCCACATAATCGTTACTGTCAACTTTCAACTATATTTTCTCTAGGAACATATCTAAACAATGGAACTAAAGCGCGAGCTTATGACATAATTTGCAAAGATCTTTTGACTATGTTCAGGATAATTAAGTTCATCTTATGAACTCCCACTCAGATAGACATCCCTCTAGTCATCTAAGTGATTACATGATCCGAGTCAACTAGGCCGTGTCTGATCATCATGTGAGACGGACTAGTCATCATCGGTGAACATCTTCATGTTGATCGTATCTACTATACGACTCATGCTCGACCTTTCGGTCTTGTGTTCCGAGGCCATGTCTGTACATGCTAGGCTCGTCAAGTCAACCTAAGTGTTTCCGTGTGTAAATCTGGCTTACACCCGTTGTATGTGAACGTAAGAATCTATCACACCCGATCATCACGTGGTGCTTGAAGCGACGAACTTTACATAGGTGCACGATTAGGGGAACACTTTCTTGAAATTTTAATGAGGGATCATCTTATTTACTACCGTCGTTCTAAGCAAATAAGATGCATAAACATGATAAACATCACATGCAATCAAACAGTGACATGATATGGCCAATATCATTTTGCTCCTTTTGATCTCCATCTTCGGGGCTCCATGATCATCATCGTCACCGGCATGACACCATGATCTCCATCATCGTGATCTCCATCATCGTGTCTTCATGAAATTGTCTCGCCAACTATTACTTCTACTACTATGGCTACCGGTTAGCAATAAAGTAAAGTAATTACATGGCGTTGTTTAATGACACGCAGGTCATACAATAAATTAAGAAAACTCCTATGGCTCCTGCCGGTTGTCATACTCATCGACATGCAAGTCGTGATTCCTATTACAAGAACATGATCAATCTCATACATCACATATCATTCATCACATTCTTCTTGGCCATATCACATCACATAGCATACCCTGCAAAAACAAGTTAGGCGTCCTCTAATTGGTGTTTGCATGTTTTACGATGGCTGCTATGGGTTTCTAGCAAAACGTTTCTTACCTACGCAAAAACCACAGCGTGATATGTCAATTGCTATTTACCCTTCATAAGGACCCTTTTCATCAAATCTGATCGACTAAAGTGGAGAGGCGGCACCCGCTAGCCACCTTATGCAACAAGTGCATGTCAATCGGTGGAACTGTCTCACGAAATGCGTGTAAGGTCGGTACGGGCCGCTTCATCCCACGATGCCGCCGAATCAAGATTGGACTAGTAACGGTAAGCATATTGAACAACATCAACGCCCACAACTACTTTGTGTTCTACTCGTGCAAAGAATCTACGCAATAGACCTAGCTCATGATGCCACTGTTGGGGAACGTAGCAGAAATTCAAAATTTTCCTACGTGTCACCAAGATCCATCTAAGGAGAAACCAACAACGAGGGGAAGGAGAGTGCATCTACATACCCTTGTAGATCGCTAAGCGGAATCGTTCAAGAGAACGGGGTTGAAGGAGTCGTACTCGTCGTGATCCAAATCACCGGAGATCCTAGTGCCGAACGGACGGCACCTCCGCGTTCAACACACGTACAGCCCGGTAACGTCTCCCATGCCTTGATCCAGCAAGGAGAGAGGGAGAGGTTGGGGAAGACTCCGTCCAGCAGCAGACGACGGCGTGGTGGTGGTGGAGAAGCGTGGCAATCCTGCAGGGCTTCGCCAAGCACCGCGGGAGAAGAGGAGTACTTGGGAGAGGGGGGGGGGGGGTTGTGCCAGAACTTTGGGGTGCGGCTGCCCTCCCACCCCTCCACTATTTATAGGTGGGGGGAGAGGGGGCCGGCCCCCCTAGATCCCATCTAGGGTTGGGGCGGCGGCCAAGGGGGGCAGGAGTGCCTCCCAAGTCAAGCGGAGGCCCTCCCCTTTAGGTCTTCCCCCTTCCCATGCGCATGGGCCTTGGGGGGGGGGCTAATGCCCCTGGCCCATTAATGCTAGGGCGCCCCCTACAGACCATGCTACTGTATTGGACGTGGTGGAACAATTTCCGGACCTCCGGACCCCTCCGGAATCCTCTGGAACCTTCTGGAAGCTTCCCGGTACAATACCGGAAAACCCCAAACTTTTTCCGGAACCCGAACAACAACTTTTCATATATAAATCTTTACCTCCAGACCATTGCGGAACTCCTCGTGACGTCCGGATCTCATCCGGGACTCCTAACAATATTCGGTAACCACATACAAACTTCCTTTATAACCCTAGCGTCATCGAACCTTAAGTGTGTAGACCCTACGGGTTCGGGAGACATGTAGACATGACCGAGACGTGCTCCGATCAATAACCAACAGCGGGATCTTGATACCCATGTTGGCTCCCACATGTTCCACGATGATCTCATCGGATGAACCACGATGTCAAGGACTCAATCAGTCCCGTATACAATTCCCTTTGTCTAACGGTATTTACTTGCCCGAGATTCGATCGTCGGTATACCGATACCTTGTTCAATCTCGTTACCGGCAAGTCTCTTTACTCGTTCCGTAACACATCATCCCGTGATCAACCCCTTGGTCACATTGTGCACATTATGATGATGTCCTACCGAGTGGGCCGAGATACCTCTCTGTTTACGGAGTGACAAATCCGATCTCGATTCGTGCCAACCTAATGAGACACTTTCGGAGATACATGTAGTGCACCTTTATAGCCACCCGCCACGTTGTGACGTTTGGTACACCCAAAGCATTCCTACGGTATCCGGAGTTGCACAATCTCATGGTCTAAGGAAATGATACTTGACATTAGAAAAGCTTTAGCATACGAACTACGATCTTTGTGCTAGGCTTAGGATTGGGTCTTGTCCATCACATCATTCTGCTAATGATGTGATCCCGTTATCAACGACATCTAATGTCCATGGTCAGGAAACCGTAACCATTTGTTGATCAACAAGCTAGTCAACTAGAGGTTCACTAGGGACATGGTGTTGTCTATGTACCCACACATGTATCTGAGTTTCCTATCAATACAATTATAGCATGGATAATAAACGATTATCATGAACAAGGAAATATAATAATAACTAATTTATTATTGTCTCTAGGGCATATTTCCAACACAGGGGATCGATCTAGACTTGGCGCTGGGGTCATGCTCGTTCGTTCGACAGGGGAAACAACGGCAGCAGCAGGTGAGACCGGCGACGCTGGAGGAAGACGTTGGCAGCAGGCATCGCAGGAGGTCCGGGACGAGGCACCGGCGTACAGATACGGCTGGACCTCAGTGCAGGTGGCCGCAGGCGGGCGCTTCCGTGGCCGATCCAAGAAGAAGCAGGCGACGAGGGACTTGGCGCGGAGGCGAGGGGATGGAGCAGAGGCGAGCTCGACAGAGGGGAGGTCTTGCGCAGGTGGGCGGCGAGGTTCAATGGGCGGCGGAGCTAATGGAGAAGGCGGCCAGTTGCAGAGGACTTGCGGCGGAGCTCGATGCCTCGCCTCGCTGGAAGACGAACGGTACAGCGGCGACCGATGCTAGTTCAAGAGCAGCAGAGAGAGATGGTTAGAGGAGGAGCACGAGAGAAAAGGGAGAAGGGGCGCGAGGAGACAGCGACCTGCTGGTGGTGCCCGACAGCGAAGGGAGCCCTGGTGGTGCTGCTGCTTGCGGCGGCGCGTGGGAAGCACGGGAGGATGCAGGGATGCCTGGCGCTATGGGATCGGGGCTCACCGGACCTAGGGGTGCCGGCGACCGGTGGGCAAGGCGACGGAGCAGCAGCTGCAGAAGATGGCGGCGACGGGACCTCGAGGCCGAGCTCAGGCCATGGCGTGGTTCCAACGTGGAGCTCCTGTAGGAATGCGAGACCGAGATGTTGAGAGGAGGGAGAGAAGCTGAGGGAGGAAGGAGAAACATGGGGGAAGGAGAGGGGTCCTGCTGGCTTTGTTGCCAATGGCGTTTGGGTGCCCCGGCGAGCTGCGGTTGTCGCCGGCAGCGACGGAAACAGAGGAGAGGCTCGGGCGAGAGGTTGTTGCCTCGGTTCGATCCAGATCAAGCGGGGTTGGGGCTGCACTGGTTGGTGGGTGGCCGAAGGCGAAGACGGTCGCGGGCACCGGTTGGCTCGATGGGGAATTCAAGGGTGAGGAGGAGACTAGCTGGTTGGCTGGATCGATTGGATGGATCGGGTAAGACCCGAGGAAGGGGGAGACCAGGTGGGTGGATCGTGAGGGATCCCGAGGGAGATGGTCAGTGGGTAGCGGCGGCGCAGAGGATTTGATGGATGGGACAGCTAGGGGTTAGGGTTAGATTGCTTGTATAGCAGGTAGTAAAAGGAGGGAGGATTTGGATCATCGGATCGGGATCGGGCGGCCGAAAAATATGGCTAGGGAAGTCCAACTAAGAAAACGGAGATGTTTTATAGATGTTTGGGGATGATCCGAACCCAACGGCGACGACTGTCCAGGTCGGATTCGGGGGAGTTTCGGACGCGCGCGAGGGGCTGCGAGCTGGCAAGAGAGGTTAGGTGGTCACGGTCAAGAGGGAAGCGAAAACCCGATTGGTCTCAGAACGGTCAACGAAGGCAAGGGGGGACGCGGCAACTACGAACGGGTGCAAGTTTTATGAAAACATGCAGATGCAATGCACATGATGCTATGAGATGAGATGCATGACATGAACAAAATGCAAAACGAAAGACAAAAACCCAACCACGAAGGAAATAATATAACACATAGCCGGAAATGGCAAGAGTTGGAGTTACAAATATGGAAAGTACATCCGGGGTGTTACACGGACCCTACGGGTTCGAGAACTATATAGACATGACCGAGACACCTCTCCGGTCAATAACCAATAGTGGAGCCTGGATGCCCATAATGGCTCCTACATATTATATAAAGATCTTTATCGGTCGAACCTTATGACAACATACGTAATTACCTTTGTCCATCAGTATGTTACTTGCCCGAGATTTGATTGTCGGTATCTTCATACCTAGTTCAATCTCATTACTGGCAAGTATCTTTACTCGTTCCATAATATATCATCTCATAACTAACTCCGTAGTCATTTGCTTGCAAGCTTATCATGATGTGTATTACCGAGAGGGCCCAGAGATACCTCTATGGTACTCAGAGTGACAAATCCCAATCTCGATCCATGCCAACTCAACAAACACCTTTTGGAGATAACTTTAGAGCATCTTTATGATCACCCAGTTACATTGTGACGTTTGAAAGCACACAAGGTATTCCTGCGGTATTCGGGAGTTGCATGATCTCATGGTCGAAGGAATATGTATTTGACATTAAGAAAGCAATAGCAATAAATTGAACGATCATATGTTGAGCTAACATATGGGTATTTTCCATCACATTATTCTCCTAATGATGCGATCCCGTTATCAAATGACAACACATGTCCATGGTTAGGAAACCTTAACCATCTTTGATCAATGAGCTAATCTAGTAGAGGCTTACTAGGGACACGATATCTGTTTATGTATCCACACATGTATTTAAGTTTCCGATCAATACAATTCTAGCATGAATAATAAACCTTTATCATGAATAAGAAAATATAAAACAACAACTTTATTATTGCCTCTAGGGCATATTTCCTTCACCTATAGGTCGATAAAACGTAGACATGAACGAAACCCCTTCTTTCAATGACCGATAGCGGAACCGGGGACGTCCATATCGATCCCTATGATTGCACGAATAACATTTGATTGAACCTTTTGTTATCATGTGATGCTCCCTTTTCTTCACGATACATTACAAAACCCGAGATGAGATGTCTTAGTATCCTCTTGAGTCATACACATGCTCATTATACCAGTCTCCTTGTTGCCGGTTTTATTCTTCTTTCTTGTTGACATGTTTTTGCATCCCCATGATGTAGTCACCTGTGTCTGACCAGATTATGATGGATGACGTCACACCTAGATGGCCCTAAGAATATCTCGAGCTATCATGTCCCTTGTCAAACTTTCGTATCGACCTGTAAGTTGTCGTTATGATCACCATGTTACACATGACGTTTGAGCAACACCAAAGCTCATCGTACGGTAAGAAGTGACTATGATACTCTCATGGTCTAAGGAACTAAAACACACGTTAACAATGTGTGTTATAACAATTGACTTGTGACGATACCATCTCAAAGTATAACAGACAAGTTTCGGTTGATTCAATATAATCGTTCTTCTAACGTCATACCAAAGACATCCTAAGATCCGGAAAATGTGATCACCAACCACACTTGAGCTAGTCTGAGAAGAGAGACTGGGACTTACTTTACCGTTTATCATTCCACACGTGCATATGAGTTTTCCACTGAATCAAATATTCCAAGATCATAGCAGTTATAGTATAGAATATAAGCTCTTAGTTATGAACACGGAAATATAATATTATTGTCTCTAGGGATATTTACAACAAGATAATTACCACAATCCCTACTTTCAAAATATCAAATATATACAAACACATGCACATCGATCATCTTGGCCAAACAATTAGTGCACTAAAATACAAATTATTCATATTTAAGCATACATAATACAAGCATAGTTAAAACTTAAATATTGTTCATAGTGCATAAGTTATAAATTAAAAATAAAGTTTACTGATTTCCAATGTGGATCCACATATGTTCCACAAGATCATCCAGAAGTTGCATATGGACCTGTTGATCTTGCAGTTATCGATGCATCTCCAGAAAGTTGGCAATGTATTTTGCCTCTTGTTCCCGGATGCGGAATTGAACCCTGGGCTTCTCAAAATTATGAGTGCGAGCTACCCCTTCTCCCTAATCCTCGACAATCATGTTGTGCAAGGTTAACAACATATCATGAGCTTGCCAAATCATCGTAGCTCCACAAACAATACCGTAATGAGCTTGAAGCACTCCAAATACCTTCGCCACATCCTTCCTAACCGTCTCTTATATTGTTGCAAAGTGGCTTTGTTTATTGCCTTGGGGATCAGATAAGATCTTTACAAATGCCGCCCACTGAGGATAGATACCATCAAAAAGGTAGTACCTGTAACATCCCAATAATCATCTATAGTAATTCTAACCTAATGATGCCATGTCACCATGTTTGCTAAGCCAAATTGCCACTCGATAAATGTAAAATTCAAATTAAAATTCAAAATGCAAGTCAAATTATCATTTCTTCAAACTGTAAAACTAAATTGTTCGCATTATTATATAAATTCCCCTGATCTTTTATCATGTTGAAATAAACATCATTTGACTCGCCAATTAATCCCTAGAAAATCATAACGTGGTCCAACACAAAATATAATAGCCATTTCAAAAATAATAATAATAACGTGATCATCAAGTCGGGGTTCCCTAGCTATCATTCCACGATGAATCCATCGGTGACCTGGAAGTAGTGACCAAAAAATTAAAAGCACAGACATTTCATCGAACATGTACAACACGAGGTATATACACGGGGGAGTTGGACGTACCAGGGGCAGCGTCCAGTGGCGGCGACCTTGAGCGGTTTTGGCATAGTCGGTGATGGTGTGGGTTGGGGATGAAGGCATAGCAATGATGACGGTGAAACTCCGATGGCGGCTACACGGGCGAGGGAGAAAAGAGAAGAGGAGAGGGTTGGTCGGGCAAGGGGGAACCGATATGGGTGAATTGGTGCGGGCCCTTGCGATCAGTCCTACTTGGCGGGTGCATCTGGGTGTCTCTATATCCGCCCTAGATATAGGCCGGGTATGGAGAGTGTCGGTCAGTCCAGGCATTTGGACCAGATTAGCCAAGTTCAATTGGGTGGCAATTTTTCGTTCGAAGAGTGACCGGGCAGCCCGTCTGAGTGTTTGTGGCCGATACTGCTCCGGTTGTAGATACTCTTACATGGGACATAGTCAAAGCGGTGCTAGCCAGCAAGCACTGCATTAAATCAATCAAATGGTGGAGGTATAGCCATATATTCAACCAATAACATCTAAATCATTGGAAGCTCAACCATGTTTTGTATCTTCTCTTCACCTGCGCCGATCTATCTATAAGATGGATTGCTTTGGGTTATATCTGCTAATATAATATATTGCATGGCAACGTTCGGGGAGGGGGGTGGATGGACGGCATCTTGACCGCGTGGGCGGTGAGTTGGTGGTGGATCTCCTCCGCACTGCAGGCCTTCTCCCGCTGCACTTGGTGGCTTACGATCACGGTCGTCGGCCCCGGTGCGTTCGCGGGGGCTGGTAGAGGTGACATCGGACCGGAGGAAACTCCGGATGACTCTTTCATCCCGACGGTGGCGACGACCATGGTCGCCGTTCTCCTACTTGCAGGTGCCGTCTCGGTTCCTGCCCTCTATCCCGACCCCATGCCCGGGTGAAAGCCCAAAATCTCCTTAGATTGGGCGGCGGCGGCACTGCATGTGTCATACCCTTCTTGGAGGCGCCTGGGGCGTGTGGGTGCTCGATTAGAGGAACTGCAGGCGGAGGGGATGGGACCAGTGGCAGCAGATGGTGTTCATGATGGAGGAGCGGCGTGGCATCTGGCACGTTGACATCGGCGGGTCTCAGCGGCATGGAGCATCGGGGTCTCGCCGGTGGGCGTGTGATGATGGACGAGCGCAGGATGGTGGCGTTGTCTGGCTCGTGGTGGCATCGACTGCAGCTAGACCGGGCAAGGTAGATGCAGCAATATAGCACTGAATATGGATTGGTGGCAGGTGGCTGCGGCGACCTCATACCCGGCAGGCGTCCTGGTTGAGGAATGCGTCGGACTGGTAAGTGCCCCATACCCGGCAGGCGTCCTGGTTGGGACCTGAGGTCTTAAATGTTAGGTTCGGCTGCGAGATCTGTTTGGTATTAGCCCAGACTATCATCATCCCTTCATTAACTGGATAGCAGTAGCGACACATGTTGCCTAAACGGTGGCTTTAGTCTTATTGTTGTATGACTTTGTAAAGTTTTGTGTGAATAACTAATAAAGTGGCTGCATGCATCGTCCAGATGCAGAGGCTGGGGTCCCCATCCTTTTCTATAATAATAATAATAATATATTGCACTAAATCAATCAAATGGTGGAGGAATAGTCATATATTCAACCAATAACATATAAATCGTTTTTGGAAGGTCATCCAAGTTTTGTATCTTTTCTTCACCAGCGTCGAGCTATCTAAGATAGAATGATTTTGGTTTATATCTGCTAATATAATATATTGCATTAAATCAGTCAAACGATGGAGGAATAGCCATATATCCAACAAATAACATCTAAATCGTTTTTGGAAGGTCATCCAGGTTTTGTATCTTCTCTTCACTATCTACGATCCATCTACAAGATAGATTGTTTTTGGTTTATATCTCCTAATAATATAATATATATGCTTAATAATAAAGGGCTATTGCTTCTTGCGGTCCTTCATGAAAATTGGCTCCAAAGTTGTAAAATATTATCCACCAATGTCATCTATACGTGACAAAAAAAAATTCACACAGGGCAATCCACTGCCTGGGCGGCCTATTTTTAAAAAATATTTCTTTATTTATTCTTTTTCTTTTCTGTTTTCTTTTTTCTACTTTAAATAATTTGGGACTTCAAAAAAGTTCCGAAGACAAAAAAATAAAATAAAATATCTAATAAATCAGAAAATGGTTGTCGATTCAAAAAATGTTCGCAATTTCATAACAATATGTTTGCTTTTTCAAAAAATGTTCGAAATTTTGAAAACAAATGTTCGGGAAATAAAGAAATGTTTATGATTTTTTTAAATAGTTCATCTGTTAAAAAGTGTTAATAAAATTGAACAAAATTTTTCCAATTCAAAAAATGTTCATGAATGGAAAAATATCCTAAAAATTCAAAAACTGTTCATGACTTACAAAATAGTTTATTCATTCATAAAATGTTCGCTGATTCAAAAAATGATTATGCATTTCAAAAAATGTTCGTAAATTTCAGAAATTGGTTCACCAATTTTCAAAACAGTATTTGACAATTATAAAAATTCTCGCCCATTCAAGAAAATTGTTAAAAAAATGTTCATAAAATTTTAGAAATGCTTGCAAATAATATAAAATGTTCACGAATCCAAAAAAGTTCTTGATTTTAGAAAATGTTCAAAAAATTGTAAAAGTGTTCATGAATTTGAAAAATATTCATGATTCCAAATATGTTTAAGAGTTTATTTTTTTTCATGATTTCACGAAATTGAGAGTGACAATGTATCTCGGTGATGCAGTAGAATGTGACCATGGCTTTCCCATTGCAATGCACGGGCCCTTTTTTGCTAGTATTACATTAAATCAATCAAAGGGTGGTGGAATAGCCATATATTCAACCAATAATATGTAAATCATTTTTGGAAGGTCATCTCATCCATGCTTTGTATCTTCTCTTCACCAACATCGATCTATCTACAAGATAGATTGCTTTTGGTTTATATCTGCTATAATATAATCTATGATCTTTGGTTTGTCCTATATGCACGTGTAGAAGCCGCACAAAGCACACCACACGCGACTTCGTTCGAGACTTCGAGGCATTCCACGGCAACTACTCCGGCTGGGCCAAGAACCACGGGCCCTTCTCCAAGGGAGACTATCTCGGTACGCACGCACAAGGAATCAACGTCAACGTTTCTTTTTCTCTCGTGATTTCTCTGTTTGATTCGCTTCGTTTCATCATGCGCAGTGTTCTACACGCCGGACAAGAAGCTGGATGTGGTGGAGGTGAACGAGCGTGGGTTCGACATGTGCGACCCCAGAAACCCCATCTACCGCTCCTCCGGCGGCCGTGATATCCCCATCCTGCTCAGCGAGGCCAAGGTCTACTACTTCATCTGCAGCGTCGGCAGGTACTGCCCCGACGGGATGCGCCTCGCCATCGAGGTCCATGACATGCCGCGGACGCCGGCCTCCGCACGCGACGACACGTCCGGCGCTGCAATGGTGGAGAGCAATATCACCTCACCGGCGCCTGGACCCCGAGCGAGCTCGGAGAGCGAGGGAGAGGGGCAGGCAGGAGGACGAAGCGACGATGCTGTTCGTCTGTTCCGGAAAACTAGAAGGAACAAGCACGTTGGGCTGAGGCCCGGCCTGTAAATTAGGCATTTAGCTGAAAAAGTACTCATATAGACCAAAATCAAATGGTGTTCTCAAAAAATTAGATCTAATGGAATAAAAGAACAAGTTAAAAAGTGAAAATGGATTAATAATTTTATGTTGGTAACTCATTTGTGAGAGAAGACTAATTTGGAAATGAACATATATATAAACTATTCCATTGGTGCAACAAATATAAGATGATATGAGAACAATTCGAGAGTGCACGGGAAATGCTTCAACAATTTTAAAACATACTTCCTTCATCCGGAATTAGTTAACGCTCGAACGAATGTATACAGTGTCTGTTTAGTATCAAAAACTGCTTCGGACAAATGGATAATATTGAGGTGAACTAAAAAAGTTTGGGTAGAGCCGGATCTAAGTGTTGGCTAGGGCCTAGGTGAACACGCCAAGAAAGGCAGCAAAGCTAGTCGGGGGAGTAGTTGAGACTTATAAGTGCGTGTAAAATACTTCAACTCTTTTTTTAGAATAGAAATTATAAATTAACACCATTTCAGAAGTGTTTATGTACGTAGCTCGCGAGAATGGTGGGCCGTATAATTTACAAAAGAAGTCCTTTAGGAAATGATACAATGTTCTGTTCGAAATGTTTTTTCTTTCCCGAAAGAATCTGTAGCCGCCGTGCAAAATGTTTGATCTTTCGAACAACTGTTTTTTGCACATAGTAGCTTGTACAAAATATCTTTGCTATGAACAGATGTTCCTCTATTTCAAGAAAAAATGTGGCATCACAAATGCTCTTGAAGAATTTCCGCGCGATGCTAAAAATGGAGAGCTTCTTTTTCAGTTTCAGATTAAGGCCTAGTTTGCGGTTTCCTAAATTATGTTACCCCTAACAAATTTATAATTCCTTATGAAAAATAGGCATGAAGAACAAGATTCAATCAAAAAATATATGTGGAAAGGCTCAACATGGAGTAAGGCGTAATCAGTAGGAGTACTCCTTGCAAAGATCACTCGCACCTTCCAACGTTGCGACAAGTGGCGCATATGCAGTTGGATTCCTGAGAGTTTTTCTTTTTTTTCATAGATCTGTTTATTCAAAACATTTTATCTCTTAAACCGTGCGTCCAAATCTTGAATCATTTTCATTGTTGGATTCCTCGCGTCGAGTATTCAAAACTAGATCCCATGTTGATAGGTTTTTGACGAACTTTTTTTTTCACGAAAAAACTGAACCGGGAGCATTTTTTTCCCTTTCTGAAACGCAGGGCCATGCCTCTTGTGGAAGGGAAAAAAAAAGAAAACATGTTTTTTTTCATTTTCGAGAGGCACAGCCGTGACTCTCGTGGAAGCAAATCGTGCCTATGACGAAAGAAAAAAAAGGCAATATGTTTTTTCCTTTTTGAGTGGCACGGTCGTGCCTCTCATGGAAGAAAAAAAAAGTGTTTTGGGGTTTTCGAAAGGCCTACCTCTTGCGGAAGCAAAACCGTGTCTCTCGCGAAAGCAAATCCGTGCCTCTTGCGGAAATGAAAAAATGTATTTTTTTCATGCAATATTTTTCGAATTTCTTTTTTGGTCGAAAAGCTAAGAATGACCCGTGGAAAACAGAAAAAACCAGGAAAAAAAACCATCTAAAATGCAGAAAACGCGTGCAATAAAATTAGAAAAATAAAATCCGAAGGAAGAGCCCAGAGCGTGATACGAGGCGGCGGCTGAGAGCGCACCATTTGGCATGCTCTCAGCCCACCACAAGTGATCGTTGGGAGGCTCCCGAAGGAGTGCTCCTCAATTACTTGCTCTCGGAGTATGGTCGGAACCCAAGACAGCGCCACGCACGGGCTGGGCTGCGATCCGGCCCGCAAATAAGGCACGTCCATGTAAACCAAATGATTATCTAAAAAAGGGTCCAAATCAAAAGTGGTAAAGTCCTAAAAAAATCAAAAGTGCAAAAAATCGTAGGAAAATTCAGGGCGGCGATAATGGCAATCGACTGAATTTTGGACGGCATGTCATTTTTTCAGAGTATGAAGGATGGTGGGGTATTCAACCATGGAGGATGTTGTGCGATGCTTGGTTGGCCGTATCCATGGATTTTGTAGGTAGGAGCAGAGGGGGACCTTCTGACAGCAAGTGCATGAATCGTTTCGCGCACAAAAGCACATTGCGCCCTACGACATGCACATCAAATAAGAACGCAATGTTCGTACAACCACCAAGCCATCAAATAAGAACGCAAAGTAAAGCTGAATACTGATGCGTCTTTTCTAGAGGAATCGGGAGAAGCATGGGGCGGTGCGGTTGCCATAGATCATAGGGGTCACGTGCTTTTATCGGTGGGAAGGCGGTTACCACAATGCAGTTCGGCAGAAGAGGCAGAAGCTGCAGGTGCGGTGATGAGTTTAACTGAATTTGCAAAGCATTTCCATGGAAAATTGATCCTAGAGACGGACTGCGCCGGATTTGCTCGGGACATAAAAGCGGGAGAGGAATGCAGATCGACTTGCTATGCATGGCTTGCTGATGCAAAGAACCTCCTCTCGAGCTACACAGATGCAGAGATCAGTGTGAAGAGATAAAAACACACTGGCTCACGAGCTAGCTTCGAGAGCTCGACGTTCAGGAGGTTTGATGTATCTCGCCGATGTTCCTGCTGATATTAGAGATGTCATGAGGAACGAGTACGCCCCCACCATGGTGTAATTCTGTAACCATGGTTCTAAAAAAAAACGCAATGTGAGGTCGTTATTGTTTCACCAGTATGCCATTCAGACTAGCGTCATCAAGTTTCGTCACGTGATTGGTCAGTTTGAGGCAAGGTGGTCATTGAACACGGCAGATGGGGAGATCCTAAGTTTTGCTTCTTGCTCAACTTGTTTAAATCATTCGTTCGCTCATATGTAGCCCGCACGCGTTGCTGTGATGCACCATAGGACGGAGGGACGGCCATTTACGTACACACACTGTTAGATAAAACTAAAATCGTTTTGTCGTGTAATCTATCTACAACATGGATGATATGTTGTGTAATCAATCAAACGGCGGAGGAATAGCCATATGTTCAACTAAAAGCAATCTATCTTGTGGATAGATTGGCAACCAAAAGCAATCTATCTTGTGGATAGATCGGTGTTGGTCTAGATAGATTGCTTTTGGTTTATATCTGCTAATATATGATCTTTATGTATGCACGTGTAGAAGCCACACAAACACAAAGCACGCCACGCGCGTCCTCGTTGGACGCATCCCACCCTCCATTTTAAGACGGCAGCCACGGCCACAGCCATAACCCATTCCCGCTCCGCTCAGCACGTTTCGTTTGGAGCAAGCAACAACACACACCGAGGCCGCTCTCTGACTCGGAGTCGGAGGAGGGAGTGATGGGCTGCCGGCAGACAGTGGTGGCCGCGCTGTTGCTGGCGGCAGCGCTGGCCGCGTGCGCGGCGACGACGGTGATGGCCGAGCGCAGGGTCTACATCGATTGGATGCCCCGCCATAACTTCTCCGGCTGGGCCAAGCTCAATGGGCCCTTCTACAAGGGCGACTACCTCGGTACGTACAAGGATTCGACGTTTCTTTTTCTCCCCTGGTTTCTCCGGCTGACTCGATCTGTGTCTCATCGTGCGCAGCGTTCTATCACCCGGACAAGAAGCTGGACGTGGTGGAGGTGAACAAACGCGGGTTCGACATGTGCGACACTAGAAACCCTATCCACCGCTACCCCGGCGGCGGTACTCGCCGCGGTTCTACCTTCGTCCTGCTCAGCGAGGCCAAGTTCTACTACTTCACCTGCAGCGTCCGCTATTACTGCCCTGCCGGGATGCGCCTCGACATCCCGGTCCAGGAAAGGCGGCGCGACGACACGCCCGGCACCGCCATGGTGGAGAGCAGCGCCACCTCACCGGCGCCTGGACCCCGAGGGAACTCGGAGGGCGAGAGAGACGGGCAGGGACGAGGACGAGGCGACCATGGAGTACAAGGAACAAAATGGGCAGACATGGAGTCCTCCAGGCCCGGCCCGTAAATTAGGCGTCTCGTTGAAAAGATACTCATACTCATATGGACCAAAGTTCAAATGATGTTCTCAAGTAAATAGACCAAATGAAAATAAGAGAACGAATTAAAAGGTGCAGAATGGATCGTTTTATGTTGGTAACTCATTTTGTGAGAAAGAACAATAATTTAAGAACGAATATACAGACCATTCCATCAGTGTAACAAGTATAAGATGATACAAGAATAAAATGAGAGTGCACTGGAAATACTCCGATACTTTTAAAACATACGTAATTGAGACTTAAGAGTGTGCATGAAATACTTCAACTCCTTTGTTAGAATGGAAATTAACACCATTTCAGAAATGTATGTACATAGCTCGTGAGAATGGTGGGCCGTAAAATTTACAAGATGTAAGTCCTTCAGAAAAATGATACTACAATGTTTTGTTCAGAAATGATAATTTTTTGAAAGAATCTGTAGCCGCCATGTAAAATGTTGATATTACAAACATCCTTGCACAAAAAATCTTTGCTATGAACAGACATCCCTCTATTTCAAGAAAAAGATGTGATATCACTAATGCTCTTGAAGAAATTTCCCCGTGAGGTTAAAAATAGGAAAAAAATTTGTTTTGAGGTTCAAATTAAGGCCAGTTTGTGGTTTTCTAAATTATGTTACCCCTAACATAATTATAATTTCTTATGAAAAATAGACATGAAAACTGAAAAGGATTGATCAATGAAAAATATATGTGGAAAGGCTCATTAGTTGTCATATAATCCTCCATAATGTGAAACCAATATGAAACTTGTTAATTTCTGTTTTTTTCCTCTAGAGAAGAACAAAAAGAAAGAGACATGGAGTCAAGGTCGGATCCACACACGGGCTGGGCTGCGGTCTGGCCCATAAATTAGGTCCACCAAATGTAAAGCAAATGATATTATAAAAAAGGGTCGAAATGGAAATAAGGGAAGAAATCAAAAGTGGAAAAGCCCTAAAAAAATCAAAGGTGCAAAACATATGGCAGACATGAGAGAACTAGTAGGGGCCTGAGTATTCGCCATCTTACAGCAGCAGCTTGGGGACAATGTGAAGCAGAGAGATGCTCTCCTGATTTCGACTTGGTGCGCTGCCATAGGGTTCAGGAACACAACAAAAACATGATGCACAGAGTGGCAATGATCAATTATCTGATGCACATTTCGATGCTTCATATCGGCTTTGCAAGAGCAGATCCGGCGTATAACAGTCTACTAAATAGCAATTACAGAGCTAGGCTTTGAGAAGCTACTCTCAACGGTCAACCCAATCCTTAAACAGAAGCATCATGTATAGAGGAACATTCAGCACGGCGATAATGGCAACCGACTGAACCACACGGAACAGCCTCTGGAGGACCGTCCTTATTTTCCATTTGCTCGGGCGAGGCGCCTTCCCTCCATCTTCTGGCGCCGTTTCAGATCCCATCTCAACATGAACAGATGATGAATCAGGTTCAGGTTGGTGCTTTCTCGCAGTCGGCCTTGCCACAACATTTCCTCTGTCATGAATATTAGAGGTCTTTCAGTTATTATTAGTAGAAGCACCAGGCAAGTTTCCGTTCAACAAAGTACCTGAAAGCATTACCCAAAATAAAAATACACACATACCGTCCTGTAGTTTTGGAGTCTGAGTTAGTGATGAGGGGCCTTGCCACTGCTTTTTTAACCAGGTGCATGGATCCCTCTGCATCCCAAACCATTTCATACTCGCCATCTTCCGCGTCATCTTTTTCTTTGCTTCTTGGAAACAGGTCAGCACCCACCGAACTCATGAAGCTCACAAATGTGTTCACGTAGGGAAGAGAGCTTAGACCATTTGTTGGCCAAAACATCAGCAGAAGGACAGTAACCACAAACTGAAAGATATACCTGCAGAAACAGCAGACACAAACAAACTTGTCAGACAATTCAGTTGTACATCTCTTGCAATATAAGCAAAAGAATCAGCAGGCGCCTGCTAGAAGCATTACCAGATATAGATATGAGTTTGTTTAGGCAGGAAGCAAAGATTCGTCAGAACCTCCTGACTAGAATCAGTAGAATTTCGGGGCCCAGCAGATAGCAGCATAAAAGATGGATACAGATTTCCTTGCTGCCAGCTTATTGTCCCAAGGGTGTGCTGTTGTGGCATTAACAGCGCCATTAGATGCAACGCATGGAACATGCACCAACAAGATAACTTACAAATTTTGTTACCTCCGTTACTGGCCCAAAAGGAGTGGAGTGGACAACTGTGCACTGGTCGTGGTCATGCCCTGAGAGCACAAGAGTCTGAAGACCAGTCAAGATATTTTCAGATGTGACTCAAATCTCCAGAAATTGCAAAAGAAGCTTACCGGCTTCAGCAACCCTAGCAAAAGATCGGAAGTCTGTTTACTTAGATAATTCTGATACCTGCATAAAAAACTTACGTTAATTGTATATGGCTTTGCCCTATGTTGACATATGGAGAAACTTCGGTTAGGCAGCGATTTGGACTGGTTTAACCAGAAGTAATTTTCAAGAGAACGCATAGGGCAACACTCAACCAAGAAATTTTGAAAGAACTTTGGTTGCACAGCTAATCACATTAGCAAATCTTTTACCAAGAAGAATATCGACAAGGAGTTCCCAAAACAAACTAATACTTGAGTTCAGTGACATATACCAGACAGAGAGTTCAATGATTCTAAGTTTACCAGTCAAATTATCACAATGTTTACATGCTATGGTAGTCAAAAGCAGGAAACAACAATACTTGAGGAAGGACATACTTGATTCCTTGGTCCATAGCAGCACTATATATCCTCTGTAAATGTAAGAGAATAGAATCAATCAGCTAGAAAAATATGTGGTTGGTCGAATTGCTTGCAGAAATTCAAATACAAACGTGTTGCAACTTGCAGGAATAAATTAGCGGATAGACTGGGGCACTGATGCTACATATGACACAGACTTATCTTCATTGTATATGAACAAAAAGCATAGGGAAGGTATAGAAATTCCTTTTTACTTTTAGTTAGCAGAGGAAAAACACTTTGAGAGAACATACCTGATTTATAGCAGGTGAAGAACGATGTGGGCCACACGGAGTATTGTCAGGTCGGTACAGGGGAATGTGCGTTAGTAGAATCTTTGGATTTGATTCATTACCTTAAACAAGATGTAAAAGTAGTCAATTCTCTGATAGTAACTGCAACACTATGCATAATCATCTATTCAGTGCCATACCAGATGATAGTGTTTTGATGAACTCCCAAGAAGAGGACCTTTCTTTGCTCTGTTTGGCTCCTCCTGAACAGATACTAACAGTTCTTTAGCTATACAAAGCAGAAGCATGAAAGGAAAAAGAAAAGGGCAGCCCGGTGCATGTAGCTCCCGCTTGCGCAGGGTCCGGGGAAGGGTCCGACCACTTTGGGTCTATTGTACGCAGCCTTTCCCTACATTTCTGTAAGAGGCTGTTTCCAGGACTTGAACCCGTGACCACATGGTCACAAGGCAGCAGCTTTTACCACTGCGCCAAGAAGCATGAAAGGAAACTACAAAACAATTTACTCTTATTGAAGAACCAAAATCTGGATTCTATTGCGCTACTGATGTACGATTCCTTTGTAGTGCAGTTCACTGTAGCACATACAATATGGGCGTGTTTGGTTCCCTGGGCGCACCTAGGCTGCATCGCATGCACGAGCTTGGCTGGGAACGGCCTGGTTGAGCTGGTGCAAGGAGTTAAGATGTGTGTTTGGTGTATCGCATGATATGGCCCAGGCTCGCCTCAGATTTTGTTTGGTAGGCTGCATAAGGCCAAACAATATGACAAATGTGTAATTTAAATATAGATGCTTGTGCGTGCATGTTGGAACGGTGACAGTCTTATTTGAAGCAGTGGGAGTATCTTCAGAACTTTGTTGGGTAAATTTAGCAAAGAATATAAGCAATGGTGCCGCACCTATTTACATAAAAATAATGTAGAAATTATTTGTGAAGGAACAGATCACACAAATCTCAGCCTAAATGCTAATCACCAGCCATCTCTAATCCTAGGGGAAGATGAGCTTGGGATATATCGTAGCCTAATCCATGCTGATAAATAGCCACGTAATATATAAACAACCCAAATCCATAGGAGGAAATGAGGTTGGGGACAGATCTCAGACTAAATAAAAAAGAGAAGAGTGGATGCTACGGGATAAGCACGCATCAGTGCCAGCCATCATCCCGTCCGTGGACCTTCCCAGACATGCGAACCTGCCTCGTCTTGCCTTCCTTCTCATCCCTGGACGGAAGGCTGCCGCTCCAATCTGCTCACGCATCCGAGCAGCGCGAGCGCCAGAGAGCTGGGGATGGAAGGGGAAAGCGAAGGATGCGGACAGATGATGGAGGGAGGGAGGAGGAGATCTCTACATCCGCCGGAGATGAGGATGCGCGCCGGTGATGCGGATAAAGGCGAAGGGGCGGCGAGATCCAGAGTCGCGGGAGAGAGGAGATGAGTGAGGACAGCGCCGCGAATGGAGGCGGCTGACAAACAAGCCCGGGCCCTTTGCTCGCGTGGGTGCAGCCGCGGATGCAGGCTCGCGGAAACGCCTGAAACCTGCGTTTCCACTCGGCCTGGCTGGGAGCCTCTTTTGGCATCCGTCGGGCCTGGCCCAGGGAGGCATGCAGCGTACCAAACAGCGAGGAAAATGCACGGCGGGTACGAGCCAGGTGCGAGCAACGAAACCAAACACGCCCTATAAAACTATGGAGGCGTTGTAGCATACCATCAAGAGTTTGAGCATCAACAACAACAAAGTCCACCTTCCCAGACAAAAAATGGAAGTTTCTTGGTCCAAATTCTTTTTCGTATCGACTGATAACCTGCAAGAAAAGAATAGCAAACTTGTAAGTTGTAGTATAGCAAAAATGTATATTCTCATATATTCTATGCAGTCACAGTAATGTTACTATATAAATTTGAGGAAAAACTGTAGGCCCAAGATATAACATATTAATACAGAAACAACATTTACAAGAGACAGAGACCAGGAATGTACAGACAACTATTTACAAGCCAGCAATCTAGGCAAATCAAAGGTTATGAAAGAGAATCAGTGCAGTTTCAAAGAAAATTCATATACTACTACTTTTAAATCTAAAAGATAAAAAGAGGGACTTCTTTTTAATAGAGATGAACCCAAGACTATGGCTAGGGAAATTGTCAAAAGTTGAGCGTTCCATTGTTTCCAAATGTGCCATGTTTGACATGATGAAAATATCCATGCAGGTCATTTTGAAAAGTATTACGTCCATGGATCATTTTCTACTCCATAATTGTAGTTGCCACCCACTATAACTCAAGCTTATGCTCACAGGCAAGGCTGAAAGGCAATCAATGAATAGGTGAACTCACTTTTCATGTGTGCCATTGTTGTTAATAGCACAGAAAGAGTCTTTCAACATGTTGATGTTTCCGTTGGATGAGTACATCTCGGATGTTTAAATGAGCACTCAGAAATGTGTTGTTGTGAATGACGCAAGAAGTGTCTACAAAAATGTTGATGTTCCTTCAGATGAGGATGTCTCTGGTGTTAGACAATCACTTAAGTAATAAAGAAAAAGCGTCCAGCTTCAGAGCACACTTGCATTTTCAGATCATCACAGGTTAGCGGGTAGCCTGAGTTGCAAAACATATGCGTCTTTGTCGGACTTTCCAATTGGTATTTCTTGAAGCTTGTCAAGCTTCTTCATAACTATAAATATCAGGTGGAAAGCCTTGTATACAAAATATGTTTATCTGTAATTTCAGTCAAAACATGTTGTCTGTAAACCTAAATTTGAGAAATAATTCCAAATCAAACGAGGCAGCCTGAGTGTCTTGAAAAGTATGCTCATAACATTTCTTGAAGCTCGTCAAACTACTACATCAGTCGAATGTATCTATATCAAATATGGATATCTGTGTAGTTCCAGTTACGGATGTGGACAGTAAATCCAATTTGACAAATAATTGCAAGTTAAAAAAAGCAAAAAAAGAAGTAAATGCCTTCAGGTAACTATACAGTAAAGACACTAAGAGCAAAGAGGACAAACATGAATAGGGTGCACAATAGCATGTTATGAACACCCATTCAACAAGACCAAAAACCCACCAAGAGCAATTACTAAAAAATGATGATCCAATACAAGAAGCTCACAACACTTGTAGCAAAATAAGAAAAATACTGATCATTGACTATGTCCTTGATGAGAGCGCAAATTCATGCCAAAAATGACTGAGAGCAAGAGGTTGCACCATGTCTGAGGGTGTGGGTAACCAAAAAATGAGGAACAGTGAAAATAATCTTCATCTTCAGGTGGGCTAGTTTTATCTAGAGGTTGATAACTGATATATCAGTGCACGGCCATAAACTTCTTACAGGACCATCCAGTAAAAGAACATCATAACCATGCATCGATAAACTGAGTAAATTACACAAAATCACAATGTTGTGGATACTTGTAATCACACACATGCACCGTGAAATAGCTAAAATTCTTCACGGTTGTGTGATTATCTTCCTTGTTCAAAGCAGCGATCTAAGACTCTCTACTAAAGCTGTTGTTTATGCTCTGTAGCACTGTCCCCAAAATACAAAGCTGCACATATCTCCAAAAGTGAAAAACAAACAACATGGACTTACTTTGCCAATCCCCGATACGAAAACAGATTCAATACACGATTGGTTTAATTTATTTCTGTTGTGTACTACAGTTAGGGAGAGGCTCTCGCCCCTGGAGGGAAGATAGAATAACCATTGTTCTAATTCTTGCTTGCTTTATTCCTCAATTATGGGGTCCTCCTTATGTAGGGGGCTCGCAATCCAATCTAAGTAACAAATCATAGATCTTATCTCTAATTAGATTAAGGCCAAAGCTAAGAGATATCTTCCTAGTTTTACAGATAGACTACCTAACATAGAGATTGGGAATCGCATCCCATAAATGGAAGCTTCCATGGTGGGGCATGTACTTCCGTACATAACATCACACCCCTCCTTGGCATGCAGCTCATCCTTGAGCTGCTAGGGGGTGGCCACGTTTACAGTCCAAGGAAGCACCAAACTGAAGATAATACATGACGTAGCTGCATCCCTCAATAATTTTAGGAGACATGCCGCACTCCAAAACTTCCGTTCAGCAGCTTGGGGAAAAAGGTTGGAATTTTTGCGTCAGAGAATTGAATCAGTGAACAAGGCAAAGATTATTAGCTGCCGATGGCAAGCAACTCATCCGTGGAAACAATATTTTCATAAAGGGAACAATCACTTGAGATTTGAGAAAAATGTAAATATACAAATGGAAGTTACGAGAATTAGGCAATGATAGTCAATCACCTCAGGATGAACTGAGTGAAATGCTGAGTAACCGATATCATGATTTCCTGAAAGATAGTAGACTGGGACATGTGGACTTGTCCTCTGTTCGCTCATGCTGAATATATGCTTAAATCGGAATAGAGAATCCTGCCACCTGAAAAGTTTTCAACATAAATTAGGAAGAAGAAAAAAAGATGAAGTGGAACCCTTTTTTTTGCGGGTAGATAAAGTGGAACCTAGAACCCTTTGATGATTTTGTGGGAGATATGGCATAACTTGTAAACCACAATGGCAACAAGAAAGGCAAAGTGGTACAACAACAACAATAAAGCCATTAGTCCCAAACAAGTTGGGGTAGGCTAGAGGTAAAACCCATAAGATCCCGCGACCAACTCATGGTTCTATCTCTTATGTCATCCTTCCGGAAAGGTAAAGTGGTAAAAGCAATGAATTGGAATGCAGAGAACGAGGACTGGAAGTTTCCATTTATTCATTTATGAGACACTTGAGATGAAATATAATTATCACAGATATAGGACCATTAAGGTGTCTTGCAAATTGTTTTTCCTGTTGATATACCTTATTGCATATTCAGTCATATCAGTTCATATAACACCATCATCCTCTAAAGCACATACAAACAAACAATTGTGGTTTCTAACCAACAAGGTACGGAACGACCAGCTAGCATCAGATGGAATGTTGAAAAAGTAAACTTGTTGCAACATTTAAAAGGCAAAAAAGAATTCAGCACCCATGCCTTACTCTTCATCCAATATATATGCTCCACCATCAAAATAGTCACCGAGAAATAAGACGACATCAGGCTTGAACGGCAATATCACAGACTGGAAGGATCTTCTCATGTTCAAATCTGTGAAGAACTCTGCAGCTTGCAGTGCAACTGAGCTTCGTGGTAGACCAAGGGAGGTGCTGTCCATAAGCTACAAGGAAAAACCTTTCAGAAGGGAGCAACATATACTCCCAAGATATTTTGTACTATGTAGGACTAGTACTTTGGGTTTATAGGCACAATTACATGATGTAATGTTAGAAGTGAAACTGACCTGTGGATCAGCAATGACGGCAACCTTGACATGGTTACTCTGCGCAACAAACGGAATACGATAATAAGGTAAAGCTGCAAACTTGGGCTGGTGTCAAATAATGAGCGGTAGAAATGGAAGTTTCACTGCCTAGCATGACTTGGGCGAGATGAAGGTCGAATTAGCATTTTGGTCAGGATTGGGAGGGCTCCAAGCTGCTAGAGATGCTCTTGCCCCGTCCCAATCCAGACTCTCAAAACAGCAACTGAATCTCTAAACCGAATCGACGGCACTTATTACTGACCGGCGATGGGGAGGAAGAGGATGCGGATGGCCAGGTGCAGGAGAGGTGGGCGGCCCAGTAGGCGCCCATCTCGCCGTAGAGCAGCGCCGCCACCCACGCCGCGCACAGCAGCAGAGTCAGCCGCGTCGCGCTCTGCATCGTCCCCCGGCGAGGTGGCTTACTGCACCCCGGCCCACGGGAGGGGGGAGCAGCGCCGGTGCAATCGAGATCTGAAGCTCCACCCTCCGGCTCTGTGAGACCCCGGCACGGATCTCGCGGTAGCAATGGCGATTCTAGGGTTCTAGAGAGGAATTGGGGTGACTTGGTCAAGAAGTGCCGAGAGAAAGGAGAGAATACTTGCGATGCGGAGGTCAACTCCTTCGATAATTGTGCCGATGTCACGCTGGTTTTGAGAAAAATCACACGAATAGTCTTTTTTATTCGGAAAAAGTAGTCCTTCAACTTACTAACATGCAATACACTGTAAAGGGCAACTCTAGCGGCGCGACCCATTTTGCTTCATTCGTATCTGTTTATATCTGTCTCTAGCAGATCCGGTAAACCGTTATCCTGCAAATTTAGTTTGCAGTATTTCATAAATAAAATTTGCAGGACGACAAACGGATCAGCAAAATACATCTCATAAACAGTGTCAGAGTTCTTACTTAATTTTCAAACTAATAGTTCACGTCAACATAGTTCATACAAGCAAATTAAACATAGTTCCGCACATATCACGCCACTTGCTAGATAGTTCAAAGTTAAACTTAAACTAGACTCGGTATTAAACTTAAACTTCAACTAGATCATCGGAGTTCTACTCGTCTTCACCGGAGCCGGACTTGCCCGCGCCGAGGTGGTGCTCCATGAGGGAGTTGCAGAGTGCTACGTCTTGAGCTTGCGTTGGTTTTCCTTCAAGAGGAAAGGGTGATGCAGCAATAGTAGCGTAAGTATTTTCCTCAGTTTTTTAAAACCAAGGTATCAATCTAGTAGGCCAAACCAAACTGATAATTCGAAGAGACTTGCAAAGATAACTCAATCATACATAAAAGAATTCAGAGAAGTTTCAAATATTTCTCATAGATAAACTTGATCATAAACCCACAATTCATCGGATCTCGACAAACACACCGCAAAAAGAAGATTACGTCGAATAGATCTCCATAAGAGAGGGGGAGAACATGGTATTGAGATCCAAAAAGAGAGAAGAAGCCATCTAGCTAATAACTATGGACCCGAAGGTCTGTGGTAAACTACTCGCAATTCATCGGAGGGGCTATGGTGTTGATGTAGAAGCCCTCTGTGGTCGATTCCCCCTCCGGCGGAGCGCCGGCGAAGGCTCCAAGATGGGATCACGCGGATACAGAAGGTTACGGCGGTGGAAATTGTTTTTCGTTGGCTCCCTGGATATTTTTGGGGTACATGGGTATATATAGGAGGAAGAAGTACTTCGGTGGCCGTCCGAGGGGCCCACGAGATAGGGGGCGCGTCCTGTAGGGGTGGGCGGGCCCTCCACCCTCGTGGCCGCCTCGGCTGCTTCTTGACCTGCACTCCAAGTCCTCTGGATCACGCTCGCTCCAAAATCACGCCCCAAGGTTTCATTCCGTTTGGACTCCGTTTGATATTTCTTTTCTTGAAATACTGAAATATGCAAAAAAAACAGCAATACGGGTTGGGCCTCCGGTTAGTAGGTTAGTCCCAAAAATGATATAAATGTGTAAAATAAAGCCCATAAACATCCAAAAAAGGTAATAGAATAGCATGGAACAATCAAAAATTATAGATACGTTGGAGACGTATCACAGAGCACGTACGCGAGGTCGTACTCCTCTTGGATCGTCGGCACCCGCACTGCTAGGCTTCGTCCCCGGGGGCGGCCGCCTCCTTTGCCTCGAACCAGGCGCGCTCGGTCGCTCGGCAGCGCCAAATCAAAGATGCGGTGAAGACGATCGAAGTTCGTCGACGCCCGCGTGTTGGCGTTGTGGGACCACGCGCCTACTCCTTGCGTCATTCTCCACCGGAGAGCGGAGGGAGGAGCTCACGGCCTCCTCGTCGTGGTCGAGCTTACTGTGACGCTCCCGTTTATAATCGTGCACTAATCATACACGCATCATGCACAATCACGAATGGTGACTCGTGTCAATATCACAATACAACTCTACGACACAAAGATAAACAGAAAATAATAAATAATAGAGCAAACAAATGCAACACAGATGCAATTGCACGGCAAGATGTGTGGGTGACATGCTCTAATGAATCCCTAAGCATTTTAAAAAAGAGGGAAAATATCCGGGAATATTTTCCCTGCTCCAAGTATTTCAGGGGGGGCGTCACACTTGCGAGGCGGCCGCTGCCGCGACCGCCGAGCCCCCCTCGACCACCCCGACCACCGCCCACGCACCGACATACGCGCTCTCTTCCTATCGCTACGCTTGTCACTAAACATCGTCGGATGGAAGTGGATTTTTTGCTGGAGTTTGAGATTTGCAGCGGAGGGGGATAAGGGAGAACGGGGACGGGGACCCTAAATCGACCCGACGCTGGTATATATCCCGGATTCGGCTGCGGTTTACAGGCTGCCCGTAAAAAAACTGGCCGGGCCATTTTAACTGGTCCTGGTCAGGCTGGTTTCTTGCAGCGTCCCATAAATCCACCAAAAAAAACAAGGCCCGGCGGGGTTTTATGAGATCTGCTAGAGATGCTCTAATGTGGAGCAGATCGATGTTTGTTTTGTTGTGATCCATTTTCATCCCAAATTTGGGTTTGGTTTGCGTCCGCGCAAACGCCTGCATTGTCCTCCCCTGGCCCTCCACTAGTGGCACACAGGCTAGTACCCCCACCCCATCCCATCGATTTTAACCTCTTAGTCCTCTTCGCCCTTGCCACTGCCACCCCGCTTTCATTCTCTTCGTCACCCCAACTCCCCCACCCAACCGCCACCGACACCACCAATGTCGGAGTTGTTTACACTTCTTGCAACCAATGGTGTAGCCCGCACCCTACACCTCTTTCAACAAGGGTGGTCATCGCCCCCAACACACCACCATCGTCGCCACTGCCGGAGGGCATTGAGTTTGACAGCCCTGCTCTCAGAATCAACTTGGACGGGGGTCTTCACCGGCCTAGACTCGTCAACGCCCGTGACCGTCGCCGCCCACAAGGTGTTCTGTCGTTTTCTCGGGCTATTTGTGAGGTACGGATTCATCACTCTGAAGGATCATGGCAGATAACTCAGATGAGCATTTTTTTTACAATATCGTCAGTTATTCATCATCGTCTAAAGAAACGTCCGACGATGATAGTGATGTTTTGATTGCTACACTTCTCATAAATGAAAACATTTCGAGGCAGCGGCCATTGTCAGGGGATCGGTAGATGGTTACGCGCCCGTGTTGGATCGTAATAGATAATGGGCTCATGTCCTACTCTTTAAACAATTATTTTTGTCGCACCCCCCCCCCACTATTCCCTGCCAATCTTTTCCGGCGACGCTTTCGGATGGCAAGATCATTGTTCAACCGTATTCGAGAGGGAGTGATGAGTTACGATGATTACTTCAAATGCAAGCAAGATGCCCTTGGTAAGATTGGCTTCTTCTCTTATCAAAAATAGACTACATCTGTTCGAATGCTTGCATATGAAGTTCCGGATGATCTTTTTGATGAGTATGTATGCATGAGTGAGTAACCATCCTTGAGTCAATGTACAAGTTTTGCAAAGATGTGGTTCAGTTGTTTGGCCCCGAGTACTTGAGAGAACCAAATGTTGCAGATACAACCTGGTTATTATCGATCAATGCTTCGAGAGGCTTTTCGGGATGATTGGAAGCATAGATCTGTATGAACTGTGAGTGAAAGAACTATCCATTTGCTTGGCAGGGGAAATATAAGGGACATGTTAATGGTTGCACGGTCATACTTGAAGCCGTGGCATCACAAGATCTTTGGATTTGGGACTCTTTTTTAGCATGACAAGTTCTCACAATGACATCAATGTTCTTCGGCGCTCTTCGGTACTCTCGAGGCTTCCTGGAGGGGAGAAGAGGGCTAGTGTTTTCAAAGAACAAGAGAGTGTTAGGATGGATGTGGAGCGTGCTACTACTATGCTTCAATCTCGTTGGGCTATTGTTCGGCACCCTGCTAGAACATGGAGCATTAACACCATGTGAGAGGTGATAATTGCTTGTGTGATCATGCACAACATGATCATAGAGGATGAGCATGATGACAACATCTATGACCAAGAGTGGGATTGCTACGGTGATTTGGTTGAGCCTGTGGTGGAGCAGCAACGTTTGAACTGTTCATCCAATTTCATCATGAAATGTGTTATGGTTCAGCTCACATTCAACTTCAAAATGATCTAGTTGAGAATATGTAGACTCACATATGAAACCAAAAGTTATATCTTCTCATTTTTTCCAATTTTTGTGCTATAATTTTATATTTATTTGGTTGCAAACTATGTGATTTATTACTTTTGGGTTGTAAACTACGTGACTTATTTGTTTAATCATGTGCAATATTTTATTTATTCCAATTAATATTATATAGAATGCCCAAAATGACAAATTGGTAAAGGAAAAGCACACGACAGACCAAATGGATCGCTCAGTTGAGTGTCATGGTTAGGAAAGGGTGGACAAGGGCCGGACACCTATCCGCCTGGCCACCCAAATGGACTGAAAGAACACACATTTTGTGTATGTTAGTCGCACCGTTGGAGTTTCCCTAATGTCCCGAAAGTTAAGAAATGCTACAATATGATATCCTTCGTACAACCTTGCGTGTGTACCTATGTTGTGGTGGAGCCATGTGGTGTTGCATTTTTAAAGCCCCTCATGAGTCCCATCGGTTAGCGAACTCCCATAGCAGAATACGCGACGATATTTATTTTTCTTTTTAAAAAGAAAAACCAACAAATTGTTGTCTTTATCCCATACGCCACAACCCCCTTACTCGGGTTTATGCTTCTGTCACTCAAGCAACCCACTATAAGCGAATCATGAACATATTGCAACACCCTACAACGGGAATCCCTCACGCTTGCGCGACACGGAAAGCACCATAGGACGGCAACATAACCACAAGCAAATTAAACCAATCATAGCAATTCACCAATTACCGATAGGACAACGAAAATCTACTCAGACATCATAGGATGGCAACACATCACTGGATAATAATATGAAGCATAAAGCACCATGTTCAAGTAGAGGGTGCAACGGGTTGCGGGAGAGTGGAACGCTGAATTTAGAGGAGGGCGCTGTTGGTGTAGATCGTGATGATGATGATGATGGCCCCCGACGGTGTTCCGACACCACCGGAAGCGAGGGGGAGAGAGCCCCCCTTATTTTTCTTCTTCCTTGACATTCTCCCTAGATGGGAAAAGGGTTTCCCCTCTGGTCCATGGTCTCCATAGCGTGGGAGGGGCGAGAGCCCCTCTGAGACTGGATCTGTCTCTTTGTCTCTCCCTGTTTCTGCGTTTTTAGATTCTTCCCTTTCACCATTTCTTATATTCCCGGAGATCCGTAACTCTGATTGGATTGAAACCTTCAACACGATTTTTTTTCCGGATATTAGCTTTCTTGCGGCGAAAGAAGGGCAACAACCGCCTTACGGGGTGTCAACGAGGGTCAGGGGCACCCCCACCCCCCTAGGGCGCGCCCCCTGCCTTGTGGGCCCCTCGAGCATCGTCTCGCGTTGATTCTTCTTCCCAAAATTCATAAATATTCCAAAAAATAATCTTGGTTCGTTTTTATCCCGTTTGGACTCCGTTGATATGGGTTTTCTGCGAAACAAAAAACATGCAACAAACAGGAACTTGCACTGGGCACTGGATCAATATGTTAGTCCCAAAAATAATATAAAAAAGTTGCCAACAGTATATGAAAGTTGTATAATATTGGCATGGAACAATAAAAATTATAGATACTGACGGAGACGATCAAGATCCCCAAGCTTAATTCCTGCTCGTCCTCGAGTAGGTAAATGATAAAAAAGATAATTTTTGATGTGGAATGCTACCTAGCATAATCTTGATCATATAATCTAATCATGGCATGAATATTAAGACACGAGTGATTCAAAGCAATAGTCTATCCTTTGACATAAAAGAATTTAGTACTTGGGCATCCCAACAAACAATCATGTCTTTCAAAATATCGATGCTAAAGAACGTTATCCCTACAAAATCATATAGTCTTTTATGCTCCCTTTTCTTAACACAAGGTACCCCTCATGCTCATCCCGGTGTCAGCCAAGCAATTGGTTCATACTTTTTCACGCGCTTCAGCTTTTTCAACCCTCACGGAATACATGAGCGCAAGCCATGGATATAGCACTATAGGTGGAATAGAGTATGATGGTGGAGGTTGTGTGGAGAAGACAAAAAGGGAGAAAGTCTCACATCGACGCGGCTAATCAACGGGCTATGGAGATGCCCATCAATTGATGTCAATGCGAGGAGTAGGGATTGCGATGCAACGGATGCACTAGAGCTATAAGTGTATGAAAGATCAAACTGAAAACTAAGTGGGTGTGCATCCAACTTGCTTGCTCATGAAGACCTCGGGCATTTGAGGAAGCCCATCATCGGAATATACAAGCCAAGTTCTATAATGAAAATTCCCATTAGTATATGTAAGTGAAAGCATAGGAGGCTCTCTCTATGAAGAACATGGTGCTACTTTGAAGCACAAGTGTGGTAAAAGGATAGTAGAATTGCCCCTTCTCTCTTTTTCTCTCATTTTTTTATTTTCTCTTTTTTATTATTTTTTTATTTTTTGGTGGGCTTCTTTGGCCTCTTTTTTTTTATTTGGACTTCTTTGGCCTCTTCTATTTTTCATAAAGACAGGAGACTCATCCCAACTTGTGAGGGAATCATAGCTTCCATCATCCTTTCCTCACATGGGACAATGCTCTAATAATGATGAACATCACACTTTTATTTACTTACAACTCAATATTACAACTCGATACTAGAACAAAATATGACTCTATATGAATGCCTCTAGCAGTGTACCAGGATGTGCAATGGTCTAGCATAGCAAAGATATCAAAAAACGGACAAGCCATGAAAACATCATGCTAGCTGTCTTACGATCATGCAAAGCAATATGACAATGAATGCTCAAGTCATGTATATGGTGATGATGGAAGTTGCATGGCAATATATCTCGGAATGGCTATGGAAATGCCATAATAGGTAGGTATGGTGGCTGTTTTGAGGAAGATATAAGGAGGCTTATGTGTGATAGAGTGTATCGTATCACGGGGTTTGGATGCATCGGCAAAGTTTGCACCAACTCTCGAGGTGAGAAAGGGCGATGCACGGTACCGTAGAGGCTAGCAAATTGCGAAAAGGTAAGAGTGTGTATAATCCATGGACTCACATTAGTCATAAAGAACTCATATACTTATTGCAAAAGTTTATTAGCCCTCGAAGAAAAGTACTACTACGCATGCTCCTAGGGGGGAGGTTGGTAGGAGTTAACCATCGCGCGCCCCCGACCTTCACGCAAAGATAAACAATCAAAATACAATGGCGCCAATTTGGTTACATAGTTAGGAGACCATACGTGCATGCTTCGGGAATCACAAACCTTAACACCAATATTCTTACTAAACACAACCATTTACTAGAACCTCTCACATATTATCATCTCTATATCACAAAACTATTGCAAGGAATCAAACATATCATATTCAGTGATCTACAAGTTTTATGTAGGATTTTATGACTAACCATGTGAATGACCAATTCCTATCATCTCTCTAAATAGATATAAGTGAAGCAAGAGATTTTAATTCTTTCTAAAAAAGATATGCCCATGCTCTAACAAATATAAGTGAAGCAAAAGAGCATTCTACAAATGGCGGTTTTCTATGTGAAGAGAAACAGGCAATCCAAACTTCAAATGATATAAGTGAAGCACATGAAGCATTCTATAAAGCCGTACTCAAAAGATTTAAGTGAAGTGCAATGAGCATTCTATAAATCAACCATGGACTATCTCATACCAGCATGGTGCATAAAAGAAAAATGAAAAATAAATGCAAAAGACGCTCCAAGATTTGCACATATCACATGAATGAAACGAATCCGAAAACATACCGATACTTGTTGAAGAAAGATGTGATGCCTTTCGGGGCATCCCCAAGCTTAGACGCTTGAGTCTCCTTGAATATTTACTTGGGGTGCCTTGGGCATCCCCAAGCCTGATCTCTTGCCTCTCCTCCTTTTCCTCATATCGGGACCTCCTCGATCTTCGAACACTTCATCCACACAAAACTTCAACAGAAAACTCGGTAAGATCCGTTAGTATAATAAAGCAAATCACTACTCTAAGTATTATTGCAAACCAATTCATATTTTTTTTGCATTTTAGCTACTATAATATAACTTTTCCATGGCTTAATCCACTAACAGAAATTGATAGTTTCATCAAAACAAGCAAACTATGCATCAAAAACAGAATCTGTCTTAAACAGGACAGTCTGTAATAATCTGAACATTCACCATACTTCTGGTACCCCAAAAATTCTGCCAAAATTGGAAAAAATAAATAATTTGTATAGAAATATAGTGCAAAAATTTTCAGAACCGTTTGACGTTCCAGTAAAAAATGTAAAATCGCGCACTACAGCCAAAGTTTCTATCCTACACCGTAAACGAACAAGCATTGTAAACATCCTAAAGGCAAACCTTGGCACATTATTTTTATAATAGAATGGAATTTTATAAGGGGATAATTATTTTTGTTGAAAAGTTTCTGTAATTAAGATTCACAAAGTTTCCGTGAGCATGAACAAAGTCCAAGGCTAGCTCCCACTTTAACAATGCTCGTCTTTCTCACTTTCGCTTTTCTTTTTGAAAAGTTTTGGGTTCCCATCTTTATTTTTTTGTTTTAAACTTTATGAAAGCACACAACAGAAATAAATGACTCTCAGAAACTTCCGGGTTGTCTCCCTGGCAGTGCTTTCTTTAAAGCCATTAAGCTAGGCATATAGTGCTCAAGTAATGAATCCACCCGGATCCCAAGGTATATCAAAGCCAATTTTGATTAACAATGATTCGTAATTTAGTAGTGAGCACAAAGCAACATATATCATGTAATGACGAAGTCTAACTCTCTTCCTATGCATCGGCATGTCTTAAAAGAACAATTCATGCACACAAAGTAAAGGCCAATGCATAGTATAAGCAGTTTCTTGCAATTTTATCATATTGGAAACATAGAGAGGTGGAGATATAGTTCCTCTCTCATAATAATTGCAAGTAGGAGCAGCAAGCACATGTATATTATATATATCTAAATCATCATGTGTAGTAGTAAAACGCAACCCATCAATATAATCCTTAATAAGCACAAACTTCTCCGATATAATGTAGTTTGGAGAATTCAAAAAGATAATAGGACTATCATGCGTGGGTGCAATAGAAACAATTTCATGTTTAACATAAGGAACTATAGCAAGTTCATCTCCATAAGCATAATTCATATTGGCATCTTGGCCACAAGCATAGCATCATCAAAAAGGGATATTTCAAAAGAATTCAAGGGATCATAGCAATCATCACCGCATTCATCCTTCGGTAAGCATGAAGGGAAATTAAACAATGTATGAGTTGAAGAGTTACTCTCATTAGAAGGTGGTCATGTCTAGCTAATCCGCTCTTCCTCCTTTTGTTCTTCGCTCTCCTCATCATCTTTTTCATCCAATGAGCTCACAGTTTCATCAATTTCTTCTTCCATAGTTTCCTACAAAATATTAGTGATACGGATTATCCCTCGACTATCCGCACCGACACTCCATCACCACCAGAAGCACCAAGTGGGCCAATGACAAGAGCACGTGCATGCAACATCGAGAATGAGGTCACTTCTTTCTTATTCGAGTCTCGTTTGGGTTCATGTGAGAATTGGATTCTACCATCATCGGAAACATTGTGCATGCTTAGGTACCAAGAAGATGATAGTGAGAAGGAGAAGACGGAGACTCAAGTGACCGCGAAGCAAGGGAAAGAAAAGAAGGAAGGAGAGAACGAGAAGAATGAAGAAGGAGGAGAAGGGCAAACCCCTCGACACCCCGGTGCCGGCCTCTACTGGCTGCGCCCACCGCCCGGTGCCCGCCCTAAGGCCCCGAGTGCCTGCCTCCACTGGCTTCGCCCGGCCGCATGGTGCTCGGCCCATGCCCAGCCGTCCGCTGGGAGCCACCCCGGGTGCCCGGGCTTGGAGCCCCGGGTGCCCGGTGGTACGTCTCCAATGTATCTATAATTTTTTATTGCTCCATGCTACTTTATCTACTGTTTTGGACTATATTGGGCTTTATTTTCCACTTTTATATTATTTTTGGGACTAACCTATTAACCGGAGGCCCACCTAGAATTGCTTTTTTTGCCTATTTCAAGGTGTTTCAAGAAACGGAATATCAAACGGAGTCCAAACGGAATGAAACCTTCGAACGTGATTTTCTCACCGAACGTGATCCAGAGACTTGGACCCTACTCCAAGAAGTAATAGAGGCGGTCACGAGGTGGGGCGCCCTAGGGCACGCCCGCCTCGTGGCCCCCTGCTGCTCCACCGACGCATCCTTCCTCCTATATACCCACGTATCCCCAAACAATCGTAACAGAGCCAAAACCTAATTCCACCGCCGCAACCTTCTCAGATCCACGAGATCCCATCTTGGGGCCTGTTCAAGCTCACGAGGGGGCATCCACCATGGAGGGCTTCTACATCAACACCATAGCCCCTCCGATGAAGTGTGAGTAGTTTACTTTAGACCTTGGTCCATAGCTAGTAGCTAGATGGCTTCTTCTCTCTTTTGGATCTCAATACAATGTTCTCCCCCTCTCTCGTGGAGATCTATTCGATGTAATCTTCTTTTTGCGGTGTGTTTGTTGAGACCGATGAATTGTGGGTTTATGATCCAGCTTATCTACGAACAATATTTGAATCTCCTCTGAATTCTCTTATGTATGATTGAGTTATCTTTGCAAGTCTCTTTGAATTATCCTTTTGGTTTAGCCAACTAGATTGGTAGTTCTTGCAATGGGAGAAGTGCTTAGCTTTGGGTTCAATCTTATGTGTCCTTTCCCAAAGGATGTAAGGCGCAGAAGGCACGATTGTATCGCTGCCATCGAGGATAACAAGATGGTCTTTTTATCATATTGCATGAATTTATCCTCTACATCATGTCATCTTGCTTAAGGCGTTACTCTGCTTTTTAACTTAATACTCTAGATGCATTTGGATAGCGGTCGATGAGTGGAGTAATAGTAGTAGATGCGTAATCGCTTCGATCTACTTGTCTCGGACGTGATGCCTATATACATGATCATACCTAGATATACTCATAACTATGCTCAATTTCATCAATTTTTCAACAAGAATTTGTTCACCCACCGTAGAATATCCATGCTCTTGAGAGAAGCCACTAGTGAAACCTATGGCCCCGGTCTATTCTCATCATATCAATCTCCATTACTTTATTACTTGCTTTGTTTTTACTTTGCCTTTTACTTTTCACTTTGCATCTATATACCAAAAATACCAAAAATATTATTTATCATCTCTATCGATCTCACTCGTAAGTGACCGTGAAGGGATTGACAACCCCTAATCGCGTTGGTTGCGAGGAGCTATCGTTTTGTGTAGGTACGAGGGACTTGTGCATGGTCTCCTACTGGATTGATACCTTGTTCTAAAAAACTGAGGGAAATACTTACGCTACTTTGCTGCATCATCCTCTCCTCTTCGGGGAAATCCAACGCTGAAAGTGCAACTAATCCCCAGGTGGTTTTGGTAATTAATAACAACATATACATCATTGAACTAATCATTTCTTGAGAATATTTCAGAAAGTTCATTGATATGGGTATGGCAATGACCGATGATGTGGACCCTCAAAATGCTAAGGAAAACATTGGCAAAAGCTCAAGACTCCATTTTTGGTTTAGTGATCCAAGATCACATTGAGTCCATAGGAAAGCCAATACTATTAAAAGGGGATGAGGTTATGATGATGATCTGGTTGCTCTAAAGTGCTTAGTGATTTATCTCTCAAACAATCAGCAATCTTTCATTCCAACATAAACTCATAAGTAATCTCGGTCCCACCGATTCCAAACTCACCACACCGAGATGAACCACCTCACCATATAGCCAAAACCCTAGAATCTCGGATTTTCCGATTCCAAACTCGGTCATTCGAAATTGGTGTTGCCAAGCTTCAGAACCTTCAGACTCAAATCGGTGTCACCGAGATGAGAAAGTCGGTCCCACCGAGATTGGCAAACCCTAGACTTTGGAAGAATCGGTCTAACCGAGATTGTATTTTCGGTCCCACGAAAATCCCAACGCTCACAAGATTTGAACTTTCGGCCTGACCAAGTTGTCAACTTCGGTCTGACCGAGATTGCTCAAATGTGTGTAACGGTTGGATTTTGTGTGGAGGCTATAAATACCCCTCCACCTCCTCTTCATTCGTGGAGAGAGCCATCAGAAAGAACTACCACTCCCACCTTACATTTCTGAGAAGAAAACTACCTACCCTTGTGTTGAGATCAAGTTGCTCCACTCCCACCATATGAAACTTGATTTCTAGTCTTTCCAAGTTGCTTTCCACTCAATCCCTTCCTCCACCACAGCCAAATCAGTGAGGAGAGTTGAGTGTTGGGGAGATTATCATTTGAAGCACAAGAGCAAGGAGTTCATCATCACCAACCCCATCTATTACCTTTTGGAGGGTGGTGCCTCCTAGATTGGTTAGGTGTCGCTTGGGAGCCTCCGACATGATGTGGAGTTGAACCAAGGAGTTTGTAAGGGCAAGGAGATCGCCTACTTCGTGAAGATCTACCCCGAGTAAGGCTAGTCCTCCGTGGGCGTAAGCCATGATGGCATAGACAAGGTTGCTTCTTCGTGGACCCTTCGTGGGTGGAGCCTCCGTGGACTCGCATGGCCGTTACCCTCCGTGGGTTGAAGTCTCCATCAACGTGGATTGACGATAGCACCACCTATCGGAACCACGAGAAAAAATCTCCGTGTCTCCATTGCGTTTGCTCTTCTCCATCTCTCATTTACTATACATGCAATTTACTTTCCGCTGCCACAACTCTAGAATTGCATGTGTAGGGTGATACTTGACTTGGTTATCATTGTGAACTTGCTAAGAAACTACTCCAATCAAAAGGCTAAATTTTTAAGTTGTCAAGTAGTCTAATCACCCCCCCTCTAGACATACTTCCGATCCTACAAACGCAGTGCTCAAGAGGTAGCAAGAAGAATTTCTGGCGCCGTTGCCGGGGAGGCTCACGCAAGAGCAAGTCAACCATACCAAGTACCCATAACAATCCCTATCTCTCGCATTACATTATTTGCCATTTGCCTCTCGTTTTCCTCTCCCCCACTTCACCCTTGCCGTTTTATTCGCCCTCTCTTTCCCAATCTCCTCCTCTTTTTCCCGTTGCCTTTCTGTTTGCTTGTGTGTTGGATTACTTGTTGCCATGGCGCAAGATAATACCAAATTGTGTGACTTCTCGAATACCAATAATAATGATTTCCTTAGTACTTCGATTGCTCCTCTTAATAATGATGAGTCTTGTGAAATCAATACCGCTTTTGTGAATCTTGTTATGAAAGATCAATTCACGGCCTTCCTAGTGAAGATGCCGCTACTCATCTAAACAATTTTGTTGATTTGTGTGATATGCAAAAGAAGAAAGATACGGATAACAATATTGTCAAATTGAAGTTATTTCCGTTTTCACTTAGAGATCGTGCTAAAGTTTGGTTTTCGTCTTTGCCTAAAAATAGTATTGATTCTTGGAACAAGTGCAAAGATGCTTTTATCTCTAAGTATTTTCCTCCGCTAAGATCATCACTCTTAGGAACGATATTATGAATTTTAAACAACTTGATCATGAGCATGTTCGCTAATCTCGAAAGAATGAAATTGATGCTTCGAATTGCCCTACTCATGGTTTGAATTTATGGATGATCATACAAATTTTTATGCCGGATTGAATTTTGCTTCTAGAAATCTTTTAGATTCGCCATGGAGGCACGTTTATGGAAATTACGTTAGGAGATGCTACAAAATTGCTTGATAATATTATGGCTAATTATTCTCAATGGCACCTCGAAAGATCTTCTAGTAAAAAGTGCATGCTATAGAAGGAATCAATGTTTTGAGTGAAAAGATGGATGAACTTATGAAGATGTTTGCTACTAAAAATACTTCTCTTGATCCCAATGATATGCCTTTGTCTACTTTGATTGAGAATAATAATGAATCTATGGATGTGAATTTTGTTGGTAGGAATAGTTTTGGAAACAACGCGTATAGAGGGAATTTTAATCCTAGGCCTTATCCTAGTAATCCTTCTAATAATTATGGAAATTCCTACAACAACTCTTATGGAAATTTTAATAAGATGACCTCTGAATTTGAGAGTAGTGTTAAAGATTTTATGAATTCACAAAAAAAAAATAATGCTTTGCTTGAAGAGAAATTGCTTAAAGTTGATGATTTGGCTAGGAACGTTGATAGAATTTCTCTTGAAATTGATTCTTTAAAGCTTAGATCTATTCCTCCTAAGCATGATATCAATGAGTCTCTCAAAGCCATGAGAATTTCCATTGATGAGTGCAAAGAAAGAACCGCTAGGATGCGTGCTTCCAAAGATGCCTTTATTAAAGCGTGTTCTTCCAATTCCTATGAAACTCAAGATGAAGATCTAAAAGTTATTGATGTGTCCCCCATTAAATCTTTGTTTTGCAATATGAATCTTGATGAAACTGAATATGATCTTCCTTTACCTAGAAGGCGTTCTAAGAATTCGGAGTTTCTAGATCTTGATGATGAAATTGATGAAAGTGGGATTGAAAGAAATAAAACCTAGATGTTACTAAACCCACTATTTTGGATCTCAAGGAATTTAATTATGAAAATTGCTCTTTTGTTGGTTGTATTTCCTTGTTGCAATCCGTGCTAGATTCTCCTCATGCTTATAGTCAAAATAAGGCCTTTACCGAACACATTGTTGATGCCTTGATGCAATCTTATGAAGAAAAACTTGAGTTGAAAGTTTCTATCCCTAGAAAACTCTATGATGAGTGGGAACCTACTATTAAAATTAAAATTAAAGATTTTGAGTTTCATGCTTTGTGTGATTTGGGTGCTAGTGTCTCTACTATTCCCAAAACTTTATGTGATTTGTTAGACTTCCGTGACTTTGATGATTGCTCTCTAAACTTGCATCTTGCGGATTCCACTATTAAAAAGCCTATGGGAAGAATTAATGATGTTCTTATTGTTGCAAATAGGAATTATGTGCCCGTAGATTTTATCGTTCTTGATATAGATTGCAATCCTTCTGTCACGCCCAAGATGCGACCCTATCCTAAAGGAACTCGAAGGTCCCACCAAGGATAGAAGCGCATCTTGAAGACACTTTTGCAAGGTGGATATCATTACATCAAACCATTACATAAAATATGGGGATACATC
The DNA here is from genome assembly GCA_021437245.1 of Aegilops speltoides. Lineage (NCBI taxonomy): Eukaryota > Viridiplantae > Streptophyta > Magnoliopsida > Poales > Poaceae > Aegilops > Aegilops speltoides. The sequence continues at coordinate 439,677,813 of CM038145.1, read as the reverse complement.
CAAAAGGCATACAATGCCACACGAATACAACATCATCTTACATAAGAGCACCATCCGACTACGGATGAAACACAAACAGAAACTCAAACGACATCCACCTCGCTAGCCCAGTGCCGACACCGAACCTATCCCCGATCGAAGAAGAAGCGGAAGAAGCACTCCAAAACAAGGAACATCGTCATGGCGTCAAGAACATCGCATAACCTGTACCGCAACTTTTGTTGTAGCAATCAGTGAGCCACGAGGACTCAAAGAATCCCATTACCATGGGTATCAAGACTAGCAAAGCTTAAAGGGAAAGGAAGGGGTAAAGTGGTGAGGTTGCAGCAGCGACTAAGCATGATATGGTGGCTAACATACGCAAATAAGAGCGAGAAGAGAAGCAAAAGGAATGGTCGTGAAGCTAGCAATGATCAAGAGGTGATCGTGAACTCCTACTTACGTCAAACATAACCCAAAACCGTGTTCACTTCCCGGACTCCGCCGAAAAGAGACCATCACGGCTACACACGCGGTTGATGCGTTTTAATTCGGATCTGGTGTCAAGTTATCTACAACTGGACATTAACAAATTCCCATCTGCCACATAACCGCGGCACGGCTTTGAAAGTTTATACCTGCAGGGTGTCCCAACTTAGCCCATGATAAGCTCGCGATCAACGAAGGATATACCTTCTCCCAGAAGACCCGATCGCCTCGGAACCCGGTTTACAAGACATTTCGACAATGGTAAAACAAGACCAACAAAGCCGCCGATGCGCCGACAATCCCGATAGGAGCTGCACATATCTCGTTCTCGTGGCAACACCAGATAGGTCACCTACGAGTAAAACCAGACCTCGAGTTGCCCCGAGGTGGCCCCTGATCTGCCGGTTGGACCAAAGACTTAGAGAAGCAATCGCCCGGGGCTAAAATAAAGATGACCCTCGGGTTGGCCACCCAAGGAAAGGTATAGGTGGTGGTGAGGCAAATGGTAAAACCAAGGTTGGGCCTTGCTGGAGGAGTTTTATTCAAAGCGAACTGTCAAGGGGGTCCCATAAATCACCCAACCGCATTAGGAACGCAAAATCCGGGAACATAACACCGGTATGACGGAAACTAGGGCGGCAAGAGTTGAACAAAACACCAGGCATAAGGCCGAGCCTTCCACCCTTTGCCAAGTATATAGATGCATTAATTAAATAAGAGATATTGTGATATCCCAACATAATCCTGTCCACCATGGAGCAATCTTCAACTTCACTACAACTAACAACGCTATAAGAGGGGCTGAGCAAAGCGGTAACATAGCCAAGCAATGGTTTGCTAGGAAGGGTGAAAAAGGTTAGAGGCTGACATGGCAAATTGGGAGGCTTGATAGAACAAGGGATAGGTAGCGCAGCATAGCGATAGAACGAAGCAACTAGCATAGCAATGATAGTAGTGAGATCCAGGGTAGCGGTCTCTTGCCTGAAATCCCGCTAGGAAGAAGACCGAGTCCATGAAGAAGATGAACGGGAGTAGTCGAACGAATCCTCACAATCGCAACATTACCGGGACTAAGAAGCAACACCGGAAAGAAACAAACAACATGGTAAATGCACAAGCATAAACATGGCATGATGCACAAACAAGTATGATGCATGTCCGGTTTAATGAGGCATGGCATGACAAAGTGGAACAAACAACACTACAAGTTAAGTGGAGCTCAATATGCAACGAGTTGCATATTGACGAAACACCACATCAATTATTTAGTTCTCTCTCATTTAGGAACACAACAATATTACATGTTGTTATAAACATGGCAAGAGGTGAAACATAAGTAAACTAACTATCTAGGCAAGTTTAAATGAGGCCGGAACAACAAACAACAATTCCGGAAAATCCTCATATGCAATTTATGAATTTGCTACTGTTTTGCCCTATACACAATTTTAGAGTTGTTGAACAGTAATACAAAGTGCACCATGTTAATCTATGCATTTTTCCACCCCATTTACATATAAAGTTTATTAAAATTGGAGCTACGGTTATTTAGTTATGAAATAAATCATTTTAACATGACATTTGAGCAAAATTAAATAAACAACAAGTTTAAACATATTTAACATGGATGAAAGTGGCATATTATTAATCTACACAAAATTCTAAGCATTTTACATGTATAAAGTTTTTACATATGAGGCACAGATCATGAGTTATTATATGCATGAAGACTAGGGACTTTTCTATAAAAACTGCAGTTCTCTGAATAATAGACAAAATCGCAGATGGTAAAAAAACATAACAGGGCCGAATCTACTGCATGTTGGGCCAGCAGAAGAAAAACAAAAGAGGCGCTGCAGGGGGGCCTCACCATGGGCCAAGGCCCGGTCGGTGGAGGCGGCAGGCACGGGGGAAGATGGGCCAGGAGGCGCGGACGAGGCCGCGTCCGATGCAGAGGGGTGCGGTCAACGGAAGCGGGCGCTCGGCCTTGGCGATTGGCGCAGGATCGATCAACGCGGGGACGACACCTCTCTCCGTTCGTTGCCAAGGAAGCAGGCGATGCAGAGGAGGCGAGCAGGGCGCCGGTGACCGGGAGCAGAGCTCCGGCGAGCGGGGCAAATGGGCGGCGAGGTCTCGGGCATGGGGAAGCTCGGATCGACTAGATCCAGGGCGCGGGGAGTCCGTTCCTGGCGGCGGTGGGGCTCGACAGCTTGCACGGGCTCGGGGCGACGAGGATCCGTTCCAGGACGAAGCAGCGGCGGGCGTCCATGGCGACGGAATTTCTGGGAGAGAGAGGGATTAGAGACAGAGGAAGCCGAAGAAGAAGACGGGAGGAGGAGGCTGAAGGAAATATGCATGGACGAACACTCTCCCCTCTTGTTGCTATATCATCACCATGATCTTGCGTGTGCGTAGGAAATTTTTTGAAATTACTACGTTCCCCAACAGAGGCAAGGTGCTGGCCTGCGGGTCGACAGCGGCAACAAGGCTGACAAAGTGGCCGTCGGAGTCGCGGAGCTTGTGCGCGAGTAGAGGAGCTCAGGGACTCGGGTGCGCGAGGCTGCAAGAAGCTTCGGCTGGTCGAGGTACTTGGCGACGCGGACGCCGGGGTTGGGGCCCTCAGCCGCGGGGTGTGGAAGGAGCAGGTCGGGGTGGCCTCCAGCCAAGCGGACGGGCGTGCACGGGTGGGAACGAGCAGAGGCGAAGCCTCGGGCTCTTGCTGATCCAGAGAGCGAGGGAGGCTGCGGCTTTGCTGTTGTTGGACGGTGGCGTCAAGGGAATGATTTTGGATCGGGAGGGGATCTGGGAAGATCCCGAGGTGGAAGGAGAGACCCGATGGAATGGCGGCACTGCGGATGGAATGGATGGGACAGGAGGCCTAAAAACTAGGGTTAGAATGATATATATATATATATATATATATATATATATATATATATATATATATATATATATAATCGGGCGGCTGGGAAAAATATAGGTTAGGACGTTCAATTAAGAAAACGGAGATGTTTTATAGATGTTTGGGGATGATCCGGACTGAGCGGGTCGGGTTCGGGAAGTTTCGGACACGCGCAAGAGGTTTGAGTATTGTGCAAAGAGGGTCAAACGGTCGGGCAACAACAGAATGGTCGATCTGAGAAAGGTCAACAGAGACGAGGAAGAAGCGGCAACTAACAACGGATGCACGTTTTATGAAAACATGCAGATGCAATGCGCATGATGCTATGAGATGAAATACATGACATGAACAACATGCAAAACAAAAGACAAAACCCAACCACAGAGAAAATAACATATCGCATCTCCGGAAAAGGAAAGAGTTGGAGTTACGAATATGGAAAGTTGTATCCGGGGCGTTACACCTTCATGTCCTATTATTCTTGGTAGACCTTTCCTTAGAACGATTGGTGCAATTATTGATATGAAGGAAGGGAATATTAGATTCCAATTTACCTTAAAGAAGGGCATGGAACACTTCCCTAGGAATAAAATAAAATCACCATATTAATCTATCATGAGAGCCACTTATGGATTGCCTACCAAAAATGGCAATACCTAGATCTATCCTTGCTTTTATGCCTAGCTAGGGGCGTTAAACGATAGCACTTGTTGGGAGGCAACCCAATTTTATTTTTGTTTTTTTTGTTTTTGCTTCTGTTTAGGAATAAATAATCCATCTAGACTCTGTTTGGATGTGGTTTTATGTTTTAATTAGTGTTTGTGCGAACTAGAACCTATAGGATAACCTACGATGATAGTTGATTTGATTCTGCTGAAAAACAGAAACTTTGCACGCACGGATATAATTTTGTTAAATCACAGAAACGTGCTTTTGCGTTGACTCCTTTTGATGCTGTTCAATAGGCAAATTTTCCAGAACTTCCTATTTTGGTAGAATTTTTAGAGTTCCAGAAGTTTGCGTTAGTTACAGATTACTACAGATTGTTCTGTTTTTGACAGATTCTGTTTTGTGTGTGTTGTTTGCTTATTTTGATGAATCTATGGCTAGTAAAATAGTTTATAATCCATAGAGAAGTTGGAATACAGTAGGTTTAACACCAATATAAATAAAGAATGAGTCCATTACAGTACCTTAAGTAGTTCTTTGTTTTCTTTCTCTAACGGAGCTCACGAGATTTCTATTGAGTTTTGTGTTGTGAAGTTTTCAAGTTTTGGGTGAATTCTTTTGATGGATTATGGAACAAGGAGTGGCAAGAGCCTAAGCTTGGGGATGCCCATGGCACCCCCAAGATAATCCAAGGACACCAAAAAGTCAAAGCTTGGGGATGCCCCGGAAGGCATCCCCTCTTTCGTCTACTTCCATCGGTAATTTACTTGGAGCTATATTTTTATTCACCACATGATATGTGTTTTGCTTGGAGCGTCTTGTATTATTTGCGTCTTTGCTTGTTAGTTTACCACAATCATCCTTGCTGTACACTGCTTTTTGAGAGAGCCATACATGAATTGGAATTTGTTAGAATACTCTTTGTGCTTCACTTATATCTTTTGAGCTTGATAGTTTTGCTCATAGTGCTTCACTTATATCTTTTGAGCGTGATAATTTTTGCTCTAGTGCTTCACTTAGATCTTTTAGAGCATGGTGGTGGATTTGTTTTAAAGAAACTACTGATCTCTCATGCTTCACTTAGATTATTTTGAGAGTCTTTAATAGCATGGTAATTTGCTTAATGTTAATATACTTGGTATTCAAGATATGCGAAACTTTCTTTTGAGTGCGTTGAATACTAAGATAAGTTTGATGCTTGATAATTGTTTTGAGATATGAAGATGGTGATATTAGAGTCATGCTAGTTGAGTAGTTGTGAATTTAAAGAATACTTGTGTTGAAGTTTGTGATCCCCGTAGCATGCACGTATGGTGAACCGTTATGTGATGAACTCGGAGCATGATTTATTTATTGATTGTCTTCCTTATGAGTGGCGGTCGGGGACGAGCGATGGTCTTTTCCTACCAATCTACCCCCCTAGGAGCATGCGCGTAATACTTTGCTTTGATAACTTTTAGATTTTTCCAATAAGTATATGAGTTCTTTATGACTAATGTTGAGTCCATGGATTATACACACTTTTCCCCTCCTTCCACCATTGCTAGCCTCTCTAACACCGCGCACTTTTCGCCGGTATCATACACCCACCATATACCTTCCTCAAAACAGCCACCGTACCTACCTATCATGGCATTTCCATAGCCATTCCGAGATATATTGCCATGCAACTTTCCACTGTTCTGTTTATTATGACACGCTCCATCATTGTCATATTGCTAGCATGATCATGTAGTTGACATCGTATTTGTGGCAAAGCCACCGCTCATAATTCTTTCATACATGTCACTCTTGATTCATTGCATATCCCGCACATCACGGAGGCATTCATATAGAGTCATACTTTGTTCTAAGTATCGAGTTGTAATTGTTGAGTTGTAAGAAAAATAAAAGTGTGATGATCATCATTATTAGAGCATTGTCCCAAGTGAGGAAATGATGATGGAGACTATGATTCCCCCACAAGTCGGGATGAGACTCCGGACAAAAAAAAGAGGCCATAAAAAAAGAGAGAAAGGCCCAAATAAAAAAATGAGAGAAAAAGAGAGAAGGGACAATGCTACTATCCTTTTACCACACTTGTGCTTCAAAGTAGCACCAAGATCTTCATGATAGAGAGTCTCTCATTTTGTCACTTTCATATACTAGTGGGGATTTTTCATTATAGAACTTGGCTTGTATATTCCAATGATGAGCTTCCTCAAAATGCCCTAGGTCTTCGTGAGCAAGCAAGTTGGATGCACACCCACTTAGTTTCTTTTGTAGAGCTTTCATATACTTATAGCTCTAGTGCATCCGTTGCATGGCAATCCCTACTCACTCACATTGATATCTATTGATGGGCATCTCTATAGCCCGTTGATATGCCTAGTTGATGTGAGACTATCTTCCCTCTTTTTGTCTTCTCCACAACCACCATTCTATTCCACACATAGTGCTATATCCATGGCTCACGCTCATGTATTGCGTGAAGATTGAAAAAGTTTTGAAAATGTTAAAGTATAAAACAATTGCTTGGCTTGTCATCGGGGTTGTGCACGATTTAAATATTTTATGTGGGGAAGATGGAGCATAGCCAGACTATATGATTTTGTAGGGATAACTTTCTTTGGCCATGTTATTTTGAGAAGACATAATTGCTTTGATTAGTATGCTTGAAGTATTATTATTTTTTATGTCAATATGAACATTTATCTTGAATCTTTCGGATCTAAATATTCATACCACAATTAAGAAGTTTTACATTGAAATTATGCCAAAGTATCACTCTGCATCAAAATTCTCTTTTATCATTTACCTACTCGAGGACGAAAGGTGAATTAAGCTTGGGATGCCTCGATACGCTTCCAACGATATATAATTTTTGATTGCTCCATGCTACTTTATCTACTGTTTTGGACTATATTGGGCTTTATTTTCCACTTTTATATTATTTTTGGGACTAACCTATTAACCGGAGGCCCAGCCTGTAATTGCTTTTTTTGCCTATTTGGTGTTTCAAGAAACGGAATATCAAACGGAGTCCAAACGGAATGAAACCTTCGAACGTGATTTTCTCACCGAACGTGATCCAGAGACTTGGACCCTACTCCAAGAAGTAACAGAGGCGGTCACGAGGGTGGGGGCACCCCTAGGCGCGCCCGCCTCGTGGGCCCCCTGCTGCTCCACCGACGCATTCTTCCTCCCATATATACCACGTATCCCCAAACGACGTAACAGGAGCCAAAACCTAATTCCACCGCCGCAACCTTCTCAGATCCACGAGATCCCATCTTGGGGCCTGTTCGAGCTCACGAGGGGGCATTCACCACGGAGGGCTTCTACATCAACACCATAGCCCCTCCGATGAAGTGTGAGTAGTTTACTTTAGACCTTCGGGTCCATAGCTAGTAGCTAGATGGCTTCTTCTCTCTTTTTGGATCTCAATACAATGTTCTCCCCCTCTCTCGTGGAGATCTATTCAATGTAATCTTCTTTTTGTGGTGTGTTTGTTGAAACCGATGAATTGTGGGTTTATGATCCAGCTTATCTATGAACAATATTTGAATCTTCTCTGAATTCTTTTATGTATGATTGAGTTATCTTTGCAAGTCTCTTCGAATTATCCTTTTGGTTTGGCCAACTAGATTGGTAATTCTTGCAATGGGAGAAGTGCTTAGCTTTGGGTTCAATCTTATGTGTACTTTCCCAAAGGATGTAGGCGGCAGCAAGGCACGATTGTATTGTTGCCATCGAGGATAACAAGATGGGGTTTTATCATATTGCATGAATTTATCCCTCTACATCATGTCATCTTGCTTAAGGCGTTACTCGTTTTTAACTTAATACTCTAGATGCATGCTGGATAGCGGTTGATGAGTGGAGTAATAGTAGTAGATGCAGAATCGTTTCGATCTACTTGTCTCGGACGTGATGCCTATATAATGATCATACCTAGATATACTCATAACTATGCTCAATTCTGTCAATTGCTCAACAGTAATTTGTTCACCCACCGTAGAATATCCATGCTCTTGAGAGAAGCCACTAGTGAAACCTATGGCCCCGGGGTCTATTCTCATCATATCAATCCCCATTAGTTTATTACTTGCTTTGTTTTTACTTTTCACTTTGCATCTATATACCAAAAATACCAAAAATATTATTTATCATCTCTATCAGATCTCACTCTCGTAAGTGACCTGAAGGGATTGACAACCCCTAATCGCGTTGGTCGCGAGGAGCTATCTTTGTGTAGGTACGAGGGACTTGTGCGTGGTCTCCTACTGGATTGATACCTTGGTTCTCAAAAACTGAGGGAAATACTTATGCTACTTTGCTGCATCATCCTCTCATCTTCGGGGAAATCCAACACAGTGCTCAAGAAGTAGCACGCGGCCCCTCGCCCGCCAGCCTCTCGACTTGGCGGGTGCCCGCCATCGCGCCTCGGTGCCGTTCTCACTGGGCGCGACTCGACCGGGTCCGGGTGCCCGACCGGTTCCACCCCGGGTGCCCGGACCCTTCCACCGAGGCTACGCGTTTTAGGGACATTTTAGTCCTTTGTACCCCCTGTTTTCCCTAAGTTTCGTCCCTAGCCTTTATATACTTATCTCCTAGGCTAATTGGAAGGTTAGCAAAGATTAGATTAAACATTGTGAGCCTTTGCTCCTTGTATCCCCTCCTCTTTGGAGATCAAGCCCCCACCTAGGGAAGAATCCATTGGATTGTCAAGGCCTCCTCTTGGAGAAGATCATCAAGACCTCACATAGTGGGAAGAATTTACCAAGTGCTACTCTCCTTGTATTGATCTTGTAATCTTGTGGATCTCATGTATGCTACTCTAGTGGATGTGATATTTGGGTTTGTTTGAGAGTTTTGTTCTTGTGTTCTTGAGTGTTTTTTCCTCCTTTTCCCCCTCCAAGTGTGAAAAGATCCAACCTAGGGTTTGACCCTACAACATCTTGGTATCATGAGCAAGGTTTATTCACATCTTGGAGTCACATCCCCCCATTTGATAGCTTGATTTTGTTGTTTTTCGTCCAAATCCGAAAATCCCCACAAAAATAGCCCTGAATTTTTTTTCTTGCAATTTGTTGGATCTTGTGAGATTTGGTTGTTTTGGTCCATGGATTTGATGTTTGGCAAGTGAATCTAGCCCCTCCCCAACAATCCCCACCCTTCCCACCACGAAATTCGCGGAATTTTGCTTTTTCCCCAATTTTTCCGCCCATCCCGAAGAACACCTGGTGCCCACCGCTCAAACCCCCGGGCACCCGCACCGCGCCCAGCCACCCCCGGGCACCCGCACCTCACACCCCTCATCAATATCAGTCAAGCAGGAGTAGGGTTTTACCTCCATCGAGAGGGCCCGAACCTGGGTAAAAACATCGTGTCCCTTGTCTCCTGTTACCATCCGCCTAGACGCACAGTTCGGGACCCCCTACCCGAGATCCGCCGGTTTTGACACCGACACTCCTCCTCGCGTGGCCTTCCTCCGGGGAGCTGGAGCTGGCGCGCGCAACTTGACTCGGTGGCGCCGGACGCGCTGGGCGCCTCCTCCACGTCCACGCCTCCCTCGGCCTCCTCGCCGGGATCGCACCTTCCCATGGACGGGTTCACCTTCGCGTGTGCCCTCGGCCGGGCCATGCACCACGATACCGTGCGCGCCGGCGTCGCTTCCGGCGACGTCGCTGCGTCGTTGGCTCCGGGTGTTCGAGGGAGTGCCGGAGAAGGACGCCATCTCGGGCAAGGATTGGTGTAAGGGCATATTTATCCCTAAGTGTTTTGGTGATTGATGACAATACTCGTGCGGACTAATCGTGTGCCTTGAGTCCCACAGATACTTCATCATTAGGCACAAGACGATTCGGTGCCCCTCGGAGACTAATGAAGCCGGCGTTGTTCTACGTTTCTCTTTGGTGGAGTTGAGTCGTAGGAGAGCCGTACTATTAAGAGGGGGTCCGCGTCGGAAAGGTAGGGTGGAATCACACGTACACTTGCCCCTCCTTTCCTTGCACTTTGGAGCTACCCATCGTTATCGTGGTGGTGCGAAAAACTGACGACTACTGCTGTACTTGCGGTAGTACCGCAAGTACAAGCGGTAGTATCGCATGACGAAGCCACGGTAGTACCGCCCCCGGCGCGGTAGTACCGCTGTACCTTGGCCTAGTGCCGCCCGGTCTTGGTAGTAGGGGCGGATGTAATTTTTACATCCGCGCCCCTCGTAGTACCGCCCATTGGCGCGGTAGTACCGCCGACTCGCCTAGTGCCGCTCGGTCTTGGTAGTAGGGGCGGATGTAATTTTTACATCCGCGGCACCCACGGTAGTACCGCTCGCTCTGCGTGGTAGTATGCTGGGGCTCACGGTAGTACCGCTCCTTGGAGTTGTAGTACCGCGGGTCTTTTCGCTTAGTACCGCTTGTCGCGGTAGTAGTAGGCGCGATGTAATTTTTACATCCGTGTTTACCACGGTAGTACCGCGCCTTGCAAAGCGGTAGTACCGCATCGGGTTTTTGCACCACCTAGTTTCTGCGGAAGTAGGCACGGATGAAAATTATTTCGTCCGCGCCTTCCTGTGCCGTGACCCTCCCGCTTGCGGTAGTACCGCAAGGGGAGCGTAGTACCGCGCCAGCCGTAGTATCGCTTCTAGCTCAGCTTGTTCCGGCTGCGGGTATGCCACGGTAGTACCGTGGTCTCCCACGGTAGTACCGCGCGCCGTCGCGGTAGTATCGCTCCCTTGGAGCGGTAGTACCGTGAGTCGCGGGCAGAACTAGTGGATACCGGTTGGATCTTTTCCCCGACTATATAAGGGATGTCTTCTACCTCTAGTTGACTACCTCTTCCACATCTAAGCTCCATTGTTGCTCCAAGCTCCATTTTCGCTCGATCTCTCTCCCTAGCCAATCAAACTTGTTGATTTGCTCGGGATTGGGTGACAAGGGCCCGATCTACACTTCCACCAAAGGATATTTGATTCCCCCCACTTATCCCTTGCGGATCTTGTTACTCTTGGGTGTTGAGCACCCTAGACGGTTGAGGTCACCTCGAAGCCATACTCCATTGTGGTGAAGCTTCGTGGTGGTGGTGTTGTTGGGAGCCTCGATTGTTGTGGAGATTGCCCCAACCTTGCTTGTAAAGGTTGGTCGCCGCCTTCAAGGGCACCAATAGTGGAATCACGGCATCTCGCATCGTGTGAGGGCGTGAGGAGAATACTGTGGCCCTAGTGGCTTCTTGGGGAGCATTGTGCCTCCACACCGCTCTAACGGAGACGTATTCCCTTTAAAGGAAGGAACTCCGTAACACATCCTCGTCTCCACCGTCTCCACTCTTGGTTATTTCGTGCCTTTACTTTCAAGCTTACTTATTGTTACATCTCTTGCTTGCTTGCTTGTTAGTTGTTATTGCATCATATAGGTTGCTCACTTAGTTGCATATCTAGACAACCTATTTGTTGCAAAGTTTAATTTGGTAAAGAAAAGCTTAAAATTGTTAGTTGCCTATTCACCCCCCCCCCTCTAGTCAACCATATTGATCCTTTCAATTGGTATCGAGCCTCGCCTCTTTATTAAGGACTTTACCGTCCAAGAGTATGATTGACACCCACGATGGTGTGGAGGAACACTCCGGTGTGAATCCTATCTCATCTTCGGCCGAAGGGGGAGCCTCGGTCTCTCGTGAGGAGTTCAATGTGGCTTTAGACACATTGAAAACCTCCATGACGGCCGAGGTTAAAAGCATGTTTAATGATTTCTTAGAGGGACTTAAATTATCTACCGCACCTATGAAAGTGGGTGATCCTACTAACAAGGTGATGATGCTTTCTCCGACAAGGGGAAGCTAACAATGAAAAGAGCCCTTCTACTAGTGGTAGAAATGGTACCGACATCTTTGCCCATGTGGAACCCCGGTCTATGGAGGGCCAATCCCTCCACTCATTTGAATCATGCGGTCCACCTCCTAAGTATGAAAAAGGTGTAGATTTTGATAATTGGGTCTATCGCTTTAAGCGCCATTTGAAACATGTGAATACTAACCTTTGGAGAGCCATTGAAGAAGGTTTTATCCTCATGACCCAAGCAACTTCACCCTCGAGAAGCCGTGGACAATCAATTCAATGAGAGTGCTCTTCATCATTCAAGATGCAATTCTTCCCAAGATCTCCTCACCTTCGACGCCATGTCGTGGCTAAAGAAGCATGGAAATGTGTTGAGGGCCTCTATCGTGGAAGTGCTAGCATTCAACGGTCCAACTATGAAGTGGTGCAAGATGAAGCCGACGAGTTTGCAATGAAAGAAGATGAAGAACCTTGTGAGCTCTTTCGAAGAGTGACCAAACTCGCGGTGGCACTTCGAGATCATGGAAGCAAGGACACGGATGACAATCAGATCAAGCGAAAGTTCCTCAAGGCCATGATGCCCTACAACAAAGCCATGTCCTCCGTCATTCGTCAACGACCGGACTTCCACACCATGACCTCAAGTGAAGTGTTGGATGAGTTCGTTGCAATGAGCATCTTGGACAAGACCGCCAAAAATGCGGTGCTCCGTTCTCAAAGAGCTAAGAAGCCTAACCTTGCCTTGAAGGCCAAGCTCATTGTCGAAGAAGAGGAAGAAGTGGAAGATGAGGAAAGCAATCCCGAAGACACCAAGTTCGACTACCATGAGCACATGGCTCTTGCTTCAAGACAATTTTGGAGCTAAGAAGAGCTCAAGACCCAACTTCAACAAGAAAAACTCAAGTGGCGTCAAGGGCAAGCAACGAGTTAGAACTTGCTTCAACTGTGGCAATGTGAGTCATTTCGTTGCGGATTGTCCTTATGAGAAGCGGGAAGACAATGGTGGCAAGTTCATTCGGAAAGACAAAGCCAAGTCCGTCCCCAACAAGAACAACTTCTCCAAGAAGACTCCCTCTCGTGGGTTGGTGGTTCAAGAAGAATACCAAGAGGATGACGATGATGATGAGAATGAAGAAGCAACGGCCATGGCATCCATTGCCATTGCTACTCCTCGGTGTCTCTCTTGAATCACCCAACGAAAACATCACCGCTAGATGCCTCATGGCTAAGGCTTCAAACAAGGTAACCCCAACATCACAACCACCATCATTACTAATCCCTCCGTGGAGGATTGCATTGATGGACATGTTGAGTCTAATGAGGAAGTGAATGAATTTGAGTCCTTCATGAGTAAGCTCAAGGGAAAGTCCAAGAAGCACTTTGTTGCTCTCTTGGAACAACTTGGTGAGGCCAATGACATGATCGAGGCTCACGAAGAAACCATCTCCAAGATGGAAGGTCATAGTCGTGACTATGCCGATGAGATATCGGATCTCTCTAATGCTCTTGAGGAAGAGAGTGTGCATCGTTTGACTCTTGATGAGTCACACAATGATGCCCATGCTAAGTTAAAGAAAGATCTTGATCATGCTCTTGTCATGTCTCGTGTGCTAACCTCCGAGAAGGCTAAACTTGGGGTTGATCATGCTAGACTCAAAGAGGAGTTTGAGATACTTGACAAGGCCCACAAGGTCTTAAAGGGTACTCATGCTAGCCTCAAAGAGTCTCATGCTCAACTCCAAGTTAAGCTAATCAAGGAAAAAGCCACCTTTTCTCATATGGTATTAATTGATAATGCATGTGCTACTAACCCTTGTTGTGAGCATGTGCATCTTGTGGAGGAAAATGCTAAGTTGAAGGATCAACTTGAGAAGGGCCTTGTGACTTGCATTCAAGGTGAGAAAAACCTCAACGACCTTTTGAGCAATCAAAAGGAAGTTGTGAGCAAAGAAGGAATTGGGTTTGCACCCAAGTCCAAGAGCAAGAAGAAGAAGAACAACAAGGCTAATCGTCCTCCTCCCTCAAACAAACGTTTGTGAAAGAAGGAGACGGAGCTTCCAAGAAGAAGAAGGAGAAAGTGAAGGAAGTTGATGTCCAAAAGGGCAAGAACGTTTCCTCAAACAAAGCCGGCGATTTTAACCCTTCATATGTGTTGTCTTGTGCTAGTGATGGACATGTTTATGCTAAATTTGTTGGTTCTCCTTATGAGTACATTGAATGGTCTATTTGGGTTCCCAAGGCCCTTGTTACTAACATCAAAGGACCCATTACTAAATGGGTACCTAAAACCAAGCATTGATCTCGTGTAGGTGTTTGCTTCGGTGGGGATCATGGTTGCTCGATAGTGGAGCAACAAATCATATGACCGGAGCAAGGACTTGGTGGTGGATGTGCAAGAGATTCCATCTATGCCCACCAATGTCGAGTGGGGTGATGCATCACATTCTAAGGTATTGGGTCTCGCAAGGTTGTCATTTCTCATGATCTAACGATCGAGAAAGTCATGCTTGTTGAGTCCCTTGCATTCAATTTACTTTCCGCTCGTCAACTTGCACTCATGGGCTTTGCCACATTCTTTGATATTGATATCGTGGCCCTCTTGTGGAGCAAGACTCTTAAAGTAGTTTTGTTGGGCATGTCGAGAACGGTCTCTATGTGGTTAACTTTTCGAGCAACCCACTAAGACCGCGACATGCCTAATGGCTAAAGTTGACGTGGGATGGCTTTGGCATCGCCGTTAAGCCCACGTCAATATGAGATCTTTGCAAAGTCTCCTCAAGGGGACCATGTTCGTGGACTAACAAATGTGAGTTTTGCCAAAGATCGTGCTTGCGTGCTTGTATCGAAGGAAAGCTTCATGAAAGGCTCACCCTCCCTCAACCATCATCTACTCGAAGAGACCCTTGGAGCTCCTTCACATGGATCTCTTTGGGCCTCCATCTTTTGATAGTATTGGAGGAAGAAAGTATTGCTTGGTGATTGTGGATGATTATTCAAGATACACTTGGGTATACTTCTTCAAGAGGAAGAGTGAGACCCAACAAACCGTCATCAACTTTGCAAATGAAGCTCAACGTCAACATAATGCAAAAATCTTGACAATAAGAAGCGACAACGGCACCGAAGTTCAAGAACTGCACCTTGATGAGTTTCTTAGTGACGAGGGATCAAGCATCAATATGCGGCACCTTATACCCCTCAACAAAATGGTGTTGCGGAGAGGAAGAACCGGACGCTGATGGATGCGGCAAGGACCATGATGGCAGAGTTCAAGTCTCCATACAACTTTTGGGCCGAAGCCATCAACACCGCATGTCATGCATCCAATCGGCTCTATCTTCGCAAAGGCTTGAACAAGACTCCTTATGAGATCCTCACCGCAACAAGCCCAACCTCAAGTACTTTCGGTGTTCGGTTGTAAGTGTTTCATTCTCAAGAAAGGTGTTCGGTTGTCTAAATTTGAAGCTAGAGCTCATGAGGGCATATTTGTTGGTTATGCTACAAACTCTCATGCTTATCGTGTCCTCAACAAGTCCACCGGACTCATTGAGGAGACGATGTAACGTGGAGTTTGACGAAAATAACGGCTCCCAAGTGGAGCAAAGTGGTACTTGTGATATAGGTGATGAAATTCCTCCCCAAGCCATAAGAAGAATGGGTATTGGTCACATCCTACCCATTGAGGAACCCCTTGTGGCCGAAGGAGAAGGACAATGCTCTACTCAAGTAGAGCCATCACCTCATCAAGACCCACACGCTTCCGAAGAACAATGTGAAGGCCCTCAACCTCGTGAACAAGACCAAGGGCAAGATCTACCTCAAGAAGGTGAGGAACCACGAAATGATGCCCAAGGTCAAGTTCTCCCCCTCGAGCTAGTTCAAGATCAAGAGCAACCTCAAGATCAAGAACAAACTCAAGACGGCGCTCAAGATCATCAAGTCAACCCTCCTCCTTCCACACCCGAGGAGGAATTAGAGCGTCGTGCCGCGAAGATTGCTTCCAAGCTCACCACCCAAGGCCATCTCATGGAAAATGTGGTTGGAAGCCTACGAAGGGGTAAGCACTCGAGACAATTGGCAAACTATTGTGAACATCACGCGTTTGTCTCTTGTGTTGAACCCCAAAAGGTCTATGAGGCGCCAAGACCCGGATGGCTCAATGCCATGCATGAAGAACTCAACAACTTCGAGTACAACAAGGTGTGGAGATTGGTGCCAAGACCATCCGGAACCACAATGTCATTGGGACCAAGTGGATCTTCAAGAACAAGCAAGATGCCCATGGGAACATCATTCGCAATAAGGCAAGATTGGTAGCACAAGGCTACTCCCAAGTCGAGGGTATCGACTACGGTGAAACCTTCGCCCCGCTGCTCGCCTTGAATCCATTCGTTTGTTGATTGCTTATGCTTCCCATCACAACTTTAAGTTGCAACAAATGGATGTGAAAAGTGCTTTTCTTAATGGTCCCATTAATGAGTTGGTCTATGTCAAGCAACCCCGGGTTCGAGGATCCCTACTTTCCGGATCATGTGTATCAACTCGATAAGGCACTCTATGGCCTTAAACAAGCCCCACATGCGTGGTATGACCACCTTACCGAAGTTGCTACAAGATCGTGGTTTTGAAGTAGGCTAATTGACCCCACTCTTTTTACTAAGAAGGTCAACGGGAGTTGTTTGTATGCCAACTATATGTTGATGATATTATCTTTGGTTCCCTAACAAAGCTTTCAATGAAGAATTTGCCGCCTCATGACCTCCAAGTTTAAGATGTCTTCGATGGGAGAGTTGAAGTTCTTCCTTGGTTTCGACATCAAGCAAAGAAGAGAAGGAACCTTCATCAACCAAGCCAAATATACTCAAGACATGCTTAAGAGATTCAAGCTAAGTGATGTCAAGTCGGCTACTACACCAATGCCTACCAAGTGCCAACTTGACATCGATCCCAATGGTAAAGCGGTGGATCAAAAGGTATATCGCTCCATGATTGGCTCCTTGCTTTACCTTTGTGCATCTAGACCGGATATCATGTTGAGTGTGGGGATGTGTGCACGTTTTCAAGCCGCACCAAAGGAAAGTCACTATGTGGCGGTCAAGCGAATCTTTCGATATTTGGCTCATACCCCAAACTTTGGCTTATGGTACCCAAGAGGAGCAAACTTCAAGCTTGAAGGTTTCACTGATTCCGATTGGGCGGGAGACAAAGTGGATAGGAAGTCCACTTCCGGAGGGTGCCAATTTCTTGGTTGCTCTTTGGTAAGTTGGTCTTCCAAGAAGCAAAGTTGTGTGTCTCTCTCGTCCACCGAAGCGGAGTATGTGGCAGCCGGTAGTTGTTGTGCTCAACTCCTATGGATGAGGCAAACTTTAAAGGAGCACGGTGTCATTTGTGACAAAGTGCCTCTTTGGTGTGATAATGAAAGTGCCATCAAGATTTCTCTCAACCCGGTGCAACACTTCAAGACGAAGCACATTGAGATTCGATATCACTTCATTCGGGATCACATTAGGCGAGGGGAGATCAAGCTCAAGTATGTCAACACTCATGATAACCTTGCAGATATTTTCACGAAGCCCTTGGATGAAGCAAGATTCCGCGAGTTAAGGCATGAGCTAAATATCATTGATTTGAGCAATGTGACTTGAACCCGTGCACCCCCCACCACACTCAACTTGTTGTCTAGTCTAGGTGTAGGCATGGACATAGGGGGAGTATTGTTCTCTCAATGAACTCTCCTTCCCCCCATTATGCTTAAATAGATCACCTCTTTCACATTCACCATTTTTGATGGTACCTGTGCTTCAAAGACGAGTTTTGGTCATGGGCCCAAGGATAATTCTTCGCGGTGCCATACCATCCAACTCAAACATAGGTGGCTTCGGCCACCGCCCTCTCCTCAAGAGGTTTTGTCACTTAGGGATTGCCTGTTGTTCGATTGGTATGTGCTTGTGTTTGTGATGTTTTGGGTTGTGTTTGTTTTTGATGCAAAGGCACTTTTCTCTCTTGTTCGAAACCCTCGGTGGCGTGAGCTCACGGTACTACATGGTCGGTCACGGTACTACGCTGCCAATCACGGATTACTCACTGATGGGAGCATCGGTATTATCGTCCCCAAGCGGCAGTAATTTTTATCGCCACTGGTTGAGCAGTACTACCGCCTCGGCGTGATTTACCGCCGGCGGTACTATCATGATGACTGCGGTACTATCGCGCCGGTTGGCGTGGGGATAAGGTCAGGCAGGGGAGTTCTAACTCCCCATACCCATTCGCCCCTTCTCCACATCGCCTTTCCTCTCTCGTGCTCACGAACGGAGCCGGCGTTCGTCGCCGGATCTCCTCCACCAGCTGCCCTCCCGTGATTCCGTCCGGTGGGATCGTTCCCCACCCCGTGCTCTTGCTATGGACCAAGGTTTTTCCCCAGATCCTTCTCCGTTTAGATTGTTTTTGGTTCTTCTAGGTTTTGGGGAAGGCTTGTATGTTCTTGAGGTTCTTAGTCTAGATCTCTGCAAGCATAGGATGAAGGAGTGTGGTATTGCATAGGATTTACACTTGTATTGTTGTCTTGCACTAGATCTGATCACCGTAGCACCGCCATGGCTTCGCGGGTCTTTTTCAGATTCAAATCCGCTAGATCCAACGCGGCGCCATTATCGCCAGAGGAGGCGGTATTACCGCTCTCGCGGTACTATCGCTTCTAGGGCGCGGTACTATCAGCGCCATGCGGTACTAAAGCCTTTTGCCTTTCACCACGGTACTACCGTGACCCCTCACAGTACTACCGCGCTCGAGATGTACTAAGACTTTAGTATCGCACCCCATGACAGCTTCTACCGTCGCTCACATCTATCGCATGCCAACTTTCTCGCTTATCTTCTATGGGTTTATGTGCTGTCTTATAGCCTTTGCATTGATCCTTTTCGATTTGTTTTGGTGCTTTGCGTGTGTGTTTTAGGTGGTGGCTCTCGCCGGGCCAATCCTGTTCGTGACTTGGTTCCAAGCATCTGCAAGA
The DNA here is from genome assembly GCA_021437245.1 of Aegilops speltoides. Lineage (NCBI taxonomy): Eukaryota > Viridiplantae > Streptophyta > Magnoliopsida > Poales > Poaceae > Aegilops > Aegilops speltoides. The sequence goes on along the minus strand of CM038145.1, from coordinate 439,658,952 downwards.
ACCCAGAGAAGTTCCCGAGGATCATCTCAGATCGAGCGCAATGTCAAGTCCACCGCCGACAAGCACAAGGATTCGCCAGGCATGGATGAGATAGGCGCCAAGAGTATGTCCGTCTCAGCAGCTTCACCCATATGCGACCCCACGCCCACTATCGAGGGTGTGAACTGTTCGAACAAGACTCAAACCCAGATCTACTTGGATGTCATCAAGAACAAGCGAGAATACCTATGTGGAGGTGAAGTGGATTGAGATGCACCACATGAGGAAGGACAAGTTTCGTGACTACTTTGGGGAGGCTCGACTTGGTGGAGCAGTTTGGAATTGAGCATGTGATCTCGCTCCACATGGACTATGACCCCGAGATCATCTGTCGGTTCTTTGCCTCGGTGTACTTTCACACCAATGATGAGAGAAGGATGACGTGGATGACCAATGGCCGCCAGATGTCCGCTACACGGAAGGAGTTCATGGATTTACTTCAAGTTGTCGATGATGGACTTGACACTCTGTTGGTGTTCGCCCTCACGGCAATTCGACTCTGGCGACAAGGACAAGCTCACTCCGCTCATGGTTGAGAAGAAGCTCGCCCATTGGCGAGATAATCTTGGTTCTCAACCCGCTTCGATATCATGTACCGCATCTTCCGCAACTCTCTGCTCCCACGACGGTGACAAAGACAAGGTTCATGCCTACATGGTGGACATGATGCTTCTATGCGAGGAGGCTCGCTCGTCTCGACTCACCACTTGATGTCTCTCACATCATGTGGTGTGAGCTTCGGTTTGTTGTGTTCAACCGCAAGGTGCCTATTTATGGACCCTACCTTTTCGCTGATTTCAAGACTTGGGAGAAGATGTACCCGAGGAGGAGTTCTGGCTCTGTTGGATTCGCCATGAGCCCATTTGTCCGAGGGTCAAACCTAATCGGGCCAACACCGCTACTCGTGGCCGAGGCATCTCTGCTAGGGCTGCTGCTTTGATGAGGAGGATCTTCTTTGGAGCCGAGGATGTTCTTGGGGCCGCCCTACTAGGCCCACTCAGAGTGACTCTAGGCCATCTTGGGCCAAGAGGTTGACGGATAAGATGAAGTCTCTTTTTCGCATGCAAGCCAAGGGACAAGACAGGCTCACGTGGAGTCCAAGGAGAGTCGTCGCCAAGACAACAAGATCTTGCAGCTCTATGGCGAGGATGTGTCTGGCGGGTCCGAGGAGCGATCACTCCCGAGACCGAGTGGATGGAGAAGCAAGGATACAAGTGGACTGCTTCGAGGAGGAGGCCGAGTAGTCCGCTCCAGTGCGGAGGAGTCTCGACGAAGAGGTGGGACAGCTTCTCGCTTGAGCCACCTCTTGTGTGTTTAGGTGTCCTCTCGCCTTTTTGGCGCCTCGATGCCAAAGGGGAGAAAGTGTAGGGATTTGGATTTGCGAGTGTGTGTGTTTGCCAGTTGAACTCTTTGCTGCTTTTATCGTTTGAACCTTGGTTATCTTATCTCATATGGTGTAAGACATATGCACTCTATCTATCCTAGCCAGCTTGTGTTATATTGTGCTACTTTCACGCTATGTTAGGCTTATTATCATGTCTTGGTCTCTAAAATATAGGGGGAGTGTTGATCCTAGTATGTGTGCCATGCAGTCCAAAGCATTCATATATAGTGCACACATCTAGGGGGAGCCCCGTCTATATTTTAGAGGAGTGGGGTTTGCCACTACTTTAAACATATCTTATCTATGTGCAAATCCCGTGTTGTCATCAATACACCAAAAAGGGGGAGATTGTAAGGGCATATTTATCCCTAAGTGTTTTGGTGATTGATGACAATACTCGTGCGGACTAATCGTGTGCCTTGAGTCCCACAGATACTTCATCATTAGGCACAAGACGATTCGGTGCCCCTCGGAGACTAATGAAGTCGGCGTTGTTCTACGTTTCTCTTTGGTGGAGTTGAGTCGTAGGTGAGCCGTACTATTAAGAGGGGGTCCGCGTCGGAAAGGTAGGGTGGAATCACACGTACACTTGCCCCTCCTTTTCTTGCACTTTGGAGCTACCCATCGTTATCGTGGTGGTGCGAAAAACTGACGACTACTGCTGTACTTGCGGTAGTACCGCAAGTACAAGCGGTAGTACCATGACGAACCACGTAGTAGTACCGCCCCTGGCGCGGTAGTACCGCTGTACCTTGGCCTAGTGCCGCCTTGCGGTAGTAGGGCGGATGTAATTTTCTACATCGCGCTACCACGGTAGTACCGCCCATTGGCGCGGTAGTACCGCCAAGACTCGACCTAGTGCCGCCCGGTGCGGTAGTAGGGGCGGATGTAATTTTTACATCCGCGGCACCCACGGTAGTACCGCTCGCTCTGCTGCGGTAGTATCACTGGGGCTCACGGTAGTACCGCTCCCTTGAGTTGTAGTACCGTGGGTTCTTCTCGCTTAGTACCATTGCGTCGCGGTAGTAGGCGCGATGTAATTTTTTACATCCGTGCCTACCACGGTCTGCGCGCTTGCGGCGGTAGTACCGCATCGGGTTTTGCACCACCCTAGTTTCGCGAAGTAGGCACGGATGAAATTTATTTCGTCGCGCGCCTTCCTGTGCCGTGACCCTCCGCCTTGCGGTAGTACCGCAAGGGGAGCGATAGTACCGCGCCAACGTAGTATCGCTTCTAGCTCAGCTTGTTCCGGCTGTGCAAATGCTACGGTAGTACCGTGGTCTCCCACGGTAGTATCACAGCGCCGTCAGGTAGTACCGCCTCCCTTGGAGCGGTAGTACCGTGAGTCGCGCGTAACTAGTGGATAACGGTTGGATCTTTTCCCGACTATATAAGGGATGTCTTCTACCTCTAGTTGACTACCTCTTCCACCTCTAAGCTCCATTGTTGCTCCAAGCTCCATTTTCGCCGATCTCTCTCCCTAGCCAATCAAACTTGTTGATTTGCTCGGGATTGGGTGACAAGGGCCCGATCTACACTTCCACCAAAGGATATTTGATTCCCCACTTATCCCTTGCGGATCTTGTTACTCTTGGGTGTTGAGCACCCTAGATTTGTTGAGGTCACCTCGAAGCCATACTCCATTGTGGTGAAGCTTCGTGGTGGTGTTGTTGTTGGGAGCCTCCGATTGTTGTGGAGATTGCCCCAACCTTGCTTGTAAAGGTTCTCGCCGCCTTCAAGGGCACCAATAGTGGAATCACGGCATCTCGCATCGTGTGAGGGCGTGAGGAGAATCTGATGGCCCTAGTGGCTTCTTGGGAGCATTGTGCCTCCACACCGCCTAACGGAGACGCACTTCCCTTTAAAGGAAGGAACTCGGAACACATCCCCGCCTCCACCGTCTCCACTCTTGGTTATTTCGTGCCTTTACTTTCGCAAGCTTACTTATTGTTACATCTCTTGCTTGCTTGCTTGCTAGTTGTTATTGCATCATATAGGTTGCTCACTTAGTTGCATATCTAGACAACCTATTTGTTGCAAAGTTTAATTTGGTAAAGAAAAGCTTAAAAATTGTTAGTTGCCTATTCACCCCCCCCCTCTAGTCAACCATATCGATCCTTTCAATTGGGCCTATGAGCCATGGCCACTGCTACCTTGCTTTCCTCTCTTTTCTTTCTTTTTCCGAGGGTAATTTCCTCTCTTTTCTTACTCCTGGGTAGGGCACGGCTGGGCAAGTTTGCTCCCCCAAGCCAAAAATTCCGTTGGCCCAACCCCAAGCGGCCGAAAAAAATGCCTCATGGGGGGCAAACGGCTGGAGATGCTCTTAGGGTTACGAAGGAGTCCTCTTGGAAGGCAGCTTCCTTGCCGTGTACTATCAAGTCCTTCGGGTCTTCATTTTCAATGGGCCCATAGGCCGGTACGACGGCCCAAGGCATAAACCGGCCTAGGGGGCCGGCCTGTTTGGACTGGCCTCTGGTATGACGAGGCACTCTTAAGTCATAACATCGTCAATTTTCGTAGAAGTTGTGTGTAGGAATAGCAATTCTGAATATTTTATATATTTGGTTTGCTTTGTATTTTGTGAACCTTCAAACTAAATATCGATCCTATTTGGAAATGAATGGACCGTTAGTTTCGAATAGGATGAGTTCTTTTGGATTCTGTTACTACTTGAAATTACTTGATTTTGGCTAGTCAAAACACGTACTATTATAATCTGTCAACACGTGGTTGGATAGTCTTTTTCGGAGGTGCTCATAGATGTATGGTATGCGTATGTATGTTCACAAGGATGTATACTTATATATAAGCGTCTGCAACTATGATGTATATAATGTGTTAAAGAAAATCTGCAAATCAAATTGACTTTCGAAATACGCTGGGATGGCCGTCATGCCTATCAAGCGTCCAGACCACTGGCTCTGTGTGGCGATGTTGCAAATCGACGCCGGTGGCCACACGCTCCCGCCCCAAAGTCAGTCACCACAGGCGAGCGCGCCACGGTAGATCTAGATCCCACGGGCGCACGGCCCCTCAACCACGCGCGCGCACCGGCCCGGCGACCGTGCCCCGAGACCGCGCCGCGCCGTGCGCAGGCACCACCCGACCGCACGGCCGCGACCCACCGCCCCAGGATCCGGGAACGGACGGCCACGATGGCGTCTCCCCGGCACACCGCCTCCAGAGTTCCAGACTCCTGCCTGGACCCCGCCCCCACGTGCCCCCTCTCCTCTTTTTAAGACCGCGGTCAGGCCGGCCACCGTCCCATCCCACCACCACCTTCCTCCTCTGCCCCCGCCCAGCGCGTTCCATTTTGAAGAAGCAAGAAACAGCAGCGCACATCTCGTCGCCCCTGGTTCGTCGTCGTTGGAGGAAGAGGCGAGGGTGCGATGGAGCGGCAGAGGGCTGCGTGGGCCGCCGTGCTGGTGGCGGTGGCCGCGTGCGCGGCGCTGCCGGCGACGACGACGGCGAACAAGATCAAGGTCAACTGGTTGCCCAACACCAACTACTCCGGCTGGGAGCAGGAGCACGGGCCCTTCTACAAGGGCGATTGGCTCGGTACGTGCGCGCGCGGTTACTTTACTCTTCACGCCTTGGAGCTCGAGCTCGAGCGCGAGCCCAGCCGCCGCCATCAGATCTGGTCGCCGGAGCGCGGCCGCGGAAGGAGATGCGGGGCCTTTCTTTATTTCTTTCTCTTTCTGTCCAGCCGGCTGGCTGACTGACTCGGGGCGTCTTGTGTCGCGCTTACGCATTGCAGTGTTCTACTACACGGCGGGGCAGGCGGACGTGGTGGAGGTGAACGAGTCCGGGTACAACCGGTGCGACGCCAGCAACGCCATCTACAACTACAGCAAGGGGCGCAGCTTCGCCTTCGAGCTCAACGAGACCAAGACCTACTACTTCATCTGCAGCTTCGGCTACTGCCCCGGCGGGATGCGCCTGGCCATCAAGTCCCAGAAGCTGCCGCCGCCGTCGCCGCCGCCCTCCGCGCAGCACCACCGCTCCGCCGCGCTCGCCGGGCCGCGCGCCGGGGTCGTCCTCTACGCCGCCGTCGCCGTCCTCGCCGCTCTCCTCAGGGCGGTCTAGCCTAGCCGATCTAGCCTGGCGCTAGTTCCGAGCTCGTTTGTTTGTTGGATTGGTTCGGAGTTTCCCCATTTCTTCATTTCTTTGGTATGTGTGCTAGGCTAGGAGAATGGTAGTGCCACGGACGTTTGTTCTTGGTTGATTATTAACGGTGTGGATTTGCGGGACCAAATGGTTACCGGCGGATTGATTTGCTATCAAGTGTGAAGAATGCACTGAACTGGAGAGGAGAGCTGTTTCTATGCTACTGATTTGTTTAACTTTGGGTTCATCGGTTGCTCTGTGGAGAAGTAGTACGTACTATTTTTTGGTTATTTTTTTTGTGTGTGTGGTTTTCGCACGGCGGGGCGGCTGGCCCGTACCACCAGCCGGAATTTGCGCGCGTAGACAAAATTGGACATGCCGTGCGAAAACGCGGCCGTATCTGGATAGGTCTCCCAGGCACCGCCGTGCAGAAAACGCTGGTCGAGTGCCAAAATTTCAACCCCGCGCTGGTATGCGGCAATATGTGATGGTTAGGATTTAGCTGCTACTGGGACCTAGTCCAGTAGTCCGATCATGCGCTAACTGCCCGCCTTAAATAAGAAGCTCCCCACAGAGATCGGCCAGTGACCGCCCTGAGGACGGACCTGGCCGGAAGAAGGCAAGGCACGAGCAACCAGCCAAGCTAGCGGCAGTAGATCACATGGGTTCGCGTTGGATACCACATGGCCCGGTTTCAATGCGGATCGCAAGGGACAGAGGATCCACCGGTTCCACATTTGTTTACATCGCGACCCGTGCTTTCCCCTTCTTCATTTGTGGGCTGGGCAATGGAGCATGGCGGAGCGTCTACGACACGGACTTGCGTTGCTCATTAACTCCTTCCTATGGTCCTATCTGGGAAATGTGAACAAACTAAGGCACCAGAAACAGAAGGGGGGAGAAAATTCCCCAGTGCGGAAGCATTTCTTTCCCTGAAAACAGAACAAGGGGGAGGCGTAGATGATTAGTAGGGACCCTGGTAGACGTAGCACAACGAGCTACATGGAGTGTCTTGGCAATACAAGACGAAGGGCGGATGCAGCAGCTATGCACGCCACGCCATAATGAAGAAGATTATACGGGGAACACGAATCTAATGGCGCTGCACAGATTACGGGCATTGGATACCATCATTGGCTTGATGACAAAATCTGCTAACTTGCGCGGCTAAATTTTCCTTGCTCCAGCTTTAACACGAAGGTTTCTTTCCAGTTCATCCGTCACTTGGTTGACAAGCTACGTTTTGTCCGAAAGAAGCTACCAAAACATAGTTAGGAGGGGACGGCTCACAAAACATAAATAAGGGACTGGAAAATTCGGTGAAGCAATGTGAGCACACAAAATTAGAGTAGCTGGAAACTACTAATCGTATGGTAAAGAAACACACAGACCAACTTGACATCTACTGAATGCAGGTGTCGCATAATACATATAATTCACATCCTTTTAACACTGCCTAAGAAGTTCAGTTGGCAGAAGAGAACCAAGTTTTCATTTTTGTCCTGAACTACGACAGCCGTCAGTAAGTCATCTGAAGAGAACGCAAAAGCAGAACATCGAAGTCAACACGAGAATCATTAACCGCGAACAAAAAGTCTGGCTGGTCAATCTGATTTTGGAGGGAAACAGCTCATACTTGTATCACGAGGTACACAACGACGGTTTTTCTCTTCCAGATGTTCTCCCATCTACTCCCTCCGTTCCTAAATATAAGTCTTTGGCGAGATTTCACTATGGACCACATACGGAGTAAAATGAGTGAATCTACACACAAAATGCATCTATATACATCCGTATGTTGGTTCATAATAAAATACCTACAAAGACTTATATTTAGGAACGGAGGGAGTATCTTTTACCTTAGGGCAGCAAAACATCCTCAGCCTTCGAGCATTGCCTTGGCCGCATCAATCAGTGCAGGCCTGAAGCTATCAGAGGCTCGACCAAGGACAGTGTAGCCCTCCTTGTCTTCAATGTCAACATCGGCACCATGTCTAATCAGCAGAAGGGCAACCTAAAAAAGCGATTAACACAAGAATCAGCAATACAAGTAACCCAAATCTATTTACAAAAGGATATCAGAGAACAATTAACCAATGCAGATGGAATTTTTTTGAAACGAATCAACTCGTGGAGATGTCAGGATTATTCCTTGACTTATGAAACCCAATGGGCTGCCTAATGAACTAAGTAGTCTACATAGTTGAACACCAAGTCGGTGAAAATATTAACATCATTGTCCTGAGCATTTAACTACTCCCTCCGTCCCATAATATAGGACGTTTTTTTACACTAGTGTAGTGTCAAAAAACATCCTATATTATGGGACGGAGGCTAGCGTCAAAAAACGTCCTATATTATGGGATGGAGGCTAGTGTCAAAAAACGTCCTATATTATGGGACAGAGGGAGTCCAACTTAAGTGAGCAGTTAAGGTGTACCTACGATGCAACACATAAAAATATATACAGAAGCTCCAAAGCCTCTAACCATTTGAAAGAGCATGAACATAACATATGAATACAATGAGGTGGTGCATGAAAGCAAAGGAAATATTACCCCTCTGTACTCGCATATGACGGCATGCATTAGAGGTGATTGTCCTAGCTTGTCAACTGCATCAATATCTGCGCCTTCTTCAAGCAGGTATTCACACAGCTCAGCATTTCCTGTACTCGCAGCTCTATGCAGGGGTGTGCAGCCAAACTGACAAGATAGTAGTTCGATGCTTTACATGTCTGCCAAATTACTTCAAACAGGCTGCAATGATAATGTAGAAAGCAGTGGACAAATGTATTTCATGGAAACTACTGCACTTGACAGTTAATACTTCAAATTAACATAATATATTTGTACATCTATATCTATATCTATATCTATATCTATACTACTATATAGTGTATCAGTTTTGAAATTTTGAATCTCATGAACAGGAAGAAACCTGAACCATTGATAGGGTCCATCCAATGGTTGGAAATGCTCAGATTCGCTGCTACAGTTCTAGCTACAGTACTAGCGAAGCTACTGTTGTTCTCCGGAACCATCCACAGATAATCAGTACCAGCCAAGCTACTGTTTTTCTTTAGAACCATCCACAGATGTCAATGCTGGAAAAATCCACATGCTTGCTGCTGTTGTCGTCCATCTGTGCACGTAGCTGGCTGTCCCAGCTGCCTTGGCAGCCGGTCCCAGCTGCCTTGGCACCAATCAAATGAGGGAAGCCAATGCGTGCATTTGCACGTACATGTATACTAGTATAGATGGTTGTCTACACCACATTTAACTTCTATGCCTGAATGGCACCCAGAGGACAGCAATCTTGCTAAAGTAAATTTCTACCAAAAAAAAAAAAAAAAACTTACACCGTAAACATTTCAGCTTTCTCATAAAATTTCATTTGCAGTTTTATGTTCATAGATCATATCATAACCCTCCCTATAAAAATATTCCATTCTCTTTATGGGCTTGAGGTGGTTGTACAACCAGCCATAAGCACTTAAATTACATGGAACCAGATTTGAGAGTCCATTCATGGTACACCTTCTAGACCATTAGAAGTTTACAAACCTTATCTTTCTTGTTGACATTTGCACGATGAGCTATCAGCATTTCAGCAATGTTAAGCCTCCCTTTACTAGCAGCATAGTGAAGAGCAGTTCGGCCAGCATCAGTAGTCAAATCAACATTTGCACCTGGTATAGATTAAATTTACAATAACTATAGTTATGTCTGTTACCAGGAACTCGCAAAAAGGTGAAGATTAGACTACTGAGATATCAAATTCATACAGATGAATGGAGCATAAACTCATTTAAAAGCAGCAACATAGCATAGCATAATGCCTATTACAGAAGGCATATCTACAGCAGGGAGACTTTTTTTTTTACAGAAGTAGCAGGATAGGTGCTAATTTCATCGCAATATACTGCACATGAAAAACAGAAAAGTAAACAAACAAGAAAAACCAACAAACTGGTGTGGCTTCTTCAACCCTAGGGGGAAACACACTCCCCCTTAACAGAAATCTAGGCGCGTATGGTCGTCCTACACAAAGGTTTTTCAAACAACATTTGATACCTAGTTAGTTAGGCCAATGTGCTACACAGTGCCAGAGACATCAGATAGTCGCCTTTTTTCAGAAGGATTAAACAACTTGTCCAGAAATGAAGATGTATAACATTCTACTCCACATCAGTCCTATTCTTGCCATGCATATCAGCTCTATTTTATCTTGCTACATATATAAACTAAAGTGTCATATGATAGGAGAAGTACTGAATAAGAACTAAGAACAGGACATCAGCAATGTGTAGTAAAATTCATGGCAAAGTTTGCCTGAGAGAAAAAAAGCACATCAGAAATAATGAGTTCTTATCACTACCCCAGACCCAATATTTCTTCCAGTAATGTTTAACACCCTCTGCAATCATTCTAGCCGTTCAAGTTACAATGCATCCAAATACTGTATGGAACATGGCAAAGTCAACAGTTCCAAAATTGACAACCCTGTCAAATTCACCTTTATCAGCTGCACAGGAAGTTGAACATATTCAAACAAAATCATGGAACCATCGGTCATCTAGGATAAATCAGTCAGGCAATGACAATTCAACCAAATCACCCTATTAAGAACAAACATTTCCAGGGGCAGTACCTGCTAATTATCGCACTAGGCAGAAATAACCCGTGCAAGCAGAGTCAAAGGAAGATATTAACCCATCATCATACGCCAATTTCACCAACTTATTGCAGAATCTTGCACAAACAGCACAGTTTCAGACAAGTACAACGACAAGGTCTCGTACCGTGACCGAGCAGGATGTCGATGATCTCGGCGTTGCCGCTGCTGGCCACCGAGTGAATCGGCGCCCACCCTTCCTCGTCCTTCCCGTTCACGGCGCTCGCCACGGCGTCGCCCCCCGAAGCCACAAGCGCGGTGACAACCTAAACCACCAAACAGCCCCCAAAGCCAAAAGGGTCAAAACCCTAAACCCGGAGGCGGAGCAGATTTGGGGGCTAATCGCGCAGGGAAGCAGCGGCGCTTGCCTCGGGGCGGCCGGAGGAGGCGGCGACGTGGACGAGGGAGCGGCCGTCCTCGTTGCGGAGGGAGAGGGCCGCGGCGAGGTCGGCGGGGGCGAGGGAGGAGAAGACGCCGGCGTCCCCGGACTCCGCGGCGAGGAAGAGCTCCTTCTCCGACGGCTTCTCTCCGCCGGCGTCGACCTCCATCGCCGCGGCCATCTGGTGCGCGTGCGGGCTGCTCCGGCGAGTAAGCGAAGCGAATTCTGAGTTGGGTGGGTCGTCTCTGTCGGAGGTTCTGAGTTTCTTTGGCTGCCGCACTGCCGCTTCGGGTTGTTTGTGTGATTGTGTCAGTCAATCTGCTCTTACGCCTTCCTCAAGAAAGAAAGTGAAAGCTGGGACTGGGTCGGGTGGGCTAGGCCCAAAGGGATTCTCGCTATACAGCCAGCCCATACGTACAACTGTGGGCTGCTAGAACGCATTTCCGCTGTATATGGTCTGATTCAGGCTGAAGTTATAATAATAAACGTCCGTGCAGGCGTGATGAATTTTAACAGAGGAGGTACAGCGGCAGCCATTTGCAGAGATGATAACGGACAGTACCTGGGCAGCTCAGCATTAGTGATTCGAGGTGTCGATGATGTTGGGACTCTGGAAGCGATCGCATGCCGGGAGGCGATGGCTTTGGCTGAAGACTTGCATATTCATGATTTCATCATAGCTTCAGATTCCAAACAGGTGGTCAATGATATTAACAAGGGTTATATGGGTAGATATGGTGCAATCTTGACAGAGATTGGCCTGAGAGCCTCTGCGTTTAACTGTAAATTTGTGTTCGAGGGGCGGGCGTCCAATGGTGACGCTCACAAGATAGCTAGATCATCTCTTTCTCTTCCGCAGGGGCGCCATGTATGGCTTGTTAATCCCCATGCAAACTGTATTCCACAAACTGTGGCTTTTGATTAATAAAGTGTGTTACACCCCTCAAAAAAAAAAATGTCCGTGCGTTGCAACGCAATAATAAATAAATAGAAGTACTACCAACTAACGTTGTTTTCTTTGATAAAAAAAACTAACGTTGTTTTCTGTATGAGCATGTCATTAGAGAGCAATGTGTTTTTTCGAAAGGGGGGGATTCCCCGGCCTCTGCATCAGAACGATGCATACGGCCTCTATTATTATAAAGTAAACAAGGTCTCAACAAGGTCTCATAGTAATGTAACAAAAGCAGGGACTAGCTCACACAGAGCGTCAACTGCAAAGCACAAACGACAAAAGCCACAACCGGCTGGCATGAAAACAGATAGGTAAAACTAAATGCCTATCCTATTACATGATCGCCATCCAAACCGGTTGAAGATATCCCGCGCTACCGTCTCCCACCGGACAGATCCAGTAACCAAACGCTCCCCGGCCTCCGTCGGAGTGAGTAATGACCAAGTACGGATCGTCAGAGCTCGAATAACACCGCAAAAATGAGTATTTGTTGTTCTGTTAAAAACCAAATCATTTTTGCAATTCCAAATTGCCCATAATAACGCACATACTCCTACACGAATATGTCTGGCTGTTTCGGACTCAACCCCAACAAGCCACGCCCCAAATAACGTGTTTACCGATGTGGGAGGAGTAATATTAAAGGCAATTTGCACGGAGCGCCACAACCCGCGTACAACAGACGGTCAAAAATAAGTGCTTGATGGTCTCATCCGTATCACGTAAATTACACCTAGTAGATCCTGCCCAGGTTATGCTTAACTAGATTGTCCTTAGTAAGAATAACTTGCTTATGCACAAACCACATAAACACTTTAATCTTCAAAGGTACCTTAACTTTCCGCACCTCCTTGGAAGTAGGTATCACAAGAGAATTAATGATATCAACATACATCGATTTGACCGTGAATACCCCGATTCTAGTCGACTTCCAATACAACCGGTCGGGCCGAGGATTTAGTGAACTTCCATCACCCTACGGACCAAGTGAAGCCATGCCTCCCATCGAGGCCCGACAAGCACCCTCCTAAACTGAATGTTTAGAGGTATAGATCGATCACCGTGGCAACGAGAGTATCCCTATTTGAACAATACGATATAGTGTCGGATATTGTGTAGCCAATGGCGCGTCACCAAGCCACGATCCTCCCGTAAACGCAGATTCTCGCCATTACCAACAATACATCTCGCTCATTAAAGAAAGCGGTTTTAACCCTCATAAGCCCTTTCCGAACGGCGAATCAGAGGTCTCAGAGTAACACTCGATAAAGTCTTTGAGTGCAGATATTTACTACGAGAATCTGCGCCCAAGTTGCTTCATCTCCTCGGCCAACTTAAACAACCACTTACTAAGGTGCATTTGTTCTTGACTTCAAGATTTTCAACCCCAAGTCCCCCTTGGTCCTTTGGTCGACAAATAATATCCCATTTGGCCAGTCTGTATTTCCTCTTGGACTCATCACTCTGCCAAAAGAAGCGGGAACGATAGAAGTCTAGCCTCTTCCTAACCCCCACTAGGACCTCGAAGAAAGATAAGAGAAACATAGGTAAACTCGTGAGCACCGAGTTAATTAGAACTAACCGGCCTCCATAAGACATGAGTTTTCCTTTCCAGCAACTAAGTTTCTTCTCAAAGCGATCTTCGATGCACTTCCACTCACGATTTGTTAGCTTGCGATGATGTATTGGAATACCAAGATACGTGAAAGGTAGAGCCCCAACTCCGCAACCAAACAATTGTGTATATGCTTCTTGATCGCCTTTGGCTCTACCAAAGCAAAACAACTCGCTTTTATGGAAATTAACTTCAGCCCCGACAATTGTTCAAAAAGGCATAACACTAACTTCATGTTCCTCGCTTTTGCCAAATCATGTTCCATGAAAATGATTGTATCATCAACAGATTGCAGGATGGACAGACCACCATCGACCAGATGAGGCACCAATCCCTCCACCTGACCGGCCTCCTTGGCCCTCCCAATCAGGATCGCTAACATATCAACCACAATATTGAACAGAATAGGCGTCATAGGGTCACCCTGTCTCAAACCCTTGTGCGTTTGGAAGTAATGGCCTATGTCGTCATTAACTTTAATGCCAACACTACCTTTTTGCGTGAATGTTTCCACCTGATGTCGCCAGAGCTCATCAAAGCCCTTCATCCGTAAAGCCTGTTGGAGGAACGGCCATTTGACTTTATCATAAGCCTTCTCGAAATCCACTTTGAAAATAACACCATCTAGTTTTTTCGTATGAATTTCATGAAGCGTTTCATGAAGGACCACAACCCCTTCGAGGATGTTCCTATCCGGCATGAACGCAGTTTGAGAAGGTTGCACAATTGTGTGCGCAATCTGCGTGAGCCTGATCGTTCCAACCTTGGTAAAGATCTTGAAACTGACATTCAAAAGGCAGATGGGCTGAAATTGTTCAATTCTCACGGCCTCAGTTTTCTTAGGCAACAAAGTTATCGTTCCAAAGTTAAGTTGGAAAAGCTGCAAATGTCCCGAGAACAAATCATAGAACATCGGCATCAGGTCCCCTTTGATAATATGCCAACACTTCTTGTAAAACTCAGCCGGGAAACCATCCGGCCCCGGTGCCTTGTTACACTTCATCTTGGAGATAGCCTCGAAAACCTCCTTTTCCGAGAAAGGTGCAGTTAATACTTCGTTCTCCACAGCAGTAAGTTGAGGGATATCGTGAACCCTAGACTCATCCAGGGACACACAGTTCTCCTCAGGCGGTCCGAACAAACGTTTATAGTACTCCATAATGTATAGCTTGAGGTTGTCCTGACCGACTATTGTACCCTCATCTTGTTCTAACTGGAAAATTCGCTTCTTCCAGTGCTTGCCATTGGCTATCATGTGGAAGAACTGTGTGTTTGCATCCCCCTGGACAACTTTTGTCACCTTTGCCCGCAGCGCCCACTTTAATTCTTCCTCACGGAGTAGCTCTTTCAGCCTCACCTCAGCCTCATGCTTGATATGAAGCTCGAGGGCTGACAGAATCGTAGTTTCTGCCCTTATATCTAAGGTTTGGATAAGGGAAAGGAGTCGTTCCTTCTCCACCTTATACATTCCACCTAGATGTTTAGCCCACCTCAAGGAAACTTCTAAGGTGCCTAATCTTGTTCTCGCCAATAGCTCAAGGGCATTCCTACCTCCTGCATCTTTAGCCCATTCTCTCACATAAGATCCAAGAATCCTTCTCTTTCAAACCACGCCAGCTCAAAAGAGAATAAATTCTTGTTACCCAAATAGGTAGCCCCACCCGAGTCGAAAGCGGCAGGGTGTGTGATCGAAATACCACGGAAAGAGCTTGCACTGTTATTTAAGGAAACTTGCTCCCAAGCAACACTAGCGTAACCCGATCCAACTTCGAACGTTGGATTTGGCAACGCGTTAGCCCAGGTAAACTTCCTCCCTGAAAGCTCAATCTCTCGCAAATCTAAGCTTTCAATAATAGTATTAAACATAAATGACCATCTTCCATCAAAATTGTCATTATTCTTTTCTTCACGTCTTCTAATGATATTAAAATCACCCCCAACCAGAATTGGGAGTTGCTCAGACCCGCAGACTCTGACAAGATGAGCTAAAAAGTCAGGTTTGAGATCTGCCTGCGCCGCCCCATACACCGCCACCAAAGCCCAGTCGAACCCATCAACTTTGGACCATACCCTGAACTTAACAGCAAAATCCCCCATGACCACACTGCGAACTTCGAGAGAGTCACATCTAACACCAAGTAAGATTCCACCCGACCTTCCTCTCGGCGGAAGACAATGCCAGTCAAACTCAATACCCCCCGACAACGTATTGAGAAATTGGGGTGAGAAATTTGCTCTACCCATTTCTGATACGGCAATAAAGTCCAATCTATGCTCAATGGATGCCTCCGCCAGGAACCTCCTTTTAGCCAAGTCCTTAAGACCTCTGCTATTCCAGAAGATTCCTCTCATATCTCATCATGAAATTTTTTAGCCGTGCGGATCCTAGCGCTCCTACGGACCGCGGACATCGGGTATACTTTGCGCTTCCACTTGCGCTTAGGGCTGGTCTGGCCCACCCGGTCCAAAGTTCCCGTAACTGGCGATCTAACCTCTTCCAGACCGACATCCTCGTCCTCCACCTCCGGCTCCTGGAGGGGCGGTGCGAGGTCATCACAAAACTTATCAAGTATTCGAACTCCCAAAGCATCAATCTCTGAGTCGTTCATCGGTTTGACAGCAGCTAAGTTTCGAATCATTTCTAAAGCCCTCTCGGCTTCTAGATCAAGCAGATCGTTAACAGAATTAGTAACTTCACCCTCATTACTACCAAGTGAAATTCCTAATTGGTTTGCCTTATCCATAATTTGATCATTCGAAAAATGCAAAATAGTATTGAGATGTTCACGACATACCAAGAGTGACCGGACGCCACGGCTTTGCCGCCCTCACGCACAACACTGCTGCATGTCGTCAACCTCCGGATAGCCTCAAGCCGACAACTCATACGCCGCCCTCTCGATGCTCTGGTCGGGATCCCGCCAAACTGGATGACCTCCTCCCTCGAGAATTTATCCGGGGAGCAACCGCCTATCACTCCCCGAACATCCACTCGGTCTCCATGACCAGGTGATATCGCAGCGTCAGCTCCTGGGGAGGCTAAGGCCACCTGCCTCCGCCCCCCAGCCACTCCGGACCGCCTGTCCGGAGACCCCGATGATGGCGCAACCGGAGCACTCCCGTCGGGCCCCGACGGCGAAGCGGGCCTTGAGGCCGCCCGCCTCAAGCCCTCCCGAGAAGCCTCCTGCAGTGCCGCCCCAGCAACAGGTGTAGGAGGTGCGGAGGCCACCTGCCCCAGCCCCCCTACCGTAGGCCCGTCATCCCTCCCGGTAACCTCGTCGGGAAGAAGAGGAGATGGGGTCGCCAAAGCCCCCTGCTCCGAACCCTCTGATAGGAGCGGACCAACCGCCTGCACCTCAGCCACGTCACCACAGACCGACGAAGGCGAGACCACGATCTCCAGCCTCGCAGGCACACCATGTTGGGGAACGTAGTAATTTCAAAAAATTTCCTACGCACACGCAAGATCATGGTGATGCATAGCAACGAGAGGGGAGAGTGTTGTCTACGTACCCTCGTAGACCGAAGCGGAAGCGATCACAATGTAGAGGAAGTAGTCGTACGTTCTCCTCGCGATCCAACCGATCCCAGCGCCGTTGCTCCGGCGCCTCCGAGTTCTTGACACACGTACAGCTCGGTGACGCTCCTCGGGCTCCGATCCAGAAAGCTCGGGAGAGAGTTCCACAAGACGACGGCAGGACGATCTTGATGTTCTACCGACGCAGGGCTTCGCCTAAGCACCGCTACGATATGACCGAGGTGGATTATGGTGGAGGGGGGCACCGCACACGGCTAAGGAACGATCTCAAGGATCAACTTGTGGGTCTATGGGGTGCCCCCTGCCCCTGTATATAAAGGAGTGGAGGAGGGGGAGGGCCGGCCTCTCTATGGCGCGCCCTAGGGGAGTCCTACTCCCACCAGGAGTAGGATTCCCCCTTTCCTAGTCCAACTAGTAACCCTTCCATGTAGTAGGAGTAGGAGAGAAGGAAAGGGAAGGGAAAAGGAGAAGGAAGGAAGGGGGCGCCCCCCTTCCCTAGTCCAATTCGGACTAGTTCACGGGGAGGTGCGCCACCCTTATGGCCCTTTTCTCCTTTCCCGTATGGCCCATTAAGGCCCAATACGAATTCCGTAACTCTCGGTACTCCAAAAATACCCAATCACTCGGAACCTTTCCGAACTCCGAATATAATCGTCCAATATATCGATCTTTACGTCTCGACCATTTCGAGACTCCTCGTCATGTCCCCGATCTCATCCGGGACTCCGAACTCCTTCGGTACATCAAAACTCACAAACTCATAATATAACCGTCATCGAAACCTTAAGCGTGCGGACCCTATGGTTCGAGAACAATGTAGACATGACCGAGTCACGTCTCCGGTCAATAACCAATAGCGGGACCTGGATGCCCATATTGGTTCCTACATATTCTACGAAGATCTTTATCGGTCAGACCGCATAACAACATACGTTGTTCCCTTTGTCATCGGTATGTTACTTGCCCGAGATTCGATCGTCGGTATCCAATACCTAGTTCAATCTCGTTATCGGCAAGTCTCTTTACTCGTTCCGTAATACATCATCTCGCAACTAACTCATTAGTTGCAATGCTTGCAAGGCTTAAGTGATGTGCATTACCGAGAGGGCCCAGAGATACCTCTCCGACATTCGGAGTGACAAATCCTAATCTCGAAATACGCCAACTCAACAAGTACCTTCGGAGACACCAGAGAGCACCTTTATAATCACCCGATTCGTTGTGACGTTTGGTAGCACACAAAGTGTTCCTCCGTAAACGGAGTTGCATAATCTCATAGTCATAGGAACATGTATAAGTCATGAAGGAAGCAATAGCAACATACTAAACGATCGTGTGATAAGCTAACGGAATGGGTCATGTCAATCGATCATTCAACTAATGATGTGACCTTGTTAATCAAATAACAACTCCTTGTTCATGGTTAGGAAACATAACCATCTTTGATTAACAAGCTAGTCAAGTAGAGGCATACTAGTGACACTGTTTGTCTATATATTCACACAAGTATTATATTTCCGGTTAATACAATTCTAGCATGAATAATAAACATTTATCATGATATGAGGAAATAAATAATAACTTTATTATTGCCTCTAGGGCATATTTCCTTCATCTCCCACTTGCACTAGAGTCAATAATCTAGATCACATCACCATGTGATTAACATCGATAGTTCACATCATCATGTGATTAACACCCATAGTTCACATCGCCATGTGACCAACACCCAAAGGGTTTACTAGATTCAGTAATCTAGTTCACATCGCTATGTGATTAACACCCAAGAGTACTAAGGTGTGATCATGTTTTGCTTGTGAGAGAGTCTTAGTCAACGGGTCTTTCACATTCAGATCCGTTATGTATTTTGCAATTTTTCTATGTCTACAATGCTCTGCACGAAGCTACTCTAGCTAATTGCTCCCACTTTCAATATGTATCTAGATCGAGACTTAGTGTCATCCAGATCAGTGTCAAAACTTGCATCGACGTAACCCTTTACGACCTAACCTTTTGTCACTTCCATAATCGAGAAACATATCCTTATTCCACTAAGGATAATTTTGACCGCTGTCCGATGATCTACTCCTAGATCACTATTGTACCCCTTGCCAAACTCGGTGCAGGGTATACAATAGATCTGGTACACAACATGGCATACTTTATAGAACCTATGGCCAAGGCATAGGGAATGACTTTCATTCTCTTTCTATCTTCTCGCCGTGGTCGGGTTTTGAGTCTTACTCAATTTCACACCTTGTAACATAGGCAAGAACTCTTTCTTTGACTGTTCCATTTTGAACTACTTCAAAATCTTGTCAAGGTATGTACTCATTGAAAAAACTTATCAAGCGTCTTGATCTATCTCTATAGATCTTGATGCTCAATATGTAAGTAGCTTCACCGAGGTCTTTCTTTGAAAAACTTCTTTCAAACACTCCTTTATGCTTTGCAGAATAATTCTACATTATTTCCGATCTACAATATGTCATTCACATATACTTATCAGAAATACAGGCTTCACTACAAGTCTGTATAAACTATATGCTTTGATTAACTTATCAAAGCGTATATTCCAACTCCGAGATGCTTGCACCAGTCCATAGATGCACATTTTGTTAACACCTTTAGGATCGACAAAACCTGTTGGTTGCATCACATACAACTCTTCTTTAATAACTCCATTATGGAATGTAGTTTTGTTTATCCATTTGCCGATTTCATAAAATGCGCAATTGCTAACATGATTCGGATGACTTTTAAGCATCGACACGAGTGAGAAAATCTCATTGTATTCAACATCTTGAACTTTGTCAAAACCTTTTTCGACAAGTCTAGCTTTGTAGATAGTAACACTACTATCGCGTCTGTCTTCCTCTTGAAGATCCATTTATTTTCTATGGCTTGCCGATCATCGGGCAACTCCACCAAAGTCCACACTTTGTTCTCATACATGGATCTCATCTCAGATTTCATGGCCTCAAGCCATTTCACGGAATCTGGGCTCATCATCGCTTCCTCATAGTTCATAGGTTCATCATGATCTAGTTACATGACTTCCGAACAGGATTACCGCACCACTCAGTGCGGATCTCACTGGTTTACCTACGAGATTCGGTAGTAACTTGATCTGAAGTTACATGATCATCATCATTAGCTTCCTCACTAATTGGTGTAGTAGTCACAGGAACAGATTTCTGTGATGAACTACTTTCCAATAAGGGAGAAGGTACAATTACCTTATCAAGTTCTACTTTCCTCCCACTCACTTCTTTCGAGAGAAACTCCTTCTCTAGAAAGGATCCATTTTTAGCAACGAATATCTTGCCTTCGGATCTGTGATAGAAGGTGTACCCAACAATTTCCTTTGGGTATTCTATGAAGACGCACTTCTCGATTTGGGTTCGAGCTTATCAGGATGAAACTTTTTCACATAAGCATCGCAGCCCCAAACTTTAAGAAATGACAACTTTGGTTTCTTGCTAAACCACAGTTCATATAGTGTCATCTCAACGGATTTAGATGGTGCCCTATTTAACGTGAATGCAGCTGTCTCTAATGCATGATCCCAAAACGATATTGGTAAATCGGTAAGAAACATCATAGATTGTACTATATCCAATAAAGTACGGTTATGACGTTCGGACACACCATTATGATGTGGTGTTCCAGGTGGCATGTATTTGTGAAACTATTCCACATTGTTTTAATTGAAGGCCAAACTCAGAACTCAAATATTTGTCTCCGCGATCAGATCGTAGAAACCTTATTTTCTTGTCACGATGATTTTTCCACATCACTCAAATTCTTTGAACCTTTCAACTATTTCAGACTTATGTTTCATTAAGTAGATATACCCATATCTGCTCAAATCATCTTGTGAAGGTCGAAAATAACGATACTTGCCACGAGCATCAACACTCATTGGATCGCATACATCGGTATGTATTATTTCCAATAAGTCAAGAGCTCGCTCCATTGTTCAAGAACGGAGTTTTAGTCATCTTGCCCAAAAGGCACGGTTCGCAAGCATCAAGTGATTCATAATCAAGTGATTCCAAAATCCCATCAAGATGGAGTTTCTTCATGCGCTTTACACCATTATGACCTAAACGTCGATTGCCACAAATAAGTTGCACTATCATTATTAACTTTGCATCTTTTTGTTTCAATATTATGAATATGTGTATCACTACGATCGAGATCCAATGAACCATTTTCATTGGGTGTGTAACCATATAAGGTTTTATTCATGTAAGCAGAATAACAATTTATTCTATATCTTTAAATGAATAACCGACGCAATAAACATGATCAAATCATATTCATGCTCAACGCAAACGCCAAATAACATTTATTTAGGTTCAACACTAATCCCGAAAGTATAGGAGTGTGCGATGATGATCATATCAATCTTGAAACAAATTTCAACACACATCGTCACTTCACCCTTAACTAGTTTCGCTTATTCTCGCAACTCCCGTTTGAGTTACTACTCTTAGCAACCGAACCAGTACCAAATACCGAGGGGTTGCTATAAACACTAGTAAAGTACACATCAATAACATGTATATCAAATATACCTTTGTTCACTTTGCCATCCTTCTTATCCGCCAAATACTTGGGGTAGTTACGCTTCAAAGGACCAGTCCCTTTGCAAGAGAAGCACTTAGTCTCGTGCTTAGGTCCGGACTTGGGCTTCTTCACTTGAGCAACAACTTGCTTGCCGTTCTTCTTGAAGTTCCCTTCTATCCCTTTGCCCTTTTCTTGAAACTAGTGGTCTTGTTAACCATCAACACTTGATGTTCTTCCTTGATTCCTACCTTCATCGATTTCATCATCATGAAAAACTCGGGAATCATTTTCATCATCCCTTGCATACTATAGTTCATCACGAAGTTCTACTAACTTGGTGATGGTGACTAGAGAATTTCATCAATCACTATCTTATCCGGAAGATTAACTCCCACTTGATTTAGCGATTGTAGTACCTGCATAATCTGAGCACATGCTCACTAGTTGAGCGATTCTCCTCCATCTTTTAGCTATAGAACTTGTTGGAGACTTCATATCTCTCAACTCGGTATTTGCTTGAAATATTAACTTCAATTCTCGAACATCTCATATGGTCCATGATGTTCAAAACATCTTTGAAGTCCCGATTCTAAGCCATAAAGCATGGTGCACAAAACTATCAAGTAGTCATCATATTGAGCTAGCCAAACGCTCATAACGCCTCGATACGCTCCTGCAATAGGTCTGTCACCTAGCGGTGCATCAATGACATAATTCTTACTGCAAAGCAATGAGGATAAACCTCATATCACGGATCCAATCCGCATCATTGCTACTAACATTTTTCAACACAATTTCTCTAGGAACATATCAAAATAAACATATGAAAGCAACAACGCAAGCTATTGATCTTACAACATAATTTGCAAAATACTACCAGACTAAGTTCATGATAAATTTAAGTTCAATTAATCATATTACTTAAGAACTCCCACTTAGACAGACACATCTCTAGTCATCTAAGTGATCACGTGATCCAAATCAACTAAACCATAACCGATCATCACGTGAGATGGAGTAGTTTTCAATGGTGAACATCTTATGTTGATCATATCTACTATATGATTCACGCCGACCTTTCGGTCTCCGTGTTCGAGGCCATATCCGCATATGCTAGGCTCGTCAAGTTTAACCGAGTATTCGCGTGTGCAAAACTGGCTTGCACCCGTTGTAGATGGACGAGAGCTTATCACACCCGATCATCACGTGGTGTCCGGGCACAACGAACTTTGGCAACGGTGCATACTCAGGAGAACACTTCTTGATAATTTTAGTGAGAGATCATCTTAAAATGCTACCATCAATCAAAGCAAGAATAAGATGTATAATAGATAAACATCATATGCAATCAAAATATGTGACATGATATGGCCATGATCATCTTGCGCCTTTGATCTCCATCTCCAAAGTATTGTCATGATCTCTATCGTCACCGCACGACACCATGATCTTCATCATCTTGATCTATATCAATGTGTCATCACATGGTTGTCTCACCAACTATTGCTCTTGCAACTATTGCTATCGTGATAGCGATAAAGTAAAGCAATTATTTGGCACTTGCATCTTATGCAACAAAGAGACATCCATAGGGCTTCGCCGATTGTCGATAACTTCAACAAAACATGATCATCTCATACAACAACTTATATCTTATCACGTCTTGACCATATCACATCACAACATGCCTGCAAAAACAAGTTAAACGTCCTCTACTTTGTTGTTGCAAATTTTACGTGGCTGCTACGGGCTTAAGCAAGAACCAATCTCACCTACGCATCAAAACCACAACGATAGTTTGTCAAGTTGGTGCTGTTTTAACCTTCGCAAGGACCGGGCGTAGCACACTCGGTTCAACTAAAGTTGGAGAAACCGACACCGCTAGTCACTGTGTGCAAAGCACGGCGGCAAAACCAGTCTCGCGTAAGCGACGCGTAATGTCGGTCCGGCCGCTTCATCCAACAATACCGCCGAACCAAAGTATGACATCTTTGGTAAGCAAGATGACTTATATCGCCCACAACTCACTTGTGTTCTACTCGTGCATATAACATCAAACCATAAAACCTAGGCTCGGATGCCTTTGTTGGGGAACGAGTAATTTCAAAAATTTCCTACGCACACGCAAGATCATGGTGATGCATAGCAACAAGAGGGGAGAGTGTTGTCTACGTACCCTCGTAGACCGAAGCGGAAGCGATCACAACTTAGAGGAAGTAGTCGTACGTTCTCTTCGCGATCCAACCGATCCCAGCGCCGTTACTCCGGCGCCTCCGAGTTCTTGACACACGTACAGCTCGGTGACGCTCCTCGGGCTCCGATCCAGCAAAGCTCCGGAGAGAGAGTTCGTCAGCACGACGGCGTGGTGACGATCTTGATGTTCTATCGGACGCAGGCTTCGCCTAAGCACCGCTACGATATGACCGAGGTGGATTATGGTGGAGGGGGGCACCGCACACGGCTAAGGAACGATCTCAAGGATCAACTTGTGTGTCTATGGGGTGCCCCCTGCCCCTGTATATAAAGGAGTGGAGGAGGGGGAGGGCCAGCCTCTCTATGGCGCACCTTAGGGGAGTCCTACTCCCACCGAGTAGGATTCCCCTTCCTAGTCCAACTAGTAACCCTTCCATGTAGTAGGAGTAGAGAGAAGGAAAGGGAAGGAAAAGGAGAAGGAAGGAAGGGCGCCCTTCCCTAGTCAATTCGGACTAGTTCACGGGGAGGTGCGCCACCCTTATGGCCCTTTTTCTCCTTTCCCGTATGGCCCATTAAGGCCCAATACGAATTCCCGTAACTCTCCGGTACTCGAAAAATACCGAATCACTCGGAACCTTCCGAACTCCAAATATAGTCGTCCAATATATCGATCTTTACGTCTCGACCATTTCGAGACTCCTCGTCATGTCCCCGATCTCATCCGGACTCGAACTCCTTCGGTACATCAAAACTCACAAACTCATAATATAACCGTCATCGAAACCTTAAGCGTGCGGACCCTACGGTTCGAGAACAATGTAGACATGACCGAGACACGTCTCCGGTCAATAACCAATAGCGGGACCTGGATGCCCATATTGGTTCCTACATATTCTACGAAGATCTTTATCGGTCAGACCGCATAACAACATACGTTGTTCCCTTTGTCATCGGTATGTTACTTGCCCGAGATTCGATCGTCGGTATCCAATACCTAGTTCAATCTCGTTACTGGCAAGTCTCTTTACTCGTTCCGTAATACATCATCTCGCAACTAACTCATTAGTTGCAATGCTTGCAAGGCTTAAGTGATGTGCATTACCGAGAGGGCCCAGAGATACCTCTCCGACATTCGGAGTGACAAATCCTAATCTCGAAATACACCAACTCAACAAGTACCTTTGGAGACACCAGAGAGCACCTTTATAATCACCCGATTACGCTGTGACGTTTGGTAGCACACAAAGTGTTCCTCCGTAAACGGAGTTGCATAATCTCATAGTCATAGGAACATGTATAAGTCATGAAGAAAGCAATAGCAACATACTAAATGATCGTGTGCTAAGCTAACGGAATGGGTCATGTCAATCAGATCATTCAACTAATGATGTGACCTTGTTAATCAAATAACAACTCCTTGTTCATGGTTAGGAAACATAACCATCTTTGGTTAACAAGCTAGTCAAGTAGAGGCATACTAGTGACACTCTGTTTGTCTATATATTCACACATGTATTATGTTTCCGGTTAATACAATTCTAGCATGAATAATAAACATTTATCATGATATGAAGAAATAAATAATAACTTTATTATTGCCTCTAGGGCATATTTCCTTCACTCCAGACCCCTCCACACCCGCGTCCTCAAAGTCCAACGCCGGTAGAGAGTGCTCAAACTCCTCAAGAGACTCCACCCGCTCGCTCCAAAGCCTCGGAGGTGCAGAGGCGGGGCCAAAGGAACCAAATCTCAAAGTGGTCGACGACACAGATGCACTAGGTGCCGACCCTCCTCCTGCTGCCTTAGCAGTCACATCCGGCCTCTTGGCCAACTCAGACCTAGGCTCATCGCCTGGTGGTTCCTTACTAGTCGTATCATCATCACCCACGCTCATATCGTCACCAGTGGCTGCCGGAGCCTCGGCAAAGAGACTATCATCCTCAAACTCAATCTCAAGGCTGTAAACATGGCCACGAAAAGCCCACTTAACCACATCCGGCACAAAGTCAATGTCCAATATACTGACTAAAAGACGAGCAATCCCATGAGCCCAAGTAAATGCCATATCTACTCGCTCGGTCTTTCCCACCATGATCCCCAGACTAGCAACAACCCTGGCATCCTGCAGAGAGCGAAGGCGCCCCCAAAAGCGCCGCCAGTTCGGGTAAAGGGTTTACCACGAGGCTCAACCAGCTTCCACTCGAACTCAAGAATGGCCTCCGTGCACTGTACCTTACACATCCCAAAGCTCAGCAACCTCTGTAAATCCTCCACAGTAGGGAACTGAACCCTGAATAAGTTGGTCTCCAGCCTGACAAGCTCCCAATGGAAGTCTCCAGGCGCCAGCTCCCGGAGTCGCTGAATGATCTGGGCCTCAGACACTTGACCTCTAGTCACTTTCACCACCCCAGTTGTCATACTGTGCACCTCTTGAGGAACCTCCCTCTCAGACGGCGACTCAAAAAACGTAAGCTCAGAACAAAACACACCATACGTCATAAGGCTCGGTGTCTGTTCCCGTAACATCGGACAAGCCCCAGACTCGTGTGCAGGCTTACCACAAGTATCACATAAAACAGCCACACATTCAGCAATAAAATGGCCCTTATCACCACATCGATAACAAAGCATTCTTTCCTTCTTCTTGGCAAACTTTGCAGCCCTGTCCATCTTAGTTGTGTCAGAAACCTCCACCAACATAGGCTGAGTCTCAACCGCAACAGGAACCTCTGCCGACGCCAGTTCCGAGACCACCTCCATAGCCTGGCAAGATAGCCCTGACTCCTCAGTACTAGCGTGGACCACCGTGTTGGGGAACGTTGCAGAAAATTAAAATTTTTCCTACGGCTTCACCAAGATCCATCTATGAGTTCATCTAAGCAACGAGTAATGGGAGAGAGATAGCATCTACATACCACTTGTAGATCGCGTGTGGAAGCTTGCAAGGTGATGATGGAGTCGTACTCGAACGTGATTCAGATCACCGATGCCAAGTGCTGAACGGACAGCACCTCGCGCTCAACACACGTGCACGGGACGAGCGACGTCTCCTCCTTCTTGATCCAGCAAGGGGAAGGAGAGGTTGAGGAAGACAGCTCCACCCGGCAAAGACGACGGCGTGGTGATGGTGGAGAAGCAAGACTCGGCTGTGGCTTCACGAGCTCTTACGGAGGAGGAGATGTGTTGGGGAGGGGAGGGGCTGCGCCTTGGGAGTTGGTCCAGCAGCCCCCCTCCCTCCCCCCTTTATATAGGCACCCTGGGGGGGTGGCCGGCCCCTGGAGATCCAATCTCCAGGGGGGGCGGCGGCAAGGGGGTGGAGTGCCCCCCAAGCCAGGTGGGGCGCCCCCCACCCCTAGGGTTTCAACCCTAGGCGCAGGGGGTGGGCCCTAGGGGGGCGCACCAGCCCCTTGTGGGCTGGTTCCCTTCCCCTTCAGCCCATGGGGCCCTCCGGGATAGGTGGCCCCACCCGGTGGACCCCCGGGACCCTTCCGGTGGTCCCGGTACTTTACCGGAAACCCCCGAAACTTTCCCGATGGCCGAAACACCACTTCCTATATATTATTCTTTACCTCGGACCCTTAGGAACTCCTCGTGACGTCCGGATCTCATCCGGACTCGAACAACATTCGGTGGTCACATACTTGACTTCCTACTAACCCTAGCGCCACCGAACCTTAGTGTGTAGACCCTACGGGTTCGGGAGACACGCAGACATGACCGAGACGACTCTCGGGCAATAACCAACAGCGGGTCCGATACCCATGTTGGCTCCTACATGCTCCTCGATGTTTTCATCGGTTGAACCACGATGTCGAGGATTCGATCAAACCCTCGTATGCAATTCCTTTGTCAATCGATGCGTTACTTGCCCGAGACCCGATCGTCGGTATCCCAATACCTTGTTGGTCTCGTTATTCGGCAAGTCACTTTACTCGCATCAGTAATGCATGATCCGTGGCCAACACCTTGGTCACATTGAGCTCATTATGATGATGCATTACCGAGTGGGCCAGAGATACCTCTCCGTCATACGGAGTGACAAATCCCGATCTCGATCCGTGTCAACCCAACAGATACTTTCGAGATACCGTAATGCACCTTTATAGTCACCCGATACGTTGTGACGTTTGATACACCCAAGGCACTCCTACGGTAACCGGAGTTACACGATCTCATGGTCGAAGGAAGAGATACTTGACATTGGCAAAGCTTCTAGCAAACGAACTATACGATCTTTTATGCTATGCTTATGATTGTCTTTTCCATCACATCATTCTCCTAATGATGTGATCCCGTTATCAACGACATCCAATGTCCATAGTCGAGAAACCATGACTATCTATTGATCACAACGAGCTAGTCAACTAGAGGCTCACTAGGGACTCATTGGGTCTAAGTGTTCACACGTATTACGATTTCCGGATAATACAGCTTATAGCATGAACAAAAGACAATTATCATGAACATTGAAATATAATAATCCTTTTATTATTGCCTCTAGGGCATATTTCCAACAGTCTCCCACTTGCACTAGAGTCACCAATCTAGTTACATTGTGATGAATCGAACACCCATAGAGTTCTGGTGTTGATCATGTTTTGCACGTGAGAGAGGTTTAGTCAATGGATCTGCGACATTCAGATCCGTGTGCACTTTGCAAATCTCTATGTCTCCATCTTGAACATTTTCACGGATGGAGTTGAAACGACGCTTGATGTGCTGGTCTTCTTGTGAAACCAGGCTCCTTGGCAAGGGCAATAGCTCCAGTGTTGTCACGAAGAGTTTGATCGGCCCCGACGCATTGGGTATGACTCCTAGGTCGGTGATGAACTCCTTCACCCAAATCGCTTCATGCGCTGCCTCCGAGGCTGCCATGTACTCCGCTTCACACGTAGATCCCGCCACGACGCTCGCTTGCAGTTGCTGCACTACCATCGCTTCCACCATTCAACATATACACGTATCCGGTTTGTGACTTAGAGTCATCGGATCTGAGTCGGCTAAGCGCCGACGTAACCCTTTACGACGAGCTCTTCGTCTCCTCCATAAACGAGAAACATGTCCTTTGTCCTTTTCGTGTACTTCAGATATTCTTGACCGCTGTCGGTGTTCCTTGTCGGGTTACTTTGGTATCTTGCAACCAAACTTACGGCAAGGTTTACATCGGTCAGTACACAAAGATGGCATACATTATAGATCCTATGGCTGAAGCATAGGGATGACACTCATCTCTTCTTTATCTTTTGTCGTGGTCGGTGATCGAGCTGAGCTCAATTTCACACCTTGTAACATAGGCAAGAACCCCTTCTTGGACTGATCCATTTTGAACCTCTTCAAAATCTTATCAAGGTATGTGCTTTGTGAAAGACCTATGAGGCGTCTCGATCTATCTCTATAGATCTTGATGCCTAATATATAAGCAGCTTCTCCAAGGTCCTTCATTGAAAAACACTTGTTCAAATAGTTCTTAATGCTGTCCAGGAGTTTCGTATCATTTCCCATCAAGAGTATGTCATCTACATATAGTAGGAGAAATGCTACAGAGCTCCCACTCACTTTCTTGTAAACGCAGGCTTCTCCATAAGTCTCAAGATAAACCCAAACGCTTTGATCATCTCATCAAAGCGAATGTTCCAACTCCGAGATGCTTGCACCAGTCCATAAATGGATCATTGGAGCTTGCATACTTTGTTAGCGTTCGAGGATCGACAAAACCTTCCGGCTGCATCATATACAGCTCTTCCTTAAGATGTCCATTAAGGAATGCCGTTTTGACGTCCATCCGCCATATCTCATAATCATAGTATGCGGCAATTGCTAACATGATTCGGACGGACTTAAGCTTCGCCACGGAGAGAATGTCTCGTCAGTAGTCAATTCCTTGAACTTGTCGATAACCCTTAGCGACAAGTCGAGCTTTATAGATGGTAACATTACCATCCGCGTCCGCCTTCTTCTTAAAAATCCATTTATTTTCTATCGCTCGCCGATCATCGGCAAGTCTGTCAAAGTCCATACTTTGTTTTCATACATGGATTCTATCTCGGATTTCATGGCTCCAAGCCATTTGTTGGAATCGGCCCGCCATTGCTTCTTCATAGTTCAAGGTTCATTGTTGTCTAGCAACATGATTTCCATGACAGGTTGCCGCGTACCACTCAGTGCGGAACGTGTCCTCGTGGACCTTGAAGTTCAAGAGTAACTTGATCCAAGTACCTTGATCATCATCAATGTTTTCCTCTTCATTTGGTGTGGGCATCACAGGAACGGTTTCCTGCGCTGCACCACTTTCCCGCTCGAGAGGTAGTACTTCATCGAGTTCTACTTTCCTCCCACTTACTTCTTTCGAGAGAAACTCTTTTTCCAGAAAGCATCCGTTCTTGGCAACAAAGATCTTGCCTTCGGATCTTAAGTAGAAGGTATACTCGACAGTTTCCTTAGGGTATCCTATGAATACGCATTTTTCGACTTGGGTTCGAGCTTTTCGGGTTGAAGTTTCTTGACATAAGCATCGCATCCCCAAACTTTTAGAAACGATACTTAGGTTTCTTTCCAAACCATAATTCATACGGTGTCGTCTCAACGGATTTAGACGGTGCCCTATTTAAAGTGAATGTAGCTGTCTCTAGTGCGTATCCCCAAAATGATAGCGGTAAATCGGTAAGAGACATCATAGACCGCACCATATCCAATAGAGTGCGACACGACGCTCGGACATACCGTTTACCGAGGTGTTCCAGCGGCGTGAGTTGTGAAACGATTCCACATTTCCTTAAGTGTGTGCCAAATTCGTGACTTAAATATTCTCCTCCACGATCGATCGTAGGAACTTTATCTTTCGATCACGTTGATTCTCCACCTCACTCTGAAATTCCTTGAACTTTTCAAAGGTCTCAGACTTGTGTTTCATTAAGTAGACATACCCATATCTACTTAAGTCATCGGAGAGTGAGAACATAACGATATCCTCCACGAGCCTCAACGCCATTGGACCGCACACATCAAGATGTATGATTTCCAACAAGTTGGTTGCTCGCCCATTGTTCGGAGAACGGAGTCTTGGTCATTTTGCCTAAGAGGCAAGGTTCGCATGTGTCAAACGATTCATAATCAAGAGACTCTAAAAGTCCATCAAGATGGAGCTTCTTCATGCGCTTGACACCAATGTGACCAAGGCGGCAATGCCACAAGTATGTGGGACTATCGTTATCAACTTTACATCTTTTGGCATCCACACTATGAACATGTGTAATATTACGCTCGAGATTCATCAAGAATAAACCATTGACCATCGGAGCATGACCATAAAACATATCTCTCATATAAATCGAACAACCATTATTCTCAGACTTAAACGAGTAGCCATCTCGTATTAAACGAGATCCAGATACAATGTTCATGCTCAAACTTGGTACTAAATAACAATTATTGAGGTTTAAAACTAATCCCGTAGGTAAATGTAGAGGCAGCGTGTCGACGGCGATCACATCGACCTCGAACCATTCCCGACGCAAGATCACCACCTCGCCCTTCGGTCTCCGTTTATTCCGCAGCTCTGCTGTGAGTTACATATGTGAGCAACGGCACGGTATCAAATACCGGGAGTTACTACGAGTAATCGGTAAGGTACACATCAATTACATGTATATCAAATATACCTTTGGTGTTGCGGCCTTCTTATCCGCTAAGTATTTGGGGCAGTTCCGCTCAAAGTGCCCTTCCCTTGCAATAAAAGCACTCGGTCTCGGGCTTGGGTCCATTCTTTGACTTCTTCCCAAGCAACAAGCTTACGGGCGCGGCAACATCTTTGCCGTCCTTCTTGAAGTTCTTCTTACCCTTGCCCTTCTTGAACTTAGTGGTCTTATTGACCATCAACACTTGATGTTCTTTCTTGATTTCAGCCTCACGACTTCAAAGATCGAGAACACTTCAGAATGGTCTTTACCATCCCTCGCATGTTGTAGTTCATCACAAAGCTCTTGTAGCTTGGTGGGAGCGATCGAGGATTCTGTCAATGACCGCCTCATCCGGGAGGTTAATGTTCAACTGGGTCATACGTCGTGCAACCTGCACATCTTCGGATGTGTTCACCGATGTAACTGTTCTCCTCCATCTTACAATCAGTAGAACTTGTCGGAGACATCATATCTCTCGACCGGGCATGAGCTTGGAAAACTAGTTTCAGCTCTTGAACATCTCATATGCTCCGTGATGCTCAAAACGCTTTTGGAGCCCGGTTCTAAGTAAAGCATGCCGCACCGAACGAGGGAGTAATCATCAAGACGAGTTTGCCAGCGCTCATAATGTCTTGGTTCTTCGGGACGGAGCGGCACCTAGCGGTCCTTCTAGGACATATTGCTTCCGGCAGCTATGAGGATGATCT
This sequence comes from Aegilops speltoides, assembly GCA_021437245.1. Lineage (NCBI taxonomy): Eukaryota > Viridiplantae > Streptophyta > Magnoliopsida > Poales > Poaceae > Aegilops > Aegilops speltoides. Next base: position 439,627,107 of record CM038145.1, on the reverse strand, counting down.
CGTGTTAGGACCCAAATCCGTATAGTTGCTGCCATCATCTTTCAGCTTGGTTTTCTAGGAAGCGTTGAAGTTCATGTTGACATTAGCGTTGGCCATTGATCTACAAGACATATTTGCAAAGGTTTTAGACTAAGTTCATGATAATAAAGTTCTTAATCAAAATTATGAACTCCCACTTAGATTAGACATCCTCTAGTCATCTAAGTGTTACACGATCCGAGTCGACTAGCCCGTGTCCGATCATCACGTGAGACGGACTAGTCATCATCGGTGAACATCTTCATGTTGATCGTATCTTCCATACGACTCGTGTTCGACCTTTCGGTCTCCGTGTTCCGAGGCCATGTCGTACATGCTAGGCTCGTCAAGTTAACCCTAAGTGTTTTCATTTGTGTAAAACCTGTCTTACACCCGTTGTATGTGAACGTAAGGATCCATCACACCGATCATCACGTGGTGCTTAGAAACGACGAATTGTAGCAACGGTGCACAGTTAGGGAGAACACTTCTTGAAATTTTGTAAGGATCATCTTATTTACTACCGTCGTCCTAAGTAAACAAGATGTAAAAGCATAATAAACATCACATGCAATTATATAGTTGTGACATGATATGGCCAATATCATCAAGCTCCATTGATCTCCATCTTCGGGGCTCCATGATCATCTTGTCACCGGCTTGACACCATGATCTCCATCATCATGATCTCCATCATCGTGTCTTCATGAAGTTGTCACGCCAACGACTACTTCTACTTCTATGACTAACGCGTTTAGTAATGAAGTAAAGTAGTTTACATGGCGTTCTTCAATGACACGCATGTCATACAAAAAATAAAGACAACTCCTATGGCTCCTGCCGGTTGTCATACTCATCGACATGCAAGTCGTGAATCCTATTACAAGAACATGATCTCATACATCACAATTCATCATTCATCACAACTTATGGCCATATCACATCACATGATCAATCGCTGCAAAAACAAGTTAGACGTCCTCTAGTTGTTGTTGCATCTTTTACGTGGCTGCGATTGGGTTCTAGCAAGAACGTTTTCTTACCTACGAATCACCACAACATGATTTTGTCAACTTCTATTTACCCTTCATAAGGGCCTTGTTCATCGAATCCGCTCCAACTAAAGTGGGAGAGACAGACACCCGCCAGCCACCTTATGCAACTAGTGCATGTCAGTCGGTGGAACCGGTCTCACGTAAGCGTACGTGTAAGGTTGGTCTGGGCCGCTTCATCCCACAATACCGTTGAGCAAGAAAAGACTAGTAGAGGCAAGTAAGATGACAAGATCAACGCCCACAACAAATTGTGTTCTACTCGTGCATTAGAGAACTACGCATAAACCTGGCTCATGATGCCACTGTTGGGGAACGTTGCAGAAAATTAAAATTTTTCCTACGGCTTCACCAAGATCCATCTATGAGTTCATCTAAGCAACGAGTAATGGGAGAGAGATAGCATCTACATACCACTTGTAGATCGCGTGCGGAAGCTTGCTAGGTGATGATGGAGTCGTACTCGAACGTGATTCAGATCACCGATGCCAAGTCTTTGAACGGACAGCACCTCCGCGCTCAACACACGACGGGACGAGCGACGTCTCCTCCTTCTTGATCCAGCAAGGGGAAGGAGAGGTTGAGGAAGACAGCTCCACCGGCAAAGACGACGGCGTGGTGATGGTGGAGAAGCAGTACTCCGACAGGGCTTCGCCGAGCTCTTACGGAGGAGGAGATGTGTTGGAGAGGGGAGGGGCTGCGCCTTGGGAGTTGGTCCAGCAGCCCCCTCCCTCCCCCCCTTTATATAGGCACCCTGGGGGGTGGCCGGCCCCTGGAGATCCAATCTCCAGGGGGGGCGGCGGCCAAGGGGGGTGGAGTGCCCCCAAGCCGGTGGGCGCCCCCCCTAGGGTTTCAACCCTAGGCGCAGGGGTGGGCCCTGAGGCGCACCAGCCCCTTGTGGGCTGGTTCCTTCCCCTTCAGCCCATGGGGCCCTCCGGATAGGTGGCCCCACCGGTGGACCCGGGACCCTTCCGGTGGTCCCGATTTTACCTAAACCCCAAACTTTCCCGATGGCGAAACACCACTTCCTATATATTATTCTTTACCTCCGGACCCTTCCGAACTCCTCGTGACGTCAGGGATCTCATCCGGACTCGAACAACATTCGGTGGTCACATACTTGACTTCCTACTAACCCTAGCGCCACCGAACCTTAAGTGTGTAGACCCTACGGGTTGGAGACACGCAGACATGACCGAGACGACTCTCGGGCAATAACCAACAGCGGGTCTGGATACCCATGTTGGCTCCTACATACTCCTCGATGTTTTCATCGGTTGAACCACGATGTCGAGGATTCGATCAAACCTCAGATGCAATTCCTTTGTCAATCGATGCGTTACTTGCCCGAGACCCGATCGTCGGTATCCCAATACCTTGTTCGGTCTCGTTACGGCAAGTCACTTTACTCGCATCGTAATGCATGATCCCGTACAACACCTTGGTCACATTGAGCTTATTATGATGATGCATTACCGAGTGGGCCCAGAGATACCTCTCCGTCATACGGAGTGACAAATCCCGCCTCGATCCGTGTCAACCCAAGATACTTTCAAGATACCGTAATGCACCTTTATAGTCACCCGATTCGTTGTGACGTTTGATACACCCAAGGCACTCCTACGGTAACCGGAGTTACACGATCTCATGGTCGAAGGAAGAGATACTTGACATTGGCAAAGCTTCTAGCAAACGAACTATACGATCTTTTATGCTATGCTTATGATTGGGTCTTGTCCATCACATCATTCTCCTAATGATGTGATCCCGTTATCAACGACATCCAATGTCCATAGTCAGGAAACCATGACTATCTATTGATCACAACGAGCTAGTCAACTAGAGGCTCACTAGGGACTCATTGGGTCTAAGTGTTCACACGTGTATTACGATTTCCGGATAATACAGTTATAGCATGAACAAAAGACAATTATCATGAACATTGAAATATAATAATCCTTTTATTATTGCCTCTAGGGCATATTTCCAACACACCGTCTCATCAACGGTAGTATGATGCTGCCTAGGGCGGTAACGACCCCCTCGGCCACCGCGGCCACCATGATTGCCACGGAAACCGCCTCTGTTACGATGAGCTGGTCCAGAAGCCCCTTCGACAAAACCGCCTGTCGGTCCCAAGAACGGCCGCTCTGCCGAGCCATCGCTCTGCCTGGCATACCCCCGTCCACCACCCGTAGACGAGGATCCCCGGTGTTGCCCTTCTCCATAAGCGTTATAGCCATCATCACCCCACTGCCCGCGGGGTGCCGCATGAACATCTGTACCAGCAGAGACTTGCGGCACCTGTGCCTGCTGCAAAACCGGCGTCGTCGAGTTGTTCGTCTGCCGTGCCACGAAGTGCGGTGGTCGGGCTCCTGCCTGAGTCGCAACTGAACGCTGAACATTAGCAGCCGGGGGAGGCAGCCTCGTAGTCGGGACACCTCGGCCCGCCACCGCCCTATGAGACGGCGCTGGAGGCCTGGGTCCACCCCACCCCACAGCCGACGTCATCACCACCGGCGCGGAGGGCCGAACACTCGCCGCAGCCACCCCACGGCCAGCCAGACCCGCCATGTTTGCGGCACCCACTGGCGGTTGGCCTCCGACGACTGGTGCCGCGCGGCCGGAACCAAATCCTGGGCGCGGTGGCGCTCCACCACGGCCGGCGCCAAGCGGCACACCAGCGCCTCGGCCTCCCGACCCGCTGCGTGTTACCACCGCCGCGGCTCCCTGCCGCTGCGGCGCGGCCCTCATGCGGCCCGCAGCGCCCGGCGCGGCTACGTTAGCAGCGGGCACCCCTCGCCCCGCCATACTTGGTAGAGACGGGATGCGCCGCGCACGCACACCACCGCGATCGCTGAAGGACGGCCGTCTCCCAGAACCTCGAACCCTATACCGTATCGATGAAACGGAGATCGTATTGTGTCTGCATGTGGGTGTAGGCGTACGTGCTGGCTCGCCTCGGGCCTCATACCCGGCGATCACAGGCCCAGCAGTCGTCTGGCCCGGTTCACTCAGAACCGGTCCACCCGCAAGTAGACACACATTTCGGCCCAAGATCTCGTTCAATCGCACGACCCGGTGATTCCGGATCGCAGCCAAGCTGTCGATCTCCGGCACCGGCGCCTGCGCCGCCGGCGATCGCCGGTTCTTCTTCCTTTTGACTATCTTCCACGAACCTCCGTGATAAAATCTGACAACGTTGGTTTAGGAAGACTAACCTTAGGGATCGGCCCCTTCCAAGGCCGGATCGCAGCCGCCGTCGTTCGTCGATGCACAATGCGCCGGACTATCTCAATTTTGTCTTCTGGCCTCAGTCCTTGCCTCGCGGGATCATCGACCGGCACGACGCCATCCACGATCTCAGCCACCTCTTCTTTAGAATATCCCGGATCGAACGCCTCGCAGATAACAGACGAAGGAGTTGGCGAGTAGACCTCCGGCGAGACTCCGGCGTCATCGGCGTCGTCTTCCTCCTCCGCATCCGACTCTGCGAGTGCCCAAAACCTCCCACCGACGTGGCCCGCACCAGAGGGGATCGCCGGCGTCAAGGCCACGGTGGGCCCCGCGGGCGCCGCCCTAGTCGCCTGGGACGGCCGCCACATTCGCCTGGGAAGAAGCCACTTGAGAGTGCAAGTAAGTTTTTCTTTTCTCTCAACTTCCATTAGAGAGCAATGTGTGTGAGATGTCTCACATGTCACAATAAAAATCTGGATTTTCTCTTGATGTCTTGACATAGAGGGTGACCAACACACACCGTCATGTTCTTTCTTTCTCCTAGCCACATGTCTCCTACATCCCCACTTTCAAGCATGAAATACTAGTAAAACCCACATAAACCAAAACAAATTAATAAACATACTCCCTCCGTCCGGAATTAATTGCCATAAAAATGGATGTACCTGTATTTAAATTCTAGATACATCCATATCTATCCATTTTTTGCGACGAGTAATTCAGGAGGGAGGGAGGAAGTTCATCGTCAACTGGTCGTTTCTGCAGTCGCAGTTCCATCAGCGCGCGGAACCTGGAGAAGTGGGACAGGCGCCGATGCTGGTGGTCAACATCCATCCGGCTGCAATGCCTGCTCTTAGTTTTTTATGCACAGCCAGTCCTGCTCAATTCGGGGAATTGTATTTTCTGAAATAACGCGGTGTCTTTTATTAATCTGTGCCAACCACTCGTATTACTGATCTGTGTTTATCCATAGGATACATGACACATTTGTCCAAAAACATTAACGGGGCTCGTGGAGCGTTGAAGGGGCATTTGAACTCAGCCAATTCAGCGAGCCGATCACGAGCACCAAAAAATTATATATCTCAGGACTCGAGACCCAGGTGTATATATTTCTTGAAAAGAAATGCCGCGTGCATTCAGACAAAGGTTTCCACTGAAGAAACGTGCAGGCACACATTGTAGCTGAACATATCCACACCAGGTCCGTCTGAAGGCAGACAAATGTTGTTTAATCAGGTTGATTTCCACGGGGTAAGGTTGGGGTTGCTGTTGAGATTATTCCTCTTTCTGATACATAAATCTTCTCCGGTGCGAACGAACCAGCTATGCACAGAAGAAGACAGCCGCAGATGGGGGGCGCCTCTGCTTCCTTCTTCTACCTCTTGCTGTCCCTCTGGGTTCAGGGTGCGGCTGCGACTGGCCTTGGCTTCACAAGAAGAGATTTCCCACATGAATTCGTCTTTGGGGCTGGAACCTCGGCATACCAAGTAAAGTGATCTTATCTTGCTTGGGCTGAGAGTTCCGGCGTGCTTAATTCGTCGTCCGTTGAATCAATTTTGATGTCTGTTTCTTTTGCGTGCAGTATGAGGGTGCTGTTGCTGAGGATGGCAGGAGCCCAAGCAGTTGGGACACTTTCACCCACGCAGGTTGGTTGCTACTCCTGTTTGTTTGTGAAATCTGCCTCTGATTTTCCGGTGCTGCATTTTGTTTTAGCCTGACCATGGATATTCCCCAATGCGTAACAAATAGCACCTCGAGCAATTTGTGATCAGTTTTCCTAATTGATGCGTTCAGCGGATATTTGGGATGAGTGCCCTCTTGGTGGAACAATTTACACAGCTACTCCCTCTGTCCCATAATGTAAGACGTTTTTTGACACTGCACTAGTGCCAAAAAACGTCTTACATTATGGGACGGAGGGAGTAGCATTTATGTTGCTGAAGCATAACTGAATTTACCCAGCAATAGCCAAGGCCAGAACTTGATGCGGTTGACCAATCGCAGTTAAGCCAGTTTTGACAGCTAGAATTTTCATCTTGCAGGCAAAATGCCAGACAAAAGCACGGGAGATGTTGCTGCAGATGGGTACCACAAATACATGGTAGGAGGTGTCTTGCAAAATCTTGAGCATTTCTCTGCTTTTGTAATTCTGAAAGAAATTTGGCTTATAGTATAATTTTGCAGGAGGATGTCAAGCACATGTATGAGACAGGCCTAGAGGCCTATAGGTTCTCCATCTCCTGGTCAAGGCTCATTCCAAGTACAAAAATTATCATGGCCTTCATCAGAACAAATTGCTTTAATTAGTTTTCTAATTGATCTCACTGTTTCTGGAAATTTCGGGTTTGTAGATGGACGCGGAGCTGTCAATCCCAAAGGGCTACAGTACTACAATAACCTCATTGATGAGCTAGTGAATCATGGCAAGTATTATTATTAGATCCTTGAGCATTTTAAATGTTTAACTGCAATCGGTTGTTAGATTCATACTTCATATAATCATGTTCCTTCTCAAGAAAGAGAAATGCATGCAAATAAAAGTTTGAACCGTCTGGTCTCCGTGGTTTTTATCCCAGGAATTCAAGTCCACATCACACTCCACCATCTAGATCTCCCCCAGATTCTTGAAGACGAGTATGGTGGATGGTTAAGCCCCAGAATTATGTAAGTGTATATATGATTTCACTACCAAATAGATAACTCTACCGCAGTGGCGGTTTTATATTTCATTGGCATAGTTACAACATAATCATTTGTTCTATTCATATCTTCAAATCTAAAAAATGCAGCGAAGATTTCACAGCATATGCAGATGTTTGCTTCAGGGAGTTTGGGGATAGGGTTGCATCTTGGACGACAGTGAATGAGCCAAACATTGGTATATTGGCCTCTTATGATGTTGCTACATTCCCTCCTGGCCGTTGCTCAGATCCATTTGGAGCGACAAAGTGCACCGCCGGGGATTCTACCGTGGAACCATACATAACAGCTCATAATACCCTTATGGCTCATGCATCGGCTGTCAGTCTGTACAGAAAGAAATATCAAGTGAGTGGATGATCTTGTACTTGAAAATTTTTGGTGATGCTTAGGCTCATAAAAAACTAAGGAACCTTTTTGGACGTAGGCCATGCAAAAAGGAGTTGTTGGCATAAGTATCTACTCTTTCTGGAGTTATCCATTGACAAATTCCACTGTGGATTTGGCTGCAACCCGGAGATGTAAAGATTTCTTCTTCGGCTGGTATGATCGATATTGCACCTCAATTTTGTCACTGGAAGCATTTAATTTAACTTGCATAATACGTGCATTGTTGAGATCTTAAGTGCGGTACTTGGCAGGATACTAGATCCATTGGTGTTTGGGGACTACCCGGAAGTAATGAAGAAGATTGTTGGCTCTCGCCTTCCACCCTACACGAAAGTTCAGTCTGAACTTATCAAGGGTTCTTTAGATTTTATTGGAATAAACCACTACTACTCTCTCTACGTGAATGATCTCCCACTAGCAACAGGCGTTCGAGACTACAGCGCAGACATATCAGTTAGTTTAAGGGGTAAGTATCTTTTTTGGATAGTGATATTAGGATTGTTGCTTAACTGCTCGTATTTATGTACTATGTGGATGTAGTACTAGCCAAGCTGCTTTCTACACCAATGTAACGGAAAAGAGTTGAGCGTACTACTGTTCTAACTAGTGACCCCTTTTTATGATGCAGGTTCTAGGACAGATCCACCATCTGGTCAGGTAATAAAAAAATACTGTGTCATCAATGTGTTTTGCAAAGAAGTTGCCAATTGTTAGCTAAAAATGCAATTATTCTGGTCATTCAATGTACATCCGTCGAATTATGTTATATATTTCTGAACTTCTTCAGGAGATTAGAAAAAAAAAATACCCACTCAAAAACTGATACCAGAAGCTTGATAGTAACTTTCAAAGATGATCTTTATTGGAGTGCAGGGTCCCCCAGCAGATGTTCCAAGTGATCCCAGAGGGCTGGAACTTCAACTGGAGTACCTGAAAGAAACCTACGGGAACCTTCGGGTCTATGTCCAAGAGAACGGCAAGCAGAATTCCCCCAACCAGTAGCAAAGCCTCTGCTGAAGAACAAAGGTGCATCGATCGTTGCTCATGTGGTCATGTGGTTTTGTTTCAGGCATGGGATCTGCCGGTGACAGCCTAGATGACGCCGATAGGGTCGGCTTCCTGGGGAGCTACATGGAAAGCACACTAAACGCGATGAGGTGCTCGAGATCACATACATACGCGGTTCCCTGGGACAAAAGGAAAATTGCTTGAATCGTGATGCTCCGTTTGTTTGCTGTGCAGGAACGGGGCCGACGTGAGAGGCTACTTCGCCTGGGCGTTCATGGACCTGTTCGAGCTCCTGGCCGGGTACCAGTCGAGGTACGGGCTGTACCGCGTGGACTTCGCCGACGAGGGGCGGCCGCGGCAGGCCAGGCTCTCGGCTCGCTGGTACTCCAGCTTCCTCAAGGGCAACGGAACCACGGCGCTCGTTTCTAGGACGGCGGGGAACCTGAGCGCCGTGTCCTGAGTTGCTAATCTGGACTGGAGCAACCGTGCGCGGGACTGGGAGAGATGAGGCGCGTGCTTGCTTGCCCGTATGCTCCTGTACAGATTCCGATCAGAACCAGAATGTGTGCTTCTTGTATGTGTTGCATTTGCCTCCTCGCCGGCGTAACCCGGTCTCCGGTGGCCGCGGACAGTTTCTCCTCTACAACGTAGCCCGGGGTAGTACTCCCTTCGTTCCTTTGTACTCCCTCCGTTAAGGTGTATTTGTTTTTTTTGATAAAATTCCATAATGTAAGGTCCATTTCTTCTAATTTTTCATAATTTCCTTGTTAGCCCCGTGAAAAAAGGAAAATATCTCTTTTCTGATTGTCTATATCCCTCTTTGTAACAAAAAAAGGAAACTATCTCTATGTCGATTGCATGTATCTCTTATTTTCCTAAACTAACTGATTTACTTGCCACTAACCAATAAATTGGGGAAGCTGATCCACGAGCACCTACGGGTTGAAAAGGGATAGAACCAGTTGCTTGTTGAAGACACATGATTTGTTAGACCAGTTCGATTCTTTGTGACAAGCTATACGCCCAGTTAGGGAGGCTGAGATTTAACTCAAGACCGTGTCTTCACCTTATTCCCTTGAGCTAAGGACACCCAGTCCTCGCCCAATCACTCTAGTAAGTCTTCAAGGAGACTTCCAAACCTTCACATACTTCGCTCACCGCAACCCACAATGACTCTTGGATGCTCGAACGCGACGCCTAACCGGCCGGAGGATTCACAGTCCTCAAGTGTAATAAGTCTTGTGTCACATGCATGTAAAGACTTTAGTGATGCCTAACACTCTTTGGCTCTGGGTGTTTGGGCTTTGTCCTAGCAAGGATTTCTCTCTCAAATGCTTGAGGTGGGTTGCTCTCAAACGACAAAAGCCGTGCACAAACTCGAGCAGCCACCAATTTATGGTGTAGGGGTGGGCTATTTATAGCCACCGCAACCCGACCTGATTTGTCCAAAATGACCCTGGTCATCGAGGAACCGACACGTGTTCCAACGGTCGATTTCAAACACACGCGCAACTTTACTTGGGCTACAAGCAAAGTCGACTCATCCACTCTGGATAAGGTTTACTCTCATTGTCTTCGTCAAGACATAGGATTTGAGTTGAGCATCACTTGATCACTCGACTTAGTTCACTTGGACCCCACTTAACAAAGACGGTGGTTCCTATGACTCAACAAAGAAGAAAAGGAAACTACGAAACCACACGGTCTTGGCGCCCATAGTCTTCACACAATGTCTTCTCATGTCATAGTCTTCAATATGAATATCTTCTCATACCACCATTGTCTTCAATGTCTTCATACATTTTAGGGTCATCTCCGGTAGGTAAACCGAATCGATGAGGGACACTACTGCGTTATCCTGCAATTCTCACAAACGCATTAGTCCTCAACCAACTTTGTCGTCAATACTCCAAAACCAACTAGGGGTGGCACTAGATGCACTTACAATCTCCCCTTTTGGTGATTGATGACAAACTGGTTGAAGTTTTCAACGGGATAAATATGTGAAGTTGTAAGGATAGGGAATTGTCTTCATAAGTTGCAAGGGCTCCCCCTGAAGATGTGCATATAAGTAATTTGCTTTTGGAATGCAAATGCACATGGCAGGTTGTACTTGTGGAGATCCACTTCAACTTATGAAGATAATTCATCATGCATGAACTGATATAGCAAGTAGAATGACATGCATAATGAAGAATGGACGTCTGCAGAATGAGCTAAGTGCGGAAGTTATCATCGCACATGCGGAATTTATCATCGCATCACAGTGAAGCAAATAAGTAGCAGACGACCATCAAGTTTAGGTGTTACAACTCAGAGAACCAAATGTTTCAAAAAGGCAAGAGTTGTAAGCACAAAGCAAAATATAATGCAACCGCCCATATAAACCCGCTTGAAGACTATCAACTCATACGCTTCTCCCCCTTTTGTCAGTAAGGACCAAAAAGGTTTGAAGACATAGAGCATCTACTCGTATCATGAGTAGGTGAAGCAGCAGGGTTGTCGTTGTTGGTTGGCGGTGCAGATGAACTTGGCGCAGTGTCGAGGCGCGCAGTGGTAGGAGGTGGTGAAGTAGCATCATCTTCATCATCGATCACTCTGGTATTTACTGTTGCCGCGGAGGAAGAATATTCAAAGTCTTCAAGAGATGGTGTGCGACGTAGGACAGCAGTCCGTGGAGGAGTGGAGTCAAACTGGAATCTTTCATTGAAGCTATCATCTTGAAGATCAGCTTCAGCACTGAGCAGGGTCAAACTCTTCCATGATCGTCGGCAAGTTTCATGAGCAACAAAGGCATTCTTGGTGGCAAGGTTGCGAATGCGATTGACATCCACCAAGAGGCTTTGCATCTGTCTCTTGAGCCAGAAATGATGCTTATCCTGTTTCTGATGAAGGGCCACAAGAAGTTCTCGGTCATTGAGAACACGAGAACGCTTCCGAGGTTGTTGTGCAATGGTGCTTTCAGTGGCTTCAGTGGGTGCTCGATGAGGCAGACGAGTGTTTCCAGCCAAAGGATAGATTCGTGTCGCTGCTTGAACACCTTCAATAGGTTGAGTGAAGCTTTGGTGCTCGACATTCTGAAGACAAAGATGCCTCTTGGCAGGCTCAGAGTATATAGCTTCAACTGACATACAACCTCTGGCAGAAAGATCATATGATTGCGAGTAGAGGGCTGATAATTGACAGATGAGTGTCTCTTGATGAGGCGCATGACCCATGGAGCATAAAACTTGCACCAAATAGGTCGAGCGAAGCGACAAGTTGCACGATGAAGAATTCTTGAGTGTTGAAGCTGATGCCATTGAGAATATAGAAGACCAAGGTCTTCATAGCTCCTTCAAACTTGACCGCTGATGAATGTCCTTTGACAGGCCATAGAGTTCGCCTGATGATATGATATATGGTGCGAGGCAGATACTCAAGGTCTTCAACAAAGAAATCTGTTGGATATTCAGCGTTAGATGGCAAGGGTTCATCATGCTCAACATCTGGCTCATATTGGGTTCTGGCTTATGGAAGATACTCTCTACAGCATTGCGGTGTAGCTGACAGTCAGGTTCATATAGTTCTCCAAGAGTGGCTAGCCCTGTAAGCTCGATGATATCCATAGCTTTGGCTTCATGATGAACATTTCCAGTCATCCACTCGAGAACCCATGTCTTGATGTCTCTGTAGTAGCCGCGAATGTGTAGAGTAGCATAGAATTGAAGCAATAGCTCTTCATTCCAATGTTCTTTGTCTGTCACAAAGTGGAGCAGACCAGCATCACGAAAGCAATCAAGTGCTTCTTCTAAGCACGACAGTCCAGCAATGGCTTCAGTATCAAGGCGCATATGAGGGAAAATCCGCCCTTGATCATATAGAACGCAGGAGTAATAGCTTCTCTGCTGATAGCTTCAGAATCGATCTGATGATATCCTTGGCTTGGAGTAGGGGTTCTTGGCGCTGTCAAAGAAGGTATTGTGGCTTTTGAAGCCATTTGCATTGAAGGACCCTGGTGAGTTGGCAGTACCTCGAAACCTTGGCAACCTAGGTTTTGGCTTCTGGACCTGAGGCCTATGCTCAACATGATAGTCAAATTGAGGTCCTGAGGCAGTAGGCGGAGGCACCAGAATGGGCCATCAGACAGTGGTAAGTTGACCATGACTATATGCTTGCTCAATGGTGTGAGGCCTTGGTGGCGGAACAGGAGCAGGGGCAACAGCTGAGGCGTCAGGCTGCACAATAGGTGCTTCGGGAGCGGTTGTCTCATTAGTTTCAGGTGCAGCAGCCTCAGTGGTTTCAGGTTCAGTGGCCACATTTGCTTCAGGCACACTAGTTGGTGCAGGCTCCACATTAGCGTCAGCCATGACTACGTCATTGGCTTCATTGGCGTTGGCGGTGGCAGCCTCAACATTGTCAACCTCCTCTTGACGTAAGGAGGGTCGAGCACGCGAGCACGTTCACATCAGAGCGCATCTTCTTTAATTATCGGGGAGTAGGTACACGTACTTCTTCTTGATTTTCCTCGGCTGATGCAACGGAATGTCTTCAAAGCAGCATGTGCTTCAGACTCGGAGACATTCACAGTTGGAGCAGTTCAGAAAATACTTGGCGTGCAACGGTGAGCGTTGCACTTCTCCTTCGAACGCTCGATAGAGGGACTTGAGGCCTTTGTCCTTTGCGGCTCTGCGAAATCTTCGGCAACGCCTTAGGAGATGGAGTTGGCTGGGCCTCAAAGTCTTCATCCTCTTCTTGCACGGGGGGTGTAGCTTGTTGTTGTTGTTGGGGAGTACTGGGGGAGTCTTGTAGTTGTGGGTGATCAGCCCACGATGCATCTTGAGCAATTGGCGTTAGAGGACGACCAATGCTGATGAGTTCGCTGTTCGTATGAACAGGCGATGATACCACGTCATGTTCGATCTGAGGAAGAACTTCATCATCAGCTACATTGTCATCATGACCAATGTCTTCAGCAGCGGTGGGTTCAACTGCTGGAATATCTTCAGCTTCATGAGCCTCTGTGGGAGCAGGCTCATGGACTATCTGAAGGAAATATGCCCTAGAGGCAATAATAAAGTTATTATTTATTTCCTCATATCATGATAAATGTTTATTATTCATGCTAGAATTGTATTACCCGGAAACATAATACATGTATGAATATATAGACAAACAGAGTGTCACTAGTATGCCTCTACTTGACTAGCTTGTTAATCAAAGATGGTTATGTTTCCTAACCATGAACAAGGAGTTGTTATTTGATTAACAAGGTCACATCATTAGTTGAATGATCTGATTGACATGACCCATTCCGTTAGCTAAGCACACGGTCGTTTAGTATGTTGCTATTGCTTCCTTCATGACTTATACATGTTCCTATGACTATGAGATTATGCAACTCCGTTTACGGAGGAACACTTTGTGTGCTACCAAAGCGTCACAACGAATCGGGTGATTATAAAGGTGCTCTCTGGTGTCTCGAAGGTACTTGTTGAGTTGGCGTATTTCAGTTAGGATTTGTCACTCCGAATGTCGGAGAGGTATCTCTGGGCCCTCTCGGTAATGCACATCACTTAAGCCTTGCAAGCATTGCAACTAATGAGTTAGTTGCGAGATGATGCATTACGGAACGAGTAAAGAGACTTGCGGTAACGAGATTGAACTAGGTATTGGATACCGACGATCGAATCTCGGGCAAGTAACATACCGATGACAAAGGAACAACGTATGTTGTTATGCGGATCGACCGATAAAGATCTTCGTAGAATATGTAGGAACCAATATGGGCATCCGGTCCCGCTATTGGTTATTGACCGAGACGTGTCTTGGTCATGTCTACATTGTTCTCGAACCGTAGGGTCTGCACGCTTAAGGTTTCGATAGCGGTTATATTATGAGTTTATGAGTTTTGATGTACCGAAGGTTGTTGAGTCCGAGATATGATCACGGACATGACGAGGAGTCTCGAAATGGTCGAGACATAAAGATTGATATATTGGACGGATATATTTGGACACCGGAAAGGTTAGGAGAAGTTTGGAGATCCGGAGGTTACTGAACCCCCGGGAGGTATATGGGCCTTATTGGGCCCATGTAGGAGGAAGAGAGAAGGAGCAGGGGGCGCCCCCAAGCCCAATCCGATTGGGGAGGGGCGGCCCCCCTTTCCTTTCTCCTTCCCTCTCTTCCTTCCTACTACTAGTACTATTTCCTAATACTAGTACTCCTTCCTTCCCTCCAAATAAGATAAGGAAAGAGAGGAAACCTACTTGGAGTAGGTTTACCCTCCCTATGGCGCCCCTTGAGGCCGGCCACCTCCTCCCTCCCTCCTTTATATACGGGGTAGGGGCACCCTAGGACACACAAGTTGATCATTGATCGTTCCTTAGCCGTGTGCGGTGCCCCCTCCACGATATTACACCTCGATCATATTGTAGCGGTGCTTAGGCGAAGCCTGCGACGAGAGAACATCAAGATCGTCACCACGCCATCGTCTTGTGGAACTCCCCTCGAGCCTCTCTTTGGATTGGAGATCGAGGTGCGTCATCGAGCTGTCTGACGCGTGTCAAGAACTCGGAGGTGCGAGTGCGGTGCTTGGATCGGTTGGACCGGAGGACGTCGACTACTTCCTCTCGTTGTGTCAACGCTTCGCTTCGGTCTCACGAGTGCGTAGACAACACTCTCCCCTCTCGTTGCTATGCATCACCATGATCTTGCGTGTGCGTAGGAATTTTTTGAAATTACTACGTTCCCCAAGCGAGGGTATCGAGCCTAGGTTTTTATGGTTTGATGTTATATGCACGAGTAGAACACAAGTGAGTTGTGGGCGATATAAGTCATCTTGCTTACCAAGCATGTCATACTTTGGTTGGCGGTATTGTTGGATGAAGCGGCCGGACCGACATTACTGCAGACGCTTACGCGAGACTGGTTTTACCGCCGTACTTTGCACATAGGTGACTAGCGGGTGTCGGTTTCTCAACTTTAGTTGAACCGAGTGTGCTACGCCGGTCCTTGCGAAGGTTAAAACAGCATCAACTTGACAAACTATCGTTGTGGTTTTGATGCGTAGGTGAGATTGGTTCTTGCTTAAGCCCGTAGCAGCCACGTAAAACTTGCAACAACAAAGTAGAGGACGTCTAACTTGTTTTTGCAGGGCATGTTGTGATGTGATATGGCCAAGACATGATGCTATATTTTATTGTATGAGATAATCATGTTTTGTAACCGAAGTTATCGGCAACTGGCAGGAGCCATATGGTTGTCGCTTTATTGTATGAAATGCAAACTGTTGGGGAACGTAGTAATTTCAAAAAAAAATTCCTACGGACACGCAAGATCATGGTGATGCATAGCAACGAGAGGGGAGAGTGTTGTCTACGTACCCTCGTAGACCGAAGCGGAAGCGTTGACACAACGTAAAGGAAGTAGTCGTACGTCCTCCCGGTCCAACCGATCCAAGCACCGTTACTCCGGCACCTCCGAGTTCTTGACACGCGTACAGCTCGATGACGCACCCTCGATCTCCAATCCAGAGAGGCTCGAGGGGAGTTCGTCAAGACGACGGCGTGGTGACGATCTTGATGTTCTCTGTCGCGAGGCTTCGCCAAGCACCGCTACAATATGACCGAGGTGTAATATCGTGGAGGGGGCACCACACACGGCTAAGGAACGATCTCAATGATCAACTTGTGTGTCCATGGGGTGCCCCCTGCCCCCGTATATAAAGGAGTGGAGGAGGGAGGGCGGCCCTCTACTATGGCGCATACTGGGAGTCCTACTCCCACGGGAGTAGGATTCCCCTTCCTAGTCCAACTAGGAGACCTTCCATGTATTAGGAGTAGGAGACTAGGAAAGGGAGGGAGAAGGGAAGGAAGGAGGGTGCGGCCCTCCCTTAGTCAATTCGGACTAGGGCAAGGGTGGGCGCGCGGCCTGCCTAGGGCAGCCCCTCTCTCTTTCCCGTATGGCCCATAAGGCCCAATACTTCTCCCCGGCGAATTCTCGTAACTCTCCGGTACTCCGATAAATACCCAAATGACTCGGAACCTTTCCGAACTCCGAATATAGTCGTCAATATATCGATCTTTACGTCTCGACCATTTGAGACTCCTCGTCATGTCCCCGATCTCATCCGGGACTCGAACTCCTTCGGTACATCAAAACTCATAAACTCATAATATAAGCATCGCATCGAAACCTTAAGCGTGCGGACCCTACGGTTCGAGAACAATGTAGACATGACCGAGACACGTCTCGGTCAATAACCAATAGCGGGACCTGGATGCTCATATTGGTTCCTACATATTCTCGAAGATCTTTATCGGTCGACCGCATAACAACATACGTTGTTCCTTTATCATCGGTATGTTACTTGCCCGAGATTCGATCGTCGGTATCAATACCTAGTTCAATCTCGTTATCGCAAGTCTCTTTACTCGTTCCGTAATACATCATCTCGCAACTAACTCATTAGTTGTAATGCTTGCAAGGCTTAAGTGATGTGCATTACCGAGAGGGCCCAGAGATACCTCTCCGACAATCGGAGTGACAAATCCTAATCTCGAAATACGCCAACCCAACATCCGCCTTTGGAGACACTGTAGTACTCCTTTATAATCACCCGATTCACGTTGTGACGTTTGGTAGTACCCAAAGTGTTCCTCCGCAAACGGAGTTGCATAATCTCATAGTTATAGGAACATGTATAAGTCATGAATAAAGCAATAGCAACATACTAAACGATCGGGTGCTAAGCTAACTGAATGGGTCATGTCAATCAGATCATTCAACTAATGATGTGATCCCGTTAATCAAATAACAACTCTTTGTCCATGGTTAGGAAACATAACCATCTTTGATTAACAAGCTAGTCAAGTAGAGGCATACTAGTGACACTCTGTTTGTCTATATATTCACACATGTATTATGTTTCCGGTTAATACAATTCTAGCATGAATAATAAACATTTATCATGATATAAGGAAATAAATAATAACTTTATTATTGCCTCTAGGGCATATTTCCTTCAGTCTCCCACTTGCACTATAGTCAATAATCTAGATCACATCACCATGTGATTCACATCGATAGTTCACATCATCATGTGATTAACACCCATAGTTCACATCGCCATGTGACCAACATACAAAGGGTTTACTAGATTCAGTAATCTAGTTCACATCGCTATGTGATTAACACCCAAAGAGTACTAAGGTGTGATCATGTTTTGCTTGTGAGAGAATCTTAGTCAACGGGTCTTTCACATTCAGATCCGTTATTTATTTTGCAATTTTCTATGTCTACAATGCTCTGCACGAAGCTACTCTAGCTAATTGCTCCCACTTTCAATATGTATCTAGATCGAGACTTAGAGTCATCCAGATCGGTGTCAAAACTTGCATCGGCGTAACCCTTTACTTACGAACCTTTTGTCACTTCCATAATCGAGAAACATATCCTTATTCCACTAAGGATAATTTTGACATTGTCTAGTGATCTACTCCTAGATCACTATTGTACTCCTTGCCAAACTCGATTGTAGGGTATACAATAGATCTGGTACACAGCATGGCATACTTTATAGAACCTATGGCCAAGGCATAGGGAATGACTTTCATTCTCTTTCTATCTTCTGCCGTGGTCGGGTTTTGAGTCTTACTCAATTTCACACCTTGTAACACAGGCAAGAACTCTTTCTTTGACTGTTCCATTTTGAACTACTTCAAAATCTTGTCAAGGTATGTACTCATTGAAAAAACTTATCAAGCGTCTTGATCTATCTCTATAGATCTTGATGCTCAATATGTAAGCAGCTTCACGAGGTCTTTCTTTGAAAAATCCTTTCAAACACTCCTTTATGCTTTGCGAATAATTCTACATTATTTCCGATCTACAATATGTCATTCACATATACTTATCGAAATCTTGTAGTGCTCCCACTCACTTTCTAGTAAATCTGAGACTTCTTTGCAAGTCTGTATAAACTATATGCTTTGATAAACTTATCAAAGCGCATATTCCAACTCGAGATGCTTGCACCAGTCCATAGATGCACATTTTGTTAACACCTTTAGGATCGACAAAACCTCTTGGTTGCATCACATACAACTCTTCTTTAATAACTCCATTAAGGAATGCAGTTTTGTTTATCCATTTGCCGATTTCATAAAATCGGCAATTGCTAACATGATTCGGACAGACTTTTAAGCATCGTCTGAGTGAGAAAATCTCATTGTATTCAACATCTTGAACTTTGTCAAAACCTTTTTCGACAAGTCTAACTTTGTAGATAGTAACACTACTATCAGCGTCCGTCTCCCTCTTGAAGATCCATTTATTTTCTATGGCTTGCCGATCATCGGGCAACTCCACCAAAATCCACACTTTGTTCTCATACATGGATCTCATCTCAGATTTCATGGCCTCAAGCCATTTCGCGGAATTTGGGCTCATCATCGCTTCCTCATAGTTCGTAGGTTCATCATGGTCTAGTTACATGACTTCGAACAGGATTACCGTACCACTCAGTGCGGATCTCACTCTGGTTTACCTACGAGATTCGGTAGTAACTTGATGTGAAGTTACATGATCATCATCATTAGCTTCCTCACTAATTGGTGTAGTAGTCACAGGAACAGATTTCGTGATGAACTACTTTCAATAAGGAGAAGGTACAATTACCTTATCAAGTTCTACTTTCCTCCCACTCACTTCTTTCGAGAGAAACTCCTTCTCTAGAAAGGATCCATTTATTAGCAACGAATGTTTTGCCTTAGGATCTGTGATAGAAGGTGTACCCAACAATTTCCTTTGGGTATTCTATGAAGATGTACTTCTCCGATTTGGGTTTGAGCTTATCAGGATGAAACTTTTTCACATAAGCATCGCAGCCCCAAACTTTAAGAAACGACAACTTTGGTTTCTTGCTAAACCACAGTTCATATAGTGTCGTCTCAACGGATTTAGATGGTGCCCTATTTAACGTGAATGCAGCTGTCTCTAATGCATGATCCCAAAAGCGATATTGGTAAATCGGTAAGAAACATCATAGATTGTACTACACCCAATAAAGTACGGTTATGACGTTCGGACACACCATTATGATGTGGTGTTCCAGGTGGCATGAATTTGTGAAACTATTCCACATTGTTTTAATTGAAGACCAAACTCGAAACTCAAATATTTGTCTCCATGATCAGATCATAGAAACCTTATTTTCTTGTCACGATGATTTTTCCACTTCACTCTGAAATTCTTTGAACCTTTCAACTATTTCAGACTTATGTTTCATCAAGTAGATATACCCATATCTGCTCAAATCATCTGTGAAGGTCAGAAAATAACGATACCCGCCGCGAGCCTTAACACTCATTGGATCGCATACATCAATATGTATTATTTCCAATAAGTCAGTTGCTTTCGCTCCATTGTTCCGAGAACGGAGTCTTAGTCATCTTGCCCATGAGGCATGGTTCGCAAGCATCAAGCGATTCATAATCAAGTGATTCCAAAATCCCATCAGCATGGAGTTTCTTCATGCGCTTTACACCATTATGACCTAAACGGCAGTGCCACAAATAAGTTGCACTATCATTATTAACTTTGCATCTTTTGGCCTCAATATTATGAATATGTGTATCACTACGATCGAGATCCAACAAACTATTTTCATTGGGTGTATGACCATTGAAGGTTTTATTCATGTAAACAGAACAACAATTATTCTCTGTTTTTAAATGAATAACCGTACTGCAATAAACATGATCAAATCATATTCATGCTCAACGCAAACGCTAAATAACATTTATTTAGGTTTAACACTTATCCCGAAAGTATAGGGAGTGTGCGATGATGATCATATCAATCTTGGAACTACTTCCAACACTCATCGTCACTTTCCCTTCAACTAGTCTCTGTTTATTCTCAGAACTCTGTTTGAGTTACTAATCTTAGCAACCGAACAAGTATCAAATACTCAGGGGCTACTATAAACACTATTAAGGCACACATCAATAACCTGTATATCAAATATACCCTTGTTCATTTTGTCATCCTCCTTACCCACCAAATATTCAGGGCATTTCCGTTTCTAGTGACCATTCCCTTTGCAATGTAAGCACTCAGTTTCAGGCTTTGGTTCAGCTTTGGGCTTCTTCATGGGAGTGACAACTTGCTTGTCTTTCCACTTGAAGTTCCCTTTTCTTTCCCTTTGCCCTTTTCTTGAAACTAGTGATCTTGTCAACCATCAACACTTGATGCTCTTTCTTGATTTCTACCTTCATCGATTTCAACATCACGAAGAGCTCGGGAATCATTTTCATCATCCCTTGCATACTATAGTTCATCACGAAGTTCTACTAACTTGGTGATGGTGACTAGAGAATTCTGTCAATCACTATCTTATCTGGAAGATTAACTCCCACTTGATTCAAGCGATTGTAGTACCCAAACAATCTGAGCACATGCTCACTAGTTGAGCGATTCTCCTCCATCTTTTAGCTATAGAACTTGGTGGAGACTTCATATCTCTCAACTCGGGTATTTGCTTGAAATATTAACTTCAATTACTGGAACATCTCATATGGTCCATGATGTTCAAAACATCTTTGAAGTCCCAATTCTAAGCCATAAAGCATGGTGCACAAAACTATCAAGTAGTCATCATATTGAGCTAGCCAAACGCTCATAACGCCCGTGATCCGCTCTGCAATAGGTCTGTCACCTAGCGGTGCATTAAGGACATAATTCTTCTGTGCAGCAATGAGGATAAACCTCAGATCACGGATCCAATCCGCATCATTGCTACTAACATTTTTCAACACAATTTTCTCTAGGAACATATCAAAATAAACATATGAAAGCAACAATGCAAGCTATTGATCTTACAACATAATTTGCAAAATACTACCAGGACTAAGTTCATGATAAATTAAAGTTCAATTAATCATATTACTTAAGAACTCCCACTTAGACAGACATCTCTCTAGTCATCTAAGTGATCACGTGATCCAAATCAACTAAACCATAACCGATCATCACGTGAGATGGAGTAGTTTTCAATGGTGAACATCATTATGTTGATCATATCTACTATATGATTCACGCTCGACCTTTCGGTCTCCGTGTTTCGAGGCCATATCTGCATATGCTAGGCTTGTCAAGTATAACCCGAGTATTCTGCGTGTGCAAAACTGGCTTGCACCCGTTGTAGATGGACGTAGAGCTTATCACACCCGATCATCACGTGGTGTCTCGGCACGACGAACTTTGGCAACGGTGCATACTCAGGGAGAACACTTCTTGATAATTTTAGTGAGAGATCATCTTAAAATGCTACCGTCAATCAAAGCAAGATAAGATGCATAAAGGATAAACATCACATGCAATCAATATAAGTGATATGATATGGCCATCATCATCTTGTGCTTGTGATCTCCATCTTCGAAGCACCGTCGTGATCACCATCGTCACCGGCGCGACACCTTGATCTCCATCGTAGCATCGTTGTCGTTTACGCCATCTATTGCTTCTACGACTATCGCTACCGCTTAGTGATAAAGTAAAGCAATTACATGGCGTTTGCATTTCATACAATAAAGCGACAACTATATGGCTCCTGCCAGTTGCCGATAACTTAGGTTACAAAACATGATCATCTCATACAATAAAATATAGCATCACGTCTTGGCCATATCACATCACAACATGCCCTGCAAAAACAAGTTAGACGTCCTCTACTTTGTTGTTGCAAATTTCACGTGGCTGCTACGGGCTGAAGCAAGAACCAATCTCACCTACGCGTCAAAACCACAACGATACTTCGTCAAATAGACTCGTTTAACCTTCTCAAGGACGGGCGTAGCCACACTCAGTTCAACTAAAGTTGGAGAAACCGACACCCGCTAGCCACCTTTGTGCAAAAGCACGGCGGTAGAACCAGTCTCGCAGAAGCGTCTGGCGTAATGTCGGTCCGGCCGCTTCATCCACCAATACCGCTGAACCAAAGTATGACATGCTGGTAGGCAGTATGACTTGTATCGTCCACAACTCACTTGTGTTCTACTCGTACAAAACATCAAACCATAAAAACCTAGGCTCGGATGCCAATGTTGGGGAACGTAGTAATTTCAAAAAAATTTCCTACGCACACGCAAGATCATGGTGATGCATAGCAACAAGAGGGGAGAGTGTTGTCTACGTACCCTCGTAGACCGAAGCGAAAGCGTTGACACAACATAGAGGAAGTAGTCGTACGTCCTCCCGGTCCAACCGATCCAAGCACCGTTACTCCGGCACCTCCGAGTTCTTGACACGCGTACAGCTCGATGACGCACCCTTGATCTCCAATCCAAGAGAGAGCCGAGGGGGAGTTCCACAAGACGACGGCGTGGTGACGATCTTGATGTTCTCTGTCGCAGGCTTCGCCTAAGCACCACTACAATATGACCGAGGTGTAATATCGTGGAGGGGGCACCGCACACGCTAAGGAACGATCTCAATGATCAACTTGTGTGTCCATGGGTTGCCCCTGCCCCGTATATAAAGGAGTGGAGGAGGGAGGGCGGCCCTCTACTATGGCGGCATACTGGGAGTCCTACTCCCAGGGAGTAGGATTCCCCTTCCTAGTCCAACTAGGAGACCTTCCATGTATTAGGAGTAGGAGACTAGGAAGGGGAGGAGAAGGGAAGGAAGGAGGGGTGCGGCCCCTCCCTTAGTCCAATTCGGACTAGGGCAAGGGGGGGCGCGCGGCCTGCCTAGGGCAGACCCTCTCTCTTTCCCGTATGGCCCATAAGGCCCAATACTTCTCCCCGGCGAATTCTCGTAACTCTCCGGTACTCCGATAAATACCCGAATGACTCGGAACCTTTCCGAACTCCGAATATAGTCGTCCAATATATCGATATTTACGTCTCGACCATTTCGAGAATCCTCGTCATGTCCCCGATCTCATCCGGGACTCCGAACTCCTTCGGTACATCAAAAATCATAAACTCATAATATAACTGTCATCGAAACCTTAAGCGTGCGGACCCTATGGTTCGAGAACAATGTAGACATGACCGAGACACGTCTCCGGTCAATAACCAATAGCGGGACCTGGATGCTCATATTGGTTCCTACATATTCTATGAAGATCTTTATCGGTCAGACCGCATAACAACATACGTTGTTCCCTTTGTCATCGGTATGTTACTTGCCCGAGATTCGATCGTCGGTATCCAATACCTAGTTCAATCTCGTTACCGGCAAGTCTCTTTACTCGTTTCGTAATACATCATCTCGCAACTAACTCATTAGTTGTAATGCTTGCAAGGCTTAAGTGATGTGCATTACCGAGAGGGCCCAGAGATACCTCTCCGACAATCGGAGTGACAAATCCTAATCTCGAAATACGCCAACCCAACATCTGCCTTTGGAGACACCTGTAGTACTCCTTTATAATCACCCAATTACGTTGTGACGTTTGGTAGTACCCAAAGTGTTCCTCCGGCAAACGGGAGTTGCATAATCTCATAGTTATAGGAACATGTATAAGTCATGAAGAAAGCAATAGCAACATACTAAACGATCGGGTGCTAAGCTAACTGAATGGGTCATGTCAATCAGATCATTCAACTAATGATGTGATCCCGTTAATCAAATAACAACTCTTTGTCCATGGTTAGGAAACATAACCATCTTTGATTAACAAGCTAGTCAAGTAGAGGCATACTAGTGACACTCTGTTTGTCTATATATTCACACATGTATTATGTTTCCGGTAATACAATTCTAGCATGAATAATAAACATTTATCATGATATAAGGAAATAAATAATAACTTTATTATTGCCTCTAGGGCATATTTCCTTCACAAACGCCCTGTAATTGCTTTACTTTATCACTAAGCGGTAGCGATAGTCGTAGAAGCAATAGATGGCGTAAACGACAACGATGCTACGATGGATATCAAGGTGTCGCGCCGGTGACGATGGTGATCATGATGGTGCTTCGGAGATGGAGATCACAAGCACAAGAAGATGATGGCCATATCATATCACTTATATTGATTGCATGTGATGTTTATCCTTTATGCATCTTATCTTGCTTTGATTGACGGTAGCATTTTAAGATGATCTCTCACTAAAATTATCAAGAAGTGTTCTCCTGAGTATGCACCGTTGCCAAAGTTCGTCGTGCCCGGACACCACGTGATGATCGGGTGTGATAAGCTCTCGTCCATCTACAACGGGTGCAAGCCAGTTTTGCACACGCAGAATACTCGAGTTAAGCTTGACGAGCCTAGCATATGCGAGATATGGCCTCGGAACACGGAGACCGAAAGGTCGAGCATGAATCATATAGTAGATATGATCAACATAAGATGTTCACCATTGAAAACTACTCCATCTCACGTGATGATCGGTTATGGTTTAGTTGATTTGGATCACGTGATCACTTGGATAACTAGAGAGATGTCTGTCTAAGTGGGAGTTCTTTAGTAATATGATTAATTGAACTTAAATTTATCATGAACTTAGTCCTAGTAGTTTTTTGCAAATTATGTTGTAAGATCAATAGCTTGCGTTGTTGCTTTCATATGTTTATTTTTGATATGTTCCTAGAGAAAATTGTGTTGAAAATTGTTAGTAGCAATGATGCGGATTGGATCCGTGATCTGAGGTTTATCCTCATTGCTGCGCAGAAGAATTATGTCCTTGATGCACCGCTAGGTGACAGACCTATTGCAGGAGCGGTATGCGGCGTTATGAACGTTTGGCTAGCTCAATATGATGACTACTTGATAGTTTTGTGCACCATGCTTAACGGCTTAGAATCGGGACTTCAAAGACGTTTTGAACGTCATGGACCATATGAGATGTTCCAGAGTTGAAGTTAATATTTCAAGCAAATACCGAGTTGAGAGATATGAAGTCTCCAACAAGTTCTATAGCTAAAAGATGGAGGAGAATCGCTCAACTAGTGAGCATGTGCTCAGATTATGCAGGTACTACAATCGCTTGAATCAAGTGGGTGTTAATCTTCGAGATAAGATAGTGATTGATGAATTCTCTAGTCACCATCACCAAGTTAGTAGAACTTCGTGATGAACTATAGTATGCAAGGGATGATGAAAATGATTCCGAGTTTTTCATGATGATGAAATCGATGAAGGTAGAAATCAAGAAAGAACATCAAGTGTTGATGGTTAACAAGACCACTAGTTTCAAGAAAAGGGCAAAGGGATAGAAGGGAACTTCAAGAAGAACGGCAAGCAAGTTGTTGCTCAAGTGAAGAAGCCCAAGTCTGGACCTAAGCACGAGACTAAGTGCTTCTACTGCAAAGGGACTGGTCCTTTGAAGCGAACTACCCCAAGTATTTGGCGGATAAGAAGGATGGCAAAGTAAACAAATGTATATTTGATATACATGTTATTGATGTGTACTTTACTAGTGTTTATAGCAACCCCTCGGTATTTGGTACTGGTTCAGTTGCTAAGAGTAGTAACTCGAAATGGGAGTTGCGAATAAATGTAAACTAGTTAAGGGTGAAGTGACGATGTGTGTTGAAAGTAGTTTCAAGATTGATATGATCATCATCGCACACTCCCTATACTTTTGGGATTAGTGTTGAACCTAAATAAGTGTTATTTGGTGTTTGCGTTGAGCATGAATATGATTTGATCGTGTTTTTTGCAATACGGTTATTCATTTAAGTAAGAGAATAAACTGTTATTCATTTACATGAATAAAACCTTATATGGTTACACACCCAATGAAAATGGTTCATTGGATCTCGATCGTAGTGATACACATATTCATAATATTGAAACCAAAAGATGCAAAGTTAATAATGATAGTGCAACTTATTTGTGTACTTGCCGTTTAGGTCATATTGGTGTAAAGCGCATGAAGAAACTCCATGTCGATGGGATTTTGGAATCACTTGATTATGAATCACTTGATGCTTGCGAACCATGCCTCATGGGCAAGATGACTAAGACTCCGTTCTCCGGAACGATGGAGCGAGCAAGCGACTTATTGGAAATAATACATCTTGATGTATGCGATCCAATGAGTGTTAAGGCTCATGGCGGGTATCGTTATTTTCTGACCTTCACAGATGATTTGAGCAGATATGGGTATATCTACTTGATGAAACATAAGTCTGAAATAGTTGAAAGGTTCAAAGAATTTCAGAGTGAAGTGAAAAATCATCGTAACAAGAAAAATAAAGTTTCTACGATCTGATCGCGGAGACAAATATTTGAGTTATGAGTTTGGTCTTCAATTAAAACAATGTGGAATAGTTTCACAAATTCATGCCACCTAGAACACCACATCATAATGGTGTGTCCGATGTCATAACCGTACTTTATTGGATATAGTACAATCTATGATGTTTTCTTACCGATTTACCAATATCGTTTTGGGATCATGTATTAGAGACAGCTGCATTCACGTTAAATAGGGCACCATCTAAATCCGTTGAGACGACACTATATGAGCTGTGGTTTAGCAAGAAACCAAAGTTGTCGCTTTCTAAAGTTTGGGGCTGCGATGCTTATGTGAAAAAGTTTCATCTGATAAGCTCAAACCCAAATCGAGAAGTGCGTCTTCATAGAATACCCAAAGGAAATTGTTGGGTACACCTTCTATCACAGATCCGAAGGCAAAACATTCGTTGCTAATAAATGGATCCTTTCTAGAGAAGGAGTTTCCTCGAAAGAAGTGAGTGGGAGGAAAGTAGAACTTGATGAGGTAATTGTACCTTCTCCGTATTGGAAAGTAGTTCATCACAGAATCATTCTCGTGACTACTACACCAATTAGTGAGGAAGCTAATGATGATGATCATGTAACTTCAGATCAAGTTACTACCGAATCTCGTAGGTAAACAGAGTGAGATCCGCACTGAGTGGTACGGTAATCCTGTTCGGAAGTCATGTAACTAGACCATATGAACCTACGAACTATGAGGAAGCGATGATGAGCCCAGATTCCACGAAATGGCTTGAGGCCATGAAATCTGAGATGAGATCCATGTATGAGAACAAAGTGTGGACTTTGGTGGAGTCGCCCGATGATCGGCAAGCCATAGAAAATAAATGGATCTTCAAGAGGAAGACGGACGCTGATAGTAGTATTACTATCTACAAAGCTAGACTTGTCGAAAAAAAGGTTTTTGACAAAGCTCAAGATGTTGAATACAATGAGATTTTCTCACTCGTATCGATGCTTAAAAGTCTGTCTGAATCATGTTAGCAATTGCCGCATTTTATGAAATCTGGCAAATGGATAAACAAAACTGCATTCCTTAATGGAGTTATTAAAGAAGAGTTGTATGTGATGCAACTAAGAGGTTTTGTCGATCCTAAAGGTGTTAACAAAATGTGCATCTATGGACTGGTGCAAGCATCTCGGAGTTGGAATATACGCTTTGATAAGTTGATCAAAGCATATAGTTTATATAGACTTGCAGTGAAGCCTATATTTACTAGAAAGTGAGTGGGAGCACTACAACATTTCTGATAAGTATAAGTGAATGACATATTGTAGATCGGAAATAATGTAGAATTATTCTGCAAAGCATAAAGGAGTGTTTAAAAGGAGTTTTTCAAAGAAAGACCTCGGTGAAGCTGCTTACATATTGAGCATTAAGATCTATAGAGATAGATCAAGACGCTTGATAAGTTTTTTCAATGAGTACATACCTTGAAAAGATTTTGAAGTAGTTCAAAATGGAGCAGTCAAAGAAAGAGTTCTTGCACGTGTTACAAGGTGTGAAATTGAGTAAGACTCAAAACCCGACCACTGACGTAAGATAGAAAGAGAATGAAAGTCATTCCCTATGCCTTGGCCATAGGTTCTATAAAGTATGCCATGCTGTGTACCAGATCTATTGTATACCCCTGACCTTTGAGTTTGGCAAGGAGTACAATAGTGATCTAGGAGTAGATCATCGACAGCGGTCAAAATTATCCTTAGTGGAATAAGGATATGTTTCTCGATTATGGAAGTGACAAAAGGTTCGTCGTAAAGGGTTATGTCGATGCAAGTTTTGACACCGATCTGGATGACTCTAATTCTCGTCTAGATACATATTGAAAGTGGGAGCAATTAGCTAGAGTAGCTCCGTGCAGAGCATTCTAGACATAAAAAATTGCAAAATACATAACGGATGTGAATGTGAAAGACCCATTGACTAAGATTCTCTCACAAGCAAAACATGATCACACCTAAGTACTCTTTGGGTGTTAATCACATAGCGATGTGAACTAGATTACTGAATCTAGTAAACCCTTTGGATGTTGGTCACATGGCGATGTGAACTATGGGTGTTAATCACATGATGATGTGAACTATCGATGTGAATCACATGGTGATGTGATCTAGATTATTGGCTCTAGTGCAAGTGGGAGACTGAAGGAAATATGCCCTAGAGGCAATAATAAAGTTATTATTTATTTCCTCATATCATGATAAATGTTTATTATTCATGCTAGAATTGTATTACCCGGAAACATAATACATGTGTGAATATATATACAAACAGAGTGTCACTAGTATGCCTCTACTTGACTAGCTTGTTAATCAAAGATGGTTATGTTTCCTAACCATGAACAAGGAGTTGTTATTTGATTAACAAGGTCACATCATTAGTTGAATGATCGATTGACATGACCCATTCCGTTAGCTTAGCACACGATCGCTTAGTATGTTGCTATTGCTTCCTTCATGACTTATACATGTTCCTATGACTATGAGATTATGCAACTCCCGTTTACCGGAGGAACACTTTGTGTGCTACCAAACGTCACAACGTAATAGGGTGATTATAAAGGTGCTCTACAGGTGTCTCCGAAGGTACTTGTTGAGTTGGCGTATTTCGAGATTAGGATTTGTCACTCCGAATGTCGGAGAGGTATCTCTGGGCCCTCTCGGTAATGCACATCACTTAAGCCTTGCAAGCATTGCAACTAATGAGTTAGTTGCGAGATGATGCATTACGGAACGAGTAAAGAGACTTGCCGGTAACGAGATTGAACTAGGTATTGGATACCGACGATCGAATCTCGGGCAAGTAACATACCGATGACAAAGGGAACAACGTATGTTGTTATGCGGTCTGACCGATAAAGATCTTCGTAGAATATGTAGGAACCAATATGGGAATCCAGGTCCCGCTATTGGTTATTGATCGGAGACATGTCTTGGTCATGTCTACATTGTTCTCGAACCGTAGGGTCCGCACGCTTAAGGTTTCGATGACAGTTATATTATGAGTTTATGAGTTTTGATGTACCGAAGGTTGTTCGGAGTCCCGGATATGATCACGGACATGACGAGGAGTCTCGAAATGGTCGAGACATAAAGATTGATATATTGGACGGATATATTTGGACACCGGAAAGGTTCCGGAGAAGTTTGGAGATCCGGGAGGTTACCGGAACCCCCCCGGGAGGTATATGGGCCTTATTGGGCCCATGTAGGAGGAAGAGAGAAGGAGCAAGGGGGGCGCGCCCCCCCAAGCCCAATCCGAATTGGGGAGGGGGGCCGGCCCCCCCTTTCCTTTCTCCTTCCCCCTCTCTTCATTCCTACTACTAGTTCTACTTCCTAATACTAGTACTCCTTCCTTCCCTCTCCAAATAAGATAAGGAAAAGAGAGGGAAACCTACTTGGAGTAGGTTTCCCCCTCCCTATGGCGTGCCCCCCTTGAGGCCGGCCACCTCCTCCCTCCCTCCTTTATATACGGGGGTAGGGGGGCACCCTAGGACACACAAGTTGATCATTGATCGTTCCTTAGCCGTGTGCGGTGCCCCCCTCCACGATATTACACCTCGATCATATTGTAGCGGTGCTTAGGCGAAGCCTGCGACAGAGAACATCAAGATCGTCACCATGCCATCGTCTTGTGGAACTCCCCTCGGAGCCTCTCATGGATTGGAGATCGAGGGTGCGCCATCGAGCTGTACGCGTGTCAAGAACTCGGAGGTGCCGAGTAACGGTGCTTGGATCGGTTGGACCGGAGGACGCGACTACTTCCTCTATGTTTTGTCAACGCTTCGCTTCGGGTCTCACGAGTGCACGAGACAACACTCTCCCCTCTCGTTGCTATGCATCACCATGATCTTGCGTGTGCATAGGAATTTTTTTGAAATTACTACGTTCCCCAACACTATCATCCTTCGTTCTTGATATTCTGACGCTGGGCGAACCACTGAAATGGGTTCAACAACTAAGGGCTCTGTGGAAGCAGCCCTAGTCTTCTTGGTCTTGCGCTTCTTCTTGGAGGGAGCGACATCAGAGGCTTCAGTGTTCTTTCTCTTTCTGGCTTCAGCCTCAGCGGCCCTCGTCTTCTTCTGTTCTAAAGCGGTTGTGGTGACCTTTGGCTTCGAGCCAGTCATGCTGCTTGGGAAGATAATGCGAGGGGTTTCTTGGCTTGAAGGTTAAGGCTGTTCAGCAGGAAGCTTCTTCTTCTTCTTTGCAGCCATCCTGGGGTCAATGCCAGGACGGCCAAGTGACTTGCGCTTCTCAGCCTCATTGTAGGAGAGCACACACTTATCATCCA
This sequence comes from Aegilops speltoides, assembly GCA_021437245.1. Taxonomy (NCBI): domain Eukaryota; kingdom Viridiplantae; phylum Streptophyta; class Magnoliopsida; order Poales; family Poaceae; genus Aegilops; species Aegilops speltoides. Next base: position 439,596,170 of record CM038145.1, on the reverse strand, counting down.
AATATTTCATGCGCTCTCGAGAGCCCTGAGCTTCTTCACGCTTCTTCAGAAAAGCTTCTTTAAGCTCATGTAGCATGACTTTGAAGTTTCTGACGTCTTGAACACTTAGCTTGGCCACATGCTTCTTGAATTGAGCCTTCTCATAATCAATCTTGTTCTTGAGCTCAACGATGCGCTGAGCGAGAGCTAGCTCAGAAGCAATGGCGCCATTGAAGGCTTACATCGAGGCCAATGGGAAGTCAAATCTTCAAAGCTGAGATTGGGGGTGTCGAACCACTCATCGATGAAGTTGTGGATGATTGCCACATCAAAGAGAGGCAAGTTGTTGAAGATTTCTGCTTCTTCCTTGCTTTTTATCACCTGCTCAAGGGCATCATCGGCAAGATCTTCATCACTTGACAGATCAATGGGTTCTTCGCAGTAATCGGCGGTAGGAGTCAAGGCTCTTTGATCGGATGGTCGACAAGTTGCTTTTCTTCTCCTTCTCTTGGAGACACGGATTGATCTTGATCGCTGCGGCTTCGTGGAGGTGCGGTGGCGATGGCTTCGCACGAGAAGTCTTCGGAGGTGCAGCTGATCTTGAAGCCTTTGGCTTCTTTTGCTTCTACGGCACTGGAGGAGGAGCAGGGGCTTCATCGGAGTCAGCATCATTTTTAGAGTTATCTACTCTGGCGCCTTGGACCACGATGTAGGTGATGATGCCGTCAAGGTTGGAGAAGGGGCCGATAACATTGGGATCAGCATCACGGGAGCCGTCAGCACGGGGAGCAGAGGGAGCTGGGTTGAAGTCCAAGCCCAAGCACTTCTTTTTCTTCTTGGCCGAAGCCACAGCGACGATATTATTCATTGATTATATCATTTGTCGAAGCTTTGATCTATATGTTGTCATCAATTACCAAAAAGGGGGAGATTGAAAGTGCAACTAATCCCCGGGTGGTTTTGGTAATTAATAACAACATATATATCATTGAACTAATAGTTTCTTGAGAACATTTCGTAAAGTTCATTGATATGGGTATGGCAATGACTCAAGATGTGGACCCTCAAAATGCTAAGGCAAGCATTGGCAAAAGCTCAAGACTCCATTTTTGGTTTAGTGATCCAAGATCACATTGAGTCTATAGGAAAGCCAATACTATTAAAAGGGATGAGGTTATGTTAATGATCCGTTGCTCAAAGTGCTTAGTGATACATCTCCCAAACCATCAGCAATCTTTCATTCCAACATACACTCATAAGTAATCTCGGTCCCACCGATTTCCTAAACTCACCACACCGAGATGAACCACCTCACCACAAAGCCAAACCCTAGTAATTTCGGATTTTCCGATTCCAAACTCGGTCTCACCGAAACTAGTGTTGCCAAGCTTCAGAATCTTCATCATCATATCGGTGTCACCGAGATGATAAAGTCGGTCCCACCGAGATTGGCAAACCCTAGTCTTTGGAAGAATCGGACTCACCGAGATTGTATTTTCGGTCCCACCGAAAATCCCAACGCTCACAAGATTTGAACTTTCGGTCTCACCGAGTTGTCAACTTCGGTCCGACCGAGATTGGTCAAATGTGTGTAACGGTTGGATTTTGTGTGGAGGCTATAAATACCCTCCACCTCCTCTTCATTCGTGGAGAGAGCCATCGAAAGAACTACCACTCCTACCTTACATTTTCGAGAAGAAAACTACCTACCCTTGTGTTGAGATCAAGTTGCTCCACTCCCACCATATGAAACTTGATTTCTAGCCTTCCCAAGTTGCTTTCCACTCAATCCTTTCTTCCACCACAGCCAAATCAGTGAGGAGAGTTGAGTGTTGGGGAGATTATCATTTGAAGCACAAGAGCAAGGAGTTCATCATCATCAACACCATCTATTACCTTTTGGAGGGTGGTGCCTCCTAGATTGGTTAGGTGTCGCTTGGGAGCCTCCACAAGATGTGGAGTTGAACCAAGAAGTTTGTAAGGGCAAGGAGATCGCCTACTTGTGAAGATCTACCCCGAGTAAGGCTAGTCCTCCGTGGGCGTATGCCATGATGGCATAGACAAGGTTGCTTCTTAGTGGACCCTTCGTGGGTGGAGCCCTCCGTGGACTCTCGCAGCCGTTACCCTCCGTGGGTTGAAGTCCCCATCAACGTGGATTGACGATAGCACCACCTATCGGAACCACGAGAAAAATCTCCGTGTCTCCAAATTGCGTTTGCTCTTCTCCACCTCTCTTTACTACATGTGCAATTTACTTTCCGCTGCCAATACTCTAGAATTGCATGTGTAGGGTGATACTTGACTTGATCATTATCTTGAAATCTGCCAAAACTTGTCTTACTCAAAAGGCTGAATTTTTATATTGTCAAGTAGTCTAATCACCCCCCTCTAGACATACTTTCGATCCTACAAGTGGTATCAGAGCTTTGGTCTCCATTGTATTGGTTTCCATTGCATTGACTCCATAAGCTTGGTTTCACAACCTAGGAGAGTATGGCGCCTAGTGAGGGTAATTTTCAGAGAGGTCCTTACTTTGATGGTTCAAACTTTGCTAGTTGGAAGCATAAAATGAAAATGCATATTCTTGGACATAACCCCGCCGATGGGGCATTATTTGTGTTGGCTTGCAAGGTGAGTTCTTCGAGGAAGGAAAAGTTCCGGATCGTGAAGCTACAGCGGATGAATTATGGATGTTACAAAACAATGCTCAAGCTTGTGACATTCTCTTCAATGCTTTGTGTCCCGAGGAGTTCAACAAAATCAGCCGCCTTGAGAATGCAAAAGAGATTTGGGATACTTTGGTCGAAATGCACGAAGGTACCGAGTCCGTGAAGGAATCAAAGCTAGGTGTTCTTCAAGGTCAACTTGACAAGTTCAAGATGAAGGAAGGTGAAGGAGTCGCTGAAATGTACTCTAGGCTTGCTCTCATCACAAATGAGATTGCCGGCTTAGGAAGCGAAGAAATGACCGATCGATTCATCATCAAGAAGATTCTCGAGCTTTGGATGGAAAGTATGACACCGTGTGCACTTTGATCCAAATGATGCCAAACTACAAGAATCTCAAGCCTACCAAGTCATTGGAAGAATTGTTGCTCATGAGATGACACTTAAAGAGAAGGAAGAGCTTCACAACAAGTCAAGTGGTGCTTACAAAGCTACAATTGATGCTCCTACAACCTCAAGTGACAAGCTAGTTTCCAATGAAGAGATAAGCCTAATGGTGAAGAACTTCAACAAATTCTACAAGAGTAGAAGCAAGGAAAGAAGCTCAAAGTCTAGATCATATGATGAAAATAGATCTTCTAGTCGTGATCGAATCTGCTACAATTGTGGAAGACCCGACACTACTCAAATGAGTGCTTGGCTCCCCACAAGAGAAGAGAAGAATCTCCAAGAAGGAGAAGCTCAAGAGAAGAGTCACCTCGAAAGAGAGAAGGAGTAGAGATGATCGTTATGAACGAAGATCCTCTCGGAGAAGCAAGGATTCGGAAAGGAAAGACAAGTCATCAAGGAGCTACACAAGAAGGAAACATCAAGCTCATGTAGGTGAATGGGTCTCGGCCCGACTCGGACAATCACTCGAAAGAAGCTATCACTCCAACTCCGAATCTGACCAAGATGAAGGTGTTGCGGTCTTGCTCTCAGATCCTCCAACTCCAACTCCTATGACATATTTGATTCACCAAATGAAGGAATTGGAAGATGCTTCATGGCTAAAGGCCCCAAGGTATCACACCCTGAATTTATTGACTTTGATAGTGATGAGGATGACTTGCTTGGTGAAGATGAGCTTTATATGACAAATCTAGTGAGCCTAGTAATGATGAACATGCTAGTAGTCTTTATAGTCGAGAAGAGTCGAATGACAATGCTATGAAGGAGATTGAGCGTTTAACTAAAGAACTAAACACTCTTAAGTTAGCTCATGAAACAACTCAAGAAGATCATAGAGAGCTCCTAAGATCTCATGAGAAGCTACGCTCGAGAAGCTCAATCTAGAGCAAGAACATGAGTTTCTAAAAGCTATCAATGACGATCTTCAAAGAAGAGTTCTTCATATCTTGCCAAACGACTTCTCTTGTCTAATTTCTTGCCACCTATTAAAACTAAGCATGACAAGCATAAGAAAATTCTTCATCTAGTAGTAACAATAACCATGCTAAATCCAATGTTGTTACTTCTAGTAGTTCTCTTGATTCCACTAACAATGTTTCAAGCCAAGTTACACTTGAGCAAGAAAATAGTTTATTGAAAGGGATTATAGAGAAAGGTGTCTACAAGAGCCTTGCCGAAGCAAGAACTTTGAGGAAATTGTTCGCAAGCAAGGAAGGCACCGAAGAATCAAGGAATTGGTTTTGAGCGAAAGTTCAACGCCGAGGGTGTTGAATGGGAAGAAGGTCAATATCCCACTCCAAAGTTTGTTTCTCAAAAGGAGAAGTATGATCCTACTTCCTCCAATGTGGAACAAGCTCAAGATGATCTTCCACCACAAGACCACAAGCTAAAAGGCAAGGACAAGCTTCAAGAGGAGATTGATGCATTTATTGAAGCACCTAAGGCCATGGTCAAGTGGGTTCCCAAGGAAACGTCAAGTTCTACTTCTACAAGCTCAACTACTACCCCAAGGATTCCCATCAAGATGATGTGGATCCCAAGAAGAAGAACTAGAGAGTTCTTGAGGGTGACTCCGCCAACATACTTCACTCACATTCGTTTTGGCAAGAACTTGTGCAATCAACTTCCACATCTTGCACTAGTTCATGGAGTCACAAACCCTCTTATTGGTAAGTCAAGGGACAAGGTAATCATTGCATTCATGGACATCATCTTTGTGTACTTCAATCTATGTCCATGGATATCCTTGTTTGTTCCTTGTGGGACTAACCCATGTAGGTATTGAAAGTGCCCGAATCCAAAGGATTGCTCCCAACTCTTGATGATCTTCATCAACATTGAGCATCCACATCTTCAACATCTACATGAAGTCTTCTACGACAACCCAAGGTTAGTTTGACCCTTTAAAAGGGTTCTCACATCAAGGGGGAGCTTTGCTCTAAAGAATTGAGCTAAAGCATCTTCAAATGATGTGAACACATTAATGCTTTATGTAAAAGTGGTAACCCCACTTGTGCTTAAACGATGAGTATGACCTATGATCAAATGTTCTCATTTGACTCCTAAGTCAATATACTCATATATAGATGACCTAGTCATCGACAAATTGTGTGATAGTAGCTAGTGTTTTGTTTGTGCATGTTTGACACATATTTCATTTGCTATCTTATTGTGTGAGCATGTTGGATGCATAATTTTATCCATTCGAGGACATCCATTTGTTGCTTTGGTCTTTTGGATTTTTCTGACCAAATGGATGGACAAGAATGCCTAAGTTCCTCCCCTAGCTATCTATGCTTTCTTGTCTCAAATTCTATTCATGCTTATATCACAAACTTTGAACAAGTCATTTTCGGACACACCGAGTGAGGAGCACTCGGAGCCACCGATCCGTCTAAGACTAAAATTCCAAAACCTTCTAAGAATTTTCGGTCGACCAACCCACTCAAATCGGATGCACCAAAGCACTTGGATTGATCTAGGTTTTACCTCGGTGAAACCAAGTTGCAAATTTCGGCGTGATCGAAATGTGTAATCGCCTCAAGTTATCCATCTCGGTGCCACCGGTTTTACAACTCGTCCCACCGACACTAAAGGGTATATATACCCGAGGGCAGCGCGCTGATTCCTTCTTCAAAATGTCTCGCCCCAAACCCTTTTTGCCGCTGCCGTGGTCTCCGGATCGCCTCCGTTGCCGCTGGCGGCGCCGCCGCAGTTTCCGCCGCCGTCAACGGACATTCTCTCCGCGCCGTTGCCGCCGTAGAGGAACTCCACCAAGTTAGGGTGAGTTTCGATCCCTCTCGTGTTTCAACTTCCGATTCAATGCACGATTGGTTTGCCTAGTATCTTGCCACGTTTGAGATCTTCCTATCCAGCAGATTAGTTCTTAGAACAAAATTCGAGTAAAAGTTTTAGGGTTAGGTTTCCGCCGAACACATCTCGGTGAGACCGATTTTACATTCTCGGTATGACCGATTTGGCCTCTCGCCATTGCATCGCACTCTTCGTCCAACCGAAGTTGTGCAAATCGGTGCGATCAAATGAGGATTTAGTGAAACCCTAGTGTTTTCGGTAGGACCGAAACCCACATCGGTCCGACCGAAAGTGGTGTGAATGCTTCGTTTGAACACTTCGGATTCACGAATTTTAGACTCGGTCCGACCGAAATGCATTCTGTGAAAACCTAAAACTGAAATTTGAACTCATTTTTTGCAAAATCTTCGCAGTTTGTGATAACTCTTCTATTCTGCCTATACCTAATCTATTCACAAGTTGTCACCATGTCGATGCCGTGACAGCCGTAACAGGTCTGAATCTCCAATTGCTGAAATTCCAGAGGCGAGGCACTAGTCCCGAGGCCATCAGCTTTTTCGATGATGGTGAGAGGAGCACACCAAGTGGTTTGCCTCTGCTGCCACCAGGGCGTGAAGAAGAAGAATTCGATGAAGAAGATTCTCGATTTCATAGCCGAGGAAGAGATCTCCTCCAAGCCAAAGAGGAAAGTGGTTGCCAAAGAGCATCAAGGGCAACAAACCAAGAAAGGCACCAAGAAAGTGAAGAAGTCCTTTGCTGCCAAGAAGCTGAGCATGGAAGAAGAAACCTCGAGCAAGGTGAAGAAAACTTCCAAGAGGAAGAGGATTGTGCATGATGAAGCAGCTGCTGATGATGAGGATGAGGAAGCTCCACAGCCTCCTCCTCAGAAGCCAAAGTTCATGGGCGATGCCATTAGGGCAGGAGCACCTTCAAAATCTAAGCCATCTGCTCCAAAGAAAGGCAGCTCAAGCCAAGCCTCGCCGCCAAGCCCAAGAAAACTGTCGAAACATTCCCGCTTCAGAGAAGAAGAAAGACAATGTGCCACCAATGAGTCGATGATGAGGCACCAGATTGCTGAAACTTCGTCGAGATTGCCGATTCACAATGATGCTCATCCTCGAGCTGAAAACATGAAGGAAAGAAAGGATAAAGGTCTCGTGCTATGGAGACAAGCTGATCCATATGTTTGTGAGGAGAAGGACTGCTGTTGACCCAAGGTTCCACACCGAGAGCAAAGAAGATTTCTATGAGATCGTGCTTATGGACAAGAAGCCCATTGTTGCGCATACACTCGCTATGTTGATCGGGCATACATTGATAGTGAAGAGCACAGAGACTTCTTTCCACATGTGCATGAGAGCTTTATCGCATGTGGTGTTGCTGAGTTCGTTGGTCGGAAGTCGATGCTTGGAATGATGAGATGATCATGCAATTCTATGCCACAGCTCATTTCTATCCAGATGGCAGGATTGTATGGATGACTGAAGGTCAGAGATTCTCTTCAACTGTTGAAGAATGGGCAGCACTGCTGAATGCTCTAGTGCAGAGAGAGGACGATGTTGATGTCTATGGTATTCCCAAGAAGAATCATGAGTCTATGAAAAATATGTACAATGAGGTACCAGCTAAGGATGTGGAAATCTGGAAGCTCGGCTCAGTGTATCATCTTCAGGCAGGTCTCCCTACCACAAACACCATTCTGAGGCATACCTTGATGCCCAAGTCTGGAGATCATCGCATGATAAGAGGCTATTCTATCAACATGCTGCATATACTAGATCAGAAGGCACCTTTCAAGGTGATGGACCTGATAGTTGAGACTATCAAGAGGACAGCAGCAGACCAGAAGAGGTCATGTGGTTTTGCACCGCACATTCAGATGCTTATCAATGCCAAGTTTGGCACGGGCACCTACTTGTTGGATAGACCACATTTGCCACTGCAGCCTGAGCATGAGGACAATGAAGTTGTGATGACTGAGGATGATCCCACGTCTGTTGAAGGTCAAGCAAAGTCTGAAGCTGCCAAACAAGCTAAAGCTGAGAAGGAAGCAGCAGCAGCAGCAGCAAAACCCAAGAGTGTTGGAGAACAGCTCCTTGAAGCTACCCAGAGGATTGAACAACGCCTGGCCAGCATTGTGCAGTCTTAGGAGTCTTGAGAGGATTGTTGAAGATAAGATCCATGCTCTGGATGTCAAGCTGACTGAAGTGCAAGTCACCGTCAACCAGCTTGAAGCAGATATCGAGGAAGCTAAGAGGGAGAAGGAAGAGCTCATGAATGAGATGCAAGATGACCTAGTCCAGGATGATTATGAACAGCCTGCCGGTTCCCACAAACCCCGATCACTGCTATTCCAAAGGATGACACTGTGGCTACAAGATCAGCACCTCCCACAGCTCCATCGGGCCCAGCCCAGCCCAAAGGACCACTCCTCCAGCTCCACAGACATCACCAAGCCTTTGCAGATGCAGCTATCTCAACTCCATCAACCTGCATAGAGCCGCCAAGCAGAGTCCCTAGTGACGTTTAGCTCTATACCTTCGAACTTTTGGTAACTTGTTGCCAAAGGGGAGAAATTGTATAGATCATAGGACTTCGAGAGAGAGAGAGAGTGCTCGCTTTTTGCTCTTTTCGTTTCATTTGCGGTCTTTTGAGATACTTTTGAGTTTTTCGAGACATTCCGTGTGTTTGATACTACGTTTGTTTCTACTTTGATGAGTGCTTGATCATACTATGCCTTAATGTGTGCTTAATGCTTATCATATGCCATTCATATCTTGTATGATCATTTACTCATGTCTTGGTGATTGGGTGCATGCTATTCATTCTTTTCATTTTGTGCGCTCCACCAAGATGTATGTGACATGGAAGAGTGACCCATGATCCTAATCGATTGTGCATTTGCATTCAAACGCAAATCTTAAATAATGCACAAATTTAGGGGAGCTCTTGCTTATCACATACTTCTCAAAGCTTATTTATATTATTCATTGATTATATCATTTGTCGAAGCTTTGATCTATATGTTGTCATCAATTACCAAAAAGGGGGAGATTGAAAGTGCAACTAATCCCCGGGTGGTTTTGGTAATTAATAACAACATATATATCATTGAACTAATAGTTTCTTGAGAACATTTCAGAAAGTTCAGTGATATGGGTATGGCAATGACTCAAGATGTGGACCCTCAAAATGCTAAGGCAAGCATTGGCAAAAGCTCAAGACTCCATTTTTGGTTTAGTGATCCAAGATCACATTGAGTCTATAGGAAAGCCAATACTATTAAAAGGGATGAGGTTATGTTAATGATCCGTCGCTCAAAGTGCTTAGTGATACATCTCCCAAACCATCAGCAATCTTTCATTCCAACATACACTCATAAGTAATCTCGGTCCCACCGATTTCCTAAACTCAGTCACACCGAGATGAACCACCTCAGCCACAAAGCCAAACCCTAGTAATTTCGGATTTTCCGATTCCAAACTCGGTCTCACCGAAACTAGTGTTGCCAAGCTTCTGTAACCTTCTGTCATCATATCGGTGTCACCGAGATGATAAAGTCGGTCCCACCGAGATTGGCAAACCCTAGTCTTTGGAAGAATCGGACTCACCGAGATTGTATTTTCGGTCCCACCGAAAATCCCAACGTTCACAAGATTTGAACTTTCGGTCTCACCGAGTTGTCAACTTCGGTCTGACCGAGATTGGTCAAATGTGTGTAACGGTTGGATTTTGTGTGGAGGCTATAAATACCCTCCACCTCCTCTTCATTCATGGAGAGAGCCATCGAAAGAACTACCACTCCTACCTTACATTTCGAGAAGAAAACTACCTACCCTTGTGTTGAGATCAAGTTGCTCCACTCCCACCATATGAAACTTGATTTCTAGCCTTCCCAAGTTGCTTTCCACTCAATCCTTTCTTCCACCACAGCCAAATCAGTGAGGAGAGTTGAGTGTTGGGGAGATTATCATTTGAAGCACAAGAGCAAGGAGTTCATCATCATCAACACCATCTATTACCTTTTGAAGGGTGGTGCCTCCTAGATTGGTTAGGTGTCGCTTGGGAGCCTCCACAAGATGTGGAGTTGAACCAAGAAGTTTGTAAGGGCAAGGAGATCGCTTACTTCGTGAAGATCTACCCCAGTAAGGCTAGTCCTCCGTGGGCGATGCCATGATGGCATAGACAAGGTTGCTTCTTCGTGGACCCTTCGTGGGTGGAGCCTCCATGGACTCTCGCAGCCGCTACCCTCCGTGGGTTGAAGTCTCCATCAACGTGGATTGACGATAGCACCACCTATCGGAACCACGAGAAAAATCTCCGTGTCTCCAAATTGCGTTTGCTCTTCTCCACCTCTCTTTACTACATGTGCAATTTACTTTCCGCTGCCAATACTCTAGAATTGCATGTGTAGGGTGATACTTGACTTGATCATTATCTTGAAATCTGCCAAAACTTGTCTTAATCAAAAGGCTGAATTTTTATATTGTCAAGTAGTCTAATCACCCCCCTCTAGACATACTTTCGATCCTACAACAAGACCCAATCCTAAGCATAGCACAAAGATCGTGTAGTTCGTTTGCTAGAGCTTTGCCAATGTCAAGTATCTCTTCCTTCGACCATGAGATCGTGTAACTCCTCGATACCGTAGGAGTGCTTTGGGTGTATCAAACGTCACAACGTAACTGGGTGACTATAAAGGTGCACTACAGGTATCTCCGAAAGTATCTATTGGGTTGACACGGATCGAGATCGGATTTGTCACTCCGCATGACGGAGAGGTATCTCTGGGCCCACTCGGTAATGCATCATCATAATGAGCTCAAAGTGACCAAGGTGTTGGCCACGGATCATGCATTACTGATGAGTAAAGTGACTTGCCGGTAACGAGACCGAACAAGGTATTGGGATACCGACGATCGAAGTCTCGCAAGTAACGCATCGATTGACAAAGGGAATTGTATACAGGGTTTGATCAATCCTCGACATCGTGGTTCAACCGATGAAATCATCGAGGAGCATGTGGGAGCCAACATGGGTATCCAGATCCGCTGTTGGTTATTGCCCGAGAGTCGCCTCGGTCATGTTCAGATGTCTCCGAACCCGTAGGGTCTTCACACTTAAGGTTCGGTGACGCTTAGGGTTATTAGGAAGACTAGTATGTGACTACCGAATGTTGTTCGGAGTCCCGGATGAGATCCCGGACGTCACGAGGAGTTCCGGAATGGTCCGGAGGTGAAGTTTTATATATGGGAAGTTGTCATACGGACACCGGAAACTTTCGGGGGTCTATCGGTAATGTACCAGGACCACCGGAGGGGTTCCGGGGGTCCACCGGGAGGGGCCACCCCTCCCGGAGGGCCACATGGGCCGCAAAGGGGAGGGAGCCTGCCCCTGGAGGGCTGGGCGCGCCCCCCACCTTGGGCCCATGCGCCTAGGGTTGGGGGGGAAACCCTAAAGGGGGCGCCCCCTTGCTTGGGGGGCAAGCCTCCCCTCCCTGGCCGCCGCCCCCCCTCTAGATCCCATCTAGAGGGGTCGGCTCCTCTTGTCCCTTCCCCTATAAATAGAGGGGTGGGGGGAGGGCTGCTGTACCAATCTCCAAGGCGCAACCCCTCCCCTCCCCAACACCTCTCCTCCTCCGTAAGCGCTTGGCGAAGCCCTGTCAGAGTACTGCTGCACCAACACCACCACGCCGTCGTCTTTGCCGTTGGAGCAAGCTTCTCAACCTCTCCTTCCCCTTGCTGGATCAAGAAGGAGGAGACGCTCTCCGTCCGTGCACGTGTGTTGAACGCGGAGGTGCTGTCCGCTCAAGACTTGGACATCGGTGATCTGAATCACGTCGAGTACGACTCCATCATCACCTTGCAAGCTTCCGCACGTGATCTACAAGTGGTATGTAGATGCAAACTCTCTCCCATGACTCGTTGCTTAGATGAACTCATAGATGGATCTTGGTGAAACCGTAGGAAACATTTTATTTTCTGCAATGTTCCCCAACAGATCTTTGGAAGTTCCTTCTCTGTGCTGTCTGCCACCCTTCCTTGCTGATTTTTCTGCAGCCATGAACTTCAAACTGTGGCTTCAATACGTTCAAAGGCTTCAGAGACTTACGCTTGCTCGTCAAGCAGGAACTGGCTTCAGGAGAATTGATATGATGCTGTAACTATTCTGCAAACAAATGCAGACTATGAGAACCAAGGGATTCTCCCACGGACATGTACCTGTGACAGCATTAGAGATGCGAGAGAAGGGAAGAGGTCATATGCATTCTCGTAAGATTTTGAAGATAAATCAGTTTGAAGACATTGACCTCATGATGCTAAGACATTCACTTATATAGGTGAGTTGGTTCCAGATTTGTACCAATCCGTGAATAAGTACAAGTGAGGAATCAAACTAGACAGGAAATCTAAGTGAATTGACTAGGCAATATGAGATGCGCATGAATAGATCTAACATTTGAATAGGCGTAAACCACTTTCGTAAAATGTGATGAGTCTTGAAGATCAAAAAGGTGGTAAAAATAAAGTTATAATTACCGCACGAAGAATTGCTAGATGGGATGAATAGGAGACCGAGCAGTTCAGCCCACCGTGCCCTAACTTGGCGACGGAGGACACCGACGGCGACGGCGGAGAGGAAGATGTCCGCGGCCAGCGTGAGGACGGCGTCGGAGAAGTCGCAGCAGCTAAGCGCTTCGTCGCCGGCGTCGTTGCGAGCTAGCGGTGGCGCTAGGGTTTTCATGGAGGTGGAGTGGTGGAAGAAGGATTTCTTTACCGCAGGGGACAAGTATTTATAAGTAGGTGAGAGACACAGTGCAATTACGCTGGTGCCCCTGGCGGTTCACATCTGAGGGGTACGTGACAGGCATGCAACATACTCAGAGTTGTCCCACGTTCCCACACCCACCAGGCATGTCGGAGAGTTGTTCCGGCTTCTTCGGATTTCAACAATAAAGATAAGTCAATTAAACAGATTTAATGTTTGTCTCTTTGCCTTCTGCTGACTAGGATGCAGAGAAGACATTTGACAATTTCAATAGAATGCATATGATTTGGACAGATAGAGTTTGAGATAGGAAGCATAGAGAGGTTAAGGTCCGATCACATTCACTTAGTTCAAAAGATCCAATCTTGAAGACATAGCTATAAGTGAATGCTGTAGAGGACAGAACACTAGTATATATATCAGAAAACAATCAAATAATCATAGTGTAGAAAGTCATGAAGATAAATTGAAACTGAAGACAAACCAAATGCGAAGTCATTGCAATATAACGCCATGAGTGAAACACTTCAAATAGAGAAAGTTGGTGGTATGCTACCCATCGATAGGAAGTATTAGACCTGCATACACGGCGCACAATTATCGTGGTGCTCAAGTCATATTCCATGTTAATGTATTCACACTCAGAGTGTAAATCTTCATTGATTGAAGATATACATTACTTTGTGTGTTGCACATCTAAGTCATCAACATGCATAAGTGTTAGGATGTGTGCCTGATCACAGGACATTAGAGGATTCCAAGATATTTAGCTCACACTGTAACTTGCAAAACCTTTTCTCGTCCAAGGGCTTCGTGAAGATATCTGCCAGTTGCTCTTTAGTGTTGACGTGAATGATATTGATATCTTTCTTCATAACATGATCTCTGAGAAAGTGATGACGAATTTCAATGTGCTTTGTCTTCGAGTGTTGGACTGGATTGTTGGCTATTTTGATGGCACTTTCGCTGTCACAGAAGAGAGTTACTTGTTTCAGGTTGATGCCATAATCCTTGAGAGTTTGCTTCATCCATAGAAGCTGAGCACAACAGGATCCAACAGCAATGTATTCAGATTCAGCAGCTTGAGAGTGATACACGTTCGCTTCTTTGAAGACCAACAGACAAGTGATCGACCAAGAAAATGACATGTGCCCGATGTAGACTTGCGATCCACCTTGTCACCAGATAATCAGCATCCGAGAATCCAACCAAATCAAATTTTGAGCCCTTGGGATACCACAATCCGAGTGTTGGGGTGTAAGCCAAATATCGAAGAATTCGCTTCACGCCTAAGTGATGCGATTCCTTTGGTGCCGCTTGGAATTGAGCACACATGCAAACACTAAGCATAATATCCGCCTAGATGCACATAAATAAAGCAAAGAACCAATCATGGAGCGGTATACCTTTTGATCGAACTCTTTACCATTGTCGTCGGGACCAAGATGGTGTTTGGTCGGCATTGGCGTCGTGTAGCCTTTGCGCCTTCCATTCCAAACTTCTTCGCACAATCTTTGAGGTATTTTTCTTGAGATATGAAGATGTCATTTCTTTGTCGATTTAATTTGAAGACCAAGGAAGAACTTCAGCTCACCTTTCATGGACATTTGATATTGCTCTTGCATCATGTACCCAAACTCATCACTATACTTCGGTTGGTGCAACCAAGATTATGTCATCCACATATATTTGGCACACAAACAGTTCACCATCATATGTCTTTGTGAAGAGTGTGGGATCGAGGGATCCAGGTTTGAAGCCTTTGCTCTTTGAAGTCTTTGATTGTATCATACCGTGCACGAGGAGCTTGTTTGAGGCCATACGATTGCTTTGTTTAGCTTGTACACCATATCGGGATGTTTTGGATCTTCAAAGCCAGGTGGTTGTGCGACATATACTTCTTCTTCAATCTTGCCATTGAGAAATGCACTCTTTACATCCATTTGATATAGCAAGATGTTGTGATGATTAGCATAGGCTAGTAGTATGTGAATAGCTTCAAGCCTAGCAACAGGAGCAAATGTTTCATCGAAGTCAATTCCTTCAACTTGAGTATATCCTTGAGCCACAAGACGTGCTTTGTTTCTGACGACTTGACCATGCTCATCTTGCTTGTTTCGATATATCCACTTTGTTCCAATAATGTTATGCTTGCGAGGTAGGGTCGTCGCTGACGAAGTTCCCAAACATTATTCAGCTCGAACTGTTGAAGTTCTTCTTGCATGGCTTGAATCCATTCAGTTCCATAAAAGCTTCAACAACTTTCTTGGGTTACGATATTGACACAAATGAAAAGTGCCCTGAAGTTTGCTAGCTGTGTTGCTCTTGATCGAGTGAGCGGACCAGTGCATTGATGCTGTCAATTATCTTCTATTTGAACTTCATTTGCAACACGAGGATGAACAGGATTTAAGATTTTGCTCGCTGATCATTGTCATCATTGGGAGGATTGTCTTTGGTCCGAGCATTGTCTTCAAAGTTGATTTGGTGCAGAGATGATAAGTTCCTCTTCAGGCTGTGCTTCAGAGGGCATGATTTCACCAGTTCCCATCAGCTTGATAGACTCGTTTGAAGGAGCTTCATCAAGTGTACTTGGCAGAATCTCTCTCTGTGAACCATTGGTTTCATCAAATCTCACATCCACAGTTTCAACGATTTTGTAGAGATAAAGGTTGAAGACTCTGTAGGAGTGTGAATCCTTTCCTTAGCCAAGCATGAAGCCTCCGTGAGCCTTAGGTGCAAATTTTGACTTGTAATAAGGATCCTTGATACAGCATCTAGCTCCAAATACTCTGAAGTAACTGGCGTTTGGCTTCTTGCCAGTAAGGAGCTCATAAGATGTTTTGTTCAGAAGCTTATGGATGTACACACGGTTGATGGTGTGACATGCTGTATCAATAGCTTTAGGCCAGAATTTTCTTGGTGTCTTGTACTCATCTAGCATTGTTCGAGCCATCTCAATGAGGGTTCTATTTTTGCGCTCAACGATGCCATTTTGCTGAGGTGTGTATGGAGCAGAGAACTCATGAGTAGTTCCCATTGTGTCCAGACATGATCAAGTCCAGTGTTCTTGAATTGATGCCATTGTCACTTCGATGTGCTTGATCTACACGCCATAATTGTTCATTGCTCGATTTGCGGGTTACCAAGACATCTTGCACTTCAGCCTTGTAAAGAATTATATGAACCCATGTGTATCTTGAGTTGTCATCAACAATGACGGCCATAGAGACAAAGCAGTTGTTGTGAGGGTGAAGTAGTGAGTAAGTCCAAATAAGTCCATGTGTAACAGCTCAAGGGTTGAGATGTTGTCATGATTGTCTTCGAGGGTGCTTTGCCCTTGTCATCTTTCCGGCTTCACAGCACCACACGATGATCCTTTTTGAACTTGACATCCTCAATGCCAATGACATGCTTCTTCTTGATGAGTGAGTGTAAGTTCCTCATGCCAAGATGTCCTAGCCTTCGATGCTAGAGCCAGATTCAAGCTTTTGTGAGAAGACATACGGCAAGTGTGGACCTCTTGTGAAATCTACCATGTATAGATCATCTTTTCGATACCCTTCAAAGACTAGAGATTTGTCGATTCCTTTAGTACAACGCAACGATATTTGCCAAATATCACAATCATGTTCAAGTCACAAAGCATTGAGATGTATATTGTTGAAACCAAGGATTCAACAAGCATCACTTTATCCATGTGTTGATCCTTTGAGATTGCAACTCTACCTAGACCCAATACCTTGCTTTTACCAAAGGTCAAGAAATGTAATGTGACTCTTGTCTGATGGGCGTAAGGTTGAGTCCACGAGAAGACTTCGATCACCAAATATATGATTTGTGCATCCACCGTCCATAATCCATTCTCAAGCTTTTGGTGATGTACCCTACAAAGGTGCTTAGGAGGATAGGCTTCACAAGAGTGTTGTGAAGCATAAGCATTTGACACATATAGGGACAGATCACAGCTTATATCAAAGTTAGGACATAGTATGACCGATAAGAGATTCAGATGTGAAGTATATAGAATGACATTTTATCGTAAGGCCCTAAATGAGTTTTAGGTCCCCAACAATAGTATCGGACGCCATTGATTGCTGGCTGGAGACCGTTTTCTGCAAAAGAGAGTTAGTTCTTCTTTGCCACCCACATCTTCAGTGGTGGCTTAGAAGCAATGAGTTTAAGTGCAACATCTGAGAATTTTGGCTTTGAAGCCCTAGCAAATAGCCTTGCAGGAGATGAATGATACTCATATGAATAAGCCCAAAAGTTCTTAGTCCTATGAACATAGAGGTTCGAAGATACACGCTCATATTCATAAGTCTGAGCATGATTTCCCTGCAAAACATTAGCGTTAGGATGACTCATGTGAGTCTTGTATCTGTATGAAGCCTTTGGGCCACATGAAGCTATAGGTCTGGGGTTTATCTTCTTCCTTGGTGGTGTCATGACGACATTCACAGGAAGATTCTCAATGTACTGCTTAGGTACCCAGATCTTCTTCATAGGTGGTCCATTCCTGCAGTTAGTACCAATGTACCTGGCAAACACTTCACCATTCTGATTTTTGAACACCTTATAGTTTGCATCAAAGGATTCATCAATGATAATAGGATTAGCACAGTAAAGCCAGATAAGGTGGATGGATCTCATCAAGGTTCCTTTGCAGCAACCCATGTGGTTTTGGGGTACCGCCAGCTTCCAAAGACGAGCCATCAACATTCATTTTCCTTCAACCCAACACCCTCTTTCCTAGGGTTTCATTCAGATCGCTTTTGAGGACATCACAGAGAGTCCGATGTCCCTTCAAACTTTTGTACATCCTGTTTCAAGCAATGTCTTCAACATAGCATTTTCATCAAGAACAACAAGTGGTATCCTCCGCAGAGGGGTTAGCAACCACATCAAGAGGTGAAGACAATGAAACAAGAGCAAAGAAGTGGAACATTCAAAGAACAGATGTAGCGTTATCACGCTCAATGCATTTTAGACATGGTGGTTCAAATCCATCCTGAGCGGAACTGACCTGTTGAGCACGAAGTAACTCATTCACCTTTTGAAGATCTTCATGAGCCGCTCTCAATTTCTCAAGCTCTTGTTTCCTTTGAAGATAATCATAGGAGAGCCTTTCATAAGTAGTTGAGAGCGATTCATGACGACCTTCAAGTTCTTGGTACTTAGCATGAAGATTTTTTATGTCATCAACTAAGGACTGTGAACGTGTCATTTCAGCGTCCAACAGGTCATTGCTTTTGTCTAACAATTTTTGAGTATGTTCCATAGCCTTTTGTTGTTTAGTTGCAATTTTAGCAAGTGTTTTGTAGCTGGGTTTGGATTCACAATCAGAGTCATATCCACTTGAAGTTTGAAAGTAAGCATCGCGTGATTTTACCTTGGCACCACGTGCCATGAAGCAGTAGGTGGGAGTAGGATCGTCTTCGTCATTAGCTTCAGCGTTGGTGTGGAAGTCATTGTCTTCAGTGTTGAAGATAGACTTGGCGACATAGGCTGTGGCTAGAGCGAGACTTGCAACGCCAGGGTCAGACTCCTCTCCAGACTCCACCTCCACCTCCTCAGAAGCAGACTCCTCCTCTGAATCCATTTCCTTGCCAACAAAGGCACGAGCCTTGCCAGATGAGCTCTTCTTGTATGATGAAGACTTAGAAGAAGACTTAGAAGACTTTGAGAATTTCTTCTTCTTCTTGTCATCAGAATCATATTCCTTGCTTTTCTTCTTCTTCTTCTCATTGTCCTGAAGGAAATATGCCCTAGAGGCAATAATAAAGTTATTATTTATTTCCTCATATCATGATAAATGTTTATTATTCATGCTAGAATTCTATTAACCGGAAACATGATACATGTGTGAATACATAGACAAACATATAGTCACTAGTATGCCTCTACTTGACTAGCTATTAATCAAAGATGGTCATGTTTCCGACCATAGACATGTGTTGTCATTTGATTAGTGGGATCACATCATTAGAAGAATGATGTGATTGACATGACCCATTTTGTTAGCCTAGCACTTGATCGCTTAGTATACCGCTATTGCTTTCTTCATGACTTATACAAAGTTCCTACAACTATGAGATTGTGCAACTCCTGTACCGGAAGAACACTTTGTGTGCTACCAAACGTCACAACGAATCGGGGAATTATAAAGGTGCTCTCATGTGTTTCCAAGGTTCATGTTGAGTTGGCATAATTCGAGATTAGGATTTGTCACTCCGATTGTCGGAGAGGTATCTCTAGGCCCTCTCGGTAATACTCATCACTTAAGCCTTGCAAGCATATAACTAATGAGTTAGTTATGAGATGACGACATGAACGAGTAAAGAGAGTTGCCAAGAACTAGATTGAACTAGGTATTGATACCGACGATCAAATCTCGGCAAGTAACATACCGATGACAAAGGGAACAAAGCATGTTGTTATGTGGTTCGACCGATAAAGATCTTCAGAGAATATGTAGGAACCAATATGGGCATCCAGGTCCCGCTTATTGGTTATTGACCGAGACGGTCTCGGTCATGTCTACATTGTTCTCGAACCATAGGGTCCGCACGCTTAAGGTTTTCATGACAATTATATTATGAGTTTATGTATTTTGATGTACCAAGTTTGTTCGAGTCCCGGATATGATCACGGACATGACGAGGAGTCTCAAAATGGTCGAGACATAAAGATTGATATATTGGACGGATATATTTGGACACCGTAAAGGTTCCGGAGAAGTTTGGAGCTCCGGAGGTTATCGAACCCCGGGAGGTATATGGGCCTTATTGGGCCCATGTAGGAGGAAGGGAGAAGGAGAAGGGAAGGGGGCGCCCCAAGCCCAATCCGACTGGGGAGGGGGGGCCCCCTTCCTTTCTCCTTCCCCTCTTCCTATTCCTACTACTAGTACTACTTCCTAATACTAGTACTCCTTCCTTCCCTCCAAATAAGATTAGAAAGGGGGAAACCTACTTGGAGTAGGTTTCCTCCCATGGCGCGCCTCTTGGGCCGCCACCTCCTCCCTTCCTCCTTTATATATGGGGTAGGGGCACCCTAGAACACACAAGTTGATCATTGATCGTTCCTTAGCCGTGTGCGGTGCCCTCCATGATATTACACCTCGATCATATTGTAGCGGTGCTTAGGCGAAGCCTCGCGACAGAGAACATCAAGATCGCCACCACGCCGTCAGGTCGACGAAACTCCCCCTGAGCCTCTAATGGATTGAGATCGAGGGTGCGCCATCGAGCTGTACGCGTGTCAAGAACTTGGAGGTGCCGGAGTAACGGTGCTTGGATTGGTCGGACCGGAGGACGACGACTACTTCCTCTATGTTGCGCCAACGCTTCCGCCGGGTCTACGAGGGTACGAGACAACACTCTCCCTCGCTGCTGTATCATCACCATGATGTTGCGCAGCGAGGAATTTTTTGAAATTACTACGCTCCCCAACAAAGGGCATCGAGCCTAGTTTTTATGGTTTGATGTTATTTGCACGAGTAGAACACAAGTGAGTTGTGGGCGATATAAGTCATACCGCTTACCAAAGATGTCATACTTTGGTTCAGCGGTATTGTTGGATGAAGCAGCCTGACCGACATTACGCCAGACGCTTACGCGAGACTGGTTTTACCGCCGTGTTTTGCACACAGTGACTAGCGGTGTCTGCTTTCTCCAACTTTAGTTGAACTGAGTGAAAAGGCTACGCCCGTCCTTGCGAAGGTTAAAACAGCATCAACTTGACAAACTATCGCTGTGGTTTTGATGCGAGGTGAGATTGGTTCTTGCTTAAGCCCGTAGCAGCCACGTAAAATTTGCAACAACAAAGTAGAGGACGCCTAACTTGTTTTTGCAGGCATGTTGTGATGTGATATGGTCAAGACGTGATGCTATATTTTATTGTATGAGATGATCATGTTTTGTAACCGGTTATCGGCAATCGGCAGAGCCATATGGTTGTCGCTTATTGTATGAAATGCAACGCTCTGTAATTGCTTTACTTTATCACTAAGCGGTAGCGATAGTCGAGAAGCAATAGATGGCGAAACGACAACGATGCTACGATGGAGATCAAGGTGTCGCTACCGGTGATGACGGTGATCATGACGGTGCTTCGAGATGGAGATCACAAGCACAAGATGATGATGGCCATATCATATCACTTATATTGATTGCATGTGATGTTTATCCTTTATGCATCTTATCTTACTTTGATTGACGGTAGCATTTTAAGATGATCTCTCACTAAAATTATCAAGTAGTGTTCTCCCGAGTATGCACCGCTGCCAAAGTTCGTCGTGCCTGAGACACCACGTGATGATCGGTGTGATAAGCTCACGTCCATCTACAACGGTGCAAGCCAGTTTTGCACACGCAGAATACTCAGTTAAACTTGACGAGCCTAGCGATGCAGATATGGCCTCGAACACGGAGATCGAAAGGTTGAGCGTGAATCATATAGTAGATATGATCAACATGATGATGTTCACCATTGAAAACTACTCCATCTCACGTGATGATCGGTTATGGTTTAGTTGATTTGGATCACGTGATCACTTAGATGACTAGAGAGATGTCTGTCTAAGTGGGAGTTCTTAGTAATATGATTAATTGAACTTAAATTTATCATGAACTTAGTACCGATAGTATTTTGCTTGTCTATGTTTGTTTGTAGATAGATGGCTCGTGCTGTTGTTCCGTTGAATTTTAATGCGCTCCTTGAGAAAGCAAAGTTGAAAGATGATGGTAGCAATTACACGGACTAGGTCCAGAATTCGAGGATTATCCTCATTGCTGCATGTAAGAGTTACGCCCCGAAGCACCGCTGGGTGCCAGCCCGCGCTGATGCAACCGACGATGTTAAGAATGTCCGCGCATCAAAGCTGATGACTACTCTATAGTTCAAGGTGCCATGCTTTACGGCTTAGAACCGGACTTCAACGACGTTTTGAACGTCATGGAGCATATGAGATGTTCCAGAGTTGAAGTTAATATTTCAAGCAAATGCCCGGATTGAGAGATATGAAGTCTCCAATAAGTTCTATAGCTGCAAGATGGAGGAGAATAGTTCACAAGGAACATATACTCGTAATGTCCGGGTATAACAATCACTTGATTCAACCGGGAGTTAATCTTCCGATGATAGTGTCATTGATGTAATTCTTCAATCATCGCCACCAAGCTACAAGAGCTTTGTGATGAACTATAATATGCAAGGGATGAACAAGACTATTCCCGAGCTCTTCGCAATGCCGAAAGCCATGGAGGTAGAAATCAAGAAGGAGCATCAAGTGTTGATGGTCAACAAGACCACTAGTTTCAAGAAAAGGGCAAAGGGAAGAAGAAGGAAACTTCAAAAGAACGGCAAGCAAGTTGCTGCTCAAGAGAAGAAACCCAAGTCCGGACCTAAGCCGAAATCGAGTGCTTCTACCGCAAGCGATCGTCATCGAAGCGGAACCGCCCCAAGTATTTGGCGGATAAGAAGGATGGCAAAGTGAACAAAGGTATATGTGATATACATGTTATTGATGTGTACCTAACTAGAGCTCATAGTAGCACTGGTATTTGATACTCGGTTACATTGCTAATATTTGCAACTCAAACAGGACTACGGAATAAGCGAAGCATCGCCAAGGACGAGGTGACGATGCGCTGGGAAACGGTTCCAAAGTCGATGTGATCGCCGTCGGCACGCTACCTCTACATCTACCATCGGGATTAGTTTTAGACCTAAATAATTGTTATTTGGTGCTGCGCTGAGCATGAACATTATATCTGGATCTTGTTTGATGCGAGACGGTTATTCATTTAAATCAGAGGATAATGGTTGTTCTATTTATATGAGTAATATCTTTTATGGTCATGCACCCTTGAAGAGTGGTCTATTTTATTGAATCTCGATAGTAGTGATACACATATTCATAATGTTGAAGCCAAAAGATGCAGAGTTAATAATGATAGTGCAACTTATTTGTGGCAATCGCCGCTTAGGTCATATCGGTGTAAACGATGAAGAAACTCCATACCGATGGACTTTCGAATCACTTGATTATGAATCACTTGGTACTTGCGTAACCGTGCCTCATGGGCAAGATGACTAAAATGCCGCTTCTCCAGACTATGGAGAGAGCAACAGATTTGTTGGAAATCATACATACAGATGTATGTGGCCCGATGAATGTTGAGGCTCGTGGCGGATATCGTTATTTTCTCACCTTCACAGATGATTTGAGCAGATATGGGTATATCTACTTAATGAAGCACAAGTCTGAAACATTTGAAAAGTTCAAAGAATTTCAGAGTGAAGTAGAAAATCATCGTAACAAGAAAATAAAGTTTCTACGATCCGATCGTGGAGGAGAATATTTGAGTTACGAGTTTGGTTTACATTTGAAACAATGCGAATAGTTTCGCAACTCACGCCACCGAACACCACAACGAAATGGTGTGTCCGAACGTCAGAATCGTATTTTACTTGATATGGTGCGATCTATGATGTCTCTTACCGATTTATCGCTATCGCTTTGGGGTTATGCTTTAGAGACGGCCGCATTCACGCTAAATAGGGCACCATCAAAACCGCTGAGACGACGCCTTATGAACTATGGTTTGGCAAGAAACCAAAGTTGTCGTTTCTTAAAGTTTGGGGCTGCGATGCTTATGTGATGAAACTTCAACCGATAAGCTCGAACCCAAATCGAGAAATGTGTCTTCATAGGATACCCAAAGGAAATGTTGGGTACACCTTCTATCACAGATCCGAAGGCAAAACATTTGTTGCTAAGAATGGATCCTTTCTAGAGAAAGAATTTCTCTCGAAAGAAGTGAGTGGGAGGAAAGTAGAACTTGATGAGATAATCAGATCTACTCCCTTGTTGAAGGTAGTTCATCACGAGAACCGGTTCCCGTGACAACTACACCAACTAGTGAGGAAGCTAATGATATTGATCATGAAACTTCAGATCAAGTTTCGCTGAACCTCGAGGTCTACCAGAGTAAGATCCGCACTGAGTGGTACGGTAATCCTGTTCGAAGTCATGTTACTTGACCATGATGAACCTACGAACTATGAGGAAGCGATGATGAGCCCAGATTCGCAAAATGGCCGGAGGCCATGAAATCTGAGATAGGATCCATGTATGAAAACCAAGTATGGATTTTGGTTGACTTGTTCGATGATCGGCAAGCCATTGAGAATAAATGGATCTTTAAGAAGAAGACCGACGCGATGGCAATATTATCGTCTATAAAGCTCGACTTGTTGCGAAAGGTTTTGACAAGTTCAAGGGGTTGACTACGATGAGACTTTCTCACCAGAAGCGATGCTTAAGTCTGTCCGAATCATGTTGGCTATTGCTGCATTTCATGATTATGAAATTTGGCAAATGGATGTCAAGACTGCATTCTTGAATGGATTTCTAGAAGAAGAGTTGTATATGATGCAGCCGGAAGGTTTTGTTGATCCAAAAGGTGTCGATAAAGTGTGCAAGCTCCAACGCTCCATT
The DNA here is from genome assembly GCA_021437245.1 of Aegilops speltoides. Lineage (NCBI taxonomy): Eukaryota > Viridiplantae > Streptophyta > Magnoliopsida > Poales > Poaceae > Aegilops > Aegilops speltoides. Next base: position 439,571,990 of record CM038145.1, on the reverse strand, counting down.
TATGGACTGGTGCAAGCATCTCTCGAGTTGGAATAAACGTTTTGATAGTGTGATCAAAGCATATGGTTTTATATGACTTTTGGAGAAGCCTCAGATTTACAAGAAAGTGAGTGGGAGCTCAGAGCATTTCTAGTTTTATATGTTGATGACATATTATTAATTGGAAATGATATAGAATTTCTGGATAGCATAAAGGGATACTTGAATAAAAGTTTTTCGATGAAAGACCTCGAGAAGCTGCTTACATATTAGGCATTAAGATCTATAGAGATAGATCAAGACGCTTAATAGGACTTTCACAAAGCACATACCTTGACAAAATATTGAAAAGTTCAATATGGATCGTGCAAAGAAAGGATTCTTGCTCGTGCTACAAGGTGTGAAGTTGAGTCGAACTCAATGCCCCACCACAAGCAGAAGATAGAGAGAAAATGAAAATGTTCCTATGCTTCAGCCATAGGCTCTATCATGTATGCAATGCTGTGTACCAGACCGACGATGCTTAGCAATAAGCTTAGCAGAAGGTACCAAAGTAATCCAGAGTGGATCATCGACAGCGGTCAAGAACATCCTGAAATACCGAAAAGGACTAAGGATATGTTTCTCGATATGGAGGTGACAAAGAGCTAGTCGTAAATGGTTACGCCGATGCAAGCTTTGACACCGATCCGATGATTCTAAATTGCAAACCGGATACGTGTTTTTATTAAACGGTGGAGCTGTAAGTTGGTGCAGTTCTAAACAAAGCGTCGTGGCGGGATCTACATGTGAAGCGGAGTACATAGCTGCTTCTGAAGCAACAAATGAAGGAGTCTGGATGAAAGAGTTCATTACCGATCTAGGTGTCATACCTAGTGCATCGGGACCAATGAAGATCTTCCGTGACAATATGGTGCAATTGCCTTGGCAAAGGAATCCAGATTTCACAAGAGGACCAAGCACATCAAGAGACGCCTCAATTCCATTCGGGACCAAGTCCAAGTGGGAGACATAGAGATTTGCAAGATACATACGGATCTGAATGTTGCGCACCGCTGACTAAGCCTCTCTCACGAGCAAAACATGATCAACACCAAGACTCCATGGGTGTTAGAATCATTACTATGTAATCTAGATTATTGACTCTAGTGCAAGTGGGAGACTGAAGGAAATATGCACTAGAGGCAATAATAAAGTTATTATTTATTTCCTCATATCATGATAAATGTTTATTATTCATGCTAGAATTCTATTAACCGGAAACATGATACATGTGTGAATACATAGACAAACATATAGTCATTAGTATGCCTCTACTTGACTAGCTCATTAATCAAAGATGGTCATGTTTTCTGACCATAGACATGTGTTGTCATTTGATTAGTGGGATCACATCATTAGAAGAATGATGTGATTGACATGACCCATTTTGTTAGCCTAGCACTTGATCGTTTAGTATACTGCTATTGCTTTCTTCATGACTTATACAAAGTTCCTGCAACTATGAGATTGTGCAACTCCTGTACGGAAGAACACTTTGTGTGCTACCAAATGTCACAACGAATCGGGTGATTATAAAGGTGCTCTACAGGTGTTTTGAAGGTTCATGTTGAGTTGGCATAATTCGAGATTAGGATTTGTCATCCGATAGTCTGAGAAGTATCTCTGGGCCCTCTCGGTAATACTCATCACTTAAGCCTTGCAAGCATATAACTAATGAGTTAGTTATGAGATGACGACATGAACGAGTAAAGAGACTTGCCGTAACGAGATTGAACTAGGTATTGGATACCGACGATCAAATCTCGGGCAAGTAACATACCGATGACAAAGGAACAAAGTATGTTGTTATGCGGTTTGACCGATAAAGATCTTCAGAGAATATGTAGGAACCAATATGGGCATCCAGGTCCCGCTATTGGTTATTGACCGAGACGTGTCTCGGTCATGTCTACATTGTTCTCGAACCGTAGGGTCCGCACGCTTAAGGTTTCATGACAATTATAGTATGAGTTTATGTATTTTGATGTACGAAGTTTGTTCGAGTCCCGGATATGATCACGGACATGACGAGGAGTCTCAAATGGTCGAGACATAAAGATTGATATATTGGACGGATATATTTGGACACCGGAAAGGTTCCAGAGAAGTTTGGAGCTCCGGAGGTTACCTGGAACCCCGGGAGGTATATGGGCCTTATTGGGCCCATGTAGGAGGAAGGAGAAGGAGCAAGGGAGGGGCGCGCCCCAAGCCCAATCCGACTGGGGAGGGGGCCGGCCCCTTTCCTTTCTCCTTCCCTCTTCCTATTCCTACTACTAGTACTACTTCCTAATACTAGTACTCCTTCCTTCCCTCCAAATAAGATTAGAAAGGGGAAACCTACTTGGAGTAGGTTTCCTCACCTATGGCCCCCCTGGGCCGGCCACCTCCTCCTCCCTCCTTTATATACGGGGTAGGGGGCACCCTAGAACACACAAGTTGATCATTGATCGCCTTAGCCGTGTGCGGTGCCCCCTCCATGATATTACACTCGATCATATTGTAGCGGTGCTTAGGCGAAGCCCCGCGACAGAGAACATCAAGATCGCCACCACGCCGTCGTCTTGACGGAACTCCCCCGGAGCCTCTATGGATTGGAGATCGAGGTGTGTCATCGAGCTGTACGCGTGTCAAGAACTCGGAGGTGCCGGAGTAACGGTGCTTGGATCGGTCGGACCGGAGGACGACGACTACTTCCTCTACGTTGCGTCAACGCTCGCTTCGGTCTCACGAGGGTACGAGACAACACTCTCCTTCGTTGTTGTATCATCACCATGATCTTGCGTGTGCGTAGGAAATTTTTTGAAATTACTACGTTCCCCAACATGTCCCACTATGGACACTCAGATATGTAGTGTCCACGTTTCTTGCACTTGTGGCAGGTTCTCTTTTTGTGGTGATGGGTGGAAGCTTCATCATTCCTTGAGCTGGATCGTGAAGACTTTATGAAGCCTTTCTTCTTAGTGAACTTCTGGAACTTCTTCACAAGCATAGCGAGTTCCTTTCCAATGTCTTCGTGGATCTTCGTAACTGCAGTCATATTCTTCTTCGATGAGGAAACAACTTTTGCCTTCAAAGCGCGAAGTTCGCCATAGTTTGGACCATAGATATCTCTTTTCTCGGATAGCTGGAACTCATGTGTGTTGAGCCTCTCAAGAATATCGACGGATCGAGTGACTTGGAGTCGGACGTTTGTATCATGAGGGCAAGGGTGTCAAAGGAGCTGTCAAGTGATCTCAAAGAATGTCTTGACGATTTCATGTTTGGTAATCTCGGTTCGCCAAGAGCTTGAAGTTCATTTGTGATATCGATGAGGCGATCAAACGTGAGCTGGACATTTTCATTGTCGCTTTCTCTTGAAGCGTTGAAGAGGTTGCGAAGAACACCGATTCTTTGATCTCTCCGGGTTGAAACGCCGCTGACCTTGGATAGCCAGTCCTGCACTAGCTTCAACATTTCCAGAGCACTCACACGGCCATACCGTCCTTTGGTCGATGACCACAGATGATGTTCTTTGTAGTAGAGTCCAGCTTGAATGAACTTCTTGACATCGATGGGGTGACACCTTCACAGCTTTTGGGAACGCCATTCTTGACGACATACCGTAGGTCGACATCATGGCTTCAAGATGCATACGCATCTTATTCTTCCAAAGAGGGATATTCAGTTCCATCGAACATGGGGCAAGCAGCGGAGACCTTGATTATCCCTCGCAATGACATAGCTGAAACTCCTGTGGTTAAATCAATCACACGTAACAAGGAGTACCTTGCTCGATACCAATTGAAAGTGCTAGTATCGACTAGAGGGGGGGTGAATAGGCGATTTTTATGAAAGTCTTCAAAACTTGGAAGTTTCAAAGACAAACAACAGAAATGACCTAATTGTTATGCAGTGGAAGATAAACTACCCTAAGCAAGCCATAGTCAAGTGTGCAATGATGAGAAAGTACATGACAATAGCAGCTAGGTAGTAAGGATCAGGATAGAAGATAGTATGAAACCAATCAACAGTAGTAGTCAAGCAATGAAGTCAAACAGATACACAGATAGGCAATGACTTCACGAAGACAAACTTAAGTAAGGTTGGGAAGGATAGAACCAGCTTGCTTGTTGAAGACACAGATTTGTTAGACCAGTTCCATTCTTTGTGACAACCGCACGTCTGGGTTAGGGAGGCTGAGATTTAACTCAAGACCGTGTCTTCACCTTATTCCCTTGAGCTAAGGACACCAGTCCTCGCCTAATCACTCCGTAAGTCTTCAAGGGAGACTTCCAAACCTTCACAGACTTCGCTCACCGCAATCCACAATGACTCGATGCTCGTAACGCGACGCCTAACCGGCCGGAGGATTCACAGTCCTCAAGTGTAATAAGTCTTCGTGTCACGCATGTAAAGACTTGATGATGCCTAACACTCTTTGGCTCTGGGTGTTTGGGCTTTGTCTCGCAAGGATTTCTCTCTCAAATGCTTCGAGGTGGGTTGCTCTCAAACGACAAAAGCCGTGCACAAACTCTAAGCAGCCACCAATTTATGGTGTAGGGGTGGGCTATTTATAGCCACCGCAACCCGATCTGATTTGTCCAAAATGACCCTGGTCATCGAGGAACTAACACGGTTCCAACGGTCGATTTCAAACACACGCGCAACTTTACATGGGCTACAAGCAAAGCTGACTCATCCACTCTGGATAAGGTTTGCTCTCATTGTCTTTTGCTCAAGACATAGGATTTGAGTTGAGCATTACTCACCACTCGACTTAGTTCACTTGGACCCCACTTAACAAAGACGGTGGTTCCTATGACTCAACAAAGAAGAAAAGGAAACTATGAAACCACACGGTCTTCAAGGCCCATAGTCTTCACACAATGTCTTCTCATGTCATAGTCTTCAATATGAATATCTTCTCATACCACCATTGTCTTTAATGTCTTCATACATTTTTAGGGGTCATCTCCGGTAGGTAAACCGAATCGATGAGGGACACTACCTGCGTTATCCTGCTATTCTCACAAACGCATTAGTCCCTCAACCAACTTTGTCGTCAATACTCCAAAACCAACTAGGGGTGGCACTAGATGCACTTACACTCGCCACAAGGCTTGTGGACAATCTGCCACACCCGATTGGGAACCACCAGAGCGCCTTTGGCCGGGGACGAACACTCCACGACAACTTTATGCTTGTGCAAGACACGGCTCGCAGGTTGCATGCTCTGAAGGATCCAACGGTGCTCCTCAAACTAGACATATCCAAAGCTTTTGACACTGTGCAGTGGCCGTTTTTGGTGGAGGTTTTGTCTGCACTGGGTTTTGGACCAAAATGGCCCGCCTGGATTTGTGGTTTGTTGGCGACGTCCACCACCAAGATCGCTGTCAATGGCATAGCAGGGGAGACTATCTAGAATTGCCAAGGCCTGAGACAAGGCAACCCCCTCTCTCCCATGTTATTCATCCTCTGCATGGAGCCTTTGTACCGTCTGTTCGAGTGTGCGTCCACAGCCGGACTGCTCGCCCCTCTCGCCAGGTCTGGGCTGCAGCAACGTGTCTCCATGTACGCTGACGACGTCATGGTGTTCCTGAAACCACCAGCGAGAGATCTGCGGGCCTGCGCTGCCATGCTGGACCTGTTCGGCCACGCGTCTGGCCTCCGGATAAACCTGCAGAAAAGTGCGGCCCTGCCAATTAGGTGCACGCAGGAGCATATGCAGATCGTGACAGGGCTGCTGGGCTGCACGGGTGGCTCCTTTCCTTGCCGGTATCTCGGCCTCCCGCTGTCGATAAGGAAGCAGACGACTGCGCAGTTCCAAGAGATGGTCGACCAGATGGCAGCGCGTCTGCCTACCTGGAAGGCCGCGACGCTGCCCAAGAGCAGCCGCCTTCTGCTGGTTCATTTCGTTTTGAGTGCTATCCCAGTACACTCCATGCTCTCAATGGGCTTGCCGCCGAAGACCATCAAGGCGATGATCAAAATCTGTAGGGGTTTCCTATGGTGTGGAAAGGAAGAAGCAGGTGGTGGCAAGTCTGTCGCGGCATGGGAATCGTTGAGTCGATTGAGGTGGGCAGGAGGACTTGGAGTTCCAAATCTGCGATGGATGAACATCGCCTTGCAAACCAAGTGGCTCTAGCTACAGCGCGTTGATCACTCTAGGCCATGGGTGGAATTCAAGTTGAACATACCGGAGGAGGCCAAAGGGCTCTTTCGGGCAGCTGCGGGGATGACCATTGGGGATGGGCGCACTGCCCTTTTCTAGGAGGACCGATGGCTGACAGGATACCGCATACAGGAGCTCACGCCAGTCGTATATGATAGAATATCTAAACGGACGTGGCAATCTCGAACTGTGGTGGATGCCCTAACTGATGCAACTTGGGCCCGAGACATCGGCCCGGACATGGACGAGCACGCGTTAGCCCAGTTCCTTGGGCTCTGGCCCCAGGTGGAGAGCGTGACACTATTGGATCACACACCAGACAAGTTGACGTGGTCATGGGAGAAGGACGGAGTCTTCTCGGCGCGATCGGCCTATGCGGCAGGATTTGCAACGCTTCAGGTCTCCCCCATGGCAGCTTACACATGGTCATTGCATGCACCCATGTGCTGTCGATTTTTCGCATGGCTGGCCCTTCAAAATCGGATGTGGACCTTGGATAGATTGGTGAGAAGAGGTCTCCCACATCAGGAATGCTGCCTGTTTTGCGACTAGGACGATGAAACCATTAACCACCTCCTCATCCGGTGTGTGTTTGCTAGACAAACCTGGGATGCGGTCTGCCAGGCGATTGGCATAATTGGTGAGGCCCCAACGGCAGCGGATGACCTTCTGGCCTAGACTACTAGACCTACGTTGGCCGGGCGGCATGCCAAATCCCTGCGTGCACTCCATCTCCTGATCATGTGGGAATTGTGGAAACACAGGAACTCTATTGTGTTTGAGGGGAAGACACCGGACGTGCGGGCACTTCTGCGGAAAATCGCCGCTGAGTGCACGGTGTGGACGAAGGCAGGGATCATGCATAGCGACCTAGAGCCCTGGATGGCTGGAATAGGTGTGTGGGCAGATAGGGAGTAATCCATGTATTTTCTTTTCTTGACGGGTGGAGTGCGCTTGTGGGTGTAACGCGAGCTCTGTAAACTGTGGATGGGGTTTCTTTACCCCTCTTCTTCTTCTTCAATATATGATACGCACACTCGTGCGTATTCGAGAAAAAAAATCAACATTCATAAAACCAAATCAATATCATCATATTCATTATGGAATGTAGCTTCATATTTTGTATATTTGGTATCGTGGATGTTGATATTTTTTAATATATATTTGATCAAAGTTTGTAAAATTTAACTTGACACAAATCTTATCTGCAAAATAAAAAATAAAATGAAGGGGGTACTAGTATTACCCTGGTAATTGTACACAAGCGAAAACTCAACAAAAAGGCTGTGAACTGTGAATGTGGGAAGTTCGTCTCGTGATTGATTATCATCATTCGTCACGAGTTGCTAGACCGGCGGTTGGGGACGATGTAACTGGTAGGGCAACCTGGGTGTCAGTAAGAGCAATTTTTTTCCTGAACCATACAGGAAAGCGGCATGTCGATTCATTAAGAGAGAAACCTTTTTTTAGAAAAGGAGGATATACCCCTGACCTCTGGCGATGCATGCAGTCATGAGAGAGAAAACATATATCATCATAGAAGACGGGACCCATGCAATATGTATGAGACATCACCTAAACGAAAGAACTTAACAACCTAAGAGCATCTATAACCAATTCCTTATGATTTAGAGAAGCAAACGGTCGAGTATCTTTAACTCATTATAAGTTAATAAGGATTTAAAGGGTGGTCGTTCTAGTCGGTCCCTTGTATTAACTCCTTACAAATTAATAATGATTTAAAGAGAACAATTGCACACTATTTCATCGACCATCTGAATGATTCAAATTTAATGTATACAATAATCAACCATGAACATGCACATAGTTGCACGGATCAAGCAATTCAAATTAAAACATGCATATAGTTCATCCAAAAGGCACCACATCAATCAAGTTTGATCCAAAATCATCACAACATAGCATGTCCTATGTATGGATCGAGCCCAACCAAAGACATGTAACACGAACTCAAGCACCATCATCATTGAAGAAATCATGACCACCTTCAAGGACACTACCATCCCACGGCCACCACCATCAACACCATCACCCCGCTATCCACACGGTCACCACCACCATTCTGAAGAGAGACCTCCGTTTGGTTCATGATCGTTCTTCGGCCTTCTTCCCTTTCACAAGTCTCTCCTCCTCGAGTGCAAGCCTACACTCTTCCACCTTCAACTTCCTCTCTTCTGGTGCTAACTTCAACCTCCATTTCTCAACGTCCAAATACTTTAGCTCATTCCACCTTGCCGCCTTCTCTTCTTTGCGTTCGGCCGCCAACGCTTTCTTGGTCCCAGTCATGGCCACAAGCTCTTCCTTGCAGGTTCCACTGAAGGCTCATCTCTTATTTCCTCTCTTTTGCAATCTTGTTACCATCCGACATCTTGTTGAGATTTTCATCTTCCTCGTCATTAGCTTCAACATATATGCTTATCCTTGACCTCCTCGGTGTGGTCTAGAAGTTGCTCCTAACCCACTTCTCATTGTTGGCAGGTTCTTTGTAGCAATGATGCAATGTGAAGCCCTTGCCACTGTTCTTCTTCTTGTGTTGCTTGTATAGCTCTTGGATGATAGGCCCATACATCGAGATTTGTACCCGTACTCGGTGTGAGGAGGAGAGTCTCCTCCTATTGCTGGCAAGGAGGGAGATGTCAGTGATCATGGCCATGGCCACCGCCGCACTCTCCTCCACTAGGACCAGCCACTAGCAATTGCGAGGCAGCTGCGCCGGCCCCAACCACCAACGCCCTTGCTGCGGCAGATCTGGAATCCAGTGCAAAATTGTTTTTCAATTTTTTTTGACAAAGGGTGGATTTTATTAACTCAAAATGAAGCATCAAGAGGATACAAACACAATGAGCATACACCCGACCTCTGTATAGCTAGGATGCATGCAGCCAACATCAACACATACACGCACAAAAATACGCCAACAAATAGCAAAGTCATGTAAGACCAAAGCTATACCTAAGCGAGAGAAAAAACCCTGAAGTGATCAGATCCGTGATTGACAAATTATTTAACCAATATTTATTGAGTTGATGCTTTATAAGATTACTTATTGAAATTACGATGCATTCAGACCAAATTATACTATATATAGCGAAAATTTTCACAATTTTTGAATGGTGCCACCCCCAAGGATGAGATTTTAGGTCTGCCACTGCTGTTAGAAACGGCAATCGGAGGCCAAGACCGGTGCTAAAGAGTGAAGACATGGCCCACGCAGTGTCTCACTCTTTTTTTTTGAGAAAATATGCTTGTATTCAAATCACAAAATAATACAAAATACTAGATCCATACAAGCACACCCTAACACACACTACAGGAATCAGCTACTTTGCCGTCTGCCACGGCGGACGACAAAGGCATGAATGGTGGACGGCAAAGGTCTTTGCCGTCCGCCACGGACGGCAAACGTGGACGGCAAAGAAAGGTCCGGTAAAGAGCTACGTTGCCGTCCGCTTTTGGTGGCTGACGGCAAAGGGGCCTTTGCCATCAGCAGTGGACGGCAAAGAACACAGACGGCAAAAATTTCGCTGTTAGTCCATTATGTGGCTAACGGCAGGACTTTGTCGCCCACCGCCGACGCAAAATTGCCCCGCTTTGCCGTCGCCATCAGAGGCAAACCGACTAAATGGGTCAGCTCCTGAAGCACGATTATTGCCACGTGCCTCATTTGCCATCCGCGGCTGTTGGCAAAGAGGCCATTGCCGTCGGTGGCGGACGGCAAAGAGCCTGCATATTTGCTCTTTTTTTCTGTTTTTTTAATCCAACAATTTTCACAGCAAATATATATGACATATATAGATATATTTCACAGGGCTATTTAACAACACATAAGTTTCATCGTGCATACATATATAGTTCCATCCATTCATACATACCAAGTTGCACATACACATAAGTTGCAACCATTAGGAAGTTGCACATACATATTACAATGCAAAGTTTCATCAAGATAGCAAGTTCCATCGTAGCAAGCTAGAAGAATACTAGAAGAGAATGAAATAAAAAACAAGCACTCCATCATAGCAAGCTAGCTTCCGAGAAGTGAATAAAATCTGCAAAATGGCAAATAAGAAAGTTAGGAAAAGGTGACTAGAAGAAGAAGACTAGAAGAAGAAGACTAGAAGAAGAAGCACGCCATTGTTTGTGAGGTAACTTAGGTGAAATGGATCGTTTAAGAGCTAACTTAGGTAAAATGCATCATTTTAAAGCTAACATAGGTAAAATGGATCGTTTATGAGCTAACTAAGCTAATTATGCCATTTTTACATAAGTAAGCTAAGTACATGTCATTATTGAGTAAACCTAGTTAATTAAGCATATTATAACTAACTTAGGTCATTTTGGAGGAAACAAAGCTAAGTATAGATCGTTTTAGAGCTAACTTAGGTAAAATGGCTGGTTTTGGAGGTCAGTAAGCTTATTAAGTCATTTTGGGGGAAAAGAAGCTAACTCTAGGTCATTAAGGTAAGCATATTGGAGGAAATAAAGCTAAGTCTAGGTCTTTATGCATTTGTTAAGCAAAAAACTAGAGAAACTTACCTTGATCATGGAGGTGTAGGAGCGGGCTGGCTCGTGCCAGTAGCTAGAGAAGGATCGTGTGATGCTTGTGTGGAGTTACGCTGCACCAAAGATCATTTCCAATGTTTCGTTAGCATGATGACACTCAAATGTTAAGACTAGCAAGTAACGTCCATTCAAATTAAACTCACCATGGTCTCAGGAGCAATCTCTGGATCAATGGCTATGGAGCCACGGGACCTCCTGCCACTAGATATCATCACCTGCTCTGGATCAATGGGAATCTGGCTCGGGTTAAACTCCTCCCCTTTCCTCGCCTTCCCCTTGACTTGCTTGTAAGAGGCAGTGTGGGCCATCGCATACAGGTCGTACCCCTCTGGCACCTTATCCGTCTTATTGTAGCATGCCTAAAAGAGAGAAACAAAGTAAATTAGTAATTAAAGGGCTCAAGCTAGCATGATGAATGAATTGCATTAATCATGAAGCAAACCACATACCCAATTCCGCCCGAACTGATATAAGCTGGAGCTACTGTTGACACCAGATTTTGGCACGGTCAATAACTTATTTAAGATGGCCTCAAATGGAGAAGTGATCTTCATGAAAGAGTTCCATATTGTCGATATGAACATCTTTGAAGTTTGGGTCATCGCAGTCTGATTTCATCTCGAAGGCCGAAACTATGCTCAAAGTACTAAGATCTTATATTCAGAGTACAGTTTGGCTGATTAAGCCCCCAAGACGACCTCAAATGGAAACATTGTCTACATGGATTGTCTTCTCCTCGTTGAAACGATCGATTTTGATATAAAAGTCGTTCCAATCCGAGTTCGTATGCAAAAGTTAGAGCCATCGGAATACAGCCCTGTCAAGAGGCAAAATCGGCGCGCCCACCGGACACCTCTGCTCGATGGGTAGCGCGAGGATACCTCTTTGCGCGACCGATTTGACCCTCGAGATGACCTTTGATCAAAAAACGTTCAGCATAAAAGTTGTTCGTCTTGTCAAAACGGTCAAGATTGCTTTTGGGCTCGTTTCCATCCGAGATTGTTTACCACCACAAAAAAGACCCGCAAGGTGCAGCCAGTTTAAACTGAACGGTTTTGGAAAGTTCGGACAAAACCAATCCGAATTTGACTAGAGTTTTGGACGTGAATCCAAGCCTTTTCCTTGCACGGGAAGTCGAGCCGCCTCTTATATACCTAAGGGGTGACGGCCGATTGAACAACACACAATCGAACAAATCATCTACCACATTTTATCTTTTATCTTTTTCTCCTTAACCCTAGTTCTTCTTCTTCCTCGTTCTTCGTTCGTTCTTCTTCATTACAGGGCAGCGAACCTCGAGGCCCTAGGGGTGATCATGTCGACCTAGGGCAGCCCATAGCCACCGCGCGCCCTGACGGGGTCCCTCCCGGGCGTGTGGGGTTTCGGGTCTTCAAAAGCGCCCGCCCGATTGTCTTGCGTACCGCGCTTCCGGCGGGTCTCCTTCGACGTGAGCTGCGGTGCATCACCCCCGACATCGAGGGTACACGGTGACGTGTTCGTGTGCGAACACACTTTTTGGCGACTCCGCTGGGGACGAAGCTTTGAACGGTCTCCAGCCCGTTCTTGCTACGAAGAGATCGTCATCAAGTTGCTGCAATCTACAAAGGTAATATGAATACCCAATTCCCCTTTGTAGATGAAAATAATTCATATGTTGTTGCTGGATCACCTATTGAGCATAATGTATCGGCTAGCCCTAGTTTTATCAATCATGGATCTAATTATGTGCAAGGGCCGATGCAAAACAATCTTCATGTTTCAAATTCTTATAAATTTAGCAACATGCAACATATGTATCCCAACTCCCATGCATCGGCAACCCCACAAATTCATATGCCGATGAACAACATGATGAGTTCGATTAATCAATTTGAAACACCCCAAGTTAGAATTTCCAATGCCATACAAGAAAGTGTTTCACCCTTTTATTCATCGGCAGCTAATGTGCAATATAGTAATCCAACCATGCCGATGAATGAGAGAATTGGCCATGCTACTAATGGCTATTTGGCCAGTTACTCTCAACCGTCATATGCTACACCTCATGTTAGTAATTCTTCGCACCATACACAATCAGATGCTCATTATTCGCTTCACACCTTCCTGGTTATAGCCGAATGAATGTAAATTTTACAGGAGCGGTTGTGCCCAACATTGTAGAAGATGAGGTAGTGGTGGCTGCATTGAAGAGTTTAACCCAAAATAAGAGAATTAGTGCTCTTTGCCTTGAACAACATGAAAAGGGGCTATTTCCTGATTATGCCACAATAAAAGCTAGAGTTTTGCAAGAAGATCAATCTTTGCCAATTGATAAAATTGGGGAGCAAAAGGATGGTCTTACAACAATGCATATGTCTTCACCTAGTACTATATCATATTATACACCCCCTACACAATTGCAAAATTTTGGCAACACCCGTGTGTCATTGCCGAAAGAATCTAAAAGCATTGGGGGGCAATCATATTCGGAGAGGGCTGAAATTGGGAAAAAGCTTAAAGCTAATTTTGCCGCCATTTAAACAAATAGAAAAAGAATTGGCTCAGATAAAAGAAGCATTGCCAATTGGTAGTATCAATGAAAAGAAGGATGATTCGGAACATGAAAGTGCTTCGGTTGGAAAGGCCAAATCAAGTAGTATATATTCTGAATCCATCAAATCCAACGAGGCAAGCATTATTGAGAAAGGGCATGGCAAGCATAGGAAAACAACGGTGCTTGATTTTTCTGAAGTTAATGGAACCTACTTCCTGCCCTATGAGTTCCGTGTCGTAAAATTGACAAGCTTCAAGGACAAGAATAAGTAGCGAACAAAGTTCGGCCGACAAAAATCTTCAAAGCAATGATGCACGGATTCAAGAAAAAGATGATGACAAGGTGTTGGGGAGCCATCCAAAGACGGAGCAAGATGTTCTTCAAATGGCACCACTATCATGCTCTCCCAACATATTTGAAGAGGTATGCATAGCGAGTAATTTACCTATTTTCAGATTTGGTCGCAACTTCATTATTGATGCATCTATAAGAAATATTCACATAAGTAATTTTGAAAGACCAATGAAGAAGGGTAATTTACTTGTTAGCAGTAAAATTGTTATGGAACATATCGGTCAACCCATTGCGCCATTTATAAAGACCGATAATGACTTATTGTTACAGCCAAAGCTTTTCCCGTTGCTTTCTCTAAAGTTCATATCTAGTTGGGTAGCTTTGCTTATTTCTTACTTGGCTTACACTTGGTCTCAACTGAGACATGTATGTTCTAAATATCTTCGTTTCAGAAATTTAAAGCCAAGGTTAAATTCCATTGAGAAAACCGATGCTAATATAATATCTTATCCAAAGACATCGGAGATAGAGTGGAAAACACAATGCATAGACGAATGGGGAGATTCCAAATCTGAACCATTCATTTGCTTATCTCCAAAGCCGTTCAAACAGCAAGATCGGCTAGGAAACAAGAAGTATACCTTCAATTCAAGCATGTGTGATAAAATATTTGATTTGTTGCTGAAAAATAATTACATTACAATTCTTGATCACCATGTTAAGCCATCAATCCAAGGACGAATGTATTGTAAGTTGCATGATTCGTCCAAGCATAATTTTGAGGATTGCAACATGTTTCATCAAATAGTTAAATCGGCCATTAAAAAAGGACGATTGAAGTTTGTTGAAACACCAAGAGATGACCAGTCTATTCCGATTGGTCCTGATGGCAAAAAGTATTTGCATCGGCTGCTTCAAGCCAATCCATTTAAAGAGAATGTAAAAGCTGCAGGTGATGGGATCAAGCTTTCAAGTAAAGAAGTTGTTGAAGAGCATAACGAGCATAATATTGAGGGCGGGAGTTCCATTGAAGCTACAATGGAGACGCCAAGGACTGGGGGCAGCAAGCAAATCTAATGATCGATGAAAGCAAACCAAGAGAAAACAAAGGCCAGAATAAGCGCAAGTGTAAGAGATCAAAAATCACCTTTGCTGAACTATTGGATAAATATCAAAAGAAGAGTGAAGAGAAGAATGCTTATCGGCCAAATCATTCAAAGAAACCAAGATCACCCCCAAGGCGCAAATATGAGGATTGGTATTGGCAAAGTGATAATTTTAATGCAACATATTCATATCCTTATTTTGGGCCGCCAATGCCAATGCCGTGGATGCCTCCCTATGCTCATATAGATACATATTCATCATGGAGCAGGTATGATACAAGGGCATATTCTCCATCTTACTCTAGACCATCTCACCAATACTATGCAGCTCCAAGGAGATCAACATTTGAACAATCACGCATCAAAGACCGTTTCAATCATAAGGAATCGGTCCAGAGCTCAAGGAAGAAGAAAGAGGTGGTAAAGCAAGTTTACCGCATGAAAAGAGATGGTCGTAAGTGTGCTGCTTCAGATTTGATCTCAAATGAAAAAGAGCCAATGAAAGTGTCGACATTGGCTACTACAGACAATGAGATGAAGCAATCAATTGTTAAGACTCAGAGTGCCAAATCTGAAGAAAAGAAGTTGAGAGTGCACAAAGCCAAAAAAGAATTGCCATTGGTCAAAACAGAATCACAGCCGAGATGCCCACTCGGCTTATCATATTGGCAAAAGAAGAAATTACAAAATCTTAGTGCATAAGAGCTGAAAAAGAAGAACATGGCATGGGTTCCCAAGAAGATCAATCAAGACAAAAATGATGTGCATGCTTCTGTTGCAACAAGTGTTACAAAAGTGAAGAAAGAGAAGGATGGAAGCCAAAAACAGTTAAGCCGAAGGTTTGCATCACCCCATCAAAATCTTCGGTTAGCACATCATCCATATTCTTCAACCATACCATTGATGTCTTTGCCATGGAATTCATCATCAGGTATGATAAATTACCCTCCCTGGATTTATTTTAATCCATGGAAGCGACATAATTTTCTACATCATGAGAGGATATTACCAAATCTCTATACATTTTATTAGCTACATTTTCTCTTGCTAATCCAAAGGGCCGAAATATTTGATTGCTATTTCATTTGTTTATTTCGGCTATACATGATTTGGTGAATGAATTCTACATGGGCATTATGTTGATGGCCGGTATTTATCTATCGCCCTAAGAATATGTCAAAGCATAGCTGTGTAGTATCCTAACATCGTCCTTAGTTCAATTAGAGGCCAAAACGAGGTACATGTTCATTGATATTGCCCTTGTCTTTCTAGTACTATGGAGATTATTTTCGACGGTAAATTTGTGGCAATGTCCAAGGTGTTGGTGTTGCTCATTTATCTTCATATGGTGCTATTTTGTGAAGCCTCAGGCCGCTTATAGTATTTTTGCACAATCATCAAAGCCGAATATGCATTGTCATTCGGATTGGAGCTTTGCCTTGATATAGGTGCTATACATATTGAGGCTTCCGGTGATTCGTTATTAGTAGTGCAACAAATATCCAAAGGTTATCAATGTTTTGACGGATCACTTATAGTTTATCTTTTGGTATGTCTAGATGCAAGATTTACCTTGGGTTGCTTTGAAATTGTTCATATATCTAGGCATGAAAATTCGAAAGAGTTGGCACAGCAAGTGTCCGGCTACTATGTTAACCATGGTGTATTGCATTTCTATCAGTAGCCGATGCTAGGTCTTGTCAACATAGGTAAGGCTGAATCGAAGCCCACCGCTTCGGCCACTAATGAAACTTTTATGCAGGCGAAGTAAGGATTGAAGGAAGTTCATTCTTGATTATCTGCAAAATCCTAGCGAAAGGGTGAACAATATGGTTCGGAGGATGATTTTGATCTATGGAACCTTATCACCGAATTGTTATAGTAGTTGAGAAGTTTTCACCCAAGTTTGCATCAAGAGGTTCAAGCAAGCAATGGCCGATATATACTTGTCGTCCTAAGAACATGCAAAATGGCCGATGGAGTGTTGACATCGTCCTTAGAAAAAGCTATGCGGAAGTTATTTTTCGGCACACAAACTTTGCCGAAAAACAGGGAGGCATGTGTTGACACCAGATTTTG
Source organism: Aegilops speltoides (assembly GCA_021437245.1). Taxonomy (NCBI): domain Eukaryota; kingdom Viridiplantae; phylum Streptophyta; class Magnoliopsida; order Poales; family Poaceae; genus Aegilops; species Aegilops speltoides. The sequence goes on along the minus strand of CM038145.1, from coordinate 439,555,222 downwards.
GCACGGTCAATAACTTATTTAAGATGGCCTGAAATGGAGAAGTGATCTTCATGAAAGAGTTCCGTATTGTCGATATGAACATCTTTGAAGTTTGGGTCATCGCAGTCTGATTTCATCTCGAAGGCCGAAACTATGCTCAAAGTACTAAGATCTTATATTCAGAGTACAGTTTGGCCGATTAAGCCCCCAAGACGACCTCAAATGGAAACATTGTCTACATGGGTTGTCTTCGTCTCGTCGAAGCGATCGATTTTGATATAAAAATCGTTCCAATCCGAGTTCGGATGCAAAAGTTAGAGCCATCAGAATACAGCCCTGTCAGGAGGCAAAAACTGGCGCGCCCCACCAGACACCCTGTCTGATGGGTAGCGCGAGGATACCCTGTTTTGCGCGACCGATTTGACCCTCAAGATGACCTCTGATCAAAAAACGTCCAACATAAAAGTTGTTCGTCTCGTCGAAACGGTCAAGATTGCTTTTGGGCTTGTTTCCATCCGAGATTGTTTACCACCACAAAAAAGACCCGCAAGTTGCAGCCAGTTTAAACCGAACAGTTTTGGAAAGTTCGGACAAAACCAATCCGAATTTGACTAGGGTTTTGGACGTGAATCCAAGCCTTTTCCTTGCACGGGAAGTCCAGCCGCCTCTTATATACCTAAGGGGTGACGGCCGATTGAACAACACACAATCGAACAAATCATCTACCACATTTTATCTTTTATCTTTTTCTCCTTAACCCTAGTTCTTCTTCTTTCTCGTTCTTCGTTCGTTCTTCTTCATTGCAGGGCGGTGAACCTCGAGGCCCTAGGGGCGATCAGGTCGACCTAGGGCAGCCCATAGCCGCCGCGCGCCCTGACGGGGTCCCTCCCGGGCGTGTGGGGTTTCGGGTCTACAAAAGCGCCCGTCGGATTGTCTTGCGTACCGCGCTTCCGGCAGGTCTCCTTAGACGTGAGCTGCGGTGCATCACCCCCGGCGTCGAGGGTACACGGTGACGTGTTCGTGTGCGAACAGCTACCTTGATGGTGTGGCACACCTTCAATTTGGGCACGTTTGTCCTTGGCCTCAGTCGGCTCCCCTGCCATCTTTCAACACCTGCCATGACAAAGAGTAAATGAAATTAGTACAACATAAAAAAATACCAACATGAACAATAATATGTATATCACTTAAGTGTATCATCATAAAGTACAACATAAAAAAATTGAATACCTGACACTACTAATAATCTCGATCAGTATCATCAATAAATGCATAATCATCATCATCACTATAATCAATGACGGGCTCATAGGGTTCAGTGGCATCTACATGTGGAAGGCCACTGAGGGAGTCCTGGACTAGGGGGTGTCCGGATGGCCAGACCATCATCGTCCGCCGGACTCCAAGACTACGAAGATACAAGATTGAAGACTCCATCCCGTGTCTGGATGGGACTTTCCTTGGCGTGGAAGGCAAGCTTGACGATACGGATATGTAGATCTCCTACCATTGTAACCGACTCTGTGTAACCCTAGCCCTCTCCGGTGTCTATATAAACCGGAGGGCTTTAGTCCGTAGGACATAACCTCCATTACAACAATCATACCATAGGCTAGCTTCTAGGGTTTAGCCTCCTTGATCTCATGGTAGATCTACTCTTGTACTACCCATATCATCAATATTAATCAAGCAGGACGTAGGGTTTTACCTCCATCGAGAGGGCCCGAACCTGGGTAAAACATCGTGTCCCTCGTCTCCTATTACCATCCGCCTATACGCACAGTTCGGGACCCCCTACCCGAGATCTGCCGGTTTTGACACCAACATTGGTGCTTTCATTGAGAGTTCCTTTGTGGTGTCACCGATAGGCTCGATGGCTTCTTCAATCAACAACGCTGTCCAGGGTGAGACTTTTCTCCCCGGACAAATCTTCGTATTCGGCGGCTTCGCACTGCGGGCTAATTCACTTGGCCATCTGGAGCAGATCGAAGCTACGCCCGCCGTCAGTCAGGTTCGAAGCCTAAACTTCACGGCCGACATCCGCGGGGACGTGATCTTCGACGGGCTCGAGCCACAGCCGAGCGTGCCGCACTATCACGATGGGCATGATCTAGCTCTGCCGCCGGACAGTGCCTTGGTGGCCGCACACGAATCCGCTCCGGCCCTTAGTCCGGAGCCGATTGCCCAGATCGAGGACCGGTGACTGGACACCGCCTTGGGGGCTGCAACTTCCACGGTGATGGAGCCGAACACTAACCTTGTCCCTTGCAAAGCTCGTGACTCCGAGGTGCCGGACTCCATGCCGGACTCCGAACCTCCCGCGCCCCCGCCAATCAAATCTGATTGGGCGCCGGTCATGGAGTTCACCGCCGCAGACATCTTCCAACACTCGCCCTTTGGCGACATCCTAAATTCGCTAAAACATCTCTCGCTATCCGGAGAGACCTGACCGGACTATGGCCAGGACGGTTGGGATATGGACGACGAAGAAATTCAAAGCCCACCCACCTCCCACTTTGTAGCCACTGTCGACGATCTAACCGACATGCTAGACTATGACTCCGAAGACATCGACGGTATGGACGACGATGCGGGCGACGAACAAGAACCAGCGCCTCTGAGGCAATCGAAGACCACCTCGTCATATGACATATACATGGTGGACACCCCAAAAGAGGGGACAACAAGAAGCAGCGGAGGCGATTCCTTAAAAACAGCCCAAGCGCCGACGTCCGGGCGCCGCTCTAAATCCCGCCACAAAGAAGAATGGAGATTCCGCACAGAGATAATAATACCCCGAAAGTGCCGAAGACAATCCCTCCAAAGAAGATTCAGCGCAGAGGATGCGAAGCAAGCCCTCACGAGAGCGGCAGATGAAGAGGTCGAGGATGATAATTACATACCTTCCTCCGAAGACGAGGCAAGCCTCAACGACGACGAATTTGTCGTGCCCGAAGATCCCATCGAACAAGAGCGTTTCAGACGCAGGCTAATGGCCACGGCAAATAGCCTAAAGAAAAAGCAGCAGCAGCTTCAAGCTGATCAAGACCTGCTGGCCGACAGATGGACCGAGGTCCTCGCGGCCGAAGAGTATGAACTCGAACGCCCCTCCAAGAGCTACCCAAAACGCAAGTTACTCCCCCGATTAGAGGAGGAAGCATACAGACCATCATCACCAGCGCACAATATGGCTGACCGACCACCCCGTGGTCGTGACAGGGAAGCATCCAGGCCTTCCATCAAGACCGCACTCAAAGATCGCCAAAAGTACGGGCCACGAGGGAACGTCGGACTTGCGGGACATATTGGAGGATAAGGCAAGACAATCCAGATCCATCTATGGATCACGTATGCCCACGACCCACGCATTTAATACCGCCGCCACGGATACAACAACTCCGCCGGGCGAACACAGCAGATAACGCCACTCGAGCTACGCCGTGATATTGCTCAATATAGAGGCGCCAGACACCCGCTTATGCTTCATCGACTAAGTAATGGATCATCAAATCTCGAGGGGTTTAAACCCGTAAACATTGAATCCTATGATGGCACAACAGACCTCGCGGTTTGGATCAAGATTATCTCCTTCACATCCATATGGCCCACGGCGACGATCTCCACGCCATCAAGTATCTCCCACTGCTTAAAGGACCAGCTCAAGATTGGCTTAACAGCTTGCCCGCAGAGTCAAGCGGGTGTTGGGAAGACACGAAGCCGCATTCCTCGACAACTTCCAGGGCACATATGTGCGACCACCGACGCCGATGACCTAAGCCACATAATTCAGCAGCAGACGAATCGGCCGACAGTTCGGACACGGTTCTTAACAAAGAAAAATCAAATCGCCGATCGTCTGGATGCAGAGGCCCTCGCAGCCTTCAAACATAACATCCGTGATTTAGTGGCTAGCCCGCACCTAGGATAGCAAAAGCCAAAATCCATGGCAGCCCTCACATCTCTAATGACCCGCTTCGTGCGGGAGAGGACAAGCGGCTAGCTTGCAAGAACAACCTCAATAAAAATTCTGGCGATCCGATACCAAGGACCACAATGGCGGTCGTCGAAGCAAAAATAAACGCTGCATTAACGGCGGCGATAAGGAGGATCTGGCAGTCAACGCCAGATTCGAGGCTCTAAACCTGGTCACGGAAGAAGCCATTCAAAAGAACCACTCCGGTCCGTCCAATTTGGACCGAATACTCGACCGCTTATGCCAGATACATGGCACCCCCGAAAAGCCAGCTAATCACACCAACAGAGATTGTTGGGTATTCAAGCAGCGAGCAAGTTAATTGCGAAAACAATGACAAGGGGCTGCACAATGACGACGAGGAAGAGACCGACCACCGAACAATAGAGGATGTAAGGGTTTCCCCCACAAGTGCGGACGGTGAATATGATATACGCAACCCATATACCCAAGAGGGAGCGGAAGCGTGCAATAAGGGACGTATATGCGATGGAGCTAATCGCCCCGAAGTTCAATCCATGGTCCTCTTGCCCGATCACTTTCGATCGAAGAGACCATCCGACCAGTATCCGCCATGCCGGATTCGCCGCATTGGTTTTAGACCCAATCATCGATGGATTTCACCTCACGAAAGTCTTGATGGACGGCGGCAGAGCTTTGAACCCGCTTTATCGGGATACGAAGGCGCAAGATGGGCATAGACCCCTCAAGGATTAAACCTACAAAGACGACCTTCAAAGGCGTCATACCAGGTGTTGAGGCCAATTGTATAGGCTCAGTCACACTGGAAGTGGTCTTCGGATCCCCGGACAATTTCTGGAGCGAGGAGTTAATCTTCGACATAGTCCCATTCCGCAGCGGCTATCACGCTCGCTTCGGACGAACGCGTTTGCAAAGTTCAACGCGTGCCAGACACGCATACCTCAAGCTCAAGATGCCAGTCCCCATGGAGTCATCACGGTCAACGGAAATACGGAACGCTCCTCCGAACGGAGGAACATACAATGCTCTCGGCGTAAGTACAAAGCAGCCTTCTAAGGCAATTTTTGAGTCCGGCCGGACACGGCCAAACGGGCCCGGAGCAACATCAACCAAGACCACCTGGCACGTTCCGAGCACGCATAGCAATGCGGGCCCATCCCCAGCCCTCGCATAATTGCAAGACCAACCCTCCACGTACGTCATTACGCTCTGGAGATACCATGGGCCTAGGGGGAGGGGCACGACCACAACAGACCCAGAGTGCGGCTCGACCACACCGGGGGCTCCCAAGTGTGTCGCTCTTTTTTATCATTTCTCCTCTTTATATACACAGACTCCGCTCACTGAGGCCTCATTCGTGAGTGAACCCACCAACTCACGATGCAACAGCCAGGCAGGGAAGAAGGCTACGACGAACACTCAGGTGGTCTCCATTACGAGCATTAAATTTGATTATACACACCAATCCGCAGCCCACCCCTGGAGGGGGACATGTTTAATTAGTCCAATCCCTTGCTTACCGCACTATTTGTATCATTACGCACTCATAGAAGAATTCCTTGAATAAATAACGCAGCATTCTTTGCCTGTTATTGCATTACTTTACACATATGTTCATTAATGACATCTTGCACCCGTATATTTTGGTACGGCCGAATACACCAGGGGCTTATGTTCCCCGCATTATGGTGTGATAATTCCGAACACTTTCACAAGTGCGGCACCCCGAACTTATAGCATTATATGAATCAGCTCCGAATCATGTCTTGGGTCAATAGTTGGGTTTGCTCGGCTCCCACGATTTGGTGCCTTACGTTCCGTTCTGTCGGCTAAGGTGGCACTGGGAGAACCACCGCGATTGTGCCGGCTGAGCTGGGCGGCGCCTCAAGGAGAAAGCTAAACTGACCGGCATGATAAGGCGAGAGACTGGTCGCTGTTCGAGAGGTCTTTTCGGTCCCTAAAGACTTATGCCGCCGAGCTAAGCACCGGATGATGTCCGACGAAGGCGGATAGCACCCCAATTCGGTCTTCCGAATACCAGGGCTTCGCCAAAATTTAAAATTATAGAATTCTATGGCTAAGTGAGAGTGTTCAAGCATTATAAGTCCGGTTGCCTTGTTCGTTGTGTTGAGCGCCTCCTAGATGGACCCAAAAATAGGAACAAGAGTGCTCAAGTTTATCCGAACACCCCAAAGACTAGTGGCATGGGGCTGAAGCCGACGACTTGCCATCTCTCGATTTTATAAACGGCCGCATGTAAGGTAATATTTTAAATTAAACAAGCGTTGCTTAGCGATATGAACAAAATCTTCAACGCATGTGATAATACATAGCGAAGTTTACTCAAGAATTACATCTCTGGGCACTCATCCGCATATTGCGGGCACCCTTCAGACAGTCTTATAGTACATTCCGGCGACGATACTCCTTACTACCGGGCGGCGGGTCAAGAAGAAGCCTCTCCACATCCAGCCTGCCCGGCAGCACCTTTGCGCTGGCAAGGGCCCGACGAGCACCTTCAATACAAAGTGAGCACTTGATGACCTCCACCTGTGGGCGCAGATCCACCAGCCTCCGTGACGAGGTCAAGTAGCTCCTGTGCATGGCTTGTGCAGCCATAGCCGGACTATGAGGCCCTTCATGGCCTCCTCGGCCGCCTTTAGGAGCTCGACCACTGCTTCACCGGTCGCTAGGGGCACGGATGGCCGGCCTCAGCAGTATTAAGACCGTAAGACCTTCTTCGTTGATCTCCCTCCTCGCCACGGTAGAATGCGGCGGCATCGATACACTGCATGGCAGATCCGCAAACGCCTCGAGAGCTCCGACGGGTAAGTGTCGTAGTTTACATTAACATGCTTGCTTTGCATGAAAAATGCCTTACCCGCCGCTATCTTCTTCACATCTTCAACCTCCCGAAGGGCCTTACGGGCCTCGGCCTTGGCGGACTTGGCACTTTCGAGAGCCGGGCGATCTCGACTCGAGTCTTGAGTCGCGCCCAAACTCTCATGCTTCTCCATGAGAGCTCGAGCACTTTCCGCACTTCCGCCACCCGTGCCTCCTGCTTCTCTCGCTCTGCCTGTTCAGCGGCAGATTATGCTCGTTCATGACACTGAGACTCCTTCGTGGTTGCCACCTCGTTAGTGGCCCCTGCAGTACCCACGTTATCCTTGTCATTTTTATTGCAACCTAAATCCTTTTCTATAAGGTAAACTTTCAAAGTGGTGTTAATCACCTTCTTTGTCCTTGAGCTGCTTTTTGGCACGGCCGAGCTCTTGCTCGGACCGCTCGAGATCCTGCTTCAACGCACCGACCTCCGATCAAGTCTGGCAGAGGTCAGCAGCAAGCAGCCTGCAAACCCATATTGACATATTTTTAGCAATCCTGCAGATATCTTTTAGATCCTCGGTCCGCTTTTCTTTTCAACATCGAACCGAGCATCGAGGGCTACCGTCTATGCGGTATTACATTACATAATTTTAACTTCTTACCTCAAAGCTCGTTAGAAGGTTGCTGCGAAGCTTCGGTCCACCCGCTCTTGGCGAGTGAACCTTCAATCACCGCACTCATGATAGTGCGTTCTTCCTCGATGGAAGCGCCTTTGAGCGCCCAACAAGTTGTCCGGCGCCCCGGTTGGGACGGGCCGCCGGTGTCACGGTCTTGCCCTTCTTGAAGGCCGCCGCCAACTCGGGACCACTGCAGTTCCGGCGCAGAGAGTCCGGCGCAAAGTCCGGAGGTTGCCTTGCGGCGCCCCGAGCCTCCTCCCGATGGGTCCCTTTCGGGATCCCACTCGGCGTCCTCAGCGGCGTGAGGGGTGGAGGCAGTCGGAATGGATTCCACATCCGACGCAGCCAACGACCCGCTCGACGAAGCAGGGAGATCATCATCGGCCGGACTGCAGGCAGTATGCGGCACTAGAAGGACACTATGTGACACAAAATAAATTGCAGATCATTCAGGGATCCGGATACTTACGATCTCGCCTGAGGCCTGGCCCTTGAGGGCCACTCTTCACCGCCAACATTAGTGTTGGCGGAGCTGTCCAAGGGAATGGTTCTTCCCCTCTTGGACCCTTCGGCCTCCCCTGTTAGGGAAGCCTTCCTCTTCCTCTCTCCCTCCTCTGGGAGAGAGTCTTCTTCCTCCTCCTCATCTTCGGGGGAGGAGTCCGCCGAGTCGCCGGAGACCAAAACGGAACTCTTTCGAGTGACCGTGGCCACCTTCTTGGCCTTCTTCTCCGGCACCACATGCGGTGCCGGAACCAGCAACCCCGCTAGACGGGCATCCACTGGGTCTTCTGGCATGGGAGCCGGGCAGATGAGCTGCTCGGCCTTCTTCATCCATTCCTGTCAAAGAACCCGCTTAGGGTCTAACTATTAACAACAAGTGTCCCGTAAAGGGGTAGAATTACTTACCTCGTCAGCTGGACGCTGCGAGTGAAATCCGCGATCTTCCGTCGCGGATGCGGGGCTTCGGCGCCTTAAACAACACCTCCAGCGCCTTCAGACGTCAGGTCGAAGAGCCCGCTCAACGCCTGGTGCTGTTCCGGATTGAACTCCCACAGATTGAATGCCCATTCTTGGCATGGGAGAATTCGGCGGACGAGCATGTCTTGGACCACATTAACCAGCCTGAGCTTTTTATTGACCAGCTTTTGGATACAGGCTTGGAGTCCCGTCGGCTCCTTCGAATTACCCCACAGCAAGCCCTTCTCTTTCTAGGAGGTGAGCTGCGTAGGGATTCCAGATCTGAACTCGGGGGCCGCCACCCACGTAGGGTCGCACGGCTCGGTGATATAGAACCACCCCGACTGCCACCCCTTGACGGATTCCACGAAGGCCCCTTCGAACTAAAGGACGTTGGGCATCTTGCCCAACATGGCGCCTCCGCACTCCGCTTGAGTGCCCTTCACTACCTTCGGCTTGACATTGAAGGTCTTGAGCCACAAGCCGAAGTGGGGCTGGATGCAGAGGAAGGCCTCGCACACGACGATAAACGCCGAGATGTTGAGGATGAAGTTCGGCGCCAGATCATGGAAATCCAGGCCGTAGTAGAACATGAGCCCTCGGACAAAGGGGTGAAGTGGAAAGCCCAGTCTGCGGAGGAAGTGGGGAAGGAAAATGACCCTCTCATGAGGGCCTGGGGTGGGGATGAGCTGCCCCTCGTCGGGCAGCCGGTGCACGACGTCGCCGGAAAGGTATCCGGTGCTGCGCAGCTTTGTGATGTGCTCCTCCTTGACGGTGGAAGCCAACCATTTACCTCCCGCTCGGGACATGGTCGGAGACGGTCAAGATGAGATGCGTGAACTTGGGCGCTGGAGCTCGAGTGCGCGGAGATGGATAGGCAAAGGAGGAAGAGGGCGTAGGTGAAAAGGTGAATCCTTATCCCTTATATATAGGCGGACGAAGACTATGCGTCCCCACTAGCCCGGTAAAACTCGCTTATCTCCCAAGCGCCACCATCAATGGCGCGTTGGGTTACCCACGCTCAGTATTGATGAGAATCACGGAATAAGGGGAACACGATCTCTGCTTCGACAAGACGTGCCAAGGAAACCGCTTCGCTAAATGCGCTGAGGCGGTATAATAAAAAACGATTCAAGTAAAGGCTTGGTAGTGGTGTGACGTCATGCCGCAAAATGCGTCAGCAGATTGTCCTTGTGTACATTTTATTCTCTCTACGGTGGAATGTGGAATTTATTTTGCAGAGCGGACACTATCCTGGTGTTCATGATCTTCTCTGGATTACTTAAGGGAGGAACCCGCCTTGCAATGCCGAACATTATGCGCGCTGGACTCATCGTCATTGAAGCCAGGTTCAGGGGCTACTGAGGGAGTCCTGGACTAGGGGGTGTCCGGATGGCCGGACTATCATCGTCCGCCGAACTCCAAGACTATGAATATACAAGATTGAAGACTCCGTCCCGTGTCTGGATGGGACTTTCCTTGGCGTGGAAGGCAAGCTTGGCGATACGGATATGTAGATCTCCTACCATTGTAACCGACTCTGTGTAACCCTAGCCCTCTCCGGTGTCTATATAAACCGGAGGGCTTTAGTCCGTAGGACATAACCTCCATTACAACAATCATACCATAGGCTAGCTTCTAGGGTTTAGCCTCCTTGATCTCGTGGTAGATCTACTCTTGTACTACCCATATCATCAATATTAATCAAGCAGGACGTAGGGTTTTACCTCCATTGAGAGGGCCCGAACCTGGGTAAAACATAGTGTCCCTCGTCTCCTGTTACCATCCGCCTAGACGCACAGTTCGGGACCCCCTACCCGAGATCCGCCGGTTTTGACACCGACAGCCACCTTTACGTAATCGGTCAAGCATTGACAGGTCATCCGCAGCAGTAACCTCTTCTTGTTCCGGATCTTCTTGTTCCTCCTCTGGGGTGATGTGGGATTCACGCCACCGCTTTGTCTACTTCAATGTTTTGGGGTGAAGTATACCGTTCTTGAAACGCTTTTTGAAAGACGGTCTCTTGGAAGAATTCTCCTTCATATGTGTCTGGGTTAATGTGAGGTTCATAATCCTCTTCCTTTGGGGGAGATAGTCTAGCACGTGGCGGCACTTCATAAACGACATCCCAACCTTTCAGATTTGGATTAGTTTGGCAGGCCCACGGTAGATAGAATACTTGGGTCGCGTGTTGAGCCATAATATAGACATCAGGAACATCTAAATGGGTGCTTTGGTTGATTTCAACTAGCCCTATATGTTCATGAATCCTTATAGTCTCCTTCGGCTGAAACCAATAACATTTGAAGACTACGACATTCGGTGGGTTTTCACCATAGAATAGAAGTTCATAAATTGCTTCAACTCTCCCATAATACTCGGTACCTCCTTCGCCGATAGCAGATACACAACAATTTGTAGACTTTCGGTCGGCCATAGATAGCTCTTTGCCATAGGTACGAAAGCGATACCCGTTGATGTCGTATTTTTCAAATGAACGGACCTTATAGTCAAAACCATTAGCGACTTGTCTCAATTCGGCGTCCATAGACTCTGAATTAGCCTACAAGTTTAATATGAAAGGATTGTTGCATTACGCACAAATTAGCTTAATGAAATGAAATTGTCTAATAGAATTTACCGCTTGTTTGAACCAAGAGATGAAACCGATAGCCTCCTCCTTGCTTTGCGAGAAGCTCATACTCTTCGATGGAATCCTTTTGGATCACCGCTCCATACGAGAATAAGGCGACGTATCAACTGTATGAAATATCCAGGAATAAGAGCAGTTCAAAGGAAATAGAAGTCGCGAAACAATGTACCGAGAACTTACTCGATGTACGGCCGCACTTCTATCAGTTGTTGAAGATATACAACGAAATGGTCCGCCATTCTTCGTTATCCAAAGATACTGGATTTGAAACACCGGCTGGTGCGAGATTCCCTTTGAATAGGCTGAGGTTGATCCACCCTTTTTAGGCTCACAAGATTGTACCGAGGCTTCGGATTATGCAAATGACGATTTTTGGTTTCAGAGTGTGCTGTCACAAAGTTTGTCGCCTCCTCGCTGATGAATGCCTCACCATCGACGCTTCAATTCTACGCTTATTTTACATTTTTCTCAAGCGCCTTCGCATCCTCTCGGTTAGGTAGCACCAACGATTTTGCACGCCCCAATCTTGCCTCGGTCGGAGATGCAAAATCAAATGCTGCATTGGATTAAAGAAGCCCGGTGGAAAGATCTTCTAACTTGCAGATCAACTCCGCGCCAACTCTTCCATTTCTTCTAGCACGCCAGCGATAGTTCTTTCAAGACAAAGAACACGGAAGAAATAGCTGAGTTCTGCCAAGATTAGCCATTCATCCTCGGGGATGAAGCCACGCAACATCACCGGCATTACCCGCTCAATCCATATGTGCCAATCATGACTCTTGAGACCAAATATCTTCAATTTATCAAGGCTCGCTCCCCTCCTTAGATTTGCTGCATACCCATCGGGGAACATCAATTGCATTTTCACCCACAAGATAATTTTCCTCATAGCTGGCCTTCCAAGATTGAACCATGCCTTTGGCTTCGTCCAGTTCTACTTTCCTTTCGGTTCTTTCATGTTTTGTAATGGCCTATCACATAGCGCCTCCAGATCGACTCTAGCCTTAGTATTATCCTTTGACTTCCCATCTATGTCGAACAATGTACCAAAAAGTGCCTCGGCGATATTCTTCTCAGTGTGCATCACGTCGATGTTGTGTGGGCAAAGGAGGTCTTTCAAGTAAGGCAGATCCCATAAGCATGTTTTGTGAGTCCAGGCATGCTCAGAATTATACCCCTTGAAGTACCCTGGGCGCTCTGGATTTTAACTGATCCAGGGTCTGTTGGCCTCTCAACGCAGGTGGTGTAGAGTTTTTTACAACTCTACCTCTGACGAAGTTCTTCTTGTCTTTCCTGAACTTATGGCGAGGATCCAGGAACTGTCTATGCATGTCGAAGCAAGAAAACTTATGACCGCCCGGCCAATGAAACTCAAGAGCTCCCTTGCATGTGGGGCATGGGAACCTTCCATGCACACACCAGCCAACGAATAGCGCATACGCCGGCAAGTCATGCATCGAGTACATGTACCAGACACGCATTATGAAGTTTCGTTTGCTATAGGCGCCAGTATGTCTTGAACCCATTATCCTGTGCTTCTTGCAATTCGTCCTAAGTGGCTGCATGTACACATTCATATTTTTCCCAGATAGTTGGGCCTGGAATTATCAACGTCGGAAAATGTTCTTTCTTTGCATAATCTGTCCGGGGAGATTGAGTGGAAAGACAAACACGGGCCAACAACTGTATTGGGCTGCCGCCATACCAAACACATCGAACCCATCCGTGCCGATGCCGACTCGAGGATGCCTCGGATCCGCCGCTTTGTCAAGATGTAATTCATCAAACTTTTTCCATGCAACACCATCCGATGTGTGTACCATCATCAGATTCCCATCTGCATCTAGTTTGATTCTTTTGCCTGTTTTGTGCCATGTCATCTGTCTGGCCGTCTCTTCGACCATGAAAAGACGTTGAAGTCTTGGTACAATTGGCATATACCGAGGAACACTAACGGGGATTTTGGTCTGTGTCTTCTCACCCATACCATTGTCTACCACAATATACTTGGAAGACTTGCAAATGGGACAAAAGTTCAAGTCCGCATAGTCAAGCCTAAATAAGGCACATCCTTTCTCACAGGCATGTATCTTCTCATAGGGCATCTTCAGTGCACGGAGGATTTTGTCCGACTCGTACAGGTTTGCGGTGCATTACATGGCCTTTGGGTAGAAAGCGCCCAAATATTGTCATAATTGCATCGTAGCATTCTTCGCCCAAGTTGAATCGAGCCTTCAGAGCCATTACTTGTGAGATGGCATCCAACCGACAAAGCTCAAGGCGCTCGTGGAGCGGACGCTTTGAAGACTCCAACATTTCATTGAAGGCCTTTGCAGATTCCTCCATCTCCTCGTCCAATCCCGAGCATCATCATAGTCTTGCACCATGTTTTCCATCCCGGTACCATGCTCGTCGGTGCGAGGACGATCCACCTCAGCTCGGTCACGTTGGGCAGAATCACCATGAAATGTCCACACCGTATAATCAGGCGTAAAACCATTCTTCTGTAGGTGTTTGCCCATTTTAGCCTCTGTCCTCTTTTCCATTGCCGCACCGGAAACAGGGCACCAGTTTTTCCTTTGGCCATTTGCAAATGCGGCTTGCACAAACACCTTGGTTTTTGTGAACCATTCAGCGCTCCATTTGTTCTGACCAGCGTGACCGGTATGCATCCACGCACGATCACTCATCTTGACTTTCAGAGCTACTGGACACACAACAATTATATATATAATTCACCATGTATATATTCATCAGTTGATCTACTTTGTCAATTTTATTACGTCCATGCAACCTACACTCTAATAGGTAATGGTAGGTCCTAATCCTACCCGAGTATGTGTAGATTGGGTTCATTTTCCCATGCTATGCTCCGGATCCGATGCAAAATTTTGGCAGCACCTCCCCGCTGTTCTCCTGATACACGTCTCTGCAATAAACAAAGAGGATGTGTACCCAGAGAACAACAAGGGAGGCACTGACAAAATTATGCGTCGGATGCGGAGCAAAGCATATGGGAATATGAACCCAATCTACAGATACTCGGGCTGTCCATGGATAGCGTTGGACAATTCGGAAGAATCAAGGTTATAAATATGCAAATGCATGCATATTTATAACTATGACGCTTTAACGGGAGACACATATTGGTTACGACATCGATGATTCAAGACACATATATAGCTAGCTATCAAATTTCATCAAGACGAACATCAAACAGAGCAAATAATTAATGGGGAGGAGGACATGTCATTTGTGCTCACCCACGAACGAAGGGGCAGAGCTCGTCAAACGCACGGCGAGGTCGTTTAACACCAAACCTCGCAGCGGTGAAACAATCAGCACATTTAAATCAACCCGATCAACACAATTATATATGATGTTTTTCATAACAAAATCGAAAAATATAAGACCTAACTAATGATTCACAAATATAAGAACCCATCGGCCTCGGGGGGTTGGGTGTCGGGGTGTCTGCGTGTCGGTCGGGTCGGGGTGGTGTCGGGTGTGGGGTCAGGGGTCGGGTGTCGGGTCGAGGTGTCGGGTCGGGGGTCAGGGGCTCGGGGTGTGGTGCCGGGGTCAGGGGTCGGGGTGTTTCCTTCTATCCTTCTTCTTCTTCTTTCTTTCTCTTCTTCTTCTTCTTCTTCTTTCCTTTCTTCTTCTTCTTTCATCTTTTTTTCTACTTTTCTACTTCTTTTCGTTTCTTCTTTTCTTCTTCTTCTACTTCTTCTACTTCTTTTCTTCTTCTTCTTCTTTCATCTTTCTACTACTTCTACTTCTTCTACTACTTCTAATTCTTTTCTAACACTAACACTAACACAATCTAGCACTAACAATTAAATAGCAAAAAAATGAAAAAGCAGAAAAAAAAGTAGTAGTCCCTCACCGAGCAATGGGACGGTCGGCGGGTGGGGTGGGGGGGGGGCGGCGCCTGGTGGCGGGCGGCACCGGGCGATGGGTGGCGGGCATCGGGTGGGTGGGGGCGGAGGGTGGTGGGGCGACAGACCCAGGGGTGGGCGGGCGGCGGGCGGAGGGGCGGCGGAGCGGAGCGGCGGCGCGGGTGGGGGCGGGCGCGGGAGGTGGAGGTGGAGGGACGGGCGGTGGGGGGGCAGGGGGGCGGGGGTGGTGGGGCGACGGGCCTGGGGGGCGGGGCGGGCGGCAAGGGGCGGCGGCGGGCGGCGGGGGGCGGTGGATCTAGCTAGGGCGGGCGCCGGGGAGAGAGGAAGAGAGGAAGAGAAGGAGAGTAACGGCGGGGTGGCGCCCGTTAGTTAGTCGGCTTTTGCCGTCCGCCGCTTTTGTCGTCGCCGTTTTCTTATCTGCCGTCCGCCAGCGTACGGCAAAGAGGCGGGCGTTAAGTTTTTTAAATGGGCGGTGGGTGGGGCTACCTCCCTCTTTGCGTTAGCCGGCGAACAACAAAAGATTTTTGCCGTCAGCTGGCGGACGGCAAAGAAATGGCGCATGGCAAAGAGCTTCTTTGTCGTCTGCCGTTTCTTTGCCGTCGGCTTTTCGGTGGATGATGGCAAAGAGCTTCTTTGCCGTCCGCTAGCGGACGACAAAGATCTGGCAGATGGCAAAGTAGCTGATTCCAGTAGTGACACGCATAAAGAAGCAGAATAACAAAGCGAATCCTAAAAAACAAGTAAAACACGAAGATCTCCGGAGCTCTATGTCGTCAACCCTGAACCTTGCGAAAAGACTCCTGCAACACAAGAATCTGCAAACAACCCCAACTAGGTCATCATCTTCAACAACGGTATAATCGTTGCCACGTTGCTTCCCCTTTTCTTTACTCCGGCACCGAAAAGACAAGGACACACACATGCATCCAACACGCCTGCACCAGCCTTTGCCATCTGTGGCTTTGAGTACCGATGTATGTGCCCCTTCCACATGGAAGAGAACTAGGATACGGTTCCGCGGTTGTGCCAACTGCCCGGGCAAAGCAGGACATCCCTCCAGCAACAGTAGAAAGAAGGAGGAAGAAACGCAATAGGAAATCATACTGACGATAAGGGGAGTAACTTCATTTACCCGAAACATACCACTTGGCAGTGTCAGCTCTTGATCCAACAATTTCAGGGGAAACAACCCAAAGATAAGGAAAAGGAGTCGGACAAAGTTGAGGACAAAGAGGACAGTGATGAAGGATACCCCCATGTCAATTCCACCCTGATGATTTTTGCTGATGTTGAAAGCAAAAGTCGATTGAAAGTTATCAACCGTGAGGTGAATATGGTTGCTCGGTGACACCCAGTTATCTCGAAATGGTCTCGCATCGCCATCACATTTGACGGTCGATCATCCGACACACATAGCCACCCCGGGAGGCAAGCTTTTAGGAGTCGACCTACCGTCAAGGCACTCGATCGACTAAAGTTCGATGGATGGTGGCAGCGGCCTAAATATATTGTATGCAGAGACGCTAAAAGGGATGGGCATTCTGATGACCAGACTCAGTACTAGCAACATGAGTTTCCATCGAGTCATTCCTGGGAGGAAGGCTGAGTCACTCGGACAAATTGCTCTTGATGTGGTTTTCGGTGATTCAAAGCATTTCCGCAAAGAAAAGTTGACATTTGAATTGTGGATTTCCAGAGTGCTTATCACGCTATTTTAGGCAGGCCAGCTTATGCACGCTTCATGGCTCGACCATGTTACGTGTACCTCAAATTGAGGATGCCTGGTCCCAAGGGTGTGATCACCATTATCGCAATCGGAAAAAGGCGAAGAGTGCTTTGAAGGGCTCAAAGATCGCCGATGCTCGATAACGATGGTAGAGCTATAGGAATACCGTAAAACTGCAGATCCGAAAGTGATTTATTGCGGGCCAAGAAGCCCGCCACGTAGTCATTGTTCAATCGTCCGTGAGACGAAACCCGCTCACATTCACCCGACCGACCCAGTGCTGCTCGACTCATATCTCCACAACACTCGACTCTAAATAGGAAGAAGCGCTCATCCAGTTCCTCCGTGAGAACTGGGACATCTTCGCATGGAAGCCTGCTGACATGCCGGGTGTTCCTAGTGAAGGAAATATGCCCTAGAGGCAATAATAAAGTTATTATTTATTTCCTCATATCATGATAAATGTTTATTATTCATGCTAGAATTGTATTAACCGGAAACATGATACATGTGTGAATACATAGACAAACATATAGTCACTATTATGCCTCTACTTGACTAGCTCATTAATCAAAGATGGTCATGTTTCCCGACCATAGACATGTGTTGTCATTTGATTAGTGGGATCACATCATTAGAAGAATGATGTGATTGACATGACCCATTTTGTTAGCCTAGCACTTGATCGTTTAGTATACTGTTATTGCTTTCTTCATGACTTATACAAAGTTCACGCAACTATGAGATTGTGCAACTCCGTGTACGGAAGAACACTTTGTGTGCTACCAAACGTCACAACGAATCGGGTGATTATAAAGGTGCTCTCTGGTGTTTCCGAAGGTTCATGTTGAGTTGGCATAATTGAGATTAGGATTTGTCACTCCGATTGCGGAGAGGTATCTCTGGGCCCTCTCGGTAATACTCATCACTTAAGCCTTGCAAGCATATAACTAATGAGTTAGTTATGAGATGACGACATGAGCGAGTAAAGAGACTTGCCGGTAATGAGATTGAACTAGGTATTGATACCGACGATCAAATCTCTCGCAAGTAACATACCGATGACAAAGGAACAAAGTATGTTGTTATGCGGTTCGACCGATAAAGATCTTCGAAGAATATGTAGGAACCAATATGGGCATCCAGGTCCCGGTATTGGTTATTGACCGTAGACGTGTCTCGGTCATGTCTACATTGTTCTCGAACCGTAGGGTCCGCACGCTTAAGGTTTGATGACAATTATATTATGAGTTTATGTATTTTGATGTACCGAAGTTTGTTCGAGTCCCTGATATGATCACGGACATGACGAGGAGTCTCAAATGGTCGAGACATAAAGATTGATATATTGGACGGATATATTTGGACACCGGAAAGTTTCGGAGAAGTTTGGAGCTCCGGAGGTTACCGAACCCCGGGAGGTATATGGGCCTTATTGGGCCCATGTAGGGAAGGAGAAGGAGCAAGGAAGGGCGCCCCCAAGCCCAATCCGACTGGGGAGGGGGTCGGCCCCCTTCCTTTCTCCTTCCCCTCTTCCTATTCCTACTACTAGTACTACTTCCTAATATTAGTACTCCTTCCTTCCCTCCAAATAAGATTAGAAAGGGGAAACCTACTTGGAGTAGGTTTCCTCCCTATGGCGCCCCTTGGGCCGGCCACCTCCTCCCTCCCTCCTTTATATACGGGGGTAGGGGGGCACCCTAGAACACACAAGTTGATCATTGATCGTTCCTTAGCCGTGTGTGGTGCCCCTCCACGATATTACACCTCGATCATATTGTAGCGGTGCTTAGGCGAAGCCCTGCGACAGAGAACATCAAGATCGCCACCATGCCGTCGGCCGACGGCACTCCCCTGAGCCTCTATGGATTGAGATCGAGGATGCGCCATCGAGCTGTACGCTGTCAAGAACTCGGAGGTGCCGGAGTAACGGTGCTTGGATCGGTCGGACCGGGAGGACGACGACTACTTCCTCTATGTTGCGCCAACGCTCGCTTCGGGTCTCACGAGGGTACGTAGACAACACTCTCCCCTCGTTGCTGTATCATCACCATGATCTTGCGTGTGCGTAGGAATTTTTTTGAAATTACTACGTTCCCCAACACCCAGGGGGCTGGCTGAGCATCGTCTACGAGTCGACTCAAAAGTGAAACCTATCAAAGAACATCTTCGACGGTCCGCCATCCAGAAGAGAAAGGCCATTGGCAAGGAGGTGGCTCGGCTCCTAGCAGCAGAGTTTATCCGAGAGATTTACCACTCCGAGTGGCTCGTTAATGTTGTCATGGTCCCCAAGAAGGACAAGTCACTTCGCATGTGCATTGATTTCAAACATATCAATCGAGCCTGCCCGAAAGATCATTTTCCTCTCCCCCGCATCGACCAAATAGTCGACTCGACTGTGGGATGTGAGCGCTTGTCTTTTTTAGATGCCTATTCCGTTTACCATCAGATCCGTCTGTATGGACCCGACGAGATCAAAACAGCTTTCATCACTCCATTCGGGTGCTTCTGCTATGTCACCATGCCATTCGGCATCAAGAATGCCGGAGCCACGTTCATGAGGATGATTCAGAAGTGTTTACTCACTCAAATCAGTCGGAATGTGGAAGCATACATGGATGATATTGTGGTCAAATCACGGAAGGGTGCCGACCTGTTGACTAACCTCGCTGAAACATTTGCCAATCTCAGGAGGTATGATATCAAGCTTAATCCATCAAAGTGCACATTCAGAGTTCCTGGTGGAAAGTTACTCGGTTTCCTCATTTCCGAACGAGGAATCGATGCCAACCCAGAAAAAGTTGGCACTATACTCCGAATGAAACGCCTGCGTGCACGATGTCCGAAGCTTCTTCGATGCTTGGCGCTTTAAGTCGATTCATCTCTCGCCGGTGAAAAGGCATTGCCTCTTTACCGATCGATGAAGAAGTCGACAAGTTCGAGTGGACTCCCCAAGTCGATGCAGCGCTTGCGAGCTAAAAGCTCGCTCTCCACCCAGCCGGTGCTCGCTGCCCTGTCGAGAAAGAGCCTTTGTTGCTTTACATTGCAGCCACAGACAAGTCGTCAAGAAAGATTTACGGTCGAGCCAGAAGAAGAAGGAAAATCCTTCAAAGTTCAGCGCCCAGTATATTATCTTTCTGAAGTGTTGACCCATCGAAGCAAAGATACCCTCATTATCAGAAGCTTGTATATGGGATTTACATGACCACGAAGAAGGTTGCTCATTATTTCTCTAATCATTCCATTATAGTCGTCAGTGATGCCCCATTATCAGAGATTCTCCACAGCAGAGATGCAACTGGTCGAGTGGCAAAATGGGCGATTGAACTCCTTCCCCTTGATATCAAGTTTGAGGCAAAGAAAGCCGTTAAGTCCCAAGCAGTAGCAGATTTCATCGCTGAGTGGATAGAACAGCAATTACTGACTCAAGTTCACTCGGAGCATTGGACCATGTTCTTTGACGGTTCTAAGATGTTGAATGGTTCCGGTGCTGGGGTAGTATTGGTTTCCCCCCGAGGAGATAAGCTCAGATATGTGCTCCAGATCCACTTTGATTCCTCCAACAATGAAGCGAATACGAAGCACTTTTGTATGGGTTGCGATGGCCATTTCACTTTCGGCGTCCGTCGCCTTTATGGTTTATGGCGACTCAGATTTGGTGGTCAATCGGTGATGAAGGAATGGACGCCGAAGCCCAGCCATATTTGGTTAATGCAATGCAAGGAGAAAGCTTGAGAAGAAATTTGAAGGGTTAGAGCTCCATCATATACCCCGATTGAAAAATCAAGCGGCTAATGATTTGGCAAAGATAGATTCCAAGAGAGAAGCCATTCCCAGTAATGTGTTTTTGGAACACATCCATACTCCATCATTTGAAGAGGATCCTTTCACCGAAGAAGCTCCACAGCCAAAAAGTGTCACAGATCCGACTGAAGTTGAAGTTCCAGCGGTGGTCGACCTGATCATGGAACCTTTGGTCATCACTCCCGACTAGACAGAGCCGTACATCGTGTATATCCTAAGGAAAGAGCTCCCAGAGAATGAAGAAGAGGCTCGACAGATCGTCCGTCGATCCAAAGCCTTTACCGTGATAAAGGGACATGCAGAGAGAAAGTGCGATCGAGTCGATCGTAAATGTATAATGCCAGAAGAAGGTCGGATAATCCTTGACGATATCCACTCGGGGAGCTGTGGTCATCATGCGTCCTCTCAGACTATTGTGGCTAAAGCATATCGAGCGGGATTTTACTGGCCAAGAGCAAATGAAATGGCAAAGGAGATAGTCGACAAGTGTGAAGGATGTCAGTTTTACTCCAACCTATCGCACAAACCTGCCTCAGCCTTGAAGACCATTCCACTCGTCTGGCCCTTCGCTGTTTGGGTGTTAGATATGGTTGGACCACTGAGAACTGGCAGGAGCGGCTTCACTCACTTGCTAGTAGCAGTCGACAAGTTTACCAAATGGATTGAAGCTAAGCCTATCAAGAATCTGGATGATGGCACTGCTATCAGCTTCATCAGAGAATTGGTATTCAGATATAGAGTTCCGCACAACATCATCACTCATAATGGATCAAACTTCGATTCTGACGAATTCAGAGTCTTTTGTGCATCTCAAGGCACACGAGTCGACTATGCTTCAGTCGCTCATCCCCAGTCGAATGGACAAGAAGAACGAGCAAATGGTCTAATTCTCAAAGGACTGAAACCCCGACTGATGCGCGATCTCAAGCACGCGGCAGGTGCATGGGTCGACGAACTTCCGTCAGAACTTTGGGAATTAAGGACCACTCCTAATCGGTCGACTGGGAGAACTCCGTTCTTCTTGGTATATGGAGCTGAAGCAGTCTTGCCGAGTGACCTGCTTCACAATGCACCTCGAGTCGAACTCTACACTGAAGATGAAGCAGAGCAAGCCCGACAAGACGCAGTCGACCTTCTAGAAGAAGAAAGAGAGATGGCCATGATCTGATCGACTATCTATCAGCAGGACTTGTGTCGATTCCATGCCCGAAAAGTGAAGAGTCGAGCCTTCCAAGAAGGAGATTTGGTTCTCCGAGTGGATCAGCAGAAGCCACACAAGCTTGCTCCTACTTGGGAAGGTCCCTTCATCGTCACCAAAGTCCTCCACAATGGAGCATACCGCCTTTACAATGTCGATCGCCAGATCGACGAGCCACGAGCTTGGAACGCGGAGCTACTCCGCCCCTTTTATACTTAAGTATTCACTCGTATGAGATGTAATAAAAGTACTTCTGTAGTTTATTTATCAAAGACAAGAGTGTTATAATTTTCCCAGTGATTGTTGTTACTTTTGTTTACATGAGAAATCCACCAGTGGGTGGCTTAGCTGTGAATCCGTTTCGCCTAAGTTTGTAGAAAACAAAAAAATTCTACCGAGTGGTGACCCAGCCTCACACTCGGGGGCTTAGCTGTGAATCCGTTTCGCCTAAGTACTTGAAAATCCCACTGAGTGGTGAGCCAGCCTCACACTCGGGGGCTTAGCTGCGAATCCATTTCGCCTAAGTACTTGAAAATCCTACTGAGTGGTGAGCCAGCCTCCCACTCAGGGGCTTAGCTGCAGTCCAAGTACTCGCCTAAGTTTAAAAAATCCTACCGAGTGGTGAGCCAGCCTCCCACTCGGAGGCTTAGCTGCAGTCCAAGTACTCGCCTAAGTGTTTAAAATTCTAACGAGTGATGAACCAGCCTCCCACTCGGAGGCTTAGCTGCAGTCCAAGTACTCGCCTAAGTGTTTAAAATCCTACCGAGTGGTGAACCAGCCTCCCACTCAGAGGCTTAGCTGCAGTCCAATTACTCGCCTAAGTGTTTAAAATACTACCGAGTGGTGAGCCAGCTTCACACTCGGAGGCTTAGCTGCAGTCCAAGTACTCGCCTAAGTATTTAAGACAATGTGCGCTTGCAAGGACGACGAGGTGCAGGTCGACTGCTACCTGCTTCTCCTTCCGAGCTACGCCACAAATACAATGTGCGCTCTGCAAGGATGATGAGGTGCAGGTTGACTGATACCTTCTCCTTCCGAGCTACGCCACAAATACAATGTGCGCTTTGCAAGGATGACGAGGTGCATGTCGACTGGTACCTTTTCCTTCGAAGCTACGCCAAAAAAATCTTACCGAGCGGAGAGCAAACCTCCCACTCGGGGGCTTAGCTGCAGTCCAGTACTTGCCTAAGTATCTGAAAATCCTACCGAGTGGAGAGCAAACCTCCCACTCGGGGGCTTAGCTGCAGCCCAGTGCTCGCCTAAGTATCTGAAAATCCTACCGAGTGGAGAGCAAACCTCCCACTCGGGGGCTTAGCTGTAGTACAGTACTCGCCTAAGTATCTGAAAATCCTACCGAGTGGAGAGCAAACCTCCCACTCGAGGGCTTAGCTGCAGCCCAGTGCTCGCCTAAGTATCTGAAAATCCTACCAAGTGGAGAGCAAACCTCCCACTCGGGGGCTTAGCTGCAGGACAGTGCTCGCCTAAGTATCTGAAAACCCTACCGAGTGGAGAGCAAACCTCCCACTCGGGGGCTTACTGCAGTCCAGTGCTCGCCTAAGTTTTTAATCTATTCCGCTCTGCCAGAGTGACGAGGCGCAGGTCGATTGCTACCTTTTCCTTCTGAGCTACACCACAAATACAATGTGTGTTCCATCTTGACCCGCAAGGACGCAGGTCGGCTGCAATCCGTGCTCCACCCCTACCTGCAAAAGTGGTGAAGTGCAGGTCGACTGGACTTTCCACCTCAGAGCTGTGTCTCAAACATTAAAACATATTCCAAAGTGAAGAAGAAAATTCTCTCGAAGGCAAATGCAAGCATATTCGACGATAAGCAAAGTTCAGATAACGGATTCAAAAGTGCTCAGGCGTAAAGCCTGTAGAAGTTTATCGGTTACAAAAACCACTCGGCATACCGAGGCAAATTTAAGGTGAAGCATAGAAGTTTTTTACTCCTCGGGTGGAGGAGTGGAGGGCGCGACAAACTGGTCCAGGTCGATTCCATCAGCAATCCGATTGGCAGCAGCAATGAAGGTCTCCATGAAAGATTGGAAGTCATGCTTGTTGGTATTGGCCACTCTGATGGACGCCAGCTTGTCCTCTCGAGCATCCTTGCAGTGAACACGTACCAGGGACAGAGCAACATCAGCACCACACTGGCGGAAGACTTCTTCCATTCCTCGCACTCGACCGAATGTCATTGGTCGAGTCATTAAAGACTCGAGGTCATTTTGAAGCGCCTCTCTTGGCGAGTGTCGTGTCGATCCGCCGACACCGCAACCTTCAATGAGCGAGGTAGTCCACAACACCAGCAACGCGAGATTCCAGTCGGAGCACGTTCATAGCAGCTTCATCCTTCACAGGAGAGTTAATGGGGTCCAGGCTTGTCTCCACTCGACTGGTTTCCTCCTCAAAGTTCTGGCGGAATTCTATAAACACAACTCGGAGTTAAGCCAGCAGTTTTATGATCAGTCGATAATAACAAGTTAGTCGGATAGAAGGGGTTACCTTCAAGCATGAGGAATAACTTCTTGGCGAGCCCTCCCAGATAAACCTCCAGATCGTTCTTCTTCCCCGCCAGTTCGCTGGCTTTGTCACTCAGAGCTATCTTGTCGTTCTTCAGTCGGCTGACCTCCTTGTTGGCCACATCGAGAGAAGCTTTCAGATTGGCGTTCTCCTCTTCAAGTTTACCGACTGAAGTCAATTTTTCTTTCGCGAGCTTCGTCTTGTCTGAAGCCGCTTTCTGCGCCTCGGCAAGGTCAAGGTCCTTCTTCTTCAGAGCCTCCTTCAGTTTATCTGCAAAATGACAATGAGATTAGGATCAAGAATGGACAAAAAGATAAAGACAGTCGTCAAGATTCTCACCAAACATACCTTTTGCCTCCTCCTTCGCCTTCGTGAAGTTCTCCTGGACAAGCTTCAAGTCAAGTTCGAGCTGGATATGTTTGTTCTCCAACTCAGTATAACGAGCCACAAGCTCGCAAGATTTCTGCGAAAGATCAGTCGACAGACATCAAAGATAGGTCACTTCCGAGTGACTAAGAGAAAAAATCGTAGCATTTCTAAGACTACAGCCGAATCAAAATATTCAACTGTAATCTCGGGGACTACACCCAGTGGGTGCACTCAGCGTGCCCCCACTGGTTCTACCGACTCGGTTCGATCAGTCGACCGAAACAGACAGAAAGTTATGATCTTAAACCATAGCTAACTGCCAGCAGTCAGCCACGGTATCATCACGATCGGAAAAAAAACTACAAAGAGGGGAGATGTTCTTCAGACCATAGTCGACCGCCAACAGTCGACCATGGTCTCAGGGACTACACCCAGTGGGTGCACTCAGCGTGCCCCCACTGGTTCCAAGATTCCACTCGACTGCACCGAGTGGAGAACTTAGAGTGAACAAGTTCAAAGTATAAAGACTACAATCGATCGCCAAGAGTCCACCATAGTCCTGGGATTACACCAGTGGGTGCACTCAGCGTGCCCCCACCAATCCTAATAAATAATCGACACACCCAAAGGTGTACAGATACTAAGATCTTCGTAAAGAAGAGTTTTCGGTACCATATCCTAATGTAACAAGCGGTGATCAACTAACTCGACATTGCTCAAGAGCTGAGCTTGCATCATAAGCTACTTGGTTGGCATCTCGGATCGCCTTCACCGCTCCATCATGACCCCCACCGCATATAGCTTCCTTAGCAAGACTCGCTGGTCCTCGGGACGTGGTGTGTGGCGAAAAGGCAAGGCGGATCAACACCGACGCACGAAAGGCGAGCACTCGTCCGCCGCAAGAAAGGACACGGTAGTCCGAGTGACGTTGTTCTCCTCCGAACCAGCGCCTCAGTCTTGATACAACCCGAGCAGTCTTGTCACAGCGCTTGTTCCTCCTCCTCGCCTCGGTGGCTCCTCATCGTCATCATCAGGGAGATCAATGACATGAGGTGGAGCTACAGGAAAGATTCAAAGTTAAAAATGAAAATCCAATCGACCAAAATCAAAACTACAGAGATCATACCAAGGTTGGAGGTAGCAGCATCTTCCATTTCTTGATCTTCATTCCTGGCTGAGGTCTCGGAGGTGGCAGCACTGCAGATTTCAGAAATCAGTCGGTTAACCAATGAGTCGACCAAGAGATTATCCACGCCAAACAAGAAAACACAAGTTCTGCTATTACCCGGAAATAGTGGGAATCACCATCCTCATCTTCGGCAGGGCCTTCGTCGGCTTTGATGACGCCGCTCGGGGTTGCTTTGACGCTTTCTCAGTCGGCGCCAGAGAGGTCGTCCGGGGGCGTTTAGTCGGCTGCCCAACAGGCACGGCCGCTTTGCCATGCTCGACTGCAGGGTCATGGGCAAGCTTGGACCGCCTTTCAGTGCGGGGAGGGTCGACTTCCTCCTCCTCTTCTTCCTCCTCCTCCTCTTCACCGGAGCCATCGTCTTCTTCATCCACCTCTCCAGCGTGGCATCCTCGACCTCCTCCGGGTGGACCCGAGTGGTGTCTTCAGTGCCAGAATACATCCACATCGGATGGCCTCGATATTGAAGTGGCTGGATGCGTCGTCGAACGAAAACCTCCAGAAGATCCATGCTAGTCACCCCGTCACGGATAAGCTGGACTACTCGCTCGACCAGCACCTTAACCTGAGCCTTCTCCTCCGGAACCACCTTCAAAGAGGACGGCTTGTTCACCCGATCCATGGAAAAAGGAGGAAGTACAGTCGACTGCCCTGGCGTCGGCTAGTCTTGGCAGTAGGACCAGGTCGACTGCAACCCTCAGGCCGACTCGGGAAGGACCATGGCTGGAAAAGCACTTTTTCCCCTCATTTGAAACCCAAGACCCCCACACATCTGAATCACTTGGGTTTTCTCGTCACTCGGATTGGCATTTTTCACTGTCTGGGAGCGATAGGTGAAAATGTGTTTGAAAAGGCCCCAATGCGGCCGACAACCCAAGAAATTCTCACACAAGGACACGAAAGCAGCGAGATAGACGATGGAGTTGGGTGTGAAGTGGTGGAGTTGTGCCCCAAAGAAGTTCAGAAATCCCCGAAAGAAAGGGTGGGGCGGCAGAGAAAACCCGCGGTCAACGTGGGTGGCTAAGAGCACACACTCACCCTCCTGAGGCTGCGGCTGCCACTCCTTCCTCGGGAGCCTCGCTGATCCATGAGGGATCAGTCCCTCATTGGCCAGGTCATCAAGATCTTTCTGGCGGATGGTCGAGCGGATCCAGTCGCCCTGGATCCAGCCTTGCGGCAGACCGGCCCGCGACGAGGATCCGCCCCGACCGGTCGCCCTCCCCTTCGCCTTCGCCGTCGCCTTCTTCGCCCGCTTCAAAGCCGCCGTCTTCTCTTTCACCATCGTCGCCGGCGAAGCACGCACGGAGCAGCAGCGCTGAGATGGTGGCGAACGCAGCAGATGAATCTGAGCAAGAGGGAGAGGAAAATGAGGGCGCACTGTTCAAAAAAAAACCGTCCGGCGCCTTATATGGGGTTGCTTCCGAGTGACTGACTGGTAGGCCCGGACGATCCTGTCAAATACCGCAACAGTCGCGCGCGCGATACGTGGCAAAAAAGGTGGCGTGAAGATCGAGGCATTCCTGCCTTATCCCATCTGAGTATCGCGGCCTCCTCCGCCAAGGCTTCTTCGAATTCAGATCCCGCTAAATCCATGAACAAGAGAGCAACTTGTCGATCGAGATTTCTCGGTCCGCTGCTCTGAGATCTCCAAGTACAGAAAAGTCACTCGATAGATACAAAGAATGGATCAAGGCGACTGAAAAAGAAGTTGGTGCCGTCACCTAAGGTCATTGATCCAGAACAAGACATACTCATAGCACGAAAAACGGGTCGGAAGAATTCTCAACTCCTTCCTCACTCAAACCTCGATCCATTCAGGGGCTAATGATGAAGCCATTTACCTAAGGTAGGGTCATGGACCTGTCCAAGGTACCCTCCCCAAGGGCATCTCAAGAGGAAACTACCTTTCAGTCAACCTGGGAGGATTTCACTCGACGGACTCGAAGACACTCAACCATGAAGCCACTCACTCGACCACCAGGAGATCTAGAGTCACTCTGCACACAAACGGTCTGTCATTAAATAGTCTTTATGGTCATGATAGCACTTTATTTATGGCGTTACCAGTAACGCCAGACCTTAATGTACCTTAAACCCTGCATAATTGAGGGCGAGGGGTCAGCGGACTCTATATAAGCCACCTCCTCGGTGTAAAGGGTTCGCACTCAGAACTCATACGATATAATCCAATGACCGCCTCCGGGCTCCAAGACGTAGGGCTGTTACTTCCTCCGAGAAGGGCTCGAACTCAGAATCTCATTAAGATACAACTACTCCATAGCTAGGATCTTGCCTCTTCATACTTACCCCCTTATTCTACTGTCAGGCTTAGAACCACGACACCACCCATCCGAGGACCAACCCGACTAGTGCCAGTCGACCTCCAAACACCATAGCCCGCGACCTCGACGAGATCTGGGGATCTCCCATCCCGCTGGCTCCTAGACGAAGGCACGAGCCTCGCCTGACCGTGAACGGAGTCCGGAGAAACTTATTCAGACGCGACGCCACCGCAACGGCCTCGACAGCGACTTTCTCAACCCTAACCCTATTGAGAACCCATCCGATGCACAGACCCGAGGTCCCCCCTTCCTCCCGCCGCCGAAGCGGACAGCGGAGGGAGAGGGAACCAGTAGCGGCAAAGGCGGCTCACAATCCGCAAAGGGCACCCGAAACTACACAGACGACATACAGCCGAACGACATATCCGATGGCGCACCAGTACTGCTGCCGTGCATCGTATGGTGTGATCTCCAGCGTCCTCCACAAATCGGCTATTAGCGTCGTGTGTATAGTAGTGCTGTTTCGCCTAGTAACATTGGAACCGTGTAGAGGAGTGTAGGAACGCAAGGATCTGCATCTCCCAGAGATACGCCTTCAGCTACGATGGGGACGTCCCATCTTTGCTTGCGAAAAATCCTGCCTGCAATATCGATCGGCAAAACGAACCAAGAAATACCACCACCACCTCCATTATTGTACTGATCTCATCATCCTTAATAAATGGCGAGCCTTGTCATCTACAACGTGACAGATACACATTGTACAAACCATGGTCCCTCTGCATCCACGCCCCCTACTCACCCGATCGGTCCCAAGCCTACTCGAGGTGGTCGTGCGGCCTGAGCGACATGAACATGGCCGCGTAATGGCGCAGCCGGCGGTCCCCGTCCTCGGGCCCCGCCGCGCCGGCCGCCGGCGGCGGGAGCACCGCCGTCGCCATCACCCTCGCCCTGTACCGCCGCCACGCGAGCTGCACGTTGACGGCCGCCCACGTCCGCCAGTTGGACGAGTAGTAGCGCGCGGTGCGCTTGAGCTTGTCGTTGGCGAACTTGTACCGGAAGTGCTCGGTGATGTACCGCAGGTCCGGCGCGTCGAGGCAGAAGGCCTGCGCCGCCTCCACGCACTCGAACGTGGCCGACGACGCCGGCAGCCGGTCCACGAACGGCCGCCGCAGGCACCACGACAGCAGCTCGTCGCCCAGGAAGCTCCCGGCCCCCAGCACGCACTCCGCCACCACGCCCTTGGTCAGCGGCTGCGTGCTCCGCAGCCTCCCCTGCAGGATGAACACCATGCGCTGCACCGGGTCGCC
Organism: Aegilops speltoides; assembly: GCA_021437245.1. Lineage (NCBI taxonomy): Eukaryota > Viridiplantae > Streptophyta > Magnoliopsida > Poales > Poaceae > Aegilops > Aegilops speltoides. The sequence goes on along the minus strand of CM038145.1, from coordinate 439,525,878 downwards.
CTCCCGGATCACCTTCTCGCCGCCGCAGAACACCAGCGGGCGGAGCCGGTCGCAGATGTTGTCCAGGATCAGCTCGTCCATGCCGTGGAACAGGGGCACCTGCTTCACCAGCTCCAGGCAGAGGTACCGCTTGATGTCCCGCCGCAGGCCCTCCGGCAGGTCCTTGATCATCTCCATCTCCTCGTCGCCGGTGATGGCCGCCCACCGCTCGCGCTCGTACTTGCGGACCCGCTGCCGCAGCCGGGACGGCAGCTGCCGCCGCCTCATCCACCACTCCATGTCCCGGAACCGCAGCTGCATCTTCCGCTTCCTGGCCAGCACGGCGTGCAAGAATACCTGCAGCAAAAATGCACCGTTACTTGTTACTGATACTGAAGTAACTGAAGCTAGCTAGCTGCAGTAAAAATGAACTGAACGATTGCCAAAGATTGGCGGCACTTCACACCTGTATGTTTCCGATGAGCAGCGTGAAGAGCATCAGCCCGCTGAGTACATTGATGATGCTGAATATCACCTCAAGCCAGTTGCTCGTCGGCTCAAGATCATTGCCAAAAGTACTGCCAGTTGATTCATACAAACAGTGAGACAATAAGCGAGCAGAGATGGTGGTAGAGCAATATATTGATATTAATTATCTTTTGTCTTCACAAGGGAAAAATTAGTAAGACAACACGTGCATACAACAACCATGTAATAGTACGAATGCTTTTCTTTTCTGAACTAAGAAACTGAAAAAATTCGTCGCATATAAATTTGTCAGGAATGTGCATATTCAGATAGAATGATAACCGCAATGACAGCCGAGGCAACTACTGAACATTCAGATATTCAAGTTTCTGAGAGGAAATTATTTCCTATGTCAGAAATGGATGATATTATTATTTAACATAATACTATATAAATTACCTGAGGGTCATGAGGCCCCAGAATATGGGATAGAGAATTTTGACAGCAAGTGAATTGCTGGAGATAACAGGAAGGGCTCCCTTGTAGATTCCGTAAGCAAAGGCGCCATTGCCACTTAGACAGGTCGGCACATTTTGTTGACTGAAAGAAGTTAAGTTCGTATCGCATGCTAATGCGGTCATGTCTGATGGCCAAGGGAGGTGAAAGCACATCTCCTTGGAGCAAGCGAGTGACATCAAATTGCAGTTGTTGTTTATCTCGCATTCCGATTGTAGGCAGGAGGCAACGCGCTGAATCGCAAGAACATACCAACATCCACCTGCAATCTGGAAATGAAAGACACATATGAATAATGAACACTGCCTATAATAATTTAGCATGCATGGTCCCTTCAATTAGCACCAACTGTGGCCTCATGTCATGAGAAATTCCACAAAGGGGATTTATTTAATGTGCATCCTACTTCCTTTTTTTTTTTGCATATTGATCTATCGACCAATAGCCTACTTTTATGTAACCAGCATTCAACAACATGATAGAATTGATTGTCTGAACAGATTTCCTGTTCAGCATTAATATGGAGAATGGTATTTTATTTAATATAAACAGTACATCTATTGATTCAAATTTTCTAATATCACTTAGGCAATTTAAGCAGGACTGTTTGCAGATACTGCGAACCAACTCTTGATTTTCTTAGAAAAGAATACTGCTAGGTGTGGTGTAAATTGAAAAGCATCATTGACCAAACTAACAACCAGATATCTATGATTGCAATAAATTGCACCTAATAAAAGTGCACGAGCGACTCTGGGATCCCTTATCCATGATTTTGTTATATATTCTCCAAATAACTAATGGAAGAGGGAATACTCACATGAGAAGCAATGAAATAGGCAAATAGATTCAGACCAAATCCCCACCATACTGTTCCAAAGATGTAACCTGTCACCTTCTGCATTTTCCTCATGATATATATACTGTGATACACCTTGGGAAGAAATTGCAATACGAATATGAGCAGCAGTATCGTCATGATAACTTTAACTTGCTCTTCTCTGATTAACTTTGGTATAACCAGCCAGAAGATGATCTGCAGAATATGATGGATCAGTTAGTTGAAAATAAAAGCAATGTAAAAGAGTTCAGAATTCTCCAAGTTTCTATACATTGCTACTTTTTCACTACACACATACAGACTCAGTGGAAGTATTGCCGCACAGAAAAGAATGTGTTCGAATTCTATCTTCGGTAGCTTATGATAGTTTCTCTATTTGCCTTCAAGAATAAATCTTCAACACATAGCTAATATGTTACGATAACTAGAATCTACTGCACCATGATCATAAGCATATTTTCTCAACACCCCACTTTCAGAACGCAAACTTTCTGACAATACATTTTTATTTACGAAAAAAAACTTGCCGGTCACTCTGTGCTGGTTTATTTTCCGTATTTCATATAGGAAAGCAAGTAAAGACAAAGAATATGCCTAATTCCACCATGCAGATTATTCAGCGGTCCTTTTAAACAATAACTTCTCTTCACCTTTCATGTATATCGTCACATAAATAATGAAAAAGACAGAACTCAAAAAAAAAAAAAAGAGACAGAAATAACATTTTGTGGCCATGGCTGATCCAAATAGGCAGATACTACTCCACGTCGAACTCCCCGCGTAAAAATGACAACATCAATTAAGCGAAATGAGAGAATGAACTAGCACTCAATATCACACGACAAAAACCAAGAATGACCGGCTGATCGACCTGGACGACAAAGACCGGTAAATAATTAATCAGCGAAAAATAAGTCAGTTGCAGGAACACCAGCCACATGAGAGGGAGTGGTGAAATGAGATCTCTGCCACTACACTACATGAAAAATCACAATTTTTCACCTCTAAATAATGCTCGATCGTCGTCTCCTTGCTGCAAGCTTAACCGTGCAAACAAGTCGCCCCTACCATGAGCGCCGCGCATGCAGATCAGGACACATAATTCATGTGTCATTGTCCTTGTTATTTCCCTCCATCAATGATCGTCGCCTCCCGATCGCATCCACGGTCATATTCTGAGCGACGCCAATCATTTCGCGTTGGCGCCATCCCGCTAACCATCCGTACTTATTATTCCGTAAGCGTAAGCGCATCGGTCTCTGTCGCCCCGCTGCTAGTTTTGATCGGAATTCTCTTCTAGCTAGGGTCAGGGCCATTCTAGTAGGCTGGTGGGGGCTGCAGCGTCGCTGCCAGTAGACACATGGACACGTACGTACCAAGGCATAGGTGGCAACCTGCAAATAAATTTACAGATGAACTGGCTGGTGGGCACTGTTGTACGTGCCATGTAGGAGTGCTCGTGTGTGCCCTACTGCTAACATTTCCGACATGGACGTTGTGGTGTGTCTAGGAACCAGAACCAGACATGGGGCGACGCCCATAGTTCTGCCGCATTTCATTTCCCACCTACTTGGGCGCGGCATGTCGCTCTACTGGTTGGTTTGATGATTCCGAGCTTGATTTCCATGGTGAAAATGGTAGTAAATCGAGGTTCCAGGTCATGCACAGGTGGGCACTGAATTGAGAGAGCTAGGCTGACTGACCTGGGGGATGGGGAGGATGACGAAGAGGTCGAACCAGAGGCCCTTGAGGGAGCGGGCGTAGTGCGCGGCGATGGCGCGCGGGTCCCAGACCAGCTTGCCGCAGCCGACGACGAGCGACTCGCGGGAGACGTAGGCGAGGCGGAACTGGACGAGGACGTGGGCGAGGTGGGCCACGTCAGCGCAGGTGCGCAGCGCGGTGACGGCGGCGGCGAGCCCGGCGTCCATGTACATGCAGGGCCGCCCCGCGCGGCCGATGGAGAGCGCGTAGAAGAAGAGCGGGTCCACGGCCAGCGCCGCGGCGCGGCCCAGCAGGATCCAGCGGTTCCAGCGCTGCACGCGCTTGCTCCGCGGGTCCAGCACCGGCCCGAACAGCCACCGCGCGGCGGCGACCGCGGCCGCCCCCGGGAGGGGCTGCACACGGGGCTGCTGCGCCTGCACGGGCACTAGCGAGGAGCCGGCGTCGGCGTCCCAGCCCGGCGAGTGCACCTGGTCGCACGTCGTGGAGTGGAACGCCGGCACCCCGGGCTGCGTGCACGCGTAGCACTCCCCCGGAGGCCCCGCCACCGGCCGGCTGCCACCCGACGGCACGGGCCCGCCGCCGGCCTGAGACTGCGACTCCTCATCCCCGCTGTGCTCGGCGCCGCCCGAGCCCAGGCCCAGCGTGCTCGCGAAGAGGGAGCGGAGGGAGGAGAGCGATGGAGGCATGTCCCATGAACGGTGGTGGCAACCATGAAACGACCGACCGTCGAGCGAGCTGTGGGCTGTGGCTGCTGGCGGGGGAAGGAGCGAGGCGCGTGTATAAAGGGAGTCTCTCTGGACTGTGGTGGAGGTCGAAGAGAGAGGAGGTGGAGTGGATCGATGCGGCGAGCGAGGCAGGAGGAGATTGGAGGAAGCGGCGCAGGTGGCGGTACAACTGTCTCTGGGCCCTATACGTGTCAGCGTGGGGTCGTAGCTAGGCGCCTACGCCGTCGTCGCTGTGCACCGATCGACCGATCGAGCCGTACTGGCTCGCTCCACCAACCCAACCTCTCTCTCTCTCTCTTCTACTCGGGGCGGGAGGCTTGAAAGGGAAGCGTCGTTCGTATCGCAGAGTCTGGTCTGCTCGGTGTCGTTGGTACGTACAGCCGTATACTAAGAGTACTACTAACTTTGGCATTGTACAAAATCGTCACGCAACAAATGGATCGGAGGAATAGACAGCACTGCTACGGGACCGCTACTATATTCAGGTCGTGGTGTGCGTGCGCCCGCGCGCGGAGAGAGCAATGCGTCACCGGACCTGTGCCGTCGCCTGCGTGCGCTCGGTTCAGTGGGGCTTCGCCGTGGCGTCTTGGCGGCAGCGCCGGTGAATAAAGTTTTTTCAAACCAAACCATTTTATTCTAAACTGAAGTATAAACACCTCATACATGCATGCAAATGTACGGTAAAATGTTTTGAGGAAGAGTCTAAGAGATCCTCCTATTTACCAGACTTGCGGGGAAGAAATTGCACAAACCACCTACTTTTGATGCTAGTGTTGCACAAAACACCTACTCCCTCCGTCTCAAAATCAGTGTCTCAACCTTGTACTAGCTTTAATACAAAGCTGTACTAAAGCCGAGACACTTATTTTGGGACGGAGGGAGTACTTTACAGGTTTGTTGCATAAAACATAATGTATTGGGGTAATTCGTTGCAGCTAGGTCTAATCCATCATCTAGTGCGTTGACATGATTCCTAACAAGTGGGTCCAATTTGTAAGTGCACCCATGGCAGAAAAAAACCCTGGCCACATCAGCAACTAAGTAGAACTGTCAGTGTCTCACAATACTTGGCTCCAATTGAGCTGAATTTTCCCCAGAATATTACCGAGTGCATTTATGATTTATTGGGCTATTTTTTTTGCATTTTTTGAATGTTAAATTTTGAACAAAATAGTTGACCAATGAAAGTATTGCATCCATTCTTAGACCCTTCGATTGGAGGTGAGATATTTACCAATGCAAAGCCTGCATCCATTCTTAAACCCTTTGATTTGGGTATGTAGACCAAAGAAAAGACCATGAAAACTTGTTTTTTTCCAGGTTTGTTAATAGGATGGATTGTATGTACATGAAATCTAGAACTAGGATTCTTTTCCATTACAGTGCGCAAACAATCTTTGATAAAGGCCCGACCCTAAGGGGGGTAGGGGCGGCCGCTGATACATCTCAAACATATCTACACTTTTTGATTGTTTAATGCTTTAACACAAATACCCAAAAATTTAGGTTCCTAAACAAATATACGTGACCGGCGACAAAATTGCTGCCTGAAAATATTGGGTTTCACGGGGGAGAAGAATACCTAACGAACATGTAGAGGTAGGGGGAGACGAGCAAGCCTTGGGGTGGGGAAGGAGGTGGGGAGGGGGGCATGGAGACGCACTTACCCGATGACGTAGGAGAGCTGGCTAGGCTCCATCACCGATGGCCATTTTGCCAGCGAAGGGACGGCCGCCGCCTGCTCTTCTCTGCGAGGTGTTTTGTGCAAAAATAATCCAATAAATCATAAATGCATTGCTAATGTTCTAGAGAAAATCCAGCTCAATTGGAGCAAAGGATTGTGAGATATTGACAACACTAGTTGGCTGATGTGGCCGGTTTTTCTTTTTTGCCACTGATGCACTTACAAACTGGACCCGCTTGTCAGTAATCATATCAACACACCTAAATTTTTTCTGATAAAAGTGTCAACACACCGGAATGGTAGATTAGACCTAGCTGCAACAAATCACATCAATATATGGTGTTTTGTGCAACAAACCTGTAAACTAGGTGTTTTGTGCAACAGTAGCATCAAAAGTAGGTGGTTTGTGCAATTTCCTCGACTTGCCGGTTGCATCATTATTTGCACCAAGTATAGGAGTTGCATCCAATGACCCTCAACTACACCCAGAGGCTGCATCTGTTGGGGAACGTTGCAGAAAATTAAAAAATTTCCTACGGTTTCACCAAGATCCATCTATGAGTTCATCTAAGCAACGAGTCAAGGGAGTGAGTTTGCATCTACATACCACTTGTAGATCGAAAGCGGAAGCGCTCACGGAAGGGTGATGATGGAGTCGACTCGCCGTGATTCGGATCACCGATGTCCAAGTGTTGAACAGACAAAGACCTCCGCTCAACACACGCACGGAACGGACGACGTCTCCTCCGCCTTGATCTAGCAAGGAGGAAGGAGAGGTTGAGGAAGATTGCTCCAACGGCAAAGACGACGGCGTGGTGGTGTTGGTGCGAGAGTATCTCGGCTGTGGCTTCGCCAAGCGCGTGACTCGGAGGAGGAGAGGTGTTGGGAGGGAGGGCTGCGCCTTTGGATGTGTGTTCAGCAGCCTCCCTCACCCCTCTATTTATAGGGGAAGGGCAGGGGCCGACCCTCTAGATGGGATCTAGAGGGGGGCGGCGTGGAGGGGGACTTGCCCCCAAGCAGGGCGCCCTTAGGGTTTCCCCAACCCTAGGCGCATGGGCCCAGGTGGTGGGCGGGCCCAGCCCTCCAGGCTGGCTCCCTCCCTTATGCCCATGGCCCTCCGGGAGGTGGCCCCTCCGTGGACCCCGAACCTCTCCGTGGCCCCAGACACACACCGATAAGCCCTCAAACTTTCCTGCCTGTATGACAACTTCCCATATATAAAACTTCACCTCCGGACCATTCCGAACTCCTCGTGACGTCCGGGATCTCATATGAGACTCAACAACATTCGTAATCACATACAAGTCTTCCTAATAACCCAGCACACCGAACCTTAGTGTGTAGACCCTACGGGCTCGGAGACATGCGACATGACCGAGACCACTCTCGGTCAATAACCAACAGCGGGATCTGGATACCCATGTTGGCTCCCACATGTTCCATGATGATTTCATCGCTTGAACCGCGATGTCGAGGATTCGATCAAATCCGTATACAATTCCCTTTGTCAATCGATGACGTTATTTGCCCGAGACTCGATCGTCGGTATCCCAATACCTTGTTCGGCCTCACATCGCAAGTCACTTTACTCGCATCAGAATGCATGATCCCGTGACCAACCACTTGGTCACTCTGAGCTCAATATGATGATGCATTACCGAGTGGGCCCAGAGATACCTCTCCGTCATACGGAGTGACAAATCCCAGTCTCGATCCATGTCAACCCAACAGACACTTTCGGAGGTACCTATAGTGCACCTTTATAGTCACCCAGTTACGTTGTGACGTTTGATACACCCAAAGCACTCCTACAGTATCGGGGAGTTACACGATCTCATGGTCTAAGGAAGAGATACTTGACATTGAAAAAGCTCTAGCAAACGAACTACACGATCTTTGTGCTATGCTTAGGATTGGGTCTTGTCCATCACATCATTCTCCTAATGATGTGATCCCATTATCAACGACATCCAATGTCCATAGCCAGGAAACCATGACTATATGTTGATCACAACGAGCTAGTCAACTAGAGGCTCACTAGGGACATATTGTGGTCTATGTATTCACACGTGTATTACGATTTCCGGATAATACAGTTATAGCATGAATAAAAGACAATTATCATGAACAAGGAAATATAATAATACTTTTATTATTGCCTCTAGGGCATATTTCCAACAGTCTCCCACTTGCACTAGAGTCAATAATCTAGTTACATTGTGATGAATCGAACACCCATAGAGTTCTGGTGTTGATCATGTTTTGCTCGCGAGAGAGGTTTAGTCAACGGATCTGCGACATTTAGATCTGTATGTACTTTGCAAATATCTATGTCTCCATCTTGAACATTTTCACGGATGGAGTTGAAACGACGCTTGATGTGCCTGGTCTTCTTGTGAAACCTGAGCTCCTTGGCAAGGGCAATAGCTCCAGTGTTGTCACAGAAGAGTTTGATCGGCCCCGACGCATTGGGTATGACTCCTAGGTCGGTGATGAACTCCTTCACCCAAATTGCTTCATGCGCTGCCTCCGAGGCTGCCATGTACTCCGCTTCACATGTCGATCCCGCCACGACACTCGCTTGCAAATGCACCACCATCGCTTCCACCATTCAACATATACACGATCCGGTTTGTGACTTAGAGTCATCAGATCTCGTGTCGAAGCTAGCGCCGACGTAACCCTTTACGACAAGCTCTTCGTCACCTCCATAAACGAGAAACATGTCCTTTGTCCTTTTAGGTACTTCAGATATTCTTGACCGCTGTTCGGTGTTCCTTGCGGGATTACTTTGGTACCTTGCTACCAAACTTACGACAAGGTTTACATCGGTCCGTACACAAGATGGCATACATAATAGATCCTATGGTGAAGCATAGCGGATGACACTCATCTCTTCTTTATCTTTTGCCGTGGTCGGGGACTGAGCCGAGCTCAATCTCACACCTTGTAACATAGGCAAGAACCCCTTCTTGGACTGATCCATTTTGAACTTCTTCAAAATCTTATCAAGGTATGTGCTTTGTGAAAGACCTATGAGGTGTCTCGATCTATCTCTATAGATCTTGTTGCCTAATATTAAGCAGCTTCTCCAAGGTCCTTCATTGGAAAACATTTATTCAAGTAGGCCTTAATGCTATCGAGAAGTTCTATATCATTTCCCATCAAGAGTATGTCATCTACATATAATATGAGAAATGCTACAGAGCTCCCACTCACTTTCTTGTAAACACAGGCTTCTCCATAAGTCTGCATAAACCCAAACGCTTTGATCATCTCATCAAAACGAATGTTCCAACTTTGAGATGCTTGCACCAGTCCATAAATGGATCGCTGGAGCTTGCATACTTTGTTAGCGTTCTTAGGATCGACAAAACCTTCCGGCTATATCATATACAGCTCTTCCTTAAGATGCCCATTAAGGAATGCCGTTTTGACGTCCATCTGCCATATCTCATAATCATAGTATGCGGCAATTGCTAACATGATTCGGACGGACTTCAGCTTCTCTACGGGAGTGAATGTCTCGTCGTAGTCAATCCCTTGAACTTGTCGATAACCCTTAGCGACAAGTCGAGCTTTATAAATGGTAACATTACCATCTGCGTCCGTCTTCTTCTTAAAAATCCATTTGTTTTCTATCGTCCGATCATCGGGCAAGTCTGTCAAAGTCCATACTTTGTTTTCATACATGGATTCTATCTCGGATTTCATGGCTTCAAGCCATTTGTTGGAGTCTGGCCCGCCATCGCTTCTTCATAGTTCAAGGTTCACCGTTGTCTAACAACATGATTTCTAGGACAGGTTGCCGCACCACTCAGTGCGGAACGTGTCCTTGTGGACCCACGGTTCAAGAGTAACTTGATCCAAGTACCTTGATCATCATCATTATTTTCCTCTTCAATTGGCGTAGGCATTACAGGAACATTTTCCTGAGCTGCACCACTTTCCCGTTCGAGAGGTAGTACTTCATCTAGTTCTACTTTCCTCCCACTTACTTCTTTCGAGAGAAACTCTTTTTCCAGAAAGCATCCGTTCTTGGCAACAAAGATCTTGCCCTCGGATCTTAAGTAGAAGGTATACCCAACGGTTTCCTTAGGGTATCCTATGAAGACACATTTTTCCGACTTGGGTTCGAGCTTTTCAGGTTGAAGTTTCTTGACATAAGCATCGCATCCCCAAACTTTTAGAAATGACAGCTTAGGTTTCTTCCCAAACCATAATTCATACAGTGTCGTCTCAACGGATTTAGATGGTGCCCTATTTAAAGTGAATGTAGCTGTCTCTAGAGTGTATCCCCAAAATGATAGCGGTAAATTGGTAAGAGACATCATAGACCGCACCATATCCAATAGAGTGCGATTACGACGTTCGGACACACCGTTACGCTGAGGTGTTCCAGGCGGCGTGAGTTGTGAAACGATTCCACATTTCCTTAAGTGTGTGCCAAATTCGTGACTTAAATATTCTCCTCCACGATCTGATCGTAGGAACTTTATTTTTCGGTCACGTTGATTCTCTACTTCATTCTGAAATTCCTTGAACTTTTCAAAGGCCTCAGACTTGTGTTTCATTAAGTAGAGATACCCATATCTACTCAAGTCATCAGTGAGAGTGAGAACATAACGATATCCTCCGCGAGCCTCAACACTCATTGGACCGCACACATCGGTATGTATGATTTCCAACAAGTTGGTTGCTCGCTCCATTGTTCCGGAGAACAGAGTCTTGGTCATTTTGCCCATGAGGCATGGTTCACATGTGTCAAATGATTCATAATCGAGAGACTCTAAAAGTCCATCAGCATGGAGCTTCTCCATGCGCTTGACACCAATGTGACCAAGGCGGCAGTGCCACAAGTATGTGGGACTATAGTTATCAACTTTACATCTTTTGGCATTCACACTATGAATATGTGTAATACTACGCTCGAGATTCATTAAGAATAAACCATTGACCATCGGAGCATGACCATAAAACATATCTCTCATATAAATAGAACAACCATTATTCTCGGATTTAAATGAGTAGCCATCTCGCATCAAACGAGATCCAGATACAATGTTGATGCTCAAACTTGGCACCAAATAACAATTATTAAGGTTTATAACTAATCCCGTAGGTAAATGTAGAGGTAGCATGCCGACGGCGATCACATCGATCCTGGAACCATTCCCGACGCGCATCATCACCTCGTCCTTCACCAGTCTCCGTTTATTCCGCAGCTCCTGCTGTGAGTTACAAATATGAGCAACGGCACCGGTATCAAATACCCAGGAGTTACTACGAGTACTGGTAAGGTACACATCAATTACATGTATATCAAATATACCTTTGGTGTTGCCAGCCTTCTTATCTGCTAAGTATTTGGTGCGATTCGCCAAAGGACCCTTCCCTTGCAATAAAAGCACTCGGTCTCGTGCTTGGGTCCATTCTTTGACTTCTTCGATGAATCGGCTTTGCAGGCGCAGCAACATCCTTGCCGCCCTTCTTGAAGTTCTTCTTGCCCTTGCCCTTCTTGAACTTAATGGTCTTATTGACCATCAACACTTGATGTTCTTTCTTGATTTCAGCCTCTGCTGACTTGACGATTGAGAACACTTCAGAATGGTCTTCACCATCCCCGCATGTTGTAGTTCATCACAAAGCTCTTGTAGCTTGGTGGGAGCGATCGAGGATTCTGTCAATGACCGCCTCATCGGGGAGGTTAATGTTCACCGAGTCGGCGGTTGTGCAACCTGAGACATTTTGAGTATGTGCTCACCGATGTAACTGTTTTCCTCCATCTTACAACTATAGAACTTGTCGAGACATCATATCTCTCGACCGGGCATGAGCTTGGAAAACTAGTTTCAGCTCTTGAACATCTCATATGCTCCGTGATGCTCAAAACACTTTTGGAGCCCGGTTCTAAGCTGTAAAGCATGCCGCACCGAACGAGGGAGTAATCATCAAGACGAGACTGCCAAGCGCTCATAACCTCTTGGTTCTCTGGGGACGGAGCGTCACCTAGCGGTCCTTCTAGGACATATTGTTTCTGGCAGCTATGAGGATGATCTCGGGTTCCGGACCCGATCCGTATAGTTGCTGCCATCATCTTTCAGCTTGGTTTTCTCTAGGAATGCGTTGAAGTTCATGTTGACATGAGCGTTGGCCATTTGATCTACAAGACATATTTGCAAAGGTTTAGACTAAGTTCATGATAATTAAGTTCATCTAATCAAATTATTACAATGAACTCCCACTCAGATTAGACATCCCTCTAGTCATCTAAGTGTTACACGATCCGAGTCGACTAGGCCGTGTCCGATCATCACGTGAGACGGACTAGTCATCGTCGGTGAACATCTTCATGTTGATCGTATCTTCCATACGACTCGTGTTCGACCTTTCGGTCTCCGTGTTCCGAGGCCATGTCTGTACATGCTAGGCTCGTCAAGTTAACCCTAAGTGTTTTGCATGTGTAAAACTGTCTTACACCCATTGTATGTGAACGTAAGGATCTATCACACCCGATCATCACGTGGTGCTTCGAAACGACGAACTGTAGCAACGGTGCATAGTTAGGGGAGAACACTTCTTGAAATTGTTGTAAGGGATCATCTTATTTACTACCGTCGTTCTAAGTAAACAAGATGCATAAACATAATAAACATCACATGCAATTATATAGTAGTGACATGATATGGCCAATATCATATAGCTCCATTGATCTCCATCTTCGGGGCTCCATGATCATCTTGTCACCGGCATGACACCATGATCTCCATCATCATGATCTCCACCATCGTGTCTTCATGAAGTTGTCACGCCAACGACTACTTCTACTTCTATGGCTAACATGTTTAGCAATAAAGTAAAGTAATTTACATGGCGTTCTTCAATGACACGCAGGTCATACAAAAAATAAAGACAACTCCTATGGCTCCTACCGGTTGTCATACTCATCGACATGCAAGTCATGAATCCTATTACATAGAACATGATCTCATACATCACAATATATCAATCATCATTCATCACAACTTCTGGCCATATCACATCACATGAACAATCGCTGCAAAAACAAGTTAGACGTCCTCTAATTGTTGTTGCATCTTTTACGTGGCTGCAATTGGGTTCTAGCAAGAATGTTTTCTTACCTACGAATAACCACAACGTGATTTTGTCAACTTCTATTTACCCTTCATAAGGACCCTTTTCATCGAATCCGCTCCAACTAAAGTGGGAGAGACAGACACCCACCAGCCACCTTATGCAACTAGTGCATATCAGTCGGTGGAACCGGTCTCACGTAAGCGTACGTGTAAGGTTGGTCCGGGCCGCTTCATCCCACAATACCGCTGAAGCAAGAAAAGACTAGTAGTGGCAAGCAAGTTGACAAGATCCACGCCCACAACAAAATTGTGTTCTACTCGTGCATTAGAGAACTACGCATAGACCTAGCTCATGATGCCTTTGTTGGGGAACGTTGCGAAAATTAAAATTTTTCCTACGGTTTCACCAAGATCCATCTATGAGTTCATCTAAGCAACGAGTCAAGGGAGTGAGTTTGCATCTACATACCACTTGTAGATCGAGTGCGGAAGCGTTCACGGGAAGGGTGATGATGGAGTCGTACTCGTCATTATTCGGATCACCGATGTCCAAGTGCTAAACGGACAACACCTCTGCGTTCAACACACGTACGGAACGGACGACGTCTCCTCCGTCTTGATCCAGCAAGGAGGAAGGAGAGGTTGAGGAAGATTTCTTGAACGGCAGCACGACGGCGTGGTGGTGTTGGTGCAGTAGTACTCCGACAGGGCTTCGCCAAGCGCGTAACGGAGGAGGAGAGGTGTTGGGGAACGAAGTAATTTCAAAAAATTTCCTACGCACATGCAAGATCATGGTAATGCATAGCAACGAGAGGGGAGAGTGTTGTCTACGTACCCTCGTAGACCGAAGCGGAAGCGTTGACGCAACGTAGAGGAAGTAGTCGTACGTCCTCCCGGTCCAACCGATCCAAGCACCGTTACTCCGGCATCTCCGAGTTCTTAACACGCGTACAGCTCGATGACGCACCTCGATCTCCAATCCAAAGAGAGGCTCCGAGGGGAGTTCCGTCAAGACGACGGCATGGTGACGATCTTGATGTTCTCCTGTCGCAGGGCTTCGCCTAAGCACCGCTACAATATGATCGAGGTGTAATATCGTGGAGGGGGGGGGGCACCGCACACGGCTAAGGAACGATCAATGATCAACTTGTGTGTCCTAGGGTGCCCCCTACCCCCGTATATAAAGGAGGGAGGGAGGAGGTGGCCTGCCTCAAGGGGGGCGCCATAGGGGGGGAAACCTACTCCAAGTAGGTTTCCCTCTCTTTCCTTATCTTATTTGGAGGGAAGGAAGGAGTACTAGTATTAGGAAGTAGTACTAGTAGTAGGAAGGAAGAGAGGGGAAGGAGAAAGGAAGGGGGCGGCCCCTCCCCATTCGGATTGGGCTTGGGGCGCCTCCCTTGCTCCTTCTCTCTTCCTCCTATATGGGCCCAATAAGGCCCATATACCTCCCGGGGGGTTCCGGTAACCTCCCGGAGCTCCAAACTTCTCCGGAACCTTTCCGGTGTCCAAATATATCCGTCCAATATATCAATCATTATGTCTCGACCATTTCGAGACTCCTCGTCATGTCCCTGATCATATCCGGGACTCCGAACAACCTTCGGTACATCAAAATACATAAACTCATAATATAACTGTCATCAAAACCTTAAGCGTGCGGACCCTACGGTTCGAGAACAATGTAGACATGACCGAGACATGTCTCCGGTCAATAACCAATAGCGGGACCTGGATGCCCATATTGGTTCCTACATATTCTACGAAGATCTTTATCGGTCAAACCGCACAACAACATACGTTGTTCCCTTTGTCATCGGTATGTTACTTGCCCGAGATTCGATCGTCGGTATCCAATACCTAGTTCAATCTCGTTACCGGTAAGTCTCTTTACTCATTCCGTAATACCTTATCATCTCACAACTAACTCATTAGTTGAAATGCTTGCAAGGCTTAAGTGATGTGTATTACCGAGAGGGCCCAGAGATACCTCTCCGACATTCGGAGTGACAAATCCTAATCTTGAAATACGCCAACTCAACAAGTACCTTCGGAGACACCTGTAGAGCACCTTTATAATCACCCGCCACGTTGTGACGTTTGGTAGCACACAAAGTGTTCCTCCGGTAAACGGGAGTTGCATAATCTCATAGTCATAGGAACATGTATAAGTCATGAAGGAAGCAATAGCAACATACTAAACGATCATGTGCTAAGCTAACGGAATGGGTCATGTCAATCAGATCATTCAACTAATGATGTGACCTCGTTAATCAAATAACAACTCCTTGTACATGGTTAGGAAACATAACCATCTTTGATTAACAAGCTAGTCAAGTAGAGGCATACTAGTGACACTCTGTTTGTCTATATATTCACACATGTATTATGTTTCTGGTTAATACAATTCTAGCATGAATAATAAACATTTATCATGATATAAGGAAATAAATAATAACTTTATTATTGCCTCTAGGGCATATTTCCTCCAGTCTCCCACTTGTACTAGAGTCAATAATCTAGATCACATCACCATGTGATCAACATCGATAGTTCACATGATCATGTGATTAACACCCATTGTTCACATCGCCATGTGACCAACACCCAAAGGGTTTACTAGATTCAGTAATCTAGTTCACATCGCTATGTGATTAACACCCATAGAGTACTAAGGTGTGATCATGTTTTGCTTGTGAGAGAATCTTAGTCAACGGGTCTTTCACATTCAGATCTGTTATGTATCTTGCAATTTTCTATGTCTACAATGCTCTTGCGGAGCTACTCTAGCTAATTGCTCCCACTTTCAATATGTATCTAGATCGAGACTTAGAGTCATCGGATCGGTGTCAAAATTTGCATCGACGTAACCCTTTACGATTTAACCTTTTGTCACCTCCATAATCGAGAAACATATCCTTATTCCACTAAGGATAATTTTGACCAATGTCCGATGATCTACTCCTAGATCACTATTGTACTCCTTGCCAAACTCGATTGTAGGGTATACAATAGATCGGTACACAGATGGCATACTTTATAGAACCTATGGCCAAGGCATAGGGAATGACTTTCATTCCCTTTCTATCTTCTGCCGTGGTCGGGTTTTGAGTCTTACTCAATTTCACACCTTGTAACACAGACAAGAACTCTTTCTTTGACTGTTCCATTTTGAACTACTTCAAAATCTTGTCAAGGTATGTACTCATTGAAAAAACTTATCAAGCGTCTTGATCTATCTCTATAGATATTGATGCTCAATATGTAAGCAGCTTCACCGAGGTCTTTCTTTGAAAAACTCCTTTCAAACACTCATTTATGCTTTGCAGAATAATTCTACATTATTTCCGATCTACAATATGTCATTCACATATACTTATCAGAAATGTTGTAGTGCTCCCACTCACTTTCTAGTAAATCTGGGCTTCTTTGCAAGTCTGTATAAATTATATGCTTTGATCAACTTATCAAAGCGTATATTCCAACTCGAGATGCTTGCACCAGTCCATAGATGCACATTTTGTTAACACCTTTAGGATCGACAAAACCTCTTGGTTGCATCACATACAACTCTTCTTTAATAACTCCATTAAGGAATGCAGTTTTGTTTATCCATTTGCCAGATTTCATAAAATGCGGCAATTGCTAACATGATTCGGACAGACTTTTAAGCATCGATACGAGTGAGAAAATCTCATTGTATTCAACGTCTTGAACTTTGTCAAAAACCTTTTTCGACAAGTCTAGCTTTGTAGATAGTAACACTACTATCAGCGTCCGTCTTCCTCTTGAAGATCCATTTATTTTCTATGGCTTGCCGATCATCGGGCAACTCCACCAAAGTCCACACTTTGTTCTCATACATGGATCTCATCTCAGATTTCATGGCTTCAAGCCATTTTGCGGAATCTGGGCTCACCATCGCTTCTTCATAGTTCGTAGGTTCATCAGGATCTAGTAGCATGACTTTCAGAACAGGATTACCGTACCACTCTGGTGCGGATCTCACTCTGGTTTACCTACGAGATTCGGTAGTAACTTGATCTGAAGTTACATGATCATCATCATTAGCTTCCTCACTAATTGGTGTAGTAGTCACAAGAACAGATTTCTGTGATGAACTACTTTCCAATAAGGGAGAAGGTACAATTACCTCATCAAGTTTTACTTTCCTCCCACTCACTTCTTTCGAGAGAAACTCCTTCTCTAGAAAGGATCCATTTATTAGCAACGAATGTTTTGCCTTCGGATCTGTGATAGAAGGTGTACCCAACAATTTCCTTTGGGTATTCTATGAAGACGCACTTCTCCGATATGGGTTTGAGCTTATCAGGATGAAACTTTTTCACATAAGCATCGCAACCCCAAACTTTAAGAAACGACAACTTTGGTTTCTTGCTAAACCACGGTTCATATAGTGTCGTCTCAACGGATTTAGATGGTGCCCTATTTAACGTGAATGCAGCTGTCTCTAATGCATGATCCCAAAACGATTTTGGTAAATCAGTAAGAAACATCATAGATTGTACTATATCCAATAAAGTACGGTTATGACGTTCGGACACACCATTATGATGTGGTGTTCCAGGTGGCATGAATTTGTGAAACTATTCCACATTGTTTTAATTGAAGACCAAACTCGTAACTCAAATATTTGTCTCTGCGATCAGATCGTAGAAACCTTATTTTCTTGTCACGATGATTTTCCACTTCACTCTGAAATTCTTTGAACCTTTCAACTATTTCAGACTTATGTTTCATCTAGTAGATATACCCATATCTGCTCAAATCATCTTGTGAAGGTCAGAAAATAACGATACTTGCCACGAGCATCAACACTCATTGGATCGCATACATCGGTATGTATTATTTCCAATAAGTCAGTAGCTTGTTCCATTGTTCCGAAGAACGGAGTTTTAGTCATCTTGCCCAAAAGGCACGGTTCGCAAGCATCAAATGATTCATAACCAAGTGATTCTGAAAATCCATCATTATGGAGTTTCTTCATGTGCTTTACACCGCAGTGCCACAAATAAGTTGCACTATCATTATTAACTTTGCATCTTTTGGCATCAATATTATGAATATGTGTATCACTACGATCGAGATCCAACAAACTATGTTCATTGGGTGTATGACCATCGAAGGTCTTATTCATGTAAACAGAATAACAATTATTCTTTAACTTCAAATGAATAACCGTATCGCAATAAACATGATCAAATCATATTCATGCTCAACGCAAACTCCAAATAACATTTATTTAGGTTTAACACTAATCCCGAAAGTATAAGGAGTGTGCGATGATGATCATATCAATCTTGGAACTACTTCCAACACTCATCGTCACTTTCCCTTCAACTAGTCTCTGTTTATTCTGTAACTCCTGTTTCGAGTTACTAATCTTAGCAACCGAACAAGTATCAAATACTCAGGGGCTACTATAAACACTAGTAAGGCACACATCAATAATCTGTATATCAAATATACCCTTGTTCACTTTGCCATCCTTCTTATCCACCAAATATTCAGGGCATTTCCGCTTCCAGTGACCATTTCCTTTGCAATGTAAACACTCAGTTTCAGGCTATGGTCCAGCTTTGGGCTTCTTCGCAGGAGTGACAACTTGCTTGTCTTTCCACTTGAAGTTCCTTTCTTTCCCTTTGCCCTTCTCTTGAAACTAGTGGTCTTGTCAATCATCAACACTTGATGGTCTTTTCTTGATTTCTACCTTCGTCGATTTCAACATCACGAAGAGCTCGGGAATCGTTTTCGTCATCCCTTGCATACTATAGTTCATCACGAAGTTCTAGTAACTTAGTGATGGTGACTAGAGAATTCTGTCAATCACTATCTTATCGGAAGATTAACTCCCACTTGATTCAAGTGATTGAAGTACCTGCACAATCGAGCACATGCTCACTAGTTGAGCGGTTCTCCTCCATCTTTTAGCTTTAGAACTTGTTGGAGACTTCATATCTCTCAACTCGGTATTTGCTGGAAATATTAACTTCAACTCTGGAACATCTCATATGGTCCATGACGTTCAAAACGTCTTTGAAGTCCCGATTCTAAGCCGTTTAAGCATGGTGCACTAAACTATCAAGTAGTCATCCTTTTGAGCTAGCCAAACGTTCATAACGTCGCATCCGCTCCTGCAATAGGTTTGTCACCTAGCGGTGCATTAAGGACATAATTCTTACGTGCAGCAATGAGGATAAACCTCGGATCACGGATCCAATCCGCATCATTGCTACTAACATCTTTCAACACAATTTTCTCTAGGAACATATCAAAATAAACATATGAAAGTAACAACGCAAGCTATTGATCTACAACATAATTTGCAAAATACTATCAGGACTAAGTTCATGATAAATTTAAGTTCAGTTAATCATATTACTTAAGAACTCCCACTTAGACAGACATCTCTCTAGTCATCTAAGTGATCACGTGATCCAAATCAACTAAACCATAACCGATCATCACGTGAGATGGAGTAGTTTTCAATGGTGAACATCACTATGTTGATCATATCTACTATATGATTCACGCTTGACCTTTCGGTCTCCGTGCTCCGAGGCCATATCTGCATATGCTAGGCTCGTCAAGTTTAACCTGAGTATTCTGCGTGTGCAAAACTGGCTTGCACCCGTTGTAGATGGACGTAGAGCTTATCACACCCGATCATCACGTGGTGTCTGGGCACGACGAACTTTGGCAACGGTGCATACTCAGGGAGAACACTTCTTGATAATTAGTGAGAGATCATCTTAAAATGCTTTTGATCAAAGCAAGAATAAGATGTATAACAGATAAACATCATATGCAATCAAAATATGTGACATGATATGGCCATGATCATCTTGTGCCTTTGATCTCCATCTCCAAAGTACTGTCATGATCTTTATCGTCACCGGCACGACACCATGATCTTCATCATCTTGATCTATATCAATGTGTCGTCACATGGTCGTCTCGCCAACTATTGCTCTTGCAACTATTGCTATCGCATAGCGATAAAGTAAAGCAATTATTTGGCACTTGCATCTTATGCAACAAAGAGACAACCATAGGGCTTCGCCGATTGCCGATAACTTCAACAAAACATGATCATCTCATACAAAACTTATATCTCATCACGTCTTGACCATATCACATCACAACATGCCCTGCAAAAACAAGTTAGACGTCCTCTACTTTGTTGTTGCAAGTTTTACGTGGCTGCTACGGGCTGAGCAAGAACCGTTCTTACCTACGCATCAAAACCACAATGATAGTTTGTCAAATAGACTCCGTTTTAACCTTCGCAAGGACCGGGCGTAGCCATACTTAGTTCAACTAAAGTTGAGAAACCGACACCGCCAGCCACACTGTGTGCAAAGCACGGCGGTAGAACCAGGCTCGCGTAAGCGTCTGGCGTAATGTCGGTCCGGCCGCTTCATCCAACAATACCGCCAACCAAAGTATGACATGCTGGTAGGCAGTATGACTTATATCGTCCACAACTCACTTGTGTTCTACTCGTGCATATAACATAAAACCATAAAAACCTAGGCTCGGATGCCACTGTTGGGGAACGAAGTAATTTCAAAAATTTTCCTACACACACGCAAGATCATGGTGATGCATAGCAACGAGAGGGGAGAGTGTTGTCTACGTACCCTCGTAGACCGAAGCGGAAGCGTTGACGCAACATAGAGGAAGTAGTCGTATGTCCTCCCGGTCCAACCGATCCAAGCACCGTTACTCCGGCACCTCCGAGTTCTTGACACGCGTACAGCTCGATGACGCACCCTCGATCTCCAATCCAAGAGAGGCTCGAGGGGAGTTCCGTCAGCACGACGGCGTGGTGACGATCTTGATGTTCTCCTATCGCAGGGCTTCGCCTAAGCACCGCTACAATATGATTGAGGTGCAATATCGTGGAGGGGGGGGGGGCACCGCACACGGCTAAGGAACGATCAATGATCAACTTGTGTGTCCTAGGGTGCCCCCCTACCCCCGTATATAAAGGAGGGAGGGAGGAGGTGGCCGGCCTCAAGGGGGGCGCGCCATAGGGGGGAAACCTACTCCAAGTAGGTTTCCCTGCTTTCCTTATCTTATTTGGAGGGAAGGAAGGAGTACTAGTATTAGGAAGTAGTACTAGTAGTAGGAAGGAAGAGAGGGGAAGGAGAAAGGAAGGGGGCCCCCCTCCCCAGTCGGATTGGGCTTGGGGGCCCCCCCTTGCTCCTTCTCTCTTCCTCCTACATGGGCCCAATAAGGCCCATATACCTCCCGGGGTTCGGTAACCTCCGGAGCTCCAAACTTCTCCGGAACCTTTCCGGTGTCCAAATATATCCGTCCAATATATCAATCTTTATGTCTCGACCATTTGAGACTCCTCGTCATGTCCGTGATCATATCCGGACTCGAACAACCTTGGTACATCAAAATACATAAACTCATAATATAAGCATCATCGAAACCTTAAGCGTGCGGACCCTACGGTTCGAGAACAATGTAGACATGACCGAGACATGTCTCCGGTCAATAACCAATAGCGGGACCTAGATGCCCATATTGGTTCCTACATATTCTCGAAGATCTTTATCGGTCAAACCGCACAACAACATACGTTGTTCCTTTGTCATCGGTATGTTACTTGCCCGAGATTCGATCGTCGGTATCCAATACCTAGTTCAATCTCGTTACGGCAAGTCTCTTTACTCGTTCGCAATACATCATCTCACAACTAACTCATTAGTTGAAATGCTTGCAAGGCTTAAGTGATGTGTATTACCGAGAGGGCCCAGAGATACCTCTCCGACATTCGGAGTGACAAATCCTAATCTCGAAATCGCCAACTCAACAAGTACCTTCGAGACACCAGTAGAGCACCTTTATAATCACCCGATTACGTTGTGACGTTTGGTAGCACACAAAGTGTTCCTCCGTAAACGGAGTTGCATAATCTCATAGTCATAGGAACATGTATAAGTCATGAAGGAAGCAATAGCAACATACTAAACGATCGTGTGCTAAGCTAACGGAATGGGTCATGTCAATCAGATCATTCAACTAATGATGTGACCTCGTTAATCAAATAACAACTCCTTGTTCATGGTTAGGAAACATAACCATCTTTGATTAACAAGCTAGTCAAGTAGAGGCATACTAGTGACACTCTGTTTGTCTATATATTCACACATGTATTATGTTTCTGGTTAATACAATTCTAGCATGAATAATTAACATTTATCATGATATAAGGAAATAAATAATAACTTTATTATCGCCTCTAGGGCATATTTCCTTCAGAGGGGAGGGGCTGCGCCTTTGGATGTGTGTTCAGCAGCCTTCCCCTCACCCCTCTATTTATAGGGGAAGGGGCAAGGGGGGCCGACCCCTCTAGATGGGATCTAGAGGGGGGGGCGGCCAGGGAGTGGGGACTTGCCCCCAAGCAAGGGGGGCGCCCCCCTTAGGGTTTCCCCCAAACCCTAGGCGCATGGGCCCAAGGTGGGGGGCGCGCCCAGCCCTCCACGGGCTGGCTCCCTCCCCTTTGCGGCCCATGTGGCCCTCCGGGAGGGGTGGCCCCTCCCGGTGGACCCCCGGACCCTCTCTGGTGGCCCTGGTACAATACCGATAAGCCCCCGAAACTTTCCGGTGCCCGTATGACAACTTCCCATATATAAAACTTCACCTCCGGACCATTCCGGAACTCCTCGTGACGTCCGGATCTCATCCGGACTCGAACAACATTCGTAATCACATACAAGTCTTCCTAATAACCCTAGCATCACCGAACCTTAAGTGTGTAGACCCTACGGGTTCGGAGACATCTGAACATGACCGAGACCACTCTCCGGTCAATAACCAACAGCGGGATCTGTATACCCATGTTGGCTCCCACATGTTCCACGATGATTTCATCGGTTGAACCGCGATGTCGAGGATTCGATCAAATCCCGTATACAATTCCCTTTGTCAATCGGTACGTTACTTGCCCGAGACTCGATCGTCGGTATCCCAATACCTTGGTCAGTCTCGTTACAGGCAAGTCACTTTACTCGTACCGTAATGCATGATCCTGTGACCAACCACTTGGTCACTTTGAGCTCACTATGATAATGCATTACCGAGTGGGCCCAGAGATACCTCTCCGTCATACGGAGTGACAAATCCCAGTCTCGATCCGTGTCAACCCAACAGACACTTTCAGAGATACATGTAGTGCACCTTTATAGTCACCCAGTTACGTTGTGACGTTTGATACACCCAAAGCACTCCTACGGTATCCGGGAGTTACACGATCTCATGGTCTAAGGAAGAGATACTTGACATTGAAAAAGCGCTAGCAAACGAACTACACGATCTTTGTGCTATGCTTAGGATTGGGTCTTGTCCATCACATCATTCTCCTAATGATGTGATCTCGTTATCAACGACATCCAATGTCCATAGCCAGGAAACCATGACTATCTGTTGATCACAACGAGCTAGTCAACTAGAGGCTCACTAGGGACATATTGTGGTCTATGTATTCACACATGTATTACGATTTCCGGATAATACAGTTATAGCATGAATAAAAGACAATTATCATGAACAAGGAAATATAATAATACTTTTATTATTGCCTCTAGGGCATATTTCCAACAACATCAACATACAATAGCCTCCGTCGTACAAACATGGGTTATGTGCTAGGCTATCAGTCGGCCTCCCTCTCGCTTGTATTGCGACCTACAATCTGAAAAAGTGTCGAGAACCCTAACCTAGGTCCGCTATTTAGTACTATCCAAACACTCGCTGGGCTAATAGAGGGGCTCCTTATTTCGCACAAACCAACGCTAATGCAAATTGACTTGGTCGAAAGGAAGCACTCTCAACACAAAAAAGGGATTTATGTGAAGACATGGTTTTCCGGGCAGGGGGGAGTGGGAAGGGAGGGAAGTAAGGACCCCCGCATCGCTCTTGTGCGGGCAGCTCACGCGAAACAACAACCCTAGTCGCCGCCTCCACAAGGAGAACCTACACGGCTGATGGCGGCGACGAGGACTCCTCTCTCGGCGCGCTGAGGCTCTCGGGCACGGCTGAGAGCGACACTTTGCCTCTCCTCAGATCCAATCGACAACTCTCCTGCTCGTCGGCATGCGTGTTGGTTGCGTCCTCGTCTGGCCGCCCTTGGGGGTCTTCGAGGTGGCGTGTCCTGCTATGTGTGTCTGTCTTCCTCAACAATTCAGAGCGCCTGCTCGCGCACCGACGCGCTGCCCAGCGCGTCTCGCGGGCATGGTGCTTGGCCATTGGAGGTGATGGGCCTTCTTGCCAGCTCCGCCCAGCTCCCCAGATCGAGAAGAGGGGTCTATAGGGGGTGATTAGACCCTTAAAAAGTAAAGTAGCAGTTTTTACAATTCTTCAAGTTAAAGTTGAGTTTAGCATGAGTATAGGTGGCGAAAAGAGTAAAGCATGCAAGTTGCTACCTCCTGAGCACAACGTTGGTTTTCCCTTGAAGAGGAAAGGGTGATGCAGCAAAGTAGCGTAAATATTTCTCTCAGTTTTTGAGAACCAAGGTATCAATCCAGTAGGAGGCCACACGCAAGTCCCTCGTACCTACACAAACAAATAAGAACCTTGCAGCCAATGTGATAAAGGGGTTGTCAAGCCCTTCACGGCCACTTGCAAAAGTGAGATCTGATAGAGATGATAAGATAATATTTTTGGTAATTTATAATAAAGACTAAAAGTAAAGAAAGAAAAATAAACGGTAATGGAAATTGCTAGTTGATGGGAGATTAATATGATGGAAAATAGACCCGGGGGCCATAGGTTTCACTAGTGGCTTCTCTCAAGATAGCATAAGTATTACGGTGGGTGAACAAATTACTGTCGAGCAATTGATAGAATTGAGCATAGTTATGAGAATATCTAGGCATGATCATGTATATAGGCATCACGTCTGTGACAAGTAGGCCGACTCCTGCCTGCATCTACTACTATTACTCCACACATCGACCGCTATCCAGCATGCATCTAGAGTATTAAGTTCATAAGAACGGAGTAACGCTTTAAGCAAGAGGACATGATGTAGAGGGATAAACTCAAGCAATATGATATAAACCCCATCTTTTTATCCTCGGTGGCAACAATACAATACGTGTCGTTTCCCTTTCTGACACTGGGATCGAGCACCGCAAGATTGAACCCAAAGCTAAGCACTTCTCCCATTGCAAGAAAGATCAATCTAGTAGGCCAAACCAAACTGATAATTCGAAGAGACTTGCAAAGATAACCAATCATACATAAAAGAATTCAGAGAAGATTCAAATATTGTTCATAGATAATCTTGATCATAAACCCACAATTCATCAGATCTCGACAAACACACCGCAAAAGAAGATTACATCGAATAGATCTTCAAGAGAATCAAGGAGAACTTTGTATTGAGATCCAAAGAGAGAGAAGAAGCCATCTAGCTAATAACTATGGACCCGAAGGTCTGAAGTAAACTACTCACACATCATCGGAGAGGCTATGGTGTTAATGTAGAAGCCCTCCGTGATCAATGCCCCCTCCGGCGGAGCGCCGGAAAAGGCCCCAAGATGGGATCTCACGGGTACAGAAGGTTGTGGTGGTGGAAATAGGGTTTCGTGGTGCTCCTGGATGTTTTCGGGGTACGTAGGTATATATAGGAGGAAGAAGTAGGTCGGTGGAGCTACGAGGGGCCCACGAGGGTGGGGGCGCGCCCAGGGGGCAGGCGCGCCTCCCAGCCTCGTGGCCTCCTCGTTGATGTCTTGACGTCCACTCCAAGTCCTCTAGATCATGTTTGTTCCAAAAATCACGTTCCCGAAGGTTTCATTCCGTTTGGACTCTATTTGATGTTCCTTTTCTTCGAAACACTGAAATAGGCAAAAAAAAACAACAGTTTGGGCTGGGCCTCCTGTTAAAAGGTTAGTCCCAAAAATAATATAAAAGTGTATGATAAAGCCCATTAAACATCCAAAACAGATAATATAATAGCATGGAACAATAAAAAATTATAGATACGTTGGAGACGTATCAAGCATCCCCAAGCTTAATTCCTGCTCGTCCTCGAGTAGGTAAATGTTAAAAACAGAATTTGTGATGTGGAATGCTACCTAGCATATTTCTCAATGTAACTTTCTTTATTGTGGCATGAATGTTCAGATCTGAAATATTCAAGATAAAAGTTTAATATTGACATAAAAATAATAATACTTCAAGCATACTAACTAAGCAATTATGTCTTTGATACGTCTCCAACATATCTACTTTTCCAAACATTTTTGCCCTTGTTTTGGACTCTAACTTGCATGATTTGAATGAAACTAACCTGGACTGACGCTGTTTTCAACAGAACTGTCATGATGTTGTTTTATGTGTACAAAACAAAAGTTCTCGGAATGACCTGAAAATCCACGGAGGCACGTTTTGGAAAATATAAAAAATACCGGCGAAAGAATCAAGACCAGGGGGCCCACACCCTGTCCACGAGGGTGGGGGGGGGGGTGCGCCCACCCCCTGGGCGCGCCCCCTGTCTCGTGGGCCCCCTGAGGCTCCACCGACCTCAACTCCAACTCCATATATTCCGTTTTGCGGAGAAAAAACAGAGAGAAAGTTTCATCGCGTTTTATGATACGGAGCCGCCGCCAAGCCCTAATCTCTCTCAGGAGGGCTGATCTGGAGTCCGTTCGGGGCTCCGGAGAGGGGGGGGGGTTCGTCGCCATCGTCATCAATTTCGTGATGCTCACCGCCGTGCGTGAGTAATTCCATCGTAGGCTTGCTGGACGATGATGGGTTGGATGAGATTTACCATGTAATCAAGTTAGTTTTGTTAGGGTTTGATCCCTAGTATCCACTATGTTCTGAGATTGATGTTGCTATGACTTTGCAATGCTTAATGCTTGTCACTAGGACCCGAGTGGCATGATTTCAGATCTGAACCTATTATGTTTTCATGAATATATGTGTGTTCTTGATCCTATCTTGCAAGTCTATAGTCACCTATTATGTGTTATGAGCCAACAACCCCGAAGTGACAATAATCGGGATACTTCTCGGTGATGACCGTAGTTTGAGGAGTTCATGTATTCACTATGTGTTAATGCTTTGGTCCGGTTCTCTATTAAAGCAGGCCTTAATATCCCTTAGTTTTCGCTAGGACCCAGCTGCCACGGGAGGTAGGACAAAAGATGTCATGCAAGTTCTTTTCCATAAGCACGTATGACTATATTCAGAATACATGCCTACATTACATTGATGAACTGGAGCTAGTTCTGTGTTACCCTATGTTATAGCTATTACATGAGGAATCGCATCCGACATAATTATCCATCACTGATCCAATGCCTACGAGCTTTTCACATCTTGTGCTTCGCTTATTTACTTTTCCGTTGTTACTGTTACAATTCCTACAAAACTATTATCTTTACTTTTGCCACTGTTACCTTTACTATCATACTACTTTGCTACTAAATACTTTGCTGCAGATACTAAGTTATCCAGGTGTGGTTGAATTGACAACTCAACTGCTAATACTCAATAATATTCTCTGGCTCCCCTTGTGTCGAATCAATAAAATTTGGGTTGAATACTTTACCCTCGAAAGCTGTTGCGATCCCCTACACTTGTGGGTTATCATTCTTCTCAAAATAACATGGCCAAAGTAAGTTCATCCCTACAAAATCATATAGTTTGGCTATGTCCCATCTTCGTCACACAAAATATTCAAATCATGCACAACCTCGGTTTTAGCCAAGCAATTGTTTCATACTTAAGAATTTTCAAACTCTTTCAACTTTCACGCAATACATGAGTGTGAGCCATGGACATAGCACTATGGGTGGAATAGAATATGATGATGGGGGTTATGTGGAGAAGACAAAAAAGGAGAAGATAGTTTCATATCAACTAGGCGTATCAACGGGCTATGGAGATGCCCATCAATAGATATCAATGTGAGTGAGTAGGGATTGCCATGCAACGGATGCACTAGAGCTATAAATGTATGAAAGCTCAACAAATGAAACTAAGTGGGTGTGCATCCAACTTGCTTGCTCACGAAGACCTAGGGCATTTGAGGAAGCCCATTGTTAGAATATACAAGCCAAGTTCTATAATGAAAAATTCCCACTAGTATATGAAAGTGACAAAACAAGAGACTCTCTATCATAAAGATCATGGTGCTACTTTGAAGCACAAGTATGGAAAAAAGGATAGTAGCATTGTCCCCTTTTTATTTCTTTTCTTTTTTTGGGCCTTTTTTTGGTCTTTCTTCTTTTTTTTTCTTTTTTAGGGAAAATGCTCTATGAATGATGAACATCACACTTCTATTCATTTACAACTCAATGATTACAACTCGATACTAGAACAAGATATGACTCTAAATAAATGCCTCCGGCGGTGTACCGGGATGGGCAATGAATCAAGAGCGACATGTATAAAATAATATGCATGGTGGCCTTGCCACAAATACGATGTCAACTACATGATCATGCATGGCAATATGACAATGATGAGGCGTGTCATAATAAATGAAACGGTGGAAAGTTGCATGACAATATATCTCGGAATGGCTATGGAAATTCCATGATAGTTATGGTGGCTGTTTTGAGGAAGATATAAGGAGGTTTATGTGTGATAGAGCATATCATATCATGGGGTTTGGATGCACCGGCGAAGTTTGCACCAACTCTCGAAGTGAGAAAGGGTAATGCACGGTACCGAAGAGGCTAGCAATGATGGAAGGGTGAGAGTGCGTATAATCCATGGACTCAACATTAGTCGTAAAGAACTCACATACTTATTGCTAAAATCTACAAGTCATCAAAACCAATCACTACACGCATGCTCCTAGGGGGGAGGTTGGTAGGAGTTAATCATCGCGCGCCCCCGACTTCCACACAAAGGATGACACTCAAAGAACACTTTATGTTTCAAATCTATCTATTTATATATAAAAATTACTTGACGGGTTAACTAGAAAAAAGAGAAATATATTAAAAATCCCACAATAATTAGAAAGATCTAACCATCTATTTGGTGGATTAAAGATTAATAGCCGTTCGATTTAAGTGAAAAAATTTACCCACCATTGCCATTACGTACATGAAAACTGGCCTTGGTATAACAAAAAAAAGTTGCACCTACCACGTCCAAAATTACGTTTTATTCAGATTCCCTGATTATAATAGATTAAAAAAGATAACATAGGACTTTCCTACAATAAAACTAGCAATACGTGGGGGTCATGTCTTCCCTTGCTAGCCTAGGACTCTTAAAAAAATAAACTAGCGTGACGTATGCTCAGATGCTTTTTTATAAACATGCATGCATTCTTACTTGATAGGTACGCATGCATAAAGAAATACATGGACAGACGGACGGGCATAAGTCCATACACATCTCCTAATACTTTATATCCATTAGATAAGATTTTAGTAAAATAATTACCCAGTTTTGCCATGCTTTATAAAGAAAAGAAAAAAAAGGCTACGTACATGTTACATATTGTTTAAAACTTTGGGTTCTGATCTGGTCATCTTCACTCTATATTATCCAAAAACCAAAACAAAAAATATCTCACGTGTCTCTCTTCCTCCAACCCTAGGTAATTCCTGCAACCCTGGTAATTTGTTCCTCACGTCTCTTTCTCATCCTCGGCTGCAAAGCTCCTCGCTGAAGCCTGCTCAAGGCGCCCTCTTCCCCTCAAGCTCCAAACTGATTTTACGTGGCTGGGCTTCAATCATGCATACAGATCGGCAGCATCTCGATGAGAAGACATGATGCTGCAAGTACACGCCCAGATCTATGTGCCAGCCGCCAGGGGAATCCTTGAGATTCATCATCAGCAGGTTACACATGCACAATCTCAAATCTTTGTAGTGGTAAGATTTTTTTCAAGAGTCCATGGGGATCCATTGAACATCTATACTTTGTAATATCTCCTCCATGTCAATTCCTAAACTCTTCTCAACAAAAAAGAACGTATATGGCTATTATATTTCGAGCCGCCGGCAGCCGGGGTGCCATGGCCAAGCTGGCCTATTTTGGACTGTTGCATGGGCTCACAAGATTTTGTCAGCTGCCGGCACGGACGACCAGTGCGTACTTGCTGTTACATCCTGCATGGCCAAACCCCTGCTGCCGATGCTATGACAGGGGTCGACGGTAACTTAACAGCGAGAACAAGCAGCTGGAGCCTGGAGAATGCATTAACGTATAAGCAAGAACAAGCAGCTGGATGCATCTTTATTATCTACCAAAGGCAAGCACCTCGATGCATGGATGCATACGTACGTGAGTCTTGACAGTTGCAACACATGATATCGACCAAGAGAAAGCTGTAAGCACGTGGATGCATAGCTAATGCTTGCATGCACAGACATGGACTAGATGTTTTTTGAACATGATATGACTCGATTGAAATCGCAACAATGCAAAACATGAGGTGTGTATGCATTAATCCTGTGCACGTGTATAATTATATAACAACGTTCATTAAACATATACCTGGATGTTGTTTTCGTATTAAATAATTTCAGTTAAAGTTTTTTCCTGGCTAGATAATTGATGCACTTATTATGTTCCCTATCAAGTTAATTTGTTCCCCAAATGCTTATTTTGATTAAATTATATGGTTTTGTTCCATTGTAAATCATGGTCAACTGTGCAGCCTCATTGTATATATGTGATCCTTTTGCCTATTTACAAAAGCTGAGGAAATGTTACTGGATATAGAGCAGAGCGATAGACGTAGGTAGATAAGAGAAACGGGGACGAAACTTGCAGGTACCCTTCTCCTCTCAGACATGAAGTTTCCACCCTATTTCTTCTAGGTGGCATCTGAGGTGTGATGTCGGGAATAAAGGACGTGACGTTCGCTTGTGTTTTAGCTACCTATATTCTGTTACTCCTTTTAGTAGTCAATTATTTTATAGCCCAGTATTGTGCAGGAGCATGCCAAGAATTCGACACGCCAACACACGGAGAGTCTCACCCGCAAAAAAAAAAGAGAACACACACACACACACACACACGGAGAGTCTGGATGTACAAAGGATTTGATAGTTTGTGGCACACTCTTGTAAGCTATTTTATGTTTGTCCTCTCTAATTTGAGTTACGAAAATAATCTGTAATCGATGCACACGACCCAAGCAGCCTATGCGAGGAAACACACTTCCAGCCATGGATGTCACAATGATACCATACTGGCCAACTACGGCGTCACGCAAATTGAACACAGAAAGGGAGGGACTTGGTCTCATGTTGCTAAGGTATGGAGCATCTTTGATATAATTTTTGAGCAGTCAGTTTTTCTTTCAAGGTAAGAGCTAGAAGTTAGTTAATTGAAAGAAAGGTTGGTGCTGATATATCATGGTAGACATATTTTCGTTCAGAAATTTCCCCATATAACTTTACTAATTCCAACTTTGTTCAGATCTGCGGTGCCATCGAGCTTTGAGATGAACCAACACAGGTGATCAAACTTTGTGTCGCAACTCTATCCAGTTCATTCTTTGTTGATCCATTATGTCAATTTCACTTCCATACTACTACTACTACTATCTACACACGTGAGATACAAATATAAGCTTTCTACTTGCATAGAGATAATAGGACATCAGCCCCTTACATAGTAATAAATATACATATCTTATTTCTTACTTTCTGAACCTTTGCTCAATAGAGTTATAATGCGTCTAATGGTTTTTTTGCTCGGTATCAGAATTCACATATATTGCAGGTATAGGTTCGACAACAATGCACATGCACTAATGGAGCTCAACCTACGAAGGTAATGTTGCTTCAGTTCTTATTTCCAATAGCTACTTACATATGTAGCACATCATAGCTACGTACATACAGAAAACCAACAAATGGAATGCATCGCTGCCAAATTTATGAAGAGAGCACATTTTCAAACAAAAGACATGCAAGTCCAAAGAACATTAGAATTCAATTCAGAATGAAAGTGCAAGAGAAGAGGGTGAAAGTGTGTGGATTTCGGTACGATAAGTTTTATTACAATTCCATAGTCAATTTTTTTAATATATATAGTTCAAGCACAGTAGTGAACACTACTTTTTTTTGTAACACGTGCAAAGTTTCAATTTAATGTGTCTTATTTGTTTTGCCCCACAGTATGTTAAACACGCACACCATCTTCAAATCTAATATTTTATCTCCTTTCTTAGATTTTCTATTTAGTATCACTCTTACAAAATGCCATTTTGATGCCTCCCATTGTTTCCACTCCTTAGTTCTCGAGCTATACACGCCATCTTGGAATGCAATAACAATGACATCTTTATCCTTGACACAAGAGATATTAAAAGAATTGAGCAAAAGAAGAAGCTTAGGAAATAGAGAAGAACAATCTATATTCAATAATGCAAGTGTTTCAACAAGTTGTGTACGATCCAACGAGTGAAGTACTTAAAAGTAGTGCTGCTAGAGAAAAATCTTGATTTCCGTAAGTAGAATTGCCTTATCTTATTGATATTTGATATTTTTTGTACAGAACTTTAAAATTCACGTGCATATCACGACAGCTAGACTAAAATCAGTTTTGAAGCTCTATTCATGGAAAAACATCCCTATGTTAAAAAAAGGAACATGATAAAAATGCCAAAAAACATGAGAAATATAAATTAAAATTTCCAAAACAATTAATCAAAAAATACATTTAGTACGGCATGCGTAGTAAGCACGTAATTGGTAAATGGATGGCATATATATTTATATGTTAGTCAGGAAAAATATATACCTATAAAATAACTATGTTTGCAAAAGTCTATTTCCAAAGTTCAACACGTTTGGTCCCGTTTCTGCAAACAATTCAAATAATATTCTCACATTAATGATTTTTTTAAAGTTCTAGCCCGCACATCGAGCGGGCCACTTTGCTAGTTTGTTACACAACGGTTACCATACGTGCATGCTACGGGACTTGCAAACTTCAACATGCGTATTTATCAATTTCACAATTACTCAACTAGCACAACTTTAATATCACTATCTCCATATCTCAAAACAATCATAAAATATCAAACTTCTCATAGTATTCAATGCACTTTCTATGATAGTTTTTATTATACCTATCTTGGATGCCTATTATATTAGGACTAATTTCCACCAAATAAAAATACATGCTGTTCTAAAAGACTCTCAAAATAATATAAGTGAAGCATGATAGATCAATAATTTCTATAAAATAAAACCACCACCGTGCTCTAAAAGATTTAAGTGAAGCACCAGAGCAAAAACTATATAGCTCAAAAGATATAAGTGAAGCACATAGAGTATTCTAATAAATTCCGAATCATGTGTGCTTCTCTCAAAAGGTGTGTAAAGCAAGGATGATTGTGGTAAAGTAAAAAGGAAAGACTCAAATCATACAAGACGTTCCAAGCAAAACACATATCATGTGGTGAATAAAAATATAGCTCCAAGTAAAGTTACCGATAAACGAAGACGAAAGAGGGAATGCCTGCCGGGGCATCCCCAAGCTTAGGCTTTTGGTTATCCTTGAATTTTACCTTGGGGTGCATTGGGCATCCCCAAGCTTAGGCTTTTTCCACACTTTGTTCCATAATCCATCAAATATTTACCCAGAACTTGAAAACTTCACAACACAAAACTCAACAGAAAATCTCATAAGCTCCGTTAGCGAAGTAAAACAAACCACCACTTTAAGCTACAGTAATGAACTCATTATTTATTTATATTGGTTTTAAACCTACTGTATTCTAACTTCTCTATGGTTTATAAGCTCTTTTACTAGCCATAGATTCATCAAAATAAGCAAACAACACACAAAAACAGAATCTGTCAAAAACAGAATAGTCTGTAGTAATCTGTATGTAAC
The DNA here is from genome assembly GCA_021437245.1 of Aegilops speltoides. Taxonomy (NCBI): domain Eukaryota; kingdom Viridiplantae; phylum Streptophyta; class Magnoliopsida; order Poales; family Poaceae; genus Aegilops; species Aegilops speltoides. The sequence goes on along the minus strand of CM038145.1, from coordinate 439,491,978 downwards.
GCAAACTTCTGGAACCTAAAAAATCCTACCAAATTAGGAAGTCCTAGATAATTTGTTTATTGATCTACTGCAAAAAGAATCAACTGAAAATCACGTTCCTGTGATTTATTAAAACTAATATCGTCCGTGCAAAGTTTCTGTTTTTTACAGCAAGATGAAATAACTATCACCGTAGATTATCCTAATGGTTTTACTTGGCACAAACACTAATTAAAACACAAAAACGAATCTAACCAGAGGCTAGCTCAAAAACTTATTACTAAACAGAACCAAAAAGCAAGGAACTAAAATAAAATTGGGTTGCCTCCCAACAAGCGCTATCGTTTAACGCCCCTAGCTAGGCATAAGAACAAGGATAGATCTAAGAGTTGCCATCTTTGGTTTTTACTTTTTTAGCAGAGTCACCCTCAAATCCGGGAGGTTCCTTACGTTTCCCTTCATATTCATAAATTTTTAGATCTAAAGAATCCAACCGCTTATTGCAAAGGGTAATCAACATATTCATGCGGTGAAGATTCCCGCTAACACTTTTTAGAGGTTCAAGAGATTTTTGTAATATTTTCGTTACTTCGCAAATCTTCTCAAAAACTTGTGTTTCTTCCTGGGCATGATGCGGCCCTTTTTGTTAAGGTAGTGTTCCCACTATTCCCTCTATAATTTCAAGTGCAAAACTTGGATCAATTTCGATAAAATTTCCTTTGGCATTACAATCCAAGAGCTGTCTATGGGACATATTTAATCCAACATAGAAATTGCGAAGTAAGATTCTAAAATTCACCTCTAGGGTGTAGTTGCGATAAGATTCCATCATTCTACACCAAGCATCTTTTAAGTTTTCTCCTTGTCTTTGTTTGAAGTGAAGAACTTCGAACTCGGGGGACAAAGGAGTGGATAAAGGACTAGCCATAACGACGACGCACGCGAAAAAGAGGCGAACGGAAGAGAGGGCGAATAAAACGGCAAGGGTGAAGTGGGGGAGAGGAAAACGAGAGGCAAATGGCAAATAATGTAATGCGAGGGATAAGAGTTTGTGATGGGTACTTGGTATGTATTGACTTGTGCGTAGACTCCCCGGCAACGGCGCCAGAAATCCTTCTTGCTACCTCTTGAGCACAACGTTAGTTTTCCCTTGAAGAGGAAAGGGTGATGCAGCAAAGTAGCATAAATATTTCGCTCAGTTTTTGAGAACCAAGGTATCAATCCAGTAGGAGGCCACACGCTAGTCCCTCGTACCTACACAAACAAATAAGAACCTTGCAACCAACGCGATAAAGGGGTTGTCAAGCCCTTCACGGCCACTTGCAAAAGTGAGATCTGATAGAGATGATAAGATAATGTTTTGGTAATTTATAATAAAGACTAAAAGTAAAGAAAGCAAAATCAACGGTAATGGAAATTGCTAGTTGACGAGAGATTAATATGATGGAAAATAGACCCGGGGGCCATAGGTTTCACTAGTGGCTTCTCTCAAGATAGCATAAGTATTACGGTGGGTGAACAAATTACTGTCGAGCAATTGATAGAATTGAGCATAGTTATGAGAATATCTAGGCATGATCATGTATATAGGAATCACGTCCGTGACAAGTAGACCGACTCCTGCCTGCATCTACTACTATTACTCCACACATCGACCGCTATCCAGCATGCATCTAGAGTATTAAGTTCATAAGAATGGAGTAACGCTTTAAGGAAGATGACATGATATAGAGGGATAAAATCAAGCAATATGATATAAACCCCATCTTTTTATCCTCGATGGCAACAATACAATACGTGTTGTTTCCCTTTCTATCACTGGGATCGAGCACCACAAGATTGAACCCAAAGCTAAGCACTTCTCCCATTGCAAGAAAGATCAATCTAGTGGGCCAAACCAAACTGATAATTCGAAGAGACTTGCAAAGATAACCAATCATACATAAAAGAATTCAGAGAAGATTCAAATATTGTTCATAGATAATCTTGATCATAAACCCACAATTCATCGGATCTCGACAAACACACCGCAAAAGAAGATTACATCGAATATATCTCCAAGAGAATCAAGGAGAACTTTGTATTGAGATCCAAAGAGAGAGAAGAAGCCATCTAGCTAATAACTATGGACTCGAAGGTCTGAAGTAAACTACTCACACATCATCGGAGAGGATATGGTGTTGATGTAGAAGCCCTCCGTGATCAATGCCCCCTTCGGCGGAGCGACGGAAAAGGCCCCAAGATGGGATCTCACGGGTACAGAAGGTTGCGGCGGTGGAAATAGGGTATCGTGGTGCTCCTGGATGTTTTCGGGGTACGTAGGTATATATAGGAGGAAGAAGTAGGTCGGTGGAGCTACAAGGGGCCCACGAGGGTGGGGGGCGCGCCCAGGGGGGCAGGCGCGCCTCCCTGCGTCGTGGCCTCCTCGTTGATGTCTTGACGTCCACTCCAAGTCCTCTGGATCACGTTTGTTCCAAAAATCACGTTCCCGAAGGTTTCATTCCGTTTGGACTCCGTTTGATATTCCTTTTCTTCGAAACACTGAAATAGGCAAAAAAACAACAATTTGGGCTGGGCCTCCAGTTAATAGGTTAGTCCCAAAAATAATATAAAAGTGTATGATAAAGCCCATTAAACATCCAAAACAGATAATATAATAGCATGGAACTATCAAAAATTATAGATACGTTAGAGACGTATCACAAGTGTGTTAGGACCGTGAGTATATCGACTAGAGGGGGGGGGGTGAATGGGAGATTCAAAAATTCTTTCGAATGCTTTGAAACTGATCCCAATCACGGCAGCGAAATAAAGAAAAGAGGGAAATGAACTAAATCAATCTTCATCTTCAGAAGCATATTCTTCAATGAAAGAAGTGATAACAGTACGAGCTTGGGTAGTCACAGGTTTAACTACGTTGAGTGTAATGCAACATGCAAAGAGATGCAATAGAATGAGACAAAACATGATACACACAGAGAATAATACTAAGTATGATAACACAAATGAACCGAGGAATATGACAGTGACGAATGAAAACAAGTGATGAGAATGAAGCAGAATGAACACAATGATATTCAATGTGGACAACATATGATATTGATCAGATAAACTATTGACACAGAGCACGAATGTAAACTGCTAAAGGAATTGCAGTAAAGTAGAATGAACCAGTGGTGCTCGATGGCGACAGAAATTTGGTAGACCAGTTCACCCTTCTGCCAAAGGGAAACATCTGGTTGGAGGGGCTGTGACTTAACACGGAAGATAAACTCTCTTCACCTTATTCTTCTTCAATGCAGAGCTGATCAGACTCAGGTTGATTTGACTCATGGTAGATACTTGTCGGTGATCTCCAAACCTTCAGTCGACCTTCGTGAACCACAATTACTCTTGGTTGCTGAAGATCTAGCTCGGTTAAGACAACAACTCTTCAACACTCGAGCGGAAACCTATCCGTCTAGAGAGTGCGCAACTCTCAAGAGTAATAGGTACAAGAACTCTAACTCAGAACTACTGTGATGCTAAACCACTGTCTAAGCTTGGGCTCTTGATTTTTCTCTCAGTGGATCTTAAACTCAGATCATTCGGAGAGGGGTTGCTCAAATCAATCTTCTCAGAAATCTCAAGCGGAGCAGCACCGGACAAAGCCGGTGTGGGGTGGCTATTTATAGCCGCAGCCTTCCCTGATGGGAAAAGACCAAATTGGACATCGGGATCAGCCAATGACCAAACGACACGAGTCCAACAGTCGTAATTTGAGCACAACGCTATCATTACTTGCGGAGCTAGTAATGCTAACTCCTTGTTCTGAGAAAAATCCCTCGCAGCGAAGAAGATCACAGTCTCTTGCTGGCAAGTATTTGCTCGGAACACAAGGAAATTTCTATCGCAACTTTCATAGGTTTTGGCTAAGCATCAAAACGGATCTAAGCTTCGAGAACCTATACCCCTCTTAATAGTATAGAGTTCCTATGACTCAAATAAATAGAAGAAGAACGACGAAATGAAACAACGTCTTCACTTTGTCTTTGACTTCCATTCGCTACTGTCAATTTCTTCGGACGACGATACCGAACCAAATGCTTTGCTTCGGTAGTAAACGTTCGAGGGGTTAATTCCTTCACTTCAATCTTCGCGTCTATATGACTTCAAAAAATATAGCTCGCTCTTCTCTGCAACGCAGATATACTTCGGTGAAGTTCCTCGAACTTGGCACCGAAGACAACATTCTACTCGGTTCTATATGGACTATTTCTCTCTGTATGCACTAGCAAACAAATCAGTCCATACATGTTTCTGTCAACAATCTCCAAAGCAAGGGTAGGAAGATATTGCACCAACAAAGTGCAAGAATGAAAAAGGGATGGGAATTGGAATGAGCAAACACAATGGAGACGCGAATTTTTTTGGCGTGGTTCTCATAGGTGGTGCTAGCGTACGTCCATGTTGATGGAGACTTCAACCCACGTAGGGTAATGGTTGCGCGAGTCCGTGGAGGGCTCCACCACGAAGGGTCCACGAAGAAGCAACTTTGTCTATTCGACCATGGCTTGCGCGAGTCCATGTAGATCTTCACGAAGTAGGCAATCTCCTGGCCCTTACAAACTCCTTGGTTCAATTCCACATGATCTTGGAGGCTCCCAAGTGACATCTAAGCAATCTAGGAGACACCACTCTCCAAAAGGTAATATATGTTATGTTAGTTATCAACTCCTTGCTCTTGTGCTTCAAATGATAGTCTCCTTAATACTCAATCTCTCTCACGCAGATTTGGCTTGGGTAGGAGAAGGATTGGAATGGAAAGCAACTTGAAGAGGCTAGAAATCAAGGTTTAAATGGTAGGAATGGAATATCTTGATCTCAACACATGAGCAGGTGGTTCTCTCTCAAAAAGTGAATGGTAGAAGTTGTATTTTGTTCTGATGTCTCTCTTAGAGAGTAAGTGGTGGTGGAGGGGTATGAATAGGCAGCACCAAAATCCAACCGTTACAAGCTTTTGACCTAACTCGGTGGGACCAAAGTGATAAACTTAGTGAGACCGACTAGTTCAAAAGACTTGACCATTAGCGTTTTCGATGACACCGTTTATACCATCTCGGTGGGATCAAAGTGCAATGGCAAAGGCAAAACCCTATTTTGGTAATTCCGATTAGTTTCACTCGGTGATTCTGAAACAAAGTGATTTCATCACATAAACTAGGCAAGGCCATCTCGATGGGACCGAGAGCCATTTCGGTCAGACCGAAATGTTTGGGTTTTGGGTGTGGCAGTAGAAGGGTCATCTCGGTGAGCCCGGTATGGAATGTATCGATGGGGCCGAAATGATGATTTAGGGTTTGGACATATGTGATTGTGGGAAAGTGACTAAGGGTTTTTGGAGCAATATCACTAATCACTTTGAGTAACAACCTCATCAACAATACCTCACCCTCTTTTAATAGTATTAGCTTTCCTAAGGGACTCAATGTGATATTGGATGAATAACCAAAAATGTAGAGTCTTGGGGTAGCCAAATTTGTTCTTCACATTTTGAAAGAGCTCACATCTTCATTTCCTTGCCACGCCACCATTGAACTTATCTAAAATATTCTAGGTAAACCTGTTAGTCGAATAAGGAATATGTTGAAATTAATTACCAAAACCACCAAGGGAGCAAATGTGCTTTCAATCTCCCCCTTTTGGTAATTGATGACAACATACATCAAAGTTGGAAGGCAAAATGTAATGGGTAGTTCATTCAAACTTTGAAGAAACATGTAACATGCATAAGTGAAAGTGCAACTAATCCCCGGGTGGTTTTGATAATTCATAACAACATATAGCTCATTGAACTAATATCCACTCAAGGTGAATATTTCACAAAGTTCAAAGAAAGGCATGACATGGACTAGAAATGTGGACCCCTCAAAATGCTAAGGACTTGCATATATTGGCAAAAGCTCAAGACTCTTCATTTATATTTTAGTGATCCAAGATCACATTGAGTCCATAGGAAAGCCAATATTATTAAAAGGGGATGAGGTGTTGCTTAATGGCTTGCTTGCTCAAATGCTTAGTGATATTGCTCCAAAATCCACAACCACTTTCTCCATCCAAATATGTCAAAACCCTAAACTCCAACTCGGTCCCACTGATTCTTTCTATCCAGCGCCACCGAGTTCATATGACATAGCCACTGCAAGAAACCCTGGCAATTCGGTCTCACCGATACGGATCCCGGTCTCATCGAGATGGCCTTGCAAACTCTTTTTTGCATGTTGTAGGTATTTCGGTCTCGCCGAAATGTGAAATTGGTCCCATCGAGTTTGTTTGACCAACTCTCTGTTGCTCTGTTGCTTCACTTTGGTCTCATCGAGTTGATGCAATTGGCGACACCGAGATGAGGTTTGCCATAAGCCCTTCCACATCGGTCCCACTGAGTTGTTCCAGTCGGTCCCATCGAGATTCCTAACGTTCACATTTTTGAACTGATTAGCACCACCGAGTTTAAACATTCGGTCTCACCGAGTTGAGTCAAATGTGTGTAACCGTTGGATTTTGTGTGGAGGCTATTTATACCCCTCCACCCCTCTCCATATGTGGGAGAGCCATCAGAACGTGCCTACACTTCCACTACTCATTTTCTGAGAGAGAACCACCTACTCATGTGTTGAGATCAAGACATTCCATTCCTACCACAAGATTCTTGATTTCTAGCCTTCCCCAAGTTGCTTTCCACTGAAATCATCTTTCCACCATATCCAATTCTTTGAGAGAGAGTTGAGTGTTGGGGAGACTATCATTTGAAGCACAAGGTCAAGGAGTTCATCATCATCATCACACCATAAATTACCTTGTGGAGAGTGGTGTCTCCTAGATTGGTTAGGTGCCGCTTGGGAGCCTCCGACATGTTGTGGAGTTGAACCAAGAAGTTTGTATGGGAAAGAGGATCGCCTACTTCATGAATATCTACCCAAGTGAGGCAAGTACTTCGTGGGCGATGGCCACGGTGGGATAAACAAGGTTGCTTCTGTAGGGGAACGTAGCAGAAATTCAAAATTTTGTACGCAACACCAAGATCAATCTATGGAGTAATCTAGCAACGAAGGGAAGGAGAGTGCATCTACATACCCTTGTAGATCGCTAAGCGGAAGCGTTCAAGTGAACGGGTTTGATGGAGTCGTACTCGTCGTGATCCAAATCACCGATGATCCTAGTGCCGAACGGAGGGCACCGCCGCGTTCAACACACATGCATCCCGGTGACGTCTCCCATGCCTTGATCCAGCAAGGAGAGAGGGAGAGGTTGGGGAAGACTCTGTCCAGCAGCAGCACGACGGCGTGGTGGTGGTGGAGGAGCATGGCAATCCTGCAGGGCTTCACCAAGCACCACGGGAGAGGAGGAAGACTTGGGAGAGGGGGAGGTCTGCGCCAGAACTTGGGTGCGGCTGCCCTCCCACCCCTCCACTATTTATAGGTGGGGAGAGAGGGGGTCCGCCCCCCCTAGATCTCATCTAGGGTTGGGGGCGGCGGCCAAAGGGGGGAGGAGTGCCTCCCAAGTCAAGTGGAGGCCCTCCCCCTTAGGGTTTCCCCTCTCCCATGTGCATGGGCCATGGGGGGGCCGGTGCCCCTGGCCCATTAAGGCTAGGGCGCCCCCTTACAGCCCATGCTGCTGTATTGGACGTGGTGGAACAATTTCCGGACCTCCGGACCCCTCCGGAATCCTCCGGAACCTTCAGAAGCTTCGGTACAATCTAGGAAAAACCAAACTTTTCCCAGAACCCGAACAACAACTTTCCATATATAAATCTTTACCTCCGGACCATTCCGGAACTCCTCGTGACGTCCGGGATCTCATCCGGGACTCCGAACAACATTCGGTAACCACATACAAACTTCCTTTATAACCCTAGCGTCATCAAACCTTAAGTGTGTAGACCCTACGGGTTCGGGAGACATGTAGACATGACCGAGACAACTCTCCGGCCAATAACCAACAGCGGGATCTAGATACCCATGTTGGCTCCCACATGTTCCACGATGATCTCATCGGATGAACTACGATGTCGAGGATTCAATCAATCCCGTATTCAATTCCCTTTGTCTAGCGGTATAGTACTTGCCCGAGATTCGATCGTCGGTATCCCGATACCTTGTTCAATCTTGTTACCGGCAAGTCTCTTTACTCGTTCCGTAACACATCATCCCGTGATCAACCCCTTGGTCACATTGTGCACATTATGATGATGTCCTACCGAGTAGGCCCAGAGATACCTCTCCGTTACACGGAGTGACAAATCCCAGTCTCGATTCGTGCCAACCCAACAAGCACTTTCGGAGATACCCGTAGTGCACCTTTATAGCCACCTAGTTACGTTGTGACGTTTGGTACACCCAAAGCATTCCTACGGCATCCGGTAGTTGCACAATCTCATGGTCTAAGGAAATGATACTTGACAATAGAAAAGCTTTAGCATACGAACTACACGATCTTTGTGCTAGGCTTAGGATTGGGTCTTGTCCATCACATCATTCTCCTAATGATGTGATCCCGTTATCAACGACATCCAATGTCCATGGTCAGGAAACCGTAACCATCTATTGACCAACGAGCTAGTCAACTAGAGGCTTACTAGGGACATGGTGTTGTCTATGTATCCACACATGTATCTGAGTTTCCTATCAATACAATTATATCATGGATAATAAACGATTATCATGAACAAGGAAATATAATAATAATAACTAATTTATTATTGCCTCTAGGGCATATTTCCAACAGTCTCCCACTTGCACTAGAGTCAATAATCTAGTTCACATCACCATGTGATTAACACTCATAGGTCACATCGCCATGTGACCAACATCCAAAGAGTTTACTAGTGTCACTAAACTAGTTCACATCATCATGTGATTAAGACTCAATGAGTTCTGGGATTTGATCATGTTTTGCTTGTGAGAGAGGTTTTAGTCAACGGGTCTGCAACATTCAGATCCGTATGTACTTCACAAATCTCTAGGTCATATTGTAAATGCTGCTTCCACGCTCCACTTGGAGCTATTCCAAATGGTTGCTCCACTATACGTATCCGGTTTCTCTACTCAGAGCTATCCGGATAGGTGTTAAGCTTGCATCGACGCAACTCTTTACGTCGAACTCTTTATCACCTCCATAACCGAGAAACATATCCTTATTCCTCTAAGGATAATTTTGACCGCTATCTGGTGATCCACTTCTTGATCACCTTTGTACCCTCTTGCCAGACATGTGGCAAGGCACACATCAGGTGCGGTACTCAGCATGGCATAACGTATAGAGCCTATGACAAAAGCATAGGGGACGACCTTCGTCCTTCCTCTTTCTTCTTCAGTGGTCGATCTTTAAGTCTTAACTTCATACCTTACAACTCAGGCAAGAACTCCTTCTTTGACTGACCCATCTTGAACACCTTCAAGATCATGTCAAGGTACGTCCTCATTTGAAAGTACCATTAAGCGTTTTTGATCTATCCTCATAGATCTTGATGCTCAATGTTCAAGCAGCTTAATCCAGGTTTTCTATTGAAAAACACTTTTCAAATAACCCTATATGCTTTCCATAAATTCTGCATCATTTCTGATCCACAATATGTCAATAACATATACTCATCAGAAATTCTATAGTGCTCCCACTCACTTCTTTGGAAATACAAGTTTCTCATAAACTTTGTACAAACCCAAAATCTTTGATCATTCCATCAAAGCGCATATTCTGACTCCGAGATGCTTTCTCTAGTCCATGGAAGGATTGCTGGAGCTAGCATACCTTTTAGCATCGTTAGGATCAACAAAACCTTTCTGATTGTATCACATACAACCTTTCTTTACTAAAACTGGTAAGGAAACTCGTTTTGACATCCATCTGTCAGATTTCATAATTGCAGCTAATGCTAACATGATTCCGACGGACTTAAGCATCGCTACGGATGAGAAAATCTCATCGTAGTCAACTCCTTGAACTTGTGAAAAACTCTTTGCCACAAGTCGAGCTTCATAGATGGTGACATTACCGTCCACGTCCGTCTTCTTCTTAAAGATCCATTTATCTCAATGGCTTGCCGATCATCGGGCAAGTCCACCAAAGTCCATGCTTTGTTCTGATACATGGATCCTATCTCGGATTTCATGGCTTCTACCCATTTGTCGGAATATGGGCCCACCATCGCTTCTCCATAGCTCGTAGGTTCATTGTTGTATAGCAACATGACCTCCAAGACAGGATTACATACCAATCTGAAATAGTACGCATCCTTGTCGACCTACGAGGTTTGGTAGTGACTTGATCCGAAGTTTCATGATCAATATCATCAGCTTCCACTTCAATTGGTGTAGGCGCCACAGGAACAACTTCCCGTGCCCTGCTACACACTAGTTGTAGTGACGGTTCAATAACCATATCAAGTCTCCACCATCCTCCCACTCAATTTTCTGAGACAAACTTTTCCTCGAGAAAGGACCCGATTCAAGAAACAATCCCTATTGCTTTCGGATCTGAATCAGGAGGTATACCCAACTGTTTTGGGTGTCCTATGAAGATGCATTTTATCCGCTTTGGGTTCGAGCTTATCAACCTGAAACTTTTTCACATAAGCGTCGCAGCCCCAAACTTTTAAGAAACGACAACTTAGGTTTCTCCAAACCATAGTTCAAACGGTGTCGTCTCAATGGAATTACGTGGTGCCCTATTAAAGTGAGTGCGGTTGTCTCTAATGCCTAACCCATGAACAACAGTGGTAATTCGATAAGAGACATCATGGTATGCACCATATCCAGTAGGGTGCAACTATGATGTTCGAACACACCATCACACTATGGTGTTCCAGGCGGTATTAATTGTGAAACAATTTCTACAACGTCTTAATTGTATGCCAAAACTCGTAACTCAGATACTCATCTCTATGATCATATCATAGACATTTTATCCTCTTGTCACGATGATCTTCAACTTTACTCTGAAATTACTTGAACCATTCAATAATTCAGACTTGTGTTTCATCAATATACTCAGTATCTACTCAAATCATACGTGAAGCAAGAACATAACAATATCCACTGCGTGCCTCAACACTCATTGGACTGTACACATCAAAATGTATTACTTCCAACAAGTTGCTTTCTTGTTCCATTTTACTAAAACGAGGCTTTCAGTCATCATGCCCATGTGGAATGATTTGCATGTCTCAAGTGATTCAAAATCAAGTGAGTCCAAACGGTCCATTTGCATGGAGTTTCTTCATGCATATACACCAATAGACATGGTTCGCATGTCTCAAACTTTTCAAAACGAGTGAGTCCAAAGATCCATCAACATGGAGCTTCTTCATGCGTTTATACCAATATGACTTACCATGGCAGTGCCACAAGTAGGTGGTACTATCATTACTATCTTATATCTTTTGGCATGAACATGTGTATCACTACGATCGAGATTCAATAAACCATTCATTTTAGGTGCAAGACCATTGAAGGTATTATTCAAATAAACAAAGTAACTATTATTCTCCTTAAATGAATAACCATATTGCGATAAACATAATCCAATCATGTCTATGCTCAACGCAAACACCAAATAACAATTATTTAGGTTTAACACCAATCTCGATGGTAGAGGGAGTGTGCGATGCTTGATCACATCAACCTTGCAAACACTTCCAACACATATCGTCAGCTCACCTTTAGCTAGTCTCCGTTTATTTCGAGTTACTAACACTTAGCAACCGAACCAGTATCTAATACCCTGGTGCTACTAGGAGTACTAGTAAAGTACACATTAACATAATGTATGTCCAATATACTTATATCGACCTTGCCAGCCTTCTCATCTACCAAGTATCTAGGGTAATTCTACTTCAGTGACTGTTCCCCTTATTACAGAAGCACTTAGTCTCGGGTTTGGGTTCAACCTCGGGTTTCTCCACTAGAGCAGCAGCTGATTTGCCATTTCTTGAAGTATCCCTTCTTGCCCTTGCCCTTCTTGAAACTAGTGGTTTCACTAACCATCAACAATTGATGCTCCTTCTTGATTTCTACTTTCGCGGTGTCAAACATCGCGAATATTTCAAGGATCATCATATCTATCCCTGATATGTTATAGTTCATCACGAAGCTCTAGCAGCTTGGTGGCAATTACTTTGGAGAAACATCACTATCTCATCTGGAAGATTAACTCCCACTTGATTCAAGTGATTGTTGTACTCAGACAATCTGAGCACAAGCTCAACGATTGAGCTTTTCTCCCTTAGTTTGCAGGCTAAGAAAATCGTCGGAGGTCTTATACCTCTTGACGTGGGCACGAGCCTAAAATCCCAATTTCAGCCCTCGAAACATCTCATATGTTCCGTGACATTTCAAAATCGTCTTTGGTGCCTCAACTCTAAACCGTTTAACTGAACTATCACGCAGTTATCAAAACGTGTATGTCGGATGTTCGCAACATCCACAGACGACGTTCGAGGTTCAACACACTGAGCGGTGCATTAAGGACATAAGCCTTCTACGAAGCAACGAGGACAATCTTCAGTTTACGGACCCAGTCCGCATAATCGCTAGTATCAACTTTCAACTAAATTTTTTCTCTAGGAACATATCTAAAACAGTAGAACTAAAGCGCGAGCTTACGACATAATTTGAAAAGATTTTTGACTATGTTCAGGACAATTAAGTTCATCTTATGAACTCCCACTCAGATAGACATCCCTCTAGTCATCTAAGTGATTACATGATCCGAGTCAACTAGGTTGTGTCTGATCATCATGTGAGACGGACTAGTCAACGTCGGTGAACATCTTCATGCTCGACCTTTCGGTCTTCCGTGTTCCGAGGCCATGTCTGTACATGCTAGGCTCGTCAAGTCAACCTAAGTGTATTGCGTGTGTAAATCTGGTTTACACCCATTGTATTCGAACGTTAGAATCTATCACACCCGATCATCACGTGGTGCTTCGAAACAACGAACCTTCGCAACGGTGCACAGTTAGGTGGAACACTTTTCTTGAAATTATTGCGAGGGGTCATCTTATTTAATCTACCGTCGTTCTAAGCAAATAAGATGCATAAACATGATAAACATCTCATGCAATCAAAAAGTGACATGATATGGCCAATATCATTTTGCTCCTTCTGATCTCCATCTTCGGGGCTCCATGATCATCATCGTCACCGGCATGACACCATGATCTCCATCATCGTGTCTCCATGAAGTTGTCTTGCCAACTATTACTTCTACTACTATGGCTAACGGTTTAGCAATAAAGTAAAGTAATTACATGGTGTTGTTCATTGACACGTAGGTCATACAATAAATTAAGACAACTCCTATGGCTCCTGCCGGTTGTCATACTCATCGACATGCAAGTCGTGATTCCTATTACAAGAACATGATCAATCTCATACATCACATATCATTCATCACATTCTTTTGGCCATATCACATCACATAGCATACCCTGCAAAAACAAGTTAGACGTCCTCTAATTGTTGTTTGCATGTTTTACGTGGCTGCTATGGGTTTCTAGCAAGAACGTTTCTTACCTACGCAAAAACCGCAACGTGATATGTCAATTGCTATTTACCCTTCATAAGGACCCTTTTCATCGAATTCGATCCGACTAAAGTGGGAGAGGCTGGCACCCGCTAGCCACCTTATGCAACAAGTGCATGTCAGTCGGTGGAACCTGTCTCACGTAAGTGTACGTGTAAGGTCGGTCCGGGCCGCTTCATCCCACAATACCGTCGAAACAAGATTGTACTAGTAACGGTAAGCATATTGAACTAATTCAACGCCCACAACAACTTGTGTTCTACTCGTGCATAGAAACTACGCATAGACCTAGCTATGATGCCACTGTAGGGGAACGTAGCAGAAATTCAAAATTTTCTATGCAACACCAAGATCAATCTATGGAGTAATCTAGCAATGAAGGGAAGGAGAGTGCATCTACATACCCTTGTAGATTGCTAAGCGAAAGCATTCAAGTGAACGGGGTTGATGGAGTCGTACTCGTCGTGATCTAAATCACCGATGATCCTAGTGCCAAACGGACGGCACCTCCGCGTTCAACACACATGCAGCCCGGTGACGTCTCCCATGCCTTGATCCAGCAAGGAGAGAGGGAGAGGTTGGGGAAGACTCCGTCCAGCAGCAGCACGATGGCGTGGTGGTGGTGGAGGAGCGTGACAATCCTGCAGGGCTTCGCCAAGCACCGCGGGAGAGGAGGAAGACTTGGGAGAGGGGGAGGGCTGCGCCAGAACTTGGGTGCGGCTGCCCTCCCACCCCTCCATTATTTATAGGTGGGGAGAGAGGGGGGCCGGCCCCCCTAGATCTCATCTAGGGTTGGGGGCGGCGGCCAAAGGGGGGAGGAGTGCCTCCCAAGTCAAGTGGAGGCCCTCCCCCTTAGGGTTTCCCCTCTCCCATGCGCATGGGCCTTGGGGGGGCTGGTGCCCCTGGACCATTAAGGCGAGGGCGCCCCCTTACAGCCCATGCTGCTGTATTGGACGTGGTGGGACAATTTTCGGACCTCCGGACCCCTCCGGAACCTTCTGGAAGCTTCCCGGTACAATACCGGAAAAAACCGAACTTTTCCCGGAACCCGAACAACAACTTTCCATATATAAATATTTACCTCCGGACCATTCCGTAACTCCTCGTGACGTCCGGGATCTCATCCGGGACTCCGAACAACATTCAGTAACCACATACAAACTTCCTTTATAACCCTAGCGTCATCGAACCTTAAGTGTGTAGACCCTACGGGTTCGGGAGACATGTAGACATGACCGAGACAACTCTCCGGCCAATAACCAACAGTGGGATCTGGATACCCATGTTGGATCCCACATGTTCCACGATGATCTCATCGGATGAACCATGATGTCGAGGATTCAATCAATCCCGTATTCAATTCCCTTTGTCTAGCGGTATAGTACTTGCCCGAGATTTGATCGTCGGTATCCCGATACCTTGTTCAATCTCGTTACCGGCAAGTCTCTTTACTCGTTCCGTAACACATCATCCCGTGATCAACCCCTTGGTCACATTGTGCACATTATGATGATGTCCTACCGAGTAGGCCCAAAGATACCTCTCCGTTACACGGAGTGACAAATCCCAGTCTCGATTCGTGCCAACCCAACAAGCACTTTCGGAGATACCCATAGTGCACCTTTATAGCCACCTAGTTACATTGTGACGTTTGGTACACCCAAGGCATTCCTACGGCATCTGGGAGTTGCACAATCTCATGGTCTAAGGAAATGATACTTGACATTAGAAAAGCTTTAGCATACGAACTACACTATCTTTGTGCTAGGCTTAGGCTTGGGTCTTGTCCATCACATCATTCTCCTAATGATGTGATCCCGTTATCAACGACATCCAATGTCCATGGTCAGGAAACCATAACCATCTATTGAGCAACGAGCTAGTCAACTAGAGGCTTACTAGGGACATGGTGTTGTCTATGTATCCACACATGTATCTGAGTTTCCTATCACTACAATTATAGCATGGATAATAAATGATTATCATGAACTAGGAAATATAATAATAATAACTAATTTATTATTGCCTCTAGGGCATATTTCCAACAGCTTCTTCGTGGACCCTTCGTGGGAGGAGCCCTCTGTGGACTCGCGCAGCCGTTACCCTTCATGGGTTGAAGTCTCCATCAACATGGACGTACGATAGCACCACCTATCAGAACCACGCCAAAAATCTCCGTGGCTACATTGCGTTTGCCTTCTCCAAACCCTTCCCTTTACCTTCATATTCAATGTTTTACTTTCCACTGCTATACTCTTAGAATTGCATGTGTAGGTTGATTGCTTGACTTGTGCTAGTTGCTAAAATCTGCCCACAACTAAAATTGGGGAAAGAATAGATTTTTATTTGGTCAAGTAGTCTAATCACCCCCCTCTAGACATACTTTCGCTTCTACAAGTGGAATCAGAGCTTTGGTCTCCATTAGCCTTGATTTCCATAGCTTTGGTGATCACAGCTTTGGTTTCATAACCTAGGAGAGTATGGCGTCTAGCAAGGGAAATTACCACCGTAGAGGTCGTTACTTTGATGGTACTAATTTTGCTAGTTGGAAGCATAAGATGAAAATGCATATTCTTGGTCATAACCCCGCCGTTTGGGCTATTGTTCGTATTGGCTTGCAAGGTGAATACTTTGAAGATGGTAGAGAACCGGATCGTGAGGCCATCGCGGATGAATTGAAGATGTGGCAATACAATGCTCATGCTTGTGATATTCTCTTCAATGGATTATGCCTCGAAGAATTCAATAAAACCAGCCGCCTTGAGAATGCAAAGGAAATTTGGGATACTTTGGTTGGTATGCACGAAGGTACCGAGTCTGTCAAGGAATCCAAGTTGGATGTCCTCCAAAGTCAACTTGACAATTTCAATATAAGGATGGTGAAGGAGTCGCCGAAATGTATTCTAGGCTTGCTCTCATCACAAATGAGATTGCTAGCTTACGAAGTGAAGAGATGACTGGAAAATTCATCATCAAGAAGATCCTTAGAGCCTTGGATGGAAAATATGATACCGTGTGCACTTTGATCCAAATGATGCCCAATTACAAAGATCAAGCCAATAGAGGTCATTGGTAGAATTGTTGCTCATGAGATGTCACTCAAGGATAAGGATGAGCTCCACAACAAGTCAAGTGGTGCTTACAAAGCTTCAAGTGATGCTCCTACAACATCAAGTGACAAGCTAGTCTCCAATGAAGAATTGAGCTTTATGGTGAAGATTTCAACAAGTTCTACAAGAATAGAAGCAAAGAGAGAAGTTCCAAGTCAAGGTCCTACAATGACAAAAGATCTTCTAGTCGTGATCGTAATTGCTACAATTGTGGATGACCCGGACACTACTCCAATGAGTGTACGGCTCCCTACAAGAAAAGGGAAGACTCACCTAAAAGGAGGAGTAGAAGAGATGAATCACCTCCAAGAGAGAGGAGGAGTAGAGATGATCATTATGAATGAAGGCCCTCTCGTATAAGCAAGGATTCGGAAAGGAAGGACAAGTCATCAAAGAGCTACACAAGACGAAGACATCAAGATCATGTTGGTGAATGGGTTTCCGGTTCCGACTCCAAAAACTACTCCGAGAGAAGCTATCACTCCGACTCCGACTATACTCAAGATGAAGGTGTTGCCAGTCTTGCACTACTGTCGACCAACTCCTACGCCATATTTGACTCACCAAATGAAGGAATTGGAAGATGGTTCATGGCTAAAGGCCCCAAGGTATCACACCCTGAGTATGTTGATTTCAATAGTGATGAAGATGATTTGCTAGGTGATGATGATTTACTTGTTGAAAAAACTAGTGATTAAAACTATGATGAACTTGCTAGTAATCAAGCTAATCAAGATGAAACGAATGACAATGATAAGAAGGAGATTGAGCATCTAACTAAAGAATTAAACTCTCTTAAGTTAGCTCATGAAACAACTCTATAGGATCATAGAGAGCTCCTAAGAACTCATGAGAAGCTACACTTCAAGAAGCTAAATTTAGAGAAAGAGCTCTCAAGAGGGTTTCTAAAAGCTATCAATGATGATCTTCGAAAGAAGAGTTCTTCTTACATTCCCAAGTGTTTACTCTTGTCTACTTATATGCCACAAGTTAAATCTAGCAACAAGAGCAATAAAGATTCTTCCTCTAGTAGTAACAATAATCATGCTAAATCTAATGTTGTTGCTTCTAGTAGTTCTCTTGATTCCACTAATGATTCTCTTATCCAAGTTACACTTGAGCAAGAAAATAGCTTATCGAAGGGAATTATAGATAAAGGTGTTTACAAGAGCCTTGCCGGGAGTAAGAAATTTGAGGCAATTGTTCGCAAGCAAGGAAGGCACCAGAAGAATCAAGGTGTTGGTTTTGAAGGAAAGTTCAATGCCAATGAGTTGAGTGGGAAGAAGATTAATACCCCAAGATGAAGTTTGTTCCTCAACAAGAGAAGTATGACCCCACTTCTTTCAAGGGAACACAAGCTCAGGATGATCTTCCACCACAAGACCACAAGCTAGAAGGCAAGGACAAGCTTCAAGAAGAGATGACTCATTTGAAGAAGCTCCTAAGGCCATGGTCAAGTGGGTTCCCAAGACTACGTCAAGTTCTACTTCATCAAGTTCGACTACAACTCCAAGGATTCCCATCAAGTTGATGTGGATCCCAAAGAAGAAGAACTAGAGAGTTCTTGAGGGTTACTCCGCCAACAAACTTCACTCATATTCATTTTGGCAAGGACTTGTACAATCAACTTTGATATCTTGCACTAGTTCATGGAGTCACAAACCCTCTTGTTGGTAAGACAATGGACAAGGTAACCTAATGCTTTCATGGACATCATCATATGTGCAATTCACTCTATGTCTATGGATATCCTTGTATGTTCCTTGCGGGACTAACCCATGTAGGTATTGAAAGTGCAACATTCCAATGGATTGCTCCAAACGATCTACATCAACATTGAGCATCCACATCTTCACTATCTACATGAAGCCATCATCGATAGAACCCAAGGTTAGTTCATCCCTCTTAGGGGGGATATCACATCTAGGGGGAGCTTTGCTCTAATAATTGAGCTAAAGCAACTCTAATGGTGTGAGCACATTAATGCTTTATGTAAAAGTGGTAACCCCAATTGTGCTCAAACGATGAGTATGACCTATGATCAAATGTTCTCATTTGACTCCTAAGTCAATATACTCATATATAGATGACCTAGTCATCGCCAATTGCTTGATGGATGCTAGAATTGTTTGTGCATGCTTTGACACATATTTCATTTGCTATCTTATTGCATGAGCATGTTGGTTGCATAATTTCTCCATTCGAGGACATCCATTTGTTGTTTTGATTGTTTGGTTTTTGTTGGACAAATGGATGGACAAGAATGCCTAAGAACCTTCTCTAGCTATATATGCTCTTCTTGTCTCAAAGTCTATTCATGCTACATCACAAAAATTGAACAAGTCTTTTTCGGACCCTCAAGGTGAGGAGCACTCAGAGCCACCGATCCGTCAAGGGCTGCCTGCCAAAACCTTCTTCTGAATTTCGACCAGACCAACACACTCATATTCGGTCCCACCGAAATCACTAGACTGATCTAGGCATCTCGGTGCTACTGATTAGAACGACTCGGTGTCACGGAGTTGCAGTAACTGCACGCAGTTTTGTATCTTGATGCCACCGAGGCATTCCATTCAGTGCCACCGACAGCGTATGTGTATATATACTCCACGACCCGTTCGGTTGAAAAAATTTCTTCAAACCACACGAGCCCGCGCCCCATTGCTGCCGCCCCCTTGATCTCTGGATTGTTGTCGTCTCCGCCTGTGCGCCTCCGCCGCAGATCTCCGTCGCCTTCAACGGATTTCTCCACTACCATTGCCGCCGTAGCAAATCGTCACCAAGTTAGGATACGGTTCGACCACTTTTTGCCTATTTCCCTTTCCGATTCAATGCACAAATATTCTGCCTGCTTTCTCTCCATGTATGAAATCATTCTATCCAGCAAAAATTCCTTTAGATTAGATTCAATGAAAAATCTTAGGATTAGGTTTCCGCCGAGCTCATCCCGGACCGACCGAAATGAAGTTTTCGGTTCCACCGATTGGCCCTAGCCATTGCACTAAGTACAACTCGGTCTGACCGAAGTGTACTGACCAGTGAGACCGAATGCAAATTCTCAGTGAAACCCTAGCATCTCGGAGTCACCAAGCTGCAACTCGGTCTGACAAATGTTGTGTGTTTAGACTCTGTTCAGTGCTTTAGTGTCACCGAGATTTTCATATTGGTAGCTCCGAAATGCTTTCTGTAGAAAACTAAAACTAAGGTTTTGACTCAAATTTTTACAAAACCAGCTGCGTTTTGTGATGCTCATCCACTCCACCTATACCTATCTATCCACAGCATCTGTTTCCAAGATGTCCAGTGCAAGTGACAACCAGAACAGGTCAGAGGAAGAGGTTAATCTCAGTGAAGGCACTAGCCCTAGTGGTAGCTATGATGAGGGTAGCAGAAGTACTCCAAGAAAACTGCCCAAGGCTGCTACAAGGACAAAGAAGAAGAAAACCTCAGACAGTGAAGATGAAGACTTTCTTGCTGAGGAAGTCACCTCAAAGAAGAAAGTGTCGAAGAAAGAGTATGCTGTAGCTGCTGCTACCAAACCAAGTTAGAAAAAGAAGGCCCCTGCAAAAAGAGCTCCAATGTCAAAAGCTAGACAGTCCACTTTTGCTCAAGATGCTGAACCTCCAAAGAAGAAAGAGAGGAAAAGAGGAATATGGTGCAAGCTTATTGACCCCATGGCTGAATTTGAGAAGCACACTACTTTAGAAGAGGAGGAAGAAGAACCAGCTGCACCCCCTGCCAAGACACGGAAGCTGATGGCAGATGCCATGAAATCTGCAAATCCCTCTCAGCCCAAGATCAAATCTGCACCTAAGACTGCTGATCCCAAGAGATCCACAAGAAACATCCCAGCTACTGAAAAGAACAAGGCCCCAGTGCCAGAAGTTCAAGAGGATGAAGAGCCATTAGTGCTCAGAAAATTGAAGCCAAAGATTCCAGATCATGATGATGGACATCCAGTTGCTGAGAACATGAAACTGAGGAAGGACAAAGGTTTGAGAGAATGGAGGAAAACCAATCCATATGTTTCAAGGAGAAGGACTGTTGTTGATTATCGTTTCCACACTAGAGAGCAACAAGACTTTTATGAGACAGTTTTGCTTGATAAGAAGCCAATTATGAGTGATATGAAGTGTGTGGATTGGAAGTACATGTACATAGATGCCAATAAAGATTACTTCCCCCACGTTCATGAGAGCTTCAGGATGACATGCCTTGATGCTTTTGTTGGACAAGAGCTCACCAAGTGGAATGATGAAATGGTGATGCAATTTTACTCCCTCTCACACTTCTATCCAGATGGGAAGATTGTGTGGATGGCTAAGGGCACTCGATACCAGTCATCAATCTTAGAGTGGGCTTCTCTTATCAATGCCCCAGAAGATGGAGAGAATGACATAGATGTCTATGGCAAACCCAAGATGGATTATAACACTATGGCTCACATGTACAAGAAAATTCCTGATGAAGCACTTGAGACTCACAAGTTTGGTTCTATCTATTACTTGCTTGTTGGTTTGGCCACCGCCAACTACATATTGAGGCATACCTTGTTGTTGGGGAACGTAGTAATTTCAAAAAATTTCCTACGCACACGCAAGATCATGGTGATGCATAGCAGCGAGAGGGGAGAGTGTTGTCTACGTACCCTCGTAGACCGAAGCGGAAGCGTTGACGCAACATAGAGGAAGTAGTCGTACGTCCTCCCGGTCCAACCGATCCAAGCACCGTTACTCCGGCACCTCCGAGTTCTTGACACACGTATAGCTCGATGACGCACCCCAAACTCCGATCCAGCAGAGGTACGGGGAGAAGTTCCGTCAGCACGACGGCGTGGTGATGATCTTGATGTTCTCCTGTCGTAGGGCTTCGCCTAACCACCGCTACAATATGACCGAGGTGTAATATCGTGGAGGGGGGCACCGCACACGGCTAAGGAACAATCTCAATGATCAACTTGTGTGTCCTAGGGTGCCCCCCTACCCCCGTATATAAAGGAGGGAGGGAGGAGCTAGCCGGCCTCAAGGGGGGCGCGCCATAGGGAGGGGGAAACCTACTCCAAGTAGGTTTCCCTCTCTTTTCCTTATCTTATTTGGAGGGGGAAGGAAGGAGTACTAGTATTAGGAAGTAGTACTAGTAGTAGGAAGGAAGAGAGGGGAAGGAGAAAGGAAAGGGGGCGTCCACGTCCCCAATTCGGATTGGGCTTGGGGCGCCCCCTCCCTTGCTCCTTCTCTCTTCCTCCTACATGGGCCCAATAAGGCCCATATACCTCCCGGGGTTCGGTAACCTCCGGAGCTCCAAACTTCTCCGGAACCTTTCTGTGTCCAAATATATCCGTCCAATATATCAATCTTTATGTCTCGACCATTTGAGACTCCTCGTCATGTCCGTGATCATATCCGGACTCAACAACCTTGGTACATCAAAATACATAAACTCA
Source organism: Aegilops speltoides (assembly GCA_021437245.1). NCBI lineage: Eukaryota > Viridiplantae > Streptophyta > Magnoliopsida > Poales > Poaceae > Aegilops > Aegilops speltoides. The sequence goes on along the minus strand of CM038145.1, from coordinate 439,469,889 downwards.
TAATATAAGCATCGCATCGAAACCTTAAGCGTGCGGACCCTACGGTTCGAGAACAATGTGGACATGACCGAGACATGTCTCGATCAATAACCAATAGCGGGACCTGGATGCCCATATTGGTTCCTACATATTCTCGAAGATCTTTATCGGTCAAACCGCACAACAACATCGTTGTTCCCTTTGTCATCGGTATGTTACTTGCCCGAGATTCGATCGTCGGTATCCAATACCTAGTTCAATCTCGTTACCGGCAAGTCTCTTTACTCGTTCCGTAATACATCATCTCACAACTAACTCATTAGTTGAAATGCTTGCAAGGCTTAAGTGATGTGTATTACCGAGAGGGCCGAGATACCTCTCCGACATTCGGAGTGACAAATCCTAATCTCAAATACGCCAACTCAACAAGTACCTTTGGAGACACTGTAGAGCACCTTTATAATCACCCGATTCGTTGTGACGTTTGGTAGCACACAAAGTGTTCCTCCGATGAACGGAGTTGCATAATCTCATAGTCATAGGAACATGTATAAGTCATGAAGGAAGCAATAGCAACATACTAAGCGATCGGTGCTAAGCTAACGAAATGGGTCATGTCAATCAGATCATTCAACTAATGATGTGACCTTGTTAATCAAATAACAACTCCTTGTTCATGGTTAGGAAACATAACCATCTTTGATTACCAAGCTAGTCAAGTAGAGGCATACTAGTGACACTCTGTTTGTCTATATATTCACACATGTATTATGTTTCCGGTTAATACAATTCTAGCATGAATAATAAACATTTATCATGATATAAGGAAATAAATAATAACTTTATTATTGCCTCTAGGGCATACTTCCTTCAGTCTCCCACTTGCACTAGAGTCAATAATCTAGATCACATCATCATGTGATTCACATCGATAGTTCACATCATCATGTGATTAACACCCATAGTTCACATCGCCATGTGACCAACATCCAAAGGGTTTACTAGATTCAGTAATCTAGTTCACATCGCTATGTGATTAACACCCAAAGAGTACTTAGGTGTGATCATGTTTTGCTTGTGAGAGAATCTTAGTCAACGGGTCTTTCACATTCAGATCCGTTATGTATTTTGCAATTTTTATGTCTACAATGCTCGCGCGGAGCTACTCTAGCTAATTGCTCCCACTTTCAATATGTATCTAGATCGAGACTTAGAGTCATTCAGATCGGTGTCAAAACTTGCATCGACGTAACCCTTTACGACACCTTTTATCACTTCCATAATCGAGAAACATATCCTTATTCCACTAAGGATAATTTTGACCGCTGTCCAATGATCTACTCCTAGATCACTATTGTACTCCCTTGCCAAACTCAGTGCAGGGTATACAATAGATCTGGTACACAGCATGGCATACTTTATAGAACCTATGGCCAAGGCATAGGGAATGACTTTCATTCTCTTTCTATCTTTTGTCGTGGTCGGGTTTTGAGTCTTACTCAATTTCACACCTTGTAACACAGGCAAGAACTCTTTCTTTGACTGTTCCATTTTGAACTACTTCAAAATCTTGTCAAGGTATGTACTCATTGAAAAAACTTATCAAGCGTCTTGATCTATCTCTATAGATCTTAATGCTCAATATGTAAGCAGCTTCACCGAGGTCTTTCTTTGGAAAACTCCTTTTAAACACTCCTTTATGCTTTGCAGAATAATTCAACATTATTTCCGATCTACAATATGTCATTCACATATACTTATCAGAAATGCTGTAGTGCTCCCACTCACTTTCTAGTAAATACAGGCTTCACTGCAAGTCTGTATAAACTATATGCTTTGATCAACTTATCAAAGTGTATATTCCAACTCTGAGATGCTTGCACCAGTCCATAGATGCACATTTTGTTAACACTTTTAGGATTGACAAAACCTCTTGGTTGCATCACATACAACTCTTCTTTAATAACTCCATTAAGGAATGCAGTTTTGTTTATCCATTTGCTAGATTTCATAAGATGCGGCAATTGCTAACATGATTCGGACAGACTTTTAAGCATCGATACGAGTGAGAAAATCTCATTGTATTCAACATCTTGAACTTTGTCAAAAACCTTTTTCGACAAGTCTAGCTTTGTAGATAGTAACACTACTATCAGCGTCCGTCTTCCTCTTGAAGATCCATTTATTTTCTATGGCTTGCCGTTCATCGGGCAACTCCACCAAAGTCCATACTTTGTTCTCATACATGGATCTCATCTCGATTTCATGGCCTCAAACCATTTTATGGAATCTGGGCTCATCATCGCTTCCTCATAGTTCGTAGGTTCGTCATGGTCAAGTAACATGACCTCCAGAATGGGATTACCGTACTACTCTGGTGCGGATCTTACCCTGGTTGACCTACGAGGTTCGGTAGTAACTTGATCTGAAGTTACATGATCATCATCATTAGCTTCCTCACTAATTGGTGTAGTGGTCACAGGAACAGATTTCTGTGATGAACTACTTTCCAATAAGGGAGAAGGTACAATTACCTTATCAAGTTCTACTTTCCTCCCACTCACTTCTTTCGAGAGAAACTCCTTCTCTAGAAAGGATCCATTTTTAGCAATGAATAACTTGCCTTCGGATCTGTGATAGAAGGTGTACCCAACAATTTCCTTTGGGTATTCTATGAAGACGCACTTCTCCAATTTGGGTTTGAGCTTATCAGGATGAAACTTTTTCACATAAGCATCGTAGCCCCAAATTTTAAGAAACGACAACTTGGGTTTCTCGCTAAACCACAGTTCATATGGTGTCGTCTCAACGGATTTAGATGGTGCCCTTTTAACGTGAATGCAGCTGTCTCTAATGCATAACCCCAAAACGATAACGGTAAGAGACATCATAGATAGCACCATATCCAATAAAGTGCGGTTACGACATTCGTACACACCATAACGTTGTGGTGTTCCAGGTGGCGTGAGCTGTGAAACTATTCCACATTATTTTAATTGAATACCAAACTCGTAACTCGAATATTCGTCTCCGTGATCAGATCACAGAAACTTTATTTTCTTGTTACGATGATTTTTCCACTTCACTCTGAAATTCTTTGAACCTTTCAACTATTTCAGACTTATGTTTCATCAAGTAGATATACCCATATCTGCTCAAATCATCTTGTGAAGGTCAGAAAATAACGATACTTGCCACGAGCATCAACACTCATTGGATCGCATACATCGGTATGTATTATTTCCAATAAGTCACTAGTTCGTTCCATTGTTCCGGAGAACGGAGTTTTAGTCATCTTGCCCAAAAGGCACGGTTCGCAAGCATCAAATGATTCATAACCAAGTGATTCCGAAATCCCATCAGCATGGAGTTTCTTCATGCGCTTTACACCAATATGACCTAAACGGCAGTGCCACAAATAAGTTGCACTATCATTATGAACTTTGCATCTTTTGGTTTCAATATTATGAATATGTGTATCACTACGATCGAGATCCAATGAACCATTTTCATTGGGTGTGTAACCATATAAGGTTTTATTCATGTAAACAGAACAACAATTTATTCTCTTACTTAAATGAATAATCGTATTGCAATAAACACAATCAAATCATATTCATGCTCAACGCAAACACCAAATAACATTTATTTAGGTTCAACACTAATCCCGAAAGTATAGGGAGTGTGCGATGATGATCATATCAATCTTGAAACTACATTCAACACACATCGTCACTTCACCCTTAACTAGTTTCATTTATTCGCAACTCCGTTTGAGTTACTACTCTTAGCAACCGAACCAGTACCAAATACCGAGGGGTTGCTATAAACACTAGTAAAGTACACATCAATAACATGTATATCAAATATACCTTTGTTTACTTTGCCATCCTTCTTATCCGCCAAATACTTGGGGTAGTTCTGCTTCCAGTAACCAATCCCTTTGCAGTAGAAGCACTTAGTCTCAGGCTTTGGTCCAGACTTGGGCTTCTTCACTTGAGCAGCAACTTGCTTGCCGTTCTTCTTGAAGTTCCCTTCTATCCCTTTGCCCTTTTCTTGAAACTAGTGGTCTTGTTAACCATCAACAATTGATGTTCTTTCTTGATTTCTACCGTCATCAATTTCATCATCATGAAAAACTCGGGAATCATTTTCATCATCCCTTGCATACTATAGTTCATCATGAAGTTCTACTAACTTGGTGATGGTGACTAGAGAATTCTGTCAATCACTATCTTATCTGGAAGATTAACTCCCACTTGATTCAAGCGATTGTAGTACCTGCACAACTGAGCACATGCTCACTAGTTGAGCGATTCTCCTCCATATTTTAGCTATAGAACTTGTAGGAGACTTAATATCTCTCAACTCGGGTATTTGCTTGAAATATTAACTTCAACTCCTGGAACATCTCATATGGTCCATGACGTTCAAAACGTCTTTGAAGTCCCGATTCTAAGCCGTTAAGCATGGTGCACTTAAACTATCAAGTAGTCATCATATTGAGCTAGCCAAACGTTCATAACGCCCGCATATGCTCTGCAATAGGTCTCATCACCTAGCGGTGCATCAAGGACATAATTCTTCTGTGCAGCAATGAGGATAAACCTCAGATCACGGATCCAATCCGCATCATTGCTACTAACATCTTTCAATACATTTTTCTCTAGGAACATATCAAAATAAACATATGAAAGCAACAACGCAAGCTATTGATCTTACAACATAATTTGCAAAATACTACCAGGACTAAGTTCATGATAAATTTAAGTTCAATTAATCATATTACTTAAGAACTCCCACTTAGACAGACATCTCTCTAGTCATCTAAGTGATCACGTGATCCAAATCAACTAAAACATAACCGATCATCACGTGAGATGGAGTAGTTTTCAATGGTGAACATCTTATGTTGATCATATCTACTATTTGATTCACGCTCGACCTTTCGGTCTCCGTGTTCCGAGGCCATATCTGCATATGCTAGGCTCGTAAAGTTTAACCTGAGTATTCTGCGTGTGCAAAACTGGCTTGCACCCGTTGTAGATGGACGAGAGCTTATCACACCCGATCATCACGTGGTGTGCGGGCACGACGAACTTTGGCAGCGGTGCATACTCGGGGAGAACACTACTTGATAATTTTAGTGAGAGATCATCTTAAAATGCTACCGTCAATCAAAGCAAGATAAGATGCATAAAGGATAAACATCACATGCAATCAATATAAGTGATACAATATGGCCATCATCTTCTTGTGCTTGTGATCTCCATCTCAAGCACCATCATGATCACCATCGCCACCGGGCGCGACACCTTGATCTCCATCGTAGCATCGTTGTCGTTTCGCCATCTATTGCTTCTCGACTATCGCTACCGCTTAGTGATAAAGTAAAGCAATTACTGTATGCGTTGCATTTCATACAATAAAGCGACAACCATATGGCTCCTGCCGATTGCCGATTACTTCGGTTACAAAACATGATCATCTCATACAATAAAATATAGCATCATGTCTTGGCCATATCACATCACAACATGCCCTGCAAAAACAAGTTAGGCGTCCTCTACTTTGTTGTTGCAAGTTTTATGTGGCTGCTACGGGCTTAAGCAAGAACCAATCTCACCTACGCATCAAAACCACAACGATAGTTTGTCAAGTTGATGCTGTTTTAACCTTCGCAAGGACCGGGCGTAGCCTTTTCAGTTCAACTAAAGTTGAGAAACCGACACCCTCTAGTCACCTGTGTGCAAAGCACGGCGGTAAAACCAGTCTCGCGTAAGCGTCTGGCGTAATGTCGGTCGGGCCGCTTCATCCAACAATACCGCCAACCAAAGTATGACATGCTTTGGTAAGCAAGATGACTTATATCGCCCACAACTCACTTGTGTTCTACTCGTGCATATAACATCAAACCATAAAACCTAGGCTCGATACCATTGTTGGGGAACGTAGTAATTTCAAAAAATTCCTACGCACACGCAAGATCATGGTGATGCATAGCAACGAGAGGGAGAGTGTTGTCTACGTACCCTCGTGAGACCAAGCGGAAGCATTGACGCAACATAGAGGAAGTAGTCGTACGTCCTCCCGGTCCAACCGATCCAAGCACCGTTACTCCGGCACCTCCGAGTTCTTGACACACGTATAGCTCGATGACGCACCCCAAACTCCGATCCAGCAGAGGTACGGGGAGGAGTTCCGTCAGCACGACGGCGTGGTGACGATCTTGATGTTTTCCTGTCGCAGGGCTTCACCTAACCACCGCTATAATATGACCGAGGTGTAATATCATGGAGGGGGGCACCGCACACGGCTAAGGAAGAATCTCAATGATCAACTTGTGTGTCCTAGGGTGCCCCCCTACCCCCGTATATAAAGGAGGGAGGGAGGAGGTGGCCGGCCTCAAGGGGGGCGCCATAGGGGGGGGGAAACCTACTCCAAGTAGGTTTCCTCTCTTTCCTTATCTTATTTGGAGGGAAGGAAGGAGTACTAGTATTAGGAAGTAGTACTAGTAGTAGGAAGGAAGAGAGGGGAAGGAGAAAGGAAGGGGGGCCGCCCTCCCCAATTCGGATTGGGCTTGGGCGCGCCTCCCTTGCTCCTTCTCTCTTCCTCCTACATGGGCCCAATAAGGCCCATATACCTCTGGGGTTCGGTAACCTCCGGAGCTCCAAACTTCTCCGGAACCTTTCCGTGTCCAAATATATCCGTCCAATATATCAATCTTTATGTCTCGACCATTTCGAGACTCCTCGTCATGTCCGTGATCATATCCGGACTCGAACAACCTTCGTACATCAAAATACATAAACTCATAATATAAGCATCATCGAAACCTTAAGCGTGCGGACCCTACGGTTCGAGAACAATGTAGACATGACCGAGACATGTCTCCGGTCAATAACCAATAGCGGGACCTGGATGCCCATATTGGTTCCTACATATTCTACGAAGATCTTTATCGGTCAAACCGCACAACAACATACGTTGTTCCCTTTGTCATCGGTATGTTACTTGCCCGAGATTCGATCGTCGGTATCCAATACCTAGTTCAATCTCGTTACCAGCAAGTCTCTTTACTCGTTCCATAATACATCATCTCACAACTAACTCATTAGTTGAAATGCTTGCAAGGCTTAAGTGATGTGTATTACCGAGAGGGCCCAGAGATACCTCTCCGACATTCGGAGTGACAAATCCTAATCTCGAAATACGCCAACTCAACGAGTACCTTCGGAGACACCTGTAGAGCACCTTTATAATCACCCAGTTACGTTGTGACATTTGGTAGCACACAAAGTGTTCCTCCGATAAACGGGAGTTGCATAATCTCATAGTCATAGGAACATGTATAAGTCATGAAGGAAGCAATAGCAACATACTAAACGATCGGGTGCTAAGCTAACGGAATGGGTCATGTCAATCAGATCATTCAACTAATGATGTGACCTTGTTAATCAAATAACAACTCCTTGTTCATGGTTAGGAAACATAACCATCTTTGATTACCAAGCTAGTCAAGTAGAGGCATACTAGTGACACTTTGTTTGTCTATATATTCATACAAGTATTATGTTTCCGGTTAATACAATTCTAGCATGAATAATAAACATTTATCATGATATAAGGAAATAAATAATAACTTCATTATTGCCTCTAGGGCATACTTCCTTCACTTGTTGCCCGAGTCCGGAGATGAGAGAATGATCCGTGGCCATCCCATCAACCTACTGCATCTATTTGACATACCACAGAAGTTCAAGGTTATGAGTCTGATAGTTGAGATAGTCAAGAGGACTGCTGCAGACCAAAATAGGTCATGTGGATATGCACCACATATTCAAATATTGATCAATTCCAAGGTTGGAACTGGCGCATATCTTCTTGACAGATAGCATCTACCACTTAGGCCAGAATTTGAGGATAATGAAGTGGTGATGGATGCTTCACATCCAACATCAGTTGAGGCCCAGGAGAAGGCTGAGAAGGCAAAGGCTGCCAAAGCAGCAAGTGCTCCAGATGCATCAATTGCAAATCTCAAGACCAAGCAAGATCAACTCACTGCTCCAGATGCATCAATTGCAAATCTCAAGACCAAGCAAGATCAACTCACATATCTACTAGAAGCAACTCTAAGAATTGAGAAGAGTCTAGCCAACTTAACCAAGAATCATGAGAGCCTAGAACGGATTGTTGAAGACAAGATGTATAGTCTTGATGTCAAGGTCACTGAGATTCAAACCATTGTTGAGAAGCTGAGAGATGATGTTGATGATAGTGATGACAGACCTACCACTAACAGATTTCAGACTGTACCTAGGGCACAAAGGTCATCAGCTGTGCCAGTTGCAGACACCCGGACTACACACTCAACACCTGCGGCCACTGCTACAGTTGCACCCCTAGTGTCTACCCCACCAGCTCCACAGACATCAGCTGAAGCATTTGCATAAGGAGTTCTCTCAATGCCATCTAAGCACACCAAAGAAACAAGCCAGAAGACCCCTTCAGGAGTTCCCGGAGATTGTGCCTAGAGTGTCGTATAGCACTATATGTTTTCAAACTTTTTGGTAACTCGTTGCCAAAGGGGGAGAAAGTGTATAGATCATAGGCTTCGAGAGAGAGAGAGGGGGGGAGAGAGAGAGTCTTTTGCTTCTTTTTTGGTTTTTATTTGCCTTGGTACGTCGTTTGGTTGATGCTACTTATTGTGTTGTGCTTGTGAGATACCTTGTGTGATCATGTGATTGATCATACCATGCTTAATGTGTGCTTACATGCCTATCTCTATGATTGTCTATGTATGATCTCTCACTTATATCTTTGGTGATGCATTCATATTATTTCACTCTTATCACTTTGTGCGCTCCACCAAGATGTATGTGACATGGAAGAGTGACCCATGATCCTAATTGATTGTGCATTTGCATTCAAACGCATATTTTAAATAATGCACAAATTTAGGGGGAGCTCTTGCTTATCACATACTTCTCAAAGCGACGGTGTATTACATTCATTTATCATTTTTCAAAGCTTTGATCTATATGTTGCCATCAATTACCAAAAAGGGGGAGATTGAAAGTGCAACTAATCCCCGGGTGGTTTTGGTAATTCATAACAACATATAGCTCATTGAACTAATATCCACTCAAGATGAATATTTCAGGAAGTTCAATGAATGGCATGGACTAGAAATGTGGACCCCTCAAAATGCTAAGGACATGCATTGGCAAAAGCTCAAGACTCTTCATTTCTATTTTAGTGACCCAAGATCACATTGAGTCCATAGGAAGGTGTTGCTTAATGGCTTGCTTTGCTCAAATGCTTAGTGATATTGCTCCAAAACCCTCAACCACTTTCTCCATCCAAATATGTCAAAAGCCTAAACTCCAACTCGGCCCCACTGAATCTTTCTATCCGGTGCTGATACGTCTCCAATGTAGCTATGATTTTTGATTGTTCCATGCCGTTATATTATCATTCTTTGATGTTTTACAATCATTTTATAGTCATTTTATATCATTTTTTGGTACTAACCTATTGACATAGTGCCAAGTGCGAGTTGTTGTTTTTTGCATGTTTTTTTACATCGCAGGAAATCAATACCAAACGGAGTCCAAACACAGCGAAACTTTTTATGGATTTTTTTGAACGAAAGACATCCAGTGGGCCGGAGAACAACCCACCAGGGTGCGCCTGAAGGCCCAGACGCGCCCAAGTGGGTCGTGCCCACCTCGGGTGCCCCCTGAACCGCCTCTTTGCTCTACAAATACCCCAATATTCTAGAAACCCTAGGGGAGTCGACGAAAATCAATTCCAGCAGCCGCAAGTTCTAGAAACCACAGATCCAATCTAGACACCATCATGGAGGGGTTCATCATACCCATTGGTGCCTCTCTGATGATGTGTGAGTAGTTCTTTGTAGACCTACGGGTCCGTAGTTAGTAGCTAGATGGCTTCCTCTCTCTCTCTTTTGATTCTCAATACAATGGTCTCTTGGAGATCCATATGATGTAACTCTTTTTGCTTTGTGTTTGCTGGGATCCGATGAACTTTGAGTTTATAATCAGATCTATCTTTTTATCCATGAAAGTTATTTGAGTCTTCTTTGATCTCTTATATGCATGATTACTTATAGCCTCGTATTTCTTCTCCGATATTTGGGTTTTGTTTGGCCAACTTGATCTATTTATCTTGCAATGGGAAGAGGTGCTTTGTGATGGGTTCGATCTTACGGTGCTTGATCCCAGTGACAGAAAGGGAACCGACACGTATGTATCATTGCTATTAAGGATAACAATATGGGGTCTATTTCTACATAAGTAGATCTTGTCTACATCATGTCATTGTTCTTATTGCATTACTCCTTTTTCCATGAACTTAATACACTAGATGCATGTTGGATAGCGGTCGATGTGTGGAGTAATAGTAGTAGATGCACACAAGAGTTGGTCTACTAATCGTGGACGTGATGCCTATATAATGATCATTGCCTGGATATCATCATGATTATTTGAAGTTCTACCAATTTCCCAACAGTAATTTGTTCACCCACCGTTTGCTATTTTTCTCGAGAGAAGCCACTAGCAAAATCTATGGCCCCCGGGTCTCTTCTTTATTATATTTGCCTTTGCGGTCTATTTTCCTTTGCTTTTATTTTCAGATCTATTAAACCAAAAATAGAAAAATACCTTGTTCCACTTTATTTTATTTGGCGTTCAATCTATCAATATTTACAACTCTCTCATGTTCATTTGCCAGTTTCTGGCGCCGTTGCCCGAAAGGGATTGACAACCCCTTTAACACGTCGGGTTGCGAGTATTTGTTATTTGTGTGCAGGTGTTGTTCACGTAGTGTTGCATGGTTCTCCTACTGGTTCGATAACCTTGGTCTCATCACTGAGGGAAATATCTACCGTTGCTGTGCTGCATCATCCCTTCCTCTTTAGGAAAATACCGACGTAGTTCAAGCCAACATCAAAAGGAATTTCTGGCGCTGTTGCCGGGGAGGATCACGTCAAGATAGTCTCCCGTCAACTCACCAGTTTATGGCACCGTTGCCGGGAAGACATCATCAACATCTATTAGGTTCGTAATCACAAATCTCATCTCCTCGCAATTTACATTATTTGCCATTTGCCTCTCATTTTCCTCTCCCCCACTTCACAAAAAAATTGTCATTTTATTCGCCCTCTTTTTCGTTCGCCGTTTTCTTACCAGATCTGTTTTTGTGTGCGTTCTTGTTTGCGTAGTCATGACGCCTCAAAGAAAATATTATGATGTTCCTTACCCCAATATTTTGCTTGAAATTGAGAAAAGTACTAAGGAATATATGACTACACAATTTGAGCATAATAAGTATTTTACTAAAGAACTTAAGGAACACTTCGTTGTGTTGGATGCTATAACAAAGCAACTTGATGATATTAGTAAAGAAGTTTGCAATCTCCAATCCAAGTATGCTTTTGCTGAAAGTTTGCTAGGAAAAATATCCGATGCACAAGCTACCCTAGTAAATCAAATGGCTGCTAAACCAATTTCATTTGAAGATAAAAATGATAAAGATCTTCAAATAATTGGTGTTTCTTCTATTGATTTCTTGTTTAGTAAAATTCAAATTGATGAAAAAGGGACTAGAGAAGAGTCACTTTAGCTAGAAGGCGTCTCGATAATTCGGAGGGTGAAAATCTTGTTGAGAAAATTGGGTTTGAAGAGGTCAAGACTTTAACTAGTGATGTGCCCACTCTTTTGGATCACAAAGAATTTAATTATGATAGTTGCTCTTTGATTGATTTTATTTCTTGGTTGCAATCCATGATTAATTCACCCCATTCTTATGAACAAAATAAAGCTTTTACTAAACATATTGTTGATGCTATAATGAAAGCTTTAGAAGAAAAGTTGGAATTAGAAGTTTCAATTCCTAGGAAATTACATGATGAGTGGGAACCTACTATCAAAGTGAAGATTAAAAATTATGAGTGTTTTATGTGACTTGGGTGCTAGTGTTTCTACAATTCCAAAATCTTTATGTGATGTGCTTGGTCTTACCGATATTGAAGAATGTTCTTTAAATTTGCACTTGGCGGATTCTACTATTAAAAAGCTATGGGAAGAATTAATGATTTTCTTATTCTTGCAAATAGGAATTATGTGCCCATAGATTTTATTGTTCTTGATATTGATTGCAATCCGTCTTGTCCAATTATTCTTGGTAGACCGTTTTTACGCACTATTGGTGTCGTGATTGATATGAAACAAAGCAATATTAAATTTCAATTTCCACTAAGGAAGGGTATCGAACACTTCCCAAGAACAAGAATTAGGCCACCATATGAATCAATAATGAGGCAATCATATGGATCTAGAAACAAAGATGACAAAACTTAGATCCTTGCTTTTGCCTAGCTAGGGGCGTGAAACAATAGCGCTTGTTGGGAGGAAACCCAATGAATAATTATTATTTTTTTGCTTTCTATTCTTGAGTGTTTGCAAAATTATATATGCTATTGTTATGTTTGTGTTTTTTGTGTTTTAGTTAGTGTTTGTGCCAAGCAAAGCATTTAGGATCTTCTTGGGTGATAGTTGATTTGATCTTGTTGAAAAACAGAAACTTTTGCACTCAGAAAAAATAGTTTTCAAAAATCACAGAAACGTGCTTTTGCTCTGAATTTTTTACACAAGATTGATATACAAATTTCTCAGGTTGTCCTATTTTTCAGAATTTTTTGAGTTACAGAAGTATTTAAAGTTTCAGATTGCTACATATTGTTCTGTTTTTGACAGATTCTGTTTTCTTTGCGTTGTGTGTTTGTTTTGATGATTCTATGGTTTTCTTTGATGAGTTTTTAGAAAATTTGGATTACAGTAGATATAATGTAAGAATAAAATATGAATTGGTTTGCAATAGTACTTGTAGTAGTGATTTGCTTTCTTATACTAACGGATCTCACGAAGGTTTTGTTGAGTTTTGTGTGATTGAAGTTTTCATGTTTTGGGTGATGTTACGATGGATGAAGGAATAAGGAGTAAGAAGATCCTAAGCTTGGGGATTCCCATGGCATCCCAAGCTATTATCCAAAGAGAAGCAAGCAACTAAGCTTGGGGATGCCCCGAGTGACATCCCCTCTTTCTTCTAACGACCATCGGTATTTTACTCGAAGCTATATTTTTATTCGTCACATAATATGAGTTTTGCTTGGAGCGTCTTGTATGATATGAGTCCTTGCTTGTTTTGCTTTTTGTTTTAAGTCTTGAATCCTTGCTGGACACACCTATTTGAGAGAGCCAAAAATATGCCACGACTTGTTAGAATTGCTCTCTATGCTTCATTTAAATTTTTATGAGCTATGGAATTGCTCTAGTGCTTCACTTATATCTTTTTGAGCATGGTGTGCTTTAGTATTTTTGAAGAAATGCTCGTTTGCTTCACTTAGATTTATTTGAGAGTTAGTAATTTTTTTAAGAAATTATCTCTTGCTTCACTTAAATTAATCTGAGAGAAAGAAATATTATGCTCATGATCTTCACTTATATTTGTTTGAGCTTATCAAAAGCAACACATGAAAATTAGTTCCAAAGTGATAGATATCCAAGAAGGATATAATAAAAACTTTCATGAAGATCATTGGACAAAATAAACTTGATTCCTTGTAATAGTTTTGAGATATGATAATGTGATATGTGAGTCATGTTAATAAGTAATTGTGCTTTAGTAAGAATATTGGTGTTAAGGTTTGTGATTCCCTATGCAAGCACGAAAGTCAATAGTCATGCAATGAAATTACATCCTACTTGTGGTGCATTATTCGGTGTTAATTATGCTTAATGCTCGCTTATGAGATTATTCGTTTCTTTGTTGGTCGCTTCTCAATCTTTTCTAGCCTTCATTTTGCACTAAGTATGATCACTACTTGTGCATCCAAAATCCTTTAAACCAGTTTTGCCACATGAGTCCACTATATCTACCTATATGCGGTATTCTTCTGACGTTCTAAGCAAATTTGTATGTGCCATCTCTAATTTTAAAAATAAATTTCTCTTTTGTGTGCTCGTACCGCTCGCGAGGCGGTGAGGGGTGACCGATATTTTCCATGCTAGATGTGTTATTCTCACGATGAGTGTTTATTCACTTGTCATTGCACGAGAGTAAGGCAAAGGTATTAGGGATGCCTAGTCCCAAAATGAAAAATGGATTTAGTTTATGTTGCAAAAAATAAATTTCTTGGAAAGTGTTGGTATGGAGGGCACCCGTGGATACAGTTAGCCATGGAAAGTGAAAGTATGGTGGAAAAAGGAATAAACTTTATTTTCTGTTTGGGAACCGCCTATGATATATCTAGCATGGAAAGTGTGGGGAACTCTAAGTCGCTTTCATTGGTGGGAAAAGTATGCCACCTAAAATGTTTTTATCTCTAAGTTTTTCGCTTTGAGCTCTGGCACCTCTACAAATCTCCACTTCCCTCCGTGAAGGGCCTTTCTTTTACTTTATGCAATTTTTATTTTTAATTTGAGTCTCCATCTTCTCTTATAAAGCACCAACTAGGAGGCACTATGATCGTACTTGAGCATTGGGTGTAGCTAATATGCGAGTGTGTTTCATGAATGGATCAATGAGTGAGCGTGATGGGCTAGGGATAACTTGTTTTAGCATTGATATTTTACAAGACATGGTTGCTTGTTGATATGCTTGAGTATTTAAGTCTCATGTCAAAACTAGACTATTAATTTGAACCGTGTAAAAGTCCAAATGTCCATGCTACAAAGAAAAGAATATGAGATGACATGTCAGGCAACATTCCACATCAAAAATTCTGTTTTTATCATTTACTTACTCGAGGACGAGCATGAATTAAGCTTGGGGATGCTGATACGTCTCCAACGCATCTATAGATTTTGATTGTTCCATGCTGTTATATTATCATTCTTGGATGTTTTACAATCATTTTATTGTCATTTTATATCATTTTTTGGTACTAACCTATTGACATGGTGCCAAGTGCCAGTTGCTGTTTTTTGCATGTTTTTTTACATCGCAGGAAATCGATACCAAACGGAGTCCAAACGCAGCGAAACTTTTTGTGGATTTTTTTGGACCAGAAGACATCCAGTGGGCCGAAGAAGCACCTGGGGGGTGCTCCAAGGGGAGCACGACCCACCAGGGCGCGCCTGGAAGCCCAGGCGCACCCAGTTGGGTTGTGCCCACCTTGGGTGCCCCCTGAACCGCCTCTTTGCTTTATAAGTACCCCAATATTCTGGAAACCCTAGGGGAGTTGACGAAAATCAATTCCAGCCGCCGCAAGTTCCAGAAACCACAGATCCAATCTAGACACCATCACAGAGGGGTTCATCATGCCCATTGGTGCCTCTCTGATGATGCGTGAGTAGTTATTTGTAGACCTACAGGTCCGTAGTTAGTAGCTAGATGGCTTCCTCTCTCTCTTTTGATTCTCAATACAATGGTCTCTTGGGGATCCATATGATGTAACTTTTTTTTGCGGTGTGTTTGTTGGGATCCGATGAACTTTGAGTTTATGATCAGATCTATCTTTTTATCCATGAAAGTTATTTGAGTCTTCTTTGATCTCTTATATGCATGATTACTTATAGCCTCGTATTTCTTCTCCGATATTTGGGTTTTGTTTGGCCAACTTGATCTATTTTATCTTGCAATGCGAAGAGGTGCTTTGTGATTGGTTCGATCTTACGGTGCTTGATCCAGTGACAGAAAGGGAACCGACACGTATGTATCGTTGCTATTAAGGATAACAAGATGGGGTCTATTTCTACATAAATAGATCTTGTCTACATCATGTCATCGTTCTTATTACATTACTCCGTTTTTCCATGAACTTAATACACTAGATGCATGCTGGATAGCGGTCGATGTGTGGAGTAATAGTAGTAGATGCAGGCAGGAGTCGGTCTACTAATCTTGGACGTGATGCCTATATTATGATCATTGCCTAGATATCGTCATGATTATTTGAAGTTCTATCAATTGCCCAACAGTAATTTGTTCGTCCACCGTTTGCTATTTTTCTCGAGAGAAGCCACTAGTGAAATCTATGGCCCCCGTGTCTCTTCTTTATTATATTTGCCTTTGCGATCTATTTTCCTTTGCTTTTATTTTCAGATATATTAAACCAAAAATGGAAAAATACCTTGTTGCACTTTATTTTATTTGGCGTTCGATCTATCAATATTTACAACTCTCTCACGTCCGTTTGCCAATTTGTGGCGTCGTTGCCCGAAAGGGATTGACAACCCCTTTAACACGTCGGGTTGCGAGTATTTGTTATTTGTGTGCAGGTGCTGTTCACATAGTGTTGTGTGGTTCTCCTATTGGTTCGATAACCTTGATCTCATCACTGATTGAAATGCCTACCGTTGAAGTACTGCATCATCCCTTCCTCTTTGGGGAAATACCGACGTAGTTCATGCCAACATCACGCGCCACCGAGTTCATATGACATAGCCACTGCTAGAAACCCTAGCAATTTGGTCTCACTGATACGGAGCTCGATCTCACCGAGATGGCCTTGCAAACTCTCTGTTGCCTGTTGTAGTTATTTCGGTCTCACCGGAATGTGCAATCGGTCCCACCGAGTTTGCTTGACCAACTCTCTGTTGCCCTATTTCTTCACTTCGGCCTCACCGAGTTGATACAATCAGCGCCACCGAGATGAGGTTTGCCCTAAGCCCTTGCACATCGGTCCCACCGACTTGTTCCAGTCGGTCCCACCGAGATTCCTAACGTTCACATTTTTGAACTGACCGGTGCCACTGAGTTTAACCATTCGGTATCACCGAGTTGAGTCAAATGTATGCAACGCTTGGATTTTGTGTGGAGGCTATATATACCCCCTCTCCATATGTGAGAGAGCCATCAGAACGTGCCTACACTTCCACTACTCATTTTCTGAGAGAGAACCACCTACTCATGTGTTGAGATCAAGGCATTCCATTCCTACCACAAGATTCTTGATTTCTAGCCTTCCCTAAGTTGCTTTCCACTCAAATCATCTTTCCAGTTTCCACCATATCCAAATCTGTGTGAGAGAGAGAGTTGAGTGTTGGGGAGACTATCATTTGAAGCACAAGAGCAAGGAGTTCATGATCCTCACACCATCTATTACCTTTTGGAGAGTGGTGTCTCCTAGATTGGTTAGGTGTCGCTTGGGAGCCTCCGACATGTTGTGGAGTTGAACCAAGAAGTTTATAAGCGCAAGGAGATTGCCTACTTAGTGATGATCTACCCGAGTGAGGCAAGTCCTTCGTGGGCGATGGCCATGGTGGGATAGACAAGGTTGCTTCTTCGTGGACCCTTCATGGGTGGAGCTCTCCGTGGACTCGCGCAGCCGTTACCCTTCGTGGGTTGAAGTCTCCATCAACGTGGACGTACGATAGCACCACCTATCGGAACCACGCCAAAAATCTCCGTGTCTACATTGCGTTTGCCTTCTCCAAACCCTCTCCTTTACGTTCATATGCAATGTTTTACTTTACGCTGCTATATTCTTAGAATTGCATGTGTAGGTTGATTGCTTGACTTGTGCTAGTTGCTAAAATCTGCCCATAACTAAAATTGGGAAAAGGATCGATTTTTATTTGGTCAAGTAGTCTAATCGTCCCCCCTCTAGACATACTTTCGCTCCTACAATAAGCTCCCCCTATAGGTGTGTAATCATGTTTATGATAAGAGTTGAAGACATGTGAATGCACAACATGATAGAATGAGTAAAATGTTACATGTATCCTAGCTATATGCATCAGAGAAAAAAAATCATGAGAGATGTACCTTCATGTTTATGATTCCTTCTTGCAAATAATATGTGCAAAGCAAGAGATCATCATGTACATGAGTAAGATGCATATACTTACCTTGTGCTCCTGGAACTAATTCTAGAAGAACTGACAACATATCTCTCGCCTCTTAGAGACATGTAAATTATGTCCTCTGATGATAGTGCATCTTTCTCTTCCTTTCTTAGAAGAGGTTTGTGAATAAGCTTTGATGTGCATCTCTCTCTCCCTTTGACATCAATTTCCGAGAAGGGTAAGCTTCAAGGTTGTGAGTCAAGTGAGTATGGTCCTGGAGAAGCACAACTAGGCATAGTGTAGTTTTGGATGCAGATAGAGGAAAAAGAATCATCGAGTGGAGGTGGAAAGAAATAATAAGTAGATTTGGCAAAACATTCTCTCAACAGTGAAATCGGTGACTCTGATTGATTTTGATCGGTGACTCTGAGATTGAGGAATCTCAGATAGAGCACATCGGTGGAACCGAATTAGTCCTTTTCCACTACTAGGAAAAGGCATGCTAGTGGCGCACCAGTTTTGCCTTCTAATGGCACACTACTGGTGCGCCACTAGCATCACGCCATTAGAATTTTTTTCTAATGGCGCACCACATGTGCACCATTAGAATCTGGTGTTCTAACAGCGCACCACGTAGTGCGCCATTAGTATTGCCCACAGTGCGCCACTATTATCTGCTATACTAATAGCGCACCACATGGTAGTGTGCCATTAGTAACAATTTTTTTAATTTTTTTTGTTTTTTCTTAATCTCAGGTCACTATTTCACATACGAGATATTCAACACATATATATACAACAAGCATCCATATAACAATCATATCCAACACACAAGTTTCATCATATATACATACATAGCCAACACATAGTTCCGTCGTTACATATTACAAAAGTTTCACATTGTTCATCCAACACCGTTATCCATCAATTCACAAAAGTTTCACATTGATACAAAATAAAAACACAAATGGAAAAGAAGCACTCCATCCATGCAAGCTTCCGTCAATTAAATCAAATCTGCAAAATGATAACCAAGAAGTTAGAAGAAGAAAAAGAAGAAGACTAGAAGAATACTAGAAGAAGAAGAACACTAGAAGAAGAATAAGAAGAGTTTTGGAAAAGAAGAAGAATAAGAAGAAGACTATAAGCTTATTATGTAAACTTGATCATTTTGTGCTAACATAAGTTATTTTGGAGCTAACCTATAGGAAACTAAGCATATAAGCTCTAAGTTAGTATATTAGAGCCAACTTAGGTAAAATGAAGCTAACCTATGTCATTTTGGAAAAGAAGAAGAATAAGAAAAAGACTATAAGCTTATTATGTAAACTTGATCATTTTGTGCTAACATAAGTTATTCTGGAGCTAACCTATAGGAAACTAAGCATATAAGCTCTAAGTTAGTATATTAGAGCCAACTTAGGTAAAACGAAGCTAACCTATGTCATCTTGGAAAAGAAGAAGAATAAGAAAAGACTATAAGCTTATTATGTAAACTTGATCATTTTGTGCTAACATAAGTTATTTTGGAGCTAACCTATAGGAAACTAAGCATATAAGCTCTAAGTTAGTATATTAGAGCCAACTTAGGTAAAATGAAGCTAACCTATGCCATTTTGGAAAAGAAGAAGAATAAGAAAAAGACTATAAGCTTATTATGTAAACTTGATCATTTTGTGCTAACAAAAGTTATTTTGGAGCTAACCTATAGGAAACTAAGCATATAAGCTCTAAGTTAGTATATTAGAGCCAACTTAGGTAAAAATGAAGCTAACCTATAGGAACTAAGCATATTAGAGATAACATAGGTAACTAAGTATATATATATATATATCATTTTGGATAACTAACCTATAGGAGATCTGACATACCTGACAAAGTTCAGTTCTCATGCACTGTTCTTCTCCATCTTCTCCTTCCTCTCCCTGATGCGCCTAAAGCGGAGAGGCGGTGGAGGCAGTGGAGGCAGTGGGATGTAGTCTTCTACCACAATTGGCGTGGTCATGTCGCCCAGCTGTGGGATTGCCAGCGCCACCACCGGTGTGTGGTCATTGTCAGGCACCACCACCATCGCGAGGCCACCTTCAGGCACGACCATCGCTAGGTCATCCTTAGCCACCTCCATCTCTTGCCCATGGTCAGCCACCACCATCTCTTGCCCTTGGTCAGCCACCACCAGTGCTAGGTCATCCTCATCCCGATGCCCATCGTCATCCTGCAGCTCCTCATCCTCACTCTGCTCCTCTTCTCCGCACTCCATCCGGATCATCCTTCTTGTTGTCTATGTTGCTGCTAGAATCATTGTTGCTTCGCTACAGCCGAATCACATCTGCTTTCACTACAGCCATAGTCATCGCTGCTTTGGTTTGTAGCTGATGTGTCGCCGCCGCTCCCATTACTGTCCAAAATGCAACAATGATCGTTAACAATCGATGTGAGACAAAGCCAAATGTAGAGGAATAAAAAGAGGCAGAACGTGCCGGCATCATCATCGGCAGCGTAGCGCATGCGACACATAGTCTTGTTGAACACCTTCACGATGAGCATGTTGGCGTCGTCGTCGTACCTGAAGAGAAGGAAGTACCCCAGCCGCAGGTCGTAGGCACGGTAGAACTTCTCCCACCCACGAGACAAGTACATGTGGCCCTTCTTGATCACCAATCGCACATCCCATCGCCGCAAAACCCGCTGCCGGCTGTCGCAGCTTCACATTATTGGCGGATCTTCACCCATCGGCATGTTCATAAAACTGTCAGCAGCCTCTGCAGTTTGGGACAATGAGTGATGTAGCAAACAACAGATATCATAATGAGATGGGTGAAGGGAGATCTCGTTTTATATACCTGCGTCATGGATGATACTGAAGCCTCAAGTATGATAGTGAAGAACTCGGAAGCATCCAACTCGTACTGCGGTGTCGCAGATCGACGGTGGTTGCTTCCCACCATCTCTGATAAGCAGCAGAAGAGACCAATTAGTACCCTTACAACAGATCATAAAACATGCATGATAACAGGCATTAGTCGCAAGTACCCCATATGTCCTATTTTTAGCAAAGTATTGCTAAAATTCACGGAAAATTTCAGCATTACCTTTGCTGAAAATAGGACATATGGAGTACCCTAATTTGCCGGAACGGAAGTTAATCGACATTCCGGCAAACTCAAGGGCCTCTCGGGGTACCTACAACATCATCACAAGTACACAGCAGCAGCCAACGGTGAATACAGCATAACAGCAGCAAAACTATATATTTTTATGCAAGAAACAAACGAACACTAAGATGCAGATGTTAGAAAGGTTAATGAACCAACAGATGCCCTAATGGAAGTAATAACAACATGACAACAAACAACCAACAAATTATCTTGCCCTCTACCTGCAAAATTAAGAACAGTTCAGTCAGTTTCAGAGGAAATGTGCACCTTGGAATAAGATAACAGCTGATTATCATGTTGAGGGATTTTAATTTGTAACTAAGAGGAGAAACAATGCCAAGCGCAGGAACCTAGAAACAACACTTAAATGAAATAAGCCCACCAATGCACAGAGGAGTTTAGTTGCTAAATCATTACATAAAAGAATCTTAACTACAACAAGTTAACAACCTATGCATTGGGGCATTAGTTTCTAAACTTTTTAATGTGTTTAGCACCTCATCTAAGTACTTGTGCATTGGAAGAGGTTTTATAAGCATGGCATCATAGGAAAAACTAACGAAGCAACTGTAAGCTGACCCAACCCTTTCATCAGAGGCAAATTACAAGAACATCAGGTCTCGACAACTGAACTAGAAAGGCTAATGTCGAAGATACATGCAAAAAGATCCAATGCATCCAGAAGCTATTTCTTCAAGTATAGTTGGCACCAACGAAGTTCAAATGCTTCAGTTACTAGTGGTTCAAAGAAACCCTTGCCCCCAAACCTGTGAAGCTACAATTTTTTGGCCTGATTTGTCTGGTACTCGACACTATCATTCTTGGCATGAAGTTATGTGGCAGAATACTCTGCAAGAACAACTCTTTCCATTCACCCAATTGACATAAAGAGTCTATCTTGTTTCCGATCCCTCTCATTGCCACCCACATGTTTTTGCAGTAAGATTTTGCACGCACCTAACTTTACTTTTTATATGAAAACAATAAATGAACATAGTGATTTTGTTCCAAATAACAGTGGTGTTGAGCATCCTAAGATGTGAGGTTAATGATTTCATGGTACCATCCTTAGGATTAATTTCTAGTACCACCATCATGACAAGTTCGGCATTATCTGACATCCGCCACTCGCTCATGCTACCTACAACAAACCCGCGGTCTCCCGAAGCTCGAAACCTATGGGTGTGACTAGAAAAAAATCTTAGAAAGGAAAAAAATAATGATTGCATGCACACCTAAACCCTAGCTATCCTGGTATGGGGCACGTAGTAGTTTAAGCTACTAGCTAGAGAGAGGAAAATCACCATCTATGGTTCTAATTTATGATATTCATCATCTACGTTTCTAACTTAGCAAATTAAAACTGAACCCATCTTACCTGGCTGTTTACTGCTGCTGCTGCGCTGCAGGGGCGGAGGAAGGAGCGCCGCCGGTGGAGAGGGCGAGGCCGAGGACGGCGTGGGGCTTGAGGGCCTGCGGCCTGGTGAGGCCGACGAGGTGGTCTTCCCCGACGCCGGCGGAGCTAGGGTTCGGGGAGACGGCGGGCGGCGCTGAGGGGACGGGCGGTTGAGAGGGGTAGGGGTAGGGGGAGATCGGGAGGGAGGGGGCGCAGCGGGCCGCTGGGGAGGGGGACGGCGAGGAGGCTGGGAGGGCAGGGCTGGGGGGGGGAGGGCGCGGGCAGCAGCGGGCCACGGGGAGGGGGGACGGCGAGGGCACGGGCGCATGGGGGGGATGGTGAGGGAGGTGGTCGGCGGAGGGTGGTCGGTGCACGACGGCGGGGACGGCAAGCAGGTGGGAGGATTAGATTGATTGGGGATTGGGGATTTTAGTGTGGGGGAGGCTTAGCAATGGCGCACCACCCAGGTGCGCCATAAGTACATCAATAGCAATGGCGCACCACCGAAGGGTGCGCCATAAGTAATTTAATCTAGCCCAACATATATACCACCTAACCCTATCTACAACAGAACCCGCCCACTAGCCCGGTGGTCAAGACGCAAAGACACACATCGGGAGGTCCTGGGTTCGATTCCCAGGCTCCCCAATACTTTTTTTATGCATTTTAAATCTTGTTTGATTTATTTGTGTTTAAATATGTTCAAACTTGTTTAAATCATAACAGTAATATTTTTTTTTTATAAAAACAGTAATAATTATTTAGAAAATTTGTTCAAATTTGTTAATTGAAAATATCATCGTGGCGGTGGAGCGGGGAAGGTGCGGGGGTGCCCGTTGGCGGTGGAGCGGGAGGTGCGGGGGCCGGGTGCTCGTCGTGGCGGTGGAGCGGGAGGTTGCGGTGGGTCGTCGGCGGCGGTGGAGCTAGCGGGGGAGGGTGCGGGTGGGATCGAGATCGAGATCAAAAAGAACCCGCCCACTAGCCCGACTGGTCAGTACGCAGCACACACACTATGAGGTCCTGGGTTCGATTCCCAGGCTCCCCAATATTTTTTTATGCATTTTAAATCCTGTTTGATATTTATTTGTGTTTAAATATGTTCAAACTTGTTTAAATCATAAGAGTAATATTTTTTATAAAAACAGTAATAATTTTTTAAAAAATATGTTCAAATTTGTTAATTGAAAATATCATCGGCGGCGGTGGAGCGGGGAGGTGCGGGGTGCCCATTGGCGGTGGAGCGGGAGGTCTGGGGACGGGTGATCGTCGGCGGTGGAGCGGGGAGGTGCGGAGACCGGGTGCTCGTCGGCGACGGTGGAGCGGGAGGTTGCGGTGGGTCGTCGGCGGTGGAGCTAGCGGGGGAGGGTGCGGGGGGTGCCCGTCGATGGTGGTGGAGCGGGGGGGGTGCTCGTCGGCGGTGGTGGAGCGGGGGAGGGTTGCGGTGGGTCGTCGGCGGCGGTGGAGCTAGCGGGGGAGAGTGCGGGTGGGATCGAGATCGAGATCAAAAAGTGTCCATGAAAATATACACGGTGCGCCATTAGCAGTTTTGCAAAAAAGTAAAAAAAAATATACTAATGGCGCACTGTCTAAAGGGTGCGCCATTACTTGGTAGAGCTAGTAATGGCGCACTTTGGCACCATGCGCCATTAAAGTGCATGGAAAAATGAAAAAAAAACATTCAATACTAGTGGCGCACCGTGTGCCCGGTGCGCCATTAGTGTCTTCCACACTAATGGCGCACCACCAACAGGTGCGCCATTAGTATATAGTAGTGGCGCACTACTTACCTGGTGCGCCATTAGTATCAATCCTATCTATAGCCCTTTTCCTAGTAGTGTTCGGTGGAACCGATGAACTGCGTGCAGTGTTTAGTTGCACTTCAGTGTGGCCGATGGGTTCAGGTCGGAGAGACCGAGTTCAACACAAAATTAAAATTTTGTCAACTCAGCTCACTTGCAATAGAGCTCTCACAAAGATTTTCAGGGGATTCGAATACGATTTGCAATGAATCTACCAAAGTCTAACTACCAGAGAAACAACACAGAAAAATAAAGAGAAGAAATCTAGATGAATTTTTTTTAAGAAAAAAGAGAAGGCACTCTAGCAAAAGAAATGCAACTAAGAAAAGGAAACACTAGAGAACTTCATCTAGAGGGGGTCGGTGACTAAGTAGCCTATGTTAGAGTATATTGACTTAGGAGTCGAGTGAGATCACTTGATCATAGGTCATACTCCTCATTAAACTCAAAATGGGGTTACCATTTTTCATTTAAGCGTTTCAATGTATTCTCATCTTGTTGAGTGGATTTGACTCATGACTTGGAGCAAAGCTTCTCTAAGATGTGAGGACATACCTTTGGCTTGTTGTCGAACTTGATCACGTAGTTGAACTTGTGGTGGATGCTCATATGAATTGAGTTGGGAGCATCTCTTATTTATTTGAAGCTCACCTTCTACATGGCTTAGTCTTGCAATGAACAATATTCATTTATACAAATTGACAAGAATGAAATTCATCATAAAGAAGTTGTCAAAGGATATATTGAATGTGTTCTTGTTCCTTGAACACAACAAAGTGAAGATACTTGGTCATGACAAGATTGCTCATGATATGAGTGATTTTAAATCTTGTGAAATGAAGCTCATCCAAGTACCTACAAGGGGTTAGATGCAACACAAAGGTGCAAATGTATCCAAGACATGTGATCATTATCAAGAAATATCAAGGATTAGTCATATAAGCTGATCCCTTGCATGCATCCGAAAGAGTTTCTACTCCAAATTTGAGGTATCAGTGATATTCAATTCACTTCTCAAACGACAAAATATTTTGTCACCAAGAGGTTTGGTGAAGATATCTGCCAATTGTTTTCGGTATGAACATGTTTAAGATTTATGTCACCTTTAGCAACATGATCAGCAATGAAATGGTGACAGACTTCAATATGCTTAGTTCGAGAATGTTGCACGGGATTGTGTGAAATCTTAATAACACTCTCATTATCACAAAGCAATGGAACATGTATCACATGTATCCATAATCTTTGAGAGTTGGGTCATCCAAAGTAATTGAGCACAACATGATCCCGCGGCTATGTATTCTGCTTCGGTGGTGGATAATAATACCGAGTTTTGTTTCTTGGAGGACCAAGACACAAGGGATCTACGAAGGAATTGACATGTGCCCGAAGTGGATTTGCTGTCTACCTTGTCACCGGCATAGTCCGAGTCGGAATAGCCAACAAGATCAAAAGATGACCTCTTAGGGTACCAAATGCCAAAATTTGGTGTATGAATCAAATATCTCACTATCATTTTCACGGCCTTAAGATGACATTCTTTCGGGGCTGCTTGATATTGTGCACACATGCACACACTTAGCATAATGTCGGGATGGGAGGCACAAAGATATAATAGAGAACCAATCATAGATCGGTAAACCTTTTGATCAACCGGATTACCATCCTTAGTCAAGTCAAGATGTCCACTAGTAGGCATGGGTGTTTTCATACCTTTGCTTTCTTGCATGTTTAACTTCTTGAATAGATCCTTGGTATACTTTATTTGTGAGACAAAGTTACCTTCCCTAGTTTGCTTGATTTGCAAACCAAGGAAAAATTTGAGTTCACTCATCATAGACATCTCAAACTTTTCCAACATCAACCTTCCAAATCTCTCACTAAAATGGGGATTATTAGTAGAACCAAATATGATATCATCAACATAGATTTGGCACACAAATAATTCTCCATTAACCCTTTTAGTGAAAAGAGTTGAATCAATCTTCCCAATTTCAAAACCTTTCTCAATAAGAAACTTAGGCAGGCATTTATACCAAGCTCTAGGGGCTTGTTTAAGACCATAAAGAGCTTTGTGAAGTTTGTAAACATGCATGATTAGGTTTCGTGGGATTAACAAAGCCAGGAGGTTGTTTAACATAAACTTCCTTCTCAATTTCACCATTTAAAAGGCACTTTTAATATCCATTTGGTATGGAGTGATATCATGGTGATTGGCATAAGCAAGTAAAATGCGAACAGACTCAAGTCTAGCAACGAGGGCATGTGTCTCACCATAGTCCATACCTTCGACTTGTGTGTAGCCTTGAGCAATGATACGAGCCTTGTTGCGCACCACTTGTCCATCCTCATCTTGCTTATTCCGAAACACCCAATTTGTTCCAATGATGTTTTGATCATCCTTGGGCTTCTCAACCAATGTCCACACTTGGTTTCTCTCAAAGTTGTGTAGATCCTCGTGCATAGCATTTATCCAATCCGGATCTTCAAGGGCTTCTTCCACCTTCATAGGTTCAATGCTAGAGATGAATGAGTAATGTTCACAAAAGTTAGCCAAACGAGTTTTAGAGCGAGTGATTCTCCGGGTGTTGATGTCGTCGAGGATTTGCTCAACGGGGTGATTCTTTGTGACTCTTGCTCTAACTCGTGAGAGATTTTGCTTGGGTTTTGGTGGAACATCCTCCTCCTCCTCATCTTCTTCTTCATTGTTGTTGGCGTCGTTGTTCGCTTGTGGTAGTGGAGAAGGAGGTCGAGGTGGATCACCTTGATGTACTTCCTCATTTCCTTCGTCTTGGTGAGTTTCACTTGTGGATGCCTCCATGTCAACTTGTTGTTCACCTTGATGTGAAGTAGGAGCTTCCACTTAAATAGACGAAGTGCTCTCCTTCACCTCCATTAGACGAACTTTGCCAATAAACAAATCTTGAATTGCTTCCGAGGGATCTTTGTCTCCTACATCAATTGGTAATTGCTCTACTGGCGAGCCATTAGACTCATCAAACTTCACATCTATCGTCTCTTCAACCTTTCAGGTGAAATTGTTGTAGACACGGTAAGTGTGAGAGTTTGAGCCATAACCGAGTAGAAAACCTTCCTGAGATTTAGGAGCTAATTTCGAACGATGATGCTTATCAAGAATGCAGCACTTGGAGACAAATACTCAATAGCATCCAGCTTGGCTTTTGTTACAGGTGAGTAGCTCGTATGCCATTTTTACCAAGAAGCTCGTGAAGGTAAAGTTGATTTGTAGCGTGACAAGCTGTCTCAACCTCTTCCGCCCAAAAGTGTCTTGGCCTCTTGTATTCATGTAGAATCATTCTTGCCATCTCAATAAGAGTCTGGTTCTTTTTCTCAACAACTCCATTTTGTTGAGGTGTGTATGTAGTCGAGAACTCATGTGAGATGCCTTCTTCATCAAGAAAGGTATCCACATTGGCGTTCTTAAACTCCATTCTGTTGTCACTTCAAACCTTCTTGATCTTCACTTCACATTGGTTTTGGGCCTTCCCGGCGAAGTTCTTGAAGATCTTTTATACCTGATACTTGTTGTCAATAAAGAACACCCACGTAAATCTTGAATAATCATTAACAATGACCAAACCGAAAGAGTACAACCAAGGCTCTTATAAGCACTGTGAACGAAGAGATCCATATGAACTAGTGATACGTGTCCAACGTATCTATAATTTATGAAGTATTCATGCCATGTTTACAAGAATTTTATATGGTTTTGGTATGATGTGAATGGAACTAACCCGGACTGGCGTTGTTTTCAGCAGAACTACCGTGGTGTTGTTTTCTGTGCAGAAATAAAAGTTCTCCAAATGCAACAAAACTTTTTGACGATTTCTTTGGAACAAAAGAGGCACTAGAAGCTTCGTGGGAGGACCAGAAGGTGAAGGAGGTGAGCACGAGACACCAGGGCACGCCTGGTGCCTTGCCCGTGTGCTGGTGCCTCGTGGGCTCCCTGAGGCCCATCTTCGCGTGAAACCGACGCCAAAAAATCCTATAAATACGGAAACCCCCAGAAATAACCCTAGATCAGAAGTTCTGCCGCTGCAAGCCTCTATATCCACGAAAAACCAATCTGGACCCTGTTCCGGCACCCTGCCGGAGGGGAAAATCATCATCGGAGGCCATCTTCATCATCCCGGTGGCCACCATGATGAGGAGGGAGTAGTCCACCCTCGATGCCGAGGGTTTGTATCAGTAGCTATGTGTTTAATCTCTCTCTTTCTCTCTTGTGTTCTTGAAATGGCACGATCTTGATGTATCGTGGGCTTCGTTAATATAGTTGGATCATATGGAGTTTTCCCCTCTCTATCTTGTTGTGATGAATTGAGTTTTCCCTTTGAGATTTCGTTCTTATCATATTGAATACTTTTATGGATTTGAGAACACTTGATGTATGTCTTGCTATGAATACCCGTGGTGACAATGGGGTATCATATTGATTCACTTGGTATATGTTTTGGCACTCAACTCACGGATTACCGAGGTGATGATACGTCTCAAACTTATCTATAATTTTTTATTGTTCCATGATGTTATATTATCATTTTTGGATGTTTTACAATCATTTTATAGCAACTTTATATCATTTTTTGGGACTAACCTGTTGACCTAGTGCCCAGTGCCAGTCGTTATTTTTTAATTGTTTTTTACATCATAGGAAATCAATATCAAACGGAGTCCAAACACCGCGAAACTTTTTGTGGATTTTTGATGGACTAGAAAACCACCAGTGGGCCAGAGAAGCACCTGGGGGGTGCCCCAAGGGGGGCACAACCCACCAGGGCGCGCCTGGGGGCCCAGGCGCGCCCAGGTGGTTTGTGCCCACCTCGGTGGCCTCCCGCACCCTCTCTTTGCCCTATAAATCATCAAATATTCCATAAACCCTCGAGGTAGCCCTAGATCAGAAGTTCCGCCACTGCAAGGCCTCTGTATCCACGAGATCGAATCTAGACCCCGTTCCGGCACCCTACCGGAGGGGGAGATCATCACCGGTGGCCATCTTCATCATCCCGGCAGCCACCATGATGAGGAGGGAGTAATCCACCCTCAGGGCTGAGGGTTTGTACCAGTAGCTATGTGTTTAATCTCTCTCTCGTGTTCTTGAGATGTCACGATCTTGATGTATCGTGGGCTTTGTTAATATAGTCGGATCATATGGTGTTTCCCCCTCTCTATCTTGTTGTGATGAATTCAGTTTTCCCTTTGAGATTTCGTTTTATCGGATTGAATACTTTTATGGATTTGAGAGAACTTGATATATGTCTTGCATATGAATACTCTGGTGACAATGGGGTATCGTATTGATTCACGTGATATATGTTTTGGCACTCAAGTCGCGGATTCTCGATGTGACATTGGGGCAATCTATGCATAGGGGTTGATGCATGTTCCTGTCTTTGTTTCTCAGGTAGAAATCTTGGGGCACTCTTTGAGGTTCTTTGTGTTGGACTGAGTATTATGAATCTGAAATTATTTGGTGTTATTTTAGTACGAACTCTTGGATAGATCGATCGGAAAGAATAGCTTAGAGGTGGTTTTCTACCCTACAAACGATTTTTTCTTATGTTCTCTGCTAGATAAGAACTTTGGAGTGATTCTTCGTTGCACGTTGAGGGATGGTTACGTGATCCAATTATATTAGCATTGTTGAGAGGTTGCACTAGTGAAAGTATGGACCCTAGGCCTTTTTTTCAAGCATTGCAATAACGTTTGTGCTCACTTTTATCGATTGCTACCTTGCAGTTTTTATTTATTCAGATTATACAAATATATTTCTACCATCTAGATTACACTTTTATCAACATCTCTTCGCCGAACTAGTGCACCTATACAATTTGACATTGTAGTGGGTGTGTTGGGGACATAAGAGATTTCTTGTATTTGGTTGCAGGGTTGTTTGAGAGAGACCATGTTCATCCTACGCCTCCCACGGATTGATAAACCTTAGGTCATCCTCTAAGGGGAAATTGCTACTGTCCTACAAAACTCTACGCTTGGAGGCCCAACACGTGTCTACAAGAATAAAGTTGCATAGTAGATATCAAGCTCTTTTCTGGCGCCATTGCCGGTGAGGCTAGTTAAGCGGCACTCACACCCCTTCAACGAAGTTCTTTCCTAGCGCCGTTGCCGGAGAGGTGAGTGCTTGAAGGTATATCTTTAGATCTTGCAATTAAATCTTTTAGTTTCTTGTTTTATCACTAGTTTGGTTTATAAAAGAAAACTACATAAAAAATGGAATTGAGGTTGCATCATATTATTGATCATCTTTATAATATCTTTCTCGAAAATGATGGATTGGAAAATTGTGCTCAGTTGTTAGAAGAAGAAGTCAATAAAATGTTTGACACAAAATATTTGAATGATGAGCATGATTGCAGTGTTGTTAGTATGAATTCTTTGAATATCCAAAATGCTAATAATGATTGCACAAGTCATGACAAAACTGTTTCTTATAAGCATGTCAATTTTTTTGGAGTGCATAAAGTTTGTGAAGACGTGTCTTATAGGGAAGATAGATTTTGTAAGAATCATAAACATGATAGCACCAATTCTTTGCTCAAAGAGATAGATGAATTTGCTACAAAATTATGTTCTCTTTGCCCTATTAATTGTGATCTTTGCAAAAAAAAAAGTTGGTCACCTTAATTTCCAATGCATGCTTTTTCATGATCGAATCGTGTCCAAATATTGCAATAACTTGATCACCCTTGAACTTTATAATGAACTTTGTCTATTTTTGGGGAGTGAAGAATTGACACATAAAAATAGTTGGTTTGAAGTATTCATTCTCAAGGATGACATTGAAACTAAACTAAAGAATATCTATATGTTTTGCTTGGTAAATTGCAATGAGAATGCTTATATTGCCAACTATAGAAAGATGGGAAAATCAATAGAATATAAAAGGAATACTAATGAAAGGGTAAATATTTCCACTTTCCCTCCTATTGTCTCTTATGATGAAATAGGTAACGAGGAGGAGCTCCCTATTCAACCAATCTCATCAATAATAAGCTTGAAAAGATTAATTAAACCCACGCATGATGTGGTGAAGAAGAAGAAAAGAAGAAAGAATAGAGGTAAAAAGGCACCTCTCCAAAATTATGTTGCTCCTATTATTGTTGTGCCTCATGAAAATGAATCAAAAATAATTGTGGAAGATGATGCACTTGATGATGATATTGCTTCTATGTCTTATGGCACAATGTCCGAGAGCACTATTTATGATGATTTCGGTATGCCTATTGCTTGTTGTGATGATTATGATTGGGAAGATAATTATACTTCTTATAATCTTGGAAATCTTTTTGGCACCAACTTGGGAAGTTATGATGATAGCAATTTTTATACCGTTGGTGCTATTCATACTATTAATGATGAGAGTGATTATGTTTATGATATGCCAAGCCACAAGGTTGGGGATGCTATGTTTGATGAGAATGACATGTTTGAGACTTTATTTGCTGCAATTAATGTTTGTCCCAAGCTTGGGGATGATATGCTTAATGAAGATGATCTTTTTAGTCCCCCTACTTTGAATGATCAAATTGCTATGATGATTGCATGCCTCCTATCTATGATGAGAACAAAGTTGCTACTTATGATGATTATTGTGATGATACTTATGTTATAAAAAGTAGTGACAATTATTGTCATAATTTTGAATATCCTTTTACTTAACATTACTCTTTTAATGTGGAAACAATTTTTAGTATTCGAGTTTCATTCGATACTCCCACTATTGTGAATGAGAATAAAATTGCTTATATGGAGAGTAATAAATTTTCTATGCTTTTGGATCATGAAAATAATGCTTTATGTGATGGTTATATTTATGAATCTATTCATGATGCTACTGAAAATTATTATGAGAGAGGAACTTATGATTCATGATGCCCTTGTTATGTTTCAATCCTTATCTTTCATGCGAGCATCATTGAACTCATCATGCCTAGCTAAAAGGCATTAAAGAAAAACGCTTGTTGGGAGACAACCCCACACTTTTACCTACTTTTTTGTGTGTTCACATGATTAAGCTACTATAGTAATCATGTTTTATTGCTTTTGTTTCAATAAAGTGCCAAGTAAAGCCTTTGGGATAGTGTGGATGATAGTTGACTTGATTCTATGCAAAAACAGAAACTTTTGCACTCAGTCCAGGAATTTTGAAAATTCACTGGAATGTGATTTTGATCTGAAGTTTTTACAGGTGATAGATATACAAATTCTACACGCTGTCCTAATTTAAAAAAAAAATTGGAGTAGCGGAAGTATGGTTGGAGTACAGATTACTACAGACTGTTCTGTTTTTGACAGATTCTGTTTTCAATGCATAGTTTGCTTGTTTTCTAGTTTCTATGGCTTATGTTGCTCAATATAAATTGTGGAAATGATATGATACAGTAGACATTGTGTGGAAACAATTATGAATCTTGTCTTTGACAGTACCAAAGTGAAATGGTTTGCTCTTTATCATACTAACCTATCTCACAAAGTTCCGTTAAGTTTTGTGATTGAAGTTTGCAAGTTTTGGGTGAGATGTCGATATGAGGAGAATTAAGGAGTTACGAGACCCTAAGCTTGGGGATTCCCAAGGCACCACAAGTTAATATCCAAGGAATATCCAACCAACTAAGCTTGGGGATGCCCCGGAAGGCATCCCCTCTTTCGTATCCAACATTATCGGTAACCTCACTTGGAGCTATATTTTCATTCGTCACATGATATGCGTTTTGCTTGGAGCATCATTTTATTTTATGAGTATTCGCTTGCTGTTATTTAGAATAATGTTTTGCATCTCTTATTTCAACAAAATTTCAAGTGTAGTCTTTGCCATGCTTATTTTGCAAGTATATGAGTTGCTGTTTCAAAACAGAAAGTTTATCGCAGTTGCAAAAATTCCCGAGAAAAGTCAGAATGTGACTTTATCTTGAAACTTTTTGCATAGTAAGCTATAATACATTTTCTACAGTGTGGTAAATTTTCATAGTTTTTGGAGTTAGGGAAGTATTGATACTCTTGCATTCTTTACATGCTGTACTATTTTGACAGATTGCTGTTATATTTATATTGTTTGCATATGTTTGCTTGTTTAATGGTTCTATTTGAGGATAGGAGTATTAAATATGCAGAGGCATTTAGTATGCAATGTTGAATAATAATTTTAGTGATTTTCTGCAGTAGATAATGATAAGGTTGTGCATTGATTTATACTAACTTATCTCACCAGTTCCTGTTGAGTTTTGTGTGGATGAAATTTTTGAGATTTAGGGAAACCGTGATATGAGAGAAATTAGGGAGACACAAAAGCTCAAGCTTGGGGATGCCCAAGGCATCCCAAGTTAATATTCCAAGAAGTCTCAAGCATCTAAGCTTGGGGATGCCCCGGTAGGCATCCCACCTTTCTTCTTCAACAATTATTGGCTAGTATCGGTTGATCCTAAGTTTTTGCTTCTTCACATCATGTGTGCTATTGTTGGAATGTCATTTTATTTACATTTTTCTTGTTGTTTTAATAAAATACTTAGATCTGAAAGTTTTAAATAAGAGAGAGTCCTCACATAGCTACCTATTTACTTAACTACTCACTTGATCTTCACTTATATCTTTTTAGAGTAGAATGCTTCACTTATATCTTTTTGCGCACGATGTGCTTTAGTATTTTTGTAGAAATTTTATCTTGCTTCACTTAAATTAATTTGAGAGAAATAAATATTATGCTCATGATCTTCACTTATATTTGTTTGAGCTTATCAAAAGCAACACATGAAAATTAGTCCCAAAGTGATATATATCCAAGAAGGATATAATTAAAACTTTCATGAAGATCATTGGACAAAATAAACTTGATTCCTTGTAATAGTTTTGAGATATGATGATGTGATATGTGAGTCATGTTGATGAGTAATTGTGCTTTAGTAAGAATATTGGTGTTAAGATTTGTGACTCCCTATGCAAGCATGAAAGTCAATAGTTATGCAATGAAATTACATCCTACTTGTGGTGCATTATTCGGTGTTAATTATGCTCAATGCTCGCTTATGAGATTATTTGTTTCTTGGTTGGTCACTTCTCAACCTTTTGCTAGCCTTCATTTTGCACTAAGTATGATCACTACTTGTGCATCCAAAATCCTTCAAACAAGTTTTGCCACATGAGTCCACAATACCTACCTATATGAGGTATTCTTTTGCCGTTCTAAACAAATTTGTAAGTGCCATCTCTAATTTTCAAAATAAATTTCTCTTTTGTATGCTCGTACCACTCGCGAGGCGGTGAGGGGTGGCCAATATTTTCCATGCTAGATGTGTTATTCTCACGATGAGTGTTTATTCACTTGTCATTGCATGAGAGTAAGGCAAAGCTATTAGCGATGCCGAGTCCCGAAATGAAAAATGAATTTACTTTATGTTGTCAAATAATAAATTCCTTGGAAAGTGTTGGTATGGACGACAACCGTGGATACGGCTAGCCATGGAAAGTGAAAGTATGGTGGAAAAAGGAATAAACTTTATTTTCTGTTTGGGAACCGCATATGATATATCTAGCATGGAAAGTGTTGGGAGCTATAAGTCGTTTTCGTTGGTGGGAAAAGTATGCCTCTCAAAACATTTTTATCTCTCAATTTTCGCTTTGAGCTCTGGCACCTCTACAAATCCCTACTTCCCTCTGCGTAGGGCCTTTCTTTTACTTTATGCAATTTTTATTTTGAGTCTCCACCTTTTTTTATAAAGCACCAACTAGGGGGCACTATGATCGTACTTGAGCATTGAGTGTAGCTAATATGCGAGTGTGTTTCATGAATGGATCTATGATTGAGCATGATGGGCTAGGGATAACTTATTTTAACGTTAATATTTTGAAAGACATGGTTGCTTGTTGGTATGCTTGAGTATTAAAGCCCTCATGTCAAAACTAGACTATTGCTTTGAACCATATAAAAGTCCAAATGTCCATGCTACAAAGAAAAGAATTTGAGATGACATGTTAGGCAGCATCCCACATAAAAAATTCTATTTTTATCATTTACCTACTCGAGGACGAGTAGGAATTAAGCTTGGGGATGCTAATACGTCTCCAACGTATCTATAATTTTTGATTGTTCCATGCTGTTATATTATCATTTTTTGATATTTTACAATCATTTTACAGTAACTTTATATCATTTTTTGGGACTAACCTATTGACCCAGTGCCCAGTGCCAGTTATTGTTTTTTGCTTGTTTTTTACATTACAGGAAATCAATATCAAACGGAGTCCAAACACCGCGAAACTTTTTGTGGATTTTTTTGGACCAAAAGACCACCAGTGGGCCAGAGAAGCACCTGGGGGTGCCCCGAGGGACTCAAGCGCGCCCTGGTGGGTTGTGCCCACCTCGGTGGCCTCCCGCACCCGTTCCACCGCCGCATGGCCTCTGTATCCATGAGATTCAATCTATACCCCGTTCTGGCACCCAGCCGGAGGGGGACATCATCACCGGTGGCCATCTTCATCATCCTGGCGGCCACTACGATGAGGATGGAGTAGTCCACCCTCGGGGCTGAGGGTTTGTACCAGTAGCTATGTGTTTAATCTCTCTCTCTCTCTCTCTCTCTCGTGTTCTTGAGATTTCACGATCTTGATGTATCGCGGGCTTTGTTAATATACTCAGATCATATGGTGTTTTCCCCTCTCTATCTTGTTGTGATGAACTGAGTTTTCTCTTTGAGATTTCATTTTATCGGATTGAATACTTTTATGGATTTGAGAGCACTTGATATATGTCTTGCATATGAATACTCGTGGTGACAATGGGGTATCGTATTGATTCACTTGATATATGTTTTGGCACTCAACTCACGGATTCCCGAGGTGACACTGGGGCAATCTATGCATAGGGGTTGATGCACATTCTTGTCTTTGTTTCTCCGGTAGAAATCTTGGGGCACTCTTTGAGGTTCTTTGTGTTGGATTGAGTATTATGAATCTGAAATTATTTGGTGTTATTTTAGTACGAACTCTTGGATAGATCGATCGGAAAGAATAGCTTCGAGGTGGTTTCGTACCCTACAAATGATTTCTTCTTATTATCTCCGCTAGATAAGAACTTTGGAGTGATTCTTCGTTGCACGTTGAGGGATGGTTATGTGATCCAATTATATTAGCATTGTTGAGAGTTTGCACTAGTGAAAGTACGAACCCTAGTCCTTGTTTTCAAGCATTGCAATAAAGTTTGTGCTCACTTTTATCGATTGTTACATTGTTGTTTTTATTTATTCAGATTATAAAAATATATTTCTACCATCCATATTACACTTTTATCACCATCTCTTCACCGAACTAGTGCACCTTACAATTTGCCATTGTATTGGGTGTGTTGGGGACACAAGAGATTTCTTGTATTTGGTTGCAGGGTTGTTTGAGAGAGACCATCTTCATCCTACGCCTCCCACAGATTGATAAACCTTAGGTCATCCACTTGAGGGAAAATTGCTACTGTCTTACGAAACTCTGCGCTTGGAGGCCCAACACGTGTCTACAAGAATAGAGTTGCCTAGTAGACATCAGTGACATTGGGGTAATCTATGCATAGGGGTTGATGCACGTTCTCGTCTTTGCTTCTCCGGTAGAAACCTTGGGGCACTCTTTGACGTTCTTTGTGTTGGATTGAGTATTATGAATCTGAATTTGTTTTGGTGTTAGTTTAGTAAGAACTCTTGGGTAGATCGATCGGAAAGGATAACTTGGTGTTATCTTAGTACGAACTCTTGGATAGATGGATCGGAAAGAATAGCTTTGAGATGGTTTCGTACCCTACAATCAATTTCTTCTTACATTCCTAGATAGGAACTTTGGAGTGATTCTTCATCGCACGTTGAGGGATTGTTATATGATCCAATTATATTAGCATTGTTGAGAGATTGCACTAGCGAGGGTACGAACTCTAGGCCTCATTTTCAAGCATTGAAATACTGTTTGTGCTCACTTTTGTTACTTGCTATCTTGATGTATTTTATTGTTACTACACTTGTATATTACAAAAATTAATATCTACTATCATTACTACACTTGTATCACCATCTCTTCGCCGAACTAGTGCACCTATACAATTTACCATTGTATTTGGTGTGTTGGGGACACAAGAGACTTTTTATTATTTGGTTGCAGGGTTGTTTGAGAGAGACCATCTTCATCCTATGCCTCCCACAGATTGATAAACCTTCGGTCATCAACATGAGGGAAAATTGCTACTGTCCTACAAAACTCTGCGCTTGGAGGCCCAACACGAGTCTACAAGAATACGTTGTCTAGTAGACATCAGGTAGCTCAAGTGGTCTTCTCATGGTCATGATGTTCTTCACGGGATGACTTCCTCCAACTTGTTTTTATGCTTGGCAAGCACTACAAAGTCTATCCTTGTCAAATATAACATCTTTAACACCGAGGATATGACCACCTTTAACAAGTTTATCAAGATTTCGCATGCCAACATGTCCTAATCTTCTATGCCATAGGCAAACTTTAGAAGATTTTGCAATAAGACAAGTGCTAGGTTGCGCTCTTTTAGTAAAATCAACAATGTATAGATCACCTCTACGGATGCCGGTAAAGACCATATTATGATTATCTCGATGAAACACTTGGCAATCTACTTGGGTAAATGGAACACTGAATCCAAAGTTGGCTAGTCTAGATACGGAAAGAAGATTGTAACCAAGAGATTCAACGAGCATAACATTTTGAATAGAGCTATCATTGGATATGGCCACCTTACCAAGGCCAAGTACCTTACCCTTGGAGTTATCTCCAAAAGTCACATACTTGCGTGGACCATCATTTTGTGCAAGCTCACGAAACATGTCTCTACCTCCGGTCACGTGATCGATACATCCACTATCGAAAATCCACTCTTTTCCTTTGGTCATGTAATTACGAAGATTTGCCATGAAACTAAGATTTCTCATAGTCTTCTCATATTCGATGTCGAATTCTTCGTCCTCATCATAATAGCCATGCTCAATATCATCATCATGCATATGATCATCACCTAGTTCAAGTGACTCGTTAGATTTATGACCATGGCAATGTGTAAATTTATGAATTCTAATGGTTTCCACGATAATATTGCTAATAGTTCCAACATCACCCTTAGCACGCATAAGATCATGGAGCTCAAATAGACATTCATCAAACTTAGGATCACTAGACTTCATCTTATGAAAGGCAATGGACTTAAACATTATTTCATTTAGATTTTTCAAGGAATAATTTGGAAAGCGCTCCTTAAGATAATTCCGTATAGTGTATGCGCATTCAAAGTTTTGCAAGCAAACAAGCACATTGCTAGGTAATCCTCTAATGATAAGATTGACCATCCTAAGATTATGAACCATGTCAAGATACTGATTGGGGGTTGGATGCAAATGATCAATATGAGGTACAAAAGGGCTAGGAATATACTTGTTCATATTATATTCATCGAAGATCTCAAGCATTTCAGTTTTCCAAGAACCATAAAACTCCCCATCATGAATAGGCACTCTATGTCTAATACTCCCGAATGTAGACTCATCCATCTTCCTCAAATGGTGGTTAAACCAAAGCAATGAAGACCAATGCTCTAATACCAATTAAAATATCGATAAGGGGGGTCTAGAGGGGGGAGTGATTAGACCCTTAACAAGTAAAAGTAGCAGTTTTTATAATTCTTCAAGTTAAGGTTGAGTTTAGCACATGTTAAAGGGCGCACAATACATTTTACACAAGCATGGCATGAGTATAGGCAGCAGAAAGAGTAAAGCATGCAAGTGCAAGCATGTAAAAGGGATGGGAATTGGAATGAGCAAACGCAATGGAGACGCGATTTTTTTTGGCGTGGTTCCGATAGGTGGTGCTATCATACGTCCATGTTGATGGAGACTTCAACCCACGTAGGGTAACAGTTGCGCGAGTCCATGGAGGGCTCCACCCACATAGGGTCCACGAAGAAGCAACATTGTCTATTCCACCATTGCTTACGTCCACGAAGGACTAGCCTCACTCGGGTAGATCTTCAAGAAGTATGTGATCTCCTTGCCCTTGGTTCAACTCCACATTATCTTGGAGGCTCCCACTAATCTAGGAGACACCACTCTCCAAAAGGTAACAGATGTTGTGTTGGTGATGAACCCCTTGCTCTTGTGCTTCAAATGATAGTCTCCTCAACACTCAATCTCTCTCTCACACAGATTTGGCTTGGGTAGGAGAAGGATTAAAGTGGAAAGCAACTTCAAGAGGCTAGAAATCAAGGTTCAAATGGTAGGAATGGAATTCTTGATCTCAACACATGAGTAGGTGGTTCTCTCTTAGAAAGTGAATGGTAGAAGTTGTGTTTTGTTCTGATGGCTCTCTTAGAGAGTAAGTCGTGGTGGAGGGGTATAAATGGGCAGCAGCAAAAATCCAACCATTACAAGCTTTTGACCTAACTCGATGGGACCGAAGTGATAAACTTAGTGAGACCGACTAGTGCAAAAGACTTGACAGTTAGCGTTTTGGGTGAGACCAATTATACCATCTCGGTGGGACCGAACTGCAATGGCAAAGGCAGACCCTCGTTTCGGTAATTCCGATCAATTTCACTCGGTGATTCCGAAATGAAGTGATATCATCACAGAAACTTGGCAAGGCCATCTCGGTGGGACCGAGAGCCATTTTGGTCAGACCGAAATGTTAGGGTTTTGGTTGTGGCAGTAGAAGGGTCATCTTGGTGATTCCGGTATGGAATGTATCAGTGGTACAGAAATGATGATTTTGTTGGAAATATGCCCTAGAGGCAATAATAAAAGGTTATTATTATATTTCCTTATTCATGATAATTGTCTTTATTCATGCTATAACTATATTATCCGGAAATTGTAATACACGTGTGAATACATAGACCATAACATGTCCCTAGTGAGCCTCTAGTTGACTAGCTCGTTGATCAACAGATAGTCATGGTTTTCTGGCTATGGACATTAGATGTCGTTGATAACGGGATCACATCATTAGGAGAATGATGTGATGGACAAGACCCAATCCTAAGCATAGCACAAGATCGTGTAGTTCGTTTGCTAGAGCTTTTCCAATGTCAAGTATCCTTTCCTTAGACCATGAGATCGTGTAACTCCCGGATACCGTAGGAATGCTTTGGGTGTACCAAACGTCACAACGAATCGGGTGACTATAAAGGTGCACTACGGTATCTCCGAAAGTGTCTGTTGGGTTGACACCGATCGAGACTGGGATTTGTCACTCCGTATGACGGAGAGGTATCTCTGGGCCCACTCGGTAATGCATCATCACAATGAGCTCAAAGTGACCAAGTGTTTGGTCACGGGATCATGCATTACGATACGAGTAAAGTGACTTGCCGGTAACGAGACGGAACGAGGTATCAGGATACCGACGATCGAGTCTCGGGCAAGTAACGTACCGATTGACAAAGGGAATTGTATACGGGGTTGTTTGAATCCTCGACATCGTGGTTCATCCGATGAGATCATCGAGGAGCATGTGGGAGCCAACATGGGTATCCAGATCCCGCTGTTGGTTATTGCCCGAGAGCCGTCTCGGTCATGTCACGTGTCTCCCGAACCCGTAGGGTCTACACATAAGGTTCGGTGGCGCTAGGGTTATTAGGAAGACTTGTATGTGATTACGAATGTTGTTGAGTCCGGATGAGATCCCGGACGTCACGAGGAGTTCGGAATGGTCCGGAGGTGAAGATTTATATATGGGAAGTTGTCATGCGGACACGGAAAGTTTCGGGGCATATCGGTATTGTACTGGGGCCACCGGAGAGGTTCCGGGTCCACCGGAGAGGCCACCCCTCGGAGGGCTTCATGGGCGCAGGCAGGGAACCAGCCTGGAGGGCTGGGCGCACCCCTTGGGCCCATGCGCCTAGGGTTGGGGGGGAAACCCTAGTGGGGGCGCCCCCCTTTGCTTGGGGGGCAAGCCCCCCTCCCTGGCCGCCGCCCCCCTCTAGATCTCATCTAGAGGGGCCGGCCCCCCTTGCCCCTTCCCCTATAAATAGAGGGGTGAGGGGAGGGCTGCTGGACACATCCAAGGCGCAGCCCCTCCCCTCCCCAACACCTCTCCTCCTCCGTCACGAGCTTGGCGAAGCCCTGCCGGAGTACTGTTGCTCCACCACCACCACGCCGTCGTGCTGCTGCTGGAGCCATCTTCCTCAACCTCTCCTTCCCCCTTGCTGGATCAAGACAGAGGAGACGTCGTCCATTCCGTACGTGTGTTGAATGCGGAGGTGCTGTCCGTTCGGCACTTGGTCATCGGTGATCTGAATCACGGCGAGTACGACTCCATCATCACCGTTCCCTTGAATGCTTCCGCACGCGATCTACAAGTGGTATGTAGATGCAATCTCTCTCCCATGACTCATTGCTTAGATGAACTCATAGATGGATCTTGGTGAAACCGTATTAAAAAATTTAATTTTCTGCAACGTTCCCCAACAGTGGCATCATGAGCTAGGTCTATGCGTAGTTCTCTATTGCACGAGTAGAACACAATTTTGTTGTGGGCGTTGATCTTGTCAACTTGCTTGCCGCTACTAGTCTTATCTTGCTTCAGCGGTATTGTGGGATGAAGCGGCCCGGACCAACCTTACACTTACGCTTACGTGAGACCTGTTCCACCGACCGACATGCACTAGTTGCATAAGGTGGCTAGCGGGTGTCTGTCTCTCCCACTTTAGTTGGAGCGGATTCGACGAAAAGGGTCCTTATGAAGGGTAAATAGAAGTTGACAAATCACGTTGTGGCTTAATGTAGGTAAGAAAACATTCTTGCTAGATCACCAATAGAAGCCACGTAAAAACTTGCAACAACAATTAGAGGACGTCTAACTTGTTTTTGCAGCAAGTGTCTTGTGATGTGATATGGCCAAAAGTTGTGATGAATGATGAATGATATATTGTGATGTATGAGATCATGTTCTTGTAATAGGAATCACGACTTGCATGTCGATGAGTATGACAACCGGCAGGAGCCATAGGAGTTGTCTTTATTTTTGTAGGACCTGCGTGTCATTGAAGAACGCCATGTAAATTACTTTACTCTATTGCTAAACGCGTTAGCAATAGAATTAGAAGTAGTCGTTGGCATGACAACTTCATGAAGACACGATGATGGAGATCATGATGATGGAGATCATGGTGTCATGCCGGTGACAAAGATGATCATCGAGCCCCGAAGATTGAGATCAAAGGAGCTATATGATATTGGCCATATCATGTCACTACTATATAATTGCATGTGATGTTTATTATGTTTATGCATCTTGTTTACTTAGAATGACGGTAGTAAATAAGATGATCCCTTATAATAATTTCAAGAAGTGTTCTCCCCTAACTGTGCGCCGTTGCTAAAGTTCGTCGTTTCGAAGCACCACGTGATGATCGGGTGTGATAGATTCTTACGTTCACATACAACGGGTGTAAGACAGTTTTACAAATGCAAAAACACTTAGGGTTAACTTGACGAGCCTAGCATGTACAGACATGGCCTCGGAACACAGAGACTGAAAGGTCGAACACGAGTCGTATGGAAGATACGATCAACATGGAGATGTTCACCGACGATGACTAGTCCATCTCACGTGATGATCGGACACGGCCTAGTCGACTCGGATCGTGTAACACTTAGAGACTAGAGGGATGTCTAATCTGAGTGGGAGTTCATTATAATAATTTGATTAGATGAACTTAATTATCATGAACTTAGTCTAAAACCTTTGCAAATATGTCTTGTAGATCAAAT
The DNA here is from genome assembly GCA_021437245.1 of Aegilops speltoides. Taxonomy (NCBI): domain Eukaryota; kingdom Viridiplantae; phylum Streptophyta; class Magnoliopsida; order Poales; family Poaceae; genus Aegilops; species Aegilops speltoides. The sequence goes on along the minus strand of CM038145.1, from coordinate 439,426,953 downwards.
GGCCGCCGCTCATGTCAACATGAACTTCAACGCGTTCCTAGAGAAAACCAAGCTGAAAGATGATGGCAGCAACTATACGGATTGGGTCCGGAACCTGTGTATCATCCTCATAGATGCCAGGAAACAATATGTCCTAGAAGGACCGCTAGGTGATGCACCCGTCCCAGAAAACCAAGACGTTATGAACGCTTGGCAGTCTCGCGCTGATGATTACTCCCTCGTTCAGTGCGGCATGCTTTACAGCTTAGAACCGGGGCTCCAGAAATGTTTTGAGCAACACGGAGCATATGAGATGTTCGAGGAGCTGAAACTAGTTTTCCAAGCTCATGCCCGGGTCGAGAGATATGAAGTCTCCGACAAGTTCTATAGTTGTAAGATGGAGGAAAATAGTTCTATCAGTGAGCACATACTCAAAATGTCTGGGTTGCACAACCGCCTGTCCCAGCTGGACATTAACCTCCCGGACGAGGTGGTCATTGACAGAATCCTTCAGTCGCTCCCACCAAGCTACAAGAGCTTTGTGATGAACTACAATATGCAAGGGATGGTGAAAACCATTCCTGAAGTATTTTCAATGCTGAAGTCAGCAGAGGTAGAAATCAAGAAGGAACATCAAGTGTGAAGGAAATATGCCCTAGAGGCAATAATAAAGTTATTATTTATTTCCTCATATCATGATAAATGTTTATTATTCATGCTAGAATTGTATTAACCGGAAACATAATACATGTGTGAATATATAGACAAACAGAGTGTCAGTAGTATGCCTCTACTTGACTAGCTTGTTAATCAAAGATGGTTATGTTTCCTAACCATGAACAAGGAGTTGTTATTTGATTAACAAGGTCACATCATTAGTTGAATGATCTGATTGACATGACCCATTCCGTTAGCTTAGCACACGATCGTTTAGTATGTTGCTATTGCTTCCTTCATGACTTATACATGTTCCTATGACTATGAGATTATGCAACTCCCGTTTACCGGAGGAACACTTTGTGTGCTACCAAGCGTCACAGCGAATCGGGTGATTATAAAGGTGCTCTACTGGTGTCTCCGAAGGTACTTGTTGAGTTGGCGTATTTCGAGATTAGGATTTGTCACTCCGAATGTCGGAGAGGTATCTCTGGGCCCTCTCGGTAATACACATCACTTAAGCCTTGCAAGCATTTCAACTAATGAGTTAGTTGTGAGATGATGTATTACGGAACGAGTAAAGAGACTTGCCGGTAACGAGATTGAACTAGGTATTGGATACCGACGATCGAATCTCGGGCAAGTAACATACCGATGACAAAGGGAACAACGTATGTTGTTGTGCGGTTTGACCGATAAAGATCTTCGTAGAATATGTAGGAACCAATATGGGCATCCAGGTCCCGCTATTGGTTATTGACCGGAGACATGTCTCGGTCATGTCTACATTGTTCTCGAACCGTAGGGTCCGCACGCTTAAGGTTTCGATGTGCTTATATTATGAGTTTATGTATTTTGATGTACGAAGGTTGTTGAGTCCGGATATGATCACGGACATGACGAGGAGTCTTGAAATGGTCGAGACATAAAGATTGATATATTGGACGGATATATTTGGACACCGGAAAGGTTAGGAGAAGTTTGGAGCTCCGGAGGTTCTGGAACCCCCGGAGGTATATGGGCCTTATTGGGCCCATGTAGGAGGAAGAGAGAAGGAGCAAGGGAGGGGCCCCCCAAGCCCAATCCGAATTGGGGAGGGGGGCCGGCCCCCCCTTTCCTTTCTCCTTCCCCTCTTCCTTCCTACTACTAGTACTACTTCCTAATACTAGTACTCCTTCCTTCCCTCCAAATAAGATAAGGAAAAGAGGAAACCTACTTGGAGTAGGTTTCCCCCCCTATGGCGCGCCCCCTTGAGGCCGGACACCTCCTCCCTCCCTCCTTTATATACGGGGTAGGGGCACCCTAGGACACACAAGTTGATCATTGATCGTTCCTTAGCCGTGCGGTGCCCCCTCCACGATATTACACCTCGATCATATTGTAGCGGTGCTTAGGCGAAGCCTGCGACAGAGAACATCAAGATCGCCACCACGCCGTCGTCTTGACGGAACTCCCCTCGAGCCTCTCTGGATTGGAGATCGAGGTGCGTCATCGAGCTGTACGCGTGTCAAGAACTCGGAGGTGCCAGAGTAACGGTGCTCGGATCGGTTGGACTGGGAGGACGTACGACTACTTCCTCTACGTTGCGTCAACGCTTCCGATTCGGTCTATGAGGGTACGTAGACAACACTCTCCCCTCTCGTTGCTATGCATCACCATGATCTTGCGTGTGCGTAGGAAATTTTTTGAAATTACTACGTTCCCCAACAAAGTGTTGATGGTCAATAAAACCACTAAGTTCAAGAAGGGCAAGGGCAAGAAGAACTTCAAGAAAGACGGCAAGGATGTTGCTGCGCCCGGTAAGCCAGTTGCCGGGAAGAAGTCAAAGAATGGACCCAAGCCTGAGACTGGGTGCTTTTATTGCAAAGGGAAGGGTCACTGGAAGCGGAACTGCCCCAAATACTTAGCGGACAAGAAGGACGGCAACACCAAAGGTATATTTGATATACATGTAATTGATGTGTACCTTACCAGTACTTGTAGTAACTCCTGGGTATTTGATACCGGTGTCGTTGCTCATATTTGTAACTCACAGTAGGAGCTGCGGAATAAGCGGAGACTAGCGAAGGACGAGGTGACGATGCGCGTCGGGAATGGTTCCAAGGTCGATGTGATCGCCGTCGGCACGCTACCTCTACATTTACCTACGGGATTAGTTTTAAACCTTAATAATTGTTATTTAGTGCCAAGTTTGAGCATGAACATTGTATCTGGATCTCGTTTGATACGAGATGGCTACTCATTTAAATCCGAGAATAATGGTTGTTCTATTTATATGAGAGAAATGTTTTATGGTCATGTCCCGATGGTCAATGGTTTATTCTTAATGAATCTTGAGCGTAATGTTACACATATTCATAGTGTGAATACCAAAAGATGTAAAGTTGATAACGATAGTCCCACATACTTGTGGCACTGCCGCCTTGGTCACATTGGTGTCAAGCGCATGAAGAAGCTCCATCTTGATGGACTTTTAGAGTCTCTAGATTATGAATCGTTTGACACATGCGAGCCATGCCTCATGGGCAAGATGACCAAGACTCATTCTCCGGAACAATGGGCGAGCAACCAACTTATTGGAAATCATACATACCGATGTGTGCGGTCCAATGGCGTTGAGGCTCATGGAGGATATCGTTATGTTCTCACTCTCACCGATGACTTGAGTAGATATGGATATGTCTACTTAATGAAACACAAGTCTGAGACCTTTGAAAAGTTCAAGGAATTTCAGAATGAGGTAGAGAATCAACGTGACCGAAGATAAAGTTCCTCGATCGATCGTGGAGGAGAATATTTAAGTCACAAATTTGGTACACACTTAAGGAAATGTGGAATCGTTTCACAACTCACGCCGCTGGAACACCTCAACAGAACGGTGTGTCCGAGCGTCGAATCGCACTCTATTGGATATGGTGCGGTCTATGATGTCTCTTACCGATTTACCTCTATCATTTTGGGGATACACTCTAGAGACAGCTACATTCACTTTAAATAGGGCACCGTCTAAATCCATTGAGGCGACACCGTATGAATTATGGTTTGGGAAGAAACCTAAGTATCGTTTCTAAAAGTTTGGGGATGTGATGCTTATGTAAAGAAACTTCAACTGAAAAGCTCGAACCCAAGTCGGAAAAATCGTCTTCATAGGATACCCTAAAGAAACCATTGGGTATACCTTCTACTTAAGATCCGAGGGCAAGATCTTTGTTGCCAAGAACGGATCCTTTCGGAAAAGGAGTTTCTCTCGAAAGAAGTAAGTGGGATGAAAGTAAAACTCGATGAAGTACTACCTCTTGAGCAGGAAAGTAGTGCAGCTCGGGAAAATGTTCTGTGATGCCTACACCGATCGGAGAGGAAAATAATGATGATGACCAAGGTACTTGGATCAAGTTGCTCTTGAACTTCAGAGGTCCACAAGGACACGTTCCGCACTGAGTGGTACGGCAACCCTGTCTTGGAAATCATGTTGTTAGACAACGGTGAACCTTCGAACTATGAAGAAGCGATGGCGGGCCCAGATTCCAACAAATGGCTTGAAGCCATGCGATCCGAGATAGAATCCATGTATGAAAACAAAGTATGGACTTTGACAGACTTGCCCGATGATTGGCGAGCGATAGAAAACAAATGGATCTTTAAGAAGAAGATGGACGCGGATGGAAATGTTACCATCTATAAAGCTCGACTTGTCGCTAAGGGTTATCGACAAGTTCAAGGGGTGACTACGATGAGACATTCTCTCCCGTAGCGAAGCTGAAGTCCGTCCGAATCATGTTAGCAATTGCCGCATACTATGATTATGAGATATGGCAGATGGACGTCAAAACGGCATTCCATAACGGACATCTTAAGGAAGAACTGTATATGATGCAGCCGGAAGGTTTTGTCGATCCTAATAATGCTAACAAAGTATGCAAGCTCCAGCGATCCATTTATGGGCTGGTGCAAGCATCTCGGAGTTGGAACATTTGCTTTGATGAGATGATCAAAGCGTTTGGGTTTATGCAGACTTATGGAGAAGCCTGCGTTTACAGGAAAGTGAGTGGGAGCTCTGTAGCATTTCTCATATTATTAGTAGATGACATACTTTTGATGGGAAATGATATAGAACTCTTGGACAGCATTAAGGCCTACTTGAACAAGTGTTTTCCAATGACGGACCTTGGAGAAGCTGCTTACATATTAGGCATCAAGATCTATAGGGATAGATCGAGACGCCTCATAGGTCTTTCACAAAGCACATACCTTGATAAGATTAGAAGTTCAAAATGGATCATTCCAAGAAAGGGTTCTTGCCTGTGTTGCAAGGTGTGAGATTGAGCTCGGCTCACTGCCTGACCACGGCAAAAGATAAAGAAGAGATGAGTGTCATCCCCTATGCTTCAGCCATAGGATCTATTATGTATGCCATGCTGTGTACCAGACCTAATGTAAACCTTGCCGTAAGTTTGGTAGGTAGGTACCAAAGTAATCCCGGCAAGGAACACTGGACAGCGGTCAAGAATATCCTAAAGTACCTGAAAAGGACAAAGGACATGTTTCTCGTTTATGGAGGTGACGAAGAGCTCGTCGTAAAGGGTTACGTCGACGCTAGCTTCGACACAGATCTGGATGACTCTAAGTCACAAACCGGATCGTGTATATGTTGAATGGTGGAGCGATGGTGGTGCAGCTGCAAGCAGAGCGTCGTGGCGGGATCTACATGTGAAGCGGAGTACATGGCAGCCTCAGAGGCAGCGCATGAAGCAATTTGGGTGAAGGAGTTCATCATCGACCTAGGAGTCATACCCAATGCGTCGGGGCCGATCAAACTCTTCTGTGACAACACTAAAGCTATTGCCCTTGCCAAGGAGCCCAGGTTTCACAAGAAGACCAGGCACATCAAGTGTCGTTTCAACTCCATCTGTGAAAATGTTCAAGATGGAGACATAGATATTTGCAAAGTACATATGGATCTGAATGTCGCAGATCCGTTGACTAAACCTCTCTCGCGAGCAAAACATGATCAACACCAGAACTCTATGGGTGTTTGATTAATCACAATGTAACTAGATTATTGACTCTAGTGCAAGTGGGAGACTGTTGGAAATATGCCCTAGAGGCAATAATAAAAGGTTATTATTATATTTCCTTATTCATGATAATTGTCTTTATTCATGCTATAACTGTATTATTCGGAAATCGTAATACACGTGTGAATACATAGACCATAACATGTCCCTAGTGAGCCTCTAGTTGACTAGCTCGTTGATCAACAGATAGTCATGGTTTCCTGGCTATGGACATTAGATGTCGTTGATAACGGGATCACATCATTAGGAGAATGATGTGATGGACAAGACAATCCTAAGCATAGCACAAGATCGTGTAGTTCGTTTGCTAGAGCTTTTCCAATGTCAAGTATCCTTTCCTTAGACCATGAGATCGTGTAACTCCGGATACCGTAGGAATGCTTTGGGTGTACCAAGCGCCACAACGATGGCGGGTGACTATAAAGGTGCACTACGGTATCTCCGAAAGTGTCTATTGGGTTGACACGGATCGAGACTGGGATTTGTCACTCCGTATGACGGAGAGGTATCTCTGGGCCCACTCGGTAATGCATCATCACAATGAGCTCAAAGTGACCAAGTGTTTGGTCACGGGATCATGCATTACGGTACGAGTAAAGTGACTTGCCGGTAACGAGACGGAACAAGGTATTGGGATACCGACGATCGAGTCTCGGGCAAGTAACGTACCGATTGACAAAGGGAATTGTATATGGGGTTGTTTGAATCCTCGACATCGTGGTTCATCCGATGAGATCATCGAGGAGCATGTGGGAGCCAACATGGGTATCCAGATCCCGCTGTTGGTTATTGCCCGAGAGCCGTCTCGGTCGTGTCTACGTGTCTCCCGAACCCGTAGGGTCTACACACTTAAGGGTCGGTGACGCTAGGGTTATTAGGAAGACTTGTATGTGATTACCGAATGTTGATCGGAGTCCCGGATGAGATCCCGGACGTCACGAGGAGTTCCGGAATGGTCCAGAGGTGAAGATTTATATATGGGAAGTTGTCATGCGGACACCGGAAAGTTTCGGGGGCATATCGGTATTGTACCGGGGCCACCGGAGAGGTTCCGGGGGTCCACCGGGAGGGGCCACCCCTCTCGGAGGGCCTCATGGGCCGCAAGGGGCAGGGAACCAGCCCCTGGAGGGCTGGGCGCCCCCCCTTGGGCCCATGCGCCTAGGGTTGGGGGGAAACCCTAGTGGGGCGCCCCTTGCTTGGGGGCAAGCCCCCTCCACTGACGCCGCCCCCTCTAGATCTCATCTAGAGGGCCTTCTGCCCTTCCCTATAAATAGAGGGGTGAGGGGAGGGCTGCTGGACACATCCAAGGCGCAGCCCCTCCCCTCCCCAACACCTCTCCTCCTCCGTCACGAGCTTGGCGAAGCCCCGCCGAAGTACTTGTTGCTCCACCACCACCACGCCGTCATGCTGCTGCTGGAGCCATCTTCCTCAACCTCTCCTTCCCCCTTGCTGGATCAATACGGAGGAGACGTTGTCCGTTCCGTACGTGTGTTGAACGCGGAGGTGCTGTCCGTTCGGCACTTGGTCATCGGTGATCTCAATCACGGCGAGTACGACTCCATCATCACCGTTCCCTTGAACGCTTCCGCACGCGATCTACAAGTGGTATGTAGATGCAATCTCTCTCCCATGACTCGTTGCTTAGATGAACTCATAGATGGATCTTGGTGAAACCGTAGGAAATTTTTTAATTTTCTGCAACGTTCCCCAACAGATTTAGGGTTTGGACAGGTGTGATTATGGGAAAGTGACTGAGGGTTTTTGGAGCAATATCACTAAGCACTTTGAGTAACAACCTCATCAACAATACCTCACCCCCTTTTAATAGCATTGACTTTCCTAAGGGACTCAATCTGATCTTGGATCACTAAACCAAAAAAGTAGAGTCTAGGGGTAGCCAAATTTGTTCTTCACATTTTGAAAGAGCTCACATCTTCATGTCCTTGCCATGCCACCATTGAAATTATCTGAAATATTCTAGGTAAACCTGTTAGTCCAATAAGGAATATATTGACATTAATTACTAAAACCACCAAGGGAGAAAATGTGCTTTCATGATGCATCTCCCCTCCTCTTCGGGGACAAACCGAACGCATTTTACAAGTAGCAAGGCCTGACGGAGCTGGGCTACGCGCGAAGTTACGGTTGGTGTCATTGTATAGGTTCACTAGTTCGGCGAAGAGATGTTAATATATGCGCAATATGGATGGTAGAAATAGATTTTTATAATCTGAATAAATACGGGCAACAAGGTAACAAGTAATAAAAGTCGATAGGATAGTGTCTCAATGCTTGGAAACAAGGCATATGGTTCATACTTTTACTAGTGCCAACTCTCAACATCATTGAACATCATGATAAGCCCTCAAAAGGTGCAACAAAGAATCACTCAAAAGTTTCTATTTATCAAAGAAAGTAGGATGAAATTGCGTAGGTGCGCTTAACATCAAACCATCTCAAAGTCGTCTTTCCAATCTTAATCTATTGAACCGCCACTATTATTGCCACATGTAGCCCCATAAATTTTACTAAGATAATACCATATGATACATCGTTCAACTTATGGATAGAGTACCATAATTTCACCATGGGAATCCACATTAATTACTAGACATACATCATGTAATCTCAAATCCAAAATATTCAATCCAATAGAAAGAAACTTCACAGAGCAAGACTCGGTTCACAACAAAAATGATAGATGGAGATGAACATCATAAGGTCCAACTATATTAATAAAGCTCATGATACAATTAAGATCGGAATCTTTCAGGAAAATGGGAGAGAGAGAGATTGAACACATAACTACTAGTACTTACTCTTAGCCTCGAGGATGAACTACTCACACATCACCACGAGAAGGAAGAGAGTGAGTTGTTGGTGATGGTGATGGCAAAGATGTCCCCGGCGGCGTCCACGACGCCATCGGAAGAGAGGGGGGAGGGCCCCCTCCTACCCATTCTTCCTTGGCCATACAGGGAGAAAGGGAGGTCTCCCCTAGATTGGATATCTGTTTTTTGTCTCCTGTTTTCGATACAGTTTTCTGGCGAAACACCATTTCTTTTGCAATCAAAGATCCATATCTCCAATCAGGCAAACTTTTTTACACGATTTTTCTTATTTTAGGATCGCTCTTGCAAAAAGAATTAAGCATCAATCGACTTAAGGACCCTCCACGCAGACCCACCACGTGGCTAGGGGGCACCATCTGGGCGTCTCGAGCCGTGGTGGCTCCCCTGAATCCTATCTTATCTCTTGTGCGGTCTTTTGGTCCAAAATATTTTTTGTAATTTTTCATATTTTCCCTACACCATAATTTTTTTACGTAAAAACCCAAAAACAATAGAAACCAATAATTGGCCTCTGGCACTGGATTAATATGTTCGTCCAAATAAATAGTATCTAAAATTATGCCCAAACCATATATAAGTGATGTAAATATAGACAAAATACTTCATAAAGTATAGATATGTTTGAGACTTATCAGGAGCGTCGACCTTTTTGGGAAGCAAAGTGAGCAAAGCCTCATCAAGTCTTTGGAATCCACGATCATTGAGGGAGAACAATTTATCAAAGGTCTCACACATACCCCCTTTGATGATGGACCAGCGGGACCGCAGTAATTTGGCCGTGAAGCCATCTTGCCCCGTCAACTTGCTGGAAGGGAACCTCTTGACCGCTTCCCAAATTTCATCCTCAATGAAGGGTTGCTTAGGTGCAGGGAGGTCAAAGTGATCCAGGTCAGTACCGTGGAGATCAAGGGAGAGAGTCAGTGCTCAAAAGTGTCAATAATGGAAGAGAAGCGATCATATGCCGCCCTGTCCATATCGGGCTCGCCAGAATGTGCCCACCATCAGACTGCAGCCCTAGGATTATTAACTTCTGTCGTCGGTGCACAGAATGGATCTTGAAGAAGGTGGAATTTGTGTTGCCCTCATGTAGCCAGGGGGACCTGGCAGGCAGACGCGCAATTGCCTCTCCAGCGAAGAAAGCCCTAGGTAGGCGCACTTCAGCTCGCGGAGTAATTAGACTTCCGGAGGAGCAAGCAGGCGGTGATCTTGAGCCGCATCAAGATGGGCGGTCAACTCCCGAGCGAGAAGCATCTGAGTGGAGATGTTACCAAGCGTTCTAGACCTCCAACTCTACAGTCAGCGCATTTGAAAGTGCATTGTTGCACTAAATAGTTTTTGACATCGATGACAACTTCATTTGTGTTTCTAACCACATGCTCTAGTGTAAATAGCACCGTTTCAAATGGAAGTGGAGCATGGATGGTTAATTCCCCTCTTGATGAAAATAAGGGAAAAAGTGTTCCAAGGAAAAGCGAAGTGCCATATTGTTTTCTTTTTCCTTGAGTCCTTAGGGCAGCTGCACTATTAAGAGGGGGTGCATCATAACAACATCTGGGAATCAACTTCACTTTGCACAAGATCTGAAATATCTCATAGCTAAATGCTTCTGTTCAGGCTGGAACTTCCGGGCCGACCGGAACTTCTGGGGACCGGAACTTCTGGGACGGATCCGGGGTGCTTCCGGGCAATCCAGAGAAACTTCTTACTCTTGCAAAGTTTCTATGTAGCCGGAACCTCGCCGGACCCTGACCGGATCTTCCGTCCTCGGAACTTCCAGGCTGGCCAGAACTTCCAAGAACCGGAGCTTTCGTCCCCTGGTCTACAGCTTCCCGGGTACACCAGAGAGGATGCAAATTCTGTGTGTAGCCCGGAACCTAGCCGGAACTTGGCCGGAACTTCAGGGGTCCGGAACTTCTATGTGTCGTCGGAACTTCCAGGCTTCACAGGAATCTGGCCCAACGGCTGGATCCTGCCCCCCACCTATAAATATTTTTCTTCTTCCCCACGAAGAAGGTGACGACTCCATTTCTCTCACCTCCATTTTCAGACCTCGATTTCTTGGAGATCTCCCTCCTTAGCCACCTAAAGCTCTTGATCTTTTAGGGAGCGAAGGAGAAGTGCTTGATCTACACATTCACCAAAGCGAAAGTTGATTCCCCCTTGTTTTTGAGGTGCATCTTGTTACTCTTGGAGGTTGGAGACTCCTAGGTGCTAGGAGTGCTCCGGCGAGGAATCGACCATTGTGATTTCCCCCGGAAAGTTTGTGAGGGTTTGGAGACCACCCCAAGGTCTACCACTAGTGGTTGAGAAACGCCTTCGTGGTGTTGTCTCAAAGGGAGAATATGGTGAGCCTTCGTGGCGTTGGTGTGCCTTCGTGGTAACATCCCCCTCTCTAACGGTGATGTAGCTTCCCTCCAAGAAAGTGAACATCGGCATACATCCTCGTCTCTCGGAGTTCGGTTATTCCTAACCCTAACTTCCTACTTGTAGTTACTTGTCTCTTAGTCTTTACTTATATCATATTGTACTTGCTTACTCACATACTTGTGTTACTTGTTTATCTTGCTTAGCTCTTAGCATCATACTTGCAATTGTTAGACTCACTTTCATATTCCGCATTATTGCCTAAAATTGCTAAGTAACAATTAAAATTTGTAATTGTACCTATTCACCCCCCCCCCTCTAGGTCCATCTCGATCCTTTCAGCATTGTCAGCTTGAGCTTGGCGTAGATCCGCTGAAGAGGATTGGGGTCATGCACGCCAGAATTCCAGGTGTCAGAGACCACCTAATGAAAACAATCGAGCTTTGGCCAAAATAGCTCAAGATGGAATCTCCAATCACCTTGGAAGCGAAAATCTTACTAGTTTTGTTGGAGGCCAAGGTAGTTATGTATTTGTGTGTGCAATTACTTATCATTGGCCGCTTAGCAAACTCCTATTGGTTCAAATCATTTCACTTTGAAAAAAATGCTACTTGCTACAAACTGTTTCACTTGGAGGGGCGTCTTTTCTAGTTGAGAGGAAGCAAAGGCGTATCAAGACGACAATGCCACCCTCGGCAAGGAACAAGTCCTTCCTGCCTTCTCCTCGTTTCGATGCTACTTTTTGTCATCGCAGTGAGGCGTGTAGAGGGTGGTGTGTCCCCAGATCTAGTTATCTAGGTTGGGGTTTTTTCTTTGGCAGGTTTATCTCAGTGGTAGTAGTGGTAGTGTCTCGTGAAGCGGATGACGTGACTATGTGTCTTGGTCCACCACGCTCTAGTTTCGACAGGTGAAGGTTGGCCAACTTCAGCCTCGTCGGGGAGCGTATGAGATTTGTGTTCCTTTACTTCGTCCGGTCAGACTTCCCGGCCGCCGCTTCTACAAGCTCCTTATTTCCAGCAAGTTTTCTTCTATAAAGCACCGATACGGCGACATGGATACGGCGATACGAGTACGGCGATACGGGATACGGCAATTTCTAAAAACAGCAATGCGGCGATACGGCAAGTGTATATAAATAATTAATAAAATGACATGTAATAAAAGGAAAAACATAATAGAATATTTGACATGAGATCAAAAAACTGTCCCATTGGTTGCTTGATTTCCTCCATGCCTCTTTTCAAGTCTTGAATGACCATCCAGGTCCTCACCAAGATGTGGTTCCAAAGACTTGAAAAGAGGCATGGAGGCAAAAACTGATACCGGTATTCACCGCCGTATCATACGTATTGCCGTATCGGTGACGTATGGTACGCCAATACACATGTTTTCTTCACCAAGATGGAAGTCCAGAGGCGGCAACAACTTTGCTCACGGCGCAGTGCCGGTGGATGCAGGAGAATTCAACACCCCTAAAACTATGAAAATGTAATTTTTAATTTTTGTAACTGCTTTTGTGAGGATTTGTGCTACTTTAATACTCCCACCGTTCCTAAATACTTGTCTTTCTAGCCATCTCAAATGGTCACCACATACGGATGTATATAGACATATTTTAGAGTGTAGATTCACTCATTTTGCTCTATATGTAGTCATCATTTAAAACCTCTAGAAAGACAAGTATTTAGAAACGGAGGGAGTACATGGCCTTTTGCCTTTTTTTCCAGGAAAAATAAACTAAACCATTATTACACGAGGAGAAGAGACATTCCCAGCCGTCCAATAAATACGACAAAACGCTTTACAGCACGGGGGCAATTCCCAGCCGTTGAAATGCGCTGCAACGGAACTACTAGCTCTCCCTGACACAGCGGCACATGAGCCACGCCCCCCATCGCGCCGTGCACCGGCGGTGGGCCCATAGGCCAGTGTCCCCACACGTGTACCGGCGGCCACAATTACACGGCACGGCACGGCGACGGAGAGATATTTTAACGCCTTCCAATTCAGAAGCTCCCCCATCACTCACTCGGGTACAGAGCGGGCCGCGTGACTCTCGCGTCGTCGCATCGCGCGCGCTGCACACCACCGTCAGCGCGACCACTGGCACCAATGGCGACCGCCTCGCCGCCGCTCGCCACCGCCTTCCGCCCGCTCGCCGCCGGCGGCGGCGGCACCCGGGGAGGAGGAGGACCGCACGCCGCGGGCGCCGCGGGCTGGGTCGCGCCGAGGCGGGGGCGCCGGGGCTTCGTGGTGCGGAGCGTGGCCAGCGATCGGGAGGTGCGGGGGCCCGCCTCCACCGAGGAAGGTAAGCGGCCGCGCGCTCCCGTTGGCTGCGACGACCGGGAATGCTGGTCGGCTGTAATGTGGTTCGGATTTCCGCTGGTGCGACCTGAATTTGTGATCCTCTCACTGATGGTCTCTCTGTTCCCGGGTTTCGGGCTGTTAATTTTGTGCGCGCGCATTGCTAATCTACTGCTCTAGGATTTGCTAGGGTTCAGAGGAATCTTAAATTCGTGCATAAACTTCGACGAATGTATTCTGAATTTACTGAAACTGGCTTAGTTTGGGGCGTCAAGTTAGAATGATGTATTTATGGTACAGTAGCAAATTCTGAGAAATTCTTCTGTGCGTGGGCAGCCACCCCTTGTGGATGATGCAGCAAGTGTCAACATACGGTCGCTACTATCTGTAGCTGTAACAAAATCTTACGCCTTGTTTTCTGGTGGTACAGTAGTATTATCATTTTACAAAGAGTAGCTGTAACAAAATCTTACGCCTTGTTTTCTGGTGGGTTGCCATTGAGGAGTAGAATGCAAATGGTGATACAGTATATTATCTACGATTTTGTGCAAGAATTTTCACACGGAAACAATATCGTATGCAGTTTTTAGTTTTGACTCTCGACTGTTTAATAGCTACTCTTTATAAGATTTCAGAACCTAATATTGTTGTTCTTGCAACTCAGAGCTTTCAGCCGTGCTAACTTCCATTGATTCTTCCGCCATCGCGTCAAATATCCAGCACCATGCAGACTTCACACCGTTGTTTTCGCCAGAGCACTCTTCACCCCTAAAGGCTTACCATGCAACTGCTAAAAGTGTTTTTGATTCTCTGATCATCAATTGGAATGCAACATATGACTATTACAACAAAGTGAATGCAAAGCAAGCTTATTACCTGTCCATGGAGTTTTTGCAGGTCTCACAATATACTTCCTTTAGCCTTATCTCAATACTTTTTGGTAACTGCGTTATGATGTTATATGGTTATTATCTGTGTACTGCAGGGAAGAGCTCTCACAAATGCTATTGGCAATCTAGAGCTAACAGGACAATATGCAGAAGCGTTAAAACAACTTGGACAGAACCTAGAGGATGTTGCTAGTCAGGTAAGTGATTTTTGTCAGAGATCGTTTTTTAGTCCGTATCAAAATAACCGCAGAGCCATTATTTAAAAAAACACATTTTACTATTAATCATCAAGTTCCCTTTGTTTAAAAACTATCTGAAAAGAAGATGTTTTTTTCCTGGGGGTTCCATCATCTGACTTATATTCTTTATGCAGTTTTCAGAGTGACTATGAAATTACGCAAAAACACGAGCTTATTGATGCGTAGAGTGCCCTGTAGTTTAGAAATCTAAGATTGGATATGTTACTTTTCTATTACAATGAAACAGGAACCAGATCCTGCCCTTGGCAATGGTGGTCTAGGCCGTCTAGCGTCCTGTTTTCTGGATTCTATGGCAACCCTAAATTATCCAGCATGGGGATATGGACTTCGGTACAGATATGGCCTCTTTAAGCAAATCATAACGAAGGATGGTCAGGAGGAGGTAGCTGAGAATTGGCTAGAGGTAGTGATATGTCTTCTACTTGTTTACTGTTTGGAAGTGTTGATTATGTTGGTTTATGTTTTAATGACCTGCATGTTAGCTTCTTTTGCTATTTATAACTGATGCTGTATCTCCAGATGGGAAATCCATGGGAGATTGTAAGAAATGATGTCTCTTATCCTGTGAAATTCTACGGCAAAGTGGTTGAAGGGACTGATGGGAGAAAACACTGGATTGGAGGAGAGAATATTAAGGCTGTGGCACATGATGTTCCTATTCCTGGCTACAAGACTAAAACTACCAACAATCTTCGTCTTTGGTCAACAACAGTACCATCACAAAATTTTGATCTGGGAGCTTTTAATGCTGGGGATCATGCCAAGGCCAATGAAGCACATCTAAATGCTGAAAAGGTATTCTTCCGTCTACATTTATTTTGAACGTAAACCATTAACTGTCAACAACTATTGATTCACAGGCTAAACACCGTCTTGCTAGTAGTTACTGTGTTTTCTCTTAGATGTCATTTTAGAATGTGTGCAGTCAATCGTTTGATAACTTTGATAGTAATAATATACTGGTATACACAAACCTATTTGGGTTTCTCATGTAAAAATGTCGTCACCAAATTTTTCATGAAAATACTTATTGTATTTTCATGTAAATAGAAAAGCTGATGGTCAGGTGTTTTGTGTGTCAAATGACAAGTAAAAATGAACAGAGTTTGTGCACCAATAACTTCTTCACCTGGTGTTTGTAATTCTTTCGGTTGTATTTATGTGTTTTCTTATTCTGCCTTAATTAATCTCAGCATATGCATCAGGCCAGATTACTCCTCTGTGTCAAGAAAAAATAAGTCTGATAAGATGCAGTCCAGTAGTCTGTAGATGGCACATTGTAGAAGAACTTTTCACATGGAAATGTTACTCTATGATTTTTGTTATACCTTTTGAGTGTTTGTGCATTGTGCACATATACCATTAAGTATAAGTGTTAAAAAGTGGTTCTCACATACTGTGCAAACTAGCTAAACAACTTGACTGGACAAGATAAATTGTACTCGCATCTGAAGCTGCCGGGTTGGACAGGTTTGTCCGACCCGTCTTTGAACATCCCTACTGGTGTGCATGGGTTAAATTGTTGACTTTTCCTCGTTTGTTCAGTAGTAGGACTATCGAAATATATTTATATTCAAGTTTTCTTTGTGTGTTACGTTATAAACTTCTAGTCATAATTACATTTGTGGCCATTGTGGACAAAATTTATCATGTCTAACTTAAGTTTGTGACTGGTCTTCTCATCATGCCAGATATGCCACGTATTGTATCCAGGGGACGAATCATCAGAGGGGAAAATTCTTCGCTTGAAACAACAATATACGTTATGCTCGGCCTCCCTGCAGGACATTATTTCTCGTTTTGAGTCGAGGGCTGGTGATTCTCTCAACTGGGAGGACTTCCCCTCTAAAGTTGCAGTTCAGATGAATGACACTCATCCAACATTGTGCATTCCCGAGTTAATGAGAATACTGATGGATATAAAGGGATTGAGCTGGAATGAGGCTTGGAGTATCACAGAAAGGTACCACAGAAGGGTACTGCAGTTTGATGTGTTATGCTGTTCCTCCAGTTCCAATTAACTAATTGTATTGCCTCATCTGTCTTCCATTCAATTATGTACTGATTGTCTGATATCATTTGTAGAACTGTTGCATACACTAACCACACGGTACTTCCTGAAGCTCTGGAGAAGTGGAGCTTGGACATTATGCAGAAACTTCTACCTCGACATGTTGAGATCATAGAAACAATAGATGAGGAGGTAACAAATGTGCAGATAATATTATACAATAAATTTCATTCTCTGTAGTTCAACTTATGGTTTACTTATCAACATCGTTGATTTTAAAACAGCTGATGAACAACATCGTCTCAAAATATGGAACGGCAGATATTTCACTGTTAAAACAGAAGCTTAAAGATATGAGGATCTTAGACAATGTTGATCTTCCAGCCTCTGTTGCTAAACTGTTTATTAAACCTAAAGAGAAAAAGGGGAAGTTGCTTGTTGAATCTTTGGAGTCTATTGCTGAAGGTGACGAGAAAACTGAGTCACAAGAGGAGGAAAACATTCTATCCGAGACAGCAGAGAAAAAAGGCGGATCTGACTCTGAAGAAGCTCCTGATGCAGAAAAGGATCCTGTGTATGAGTTAGATCCATTTGCAAAATACGATCCTCAGTTACCTAGAGTTGTTCGAATGGCAAATCTCTGTGTTGTTGGTGGACATTCAGTTAATGGTGTGGCTGAGATTCACAGTGAAATTGTTAAGCAAGATGTGTTCAATAGCTTTTATGAGGTATTTGCACGATGATTTGGAAACCATGATCTTATTTTCTAACGGCTGCTATAATCGCCAGGTAATATGGTATCACCATCTGCCATTTTCTTGTGTTATTTGCCAGATGTGGCCTACTAAGTTCCAAAACAAAACAAACGGAGTAACTCCCAGGCGTTGGATCCGGTTTTGTAATCCTGAATTAAGTGCAATCATTTCAAAATGGATAGGCTCTGATGACTGGATTCTGAACACTGATAAACTTGCAGGACTGAAGAAGGTACTTCCAGTAATTTTAATTTCCAAATATCAGTAATCTAATGCTTCCTTCACTCCCATGTTACCTGTGCCTTGTTTTTACATTGATGTGTGTTCATCCCGTAATAGTTTGCTGATGATGAGGATCTGCAATCAGAATGGCGTACTGCTAAAAGGAATAACAAGATGAAGGTAGTTTCGCTGATAAGAGACAAGACTGGATATGTTGTCAGCCCAGATGCGATGTTTGATGTGCAGGTATATTTTGGACTAGAAACATGCGTCTCCTGTTAAATATGGTTTAACTCGGATCTTGGTACTTGACACTTAGGTGAAAAGAATACATGAATATAAGCGGCAGCTGCTAAATATCCTTGGTATCGTTTACCGGTACAAGAAGATGAAAGAAATGAGTGCCAAAGATAGAATAAAGAGCTTTGTTCCAAGGGTATGCATATTTGGTGGGAAAGCTTTTGCCACTTACGTACAGGCAAAGAGGATTGTGAAGTTTATCACAGATGTCGCAGCTACTGTAAATTATGATCCTGATGTTGGAGATTTACTGAAGGTAAATTTGTGTCTTCAATGGCACTTATCATTCTAAATTTTCATGCTCTTTCAATAGCAATTTGACTCCGACTAGGGGTTACTGAAAAGCACTGAATGTTCCGAGTTTCAAAAGAAAACAGAGCAGTGAACGTTCTTAATGTCGGTGCTTGTAGAACTGAGAAACTGAATAGCCACAGTTTTTTTTTAGAGAACAATAGCCACAATTGTTCTGATACTGATTTTACGGATAACTAGATGAAGTAAATACAAGGTGACAGGTTAAGTTCTGAGGATTTTTGTTTGTTATCCAGGTTGTATTTGTCCCAGACTATAATGTTAGCGTTGCTGAGAAGCTCATTCCTGCCAGTGAATTGTCCCAGCATATCAGGTAATATTCTGGCTACTCTTATATAGTATGTGAATACAAAGAAAAGGAGTCTTATCTGGAGGTGACTGATGTGGAAATTTCCATGTGCCTTTTTGTTTGCTACTCCCTCCGTCCCATAATATAAGAGCGTTTTTGACAGTACACTAGTGCCAAAAACGCTCTTATAATATGGGACGGGGGGAGTATAATATATACCTGGAGTCTTGCTGGGATAGTGACATCCAGAAAGTCACGCCAGCTTCTATTTCTGTACAAGACGTGCATTTTTAACACTACTACTATCCATTCAGTACCGCTGGAATGGAAGCTAGTGGAACCAGCAACATGAAGTTTGCAATGAATGGTTGTATTCTTATTGGAACTTTGGATGGTGCGAATGTGGAGATCAGAGAAGAGGTTGGAGAGGAGAACTTTTTCCTCTTTGGTGCACATGCACCTGAAATCGCTGGTTTGAGGCAAGAGAGAGCTGAAGGAAAGGTACCACACCTGTTTATATAACTGTGCCTACTTCAAACTAGCAAAGATCTCTCCCAAATGTGTGCTGTCCAAATAGTTTAGCTGAAGGAAAATTATAACTTTATCATTTTCCTTTGCACTTGTAGTTTGTGCCTGACCCGAGATTTGAAGAGGTTAAGGAATACGTCCGCAGTGGTGTCTTTGGGACTAGCAACTATGATGAATTGATGGGTTCTTTGGAAGGAAATGAAGGTTATGGACGTGCAGATTATTTTCTTGTTGGCAAGGATTTTCCCAGTTACATTGAATGCCAGGAAAAAGTTGATAAAGCATACCGAGATCAGAAGGTAAGTTGTATAACTGATGCTGTTTGTTTTCTGGCTGAAATGCACACGGTGATTATGCAAACTTTCTGATATGTGATGGCTGACATCAGTGTTTCACTGTGAACAACTTCACTGATTCGTAGGAAGGAATATTTCTTAGTTCAAAGTTTCAAACTGGAGTATCTATCGGTGTGTTGGAACTTGGAAGATCATAAACAATCAGAGAATATAATAGGCCACCCTGATGTATTTTAGTGCTGTTGGCTGTTGCGTGTTGATACATGAGCTTTGATGAACCTAGCTAGACCTTCAGGAAAATGCTTCTATGCATTCCAATAAAAAAATAACTTATAACTTAACGAAACAATTAGGTTGAACCTCGCCAGGGGGCTTTTTACTCGATTCTAAAATGAAAAAAAATCAGGGATAACTGAGGGTCTGGTTTCCCTCTGTTGGAGCCCCGAAGAATTCTGTTGGTCTTATTTTTGTAAGAGTATAAGATGCACTGCTCTGTTTAAGTTTCTCCTTCATCCATTTGCTTTTACTGCTTCGTGACATTTCGTGTAACAGCTCAGATCACCATGCATCCCATTTGTACACATTATTTTGCTATCGTGAATATTTCCACTCTGTTTCATGTGTGACATTTTTAATTCGTTACATCGTGACTAACTAAACATAGTCTGATAGATTTTCAGAGTTTTGATCCTCCTAGTCACATAATATCAATTTCTACCTGCAGCTATGGACAAGAATGTCTATCCTCAACACAGCGGGTTCCCCCAAGTTCAGCAGTGACCGAACGATCCATGAGTACGCCAAGGACATATGGGATATCAGCCCCGTCATCATGCCCTGAATAATTCAAGCAGCTTCCAGGAACCTTAAGAGTCTATGAGGCGCGATTGGTCGCAGATTTTCCTCGATTCAGCGAGAATGTATTGCTCCCCCCAGTTTTGTATAGGCACATATGCA
This sequence comes from Aegilops speltoides, assembly GCA_021437245.1. Lineage (NCBI taxonomy): Eukaryota > Viridiplantae > Streptophyta > Magnoliopsida > Poales > Poaceae > Aegilops > Aegilops speltoides. Next base: position 439,406,902 of record CM038145.1, on the reverse strand, counting down.
AGTTCTGACATGGACCTGAGTGCTGAGAGCATGCAGGGTAGTTCATCCTTAGCAATCTTGCATATCAGTTGGCCAGTATACCCAGGCTTATGGTGTGTGTATTTCGCCGAATAAAGTTGGAGCAGAATCATCAAACAAACATATACTTTGGTGTATCTGTAATGATAAATAAATGGTAAATGACTGAACAAAAAGTGTCGTTGGCGCACACATGTAGTAGAAGCATGTTTCTTCAGAGAGGGTGCAAAGCTGAAAGCACCCTAGTTTTGAAGTGAGAATGAAGAAGTTACGAGAACATTTGTTTACATCAAGAGTTCAGAGTCTTCCATCACGGCCATAGGGCATGTCCAATAGCAGCCCTATAATAGAGCAGTAGCAGATCCCTCTCCCGGAAGCATTTCAGCATCACTAGGAGAAGGATGGCATGTGACACGCCCGACGTGCGATGGCACGTCTCCTTCGCCGCCGATTTTCAGATGCGTACTCTCTCGTTCCACGACGGCGTGCTGATCGATGGGCGCGGGATCACGGTCAATGCACGATTCCTGCGCGCGGGGGAGCACATCGACATTGGTGACGTCATCTCGCTGCTGTGCCACTTCGCGAAGATTCGGGAGCGGCTACCGGCGACGTGGTCGTCGTCAGCAGCAGCGGCGCACGGTCCGGTGCGAGGCGCGGTTCACGGGGGAAGTGCGGTCCACCGGGCGAGCGAGCTGAACCGTGACGGGGCAGATTCGAGCCCCACCCACCGCCCGCCAATGGCGGAAGGGCGGCACGTGAACACCGACTGCCAGGAGGGTCCCAGCCGCGCCCAGGGTGTGGAGTTTTCTAGAGCGTGCGAGGAGGGGGGAACCACATCTCCTCCCCCACCTACCGCTGCAAGCGCACGAGACGCACACCACGCCCCCTCTTTTCGGGCACTTGTGGGAGAGAGCTAGAATTTGTCCTACTATCCATTCCCCACGCGATTCCTTCGGCTGGTGGCGCAGCAAGGTCGACGGCGACGGTCTCTCCTTCGCTCAAGTTGTTGCGGCGGAGCGGGCGGGTGGTACGTCGAGCGCGGCGATGGGAGATCGAGGTGGGGGAGATCCGGAGGATGGCGCGACAACACGGCGCGAGGCGGTTTCAACGGAGGGCGCAAGGCACCGCTGCCAAATCAAACCCGCAATATGGTTTGGCAGCGGCCAGATCCACCACCGGCGGCGTCCGAGGGGCCGAGATCTGGAGGAGGTGAAGTCGGGGACAGATGGGAGGCGGCTGCGCGCGCGATGAGCGGGGCGGCCAAGGAGACGGTGGTGACCACCAAAACTGCGCTGCCACCCCCGCCATCTGCACCAACGTCGACCACCAGCGAGCTCTGCATCAACTGCAACCTCCCAGGTCACTTCGCTCCTCGCTGCCCTACCATTCCGTGCGAAAAATGCAAGAAATTAGGTCATATGGCTCAATTATGTCAAACTTTGAGGCCCTGGGAGTGTGTTCCATCTATGTGTGGGTTTCAATCTCCGGGACAGGGCTTTTTCTATATCCCTGACCTGTGTGCATCTAAACAAAATACTGAGAAAACGAACAATGTGGTGATTACTGTTGTGGAAGGATACGCTTCTGTAAAAGAGATAGAACAAGAATTTAATGCCATCTTTGCCCGAAAACCTGGAAAGAAAAAATGGTGTTGCACGGCTCGCTCCATTAGTCCTACTCAGTTTGTCATGCGCTTTCCCAATGCTAGCGAAGTGGAGAGAGCTTGCTGCTATGGGAAGCGTATGCCTCTGAAGGAGGGGGCTGTTGTGGTATGCATAACTCCTTGATCTGCTTCGATAGGGGCCAAAGGGGTTATGGAAAAGGCTTGGATGAAGATTCGTAACATTCCCATTGAAAAAAGATGTGCTGAACATATTTCCTATGTTGGAGGGATGGTGGGGATAACATTGGAAGTGGATGAGGCCACAATCCATAAACCCGAATATGCTAGGATCTTGCTTGGGTGCATGGAGGTGAAGAAAATACCTCCCTCAGCTGAAGGGATGTTGGGTGAGCAATATTATGACTTCTTTTATGAAGTTGAAAAAATTATGACGGTGGGAGCTGATAAGAGCCAATCTTCCATTGTTGTAGATAGTAGTGCATCCCCATCTTTTCCCAAGAAAGCAAGGACAGACATATATCCTTCTTATGTTGGGCAAGGAGAAACCAGTGCATCTATGGTTGGTAATTATTCATCCCAAAATTATGAAAAAGGGACACAACGACTTGCTGTTGTTGCTGAGAGTGAAGAAGAGGAGGACAGTGATGAGGGAAATCACACTGAATTGCTGATTGAGACCATGACTAGAGAGCATGAAGATGGGGAAAATTAAACTATGGTTCTCAGACTCGCAATACATCCTATGAGGAAAATTTCGAGGTGCTGGAGGTGGAGAGAACGGGTGGGCCTCCCACTTCTAAGAACAATAGTCAGAAAGGTGCATGGGGGATTATTACTCCTATCCCTCCCTCGCCATTATACCTATGTCATGATGAAAACACTCACGGGGATATGTTTCCTTCCTTGTCAGACTATGTGGTTTGGCCCTCCCTGCCTCATATTGTTCCCCTCGAAGAGGGTTCCACAGAAGAGGGAGAGAAATGCAGCACCTGTACTGTTGAATCTCCATCGGGGTCTCCTATCCATGACACTATGGTCCATGAGGGAAAAGCTCCATGCAGGCAAATGCAGAAATTGGGATGAGTGGAGGAAGTGGCTATCAACAGGAAGAAATGTGACTCTGAAGGTATGAAAATACCCAACTCTAAAAACCAATTTTCTGCTCTATCTGATAATGCCATTATTCTACGTGCTGCTCTTATGGGGGTTAAAATTCCTGACGATGATTTCTCTACTATAGATGTTCTTCGAGAGCTAGAACATTCTAGAAATCTGTTAAATGATAAAAACAATGATGCAAAGAATACTAGTATCACTATTAATGACGGTTTGGGTAATGATATCCCTCTATCTCTAACCTGGGATGATGATAATAGAAATGAGGAGGAACCATTTATCCTTGTTCAATCAAAACAAAGGAAAAAGAAAGAAAAGCACAGACGGTCAGGGGTGATTATATCCCCAATAAGATCTGCTAGACCTATGACAAGAAGTCAAAAGAAAATGGGAGAGGGTACGGCTGCTATGGACCCTGGCAGACCCCCCAGAGTGAAAAATAAACCTGAACGATATAAATGAAAGGCATCTTTTGGAATTGTAGGGGGGCAGGTAAGAAAGGCATGTCTACCTGCCTCACGGATATGATTTGTGCCAATGAGGTAGATTTTGTTGGTCTACAAGAAACTATGAAGGGATCTTATAAACATTCCTTTTTTAGGAAGATAGACCCATATCAGAGATTCCATTGGTAATGGGTTCCCTCGAGGGGGAAGTCGGGAGGTATTCTGTGTGGCCTCAATAAAGACAAATTTGATGTTCTCGGCTCTAAACAGGGCAAATATATCCTGCAAATGGACTTGTTTGATAAAAACAAGAATTGTAGTTGGTCTCTCCTTATCGTATATGGTGCTGCTCATGATGAGCATAAGCCTGAATTCATCGCAGAATTATCTTCCTTGTGTCATAGTATCAATAGACCATATTTGGTGTGTGGGGGGGGGGGGGACTTCAATATTATTCGCCACAATGGTGAGAAAAACAAAAAAGCACCCCTATCTCATTTTTCAGAGGTCTTTAACTCTGTTATCCACCTGCTTGGTTTAAGAGAGATTCATATGACTGGGGGATGCTATACGTGGTCCAATAAGCAGGAAAACCCAACCCTTGAAAAATTGGATAGAGTGATGATGTCTCCTGAATGGGAAGACTTATTTCCCCTCGTTTCGGTGAGCAAGCTGGTGAAAGAATTATCAGACCACAATCCTCTTCTATTGGATGGTGGGGTCGCCTCCTCTAGAGCACCAGGGAATAGGTGCTTTAAATTTGATAATGCTTGGCTTAATAATCTAGAGTTTCTTCCATTAGTGGATGATATTTGGTCAAGACCAGTATACACTATTAACCCCATTGATATCCTAAACATTAAGCTAAAGAGGTGTAAGAAATTCTTCAAAGGTTGGGGGTCCAATGTGTTTGGGCATAATAAGATTAAGAAGAGACTTATCAAACTTGAGTTACAGGAGTTGGAGACGATTGAGGAGTCCACTGGGCTTTGCGGGGAGGCTTATACTAGGAAGCTTGATATCCTAGTAGAGCTCAGTAATATGTATACAGAAGAAGAGCTCCATTGGCACCAGTTCTCTAACGAGAGGTGGTTGTTGAAAGGAGAAAATAACACTGACTTCTTTCATAAAGTAGCTAATGGGCGTCGCAGGAAAAACTCCATGAAATCCCTTAAGTACGGATCTGTGACTATAGAAGGGACCAAAAACTTGCTATCTCATGTCACAAAATATTATAAAAACCTTTTTGGGCCGGCTCCGGGTAACCTTTTCCATATCAATGCAGACTTGTGGTCTCAGGAGGAGAGAATTACTCATGCTGATAATGAAGACTTAACTCGACCTTTTTCTCTTGAGGAGATTAAAAAAGCTCTTTTTGATATGACATCCAACCGTGCTCCTGGTCCGGATGACATCCCTGTTGAGTTCTATCAACATTGCTGGGAGGTGGTTGCACAAGACCTTTTCTGTATATTTGAGTGGTTCTATGAAGGCAAGTTGGACGTACAACGTCTAAACTATGGCATTATAACTCTTTTGCCCAAATCTGCAGATGCTACAAAAATCCAGCAATATGACCCATTTGCTTGCTTCGTTGTCCCTATAAACTTATCACCAAAGCTATGGATATTAGAGTGAGCAAATACGCCCATAAGTTGTTTAGTGTCCAGCAAAATGCTTTTATTAAGGGGAGACATATTGTTGATGGTATTCTCTCCTTGCAAGAAGTGTTGCATCATACTCATATCAAAAAGCAAGTGGGGGTGATCCTTAAACTTGATTTTGAAAAAGCCTACGACAAAGTTAATTGGGAATTTTTGCTTGACTGCCATGAGAAGCGTGGGTTTAATTCTAAGTGGTGTGGGTGGGTATCTCAAATTCTTAAAAATGGCACGGTAAGTGTCAAGATTAACGATGAGATCGGCCCTTATATACAAAGTGCTAAGGGGGTGCGGCAGGGTGACCCTCATTCCCCCTTTCTGTTTAACATTGCGGCAGAATGCCTGACTAAAATGGTGCTTTCAGCACAAAAAACGGCCTCCTTAAAGGTTTAGCTACTGATCTTATTGAAGGAGGAGTTGGTAACCTCCAATATGCGGATGATACGGTTGTATGTTTTGAACATGATATTGATAAAGCTATCAATGTCAAACTTTTGCTTTACCTCTTTGAACTCATGTCAGGATTGAAAATCAATTTTGACAAAAGTGAGGTTTTCACTATAGGAGGGGATAATAAAACTAACTTAGTATATGCGGACATGTTTAACTGTCAAGTGGGCACCCTGCCCATGAGATACTTGGGTGTTCCTGTTACATACTCTACTCTTAAAAACATAGAGCTGGATTTCCAGGAGGGTAAGATGATTAAAAAATTTGGATGCTTGGATTGCTTATGCAGCAGCAGCAGGAGCCAGACTCACTCTGTTAGGATCCAGCCTGGATGGGATTCCATCCTATCTTATGTCGATGTTTCTCTTCAATAAAACTTTTATTGAAAAAATGAATAAACATCGCAGACGATTCTTTTGGAGGAAAAAACAAGAAACATGGTGGTGGTGGGATAGAATATGTCGTTCTAAGAAGATTGGGGGTTTGGGGATTAAGGATCTTCATAAGCAGAACATTAGTCTGCTTGTTAAGTGGTGGTGGAAGCTTGAAACAGGCGATGGCCTATGGCAACGTATTGTGAGGGCCAGATACTTTAGGAACAAAACAGTAGCTGATATACGGAGCCGTTTCTCGGATTCTCCGTGTTGGAAAGCTATCATGAAAGTCGAAGACACATATATGGCTAGAAGGAAAGTTAATATCAATAGTGGTAACCTAGCTAGAGTCTGGCATGATCCTTGGGTAGATGATACAGCTCTGTGTGAGCGCTTCCCAGATCTATTTAGTATTTGCCAAGATCAAGAATGCACTGTTGCCACCTGGGTTGCAAACAATTATAATGGGCTTGGATGGTTACGAAAGCCAGGCAGCTGTCTTTGAATAACTCTTCGGATACTATCTCACGGAAGCATAATAGTAAAGGAAAATTTACGACTAAGTCGGTTTATGAGTGGCTAGAAAGGAACCTATCTGGCCCTAAGTATAAGTGGGTGTGGAAGGCTCCTATTCCACTGAAAATCAAAATTTTCTTGTGGCAACTTTTTCAAAATGCTATGCTTACAAGAGATAATATGCGGGCTAGGAAGTGGCCTGGGGATCCTACATGTTCTTTTTGTACAAATGTTGAAACAACGAACCATCTATTCTTTACTTGCCCACTTGCCCGCACTGTTTGGGGTGTGCTGGGGATGACGGGTGGAGCATCTTGCTGTCCCCGGTCGCTTTGGCAAAGCTGGGCATGGTTGTATAGGTCTTTCCCAGGAGGGGAACACTTCTATATGATGATTATCGCTGCTGTTTGCTGGGGGATCTGCAACCTTCGAAAGAAAGTCACTTTTGATAAACATATTGCTCGCACTCCACTAGAGGCTGTTTTCAGTGCATGTTCTTTTATGTTATATTGGGCAGGTTTGCTTAAAGAAGATGACAAGGTGAAGTTCCAGACTGGTGTGAGGAGATTGGCTCACTCGGCTGCTGCATTGGCGGATAGATCCTTTCCCCATGGAAGACTCCTCCTCGGCGACAATGATGGGATCGGATCGGCTAGTGAGCTCACCGGTGTTTTCGATCTTGCCTTATCTTTGAGTGCGATGCCTTGATTACGGCTTCTTTTGGTAGTATTTTGCCGTGGCAAACCCTGTTATCAGTAGTCTTATCGTTGAACTCCTCTTAGCTGGGCAGTTGCTTCTTAGTGTCATCAGGTTTTCGCCCCACGGCGGATGGTCCGCTCTAGGATCATCATGCAGTGAGTTTCCTGATGGTGCACCAGCTTGCTCCCCCCTTTCAATCTCCTTTTGCTTATCTCATTTCGGTCTAGCTTTCCTCTGTTAGTAGTTGGTTGGATGACAAAAGACTTGGATACTGACCGATGTATTTCTGTTGATTGCAAAATTAATGGAAAGGGGTGAGAGCCGGTTGGAAAAATAGAGCAGTAGCAGTGGTCCCTCATATTTTGAACCAAAAACGCAGCTCCAGCGGCTGCCCTATTTGTAAAGTTTACTTCTAAATTTGTTGGACAGCCCAAAAATGCAACACCAGCTGATGTAAATGTACAACACTTTGGCTGCTGCCCTAAAATTTGCTCCAAGTGGCGAACCACGCAGGACCACAAGAAAACAGTTGTTTTACGTTACTTTGTGCCAAAAACGTTGCTCCAACAACTGCGCTATAAGAGCATCTCCACCCGTCCCCATAGGAAGGCCCCCAAGAGCACTTTCCGAGCGTCGGCGGTCAAAAATGTTTCCACTCGTGCCCCCAGGAGCACAAATATCGCCGGATTTGGGAAAAACTATGGCCGGCGCTCCCACCCCATTCCCAGAATCCTAGGGGCAACTGGGGGAGGAGAGAGAGTGTTTTGCATGCGGTTGGGCCTGCCGTCAGCCTCCCACTCCCTCTCTCCTCACCTTTTCCTTCGGGGCCCACCCATGTACTTCTCTCTTCTCTTCTCCTTTTCTCCACAGACGCCCTGCACGCCCCAGCATCGCCGCCCATCCAACATTGCCATGCACCGCAACAGCAAGAGTTGGTCGGGCATCCCCAGCCCCTCGCTGGTGGCCACGAAGGGCACGTCCACGACGCTTCTCGCCGGGACGCTCCTCGCCGGTGGCTGGCGAGGGGCACGCCCTCGTACTCATCATACTCCACCACCGCGCCCGCCGGCTCGAAGCAGTGTCGCCACACGTTGTCGTTCTTGACGTGCAGGTCGACGTGGAAGGTGGGCGACGCCCCTGTCGAGGCCATCGAAGCTGGAGACGGCCGCCCCGACACCTCCTCCCGCCCTCCCGAGCTCGCGTGTCGGCACCGCTGCTGCTGCACCGGCGGAGTGGATCGACCAGACTGGCGAGCTCCTGTTGCGGTGTCGCTCGTGTCCTCCGCCGGTCCGGATGAGCTCGGCGCCGAGCACGTGATCCAGGCCAGCCGCGACGAGGCATTAGAGAAGGTACCCCTCCCAGGGCTGGAGGTCGTCCAGGACCCCGCGGCTGGACGCGTCGCCGAAGAAGGCCGTGACGCGGGGCTCAGTGTCGAGCGCGCGGAGTCGCGCGTGGGCGGAGAGCCGCACGGGCCAGGAAAAGCCGCGATGAGCGCCTGGTCTTGTGGCCGTGGCTGCTGCTCAGCGGAGGGCCGGGCCCGTGCTCGAGCGAGGCTGCTGCTCGCCGAGGGAGCGCATCGCGCGGAGTCGCACGCTGCTGCGCGCGCCGTGGCGTCGAGGCGGGAGCTGGCGCGGCGAGGTGGTGGTGGCGCGGGGAGGCAGGAGAGAGCGAGAGGGGGGAGAGAGCGAGAGCGAGCGAACGGTGGCTTCGTCCATGGCGTCCAGGCAGCAAGGGAGAGAGCGAGAGGGGGGAGAGAATGAGGTGTCGCGATGCATGCGAGCAGGCAGGAGGCGTGGGCGGCCTGGGCACGGCTTGGGGGTGGACACGTCTGGAAAGTTTTTCACCCCCAGGCCAAAATTTCCGCCGGCAACCCCCCAAGCGGCGAAAAAAATGCCTCCTGAGGGGCTCAACGGCTGGAGATGCTCTAATAGGCCACCCTAAAGTATTTTAGGGTTGTTGTTGGAGATGAACATTTTCTGGTGCCTAAGAAAATCACTTTTTGGTGCCTCACATTTAACTTCAACCATTTTTTGTGTCTTATTATAAGGTTGCTATTGGAGATGCTCTAACAGTTCCCCTTTCCTGTAAAAGTTTATGGTTTGTTTTCGCAAAAAAAAAATCTGGTTCGAAGGGAGTTGGGAAAAAACACTTTTTTGCTCCAGCAGTTTTCGTCTAGGACGTGATTCTTTTAGTGGACCCTGTATAATTAGCCCAACTCCCCCTCCGCAAAGGGGGAGATAGGCCTTCCCGTAAACTTTCATCTACAACTGGGACGCCAGTGAGCCACCCCTGAGTCCACCGTGCCACCGCCATACCTATTGCACCGCCGCCGCTCGACCATCGCACCGATGTCGTCGACCATCGTTGACATTGTCAGTGACCGCCCACCCGATGCCGCTGATGCCGCTGACCACCGCGCCGCCACCGCCGACCACTGTCGTCCGCTGCCTGCAGCCGTGCCAGGGTCATTTTTATTTTTTGAGATAAAAAGAAAAAAACTAATTTAAGGATAAGATGTTACGGACCTGCAAAAGTAGCTCACCTGCAAGATATTTTTACGCTCATCACACCATTATTTAAACTGCATAAACTTGAAAATCTCGAGAAAATCACTATGATATTGCCGCTAATGACTAATGAATGCAAGAGATCGCAAAATCTTTGTTTAATTTGTTTCAGGAAAAGAGGCCAAACATGAATCAAAATCATCACTTAGAAGGAAACAAGGCTTGTGGGAGAAGGAAGAAAGGAATTGGGGGCGCGGCCAAGTCACCAGAGTGCAAAGACAGCGTCTGGCCCCTACCAGGTGTTGGCAGCTTCAGGAGGTCCAACCCAACAACATTTATAAAGGGGCCAGCACCAGAATCACGACAAACTGAACGGGGAGAGCATCCAGAACACAACAGAAGCCATCTTCCAACCCTAGTTGCCGCCATTTCTCATCTCATCTCCATAGCCGCCACCATCACCATCACCGCAACAATCTCGCTCCAAGTTAGTCATACTTGTAATCGTGTATCGCATCCGACAACCATTGTAAAACATATTATCACTAAAGCATTCATCTTGCGATCTGATCATCATACGTGAGTAATTTTGTAAGGCAATGGGTTGATGCATAACTTTGCAACCTTATGTATTTATATGAGGGATCGATGAAATGACTTTGAATAATTAATGTCATGTATGTGTCCGATTGCCACAGAGTTGTCTCTAGTCTCTCTCTCGTTCTACGACCCCGCAGATACCCATGATCTCGGAGTTTGATCACGGAGGAGGTAAGGAGCAATGAGGACGTAGAACGCAGTTTTGAACACCAGCAACAGAAAGATTTAACATGGTAGTGGAAAACGAATCCTTGGGGATTCATGTGGTGTAGTTATTAAATGTCCAATGCCTTTGTATGAATATTTACTCTTAATAATAGAGGCGACCCCATGAGATGGTAAGAGCCTGTGGTTGGACAATTGAATCTTGATGCACGTCACACACTGGTCAAGACGTAATTTGGACCCCCCCTGCTTTATTGCATTGCAAGCACATCTGAACGGGTATCTTCCAGAACACAAATTAATATCATGATGACCCCGAGCACAATGGTTGACTTGGTTCTGATTCCCCTCTTTTTTTAAGAATACCAACTTGGGTTCTTCTCCTACTAGTATTGAATAGAACATGCTAAACAAGATCTTCTTCAGGATCAAGACCTCACACCCACGCATGTTTTAATTCTAGTCTTTACACCCCCAAGGTTGTTAAGGTCCAGTTAACAAAAAATGGAATTTAATTGTCTTGCAAGAACTTGTTAGATCCTTTGTCGTAGTGTACATCCTCTCATGGGTTCGATAACTCAGGGTCACCCCTTGGAGAAAAGGCAAGGAACCTTTCTGCTCTCCAAACCTGATCTTAAAGGGCATCAACGAACACCCCATAAAACCAGTTTTACCATGAGGGGGGGCTTGTTTGGGATGCTCTTAGGCAATGTGAAGGATCGCAGCTGACAGTGCATGGAGATCATGAGGTCTTCATCCTTGTCATACTTGAGAGAGAACGTTGCCATCCAAAGTAGACGGTGGTTGCCTTCACCGGTCAAGAGGCACCACACGAGGTAGAACTTGCCCTTACACTACACCCCGTGCCCAAGTAGACTAGGACGACGCCAGTATGTGTGTCTTGTCCGGGCCTTCGCCCAACACCTTCTCTCCTTGCCGAGCTTCCGGGCACACCGACATCCGAGCTTCGAGGGCCAAAGCTCAAGCCCGGATGCGGACGTAAATGACCGGGACACGGATCTTTGTGCGGAAGGCCGCCACGAAGTGCCAAAGCCCGTCATGTTGATTAGCATCATGTCTGCTTTTGAGAAAAATGTTTGATTTAACTATTAATTTTCTAAAGGTGAACTCTTCCTCTTTGGGGAACTAATGATAAGGTTGATTTATATTAGGAGATTTTTACTTGTTATTCCGGAAATTTACCTATGAAGTATCTTGGCATGCCTGTATCTCATATTAGAATCAGGAATAAGCATTTGAAAGGAGTGGAAGATAAGACAGAAAAGAGTGGTGGATGTTGGCAGGGTAAATTGTTGGGTTCCATTACTAGTAGAATTATTCCAGTCCAGGCATGTCTTACCAACATGCCTCTATTCATGATGTCTTTTTATCCCATCCAGTGGGAGTTTGATTTTTAACAGCCAAAATGGTTTGGCAAGGTGATGATGATAGACAAAAATATAATTTGGTAAATCTGAAGACTGGTTGTAATCCTAGAGATCAAGGGGTTTAGGTATACTAAACCTTGAGCTTATGAATGAAGCTTTGTTAGACAAATGGTTTTGGAAACTAGAAACAGATTCTATCCCCTGGCAACCTGTTCTCTCGAACGAAAAGTTCCTGGTGAATGTTTACCTAGAGCTAAGACAAAGTTGGGGATTATTCCCAGTTTTCGACTAGCATTCTCAAAGCTAAAAATATATTTTACTGACTTTGCAAAATCAACCTTGGGGATGGCAATAATACTAGATTTTAGGAAGATTGGTGGGCTGATGATAACCACTCAAACTGGTGCACCTTAGTCTCTACTTGCTCAACTTTGACCACAATATAACGGTTGTCGAGTCTATAAAAAGGTTGCCATGGTTTGAAATTTAGGTGAACTCCGTTTGGGGAATCTTTGGAATTACGGGAAAGTTTAAAACTGAGATGTGAGAAAATTTGAATGGGGATTGGAAAAGACAGAGTTAATGTTGACTTCGGATAAAATTTAGTTAAAGCTTTGTACAGGGAACTAATCGATTCCAAATGTAATTTCCTTCAGAAGTTTCTATGGAAATTTAAACTTCCTGAAAATACAAGTGCTCCTTGGGTGATTTTGGTAATTAATGTCAACATATCTCTTGTTGGACTAATGGTTTTATCTAGTGCATTTCAGACAAGTTCAACAATGGTGTGGCATGGACAAGAGGATGTGGAACCGCTTCAAAATGCTAAGGACACCTATTGGCAAAAGCTCAAGACTCTTCATTTATATTTTAGTGATCCAAGATCACATTGAGTCCATAGGGAAGCCAATACTATTAAAAGGGGATGAGGTGTTGCTTAATGGTCTACTTGCTCAAAATTCTTAGTGATATTGCTCCAAAGCCCTCAACCACTTTCTCATTTCCAAATATGTCCAAAACCCAAAGTCAAACTAGGCCCCACCAAAATCTTTTATCCGGCGCCACCGAGTTCATTTGACATAGCCACTGCCAGACACCCTAACACTTTGGTCACACCGATACGGATATCGGCCTCACCGAGATGGCCCTGCAAACTTTCTGTTTCCCTTTTGTAACATTTTGGTCTCACCGAAGATGAGTGATCGGTCACACCGAGTTTGCTTGATCAACTCTCTGTTTGCTCTTTGCTGAAATCGGTCTCACCGAGTTCACGCAATCGGCTTCACCGAGATGAGGTTTTCCCCTAGCCCTAGCACATCGGTCCCACCAAGTTGTTCCAGTCAGTCCCACCGAGATTCCTAATGTTCACATTTTAAACTAAATCGGTCTCACCGAGTTCTTCTATTCGGTCTGACCGAGTCGGGTCAACTATGTGTAACGGTTGGATTTTGTGTGGAGGCTATATATACACCTCCACCCCCTTCTCCATATGAGAGAGAGCCATCAGAACGTGCCTATACTTCCAGCTTACATTTTCTGAGAGAGAACCACCTATCTTGATTTCTAGCCTTCCCCAAGTTGATCTCCACTCAAATCATCTTTCCACCATATCCAAATCTGTGTGAGAGAGTTGAGTGTTGTGGAGACTATCATTTGAAGCACAAGAGCAAGGAGTTCATCATCAACACACCATCTATTACCTTTTGGAAACTGGTGTCTCCTAGGTTGGTTAGGTGTCGCTTGGGAGACTCCGACAAGATTGTGGAGTTGAACCAAGAAGTTTGTAAGGGCAAGGAAATCGCCTACTTTGTGAAGATCTACCCAAGTGAGGCAAGTCCTTCGTGGGTGATGGCCATGGTGGGATAGACAAGGTTGCTTCTTCGTGGACCCTTCATGGGTGGAGCCCTCCGTGGACTCGCGCAACCTTTACCCTTCGTGGGTTGAAGTCTCCATCAACGTGGATGTACGATAGCACCACCTATCAGAACCACGCAAAAAATCTCTGTGTCTTCATTGCATTTGCACACTCCAATCTCATCCCTTTACTTTCTTGCAATTAGCATGCTTTACTCTTTCCGCTGCTCATACTCTTGCCAAGCTTGCTTGAAAAGTATTGTGAATGCTTAAACTTGTGCTAAAACTCCATCTTAACTTGAAGAACTTAAAAATTACCACTTTTACTTGTTGAGGGTCTAATCACCCCCCTCTAGACCCCTCTTCTCGATCCTTTCAATTGGTATCAGAGCTTTGGTCTCCATTTCTTTGGTTTAATCACCATTGGAGGAAGATCTATGAGTCTACAATTGGGAGTATTAGACATAGAGTGTCTATGCTTGACAGAGAGCTCTATAATTCTTGGAAGAATGAGATGCTTGAGATTTTTCAATGAATATAATTTGAACAAGTATATTACTAGTCCTTGTGCTCCTCCCATTGATCCCTTGCATCCTACCCCCGATGAGCATCTTGACATGACCCACAACCTAAGAACTATTGATCTTATCATTAGAGGTTAGCCTAGAAATTTGCTTATATGCTTGCCTACATTCGAATGTGCTTATACTATATGGAGATAACTTGAGGAGCGCTTTCCAAACTATTCCTTGAAAAAATCTAGATGCGATTCTTCAAAAGTCCATTACTTTTCATAAAATGAATCCTAGTGATCCTAAATTTGATGATTGTCTATTTGAGCTTCGTGACCTTATGTGTGCCAAAGAAGATGTTGGAGTCATTAGTAGCATCATCTCACAAGCTATTAGAATTCATAAAGATGCATATTGTCATGGTCATAAATCTAATGAATCACTCTCTCTAGGTGATGATCATTCATATAATGATGTTGAACATGGATATTATGATGAGGATGATGATAGTGACTTTGATCTTGATGAGTCAATGAGACACTTTGGTCTTATGGCTAACCTTCGTGGTTACATGGCCGGAGGAAAGGAATGGGTTCTTGATAGTGGATGTACTGATCATATGATCGGAGATAAGGATATGTTCTGTGAGCTTGCTGAGAACGACGGTCCCCGCAAGTATGCCACTTTTGGTGACAACTCCAAGGGTAAGGTAGTTGGCCTTGGTAAGGCGGCCATCTCTCACGATAGCTCCATCCAGAATGTTATGCTCGTTGAATCTCTTGGTTATAATCTACTTTCTGTATCTAGATTAGCTGATTTGGATCTCAATGTTATATTTACTAAAGTAGATTGCCAAGTGTTTCGAAGAGACAATCATAATATGGTCTTTACCGATATCCGTAGAGGTGATCTATACATTGTTGATTTCACTAAGAGAGCTCAACCTCGTATGTGCTTAATTGCTAAACCTTCTAAAGGTTGTTTATGGCATAGCAGGTTAGGTCACGTGGGTATGTGAAATCTTGATAAGCTTATTAAAGGTGATCATATCCTTGGTGTTAAAGATGTCATATTTGACAAGGATAGACTTTGTAGTGCTTGTCAAGCAGGAAAACAAGTTGGAGGGAGTCATCCCGTGAAGAACATCATGACCACGAGAAGACCTCTTAAGCTACTTCATATGGATCTTTTTGGTCCCAACGCCTACAAGAGTCAAGGTGGTAACTCATTCGGTTTGGTCATTGTTGACAACTTTTCAAGATTTACATGGGTGTTCTTTCTTGATGATAAATTGTAGGTTCAAAAGATCTTCAAGAACTTCGCTAGGAAGGCCAAAAACCAATTTGAAGTGAAGATCAAGAAGGTTCGAAGCGACAACGGAACGGAGTTCAAGAACACCAGTGTGGATACCTTTCTTGACGAAGAATGGATTTCACACGAGTTCTCGGTGATGAAGCCATGTACCTAGGGTAGGGTCATAGACCTGTCCAAAGTACCCTCCCCAAGGACATCTCTAGAAGAAACCATCTTTCAGTCGACCCGGAAGTGTTCCACTCAACTGACTCGAAGACACTCGACCATGAAGCCAACCACTCGACTGCCAAGAGATCTAAAGTCACTCTGCACGCAAACGGTCTGTCATTAAGTAGCTTTTATGATCATCATAGCACTTTATTTGTGGCGTTACCAGTAATGCCCGATCTTAATGTACCTTAAACCCCACATAACTGAGGGCCGGACGGGTCTGGTGGACTCTATATAAGCCACCCCCCTCCTCAGTGTAAAGGGTTCGCACCCCTGTAACTCATATACACATAATCCAATCGACCGCCACCGGGCTCCGAGACGTAGGGTTGTTACTTCCTTCGAGAAGGGCCTGAACTCGTAAACATCTTGCGTATACAACTACTCCATAGCTAGGATCTTGCCTCTCCAATCCTACCCCCCTATTCCACTGTCAGACTTAGAACCACGACAGTTGGCGCCCACCATGGGGCAGGTGTCTTAGCGACTTATTGGAGAAGTTGTGATTTTTCCGATCTCCTTCATCATGGTTTCAGGCGGAGTTTTGGTTGAGGGCTACGAGATCCGTCTGGGCGCGCTCACGTTCATCGCCAACGACTCCGCTTGGCTTCAGGAGGCTTCGCTCGACATCGACGCGCTCCCTGTCCGCGGGGCGACGCACTTTCGCGCGTGCGTCCGTGGCATCCTCCTGCAGCAACCGTCCACCCAGTATCGGTCGACCCATGTGTCGTCCTCCCTCCCTGTTTCTCGCCGGCGCAAGCGCTCCGGTCGGTCGAGGCTTCAGCGGTGGGTGAGGCACGCGGTGGCCCGCCATTCGGCCACCCCCCAAGTCGCGGCAATCAAGCCCGACGAATCTCTCTACGGCCTGTTTGATCTGCCGACTGGCTCCGCAGAGACTGCGTCCGAGTACAACAGCAGTGATCCAGTGGCGGAGGTTCTGATGGTCAATGGACCACGCAGTCCTCCCAGCTTTCCCCGCGCCGACGGAGGCGACGGCGGAGGCGATCCGGCACAGGTCCATGAAGAGTATCTACCCGAGCCCCTCACTTCGCTGCAGAGGGAAGAACTTCGCCGCCGGAACATGGATGCGCTACACACTCCTATCGTTGGAGAAACCCCCGAGGCTCGTGCCTTAGAGGACGCGCGCTTGGCCAACTTGGCTGAGCAAACTCGACTGTGAAGGAAATATGCCCTAGAGGCAATAATAAAGTTATTATTTATTTCCTTACATCATGATAAATGTTTATTATTCATGCTAGTTTTGTATTAACTGGAAACATAATACATGTGTGAATATATAGACAAACAGAGTGTCACTAGTATTCCTCTACTTGACTAGCTTGTTAATCAAAGATGGTTATGTTTCCTAACCATGAACAAAGAGTTGTTATTTGATTAACGAGATCACATCATTAGTTGAATGATCTGATTGACATGACCCATTCCGTTAGCTTAGCACCCGATCGTTTAGTATGTTGCTATTGCTTTCTTCATGACTTATATATGTTCCTATGACTATGAGATTATGCAACTCCGTTTACGGAGGAACACTTTGTGTGCTACCAAAGCGTCACAATGTAAGCTGGGTGATTATAAAGGTGCTCTCTGGTGTCTCCAAAGGTACTTGTTGGGTTGGCGTATTTGAGATTAGGATTTGTCACTCCGAATGTCGGAGAGGTATCTCTGGGCCCTCTCGGTAATGCACACCACTTAAGCCTTGCAAGCATTGCAACTAATGAGTTAGTTGCGAGATGATGTATTATGAACGAGTAAAGAGACTTGCCGGTAGCGAGATTGAACTAGGTATTGGATACCGACGATCGAATCTCGGGCAAGTAACATACCGATGACAAAGAGAACAATGTATGTTGTTATGCGGTCGACCGATAAAGATCTTCGTAGAATATGTAGGAACCAATATGGGCATCCAGGTCCCGCTATTGGTTATTGACGAGGCGTGTCTCGGTCATGTCTACATTGTTCTCGAACCGTAGGGTCCATGCGCTTAAAGTTTCGATGATGATTACTTTGTGAGTTTATGTATTTTGATGTACGAAGGTTGTTGAGTCCGGATGTGATCACGGACATGACGAGGAGTCTCGAAATGGTCGAGACATAAAGATTGATATATTGGATGACTATATTCGGACAGGAAGTGTTAGGGTGTTTTCGGAGAAAACCGAGTACCGAAGGGTTCTGGAACCCCGGGAAGTAATGGGCCTTGATGGGCCCTAGTGGAGAGAGAGAGGGCGGCCAGGGCAAGAGGCGCGCCCTCCCTTGAGTCGAATAGGACAAGGAAGGAGGGGGCCCCCTGCCTTCCCCTCTCCCCTCCTTCCTTCCCTCCTTCTCGGAATAGGAAGGGGGAAACCTACTTGGAGTAGGTTTCCCCCCTCCTAAGCCGCCTCCCCTTGGCGGCCCCCTCCTCCTCTCCCCCTTTATATACGGGGAGGGGGGCACCCCATAGACACATAAGTTGATCTTCGTGATCGTTCCTTAGCCGTGTGCGGTGCCCCCTCCACGATATTACACCTCGGTCATATTGTAGCGGTGCTTAGGCGAAGCCTGCGACGGTAGAACATCAAGATCGTCCACCACGCCGTCGTCTTGTGAACTCCTCCTGAAGCTCTGCTGGATCGGAGCACGGGTGCGTCATCGAGCTGTCGTGTGTCAAGAACTTCGGAGGTGCGAGATGCGGTGCTTGGATTGGTTGAACCGGGAAGGCGTCGACTACTTCCTCTACGTTGTGTCAATGCTTCGCCGGTCTCGAGGGTGCGTAGACAACACTCTCCCTCTCGTTGCTATGCATCACCATGATCTTGCGTGTGCGTAGGAAATTTTTGAAATTACTCGTTCCCCAACGGTGGCATCGAGCCTAGGTTTTATGGTTTGATGTTATATGCACGAGTAGAACACAAGTGAGTTGTGGGCGATATAAGTCATCTTGCTTACCAGCATGTCATACTTTGGTTGGCGGTATTGTTGGATGAAGCAGCCCGGACCGACATTACGCGTACGCTTACGCGAGACTGGTTCTACCGCCGTGCTTTGCACATAGGTGGCTAGCGGGTGTCAGTTTCTCCAACTTTAGTTGAACCAAGTGTGGCTACGCCCGGTCCTTGCCAAGGTTAAAACAGCACCAACTTGACAAACTATCGTTGTGGTTTTGATGCGTAGGTGAGATTGGTTCTTGCTTAAGCCCGTAGCAGCCACGTAAAACTTGCAACAACAAAGTAGAGGACGTCTAACTTGTTTTTGCAGGGCATGTTGTGATGTGATATGGCCAAGACATGATGCTAAATTTTATTGTATGAGATGATCATGTTTTGTAACCGAGTTATCGGCAACTGGTAGGAGCCATATGGTTGTCGCTTTATTGTATGCAATGCAATCGCCCTGTAATGCTTTACTTTATCACTAAGCGGTAGCGATAGTCGTAGAAGCATAAGTTTGGCGAGACGACAACGATGCTACGATGGAGATCAAGGTGTCGCGCCGGTGACGACGGTGATCATGATGGTGCTTCGGAGATGGAGATCACAAGCACAAGATGATGATGGCCATATCATATCACTTATATTGATTGCATGTGATGTTTATCCTTTATGCATCTTATCTTGCTTTGATTGACGGTAGCATTTTAAGATGATCTCTCACTATAATTATCAAGAAGTGTTCTCCCTTAGTATGCACCGTTCCAAAGTTCGTCGTGCCCAGACACCACGTGATGATCGGGTGTGATTAGCTCTACGTCCATCTACAACGGGTGCAAGCCAGTTTTGCACACGCAGAATACTCGGGTTAAACTTGACGAGCCTAGCATATGCAGATATGGCCTCGGAGCACGGAGACCGAAAGGTCGAGCGTGAATCATATAGTAGATATGATCAACATAGTGATGTTCACCATTGAAAACTACTCCATCTCACGTGATGATCGAACATGGTTTAGTTGATTTGGATCACGTGATCACTTAGAGGATTAGAGGGATGTCTATCTAAGTGGGAGTTCTTAAGTAATATGATTAATTGAACTTAAATTTATCATGAACTTAGTCTGGTAGTATTTTGCAAATTATGTTGTAAGATCAATAGCTTGCGTTGTTGCTTTCATATGTTTATTTTGATATGTTCCTAGAAAATTGTGTTGAAAAATATTAGTACCAATGATGCGGATTGGATCCGTGATCGAGGTTTATCCTCATTCTTTGCCTGGAAGAATTGTGTCCTTAATGCACCGCTAGGTGACAGACCTATTGCAGGAAGCGGATGCGACGTTATGAGCGTTTGGCTAGCTCAATATGATGACTACTTGATAGTTTTGTGCACCATGCTTTATGGCTTAGAATCGGGACTTCAAAGATGTTATGAACATCATGGACCATATGAGATGTTCCAGGAATTGAAGTTAATATTTCAAGCAAATACCCGAGTTGTGAGATATGAAGTCTCCAACAAGTTCTATAGCTAAAAGATGGAGGAGAATCGCTCAACTAGTGAGCATGTGCTCAGATTATGCAGGTACTACAATCGCTTGAATCAAGTGGGAGTTAATCTTCCGAGATAAGATAGTGATTGATGAATTCTCTAGTCACCATCACCAAGTTAGTAGAACTTCGTGATGAACTATAGTATGCAAGGGATGATGAAAATGATTCCCGAGTTTTTCATGATGATGAAATCGATGAAGGTAGAAATCAAGAAAGAACATCAAGTGTTGATGGTTAACAAGACCACTAGTTTCAAGAAAAGGGCAAGGGAACTTCAAGAAGAACGACAAGCAAGTTGCTGCTCAAGTGAAGAAGCCCAAGTCTGGACCTAAGCCTAAGACTAAGTGCTTCTCTGCAAAGGACTAGTCCTTTGGAAGCAGAACTACCCCAAGTATTTGGCGGATAAGAAGGATGGCAAAGTGAACAAAGGTATATTTGATATACATGTTATTGATGTGTACTTTACTAGTGTTTATAGCAACCCCTCGGTATTTGGTACTGGTTCAGTTGCTAAGAGTAGTAACTCGAAACGGGAGTTGCAAGAATAACCGAAACTAGTTAAGGGTGAAGTGACGATGTGTGTTGAAAGTAGTTTCAAGATTGATATGATCATCATCGCACACTCCCTATACTTTCAGGATTAGTGTTGAACCTAAATAAATGTTATTTGGTGTTTGCGATGAGCATGAATATGATTTGATCGTGTTTATTGCAATCTGTTATTCATTTAAGTAAGAGAATAAACTGTTGTTACTTTACATGAATAAAACATTATATGGTTACACACCCAATGAAAATGGTTCATTGGATCTCGATCGTAGTGATACACATATTCATAATATTGAAACCAAAAGATGCAAAGTTAATAATGATAGTGCAACTTATTTGTGGCACTTGCCGTTTAGGTCATATTGGTGTAAAGCGCATGAAGAAACTCCATCTGATGGGATTTTGGAATCACTTGATTATGAATCACTTGATGCTTGCGAACCATGCCTCATGGGCAAGATGACTAAGACTCCGTTCTCGGAACAATGGAGCGAGCAAGCGACTTATTGGAAATAATACATCTTGATGTATGCGATCCGATGAGTGTTAAGGCTCATGGCGGGTATCGTTATTTTCGACCTTCACAGATGATTTGAGCAGATATGGGTATATCTACTTGATGAAACATAAGTGCGAAACATTTGAAAAGTTCAAAGAATTTCAGAGTAAAGTGGAAAATCATCGTGACAAGAAAATAAGGTTTCTACGATCGATCGCGGAGACAAATATTTGAGTTACGAGTTTGGTCTTGAATTAAAACAATGTGGAATAGTTTCACAAATTCATGCCACCTGGAACACCACATCATAATGGTGTGTCCGAACGTCATAACCGTACTTTATTGGATATAGTACAATCTATGATGTTTCTTACCGATTTACCAATATCGTTTTGGGATCATGCATTAGAGACAGCTGCATTCACGTTAAAAGGGCACCATCTAAATCCGTTGAGACGACACTATATGAACTGTGGTTTAGCAAGAAACCCAAGTTGTCGTTTCTTAAAGTTTGGAGTTGCAATGCTTATGTGAAAAAGTTTCATCCTGATAAGCTCAAACCCAAATCGGAGAAGTGTGTCTTCATAGAATACCCAAAGGAAAATGTTGGGTACACCTTCTATCACAGATCCGAAGGCAAGATATTCGTTGCTAAAGATGGATCCTTTCTAGAGAAGGAGTTTCTCTCGAAAGAAGTGAGTGGGAGGAAGTAGAACTTGATGAGGTAACTGTACCTTCTCCCGAATTGGAAAATAGCTCATCACTGAAATCAGTTCTAGTGATTTCTACACCAATTAGTGAGGAAGCTAATGATGATGATCATGAAACTTCAGATCAAGTTACTACAGAACCTCGTAGGTCTTCCAGAGTACGGTTCGCACCAGAGTGGTATGGTAATCCTGTTCTGGAAGTCATGTTACTAGACCATGATGAACCTACGAACTATGAGGAAGCGATGATGAGCCCAGATTCCGCAAAATGGCTTAAAGCCATGAAATCTGAGATGGGATCCATGTATGAGAACAAAGTGTGGACTTTGATGGATTTGCCCGATGATCGGCAAACCATAGAAAATAAATGGATCTTCAAGAGGAAGACGGACATTGATAGTGGTGTTACTATCTACAAATCTAGACTTGTCAAAAAAGGTTTTTGACAAAGTTCAAGGTGTTGACTATGATGAAATTTTCTCACTCGTAGCGATGCTTAAGTCTGTCCAAATCATGTTAGCAATTGCCGCATTTTTATGAAATCTGGCAAATGGATAAACAAAACTACATTCCTTAATGGATTTAAAGAAGAGTTGTATATGATGCAACGAGAAGGTTTTGTCAATCCTAAAGGTCTTGACAAAATCGCAAGCTCAGCGATCCATCTATGGACCGGTGCAAGCATCTCGGAGTTGGAATATACGCTTTGATAAGTTGATCAAAGCATATAGTTTATCTGAGACTTGCGGTGAAGCTGTATTTACTAGAAAGTGAGTGGGAGCACTCGTCATTTCGATAAGTATATGTGAATGACATATTGTAGATCGGAAATAATGTAGAATTATTCTGCAAAGCATAAAGGAGTGTTTGAAAAGGAGTTTTTCAAAGAAAGACCTCGGTGAAGCTGCTTACATATTGAGCATCAAGATCTATAGAGATAGATCAAGACGCTTGATAAGTTTTTTCAATGAGTACATACATTGACAAGATTTTGAAGTAGTTCAAAATGGAACAATCAAAGAAAGAGTTCTTGCCTGTGTTACAAGGTGTGAAATTGAGTAAGACTCAAAACCCGACCACGGCAGAAGATAGAAAGAGAATGAAAGTCATTCCCTATGCCTTGGCCATAGGTTCTATAAAGTATGCCATCTTTGTGTACCGGATCTATTGTATACCCTACTTTGAGTTTGGCAAGGGAGTACAATAGTGATCTAGGAGTAGATGGTGGACAGCGGTCAAAATTATCCTTAGTGGAATAA
The DNA here is from genome assembly GCA_021437245.1 of Aegilops speltoides. Lineage (NCBI taxonomy): Eukaryota > Viridiplantae > Streptophyta > Magnoliopsida > Poales > Poaceae > Aegilops > Aegilops speltoides. The sequence goes on along the minus strand of CM038145.1, from coordinate 439,383,942 downwards.
GGATATGTTTCTCGATTATGGAAGTGACAAAAGGTTAAATCGTAAAGGGTTACGTCGATGCAAGTTTTGACACCGATCTGGATGACTCTAAGTCTCAATCTAGATACATATTGAAAGTGGGAGCAATTAGCTAGAGTAGCTCCGTGCGAGCATTGTAGACATAGAATATTTGCAAAATACATACGGCTCTGAATGTGAGCAGACCCGTTGACTAAACTTCTCTCACGAGCAAAACATGATCATACCTTTGTACTCTTTGGGTGTTAATCACATAGCGATGTGAACTAGATTATTGACTCTAGTAAACCCTTTGGGTGTTGGTCACATGACGATGTGAACTATGAGTGTTAATCATATCTGAGATATGATTATTGGTGTTAAATCACATGGCGATGTGAACTAGATTATTGACTCTAGTGCAAGTGGGAGGCTGAAGGAAATATGCCCTAGAGGCAATAATAAAGTTATTATTTATTTCCTTATATCATGATAAATGTTTCTTATTCATGCTAGAATTGTATTAACCGGAAATATAATACATGTGTGAATATATGGACAAACAGAGTGTCACTAGTATTCCTCTACTTGACTAGCTTGTTAATCAAAGATGGTTATGTTTCCTAACCATGAACAAAGAGTTGTTATTTGATTAACGAGATCACATCATTAGTTGAATGATCTGATTGACATGACCCATTCCGTTAGCTTAGCACCCGATCGTTTAGTATGTTGCTATTGCTTTCTTCATGACTTATATATGTTCCTATGACTATGAGATTATGCAACTCCGTTTACGGAGGAACACTTTGTGTGCTACCAAAGCGTCACAGCGTAATCGGGTGATTACAAAGGTGCTCTATAGGTGTCTCCAAAGGTACTTGTTGGGTTGGCGTATTTCGAGATTAGGATTTGTCACTCCGAATGTCGGAGAGGTATCTCTGGGCCCTCTCGGTAATGCACATCACTTAAGCCTTGCAAGCATTGCAACTAATGAGTTAGTTGCGAGATGATGTATTGCGGAACGAGTAAAGAGACTTGCCGGTAATGAGATTGAACTAGGTATTGGATACCGACGATCGAATCTCGGGCAAGTAACATACCGATGACAAAGGGAACAATGTATGTTGTTATGCAGTCTGACCGATAAAGATCTTCGTAGAATATGTAGGAACCAATATGGGCATCCAGGTCCCGCTATTGGTTATTGACCGGAGACATGTCTCGGTCATGTCTACATTGTTCTCGAACCGTAGGGTCCGCACGCTTAAAGTTACGATGACAGTTTCTTTGTGAGTTTATGTATTTTGATGTACCGAAGGTTGTTCGGAGTCCCGGATGTGATCACGGACATGACGAGGAGTCTCGAAATGGTCGAGACATAAAGAATGATATATTGGATGACTATATTCGGACACTAGAAGTGTTCCGGGTGTTTTCGGAGAAAACCGGAGTACCGGAGGGTTACCGGAACCCCCCGGGAAGTAATGGGCCTTGATGGGCCTAGTGGAGAGAGAGAGGGGCCGTCCAGGGCAAGTGGTGCGCCCCCTCCCCTTGAGTCCGAATAGGACAAGGAAGAGGCGGCGCCCCTTGCCTTCCCCTCTCCCACTCCTTCCTTCCCTCCTTCTCGGAATAGGAAGGGAGGAAACCTACTTGGAGTAGGTTTCCCCCTCCTAAGGCGCCTCCCCTTGGCGGCCCCTCCTCCTCTCCCCTTTATATACGGGGAGGGGGGCACCCCATAGACACATAAGTTGATCTTCGTGATCATTCCTTAGCCGTGTGCGGTGCCCCCCTCCACGATATTACACCTCGGTCACATTGTAGCGGTGCTTAGGCGAAGCCCTGCAACGGTAGAACATCAAGATTGTCACCACGCCATCGTGCTGACAGAAATCCTCCCTGAAGCTCTGCTGGATCGGAGCACGGGGTGCGTCATCGAGCTGTACGTGTGTCAAGAACTCGGAGGTGCGAATGCGGTGCTTGGATCGGTTGAACCGGAAGGCGTCGACTACTTCCTCTCGTTGTGTCAACGCTTACGCCCGGTCACGAGAGTGCGTAGACAACACTCTCCCCTCTCGTTGATATGCATCACCATGCTCTTGCGTGTGCGTAGGAATTTTTTTGAAATTACTACGTTCCCCAACAGAATGGAGAACCTCCAGCGAGCACTCGACGAGCGTGCGCGACAATGGGTTCCAGAATCCAGTCGACGTCAACTCTTTCCACCATCGACTCAGGTATATCAAACTCCGATTCATAATCTGGCAGCTGCAGCCCGTATAGCAGAGTCGATTCAGCCTTCCCAGTCAGAGGCTGGCAGAGGCTTGTTACCGATCAGAGCATTACTCCGAGCGGCAGGAGATCAAAATTCCGCTGTATCACAGTCACGGAATAGGATCCATAGCAGATCCGTCGCTGCAAATACAGTCCAGTCGGCCCATAGCCCAAGATCGCCCCCGAGGCATGAGGGACGTGAGGACCGGCATGATCAGTACAAGAACCGGGAGCGGTATGATCACCGACTCGACCGCGATGGTCGACGTCGAGTGCCCACCCCTCCCCCAAGGGGTGGATCGTACGCGCCTCGACAGCAGGATGACATACACCATCATAGTGTTGGGCGAAGGATTCCAGTTGACCCCAGGGAACCAGGCTTTCATGCGAGATTCATTATCGTTCAAGGTTTGGTCGACAGGAATAGAGATCACCAAGAATGTCATGACAGAGATGTACCCACCAACAGCAGAGTACACATCTCAGGACCAGAGTGTTTCAGCAGAGCCATCAGGGCCGCGGTGATTCCTCCCAACTTCAGGTTGGCGATTGGAGTCAGTAAGTTCACTGGTGAGTCCAAGCCTGAAACTTGGCTTGAGGACTACCGAGTGGCTGTTCAGATTGGCGGCGGCAACGATGAGGTGGCCATGAAACACCTACCTCTTATGTTGGAGGGTTCGGCCAGAGCATGGTTGAATCAGTTAGCACCCAGTAGCATTTACACTTGGGAAGATCTTGCCCGAGTGTTTGTTAGAACATTTGAAGGAACTTGCAAGCGACCAGCAGGGTTGACAGAGCTGCAATCTTGTGTGCAGAAGTTGAATGAAACTCTGAGGGATTACATCCAGAGATGGATCATGTTGCATCACATGGTAGAGAATGTATCTGATCACCAGGCAGTCTGTGCCTTCAAGGAAGGCGTTAAGTACAGAGAGCTAAACCTAAAATTCGGTTCAACCGGAGACATGTCTCTGAGTCAAATGATGGAGATTGCCACCAAGTATGCCAATGGTGAAGAAGAGGATCGGCTCCGGAGTGGCAAGCACAAGTCAGTCGGCCACGAAACCGGAGGAGGGAACTCCTGTCGGAAGCAAAAGCGGAAAGCCGAGCCAGCTGCTCCTGGAGAAGCCTTGGCCGTGACTCAAGGAAAGTTTAAAGGGAAGCCCAAAGGGTCTTGGAATCCTAAGAAGGTGAAGGACAAGGAAGGGAATGACGTGATGGATTTTCCTTGCCACATCCACACGAAGAAAGATGAGGAGGGCAAATTCATTTACCCGAAACATACCACTCGACAGTGTCGGCTCTTGATCCAGCAATTCCAGGGGAAACATCCCAAAGATAAGGAAAAGGAGTCAGACAAAGTTGAAGACAAAGAAGATAGTGATGATGGATATCCCCAGGTCAATTCCACCCTGATGATTTTTGCCGATGTTGAAAGCAAAAGTCGACTGAAAGTTATCAACCGAGAGGTGAATATGGTTGCTCCGGCGACACCCAGTTACTTGAAATGGTCTCAGACTGCCATCACATTCGACCAGTCCGATCATCCGACACACATAGCCACCCCTGCGAGGCAAGCTTTGGTGGTCGACCCAGTCGTCGAAGGCACTCGACTGACTAAAGTTTTGATGGATGGTGGTAGTGGCATGAATATATTGTATGCAGAGACGTTGAAAGGGATGGGCATTCCGATGTCCAGACTTAGTACCAGCAACATGAGTTTCCATGGAGTCATTCCTAGAAAGAAAGCTGAGTTACTCGGCCAAATTGCTCTTGATGTGGTTTTCAGTGATTCCAAGAATTACCGCAAAGAAAAGTTGACGTTCGAAGTTGTGGATTTCCAGAGTGCTTATCACGCTATTTTGGGCAGGCCAGCTTATGCACGTCATGGCTCGACCATGTTATGTGTACCTAAAATTGAAGATACCTGGTCCCAAAGGTGTGATCACTATTACTGGCAATCAGATGAAGGCGGAAGAGTGCTTTCAGAAAGGCTCAAAGATCGCCGATGCTCAGATGGCAGTGGTAGAGCTACAGGAATACTAGAAAACTGCAGACCCGAGTGATTTGTTGCGAGCCAAGAAGCCCGCTTCGGAATCAGCATTTCAGTCGTCTGGTGAGACAAAACCGATTCACATTCACCTGACCGACCCCAGTGCTGCTCCGACTCATATCTCTACAACACTCAACTCCAAATAGGAAGAAGCGCTCATCCAGTTCCTCCGTGAGAACTGGGACATCTTCGCATGGAAACCTTCTGACATGCCGGGTGTTCCCAGGGGGCTGGCTAAGCACCGTCTACGAGTCGATTCAAAAGTGAAACCTGTCAAGGAACATCTTCGACGGTCCGCCGTCTAGAAGAGAAAGGCCATTGGCGAGAAGGTGGCTCGCCAATGTCGTCATGGTCCCCAAGAAGGACAAGTCACTTCGCATGTGCATTGACTTCAAACATATCAATCGGGCCTGCCCGAAAGATCATTTTCCTCCCCCCCCCCCACATCGACCAAATAGTCGACTCGACTGCGGGATGTGAGCGTCTGTCTTTTTTAGATGCCTATTCCGGTTACCATCGAGATCCGTCAGTATGGACCCGGCGAGATCAAAACAGCTTTCATCACTCCATTTGGGTGCTACATTATGTCACCATGCCATTCGGCCTCAAGAATCTTTGGAGCCACGTTCATGAGGATGATTGAAGTGTCTTCTCACTCAAATCGGTCGGAATGTGGAAGCATACATGGATGATATTGTGGTCAAGTCACGGAAAGGTTCCGACCTGCCGATCGACCTTCTTGAGACATTTGCCAACCTCAGGAGGTATGATATCAAGCTTAATCCATCAAAGTGCACATTCGGAGTTCCTGGCGGAAAGCTACTCGGTTTTCTCGTTTCTGAACGATGAATCGATGCCAACCCAGAAAAAGTCAGTACTATACTCCGAATGAAAAGCCCTGTGCGTGTGCACGATGTCCAGAAGCTTACTGGATGCTTGGCTGCTTTAAGTCGATTCATCTCTCGTCTCGGTGAAAAGGCATTGCCTCTTTACCGACTGATGAAGAAATCAGACAAGTTCGAGTGGACTCTCGAAGCTGATGCAGCGTTTGCAGAGCTAAAAGCCCTGCTCTCCACCCAGTCGGTGCTTGCTGCCCCAATCAGCAAAGAGCCTTTGCTGCTTTGCATTGCGGCCACAGGACAAGTCGTCAATACAGTACTTACGGTCGAGCGGGAAGAAGAAGGAAAAGCCTTTAAAGTTCAGCGCCCAGTATATTATCTTTTTGAAGTTTTGACCCCATCAAAGCAAAGATACCCTCATTATCAGAAGCTTGTATATGGGATTTATATGAGCACGAAGAAGGTTGCTCATTACTTCTCTGACCATTCCATTACAGTCGTCAGCGACGCTCCATTGTCAGAGATTCTACACAATAGAGATGCAACTGGTCGAGTGGCAAAATGGACGATTGAACTCTTTCCCCTGGATATCAAGTTTGAGGCAAAGAAAGCCATCAAGTCCCAAGCAATAGCAGACTTCGTCGCCGAGTGGATTGAACAGCAACTATCGACTCAAGTTCACTCCGAGCACTGGACCATGTTCTTTGATGGTTCTAAGATCTTTGAATGGTTCGGTCTTTGGGGTAGTGTTGGTTTCCCCCCGAGGAGATAAGCTCAGATATGTGCTCCAGATCCACTTTGATTCCTCCAATAACGAAGCAGAATACAAAGCACTTTTGAATGGGTTGCGTATGGCCATTTCACTCAGCGTCCGTCGCCTCATGGTCTATGGTGACTCGGATTTGGTGGTTAATTAGGTGATGAAGGAGTGGGATGTCAGAAGTCCAGCCATGACTGGTTACTGCAATGCAGTGAGAAAGCTAGAGAAGAAATTCAAGGGGTTAGAGCTCCATCATATACCCCGACTGAAAAATCAAGCAGCTGATGATTTGGCAAAAATAGGTTCCAAGAGAGAAGCCATTCCCAGTGATGTGTTTTTGGAGCACATCCATAGACCATCAGTTCAAGAGGATCCTTTCACCGAAGAAGCCCCACAGCAAAAAAGTGCCACGGATTCGGTTGAAGTTGAGGTTCCAGCTGTGGTCGAATTGATCATGGAAGTTTTGGTCATCACTCCCTACTGGACAGTGCCGTACATCACGTATATCCTAAGGAAAGAGCTCCTAAAGAACGAAGAAGAGGCTCGACATATCGTCCGTCGATCCAAGGCCTTTACTGTGACAAAAGGACAGTTGTACAGAGAAAGCGCAACTAGAGTCAGTCAGAAATGTATAACACCAGAAGAAGGTCAGATAATTCTCGACGATATCCACTCGGGGACCTGTGGTCATCATGCGTCCTCTCAGACCTTTGTGGCTAAAGCATACCGAGCGGGGTTTTACTGGCCAAGAGCAAATGAGATGGCGAAGGAGATAGTCGACAAGTGTGAAGTATGTCAGTTATATTCCAGTATGTCACACAAACCTGCCTCAGCTTTGAAGACCATTCCACTCTTCTGGCCCTTCGCTGTTTGGGGATTGGATATGGTTGGACCACTGAGAACTGGTAGGAGCGGCTTCACCCATGTACTGGTGGCAGTCGACAAGTTCACTAAGTGGATTAAAGCTAAGCCTATCAAGAATCTTGATGCCGGCACTGCTATCAGCTTCATCAGAGAGTTGATATTCAGATATGGAGTTCCGCACAGCATCATCACTGATAATGGTTCAAACTTTGATTTCGACGAATTAAGAGCTTTTTGCGCTTCTCAAGGCACACGAGTCGACTACGCTTCCGTCGCTCACCCCCAGTCGAATGGACAAGCAGAAAGAGCAAACGGCCTAATTCTCAAAGGACTGAAACCCCGGTTGATCGTGATCTCAAGCACGCGCAGCGGTAGCGTGGGTCGGCGAACTTCCATCAGTTCTTTGGGGATTGAGGACCACTCCTAATCGGTCATTGGCGAACTCTATTCTTCTCGGTCTATGGAGCTAAAGCAGTTCTGCCGAGTGACCTGCTTCACAATGCACCCGAGTCGAGCTTTACTCGAAGATGAAGCGAACAAGCCCGGCGGGGACGCGATCGACCTTCTAGAAGAAGAAAGAGAGATGGCCATGATCCGATCGACTATCTATCAGCAGGACTTGCGTCGATTCCATGCCAGAAACATGAAGAGTCGAGACTTCCAAGAAGGAGATTTGCTCCTCCGAGTGGATCAACAGAAGCCACACAAGCTCGCTCCTACTTGGGAAGGCCCCTTCATTGTCACCAAAGTTCTCCACAATGGAGCGTACCGTTTTTACAATGTCGATCGCCAGATTGACGAGCCACGAGCTTGGAATGCGGAGCTGCTCCGCCCGTTTTATACTTAAGTACTCACTCAGATGAGATGTAATAAAAAGTTCCTCGGTAGTTTGTTTATCAAAGACAAGAGTGTTATAATTTTCCCAGTGATTGTTGTTGCTTTTGTTTACGTGAGAAATCCCCCAGTGGGTGGCTTAGCTGTGAATCCGTTTCGCCTAAGTTTGTAAAAAAATCCTACCGAGTGACGAGCAAGCCTCTCACTCGGGGGCTTAGCTGCGAATCTGTTTTGCCTAAGTATTTAAAAATCCTACCGATTGACGAGCAAACCTCTCACTCGGGGGCTTAGCTGTAGTCCAGTACTCGCCTAAGTATTTAAAAATCCTACCAAGTGACGAGCAAGCCTCTCACTCGGGGGCTTAGCTGCAGTCCAGTACTCGCCTAAGTATTTAAAAATCCTTCCGAATGGAGAGCAACCCTCCCACTAGGGGGCTTAGCTGTAGTCCAGTACTCGCCTAAGTATTTGAAAATCCTACCGAGTGGAGAGCAATCCTCCCACTCGGAGGCTTAGCTGCAGTCCAGTACTCGCCTAAGTATTTGAAAATCCTACCGAGTGGAGAGCAACCCTCCCACTCGGAGGCTTAGCTGCAGTCCAGCACTCGCCTAAGTATTTAAAAATCCTACCGAATGGAGAGCAACCCTCCCACTCGGGGGCTTAGCTACAGTCCAGTACTCGCCTAAGTATTTAAAAATCCTACCGAGTGGAGAGCAATCCTCCCACTCGGGGGCTTAGCTGCAGCCCAGTACTCGCCTAAGTATTTAAAAATCCTACCGAGTGGAGAGCAATCCTCCCACTCGGAGGCTTAGCTGCAGTCCAGTACTCACCTAAGTATTTAATCCATTCCGATCCATAAGGACGGACGAGGTGCAGGTCATTGCTACCTTCTCCTTGAACTCGCCACAAATACAATGTCGCTCTACAAGGACGACGAGGTGTAGGTCGATTGCTACCTTCTCCTCCGAGCTCGCCACAAATACAATGTGCACTCTGCAGGGCGATGAGGTGCAGGTCATTGCTACCTTCTCCTTGAACTGCGCCACAAATACAACGTCGCTCTGCAAGGACGACGAGGTGCTTGGTCATTGCTGCTTTCTCCTTGAGACTCGCCACAAATACAACGTCGCTCCATCTGATCCACAAGGGCCTTGGTCATTGCAAATCATGCTCCATCCCTACCGCAAGAGCGATGAAGTGCAAGTCATTGGACTTTCCACCTCGAGCTGCGTCTCAAGCACTAAAGTATATTCGAGTTAAGAACAAAGTTAAGCTCGAAGGCAAATGCAAGCATATTCAATGATAAGCCAAGTTCGGATAACATCCTCACGGATTGAAGTGCTCATGCATCAAGCTGTAAAGTTTACGGTTACAAAACCACTCGGCATTCGAGGCAAATTTAAGGCAAAGCATAGAAGTTTTCTTACTCCTCGGTGGAGGGTGGAGGCGCGACAAAGCTGGTCCAGTCGATTCCGTCGACAATCCGAGTGGCGGCAGCAATGAAGGTCTCCATGAAAGATTGGAAGTCGTGCTTCTTGGTATTGGCCACTTTGATGGATGCCAGCTTGTCCTCTCGCGCATCCTTACGGTGAACACGGACCAGGGGCGAACAGCGTCGGCACCCTTTTGGCGAAGACTTCTTCCATTCTTGCACTCAACACAGAGCGTCATTGATCGAGTCATTAGAGACTCGAGGTCATTTTGGAGCGTCTCTCCCGGCCAGAGTGTCGTGTCGATTCGCGATGCCGCAACCTTCAGTCAAGCAAGGTAGTCAACAACTCTAGCAACACGAGACTCCAGTCGGAGCACATTCATAGCGGCTTCATCCTTCACAGGAGAGTTAATGGGGTCCAAGCTTGTCTCCACTCGACTGGTCTCCTCCTCGAAGTTTTGGCTAAATTCTGTAAACACAATTCGAAGTTAAGCCAACAGTTCTATGATGAGTCGATGATAACAAGTCAGTCGGATAGAAGAGATTACCTTCAAGCATGATGAATAACTTCTTGGCGAGCCCTCCCAGATAAGCCTCCAGATCGTTCCTCTTCCTCGCCAGTTTGCTAGCCTTGTCACTCAGAGCTATCTTATCATTCTTCAGACGGCTGACCTCCTTGTTGGCCGCATCGAGAGCAGCTTTCAGATTGGCGTTCTCCTCTTCAAGTTTGCCGACAGTTTTTCTTCCCCAAGCTTCGTTTTGTCCAAAGCCGCCTTCTGTGCCTCGGCGAGGTCATGGTCCTTCTTCTTCAGAGCCTCCTTCATTTTATCTGCATAGTGACAATGAGATCAGAATCAGGAATGGGCAGAAAGATAAAGACAGTCGTCAAGATTCTCACCAACCATACCTTTCGCTTCATCTTTCGCCTTCTTAAAGTTCTCCTGAACAAGCTTCAAGTCAAGGTCAAGCTGGATGTGCTTGTTTTCCAATTCAGTGTAACGAGCCACAAGCTCGCAAGATTTCTGCGAAGGGTCAGTCGACAGACATCAAAGATAGGTTGCTTCCGAGTGACTAAGAGAAAAATCGTAGCATTTCTAAGACTACAGCCGAATCAACATATTCAATAGTAGTCTCGGGGACTACACCCAGTGGGTGCACTCAGCGTGCCCCCACTGGTTCTACCGACTTGGTCCGATCAGTCGACCGAAAGAGACAAAAAGGTTATGATCCTAAACCATAGCTAACTGCCAGCAGTCAGCCATGGTATCATCATGATCTAAAAAACACGTTCTTCAGACCTTAGTCGACTGCCAGCAGTCGACCATGGTCTCGGGGACTACCCCCACTAGTTCCAAGATTCCATTCGACATGGTCCGACCAGACCGAGTGAAGAAGTTAGAGTGAAGAAATTCAATATACAAAGAATACAATCGACTGCCAGCAGTCCACCATAGTCTCGGGGACTACACCCAGTGGGTGCACTCAGCGTGCCCCCACCAATCCAAAAATTCAATCGACACACCCAGTGGGTGTACAGATACAAAGATCTTCGGAAAGAAAGTCTTCAGATAGCATATCCTAACAGAACAAGCGGTGACCAACTAACCTGGACATTGCTCTGAAGGGTTGATCTAGCATCATAGGCCGCTTGGCTGGCTTCCCGGATCGCCTTCACCTGCTCCATCATGATCCCCGCCTGGCGTATAGCCTCCTTAGCAGCACCCGGTTGTTCCTCTGGGACGTGGTGTGTGGCAAAAAGGGAAGGCGGGTCAGCAGTCGATGACGAAGGTCGAGCACTCATCAACGACACAGCAAAGGACACGGAAGTTCGAGTGATGTTGCCACCCTCCTGAACCAGTGTCTCAGGCACTGATGCAGTTTGAGTGGTCTTGCCAGCCGGCGCCTTTCTATTCCTCCTCGGCCTCAGCGGTGCCTCGTCGTCATCATCAGGGAGATCAATGACATGAGGAGGAGCTTCAGGAAAAGTCCAAAGTTAAAAAGGAAAACCCAATCGACCGAAAGCGAAACTACAGAGATCATACCAAGGTTGGAGGTGGCAGCGTCTTCCATTTCCTGGTCTTCGTTCCTGGTGGAGGTCTCGGAGGTAGCAGCACTGCAGATTTCAGAAACCAATCGGTTAGCCAACGAGTCGACCAAGAGTCTGTCCATGCTAAACGAGAAAACATGAGTTTTGTTGTTACCCGGAAATGGTGGGAATGGCCATTCTCATCTTGGGCAAGGCCTTCGGCGGCTTTGATGACGCCGCTCGAGGATGCTTCGGCGCTTTTTCAGTCGGCGTTGGAGAGGCCGTCCGAGGGCGTTTCGACAACTGCCCAACAAGCACAGTCACTTTGCCACGCTCGCCCGCGGGGTCGTGGGAGCTTGGATCGCCTTTCCATGCAAGGAGGATTGACTTCCTCCTCCTCCTCTTCACTGGAGCCGTCGTCATGCTCTCCCCCCCCCCACCATCAGATTGCCACTCCTCTTCACTTTCGCCTCCGCTCGCCTCCTTCTCGGCCTGTTCTTGCGCCCCGTTGGGCATCGAGTACATCTCAGTAGTAGCCTGGAAGACAACAAACAAGACAAAAGTCAGTCGACTAATTTTAAGCCAACAGAATGGAGAAAGCAGGATCACAGTCAGAGATGCAGAATTGGACCTGGTCTACTTCGTATGATTGGTCGAGTGGAGGAATCCTCCTGGCTCCTCGGGGGTTGTCTTTGTTCCCTGTGATGGCCGTTAGCCACCTCTCCAGTGTGGCTTCCTCGACCTCCTCCGGGTGGGTCCGAGTGGTGTCCTCAGTGCCAGAATACAACCACATCAGATGGTCTCGAGCTTGAAGCGGCTGGATGCATCGTCGGAGGAAGACCTCCAAGAGGTCCATGCCGGTCACCCCGACACGGATAAGCTGGACAACACGTTCGACCAGCACCTTAACCTGCACATTCTCTTCCGGGATCACCTTCAAAGAGGAAGGCTTCCTCACTCGGTCCATAGAAAAGGGCGAGTCCGTCGATCGCTCAAGGCGTCGGCTGGTCTTCTTGATAAAACCAGGTCGACTGCCATCCACGGACCGAGTTGGGTAGGACCATGGCCGGAAAAGCACTTTTCCCCCTCATTTGAACCCCAAGACCCCCACACATCTGAATCACTTGTGTTCTCTCATCACTCAGATTGGCCTTTTTCACCGTCTAGGAGCGACAGGTGAAAATGTGCTTGAAAAGACCCCAATGAGGCCGACAACCCAAGAAATTCTCGCACGAAGACACGAAAGCAGCGAGGTACACGATGGTGTTGGCTGTGAAGTGGTGGAGTTGCGCCCCAAAGAAATTCAAAAATCCTTGAAAGAAAGGATGAGGCGGCAAAGAAAACCCACGGTCGACATGGGTGGCCAAGAGAACGACCTCACCCTCCTGAGGCTGCGGGTCAGACTCCTTCCCTGGGAGCCGCGCCGATCCATGGGGGATCAGTCCTCCATTGGCCAGGTCGTCAAGGTCTTCTTGACAAATCGTCGAGCGAATCCAGTCGCCCTGGATCCAGCCCTGCGGCAGGCCGGCCCTCGATGAAGATCCGCCCCGACTGGTCGCCCTTCCCTTCGCCTTCGCCGTCGCTTTCTTCGCCCGCTCCAGGGCCGCCGTCTTCTCTTTCACCATCGTCACCGGCGAGACGCGCTCAGAGCAGCGGCACTGAGATGGAAGCAAACGCGGCGGATAAATCTGAGGAAGAGAGGAGGAAATGAGAACGCACTGTTCAAAAACCCCCGTCTGGGGCCTTATATGAGGTTACTTCCGAGTGACTGACTTTTAGGCCCGGGCGATCTTGTCAAATCCCGCAACAGTCGCGCGCGCGATACGTGGCGGAAAAGGTGGCGTGGAGATCGAGGCGTCCCTGCCTTATCTGATCCGATTACTGCGGCCTCCTCCGCCCTGCGTGCTTCCCGAAATTCGAATCCCGCTAAATCCGCGAGCTACAGAGCAACTCGTCAGACGGAAGATCTCCTCCACTCTGTCGTTCGGAGTTCTCCAAGTAAAGAAATTCACTCGAAGGATACAAAGAATGGATCAAGGCGACTGAAAAAGAAGTTGGTGCCGTCACCTAAGTTCATTGATCCAGAACAAGACATACTCATAGCACGAAAATGGGTCGGAAGTGTGTTCAACTCCTTCCCCACTCAAACCTCGATCCATTCGGGGGCTAATGATGAAGCCATGTACCTAGGGTAGGGTCATAGACCTGTCCAAAGTACCCTCCCCAAGGACATCTCTAGAATAAACCATCTTTTAGTCGACCCGTAAGTGTTCCACTCAACTGACTCGAAGACACTCGACCATGAAGCCAACCACTCGACTGCCAGGAGATCTAAAGTCACTTTGCACGCAAACGATATGTCATTAAGTAGCTTTTATGATCATCATAGCACTTTATTTGTGGCGTTACGATGCTTTCGATCTTAATGTACCTTAAACCTGCATAGCGAGGGCGGAGGGTGCAGCGGACTCTATATAAGCCACCCCCTCCTCAGTGTAAAGGGTTCGCACCCCTGTAACTCATATACACATAATCCAGTCGACCGCCTCCGGGCTCCGAGACGTAGGGCTGTTACTTCCTCCGAGAAGGGCCTGAACTCGTAAACATCTAGCGTATACAACTACTCCATAGCTAGGATCTTTCCTCTCCATTCCTACCCCCCTATTCTACTGTCAGACTTAGAACCACGACACTCGGCTACGTACACACCTCAACAAAATGGAGTTGTTCAGAGGAAGAAGTGGACACTTATTGAGATGGCAAGAACGATGCTTGATGAATACAAAATGCTAAGACACTTTTGGGCGGAAGCGGTTGAGACAACTTGTCATGCTACGAATCGACTATATCTTTAGAAGCTTCTCGGCAAGACGGCATACGAGCTTCTCACCGGTAACAAACCCCAAGTTGGATACTTTTGAGTATTTGGCTCAAAGTGTTACATTCTTGATAAGAATCGTGCCTCGAAATTTTCTCCTAAATCTCATGAAGGTTTCCTACTCGGTTATGGCTCAAACTCACACACTTATTGTGTCTACAACAATTTCAACCTGAAAGGTTGAAGAGACGGTAGATGTGAAGTTTGATGAATCTAACGCCTCACAAGTAGAGCAATTGCCAATTGATGTAGGAGACAAATATCCTTAGAAAGCAATTCAAGATTTTTTTTTCATTGGCAAGATTCACCCAAAGGAGGTGAAGGAGAGTACCTTGTCCATTCAAGTGGAAGCCTCAACTTCACATCAAGGTGAACCACAAGTTGACTTGGAGGCATCCACAAGTGGAACACGTCAAGACGGAGGAAGTGAGGAAGTACAACAAGATGAACCGCATCAATCTCCCTCTCCACCTCCACAAGAGAACGACAACGCCAACAACAATGATGAAGGACAAGAAGAAGAAGACATTAAAGAGGATGTTCCACCCCAACCTAAACAAAAGCTCTCACGAGTTAGAGCAAGAATCACAAGAGACCATCCCGTCGAACAAATCTTTGATGATATTCAAACCGGGAGAATCACTCGCTCTAAAACTCATTTAGCTAACTTTTGTGAACACTACTCATTCATTTCTAGTATTGAACCTATGAAGGTAGAATAAGCTCTTGAGGATCCGGATTGGGGGAATGCTATGCATGAAGAGCTACACAACTTCGAGAGGAATCAAGTGTGGACATTGGTTGAAAAGCCGGACGACAACCACAATGTCATTGGAACCAAATGGGTGTTTCGGAACAAGCAAGATGAGGATGGACAATTTGTACGCAACAAGGCACGTCTCGTCGCCCAAGGCTACACTCAAGTCGAAGGTATGGACTATGGTGAGACATATGCCCCTGTTGATATACTTGAGTCCATACGCATCTTACTTGCTTATGCCAATCACCATGATATCACTTTATACCAAATGGACATCAAAAGTGCTTTCCTCAATGGAGAATTGAGGAGGAGGTGTATGTTAAACAACCTTCCGGCTTTGTCAATCCTAAGAAACCTAATCATGTCTACAAACTTCACAAAGCTCTTTATGGTCTTAAACAAGCTCCTAGAGCATGGTATAAATGCTTGACCAAGTTCCTTATTGAAAAAGGCTTTGAAATTGGGAAGATTAATTCTACACTTTTTACTAAAAGGGTTAATGGTGAATTATTTGTGTGCCAAATTTATGTGGATGATATCATATTTGGTTCTACTAACCTCCATTTTAGTGAAAAGTTTGTAAGGCTAATGTCGAAGAAGTTTGAGATGTCTATGATGAGTGAACTCAAATTTTTCCTTGGTTTGCAAATCAAGCAAACTAAGGAAGGTACTTTTGTTTCTCAAACAAAGCATACCAAGGATCTTTTCAAGAAGTTCAACATGCAAGAAAGCAAAGGTAGGAAAACACCCATGCCTACTAGTGGACATCTTGACTTGACTAAGGATGGCAAACCGGTTGACCAAAAGGTTTACCGCTCTATGATTGGCTCAATGTTATATCTATGTGCCTCCCGTCCCGTATTATGCTAAGTGTGTGCATGTGTGCGTAATATCAAGCGGCCCCTAAAGAATGTCATCTTAAGGCCGTGAAAAGGATAGTGAGATACTTAATTCATGCACCAAACTTTGGCATTTGGTATCCTAAGAGGTCATATTTTGATCTTGTTGGCTACTCCGATTCGGACTATGTCGGTGACAAGGTTGACAGAAAGTCCACTTCAGGTACTTATAAATTTCTTGGTAGATCCCTTGTGTCTTGGTCCTCCAAGAAACAAACACGGTATTCTTATCTATTGCCGAAGCGGAATACATTGCCGCCGGATCATGTTGTGCTCAATTACTTTGGATGACCCAAACCCAGAATTACGAGATACATGTGAAACATGTTCCATTGCTTTGTGACAACGAAAGTACTACTAAGATTGCTCACAGTCCCTTGCAACATTCTCGAATTAAGCATATTGAAGTTCATCATCAATTCATTTGAGATCATGTTGCTAAAGGAGACATCAATCTTAAGCATGTTCATAATGATAAGCAATTGGCGGATATATTCACCAAACCGCTTGATGATAAAGTATTTTGCAGTTTGAGAGGTGAATTGAAACTCCATTTGGATACGTGCAAGGCATGAGCCTTTTATGACTAATTCTTGATGTGTCTCTTATGATGATGATCATATGTCTTGGATCTATACTTGTACCCTTGCATGTTATCTAACCCTTGTAGGTACTTGGATGATCCCAAATCTATGAGATTGCAAGTCACTCACATTTTGAGCAACCTCAACATCACCAAGTTCCTATGATATGGTTGTTGAATACAAGGAAGCATGAACTCACTCAACATATCCTTTGACAATTACAATATATCAATTTTCATTTGGTATCAAGTTTCATGATTGTCATTTTGGATACACTAGTGCTCTTCCTTGCAAGACTAACCTGTGTAGGAAGATGAACTCAAACTACAAGTGGTGCTCCCAACTCTTGATGGACTACATCAACCTTGAGCATCCAACACAAGTTTGACTACATGATCAAGATCAACACCATAACCCAAGGTATGTTATTCCATCTTAGAGAAGCTTTACACCAAGAAATGAGTCAAAGCAACTCAACAAGATGTGAATACATCGAAATGCTTAAACAAAAAATGGTAACCCCATTTTGAGCTTAAAAAATGAGTATGGCCTACGATCAAGTGCTATCACTTGACTCCTCAGTCAATATACTCTAACATAGGTGACTTTGTCGCCGACCCCTTCTAGATGAAGTTCTCTAGTGTTCCTTTGCTCATTTACTTTATGTTTCTTGCTAGTTTGTCTCTTTTTAAACAAAAAAAACTTCTTCTAGTTCTCTTTTTTGTTTTTCTTTCTCATAAATTCATTCCAAATCTTTTTGTTAATTCCTTGCAAAACCTTGTGAGATTTCACTTGCTAAGTGAGCTGAGTTGACAATTTTTTTACTCTATGTTAAATTCGGTCCCTCCGATCCAAACCTATCAGCTCGACCGAAACACAAGGTATCCTTGTGAATAGTTCATTGGTACAACCGACATAGACTGATTAGATCTCACCGATCGGGACTGTCTGTGACTCTGGTATCTCGGTGTCACCGACGGGACTCAATCGGCGTCACCGATTTCAACTCTGAGAAAAAGTTTTGCCATTTTTGTGCCTATTTTCTTTAGCTCCACTCAATGATTCTTTCCTCTACAAGCATCATGAAATACCTACTACTTTGTAGTGTCTCTCAAGGACCATACCAACTTGACTCATGCTCCAAAAGTACCCTTCTTGAAAATTGATGTCAAGGGGGGAGAGAGAGCACACATTAAAGCTTATCATATGAGCACATCTAAGCTCTTCCAGACGCTAGTAAAACAAATAGGAGAGAAATCACATGTCTTTTAGAGGGGAAAGACATGCCAATATGTTTGATCTTAGTTATTGCCATTGAATATTTTTGTTGCTCTGATTGTGGTTAATATTACCCTTTCTTGCTCTGATTTTCTCTCACCCTACCTTCTCCCATTATCCAGTATCAGATTCAGGGGGAGAAATAGTCTAGGTCTAGGGGAGGAAAATCTTTGGAATTCATTGCACATCTTTAAATCTTTGGGGACATGTCTATATCTAAAGGAAGTACTAAGTACTCACCCATTACATGTCATCCCAGTCTTGGTACTCTTGTGGTTTCCTGAAATTGCTTTACTTAAGAGTGTTCTTGTGTTATCTAACCCTGTTTTCTCAAGTCCACTTCTTACAAAGCCAGCTCAAGACCACAAGGTAAGTATATGCATCACACTCACGTGCATGAAGATCTCTTGCTGGTGTACATATTGTTTGCAAGAAGGATTCATAAGCATGGATGTACTCTCCTTAATCACATCATTTGCTCTGATGCATATAGCCAAGAAACATGTAACTCTTTGCTTTCTCTATCATAATTATGCATTCACATGTACTTATATTCTATCTTTACATGATTGCGTACATGTAGGGGAGCTTATGCATGTTACATGTCTTCCAAAGCTTTACTTGTTACTCTTCATATCTTTTATCTAAAGCTTTGATGTATGTTGTCATCAATTACCAAAAGGGGGGTTATTGAAAGCACAAGTGCTCTCTGGGTGATTTTGGTAATTAATGTCAACATATATTTTGTTGGACTAATGGTTTTATCTAGTGCATTTCAAACAAGTTCAACAATGGCGTGGTATGGACAAGAGGATGTGGAACCCCTTCAAAATGCTAAGGACACATATTGGCAAAAGCTCAAGACTCTTCATTTATATTTTAGTGATCCAATATCACATTGAGTCCATAGGGAAGCCAATACTATTAAAAGGGGATGAGGTGTTGCTTAATGGTCTACTTGCTCAAAATGCTTAGTGGTATTGCTCCAAAGCCCTCAACCACTTTCTCATTTCCAAATATGTCCAAAACCCAAAGTCAAACTCAGCCCCACTGTAATCTTCTATCCGGCGCCACCGAGTTCATTTGACATAGCCACTGCCAGAAACCCTAACACTTCAGTCACACCGATACGGATCTCGGTCTAACCGAGATGGCCCTGCAAACTCTATGTTTCCCTTTTGTAACATTTCGATCTCACCGAAATGAGCGATCAGTCACACTGAGTTTGCTTGACCAACTCTTTGTTTGCTCTTTGCTGAAATCGGTCTCACCGAGTTCACGCAATCGGCTTCACCGAGATGAGCTTTTCCCTAGCCCTAGCACATCGGTCCCATCGATATTCCTAACATTCGCATTTTGAACTGAATCGGTCTAACCGAGTTCTACTATTCGGTCTGACCGAGTTGGGTCAAATGTGTGTAACGGTTGGATTTTGTGTAGAGGCTATGTATACCCCTCCACCCCCTTCTCCATATGAGAGAGAGCCATCAGAACGTGCCTACACTTCCAGCTTACATTTTCTGAGAGAGAACCACCTACTCATGCGTTGAGATCAAGATATTCCAATCCAACCACAAGAATCTTGATTTCTAGCCTTCCCCAAGTTGATTTCCACTCAAATCATCTTTCTAACATATCCAAATATGTGAGAGAGAGTTGAGTGTTGGGGAGAATATCATTTGAAGCACAAGAGCAAGGAGTTCATCATCAACAGACCATCTATTACCCTTTGGAGAGTGGTGTCTCCTAGATTGGTTAGGTGTCACTTGGGAGCCTCCGACAAGATTGTGGAGTTGAACCAAGGAGTTTGTAAGGGCAAGGAGATCGCCTACTTCGTGAAGATCTACCCAAGTGAGGCAAGTCCTTCGTGGGCGATGGCCATGATGGATAAACAAGGTTGCTTCTTCGTGGACCCTTCGTGGGTGGAGCCCTCTGTGGACGCGCGCAACCGTTACCCTTTGTGGGTTGAAGTGTCCATCAACGTGGATGTACGACAGCACCACCTATCGGAACCACGCCAAAAATCTCCGTATCTTCATTGCGTTTGCACACTCCAATCTCATCCCTTTACTTTCTTGCAGTTAGCATGCTTTACTCTTTCCACTGATCATACTCTTGCCATGCTTGCTTGAAAAGTATTGTGAATGCTTAAACTTGTGCTAAAACTCCACCTCAACTTGAAGAACTTAAAAATTGCCACTTTTACTTGTTGAGGGTCTAATCACCCCCTCTAGACCCCTCTTCTCGATCCTTTCACTTCCTTTGAAATCAAAGTGTTCTTTTGCCTTATGGTTCGAAACAGCATCCTTAGCAAGGATAATCTACTTAGGAGAGGATGGATAGGAAATAAAATGTGTTTTTTGTGGCAAAGATGAAAGTGTTGATTATCTATTTTTTTCAATGTTTAGTGGTTGGATTTGTATGGAGTCTTTTGAAATGTGCCTTTACTCTACACTCTACCCCTACTATCTTAAAGGAATGCTTTGGAAATTGGATTAAAAGTTTTCCAAAAAATGATAAAGCTATTGGTATGATCTCTCTTATTTTTCTGGTCCGTTTGGAGATGAAGAAATGATGTGTATTTTGAAATTTTTTTCTCAATCACCCTTTGACTTTGATTAAACTCATTGGATACTATATTTTGGCTGCCCCACTCTATAAATAAAGGTGGAAAACCAGAGGCTGCTGACGCTGGGGGCAAGATTTCTCGAGCAAGTAGCAAATGAAGTGTATCATTCGTCGCAGGGATGGAGGCATGTCGTTTTGTGGATTGGTGGCTAGGAATCCAGGCCCGATGCTCTGTTGCTGCTATATCTCGTGAGAGTTTCCGCACTACCTTCACCTACCTTTTGAGTTATTTTCTCTCCTGCTTTATTATATATGTTGTTTGTTGCTCCTGGTCTTATGTAACTCGAAGTTAAAACATAGTCAGAAGTCCGGATTGGTTGTTGATGTGGTTTGTGCTCACCTTGGGCTTTCCTTACTGTAGGCATTCTCTTCTTTTGGTTCCTCCTTGCTTGGATTCATCATAATCCAAAAACTCTTTGTAAGATATATGCTAGTAGTTTGTATTAATACATGAACCAACTAGCTTCTCTAATAGAAATCGGCGAGACGACCCCTCTTTCATTAAAAACAAGCTTGGTCCTATCGACCGTGACATGGCATGAGGCGGTGCTTACTTGCTTCCGCCCCTGATTCGTGTTGAGGTCATGGTCCATTGGTCCTCCGCCAAGCCTTGCGGATGTGTGCCCCTTCCCACTCCTCCATGACAACATAGAGGTGCCTTGCTAGCGACGAGAACGTTTGGCTACACGGTCATCAGCTGGCGGGCATGGCATGCTGAATTTTGTGCTTCCTCCTTCACAATATTGTTTCTCCGAGATCTTCCACCGTGATCATTTTTTATTTTTAAGAATGACCTAAAACCCTGCAGAAATGGTTGGATAGTAGATCCAAAAAACTACAAAATAACTCCTATAACTAAAAACTACAATGAGTTTCTTAGAACCATCTTCTTCGTACATTATTGTTCCAACATCAAATATTAATAGTATCACCTTAGTAAAGAGATGATATTCACACCGTAGCAACAATATCATCACTCAAGATATCAGAAACACCATTGTGTCCAAGATGATGGGAAACCGTGAACGCTGAACCTACTTGGGCCAAAGATGATCCCCAGAGGTACGGATCATCAAATGATAGGATCTTCACCAGAATGTCGAGGTAGGACTCGAAGAATCACAACAATGAAACATGCTAACAAAAACGATATAAAACACAAACACAAACTCGTCATATCAAATATGAAAGAATCTGCAAGGGCATAAACCTGAACAATTATGAGGTTAGACACAACAAACCCGCAAACATACAATTGACTCACTCCTCAATAAGACAGACACATAAAGAAAAAGAACAAAAGTACCTTTTGAAACGACTTACAAAGGCTTTTAGGTCACATATTTCCATGCTTCGTTCGGTGGGAGAGGCCTTGCCCATGCGGGCAGAGGGTGTGGGCTTTGGCTACTCTCCAAATTGGAACTGTTGTCTCGCCTGAACTTTGGGCTAGGCTTAGCTTGGGCAATTTTTAGTGAAATTTGTAGTTTTCGACGTTGCAAGGTCAGTGCAATACCACACAAAGGGAGGGTGGAAAGCGAACTACGCGCACCCACGCTCTAGCACCCCTTCCCATGGTGATTTTGGGCCAGCCCATGTGTGGGGGCGGGGCTCCCCTATTTTTTCGTTTCTTTTTTTTCTATCATTATTTTATTTTAGTTTTGCTTCTTTAAAAATGCTCAGGATTTCAAACAATGTTCATGATTTTTAAAATGTTACTAATTTAAAAATAAGCATGAAATTTAGAAACTCTTCTTGATTTTTAAAATGTTCCAAATTTTAAAAATTTCATGAAATTAAAAAATCTTCAGGAGTTTTAAATTTTTTCATGAATTCAAAAAATGTTGAAGAATTGCGAAATTTTATGGAATTACGAAAAAGTATGTAGATAAAATATTGTTCCTAAAATTTCAAAAAAAAAGTCACAAATTTCAGTCAGTGATTCAAAAAATGTTCAAAAATTGGAAAAATGTTTGTGAATCAAAAAATGTGCCAAAATTCAAAAAAAATGCCCATTCAAAAACAAATTGCACATTACAAAAGTTGTTCCCATTTTTAAAAAAATCATCAATTCATAAAATATTCATGAATTCAAAATTTATTCATGAATTTCAAAAAATGTGTCCAAATTTCAAAAATGGCTCCAAATTTAAATTTTAAAGAAAATGAAAAGAAGAAAAGGAGGCACGTGAAATTCTGAATATTGGCCGCGATAAATAAGAGGCACGCAACAATTGTCAAAAAAAAAAGAGTTGTGCAACAATACCACATGGCATACATAGCAAACTTGTTCATGGACAACCCGGCCCAAAGGCCCGAACATGAAGCCTGACATTCAGACCGGGCTTGGGCTTCACTTTCTCGGCCGAAGCCCGTCCCAAAAGCCCGAAATAGCCATATATATTATATTTAAAATATATGTATAATAAATTAATATAATATACTGAATATGATTAATTTAATTTAAAATGCCACTGTTCATGTGCTTCAGGCCGGGCCGGGCTCGGGCTTGGGATTTTTTCTTCAGGTTTTGCCAAGCCGGCCCGAATCCGACCTGGCCCGGAGAATGATCAGGCTTAGTACATCTCCCTCCGTCCCATAATGTAAGATGTTTTTTGACATTAGTTTAGTGTCAAAATACGTCTTACATTATGGGACGGAGGGGTAGTAAACTATCTAAAAGAAGACGTAAAAAAAGGTATCTAAAAGAAATCCAAAAATATGTCTAAACAGTCATCTTTCTTTTTATTCATGAGCACTCATCACTGCTCGGTCTGTCTTTCAGGAAAAAGGGAGGAAAGTGGTAGCATGACATGTAACTCAAGATTCTCCACTACCGTGAAGAGATCATCAACCGACGTGCCGGGTCGTGCAGCCAGTCACGCGACATCTTCTATCCTCCAGGATCACACTGCCATGTTCTCTCCAACATCACAAGCAAGGCATATATAAATATATAAACAGAAATGCATGATGGACACGGTCAAAGATAGCATAGGATAGACAAACGCATTCACATATATAAATAGGCAAAAAAGCAGGATGATTTGGATTAGGGATAGGGTGATAACGAGGCCGATCGGCCGGTCGATCGACACCTATGGACCACCGATGGATCCGCCGACGAGGTACGTCGTCACCGGCTTTTTTAGGAGCAAAAAGCGGAAAAGGGTCCCGTAATTGGCTTGGATTTGTCTGCTCTCGTGCCCACTCTATCTATCCTAAGAAACCTCAGCGTATGTGTCGTTTGCATGCCTATGCAGCAGCCTTTTCCCCACTCCGATCCCCTGCCTCAGCGATTTCACTGCCCCAAAATCTGAGAACTCGACCCCATGATTTTCCTGGCCGTGGCACGTCTCCGTCTCTATCGATCCGGACTGTTGCCCATCGCCGTACGTAGCATCGCTAGCTAGCTAGCTACCAGCACGTAGCAGTAGCAAGTTGGCGATCGATGATGGTTGGTAGATGTAGCGCGCGCCATGTGTGGTACGAATAAGAACGAACGAACGGCTGGGAATCTGGCTCGTCATCCATGTTCATGTTAAGGCATCTTCAATGGCAACCCGTAAAAATTCTTTCGCATCCGTCTAGAGATTGCGGACCAGTTCGCGGACACGGATATGAGAGACACCATTCAATGCTAGCCGCATACATTTCAAACCGCATTTTTACTAACCGGACAAAATTCATGGAAAGCGGCCGATATTAATCAAAGTTCGGATAGATAATAGAACAAATGATTCATACATAGCATGCAAATTAAGTCTAGTACAACAATGTCTCTAATTCGACTAGATACCGGATGTCTAACAAGTTTTTCATAAACGGATCATGTCGTTCCACACATACTCTCCCTTCAGCTTTATCCACCAGTGTGTACACGTAAATGACTGTCTCTCTGTCCCTTGGTACACCACGGCGACACGTGCGGGCTACATATAATGTGTAGACCAACATTGAGTGAATGAATCAATCAACAATTAGAGAAAGAGGAAGTAAAACCTACCATCTCCTCCATGTTCACGTGCAATGGCCACCTTGCCTCGAGCTGACTAAACAAGTTGCAAAACTTGATGAAGCTGACCTAGATAGCGTGCCAGCGATACGACAACGACCTTACGTTGCATGGTTGATTGATGTACATGTCGTAAGGCGCAATGTGCTTTCGTGCGTCATGCACTTGCTCACCTCTGTTCCTGTCTGTGAAATCCACGGATACGGCCACCCATGCATCGCACAACAACTCATCCTGCATGGTCGAGTAGCTCTCCATCCTTCATACTCTAAAAAACGACATAACATTTGAAAATAAGCTGAATGGCATTTGACTGAACATCTGTCGGGCATAGTGTCTGCCATGGAGGTCATCGACGGGGGCGGAGTGTACCTGGCTACAAGCAACTCCAAGGTGGAAAGCTCGTCAGAACGGCGAGCGGGCGCGTCAGTGCTGGTTGAGGACGTACGGCAATGCCTCTGTGGCGGTAGAAGACGAACGACGACAACGGTGGAGGTGGAGGGTGCAGATGCAAAGTAAGGGAGAGAAGGGGCGAAGTGAAAGGAAATGAGACCGGAGGGGGATTGGGTGGGCTGGGGGTGTCAGAGTCGTGCGTTTCGAGTGTCCGGACTCCCGCAAACCTCCCCCACTTTGTCTCCAATTTGCGAGAGAAATCGCGTCCGAACCGTTCCGCGAACCGATACAGGTCGGCGTTGGATGACTTCTACGGTCCATACGTTGCGGGAGGTTTGCGAGTCCGCCTAGAAAATGCCCTTACCCATCAATGTTTATAAGCTAGTGCACAAGGTTATTTTTTTATACCAAGCTACACAAGGTTAATAATTGATGGGAGTGCCTGTACTTGCTCATTAATTCATACTGGTACAGCCGCAGTGCGTACTGCCAAAGACAGCAAGCGGCTACTCGACCGATCGGGGCTTTACTTCCGCTTGAATTGTACTGTCATATCCATATGACATTCTTACCAATTCATACACTGATGCAAGGATGGCTCTTGCTAACCGGCACTCAGATGACCCGGACATTGTCCAGACTCCTCTGAGGCGTTGAGGATTTGGTGATTTTACCTAATGACGGCTTATCTCGCTCCACATATGACCACATTACAACGGAGATACATCGATGTAAGACAGAGAGTTTATTCCTCAAAAACTTACTAGGGATCAAAAAAGGATAGTAGGTCGTCTGGAATTATATAGTCGCCGCATGACTTCAGAGAGGATCACCTTGTATTGATGAATTTTTACCTCTCAACTGTAACCATATAATTGTGAAATAAAACTTCTTTACCGCCACAAAAATCATGTCCCTGGCCCCTAAATGAAGAACAAAGAGAGGTAAAATCAGCAAGCTTGTCTGTTCATACAAAAGTGAGCAAGTGCACAGTTAATTAGGTGGGCATTTAATGAGATGGCGTCACGTACTAGCCTCACATGCATGTGAGCCGCGAGGCCCATCTTATTACATTCTTTTAAACGCATAGGCCAACTTCACACGCTACAGGAAGGACTGAAAAGATCTGAATTATTATTTGTCATCAATGATTTTTTTTAACGGAGACAAAAGCTTTGGCTCATGTCATTAATAAAGCAGAAGAGAGTTGCCCGGTTAATAAATGGAAAACCGGGCGAAAATCGTCACAAACCGCTGAGCGGCACACTCATAATACCCCACACACCTCACATAGAGGGTCTCGTCAACATCACACACCGGTGTCATCATCATCACTTCTCACCAAGGATTCTCCTGTACTGTCATGGCTGTTAGTTTTTCTTGCTTTTGCTGTTGGTAGTTGCTGTAAAAGACGTTTGGTTTCTGATAAATGAAATGAGTCTCTTTGTCAAAAACAAAGACAAAATTGCCAAGAGGGATATAAAATTAAGTTTTCTTACGGAGGTAGTACTATATAAGTAACTGCTTTTTTTTTCTTATCATATGGCTCATAGTACATGTCTCTCTTCCGTCGGTAAGATAGTAGACAAATCATATGCCATACTTGTCAGCAACATGATCAAGAGCCAAACATAGGAACAGCGTGACATGAAATTACCTCTCGTTATCATAATAAGAAGATTTACCTCGCATACATTCAGCCACACACACTACAAAGGGACAGGGATTGTGGTTTCGTGCGGACCAAGTTAGGTGCAAAAAGATTCTCGCCGGGCCCACGCGCCTCAACTTTTTACTGTTGTCCCTTCCAACTCCACAGTCGAGTTGGGCGAGCCCCAGCTACTAGTTGTTGATCTCTGATTCGAATAAACCTATTAGTTGTTGGTGATATCTTCATTCAGATATTACTATAGTACTCTTAGTAGTACACTAGATGGATGCAGATGCTCCTTGACTACTACTCCCTCTGTTTCAAAATAGATGATCCAACTTTGTATTAATTTTATACTCTCTTCGTCCGGAAATATTTGTCAGAGGAATGGACGTATTTAGACCTATTTTAGTGTTAGATACACCCTTTTTAGTCATTTGTACGACAAGTATTTCGGGACGGAGGGAGTACTAAAATTTGTATAAAGTTGGGTCATCTATTTGGAAAGGAGGAAGTATCATATAATTGTACAAATCAAACTAAACTAACAGCCGACAGAGGTAGGTTTAATTTGGGGGCGCTTTAAAAGCTTGGGCCCGGCCACCGGCGGATAAATTGCTAGAGAATTAGTGGGATTAACTGAGTTCCACTGCTTTATGGGACAGTTTCTGGAACTAATTTGCAGGTTCGGTGTATGTGGCAAGCTAGAGCATGCATGCGCTGATAACTGACCGAATTAAGGCCGGCCAGTATGAGTCTAGTGAACCGAAAAGTGCAAGCAGCAACCGAGCTCGAGCACTGTATTTTTCTTTCAACGGAAATACTTTTTCACAATTCAAAAAAAATCTGAAAAGAAGTATGCACATAGACATATGTTTGTATTATAGTACATGTGTAAAATTTCATAAACATATATGTTAATATGTGATGTATACAAAAAAGACAAATGCATGGAGTAAAATATGCCTTTTCCTTTTTGTTTTTGGGACTGATATTTGTCCTTTTTGTGTAGCATGCTAATAGTCAAATTAGTTGATGAAATTTTGTACATATTTGACGATTTGACATTTTTTGTAACTTTTAAATACATTTTGATATTATTTTTTTGCAAAACAGGCTCCATGGAGCCCGGCCTCTGCACCGCCATACTCTAGTGAACCCGCTTTCAATTAAAAATAGGCCAGGTACTTAGGGGCTTAGAACATCTCCAAGGCGGACCGCAACTTGCTCGCATCCATCTGGACTGCGCTGTCTGGACCGTGGAAGCCATCCAACGCGGTTCTGTATCGGGCCATGTGGTGGTCCAAACGCAATTTCTCCCGCAAATTGAAGACAAAGTGGGGGAGGTTTGCGGGAGTCCGACTAGCATGCTTGTTCAGACAGAACAAATGTCATATTCTGATGGTTAGGGCATTACGTGGTTTCTTTATTTTGCGAAAGATTAGATCTATTATAAATGTTCACCGGGGGTGCAAAGTAAATTAAACATAATAATGCCGCCAGAACGAGCCGCCGACACGCCCATGTCGCTACTACTCTACCGGAGCCGGCTTGACATTGTCGATGACAACCGAAAAATCTTCGTACACGTGCCCCTAAGGGCCAATGCCCTAGAGCCACAGTCGTCGTCGTTGAACCCTTGCATAGATCTGAAGTACCTGACACCAAATCTCGCCATATGAGAAAACCCTAACCTTACCGTCCCAAAGAAACGGTAGGAATCTAGGTCGGAACTCTGTCGACTACGTCCAGACGGACAAACTCGAGGAGTATCAGAGCCCAGAAGAAAAACTAAAAGAAGAAGCGCTGCCATCCGTCTGAGTGCCCCACCTGCAAGGACTAAAAAAATCCTAACCTAATCCACTAACCAGAGCAAAGGCACCTGGATTCCCATCCCTGCCACTGGCCGCTAGAGCGGCAGGCAGAGGCGAGACGAATCCACGGGCTAGCTGGTGAAGTCTGGAGGAAGAGTTTGCCCTATCCACCTAGGGTTAGGGGGGAAACAAGAGGGGATTGTTTTTATTTTATACTCCCTCCGTTCCTAAATGTAAGTCTTTTTAGAGATTTCACTACAAACTACATACGGATGTATATGGACATATTTTGGAGTGTAGATTCACTCATTTTGATCCGTATCTAGTCCATAGTGAAATCTCTAGAAAGACTTATATTTAGGAACGGAGGGAGTAGTTCTCAATGCTAAACCACTTGGATCAAATATATTCACTACTTAATTCTTTTTGAATTTGAAATCCGTTTGATATTTTCTGACAAAGAAATTTCAAAAACAGCGAGATTTCCAGAAACCCGGGTTTTTCAGTCCCTTGCAGAAAAAAAAAGCAAAATCAAGTAAACAAACCTTGGCTTAGATACGAGCAGCCGTCTTTGCCAAAATATAAAATTCAATATTTGCTTCTATAGACATGACCAAGTAAATGGTCTTCCCTGCACAACTCGTGGACGGTGTAATGCGTGTTTTATTTAACAAATCTAGTCATGATAATCTTTTCACAAAAAGAAGTAAATGGTGCAGTGGTTAGCTCATGCGCATCCATGTGTGAGGTTGGGAAATCGAGCCCGTCAAGCACATTTTTCTTCTTCTCATCCCACCCGATTCCCATGCGCGAGGACTTTTTCTAAAGAAAAAAAGAAGAGGGGTTTTCCTACAAAAAATTTCATGTCGAGCTGCACCGCCGGCTGATAGTGGCTGATAATGGGACTTTTTCTATATACATCCGTATGTGTAGTCTATTTGAAATCTCTAAAAAAACAAATATTTAGAAACATAGAGAGTAGATGGCAAGTTAAATGACCGCAAATTCATATTTTCAAAGTTTAAGCACTAAACTGAGCCTCCAGAGCAACTTCTATAACTCTACTTCATTGCTGGGTGCTAACTTCCTCCGGCATGGATATTTACCTGGGTGGTCCGGGGGGTCCGGGGATACCATCGGCTGGCTCGCACCGATGATTGGTGCAATCCCATTGGTTGTCACATGAAATTTTACCATGCCATCCAGTAATTTTCGGTAATTCGTTGAGTAAGTACAGTTACTCTCTCTCTGTCACCGGTCACCAGCGTCAAGTCGTCTGTCACCCACCCACCAAGACGTTACCGACGGAGACCGAGACCGTGAGAAAGTTCCAAAAATCCGTTCCTTATCGACGCGTCTGCTCCGCTCCGCACCGCACCAAAAATGATGCGCGACCCCAGTCCTGCTCTCCCCAGTTGTTACTCCCAGCCAGCAGCACCGTCCAGGGCCCGGCCGCACGCTACAACTAGAACCAACCCCAGCCCCTGTGCAGTGCACAGCCAGTGTAGCTAGGCTCTCCCGCAGCGAGAGCAGGACGCAGGACGGCTAGCTAGCTTTGATCGGCCGGATCGGAGTGCTCGTGTGGTGTCGCCGGGGCCATGGCCGGCGCCGCGGGCGACAGGCCGGAGGGGGTGGGCGGTGGCGGGGACTGGCCGCCGTTCGCCGGCGACGCCTTCGCGGAGTACTCATCGTCGGTGTTCGCCGACCTCGGCGGATGGTCGGACGGCCTCGGCGCTGGCGCCGAGGACCTGCCGCCGCTGGATCTGCCGGCGGCGAGCGCGTCCGGGCCGGTCCCGATGGCGCGGTCGGACGAGGTCATGCCGGCCGCGTCAGGCGAGCCCGCCGGCGCCGCGTCCTCCTGCTCCAGCGGCGACGGCGCCGCAGCCGCCGCGGAGAACGCCGACAAGCCTCCGTCCGCCGCCGACGCAGCGTGAGTCTAGCGGCCCGTCCACCTCTCATCTTTGCTTGCGACATGGTTACGCGGATCGCGCGTCCGCGAGGGGCAATTCCGGCAGCGCGCGCGGGCCGCGACGTGTCCACGCGGATCCGCCGTGATTCGCGTGCGTACTATACGTAGTAGATCGTTCCCGGTCTCACTCACTCTCACGCGGTTTCTCTTTTAATTTTTCTTCTTCTCTCTCCACACTCTCTACTCTACACCGGCCGCTTGGGTTCTTTGTTTATTCTTCGTCCCCTTTCCTCGCGTATTGGTACGCCATTCGTATACGCGTACGCATGTATTACTGCGCGTGCGTACTATACATCATCACTTCTAGATCTGATCGTTTGATCATACTACGACATGTTAATTTCGAAATATACATGTTGAGCTTGAGCTAAGCATGCTAGCTAGCGAGCAATTCCGATATTTCTTTACGGAGCGAGCACCAGCTAACCATCTTGAAGAATTCAGCCCGCAAAATCGAGTCTTGATATGTATGTGTGCGCGCAGGAGCATGAAGCCGACGGCGACGGCGAAGAAGGGGCAGAAGCGGGCGCGGCAGCAGCGGTTCGCCTTCGTGACCAAGAGCGAAGTTGATCACCTCGAGGATGGGTACAGATGGAGGAAGTATGGGCAGAAAGCCGTCAAGAACAGCCCTTTCCCAAGGTACACGATCCACATCTATCCATCACCTCACTTGTGTCGTTGCTTATAGTGTTCTAATAGTATTTGTTATTTGCACACATGGGCAAGTGTAAAGCTTTTGGTTTCTTATTTCGGCGTACTGCCTTTTTCTCTCAAAGAAAACTACAAGCATTTTCAGATCATGGTATTGCTGTTTGATCAAATGCGGTTGGCGATTAATTTTGACTTTTTGTCTCTGATCAGTTATTCCCTATAGACAGTATACATAAGATTTTCAGTTAATTACCGTATTGGAAAGAGGTCTCTATTGGAAATGATTGCCCAACCCATGTAGCAGCTATGGAATCTTTTTTTCCCCAACTGAGCTTTACCCCATGTAGCTGTAGAATCCGCAGGGCAGAGAGCTTACCCAATGTAGCTAACAGAATCTGAAGAGTAGATACGGGTGACTAATGAGAAGTGAGGATATTTGAGACGAGGCATAGAAAGCATGCAATCTTCTTGTGGCGGTTCATTTTCATCTTTTCTCTTCGGGGTATATGCATACGTTCTCACCGAACTGGCTTTCGATCTTGAGCAGGAGCTACTACCGGTGTACCAACAGCAAGTGCACCGTGAAGAAACGGGTGGAGCGGTCGTCGGAGGACCCCTCCGTGGTGATCACCACCTACGAGGGCCAGCACTGCCACCACCAGACCTCCTTCCAGCGCGGCGGCATGCACTTCCACGGCGGCGCCACCGTCGCGCTCGCGGAGCAGATGTCGTTCGTGTCAACTCAGCAGCTGTACAACCTGCCGCCCCTGCGCCGACAACAGATGAATCCTGCACCGTCGGAGTCCGTCGTTAGCTCCGTGCCGCCGTCTTTGCAGCAGCTCAACGGCGGCGACGAACTACGAAGGTTGACTAGCTATAGCCCCACGGCGTCCGCGGTGCAGACACCGCCGTCGTCGTTGGTGCCTCCGGACGTTTCCTTCGACATGGGACTGCTTGGCGACATCGTGCCTCCAGGAGTAAGAAATGGATGACGATCTACAATGGTAATTATTTTAAGATAATAGGTTTATAAGCTTTGTATAAATATTTGGATCATCCAAAATCTTCCCCCCACCTACAGACTAAAGTTTATAGCAATTTCAGTTTTGTTAAAATCTTGCACTTTGAGCACTGCAATTTTAGGCCAAATAATTAGTACACAGTTTTAGAAGACTGACATTTAAGAAAAATCCAGGAAGCCGATAATGGATACTCCAAAATAACTTTGAAACATGTGCAATCATGTGAGATAGTTTATGTATATAAGCACATGTTTTGATTTATTTTTTCTATGGTGGAGGCTTCAAAATATTTATTGTCACATACTTCAGTTGAGTTAACACATGAATGATTAGTTGGCTATTTCCCTCAAAAAAACTGTGACTTCCTGATATGCTAATTGTTTGCCCAGATTTTGCTAGTCACTTCATCTTCATGCATGTCTTCTACTCCCTCCGTTCCTAAATATTTGTCTTTCTAGAGATTTCAACAAGTGACTACATACGGAGCAAAATGAATGAATCTACACTATAAAATATGTCTATATACATCCGTATGTGGTAACCATTTGAAATCCCTAAAAAGACAAATATTTAGGAACGGAGGAAGTATTGCACAAAATTTACAGTGATGTTTCACACTGAAAACCAAATATTCCCATCGAAAAACTAAATTAGGCAATATGGCTTTGTTACGTGTTATGTATGGATATATACTGTAGTGGTTGGTTGGATATAGAATTATACATTTGTGTATGTATAGTAGGCTTTAATTCCTTGCGGTTGCATATATCACGAGTACTACTGTACTCCAGTATCTAGCTAGCTGGGACCAGCTATGTACATATTGTCAGATCTGTGTACATATTGTTAGATCAATATGTCATGCCATGTATTTATGGATGATACGTATATATGCATACAGCTGCAACCAATTTACACGGAGAACTTCAATATGTATAGTACATGTGAATTAATCGATTGGACGAATAAGTTCGTATAATGTCTAGTGTACTACATATATACATGCATGTACTATCCATTTCCATGCACTAGGTAGTACTTCCTTTGTTCCTAAATATTTGTTTTTCTAGAGTTTTCAACAAGTGACTACATACGAAGCAAAATGAGTGAATGTACATTCTAAAATATGTCTATATACATCCGTATGTGATAGTCCATTTGAATATCTAAAAAGACAAATATTTAGGAACGGAGGGAGTATGTAGTTGTTGTACCGTGTACTAAAGCACAGCATATCCTGTCCCAAGTTTTCACCAATGTTTTTCTGGTGTTTAATTACATCCTTTTTATAGATCTGTTTGTTGACTCTCTCTCTCTCTCTCTCTCTCTCTCTCTCTCTCCCATGCATATCATGCACATATGCATGTTTCTATGGTGTAATTAACCTACTCTGATTTCATTTTTACTCCCGTTTATGCAGAATTATCTCCCTACTGGATATATCTGAACTCTGAAGTCATGACATGTCTCAGATCAGGGAAGGTAGATAACCAAGCAGCTACCCATAGCTAGGGTTTCCAGCTGATTGCTCTCCTGCAGAATCCCTTGAGACCGAGCTGGATCTTGAGCCTATTACAGACGGGTATTGATCAAAGACGATGCATGGAGTACAACGCTTTCTCCTGATGACAGGATTTGCTATTGATTTTGCACTGCGCCTCATTATTGGACAGGCCGTGCAATTCTCGATCTCATGGCAAAATTTTATGCCCACCTAATTAACTTCAGCCTATCTGTTTGATCTACTTGACCCTTGGCATGTAGCAATTTGATAGTAGTAGTATATGGTCTTCTTGCACAATAGTATTGTATTAACCTAAACTTTTATGACTTTGTAGCTAGCTAGCAGCCTAGCAGGGTTAATTTGTTGTGGATGTATATATATGTTTGAGATTCTGCATATGCAGATCGGGGTGATCATACAGCTAGCTCATTCGACTCTTTGTTCTTTATTACTCCTATCAACTTCGAATTTGATTTTTTACTGGGTCTCAACATTCTAGATAAAATTTGCTTAGCACTAGTATAGAACTATAGATAACTAGTTTTTTTTAGCAACACTATAGATAACTAGTATAGAACTATAGCAGCCTGTTTGGTAACACTTGGGCAAGGGAATGGGAGTTTGCACAAGAATGTTTATGGAGGGAGTAGTCATGGGAAGTAGATTTTTAATTACTCACATTCCCTTGTTTGGTATATGGTGGGAAATAACGTGGGATAAACTCTGCTCACGAATTAACAGGGTACCCCCTGGGAAGAAATAGGTGGGAATTGGCTTCCTCAACTTCCATTTCACTTCCCACTTAAACTCCCATTCTCACTAATCAAATAGTGGACTTTTAATCTCCTCACCCCACAACTCCCATTCCCCATCTCGAATTCCCCCGAACCAAACACGCTGTAGATACCTTAATCGTGCAAGGGCAAAAGCACTCATTTTACACAGGTATCGGGCCAGTCACTATGGGAGTGTTGCTTATGTGCACGGCCCAACAAAACACGGTGGGCTGCGATCCATGTGTGATATGCCTTCATCGCACGGCTGGCCATGGCCCGTGTGCGATGCTAACAGGTTTGACCCACTTGTCGGGGTAATTTCCTACTCCCCACACGGGCGCATCTTTGCTGGACACCTTACTGGACACCAACCATTCTATATTGTTCACAGTGCACCGCGATGTCCACCAATACGCTTCATGCCAAAATTCATGCATTGTAGAGTCGAAAACTTCCGCAGAAATTGCATCGCCATCCACCATCGCCGCAATTCATGAAATCGAGGTACGTCATTCTTGCAGATAAGGAATGTGCTGGGATTGCCTCACCCTTCCTTTTGTCCAATATCTATCTCTATCTCTATCTATCTATCTATCTATCTATCTATCTATCTATCTATCTATCTATCTATCTATCTATCTACATTGCCATCCACAGCGAGTCCTCGCCGTCGCCTCCATTGAAAGCGTCCGGGAGATAGTCATTTGAATCAATGAATTGATCTTCGTCTTCCCCTCTCTATCCATTGGCCGCCATCATCCAATTCCTCTTTGTTAGCATCTCTTAACACCTTCCCATCCCCCACCTTTCTATATAGGTTAAATGATAGACTTTACAAATGGGTGGGTTTCTGTCAAATTCGCACACATGCCGAAATGGGCTTGGGCGATGTCGCCAGCTATCCATGTGCAATAACTGAAAAGAATAGTGACATTCCTTTCCGACGGAAGAAATCGATATCCATGATTAAATTAGGTTCTTGGGATTTGACATGGGGACTTTTTTCAATTAATTGCATTGTGATGTGAGCATAATAAAATATCAACATATTTTTACTAATTCCGATTCACTTTTTAATATTGAAATTGCCTTTTTTACCCCCAAAGTCAACGTACTCCTAATATTTTTGGGGTGGTACTCCATCTTATTTGTGTTGGAGCAAATGGATACCATTCAATATCATCCATCGAATTGACAAAAATAGAAGGCCCATATTCACTTCGTAGCACCATAAAAGAGCCTTGTGTAATACTCCCTCCATTCCACAATGTAGTGCGTATATATTTTTCTGGAAAGTCAAATTTTGCAAACTTTAATCAAGTTTATAGATAAATATATCTAGAATACCAAATATGTACAATATGGAAGTACGTCTTGTAATGTATCTAATGGTATGTATTTGGTATTCTAGATATATATGTTTTTCACCACAAACCTGAACAAGTTTGTAAAGTTTGACTTTTGAAAGAAATGTACGTACACTACATTGTGGAACAGAGGGAGTACCGTGTGCTCTTAAATTGCTTTCTATCATGTGTGCATCTAGTACAAGGAATTAGGAATGTACTGTGCTCCTTTTAGAAAAATGCTGCTAGCTTGCTAAAGTAAAGTCGATGCCTGCACCACCTGCTTTCTAGTGTGCGGCTATCAACTTTTGGTTAAATTTGGTGTGGATGGAATGTTCCCTTCGGTTCGACCATACCATATGCCTCTACATTCGATCGTTTTCAGCGTTCACATGCAGAGAGCAATGTGCACTGTGCGGGCCAGAGCCACAGATCCCTTTAATGGCGACCTGACCTGCGAAGGGTTGATGTGCATGCATCTCTCCAATGCTCCGATGCGTGCCTGTCAGGCTCAGTTAGTTGGGAAGGACCGAACGAGGCATTTCGCCTTTCCTGCGCTTTGTTCCTGTCTAGCGTGTGTGAAAATGAACAATTTAACCTCTTTTTTTATAAACTTCAACACAAAATTAGTGGTACAAAAAACAAAATGACCCATTTACACGACGCCCAGGCCCGGGGAGTCATGCTAGATGGGGCGACAGCTACCTCTTACTGATGGCGTCGTGCTATCTAGCATGGTGCCCTGACCTGGTGCGTCGTGCAAATGGATTTATTTTGTGATGTTTTTTGGATCTGGTCCATTTTATGCTAAAGTTTCAGAAAAGGTTCAGATTTGTTCACTTTCATGTCTAGTGTCACTATCATTTCTTATTATTCTACAATTCATTGTAATCAACTGATTATTTCATTTAGCTTCTTTTTTTATGAGAACGTTATCATGGCTTGCTTTATGATCGACACAAAACATTTACAAAACAGAGATTCAAGAATAAAAGAGGGAGAATCATCTACCCAATTACACGAAATATGATTTTCTTAACATTAATAGCTATCTCATGTGTTGTGCCATTGGAAAACAATGTGGCCCCTTCAGTCCACCGTTTATTCATTCCCCCACAGATCTCAATAACTTCAAAGCAGTTGGATCAAGCAATAATTTGATGATACCCAGGGACGCCATCGGAATAAGTCCCTTTTTTATTGCAAGTGCCTACATCGCAGAAGCTTCCGATGCATAAGGAACAAAAGAGCAAGATGTGACCACTAAATTTCCATGATTATCTCGGATCACGGCACCAATTGATCCAGGTCCTTCCTCTGTGTGAAAAGAAGCATCAACATTGAGTTTCAGCAGATCAACCCCTGGTTTACACCATTTGACATTCTTCATGTGTTAGCTCTCGGAGCAGACTTTGCAAAGTTGGTGCACATAGCACATATAAATAGTTTCCAATTTCCTACTGGAGGGGGTACCATCTTCATGTGTGACCATTGGTCGAATCCACCATAGGTACCATATAGAAACAATAATAACTTCTGATAATCCCACTAGTGACAAACTTGGATAATAACTAGAGGCCGAGTCACTTAGGGCCTCCAAAATAGCCGACCCCGATCTATCGATCCCGAGGCAGTAGCATCGAGTGGTTCAAGCTCGAGGAGTTTTAGTAGTTCCTGTGTCGGAGTGCAACCACAGAACAAGTGCGTGTATAAAATCTTATGGAACAATCGGCAGATCGAACACTGTCCACCATTATCGATTTGCTGGTTAACTAGGACGGGTTCCATGGGAACTGCATCATGCAATGCTCTCCATACGAAGATCTTGATACCCCTGGCTGATCGACGGGGCTGTACATAGTTGTATCTTTCTATTTTCAAAACTGGCCCTTTCTGTTTTCAATAATTTTGCATGTCGATCCTTAGCAACCTAGCTAGCGAATACCTGATGCAGAAAGGAGATTTACGAAAAACCATGGGGCGTAAGTAGAAAAACCCAACTTGCCTAATCGCAGGGCTTGTTAGTGAATTTTTTAGCTTTGTCCCTTTTATGGGCCATTATGATTGATTCGTAGTGATTTGGACTACCATCTTAGCAAGTTTTTCGACCGGTTAATCGTGCTTTTAAGTTTGTGTGCTCAAAATATTTCACTTTGTACCCACAAAAAGAGTATTTCACTTTTGTAAGTTTGTGTGCTAGAAATATTATCGCCACACAAGTTGGTGTAGGCCCGGTATAAATTACCTCTTTTCTTTCCACAGAAATGAGCGTGTTTACGAGTGTGAACCGGAGTTTTTTTTTTTGAGAATGAGTGTGAACCGGAGCTGGACAAAGGTGTCGCGCGCGCACACAAACACGTACACTACGTACGCGGGTGTCGGTGGGAAAGCGGGACGAACGCGGATCCACCCACCTACGCGACGCGGTCCAGGTGAGGTCTGGGTCGTCGACTGGCACACACATGCACGCGGCGTCTGCGCCCGCGCCTTGGCGCCGTTGCACGCACCACTTGGCGATCGACCTTGACCTGCAGGACCCAGCACGGCACGTGCCGCCGCACCGCGGTTTCCGCCGCAGATTCGATCATCAAAGTTGTCTGACGCGATCACCGGCCGGCATCATCCACGCTAGCACTCCACCTGTTGTACACAGGCGTCGATCGACGACTTTGCCTTCGCTGTGGGCGCCGGGCCGGTTTGGAGTGGGACGGGGAATAGCATCCCACCGGTGGAGGATGGAACCTGGAACTGAACGCCCCCGGGTCGGCACGCATCTCTACCGGCCCGCGTGGCCTCTCTGTCTGCTCCCTGCAACATATTCCGCGACAGAGGAAACTGAAACTCCATTCCTGGGTCCTTCTGTTCTGATCCAGTGAGGATCATGTGACTAGTCGATTACGCTACTGGCCAACAAGCTACAATTCTAGAGTGAAGCAAAACACACGAGCAAAAAATGAGGAGCAACTACAAACTTGGTGAAAAAACACATTGATTCTGTAATGATTTCAGCAAAACAGGCTACAAAGTTCGTTCATTGGATACAAAGGAAAACCTCCTCAGACACCAGCACAGGGGGACCGAGGATTGATTATAAGTAAGATCTACAGACGGGGTGGCGCAAACATGTATCGGAAACTTAACAAGACATGAAGATTTACTAAATTCTTATGGCCGAGAGAGAAAATGTGGATGCTTCTCCTGCAAAATGCAAACTATAAAGAATGAATCACGGTCAAACCACTTCTTGCTCTTCCTCCGATCCGGCCGGCCGACGAGGTGAACTTAGGCCACGGCGGGCATGTCCTTGAGCCAGCCGTCGAGCGGCTTGCCGATGGAGTAGACGATGAAGCCGATCTCCCTGAGCTTCTCGGCGTCGACGACGTTGCGGCCGTCGAACACGAAGGCGGGCTTCTGCATGTTGTTGAAGATCTTCTGGTAGTCGAGCTTCTTGAACTCGTCCCACTCGGTGAGGATGCACACGCCGTGGGCGCCCTTGGCGGCCTCGTACGCGTCCCACACCACGCTCACCTGCTTCACCGCCGTGGGGCTGGTCGGCTGCAGGTGCATCGGGTGGTCCCAGTCGAACTTGTTCATGGCCAGGTCCCGCTGGATCTGCTCCTCCGTCACCTGCGGGTCGTAGATGCTCACCTGGGCCTTGTCGCCCACCAGGCCCTTGCACACGT
This sequence comes from Aegilops speltoides, assembly GCA_021437245.1. Classification (NCBI taxonomy): domain Eukaryota; kingdom Viridiplantae; phylum Streptophyta; class Magnoliopsida; order Poales; family Poaceae; genus Aegilops; species Aegilops speltoides. The sequence goes on along the minus strand of CM038145.1, from coordinate 439,345,018 downwards.
CGATCGCCGGCGTCTCCCGGGTGTCGCCCGTGTCCTTCTTGAACGCGAACCCGAGCACCGCGATCTTCTTGCCGGACACCGTGTTGAACATGGACGACACCACCCGGTTCACGAACCGGCTCTTCTGGTAGTCGTTGATCTTGATCACCTGCTTCCAGTAGTTGGCCACCTCCGGCAGGCCGTTGCACTCGCAGATGTACACCAGGTTCAGGATGTCCTTCTGGAAGCACGACCCGCCGAACCCCACGCTCGCGTTCAGGAACTTGGGCCCGATCCTCGAGTCCTTGCCGATGGCGTACGACACCTCTGACACGTTGGCGCCCGTGGCCTCGCACAGCGCCGACATGGCGTTCACGGACGAGATCCTCTGCGCCAGGAACGCGTTGGCGGCCAGCTTGGAGAGCTCCGCGGACCACAGGTTGGTGGTGATGATGTTCTCCTCGGGCACCCAGTGGGCGTACACCTCCTTGAGGGCCTGCACGGCCTTCTGGCCCCCGGGGGTCTCCCGGCCACCGATGAGCACTCTGTCGGGCTTGAACAGGTCCTCGATCGCCGTGCCCTCGGCGAGGAACTCCGGGTTGGACAGGATCTGGTAGTTGATGCCCTTGCTGTTGTGGGTCAGGATCTTCTCAATGGCCTCGGCGGTCTTGACAGGGACGGTGGACTTCTCGACGACGATCTTGTCGGACTTGGACACGTCGGCGATCATCCGGGCGGCGCTCTCCCAGTAGGTGAGGTCGGCAGCCTTGCCGGCACCCAGACCGCGGGTCTTGGTGGGGGTGTTGACGGACACGAAGATGATGTCGGCCTCGGCGACATGCTTCTCAACATCAGTGCTGAAGAAGAGGTTCTTGCCCCTGCACGCCTTGACAACGTCATCGAGGCCGGGCTCGTAGATCGGGAGGGTGTCGCTGTTCCAGGCGTCAATGCGGGGCTTGGAGATGTCGACGACAACCACCTCGATCGCCGGGCACTTGATGGCAATGACAGCCATGGTTGGGCCGCCGACGTAGCCAGCTCCGATGCAGCAGATCTTCACCATCTTGGCTGCTTACAACCTGCGATGACAGCAAAGATTAATGGTTTTCAGAGGATTGCAAAACAGAGCATCCACTGCTCTTACTGCACATCTCAGACTCGGAGTAAACAGAGGCAACCGAGATTCAGATCTTAAAAAGACAGTATGTGACAGAAATGCAGGGTTGAAGCTACATAAATGTTCTAAGAAATCTTCTACTCAATTAATTCGGCAAATAAGCACGAACAGATCTGAACAATCCTTCACAGCATGATCTAACTCGAGGGTAAAAAAACGGTGCGCCTACTTCCGCAGACGGCATACAAGGAGCATGACAGACTGAACGGAGATCACACCAATCATCCGATTCACCGGCAGCCGCAACAGGCAGCAGGCCAAATGAAAAATTCACAGCATGGACTACTCCTAACCAAACCACAAACTAAATCAAGACAATGGATCTCAGACGAACACTCGGCCAGATCTGAAGACAGCAAGCATCTTCAGAGAACCCGAGAAAAGAACAGCAGCTACAGCATGGAAGCCACTCTCCTCGCAAAGATCAGGCACCAAACTAGATACTAAACCGAAGGAGATCAGGGAAGAAGGCGCTCACCAGATCTCAGGAACTCGGAGAAGATCTTGAGAGGAGGGGCGCGCACTGCTGGAGGAAAGCAACGGAGGCGACTTCTTGGTATGCAGAGAAGAAGCTGCTGCTGCCCACTGGTTGTATGCAGAGAGGAGGCTGCAACTCCTTATATACCCCGTTCCCCGAAGCCACCAGGTTGGATCTACCCCTCCCCGTCTCTGGAAAATTAACCGTGTGAAGACCGGTCAGAATTCAGAAGCCGGAATAAATTGAGCAGGTGTGGGCTGGTCTCGCAAGGCAAAGTGCCGCTCTCATGCCCACCAAACTTGCGTTGCTAGAAAAGGTTTCAGATGAGTCCATGACACACCACCAACCTCCTCACTCCAACCAATCAGAGAAAACTAAGAAAAATACCACGCTGCTATGGAATAATTAAATAGTGTGTGATCAGATCTGAAGGTTCCGGGCCCTTTTTTTTTACCTTCTTCCTATCTCTGAAGTTCAGTGTATACATGCTACAAAAATACAGAGGAAGTGGCTGTGTACTCGTATCCCATGAACCAAGGACATGAATGGCGCGGAAGAATAATTGGGGGCAAGCACACGGGCTATTTTAATCGATGGTCAACTATAACTGCAGCGGGCGAATTAACTTTGGGTCAAAACGGTACTACTCCCTCCGTCTAGGTGTGTAAGTCATCTTACGAAAACCAAATAATCCCAAAACACTTAGGCGCGGTGCATTAAATTCTACCTCGTTTCTTGTTTCTTGACATATCAACCAATAAGAGACGTGGGGTGTGCATGCTTTTAATGACTTGAGACTACCAAACACGACATGCAGTGGCTAGTTCATTGCATGCAATGCTATTAATTAGCAAGTGAACATTAAGTTCTCTCGTTTTCCCCTCCTTCTTGGTCACGGTGCACAACCTAAGATGACTTACTCACCTAGACGGAGGGAGTACTGGAAAATAACCTAGGATGCTGAAGTTACAGTGTTCGCTTGAGATGTAAGAAATGCCGAGCTGTGTCCAACCAATGGGAGCACGCAATGGAAACCTTCAAAGCCCAGACACGGTCAAAATCAGGAGCCTGACGTTGATGCCGTTGCTTGCCCCAACGATTCTTCTGTCAAGTCTCACCAATCACCATTAACCACTTGCAGTTTTTTACTGATTAAGATACAGTGGCTGAACCTTCCACAGGAAAGCTTCCGCATGCATGATAGTACTCCCTCCGTCTAGGTGTGTAAGTCACCTTACGAAAACCAAATAATCCCAAAACACTTAGGCACGGTACATTAACTCCTTCCTCGTTTTTTGTTTTGTAACATATCAACCAATCGAGAGATGTGGGCGTGCACGCTTTCAATGACTTGAGATTACCAAACATGACGTACGAATGGTTAGTTCATTGCATGCAATGCTATTAATTAGCAAAAAGACATTAAATTTTCTCGTTTTCCTCTCCGCCTTGGTCGCGGTGCACAACGTAAGATGACTTACACACCTAGCCGGAGGGAGTACTCAGATTTGAGCTCTGAATGTATATCTTATTTCAAGAGAAAAAAGAGCGCAACCACGGAAAATACAGAATTCTCTATGGTCCTACTCTTAAGTCACTGTCATTTGATTTTTCTTTGACAACAAGTCACTGTCATCTGATTAGTGCAACTAATAGACTAAGAAAGACTCCTCATCTTTCTTCTCTCTTTAAGGCATCATTTAGGAAAGATACTGACTGGTAGGGCACTTGTTTGCACAGTCCAAGGTCATGGGTTGTCACATGCCCTAGCTAGCAAGTCAACAAATATCAGAACTTCCTTTACTTTATATGTCAAATTTCTCAAGTACATTGCATTATTTATACGCATCACATGTAATACATTCAAACCATCAAAATGCAAGCCATCTGGACCCTTATATACCAAAAAGAAAAATCATAACATTATGCCAGTTTCTTTCTTCAAGATCAAGAAAGTCGTAAGAAAAGCATAAGGAAACAAATCAAACAAACCATGATTAAAAGAACCTCCACCATCAACATCATCAACAACAAAATAAAGAGAACCTCCTAACTCGGAGACATTTTAACAAACACCGGATCTGCATCTCGAACCACCCCCCTCTCCCCAACCATAATCTAAGCAGCAGATCCACCGACATCGGAGCCACGAGTCCCCCCACCCGATTCGGTTGGAGCCGCTAGCTACGTACGGTAGCAACTAACGGAAGGAAAAGCTGGTGGCGATCCGCCTTTGAGTGAGGCTCAAGCGAGCAACGCAAGCGGAGCGCAATAAACCCCCTAATGACTACTGCACCGCCAAAGCACCGGAAAATTAGGGATCCGAGCGTCCCGAGCACGCAAAGACGACAGCGACGAGCGCGAGCCGGAGGAGAGCGGAGGGGGGTTATCAGTTGTCTTGCATTACCTTCAACCTCGGGCTGCTTTGCTTTGCTTTGCTTGATGCGGCGGAGAGCGCCCTCGTCTCGTTTTTTTCCTCGTCTCTTCTTGGATCTGGTCTGTTTGGAGGCCTTTTTTTTTCTCGTTCTTTTGTGGACGAATATACCGAACGGTTGCAGAATCTACCGCGGTAGTAATACGCCTTCATTTATTTGCCATTTAATTACGCAGATTCTTTTCAGATTTGTTGCTAAAAATGCAGTGTCGGTTATTTTCAGCCTCCGAATTTTTGAGGGGCTGACGAGGCCGTTGCACCGTCGCGATCTGCTCTCTGGACCTGAACGCGGACCAAACTCTGAAAAATAGCAACTCGTACCGAACTGCGACTGCACCGTGAGACTCCATGCCAACTGAGGATGCCTAATGTTTGACCCCCGGCCCCGGCGCGATTGGGGCCGAGAATGGCTGCAGCAGCAGGCCGGGGCCATCTCGTCAAGGTTTGGGAGACACACGCACGCAGCTGTCGCGTGGTTTTAGCAAGTCAATCGCGCTTGGACTGGACTCCTGATGGTTTGGTTCGGCGGAGTTAGGAGGGGTGACGCCGACTGGGCTGAAAATAACAGTTTGGTTAGGCCTGGACGCATGCCATTGCCATGGTGGACGGAAACAGAGCAGAGCAGAGGTAAAATGCAATGCACCAACAGATTTGCTGCTCGTTCACTCATTTCTTCTCCCCCTTTTAGTTTATCTCACTCACGATGATGATTATCCCCGACGCACCCTGTTTCGGAAATGGCGATCAGCATGGCCTGCGTCTGCTTTGGGCACCGTACTACGTGCGAGCATGTGGGCAGCCGTGCTCACCTAACAGCTGGGGTAGTGAGAAAATCATTGTTGGCGCCAAAAGCGTAGGTTCTTTTCTTTTCTTTTCTTTACCCCCTCGTGCTCCATCGCAGCAGCAACGGCAATTAGTTGCACCGACAGAGATGTCGTCCTTCACATATTTTGCTACTGGCTACTTCTAGTATTTGATCGACGTTCTCTTCCACGCTACCGCACCGACAGAGATGTCGTCCTTCACATTTTTGTTGCTACTACTGTTTGATTAACGTTGTCTTCCACGCTACCGCTCTTTTAGTTCAGGCATTTATTTATTTTCCCTCGTTTTTTTTCATTTCCCAGCCAAGCAGTAACCAATCTTTTTGTACTCACGCTACTTGTCCTGACGCTGACAGTGAGGGCAATCAGTTGGCCGATCCATGTACGCGTACGTGTGCGGTGCGGGACGGGTGGAATACCAATATCGGCACGAGTTTTTCGTTAGCAGCAGAGGCCCACGTACCACGTGCAGACAGACGGACGGACAGGCCACCGGGCGGAAGCTGCCGCGCGCCGCGCGTGCGCAGTCCGCGCGCGCGCGCCGGGAAAACTCCAGCCCACCGGTCGCGCCCGGCCAGCCAGCCAGCCAGCCGTGCGCGCCGATGACCCGATCACACCCGAGGCCCCCGGCTCGATCAGGACGCGTCGACGGCGTCTCCCTCGGTCGTCTCTTTCTGCCGTGAGGGGAGGCGCGCGGGGACAAAAGCAGTCGACCTGTCCGGTTGGTTCGGTTCTGCAGTGAGCTGGAGGCGACGGTGGCAGCGGTAACATGGGGCGGGCTGCGGGAATCTTCCCGTGCATGCATGCGCCGCGGCCGGGCCGAACGGGATTTGACTTTTTCCGACGTGCGTGCCTGCTGGGTTACGAGCGACTCCACACGTCTTCCTTGCCGTTCGGTATGCACGCGCTTGCGTTGCACTTTCCCTCGCTCGCGTGGGGTGCGCACCGACTGGCCGACACCACCGACGACTGTGCGAGTGCGACGATGCGTGCCGATGCTGGAATCGGGACAGCCGCGTCGCCCGGCAGCCCGGCACCATGTTTTCCAACTGTTCAATCAACTCTACTAGTTGGGCAGGGGGAAATAGTAGACTCGAGTTGGCAAACTATATTTTCCAATGGAAATGATTCCATTTTAACTTATTTTGGCGAATGAAAACAGTTTCGTTTTGTAGATCAGATAGCCCTTCTTTTTCTTCTCTTCTTCTCATCCAAAATAAACATCTCGGAATACTAGAGCATCTCTAGCCAAATCCTCAAAAGGCCTTGAGGGCATCTTCAAAGCGGACTCTCAAACCACTCGTAACCGTTCGGACTGTATGGTCCGGACGTGTTGAGCCATACACAGTGGCGGAGCTAGCCAGTCCATGGAGCCGGGGCAAAATACAAAGGGATGTGGTTCATGGGTATTTGCCCACTAAAACTCATGAATAGTTCTCCATCTCCATCTATATTCCAATGGGAGTTCCTGGGCAAAGCCCGGGCAGCTGCCCAGGGTCGCCGGGAGGTGGCTCCGCCACTGGCCATACATCCAAATGAGTATGTATCGGTCCGCCGGGCGATCCAGACGTACATTCTCCAGCAAACACGAGATAAAGGGGGGCGGGGGCTTTGCTGCAGTCCGGAGTCCGGATAGCGCCCACGTAGGACTCCGACACCCCCGGCCCACCCAAAACCCCTCCCGGACCCCGCGCGTCCATCCTCACATTTTTCTCTCATTCCGTCTTTCTCTTTTGCCTTCGCCGCCACTCCACGGCCCCGGCCGCCACGCTCCAACCCTGCCGGAACTCAGCGAGTGCGTCACCTCCAACGGTACACCCGGGCTCCACGCCGCTTCTCCTCCGCCGCCGCTCCATACCTCTCCTCTAATCGTTGTGCAGGTACCATCGACTCCTACCATGCTCACCATGCCCGGCAACTACTCGGTGAACTGCTCGAGCTAAATACTTGTCCCTTCTTCTTTGAAGCAATGGATTGGGATATGAAATACATATACGAGCACTATGTTGAGTTGTCCGACGGCTCCTCCGACGAGGAGGGCTACACGGATGAGACGGCGATGATGCATCCGGTCCTTTGATGACTACTTCATCTTGAAGAAAGACGTTGTGGGAAGGATTGGGTTCTCTGGTTTCCAAAAGTGCACGGCCACACTACGGGTGCTTGCATGTGGCAAGGCCGCTGATTCGTGGGATGGGTACCTACAGATGTTCGAGAGCACATGCGAAGATGCCATGGCTAGGTTTTCAACCGCCGTGATCATGGTGTTTGGACCTTAGTACATGAGAGAACCAACTATGGCAGACAACGAGAGGCCTTGGCAATCTCGGGAGCAAGAGGGTGGCCAGGTTTGTTCGGATCACACAGCATGCATTGAAAATGGAAAAACTATCCAAAAACTTTACGATGGCAATATCAGGGTCATGTTAAGAAGCCCATCATCAGTCTTGAAGCAGTTGCAACACATGATCTTTGAATTTGGCACGCTTTCTTTGGCCCGAGTCTCATAGTGACATCAATGTGCTGTAGCGATCACCATTGTTTGCTAGGCTGACTGATGGAAAAGCTCATCCTTGCCACTATACTGTCAATGGGCATGAATACAACATGAGCTACTATCTGGTTGACGATATTGATTACTTCCTTTGGTGACCGGGAAATGGACCAGAAAGGATTCTCGCCTATTTCTCCTGAGGTGACCTTGAGTTATCGAACCCACGGGAGGAAGGCCCCCTTGAAGCTATGGTCTCAAGCAAGCTTTTGTTAAAGAACAATTCCAGCTTTTGACCGGATCAAAATCAAGCAAACTGAAGGAGCACACTTATAATATGCGCAGACTTGCAACTACAATGGACTCTTAACTAAAACAAAACACAAATATAACAACACCTTAGGGGATATTTAAGGAGGCGAAAGGGGAATTCAGACATCAAGATAGGGGTGGTAATCCATCTCTTGGGTGAATCCCTCCCTAAACCGACACTCTTAAAACCACTTAAAATTGTCTTTAACATTTTATTGCCAAAATGCTGGCGTATCCCAATACTATGGACACGTGACACATATCTATGAGGAAACTATAAACTATAAAGTGTAATCTTACATTTTTTTGTCCATATCTTTGACATCATCACGGTGATTTTAAAGTCCTGAGATCTCCATTGAAAGCCTCATCATCTTTCCTCATGCGCTTGCCCATCTGCCTTCATCTCCATGCTTGATGATGCCCCTAATGCTTGCCCCTCTTGTCCTACCAAGTCCTCACCTCGTCAATACAAAAACATCGGATCTAGGCAGAGCCAATTCTCAAGAACGTTACAAGAAATTTTTATAAATGGAAGTACCTGATAGTTGAGTTGGCACGTGCCGATATGCAAGCTCTTGTGACAGAATCTTATATTTGTCGAATTTAGACATCCGTAACTACGGGGGAAAACGGTAGTCCTCATCATAGGAATTGGTTGGAGCTTACAATTATGATATTTGGATCAATAACGTTTGTAAGCACAAAACAACATGATTAATGTGACAATTACTTTTTTCTTTCTCGATTTCACAACGGTAGGCACCAAAACATACTATCATGATCAGGGCTAAGGTAGTCAGAATCACGATTCTACGACTTTACAATCCAAACTAACCACTCTCATTCTACGATTTTGGTTAGTAGAATCTTCATTTCTATGACACTGATAGTTAAGAGTCTACAATTTGCGATCCTATGATTGGAGGTTCAACCCGATGTTGACTACCTTGGTTGGGCCAATTCGTATTCTACACCCGTTCCAACTAATTGTCGTGCAAACATGCACTCCCTTGTGTATTTGAGCCATTTGCTTGTGTTTAGTTTTATCCTTTTCTTTCATTCATCTTCCCTTTATTATTTCTCCTCTCATCTTTTAGACTAATTTCTTACATTTCGTTTCTGTACCTTGTTTTATGGACTAATGCTTGGAAATTTCCCTTTTCAAATTATATGGACACACATTCAAACATGCACAATTTTTTTCTTAAAATATATGAACACTTTTCTAAAACACATGAACATATCTTTTGCTACGTGAATATATTTTGTATACGGCAATATTTTAAAACAATGCATGAACATTTTTGTATATATATAATTACATATTGAGTTACACGAAATTATTATTTTTGCAGTATTTTTTTGTATTAACATACTTAACAATTTTTTGAACTATACATATTTCCAAATATGAAAATATTGTGAAGTTATTGGGTCATGCTAGTGGCCGATCCACACAGGAAGCGTAAGGCATTTACAAGTAATTTGCCACATAAGGTGTCGATTGGGAGTATGAACATTCTTTATCTCACTTCTAGCGAGACGAATGCTTGCCTCGCATCAAGGGAAGCCTCTGGTGGGCGGGCCCAATTTTGTCTGATTTGTTCTTTTTTTTACTTTTATAACCTTTTTACTTTCATTTACATTTCAAGATATTCTGTGTCCAAAATTAACAATTTATTTGATTTTTAAAAACGTCCTCTCTATTAAAATAATGTTCATCACATGTCAGAACTTGTTCTTGCAAATTTGAAAATTGTTCAATTGTCGAAAAATGTTCGCGTATTTAAGAATATGTTAATGAGATTCTTTTAAAATGTTCATGAAATTTTAAAATTTGTTCAGGTAATTTGTAAAAAAAGTTTGTACCATTTGACGGAGAAATACCTATGGGTAGGCCCATGAATATGTATGATGCAGCCAAAGGCCCATGCCCGTGAAAAGTACAGCCCAAGAGGTCACCAAACTAGGGAGTCCTTCACCAGCGGGCAAAGTAAAAATTGTTCATGATATTGTTCACGCGATCAAAAATATGTTCATGGCATTTTAAACAATGTTTAAACAATCTAAAATTTGTCTACGTAATTTTAAAAAATGTTTCATACTATTCAAAAGAATAGTCATAATAAAATTGTTCATAACACTTAAAAATGTCATCATGTTTAAAGAAAATGCTCATATTTTATGAAAAAAAGTTGAATATATGTTTTGAAAATGTTTGCCATGTTTTTGGAAGGAGAGAGCTTCGAGGGTCTCCTAGGTATCTAGCCTTGCAAAAAGGAGAGCAGACATGCCCAAGTATTCACCATTAATATCTGGTGTGACCACTACAACATCACGTGTGCTACTATTCTTCGCAACTCCAACATCTCCATTAATCGTAAGAAACCACATAGGTCGCTATCCATCGAGGATGTGTCATCATCGCCTGCTGTGGGTAGTTAGGAGCCTTATAAGCCACATTCATCTCCCAATCAACAAGGAAGCGAGCAGCGAAGCTCTTCGCTGCCAATGGACTATGAATAATGTCCTCATGCATCCCCTTCCTTCGATGGTGCCATATTGCTCAAAAGAAGGACTAGAACTCTAATGAGTTCATCATGTTTCAAATGGTCAAATAGAGCAAATAGCCAATCCTGAGCGTGCGGTTCCTGCGTGGAGTACGGTAACACCATAACTTTATCATCGAAGAGCTCCCGTACGCACTTTGACATAGTGCACTCTAAGAACGAATACCTTTAAGAGTGAGAATGTCCGCATATTTTTCCCTTATTCTCCGGTGCATGTTCCTGTGCGCTAGCACACCAATAGCTGGGAGTGAGTGTGTAGCTAGACACCACAAGAACACATGAACTTTTGAAGGGACCAATATCTTCTAGTGCAAGCACGAGTTTTTCTCCACCTGTTTCATGCCAAAGCTCGTCACCCGGCCTTGTAGACAAGCCTGCCTTTTCTCCTTTGTGAAACGAGCATGTGGTAGGCTAATTGTACTGAGAAATTGTCATGTTTGTCAAAGTACCACGCCCAGAAGTCATGTTGCCTTCTTATGGGGAGTGGGATTTTCTGAATAACCTCAACGTCCATCGGGATAAAGTGCTCTTGCAACTTTTGTTTTCCCTATGACACGGTCTTACTATCAATGAAAGAATTATCTCTAGCGGGCGGTGCATCCAAAAGCTATGGAACCGGCGATGAGAGAGGTGCATGGGACGAACAATGGATACCAAGGGATGGATCTCTTACGCCTATCGCTTGTCATTCTGAAGCTTCCTAAAACTGGTGCAAAAGAAAAGCCTACATGGGCGGGCCCATCTAATAGCCTGACCCTCCCAATGTGGGTGCTTGTTAGGAAACACCAGTCGCAAATGCTTAGATATCTTATAGGAACCGCTAACCATAACGCTCGCCCGTTGTATGCTTCTTGTGGGCCGACCCATTACTGGTTTCCGCGAACACCCATGAAAACGGGTGGGGACCATGGTTGGAACCTACCATAGTTTTTTCTGTTCATTCCTTGTTATCTACCAGTTTTCTGGTTTTCTCTTGGTTTTTCATTTTTTTAGTTTTTTCATTTTATTTTAAAATTAATGAACATTTTATAAATTTGTGAATGATTTTCAAATCCATGAATATTTTAAAAATTCGTGAAATCTTTGAAATTCAAGATTTTTTGTGAAATTCATGAACACTTTTCAAATTCATGAACATTGCTTTGATCTATTGAACATTTTTTATATTTGTAAACCTTTTCAAATTTGTGAGCATTTCTTGGATGCGTGAACATTTTTTAAATTCATGAACACTTTATAAATTTTTGAACATTTTTTCAAGCTCATGAACATTTTTGCTTTGTGTATTTTTTCAACTTGAAATTAAACAGAAAAAATAAAAACGTCATAAAACCCCCCAAAAAATAAAATAGGCGTGAGCTTTTGTCCCTAGCTCTGACTGTGCTCGCTGGGCCAAGACCATGTAGCGCAGGCGGCATCAGCGACACGGCTGACACTACGAGGGATACTTAACAGCTCCCAACACTAGTAATGAACAGTAGTGACCAACGCCTTTAAGGTTGCCCTTTTTTAGCCAGTCTTGTGCGTCGCTGGCATGGACGACTACAACGCGATGTACCTTTCCTGCTTCGCGGCCCTGGTCTCCTGCGCCGTCCAGGCGTGCAACGTCACCCTCGCGATGTGGATGCTTGGCTCGAGGAAGAGCGTGGTTAAGCATCCGGCGGCAAATGGTGCCACGGGCTCCTCTTGACAGGCCATGGTCCGTCTCAAATATGGGGCAAATAAATTATATAAATATAATTTTAGAACCTAACATCAACACTAATAAATGGATAGGCAGGGGGCATTGCCCCCCCCCCCCTCTGCACTGTATTTATTCAATAGTTGTTTAAGACTGAGTGCATGTATCTTATACTCCCTCCATTCCTTTATATAACGTGCATTTGTCTTTTTGATAAAATTTCATAATGTAAGGTGCATTTCTTTCAATTCCTCAAAATTCCGTTTCTAGCCCTTCAAAAAAAGGAAATATCTCTCCCCCGACTGCATGTATCTCTCCTTGTAAATATAAAGAAAAAAAAAGGAAAGTGACTCTTTCCTAACTGTGTGTATCTCTTAGTTTCCTAGCCTAAATGATTACTTGCCACTAATCAATGATTTAGCCAAGGTTAATTTTGTTCTATCCTTTGTAGAATTATGTGCCTTGGTCAGTGTTCTAATAAATTATACACCTTATATAAAGGAATGGAGGTAGTAATTATTATTTGTATTATAGTAATTATATATACATGATGTATTAAGACTTTATTTGTGAATTAAAAATTGAATTTTGATGTCAAAAAATGCATTTTAAACACAATTTAAAATGTCAAAAAATTCAAAAGGAAATTCCACACATACATGTTCGCAAGTGTGTGTGCGCAGCATAAGTTTTGTGAAAAAATGTCTTCTCGCTTTGTCTCTGCAAAAAAGACAAATTTCAGTGCGTCTAAATAGTGTTTTACGACACAAATTTTTGTCTTCTTTTGCACAGAAAAAGTTATTTTTTTCGTGAAACTTTCTGCACACACACAAAATATGAAGACGTATCCGTTTAACATTTTTTGGATTTTTTTAGCATTTAGAAATATGTTTTTCGAAGTGGATTCATATGTATCTTGGGTTCATAGGTGCACTTCTCGAGTGTCAACCGATGCTTTTATTTATTTTTTGCGGTGGCCGGCCGGCTGACGTCGTGCGTGCCGCCTGCCGCGGTCAAAACGCCTCTCGCGCGCTCGCACTGGCGGCGAGATCCTTTGTCAAAGTAGGCCGTGCCATCATTGTTGTCTTAGCAAGCTGACAAGCTTGAGCAAGTTCCCATGCGAGGACCCTCCTTCCCGGATGCTGCCGCGCGCGACCTTCTTCCAGCTCGCCGCCCTAGCCTTGACCCCCTCGTCACCCAGCAGCCACGCGACCTTGCTCTGGACCTCGTCCTTCGCGACGACCCCTCTCTCGTCTCGCCGGAGCTTGGCGCCGATGCCCCACACGTTGCACACGTAGCTCTGGTTGCAGAACTGGTCGGCGAAGTAGGGCCAGCACAGGAACGGCACGCCGTGCAGCACGCCCTCCACGGTCGAGTTCCACCCGCAGTGCGACACGAAGCAGGCCACCGCCGGGTGCGAGAGCACGCGCTGCTGCGGCGCCCAGCCCACCACCAGCCCCTTCCCCTCCACGCGGCGCCTGAACGCGTTGAGGTCGAACTGATCCTGTCCGGCTCCGATGGTGAACTTTGGGCGGACCACCCACAGGAACGGTCGGCCGGAGAGCGCGAGCCCGTCGGCGAGCTCTTGGAACTGCGTCACGTCCAGGAAGCCAGAGCTGCCGAAGGCCACGTAGACGACGGAGCCGGCGGGCTGCGCGTCGAGCCAGGCGAGGCAGGCGAGGTCCTCGGGCAAGAAGTGCCCGGCCGGCCTCGACGTGGGCGCCACCAGCGGGCCGAGAGGCAGCGCGTTGGGGAGGAGGGCCAGAGCGTCGGGCTCCAGCTCCATGGAAGTGTTGCAGATGACCACCTCGGCGAGTGGCATCGACAGGTTGGTCTTGAGGACGTTCTGGATGTTGTTTCTGCGCCTCTCGGGAGCGCTGGTGCTGGCCAGGCTGACCCAGGGGATCTCCGACGCGTCGATGGGCGGCATCATCTTGATCTTCTCCTGCCCCTTTACATTCCCTAAATAAGCTCCACATTCTCAGCCGATCGTAAACAAATGGAGAAAGGTAACAACTGCCATGGAGATGTTTGATATGCTCTTACCACTTTCGTCGAGCACACCATCTTGTATCAATTTGGGGAGGTTCATCCTGAGAGCAAACACGGCCGCGGAGTAGGTCGAGAACGAGGCAACACGGGCACCCGCCGTGGTGGCCACCTGCAGTGCCCAGCTCATGGACACATCTACGATCACCCACTTGATCTTCCTCGACCGGATCATCTCCTCGAGGCGGCCGGACATGGCGGCCGGCAGGTCCTTGACAAACTTGCCGATGTCCGCGTGGTCGTCTCCGGGGCCCAGGCCGTCCGGAACGGTGAGCATGTGGATCCCATCAGGAATTGCTCCCTTCTCTGCCATGGCTGCGATGACGAGGTCGTGGTTGAACTCGGTGTTCACGAAGTCGACCTCGACGCCGTGCCCGGCGAGCTTGCGAGACAGCTCCATGAGCGGGATGACATGGCCCTGTGCAGGGAAGGGTAGCACCATGACACGAGCTTGAGTAGCAGAAGCAGCCATGGAAAGGTATATGAGCTGAAGAAGTTTGCAAGTTCAAAGCTTGATACTCCGTATGGACAAAGATAGCCTGACAGTTATTTGAAGCGGTGCACAAAATTATTTGATGTTCGTCAGTGCTTGCGCCAGCAGATTCCCAGTCTGTTGACCATATGCTTATCTTTAACTAAGCACAAGAGGTTATCTTGAAAATATTTTTCGGGAAAAACTTCCAGACTATTCATCATCATGGTAGTAAAACGAACAAAAAAAAATAAAATTACATCTAGATCCATAGACGACATAACAACGACTACAAGCATTAGATAGAGAGAGAGACGTAACGATTTCTAAATCACTTCCGAGAAACTGTCCGAGAAGACTTTTGGGCTAGCTGTAAAAGTGATGAGGAAATCTTGATCTTATGGCCATGGTCAGTAGTTAGTCATGTAGTCACTCTTTAAAAGCAATTAGAGTTAGGCCAAGCAGCAACATAAAAGCTTGTCCCCTTGCGCTTTCGAACGGCTGTCTAGAGAGGTAAAATTTCACAATAGCTAATTCATCTGCTCTGTTAATTGTACAAAATTACAGGTCTGATATAGATAGCTTGTCGGGTGTATTGACACGTGTAGTTTCATGTTCTGTTTTTTTTTGGCATTCCTAACCATTATAAACAGTCATCGATTCTAAGGAGCTTCAAAATGTTGGCTCTGAGAAGGCTGAGCAGCGCCAAATTGGATGCTTTCGTTTAGGTGTAGTCCGCTAACCTCTAAATCGGCTTAGGGCATCTGATGACACCAAATGTCCATGGACAGCAGTCCCAGCCATGCAACCGTCGACACCAAATGGGAAGAAAATCCTATGTGACCTGGGTCGCACGCATCGACCGTGAGACCCTCTCCAGCATAGGACACGTGGCAAAACTAAATCCCAAAGCACGTAGGACCTTTCTTCTTCTGCTCACTCGTCGCGGCAGTGCCGACGCCGTCCCCGCTGCCTTTGCTGCTCTGGCCGGCGTTCCTTGGTGCCCCGGAAGCCCGCCCTTGAGGCACTTCTCCGGCTCGCTCGCCGCGGCCTCGGTGGCCGCCGCCGCCACCCTGGCTGCTCTCCTCCGTCGTCTACGACCGCCCTCCTCGGCGCCCCAGCATCTCGTTCTGCTCGTTGCGTAGCTCCCCACCGACGCTCTGCTCCGTCCATGGCCACCGGCCAGCTCCTCTGCTCCGTCGACGTCCTACAGGATACATGGTGATAGACTGGTGTGACCGTGGGATGGAAGGAACGGGATTATAGAGAATTAATTGAAATTGGAGAATTAATTGCCTTGCCTTGCCAAGTGTCCTATGCTGGAGAGGGTCTCACGGTCTATGCGTGTGACCTAGGTCGCATAGGATTTTCTTCCCACCAAACGCCACCCCTCAGTTCTTTCTATACTGAAGCTACTGGAAATAATCAAAGATAAGCAGCTCAATTCTTTCATAGATAAATTTTCCAATGCACCAACAATTAAAATATAAACATTACAATCGAAACATCAAGTTTGGAAATAAAATAGGTTAATTTTGAATTCAAAATATCCAAATCGTCCTCATTATCACTGTTTCATTGTCATCTCCGTCCTCATCTGACAAAGATGAATCCATGAACTCAGCTCCATTGTGTTTCCCACTCAAAATAGAGTTCGGCTATAGTATGACACTTCATGTGCAATCTTTGTCCTGACGCATCAGTTCGAACCGTTCGTGGGGCATTTGTACCGGGATTGAAAAGAAACGCCGTGCGTGCTGTAATTTCACTCAAAAATATGATAAAGATATTCTAGAGAAAGCATAAAATTTTATTTTGATATATCGAAGGCCATTCTTTTTCTGATAAAGAACACTTTTATTAACTCAAAAATACCAAAATGGCATAGGACAGTCTTCTTGTAGCAATTCTCAAGATGAAAAATTCTTAATATACTAAACCTAACCAGGTTTGATTTACCCTGTTTTTTTGACTATTTTCTATAGTGAAAAATGGACCAATCGGGATGCGACACCTTAATTACTAGGGGGTCTGGTCGTGTACACATTGGGGTGGGCTTAGCAATTCTATATCTGGTA
Organism: Aegilops speltoides; assembly: GCA_021437245.1. NCBI lineage: Eukaryota > Viridiplantae > Streptophyta > Magnoliopsida > Poales > Poaceae > Aegilops > Aegilops speltoides. The sequence continues at coordinate 439,328,470 of CM038145.1, read as the reverse complement.
GGGTGCGCTACATGGATTTGGCCGCGTCTATCTCGTCAGTTTGGAGGTGTTGGTTGGTTTGCATGCGTGGATCTCCTTTGCATGCCATCTTTTTTTTCCTACTTGCCATCCAGCGCCTTCTATGTGCGTGTCCTTGTTGGTATGTTCATGAAGGTATGATGCAAGCGTCCATACTAATTGCTCTCCCACGTCAGAAAGATAGTTTCAGAGAATCTTCCATCACATATGAAGGAGAGGCGGCTAATACAGAGGATGAAGCAATGGAAAAGGCAGCTCAAGGGGCCTTAGAATGCATCTGTGTATAACATTTCTGTTAATGACCACAATTATTATGCCCTTGAAGTCACAAAAGAAAGGTTGTTTACAGCAAGAGAGAAGGCTCAAACAAAGCAATGGCAATTCAATATGGCACGCCAGCAAGTCACTACACAGCAGAATGAATTTGCAAGACAAACAATGATCCTGACAAAGATATGCAACAACTTCTTTGATGTATTACCACTCCGCATGTACCACCAGTGCCCAGAGAGCAATGATCTTATTATTACATACATAGGCGCGCACCCTCCCGTCGGACGTGTGCAAGAATTTGCAAAATCGCTTTACCACTTTATCACATGCACCAATCCTGCAGGAGGCTATACTAGGATGATCTAATTCACCAACAACTACTTCTAGCTTATTTATGTAGTGTGTTAGCGTTCCTACAAACAGTTCTTCCAACTTATTTATGTAGTGTGTTTCTGTTTCTACAAGCAGTTCTCTGTCTAGAGTGAACTGCATGCGCTTTAAATAACTGTAGTGCACTTTTAATTTATCTTTGTATCCCTACATCTACAAATTTTCAACAGTTACATCTACAAAACTTTGTTGGAAAGTCAAACTTTTTCATGTTTTACCATATTTATACAATAATGTACCAACATCAAATTAATAGCATTAGATTCATAATAAAATATATTTTCACCATATACCTATTTGATTTCATAAACATTTGTATATTTTTACACAAACTCGGTCAAACTTTGAGATAGTTTGGCCCTCCAACAAAGTTGGAAGTACACTCTTTCAAGGACGAAGGGAGTATGTTCAATTTCTTCAATGTCTCTGTATATTGTTACTAAATGAGCATGCACCAAACCAAATCTTGAGTCAACAGACTGTCCATTTGCGAGTGATCATTGAGCGCGGCATGCCGCCGCGCGGGTTAGGCTAGTAATCATTCTAACACGGAGGTAGATCATGCCTTGCTCACCACTTCACTATATATAAAACTAAATCTAAGCCGCTGAGTTTTATTTTTTGTATTTGTCGACGTAGATGTTTGGAGCCGTCCGATGTATCGATGTCGTGATTCACGCAGTGACGGGATGCTTGCTCTCCCATCGGGATCCCTGCTCTCCTAGCAAATTCACAAGCTTGAGAAGGTACCCATGCGAGGACCCGCCCTCTGCAATGCTCGCACACGCCCTGTCCTTCCACGTGGCCGCCTTCACCTTGACCCCCTCGTCACTGAGCAGCTGCGCCACCTTGCTCTCAATCTCCTCCTTCGCGACGACCCCTCGCTCGTCTCGGTGAACCTTCATGCCTGTGCCCCACACGTTGCACATGTATCTCTCGTTCGCGAACTGGTCGGCGAAGTACGGCTAGCAGAGGAACGGCACGCCGTGCATCATGCCTTCCATGGTCGAGTTCTACCCGCAGTGCGTCACGAAACAGGTGACGGCGGGGTGCGAGAGCACGCGTTGCTGCGGCGCCCAGCCGACGACCATCCCCTTGCCCTCGTCGCGGAGCTTGAACGCGTCAAACCAACCTTTTGTGGCTCCGGTGGTGAAGTTTGGCCGGACGACCCACAAGAACGGTTGGCCTGAGAGCGCGAGCCCGTCGGCAAGCTCTTGAAACTGCGTTGCGTACAAGACGCCGGAGCTCCCGAAGGCGACGTAGACGACGGAGCCGGGGTCTGCGCGTCGAGCCAGGCGAGGCAGGTCAGGTCTTCCGGCAGGAAATGTCCGGACGGCCGCGACGTCGGCGCTACCGGCGGGCCGAGCGGCAGCGCGTTCGGGAGCAGAGCCAGAGCGTCAGGTTCCATCTCCATGAAGGTGTTGCAGATGATCTTCTCGGCAAGCGGCACCAACCGGTTGGTCTTGAGGACGTTCTGGATGTTGGTTTTGCGCCTCTCGGGGGTGCTGCCCAGGCTGACCCAAGGCCGCGTCAACGGGCGGCATCAGTTGGACCCTCTCCTTCCTCTTCACGTTCCCTGCATACGTGTGGTGTCCATGTTCATGGTGCAAAGTCCACATACCAATAAAAGACTAGGAAACTAACGAGTTACATGGAGATGGAAATTTTGATTTGCTCTTACCAATTTCATCAACAACACCGTCCTCGATCAGCTTCGGGAGCTCAACCTGAGCGCGAACACGTCTGCAGAGTACGTGGAGAACAAGCGACACGGGCAGTGGCGGAGCTATCAGAAGATCTCGGGGGCAAACAAGAAATACACATCTTGGGGGGTGGAATGGCTAAACTCTCCTTAATTTAACCATCCAAAAAAATTTCCTTCAGTAATTAGGCCAGGGCTGGGGGCAGTGGCCACCCCAGGACTGCATGTAGCTCCGCCGCTGGACACGGGCACCCGCTGTGGTGGCCAGCTCCAGGGCTCAGCTCATGGACATGTCTGCTATCATCCACTTCGTCTTCCTCGACCTGATCATCTCCTCGAGGCGGCCGGACATGGCGGCCGCAGTCCCTTGACCAGCGCGTTGATGTCTGTGTGGTCGTCGGCAGGCCCCAAGCCGTCTGGAATGGAGAGCATGTGAACTCCTCTTGGGATTGCTCCGTCCTCTGCCAAGGCTTGGAGGACGCGGCCGTGGTTGAACTCGGTGTTCACGAAGTCGATCTCCAAGCCGTGCTCAACGAGCTTGCGGGGCAGCTCCATGAGCGGGATGACGTGGCCCTGCGCAGGAAAGGGTAGCACCATGACACGAGGCTGAGCAGCAGCAGCAGCAGCCATTGTGTTTTTTTGCGCTAGAATGGAGTATGACAAATTTGCAAGAGCAAAATGTGTCACTCTCCCCGTGGACGAGGATGACAAGGACGATAGTCTGGTATATATATGTCCACACATGTGCATATAAGGGTCTGCCAAACCAATTGAACTTGCATCAGGGATTGCATCAGCACATTTATAGTCAACAGACCACATGTTTGTTTCTTCCAAAGAATAGGTTATCTGGGTAATGACTCATACGATCCTGTTGATAAATTTTTATGAAGTCGTGGAGTGGAGTGTGGACCAGGTTGTTGTCTCTATCATGTTGGATATAGACAGGAGCATCTCCCGTTTCGCTAGTCCACGAATTCAATTCGCACGAAGATCAAGCGACGAGCACTTCGCTGTGGTGTGGAACAACGATCTCATTGGTCCATTGTCAGTGACCTACAAAATAAATAAGAGATGTAACAAAAGTTTTCACTAAACAGTAAAATTGGACAGTTAAAATGCGATCTACCAGCCGATCGAACGGACAGGAACGCCCCAATCGGGGGATCACCGTGGGAGCAAGTTGGCCAGAAACCTTATAGGATAGAATTTTGGTAGTTAGGATTGTCCGAAATTAGATAGGAATTGTTTCCATCTTATCTTTAGGAGGTTTCTTACCCTCGAGCCTCAATACAACACACAACCCATTGTGTTGATTCTCTCATCTAATCTTCTTACAATTCGACCTCCTTATTTTGAAAAAAAATGATGACTGTAGCCGACTTTTGTACCCGCAACCCCGCCAATTAATCACTGGAATGCAAATGATTTGTGTGTTAGCAAAAGGAGCTTTGTTGCGGTGGGCAGCCATGATTTGTGGCTGGTGGCCTTCTTCTATGACATCAGGGCCCGTATCTCCTTATTTTGGAAAGAATTGATTATTGTAGCTGAATTTCGTACCCGCAACCGCAACTGATCACTCGAATGCAAATGATTTGTGTGTTGGCTCAAGGAGCTTTGTTGCGGTGGGCAACCATGTGTTGTGGCTGGTGGCCTTCTTCGGTGACATCACGACACACGGTGTCCGGATCATGTACCGCCACTGGCATCAACATACGTGATGCTGGTCGCGTGCATCGCTGGCGGGCCTGTCTACAACACACTATACTTGTCTTGCTTCGTGGCCATGATATCATGCGCCATCCAGGCGTGCAACGTCACGCTCCTCATGTGGATCCTCCGCAGCAGGAAGAGGGTGGACAAGTTGCCACCGTCCAAAGGCAAATGGTGCCGCCGGCTGCACTTGGCCAACATCGTCTTCTGCTTTTTGTCATTCGCGTGTCGCATCAACATTGTTACTCTTTCATATTTGTGAGGGTTGCTAGGTTCCCTTGCTTGCGATGGTGGCTAGGTTCTTGTCATAGCTAGGGACGTTGTAGTCACTTTTATTGGGGGTGGCAGTCTTTAGTGCGCTTTGTTATGCCATTAGTGCTACTAGATCTGCTTCGTCATTAGGGCCAACCCTAGGCCATGGTAAGAAATATAATATTAGAACCTAACATCAACACTAATAAATGGATAGGGAGGGGCGTTGCCCCCCAATCCACGCTGTATTTATTCAATAGTTGTTTAATACTGAGTGCGTGTATCTTATACTTATTATTTCTATTATATAATTACAATATAACTTTGATGTTCATGCCTTTATTTTATAATGATTTCCATGATATGCGATATATACTGGTGAAATGGTGCCGTGGGCTCATGTTCACAAGGGTCGTCTTCTGCACTGTGTCGTTTGTGTGCGTCTTCAGAATCGTGGACACTTTTGTGATAGTGAAAGTTACCCTGCTTGGGATCGTCGGCTAGGTTTCTGGTCGTAGCTGGGGGCGTTGTAGCCGCTCTTGTTGGGGTGGCACTCTTTTGTGCAGGCTCCTATATATAGCTTTGCTCTGCCACTAGCTACATACACTTGAGTGACTTGGTCACTGCAGGTATATCATTCGTGTGTGCTGATATTACCTTAAGAGATGGATGGTTAATAATACTTGAGAAACCCACATGCTTGTATGTTTGACTGAAGGGTGCGATTTGTTAGAAGTGTCTGAGATTTAGTACCGAAGGCAGCAACCCCCGGTGTGCGTGCGTGGCGAAACGCGCGTCATGCGCATTGCACGAGGGCCACCCAGTTGCGACGAGTCGGTCACGCTGCTCTGCCGCTCGCCGGAGCCGTGTGCCCGAAAGCTAATCAAGCCTTGGTTCGTTACCACTAGCAGCCAGCGACACGGTGTGCAGCCCGCCGCGGCAACGCAACGGCCTGCACGTCAGGCACCCGACCGGACGTCAAGTTGCACGAATGTGGCACTAGAACGTCCAGTGAAGAAACAAAATATTCAAACAGCCAAATCTGTGTTTTGATTGATAGTAAATGTGCCCATGCATTGCCTATTAACAGAACACATCCATAAACTTGATTCTGAATGTTCTTATGATGTAGGTTCATCTTGTAAATTAGTTGTGTACGACCAAGAATGCAAACGCCGGAGGTTTGGGCCACACTTAGCTGGTGATAGGTTAGAGTACGTGTATGTGTGTATGACATTTATTTTTCTTGCCGGGAGATGATCAATGTCAATCTGAGTCACACAACGGTATATGGTATGGGCCAATGATTCGCCCGGTGACTCGGCCTACCCCATCTTTGCCAGATCATCACTCTTGGCCTTTAATTGTTTCACATCACTAATTAAAGGCCAGAAAATACAGATTTAATAGCTCAAGATGAGGAATTCAACAAAACATAAGACTTCAAGTCGAAAGATAAATCACTATAGAAATATTGATGGTAGCTACTATCTCAAATAAGGTGCAAATAAATTATTTAAATATAATTTTGGAACCTAACATCAACACTAATAAATGGATAGGCAGGGGGCCTTGCCCCCCCCCCCTCCTGTCATTGATTGTACATGGAGATTCTTGTGGGTATTTCTTTCTTTTTTTTGTCCTCTTTTTATATTTGATTCAGTCACTTAGATGTGCAATACTTAGAGAACATCTAGACGTGCAATACTTAGAGCACACCTAGATGTGCCCTACACATTTTTTTAGCAAAGTTGGTTCTGCCTCAACATGCCAATCTTCACACCGATCCGCCGCGTAGCGATGCTGAGATTGGAACTCGACAACGAACAAGCAATCCAACATCATTCATGGACGATGCCTAGAAAATATGTCGAACAATCCACACAGAGCATGTTGAGGCTGTAGAGGACTTCATGGCTTGGCATTTTACACGTTCAAGTACCTTTTCAGCGAGGTCGGCTTACCATGTGGAGTTCAACCATCAGTTTGGTCACCGCTTTGCTAGAGCTAACTGTCCTGGAAGATCTCAGTTAAACCCGGTCTGGAAAGAACTATGGCATATGCGCATTCCTGGAAAGATTAAGCACTTTGGATGGAAGGTGCTCAAGGGCGTCCTACCATGCTTAGGAGTCCTAGCGGGCAGACACATTTCACTAGTGCCTCAATGCCCACAATGTAAGGTTGGATTGGAGGACATACAGCACTGTCTATTTACATGCTCACGTGCATCTGATGTTTGGACTGAATTAAAACTGGTGGAAACTATCAAGTTTGCAGTGGCTCGGGACTGGTCGGGCTCAATAAATCTAGAGTTTCTTCTCCAAGATTGCTCCGTGGTCCGTGAGCTACCAGCAGCCGAGTTGATCATTGTGGCCATGTGGTATATTTGGTGGCAGAGACGACAAGGCGTGAAAGGAGAGACTATCCAGTCCCCGGAACGTACAGCAATGTCTATCCTTGTTCTTGCTACTAATTTTATCCGCAGTTGTATGCCGACCAGCCTACCCGGAAGATCGATCATGTCTGGAAGAAACCGAGCAGTGGGGTTGTGAAAATCAACGTCAATGCATCATTTCATGCTGAAAACTTGTCAGGTGCCTGCGGTGCTGTGGCGCGCGATGAACACGAAATATTTATTGCAGCAGCAACCTGGACGTTACCCCATGTATCTTCTACAGAATCAGTGGAAATAAAGGCTATCCGCAATGGAATGATCCTAGCAGCTAATATTGGATGCTCTCAGGTGGTCATAGAATCTGATAGCAAGCTTGCTTTAGAAGCAATCTCAAACCCGGAAACTTATATGGGTCCAGATGTTCCGGTGATCACAGAAGCCTCCCTCCAGGCGTTGGACTTTTCCAGTGTTTCCTTTGATCATTGCTGCAGGGAAGTTAATTTAGTAGCAGATAGTCTAGCAAAACACTGTTTTAATTCTAGCTTGTCTGAACATTGGGATGCCAATGCACCTGGCTTTATTCTTCCACAACTTGTAAATGATATGGCAATCATATGAGGAATAAAGTTTGATACCTTTCAAATTTTATTTTTTTGCTCCCACTAGGTTTCATTTTTTTTGTGCTTCCAGTACATATTAAATTTGTTTTGACCCAACTAAAATTCATGTCAAATTTAACAATTTATCTTTTTTTTGCAAGAGAATTTGACAATTTATCTTGCTTTTACTAAAACAAAAAATGTTTCGATTGCCACCTTTTTTTTTGTCATGAAGCATATTTTGCTTCCAGTGTTACTCGTCGTTAATCTGACGGTACCAAAGTTTGCTTCAATTTAACAAAAAATGTTTCGATTGCCACCTTTTTTTTAGGAATTTCTTTTAACCAAATTATTTCCTAATATATGCTTCCAATATTCAGAAACTTTCTATATCATGTATGTTTCCATGTACGCATGATGCTTTCCTTTCATTCCATTCTTATTCACATCATATGCTTTTTTTTCGAAATGTTCCTATCATATGATAAACATGCTTCAAACACACTACAATCCATGTTTCAATTCATGACCGCGTTTTTCTCCAAGCACTCTGTGATCCATTTTCTGCAATGAAACACGAGGGGTTGTATTTCAAAGCATAATTTTATCATGTTTGCTATTTCACATCTAGATGTGAAATAGTTATCTCACATCTAAGTCTAAAATCATTGAATTTTGTTTGTCTTTAAGATTCCCGCAGCTTACTCAGGCGCTCGCTGGAGTCGCGTTTTGTCGCGCGGCAGCCCGTGTCCCGTGCGAGGTGGGGCGGCCAGTCTCCAGCCCGTGTCCTGTGTCGGGCAGTTCTTTTTTTTTAGACAACCTCGCATGCTTTATTCACTATCCATAATGTTTAAAGGTACAAAATCAAGCTCCCCGGCAGTTCTGGGCACTTGTCGCTCGTTGTGGGCTTTTCCGTTTTGTGTTTGTCCCCTGTTTTTGTGCTTTCTGGGCTTTCAGCCAGGGGAAAACACGAATTGTTTTTTTTAGGAAAGTTTGTCCAGTCGTTGTATGTCCTTGTAAATTTCCTGCTTCATGATAATTGTTTATTTTTTGTGTGTCCCACGTGTGTGAATGAGGTGATCTGTGAAGGGCTCTTTCTACCGGTTTTGGGAGAAGCTTCCAACCCCTTTTTTTGTTTTTCTTTGTCTTTTTTTTTGTTCGGGGCTTTCTCTCTTTTTTTTGTTCTATTTGTCTTTAAGTTTTGCCATTTCACATTGCTATCTCACATTTAAGCCTAGAGCCGTTGGATCTCGTCCTGCTTTGAGATTCACGCAAACACAGTTGGATGGTTGTTGGCTGGCGCACGCTCATTGCGGTCTCGCGTGCGGCCCGTGTCGAGGTCGTTGCTAGTGGTTTGCCGGGCCGTTGTTTTGTTTTTTCCAAGCTGCTTGGCGTTGCTTTGTTCCTTTTTTGTTGGCTTGATACGGTGAGACATTCTTTGTTTTCTTCTGCTACAGAATAAGAAGCGTCAACGGACGCCATATACGAAGAATCTGGTGGGTGCCTCTGCTCTCACTCTCTATTTGGCACTTCCTCTCCTTTTCTGTCTTCCCTTTGTTTGAGCTGTTTTTTTGTTCTTTTTGTCGTTCTTTTCCTTTTCCATTTTTCTAATTCATGGTATTTTTAGGACACGAACATTTTTTGAAGTGTGCAAAAACTTACTAAAATTCCTGAATTTTTAATTTGTGAACACTTATTTGAATTTATGTTTTTTAAATTCATGAATACTTATAAATATTTGAACATTTTTTCAATCAATTTTGTTGTAGTTTTTTGCGCAAACATGACCCCACTTCATTTTGGTGTGGTTGGTCCGATCTATTCGTTGTAATCTTTTCGCAAATTCAACCACACGTTGTTTTTGTTGAGCTTGTTATACGTCGTCGTGTCTAGTTTGTCAACTGGTTTTTGTAGGCCCATTTTTTTGCCTCTGTTTTGTTTTTCCATGGTCATTTTTTGGGGGATTATTTTGCCATTTCTTATTGACCTTTTTCTATAGAAGCGGAAGAGACATGATGCCCTGTTCGTTGTCTCTCATGTTATCATCATTGTTATGCGGCCGCAACTAGGGCACGATCTGTTTGGTCCTAGTTGCAAGCTCATTTTGACTCATAACTATGGCCTATTTTTTCCTCCCATTTGCAAGTTCACTCCCGACTCACAACTGGGGATCAACCTTTTTTTGACCCAGTTGCAAGTCCACCGTTCACTCGCAATTAGGGCCCAACTTTTTTTGTTCGAGTTGCAAGTTCACCCTCGACTCGCAACTGGGGCCCAACCTTTCTTGCTGGAGTTGCAAGTCCACCCACGACTCGCAACTGGGCCCGAGCTTTTTTAGTCCCAGGTGCAAGTCCACCCTCGACTCGCAACTAGCTCATGACCTTTTTTTTTGTCCCAGTTGCAAATCCACCCTCAACTCGCAATGGTGTCTGACCTTTTTTTGTCCCAGCTGCAAGTCCACCCTCGACTCGCAACTAGGGCCAACCTTTCTTATCGGAGTTGCAAGTCCACCCTTGACTCACAACTGGGGCCCAAACTTTTTTAGTCCTAGTTGCAATTTCACCCTCGATTCGCAAGTAGGGTTTGACCTTTTTTTGTACCAGTTGCAAATCCAGCATCAACTCGCAACTGGTGTCTGACCTTTTTTGTCCCAGTTGCAAGTCCACCCTCGACTCGCAACTAGGGCCCAACCTTTCTTGTCAGAGTTGCAATTCCACCCTCGACTTGCAACTGGGGCCCATGCTTTTTTAGCCCCAGTTGTAACTGGGGCCTAAGCTCTTTTCTAGATGTAGCGATAGAAATGTGTACGACCATCTCCTTGACTTGTAACTGGGTCTATAGTTTGTTTCATTCTAGTTGTAAGTCGACCCTTGACTCGTAATCGGACTTGTCATTTTTATAGTTGTCTTAGTTGCAAATCCACCTCGACTTGTAACTAGGCTTGTAGTTGTCTGAGTTGCAAGCCCACCCTCAACTAGCAACTGAAGCATGTGTTTTTTCCATCCCAGTTACAAGTCCACCCAGGACTCACGACTGAGATCATAATTTATTCCAAACCAGTTGCAGGTTGATCATTGACTCGCAACTGGGCTCATAGTTTGATGCCCCAGTTGCAAGTCCACACTCGACTCGCAAATGGGCTCTTAGTTATCCCAGTTGCGAGTGCACCCTTGACTTGCAACCGGACATGTGTTTTTATTTTTTATCCCAGTTGCGACTCCATGCTCAACTCGCAACTCGGCTCGTACTTTGTTATTGTCCTAGTCGCAGGTCCATGCTCGACTCGTAAATGGTATAGTAATTTTGGGTAGTTGTCCCACTTGCAAGTCCGCCCTCAACTCGCCACCAGGGCCAGACCTTTTTTGTCTCAGTTGCAAGTCCACCCTCGACTCGCAACTAGGGCCCATCCTTTTTTGTCCCAGTTGCAAGTATACCTTCAACTCGCAACTTGGGCCCGACAATTTATGTCCCAGTTGCAAGTCCACGCTCGACTCACAGTTGGGGCCCGACTTTTCTTTCTTTCTAGTTGCAAGTCCACCCTCGACTCGGGACCGACCTTTTTCCCAGTTGCAATCCCATCCTTGACTAGTACCTGGGGCCCGACTTGTTTTCCCAGTTGCAAGTCCATCTTTAACTCACAATTGAGGCCCGAACTTTTTTTATCGCAGTTGTAAGTCCACACTCAACTGACAACTAGTACCAAACTTTTTTTAGTTGCAAGTCCACCATCACCTTGCAACAGGAATATGACCTTATTTTGTCCCAGTTGCAAGTCCACCTTCGACTCACAATTGGGGCCTAACCTTTTTTGTCCAAGTTGCAAGCCCGTCCTCAACTCGCAACTAGGGTTCGACCTTTTTTGTCGCAGTTGCAAGTCCACCCTCGACTCACAACTAGGGGGCCCAAACTTGTTTGTCAGAGTTGCAAGTCCACTCTCGGCTTGCAACCGGGGTCCGAGCTTTTTTAATCCCAACTGCAAGTCCACCCATGACTTCCAACTAAGGCCCGACCTTTTAATCATTTTTCCTTCATAGGTTTTCCTCTTCGTTTAATTTTTCTATTTTCAAATGTCTATCTCATTTTTTATTTCTTTTTCTCTTTCTTTTTCCAAATCTTTTCCTTTTTTGGGTAAATCCACAACTTTCAAAACATGTTCCAAAATTCATAAGTTTTTTATTTCCAAAAGTGTTCATGTTTATCAAAAAATTGAAAATTTCAAAATGTGTTCATGTTTTTCAAAAAATGTTCACAAGTTAAAAAAATGTACATGTTTTTTTCAAGACAAGATCAAAATGTTTTATACAATGTTTACGTTTCCAAAAATTGTTTGCAAATTTCTAAAAAGTTCAACTTTTTGAAAAAGTCTACACATTATTTAAAAAATGTCCATGTTTTCATAAAATGTTTAGAAGTTTTTAAATGAATTTCTTCTATCCAATTTTTTTTTCTAAATTTTAAAAATTTGTTCAAACATATCTCAATTTCAAAATTTGTCGTCTCAATAAAAAATCACATTTCTAGAAATGTTCTCATTTTGACAAAAATATTACACAAATACAACATAATATTTTATTGCGATGACGCGTGTCTCGCTTGAAGCAGCGACGCCCAAACTGCGTTGCAAAATACAGTCATATTTCTGAGTGTGCTTATTTGTGTCTTCTTTTGTAAGTAAAAAAAGTAAAACAGGCGTAGTATCTTGTTGTGTACAGTGACTAGTACTAGTAGCCAGTAGTACTCCCACCAGGAAAGTAACAAAGTCAATGGGATTACACCAGTGAGCGTAGCCTAAGCTAAAAAAACAGTGACCATAACAAGCGGCGGATGGGCATTTAGTAGCGGATATAAAGTTTGTTATGGAAGGTAGAGAGTTTATTCCCTTGAAAATTAAACGTGAGCAAAATAGGATGACAGATCGGTTGGCGTCGTATAGTCGTACGGAGAGTACCACTGTTGTGTGGCTATATAGAGGACCACCATGTATTGAGGATCTTCTGCCTATCGATTGTAACCCTATTGTAATGGAATAAAACTCTTTTTCACTCGAAAAAAAAGCAAGCGGCGGATGGGCTGGCTTTAGGAAAGAGGACAGGACGTGGCAGTGGGCCTCATCAGCACACGTGGTTGACAGCCTGGCTGACGCGTGCATTTTATCAGGCGGAGGAAAGGAAGTCTTCCGACAAACTAACAGGCCCAACACACACAAAAACAAACAAACAAACAAATAAAAGAGACCACAAAAGTGCTGATGTCATACTTAGATGTGAGATATTATCTCACGTCTAGATGACATATACTCACACCCTAATTTTATTATGTCTAAAGCATGAAAATGCAGTACCAAAAACACAGATGCATTCTATTTGCTAATGAGCCATACGAAGCATAGCACTACTAGAAAATTCGTCGTTACCGAGTTCTTTCGTATTTGCCGAGTACTAGGACACGGGATCACGGAAAAAGGTAAGTAAGCCGAGTGCGGCTCTCGGCAAAGAGCAGCACGCGTCACACGCTCGTGTTTGCCAAGCGTCTAACGCAAATGGCTCGGCAAACAAATAACACTCGGTTTATTTGATCTATGCCGAGAACCTTTTCTATGGCACACGACAAAAAAGTGCAAGGTGGCACGGCCGTTTGCGCTTGACGGCTACATCACGTATAGTCCACCTATGCCGAGATTCGCCGCGAAGCACTCGACAAACAATTTACTGTAATACTTTTTCCTTCACAGTAATTGTTTGCCGAGCTCCAGTGAAGCAGCACTCGGCAAAGTATTTAATTAATTTCTTTTTCACCTATGACATATATCTTTGCCGAGATCTCCAGTCCACAACTCGGCATACTAGAGTCAGGTCATGCCACTGTTCCCGAGTACCACAGTTCTTGGAAAAAAGCTGCCAGTGGCAGCATAGCTCAGGCACAACCTTTCCCGAGTGCCTCAGATCTCGGAAAAGAACTGCCAGTGACAGCGTAGCTCAGGCACCACCTTTGTCGAGCACCGCACTCGAGAAAGCCTTGTATCACCGAGTGCTGAACTCGGCAGAAGGTGACAACAAGGTGGAGATCTTTCTGTATGTTCTGTCCTAAATCCCTGCAATTGACATACAACACATATAGCACACAACACATATAGCACATCATTAAGGCTCAAAGTGACATCACATACAAATTAGACTCATGTATCACAACCATAGCTCACGACTAGTTCACGACATAGCTCATGACATAGTTCACTACATAGTCACGATGCAAACACTTCGCATGTTGAGTACATAGGAGGAGGAGGACGGGAGACACATCACGACAATCCTTCAGGAGGAGGAGGAGGGTTTCCTCTCATCATCATCTCCCACATTGCTCGTAACCCCTACGAAGGACGAGGGTTGACATGTCAGCATTGTTCCAAGTTGGTCAATCGGTTAATATGGATATGTGTCGATATGGGAAAGTACTAACCGCTAAGTATTCCTGTATCTTCTCCCTTTCCAGCTTCTCGGCCTTCATCCATTCCTCATGTTCGGCGGCCTACTTCTGTCTAGCCGCCACTTCAGCCTGCAGCCACGCCTCCTATTCAGCCGTGTCTCTTGCACGTGCGGCCTCAGATGCCTCCAACACGGCCTGCAATACACAGAGTTTCTTCACATCCAGGTTGCGACACAAAGAATGCAAAGACAATGGTATACATGAAATTTACAAACCTTGAGATTTGAAATCTCAACCGACTGAGTAGTCGGGCAGCTCCTTATGGAGAGACTTGAGCTTGTGCTTTGCGCCCGCATCTGAGATAGCTTGGGATGCGAGGACGTGGAGATAGTGCCGTTGTTGATCAAGTGGCGGACGCTCCTCTTCCCTGGGCCTGCCCTCATGACCACCAAGGGATCGAGGTCCTGCGACATAGGATCAGACTCCTCCCCGCAGGCCTCCTTGAAATGGATTTCGTAAAACCCATATATATCCTTGGCCGATGTGCTGCAGAACTCTGCGCCATCCTTGCCTCTATGCCCATGTTTTCACACCTGCATGATGTTGATGTTGGCCTCAGGCTGTTCTCTCATCTACAAAAGAAAGACGGTCATGATTAGTAAAACCCAGATGAACCTATAGACAAAAAGGACCTTGGGGTTGCACATACCATTCTTTCATGGTATGCGGTGAGGTTGAGGTTCCCCTGCATTAATGTCTAGATTAGTTTGAGTAGTCATCATCTACGTACATATAATGTCCAAATTCTTTCGAGTAGTCAAAAGCAACTTGTCATCCACTCTGAGTCGTCAATTCATTCACAAAATCTTCGCTAACAACGATACATAGAAAAAAGATTATACTATTAAATGCGAATGTGTACATTGTCGATCGCAAACAGACATTAATGTGAAAACAATTTGGAAACCGAACACCAAATTAAGAAAAGCTTCTCTCTCGTTCTCCCCTAACCCTAGGCAGCTAGGGGAAATTCTCCCCTTCAAGCTTCACCGGCGAGCCCGTTGATTCACCTCCCCTCTCCCCGCCGCTCCGGCGGCTGGTGGTGGGGAGAGAAATCCCGGCTCCTTCACTCCGTTAGTAGTTTAGGTTAGGCTTTTTAGTCCTGCAGGTGCAGCGCTCGGGCAGATGGCGACACTTATTCTTCGAGTTTACCTTCTGAGCTCCGATCCTCCTCGAATTCGTTCGCCTGGACGTAGTTGACGGAGCTCCAGCATAGATTCCTATCGACTCCTTGGTGTGGTGAGGTTTGAGTTTCTTGTTATGTGATGAGATTTGGTATGAGATGCTTCAAATCTATTGAAGGGTTCAATGGCGATGACTGCGGCTGCTGAGCGCTAGTCCGGGCACGTGCACAAAGATTTCCCAGCTATCATTGACAAGACCAGCCGGCTTCGATTGGGGAGCGGCGACAGCGGCGCGTCGGCGGCTCGTTCTCTGGCGACAATAGTGATTGTTTGGTGTTCTCAGAAATGTATTTTTATTATGTTTAGAATGCTTTGTACTTTCGGTGATGTTGTATAATAGATCTCATGTTTTTTGCAAAAAAAGAACACTGAATCAATTTGGGAATCAAGCCATTAATCTCTACTATTAAAGTCAAATGTGTACGTCGTACGCACACAACCATTAATGCAAAAATAATTTGGAAACCGAGCACCAAATTAATTTGGAAATAAAGTTATTAATAAAATTAATTAGCTAGATAGTTAATCACATGTGCAATTAATGAGGTCATTTTTGTGCCAAATCAATTTGGTAACTGAGTCATTATGCAATTAATTAATTAGACTGGCAGATAATTACTACTCCCTCCGTCTAGGTGTATAAGTCATCTTAGGTTGTACATCGCGACCAAGGAGGAGGGGAAAACGAGAGAACTTAATGTTTTTTTGCTAGTTAATAGCATTGCATACAATGAACTAACCACTGCATGCCATGTTTGAAAGTCTCATGTCATTGAAAGCATGCACGGTCCACATCTTTTATTGGTTGATATGTCACAAAACAAGAAACAAGGAGGGAGTTAATGTACTGTGCCTACTCCCTCCGTCCAGTGAAGAGTGTACATCTAGAAATTTTAGAACAATTATGGAGTTTAGTAAAACATGCATTTGAAAGGTGCAAGTCACCATCTCTCTCCTCTTTAATTATCCAACACCCAATAAGCTAAGTGCATGTAGAAATTAAGAAGACCATATGTAGATTGCTATTTGTCTTGATTACCGTGTGATGAGAGAGAAGTATTTTTTTCTACTTTAAAGTGCATTGGGAAGATAGAAGTACGCTCTTTTGTAGACAAATTTTGAAGCTAGATGTACACTCTTCACCAGACGGAGGGAGTAAGTGTTTGGGATTATTTGGTTTTTGTAAGATGACTTGCACACCTAGACGGAGGGAGTAGCATTATTGAATTTTTCAATTAGGCAAACAGTTAATTAATTAGGCAATCAATTAACCGGGTCGGATCTCTACTAGTATTAAAGGAGAATCCGTACATTGTCGTTCGCATGAATCTATTAGTGCGAAAATAATTTGGAAACCGAACGTTGAGTCAATTTTAAAACCAAACAAATAATGCAATTGATTAGCCAGACAATTAATTTATGTCAATTTAGGAATCTTTTGCGCCGAATCGTTTTGAAAACCGAGTCATTAATGCAATTAGTTAATTAGACAGTCCGTTAATTTACATGCACATAACTAGTAGGATTGTTTTTCAATTAGGCGGATTGTTGGTGCAATTCCTTGCCACTTGTGTTTTGGAGTTTGTAGTCAAAAATACTATTTTAATCTAACTAGCAAAGTGACCCACTCGATGCGCGGGCAAGATTTTGTGAAGTTCAATAGTGAGGACATATTATTTTATTTTTCTAGCAAAATTTGAACCAAATGTTATGTAATTTACAAATATAAGACCTCTAGAAACATGGTTTTCTCTTATCTAGAAACTTAGTTTTATCTTTAAGTGCCCCCTGCAATGCGAGGGCACCATCTTTAGTGTGTCGCAAGTTCTTGGAATAAAAATTAAGTTTGCATAGATATACTTACTTAATTATACGTGGCTGGAATAATAAAGTTCTATGGCCATCACAAATTTATGCTAAATACAATGTCACATGGGCGAGATACATCTTTAATTCGTGTGCGCAAGCAGAAAATTTTAAAGTATTTAATTTATGTTTGTTATTATAGATCTTTAACATTAGGGTTTGTTAAAATTATGTGTCGATAAATTTCCATAAAAAGTTCAGTACTCACTCTATGCTCTATCTATCAAAACAAATATTCGTGGGCCTAGCTTTATTCATGGTTTCATCTATATATTCTGGTGGAGAGATACAATTTTACCTTTGAGGATCAGGATCGCTCCTTCACGACATGGAATATTTTGTTCTGAGGGAGCTATCTTTGTAGCCCCTCTCAAACTTGCTTTGCATAAACAACTCCTCTTGGACCAGTTCTCTCCTGTAGCCGTGCTCCTTTACAACTTATGGCACTTGTACATTAAAGTGTAGCCCCTTCTTACGTTTGATGAAAGATATTGAATAGTCCTCCCTCCTTTGATAAAGGGACATCTTGAGGTTGAAGTGATTTTCTTATAACAAAACGAATAAAAACATTTGAAAAAAGCATAAGCCATTTGTTTACCTACCAGACCTTCATTAAATGACCTAGCTACATACTACTTTAACACAAAGGAAGTGTGTACTCCCTCCGTCCGAAAAAGCCTAGCTTTTTCGGATGGAGGGAGTATGTAATAAGGTGGATTAATCTACAGCTATATTGTCAGCCAATAATATTAAAAGAGTGAGGTCAATTTATATTAGAATAGAATGTAACTGGCCCAACCTATACTTTGAAACTTTGTGCAATGATGTTTCTCACACATCTCAGTACACATGTCACTTATATATCTGTTTGATGTAGATTCATTCTTCTAGTAATAAATACGAATTCAGTGCACATGTCACTTATATATCAACGTAAATTCATTCTTCTAGTAATAAATACGAATTCATTCTTCTGGTAATAAATACTATGATGACTAAAAAGATTTATTGGCTGGTCCTAGTTTAACATGAGCGTTGTAATGGGAAAAGGCTTAGACCGAGTGAGTTACATGTTAGAACCTGATAATTAACTATAACAAAGAAGAGACTCCTCTTGGAAAAATCCATTGATGACTGACTATAGCCTATAGCACAAAATTTGTACCTGAAAGATGAGCAACATCATATAAATGATCTAAATTATGACCACACACTATAGAGACGTATGGTATTGAAGGAAATATGCCCTAGAGGCAATAATAAAGTTATTATTTATTTCCTTATTTCATGATAAATGTTTATTATACATTCTAGAACTGTATTAACCGGAAACATAATACATGTGTGAATACACAGACAAACATAGTGTCACTAGTATGCCTCTACTTGACTAGCTCGTTGAATCAAAGATGGTTAAGTTTCCTAACCATAGACATGAGTTGTCATTTGATTAATGGGATCACATCATTAGGAGAATGATGTGATTGACATGACCCATTCCGTTAGCTTAGCACTTGATCATTTAGTATGTTGCTATTGCTTTCTTCATGACTTATACATGTTCCTACAACTACGAGATTATGCAACTCCCGTTTATCGGAGGAACACTTTGTGTGCTACCAAACATCACAATGTAACTGGGTGATTATAAAGGAGCTCTACAGGTGTCTCCGAAGGTACATGTTGAGTTGGCGTATTTCGAGATTAGGTTTTGTCACTCCGATTGTCGGAGAGGTATCTCTAGGCCCTCTCGGTAATGCACATCACTTAAGCCTTACAAACATTGCAACTAATGAGTTAGTTTCGGGATGATGTATTACGGAACGAGTAAAGAGACTTGCCGGTAACGAGATTGAACTAGATATTGAGATACCGACGATCGAATCTCGGGCAAGTAACATACAAATGACAAAGGGGACAACGTATGTTGTTATGCGGTTTGACCGATAAAGATCTTCGTAGAATATGTAGGAGCCAATATGAGCATCCAGGTTCCGCTATTGGTTATTGACCGGAGACGTGTCTCGGTCATGTCTACATAATTCCCGAACCTGTAGGGTCCGCACGCTTAACGTTCGTTGACGATATAGTATTATATGAGTTATGTATGTTGGTGACCGAATGTTGTTCGGAGTCCCGGATGAGATCATGGACATGACGAGGAACTCTGGAATGGTCCAGAGATAAAGTTTGATATATGGATAATAGTGTTTGATCTCCGGAAGGGTTCCGGAATTCACCGGAAGGGGTTCCGGATGTTTCCCGAAATGTTTGGGTACGAGAACACGTTATTTGGGCCATAGGGGAAAGCCCACAAGGTTTTTGGAAAGCGCAAAAGGAAGTTTTGCGGAGTCCATAGGCCAGAGGGTCCAGACGCTGGGAACCCTGGCGTCTGGCCCTGGAGTCCGAGAAGGACTCTTGCCTTTCGGGTGAAACCGACTTTGTGGAGGCTTTTACTCCAAGTTTCGACCCCAAGGCTCAACATATAAATAGAGGGGCAGGGCTAGCACCAAAGACACATCAAGAAACACCAAGCCGTGTGCCGACAACCTTGTCCCCTCTAATTTATCCCCCGTCATAGTTTTCGTAGTGCTTAGGCAAAGCCCTGCGGAGATTGTTCTTCACCAACACCGTCACCACACCGTCGTGCTGCCGGAACTCATCTACTACTTCGCCTGTCTTGCTGGATCGAGAAGGCGAGGACGTCATCGAGCTGAATGTGTGCAGAACTCGGAGGTGTTGTGCGTTCGGTACTTGGATCGGTCGGATCGTGAAGACGTACGACTACATCAACCGCGTTGATAAACGCTTCTGCTTAGCGATCTTCAAGGGTATGAAGATACACTCTCCCTCTCGTTGCTATGCATCTCCATGATCTTGTGTGTGCGTAGGATTTTTTTTGAAATTACTACGTTCCCCAACAGTGGCATCCGAGCCAGGTTTTATGCGTAGATGTTATATGCACGAGTAGAACACAAGTGAGTTGTGGGCGATACAAGTCATATTGCTTACCTGCATGTCATACTTTGGTTCAGCGGTATTGTTGGATGAAGCGGCCCGGACCGACATTACGCGTACGCTTACGCGAGACTGGTTCTACCGACGTGCTTTGCACACAGGTGGCTGACGGGTGTCAGTTTCTCCAACCTTAGTTGAACCGAGTGTGGCTACGCCCGGTCCTTGCGAAGGTTAAAACAACACTAACTTGATGAACTATCGTTGTGGTTTTGATGCGTAGGTAAGAACGGTTCTTGCTCAGCTCATAGCAGCCACGTAAAATTTGCAACAACAAAGTAGAGGACGTCTAACTTGTTTTGCAGGGTATGTTGTGATGTGATATGGTCAAGACGTGATCCTATATTTTATTGTATGAGATGATCATGTTTTGTTACCGAGTTATCGGCAACTGGCAGGAGCCATATGGTTGTCGCTTTATTGTATGAAATGCAAGCGCCCTGTAATTGCTTTACTTTATCACTAAGCGGTAGCGATAGTCGTAGAAGCAATAGATGGTGAAACGACAATGATGATACGATGGAGATCAAGGTGTCGCGCCGGTGACGATGGTGATCATGACGGTGCTTCGGAGATGGAGATCACAAGCACAAGATGATGATGGCCATATCATATCACTTATATTGATTGCATGTGATGTTTATCCTTTATGCATCTTATCTTTCTTTGATTGACGGTAGCATTTTAAGATGATCTCTCACTAATTATCAAGAAGTCTTCTCCCTGAGTATGCACCGTTGCGAAAGTTCTTCATGCTGAGACACCACGTGATGATTGGGTGTGATAGGCTCTACGTTCAAATACAACGGGTGCAAAACTGTTGCACACGCGGAATACTCAGGTTAAACTTGACGAGCCTAGCATATACAGATATGGCCTCGGAACACGGAGACCGAAAGGTCGAGCGTGAATCATATAGTAGATATGATCAACATAGTGATGTTCACCATTGAAAACTACTCCATCTCACGTGATGATCGGACATGGTTTAGTTGATTTGGATCACGTGATCACTTAGATGACTAGAGAGATGTCTGTCTAAGTGGGAGTTCTTAAGTAATATGATTAATTGAGCTTAAATTTATCATGAACTTAGTCCTGGTAGTATTTTGCAAATTATGTTTTAGATCAATAGCTCGCGTTGTTGCTTTCATATGTTTATTTTGATATTTTCCTAGAGAAAATTGTGTTGAAAGATGTTAGTAGCAATGATGCGGATTGGATTCGTGATCTGAGGTTTATCCTCATTGCTGCATAGAAGAATTATGTCCTTAATGCACCGCTAGGTGACAGACCTATTGCAGGAGCAGATGTAGACGTTATGAACGTTTGGCTAGCTCAATATGATGACTACTTGATAGTTTAGTGCACCATGCTTAACGACTTAGAATCGGGACTTCAAAGACATTTTGAACGTCATGGACCATATGAGATGTTCCAGGAATTAAAGTTAATATTTCAAGCAAATACCCAAGTTGAGAGACATGAAGTCTCCAACAAGTTCTATAGCTAAAAGATGGAGGACAATCGCTAACTAGTGAGCATGTGCTCAGATTGTCTGGGTACTTCAATCGCTTGAATCAAGTGGGAGTTAATCTTCCAGATAAGATAGTGATTGACAGAATTCTCTAGTCACCATCACTAAGTTACTAGAACTTCGTGATGAACTATAGTATGCAAGGGATGACAAAAACGATTCCCGAGCTCTTTGTGATGTTGAAATCGACGAAGTTAGAAATCAAAAAAGAGCATCAAGTGTTGATGATTGACAAGACCACTAGTTTCAAGAAAAGGGTAAAGGGAAAGAAAGGGAAACTTCAAGTAGAATGGCAAACAAGTTGTCACTCCCGTGAAGAAGACCAAAGCTGGACCAAAGCCTGAAACTGAGTGCTTACACTGCAAGGCAAATGGTCACTGGAAGCGCAAATGCCCTGAATATTTGGTGGATAAGAAGGATGGCAAAGTGAACAAGGGTATATTTGATATACAGGTTATTGATGTGTGCCTTACTAGTGTTTATAGTAGCCCCTGAGTATTTGATACTTGTTCGGTTGCTAAGATTAGTAACTCAAAACAGGAGTTACAGAATAAACAAAGACTAGTTGAAGGGGAAGTGACGATGAGTGTTGAAAGTAGTTCCAAGATTGATATGATCATCATCACACACTCCCTATACTTTCGGGATTAGTGTTAAACCTAAATAAATATTATTTGGCGTTTGCGTTGAGCATGAATATGATTTGATCATGTTTATTGCAATACGGTTATTCATTTAAAGTCAGAGAATAATTGTTGTTATGTTTACATGAATAAAACCTTCAAATGGTCATACACCCAATGAAAATAGTTTGTTGGATCGCGATCGTAGTGATACATCTTGTAGACGTTGTTGGGCCTGCAAGTGCACAGGTTTGTAGGATAGTAGCAAATTTCCCTCAAGTGGATGACCTAAGGTTTATCAATCCGTAGGAGGCGTAGGAGGAAGATGGTCTCTCTCAAACAACCCTGCAACCAAATAACAAAAAGACTCTTGTGTCCCCAACACACCCAATACAATGGTAAATTGTATAGGTGCACTAGTTCGGCGAAGAGATGAAGATACAAGTGCAAAATAGATAGTAGATTTAGGTTTTTGTAATGTGAAATAATAAAAATAGCAAGGTAACAAGTGGTAAAAGTGAGCGTAAACGGTATTGCAATGATAGGAAACAAGGCCTAGGGTTCATACTTTCACTAGTGTAAGTTCTCTCAACAATAATAACATAGATAGAACATATGACAAACCCTCAACATGCAACAAAGAGTCACTCCAAAGCCACTAATAGCGGAGAACAAACATAGAGATTATGGTCGGGTAGGAAACTACCACAAAGCTATTCTTTCGGATCAATCTATAAAAGAGTTCGTACTAGAATAACACCTTAAGATACAAATCAACCAAAATCCTAATGTCACCTAGATACTCCATTGTCACCTCAAGTATCCGTGGGCATGATTATATGATATGCATCACACAATCTCAGATTCATCCAACCAACATAAAAGTACTTCAAAGAGTGGCCCAAATCTACTACCGGAGAGTCAAGAACGTGTGCCAACCCCTATGCATAGGTTCCCAAGTGTCACGAAACCCGCAAGTTGATCACCAAAACATACATAGTGGCACATGATATCCCATTGTCACCATAGATAATCACGGCAAGACATACATCAAGTGTTCATAAAAGACTCAATCCGATAAGATAACTTCAAAGGGGAAACTCAATTCATCACAAGAGAGTAGAGGGGGAGAAACATCATAAGATCCAACTACAATAGCAAAGCTCGGGATACATCAAGATCGTGCCATAGAAGAACACGAGAGAGAGAGAGAGATCAAACACATAGCTACTAGTACATACCCTCAGCCCCGAGGGTGAACTACTCCCTCCTCGTCATGGATAGCGCCGGGATGATGAAGATGGCCACGGTGATGGGATCCTCCGCAGGCGCCGAACGGGCTCCCGAGAGGTTTTTGGTGCTACAGTGGCTTGCGGCGGTGGAACTCCCGATCTATCTTCTGTTTTGGAAGTTTTAGGGTACGTAGGTATATATGGGTGCAGGGGGTATGTCGGTGGAGCTACGGGGGGGCCACGAGGTAGGGGGCGCGCCCAGGGGGGTGGGCGCGCCCTCCACCCTCGTGAGCACCTCCTGTATCTTCTGACGTGGAGTCCAAGTCCATCAGGTGGGTTTCCTTCCAAAAATAACTTCTCCAATTGATTTCGTTCCGTTTTGACTCCGTCTGATATTCCTTTTCCTCGAAACACTGAAATAGGCATAAAACAGCAAATCTAGGCTGGGCCTCCGGTTAATAGGTTAGTCCCAAAAATAATATAAAAGTGGATAACAAAGCCCAATATTGCCTAAAACAGTAGATAAAGTAGCATGGAGCAATAAAAAATTATAGATACGTTGGAGACGTATCAAGCATCCCCAAGCTTAATTCCTGCTCGTCCTCGAGTAGGTAAATAATAAAAAAGAATTTTTGATGCGGAGTGATACTTTGGCATAATTTCAATGTAAATCTTCTTAATTGTGGCATGAATATTCAGATCCGAAAGATTCAAGACAAAAGTTCATATTGACACAAAAGTAATAATACTTCAAGCATACTAATCAAAGCAATCATGTCTTCTCAAAATAGCATGGCTAAAGAAAGTTCATCCCTACAAAATCATATAGTTAGGCTATGCTTCATTTTCGTCACACAAAGATGTTCCCAACTTCTATACCCCCGATGACAAGCCAAGCAATTGTTTCATACTTAAATAATCTCAAACTTTTTCAACCTTCAAGCAATACATGAGCGTGAGCCATGGATATAGCACTATGGGTGGAATAGAATATGATGATGGGGATTGTGTGGAGAAAAAAAAGGAGAAAGTCTCACATTGACGAGGCTAATCAACGGGCTATGGAGATGCCCATCAATTGATGTCAACATGGGGAGTAGGGATTGCCATGCAACGGATGCACTAGAGCTATGAATGCTCAACAAAAGAAAACTAGTGGGTGTGCATCCAACTCGCTTGCTCATGAAGACCTAGGGCATTTGAGGAAGCCCATCGTAGGAATATACAAGCCAAGTTCTATAATGAAAAATTCCCACTAGTATGAAAAGACAACTTATGAGACTCTCTACATGAGGAACAAGGTGCTACTTTGAAGCACAAGTGTGGAAAAAGAGATAGTAGCATTGCCTTTTTTATTTTCTTTTTTGGGCCTTTCTCTTTTTTTTGGCCTTTCCTTTTTTTGGGCCTTTTTTGGCCTTTTTTTATTTGGGCAATGCTCTAATAATGATGATCATCACACTTTCATTACAACATATGAATTACAACTCGAAACTAGAACAAGATATGACTCTATATGAATGCCTCCGGCGGTGTACCGGGATGGTGCAATGAATCATGAGTGACATGTATGAAAAATAATGCATGGTGGCTTTGCCACAAATACGATGTCAACTACATGATCATGCAATGGCAATATGACAAAAGTAATGTATGTCATGATGATGATGATGGAAGTTACATGGCAATATATCTCGGAATGGCTATGGAAATGCCATGATAGGTAGGTATGGTGGCTGTTTTGAGGAAGATATAAGGAGGTTTATGTGTGATAGAGCGATCGTATCACGGGGTTTGGATGCACCGCTAAGTTTGCACCAACTCTCAAGGTGAGAAAGGGCAATGCATGGTACCAAGAGGCTAGCAAAGGCGGAAAGGTGAGAGTGCGTATAATCCATGGACTCAACATTAGTCAAAAGAACTCATATACTTATTAAAAAAATTTAGAAGCCATCAAAAATCAAGTACTACGCGCATGCTCCTAGGGGGATAGATTGGTAGGAAAAGACCATCGCTCGTCCCCGACCGCCACTCATAAGGATGCACAAGCCAGGTACACTTCATGTTTCAAATTTGTTACACAACTTTAACCATACGCGCATGCTACGGGATTTGCAAAATTCAACGCAAGTATTTCTCAAATTCATAATCACCCAACTAGCACGACTTTGATATGATCACCTCCATATCTCAAAACAATTATCAAGCATCAAACTTTTCTTAGTATTCAACACACTCAAAAAGAGAGTTTCACATATCTTGAATACCAAGTATATTAACATTAAGAAAATTAACATGCTATTAACGACTCTCAAAAGAATCTAAGTGAAGCATGAGAGATCAATAGTTTCTTTAAAACAAATCCTCCACCGTGCTCTAAAAGATATAAGTGAAGTACTATGAGCAAAAACTATCAAGCTCAAAAGATATAAGTGAAGCACATAGAGTATTCTAGCAAATTCCAATTTATGTAACGCTCTCTCTCATTAAATAATTTCAGATCTTGACACTTATTCAAACAGCTAGAAAAGCTAAATAAAACTACATTGCAAGGATAGCACAACTCATGTGAAGAAGCAAAAACTTAGGCTCAACCGATACTAACTGATAGTTGTTGAAGAAGAAAGGTGGGATGCCTACTGGGGCAACCCCAAGCTTAGATGCTTGATACTTCTTGAAATATTATATTGGGGTGCCTTGGGCATCCCCAAGCTTGAACTTTTGTGTCTCCTTAATTCCTCTCATATCATGGTTTCTCTTTTTATCAAAAGCTTCATTCACAACAAACTCAACAAGAACTCGTGAGATAGGTTAGTATAAACCAATGCAAAACCTTATCATTTTCTACTGTAACAAATCACTAAAATTATTATTCAACATTGAATACTAAATGCCTCTGCATATTTAATACTCCTATCCTCAAATATAATCATTAAACAAACAAACATACGCAAACAATGCAACCATAACAGCAATCTGTCAAAATAGTATAGTCTGTAAAGAATGCAAGAGTATCAATACTTCCCTGACTCCCAAAATTATAAACTAAAATTCCCACTGTAATAAATTTATCAGAGCTCAATATGCAACAAGATTCAACGTTAAAACATTCTCTGACTTTTCTAGGCAATTTTTGCAACAGCG
Organism: Aegilops speltoides; assembly: GCA_021437245.1. NCBI lineage: Eukaryota > Viridiplantae > Streptophyta > Magnoliopsida > Poales > Poaceae > Aegilops > Aegilops speltoides. Next base: position 439,302,047 of record CM038145.1, on the reverse strand, counting down.
GTAAACTTTCTGTTTTCAAACAGCAACATGTAAACTAGCAAAATAAGCATGGCAAAGGCTATCCTTGACTTTTTTATTGAAACTAAAGATGAAAAACACTAATCTAAATAACAGCAAGCAAATACTAACAAAATAAAATGACGCTCCAAGCAAAACACATATCATGTGGTGAATAAAAATATAGCTCCAAGTAAAGTTACCGATGAACGAAGATGAAAGAGGGGATGCCATCCGGGGCATCCCCAAGCTTAGTTGCTTGGTTGTCCTTGAATATTACCTTGGGGTGCCTTTGGAATCCCCAATCTTAGGCTCTTGCCACTCCTTATTCCATAGTCCATTGAATCTTTACCCAAAACTTGAAAACTTCAACCACACAAAACTCAACACAAAACTCGTAAGCTCCGTTAGTATAAGAAAATAAAACCACCACTTAGGTACTGTAATTAACTCATTCTAAATTCATATTGGTGTAATATCTACTGTATTATAACTTCTCTATGGTTTATACCACTTAATACTAGCCATAGATGCATCAAAATAAGCAAACAACACATAGAAAACAGAATCTGTCAAAAACAGAACAGTCTGTAGTAATCTGTATAAAACGTATACTTATGGAACCCAAAAAATTATGAAATAAATTTCTGGACCTGAGAAATTTGTCTATTAATCATCTTCAAAAAGAATCAACCTAAAATCACTCTCCAGTAAAACATGGCAGCTAATCTCGTGAGCACTAAAGTTTCTGTTTTTCACAGCAAGATCACATAAACTTCACCCAAGTCTTCCCAAAGGTTCTACTTGGCACTTTATTAAAACAAAAGCTATAAAACATGATTACTACAGTAGCATAATTATGTGGACATACAAAAACAGTAAGGATAAATATTGGGTTGTCTCCCAACAAGCACTTTTCTTTAATGCCTTTTAGCTAGGCATGATGATGGCAATGATGCTCACATAAAAGATAAGAATTGAAACATAACGGGAGCATCATGAAGCACATGACTAGCACATTTAAGTCTAACCCACTTCCTATGCATAGGTATTTTGTGAGCAAACAACTTATGGGAACAATAATCAACTAGCATAGGATGGCACAACAAGCATAACTTCAAGAATTTAAGCACATAGAGAGGAAACTTGACATTATTGCAATTCCTACAAGCATATGTTCCTCCCTAATAATAATTTTCAGTAGCATCATGAATGAATTCAACAATATAACCAGCACCTAAAGCATTCTTTTCATGATCTACAAGCATAGAAAATTTTCTACTCTCCACATAAGCAAACTTCTTCTTTATAGCATACGTATCATCACAATAATCATCATAAATAGGAGGCATGCTTTCATCATAGTAAATTTGCTCATCAAAGCTTGGGGGACAAAATATATCATATTCATCAAACATAGCTTCCCCAAGCTTGTGGCTTTGCATATCATTAGCATCATGGATATTCAAGGAATTCATACTAACAACATTGCAATCATGCTCATCATTCAAAGATTTAGTGCCAAACATTCTATAGATTTCTTCTTCTAGCACTTGAGCACAATTATCCTTTCCATCATACTCACAAAGATATTAAAAAGGTGAAGCGTATGAGACAAACTTAACTCCATTTTTTTGTAAATTTCTTTTATAAACTAGACTAGTGCTAAAACAAGAAACAAAAAGATTCGATTGCAAGAACTAAAGATATACCTTCAAGCACTCACCTCGCCAGAAAAGAGCTTAGTGACGGAGTGTAAGTACCCTTTACCTAGCCTCCCCGGCAACGGCGCCAGAAAGGAGCTTGATGTCTACTACACAACCTTCTTCGTTGTTGGGCCTGCAAGTGCACAGGTTTGTAGGATAGTAGCAAATTTCCCTCAAGTGGATGACATAAGGTTTATCAATCCGTAGGAGGCGTAGGAGGAAGATGGTCTCTCTCAAACAACCCTGCAACCAAATAACAAAAAGTCTCTTGTGTCCCCAACACACCCAATACAATGGTAAATTGTATAGGTGCACTAGTTCGGCGAAGAGATGAAGATACAAGTGCAAAATAGATAGTAGATATAGGTTTTTTTAATGTGAAATAATAAAAACAGCAAGGTAACAAGTGGTAAAATTGAGCGTAAACGGTATTGCAATGATAGGAAACAAGGCATAGGGTTCATACTTTCACTAGTGTAAGTTCTCTCAACAATAATAACATAGATAGAACATATGACAAACCCTCAACATGCAACAAAGAGTCACTCCAAAGCCACTAATAGCGGAGAACAAACGTAGAGATTATGGTCGGGTACGAAACCACCACAAAGCTATTCTTTCGGATTGATCTATAAAAGAGTTCGTACTAGAATAACACCTTAAGATACAAATCAACCAAAACCCTAATGTCACCTAGATACTCCATTGTCACCTCAAGTATCCGTGGGCATGATTATACGATATGCATCACACAACCTCAGATTCATCCAACCAACATAAAAGTACTTCAAAGAGTGCCCCAAAGCTACTACCGGAGAGTCAAGAACGTGTGCCAACCCCTATGCATAGGTTCCCAAGTGTCACCAAACCCGCAAGTTGATCACCAAAACATACATCAAGTGGCACATGATATCCCATTGTCACCACAGATAATCACGGCAAGACATACATCAAGTGTTCATAAAAGACTCAATCCGATAAGATAACTTCAAAGGGGAAACTCAATTCATCACAAGAGAGTAGAGGGGGAGAAACATCATAAGATCGAACTACAATAGCAAAGCTCGGGATACATCAAGATCGTGCCATAGAAGAACACGAGAGAGAGAGAGAGATCAAACACATAGCTACTAGTACATACCCTCAGCCCCGAGGGTGAACTACTCCCTCCTCGTCATGGATAGCGCCGGGATGATGAAGATGGCCACCGGTGATGGGATCCCCCTCCGGCAGGGCGCCGGAACGGGCTCCCGAGAGGTTTTTGGTGGCTACAGTGGCTTGCGGCGGTGGAACTCCCGATCTATCTTCTGTTCTGGAAGTTTTAGGGTACGTAGGTATATATGGGTGCAGGGGGTATGTCGGTGGAGCTACGGGGGGCCCACGAGGTAGGGGGCGCGCCCAGGGGGTGGGTGGGCGCGCCCTCCACCCTCGTGAGCACCTCCCGTATCTTCTGACGTGGTGTCCAAGTCCATCAGGTGGGTTTCCTTCCAAAAATAACTTCTCCAGTTGATTTCATTCCGTTTTGACTCCGTCTGATATTCCTTTTCCTCGAAACACTGAAATAGGCATAAAACAGCAAATCTGGGCTGGGCCTCCGGTTAATAGGTTAGTCCCAAAAATAATGTAAAAGTGGATAATAAAGCCCAATATTGCCTAAAATAGTAGATAAAGTAGCATGGAGCAATCCAAAATTATAGATACGTTGGAGACGTATCAATACACATATTCATAATATTGATGCCAAAAGATGCAAAGTTAATAATGATAGTGCAACTTATTTGTGGCACTGCCATTTGGGTCATATCGGTGTAAAGCGCATGAAGAAACTCCATAAATATGGATTTTCAGGAATCACTTGGTTATGAATCATTTGATGCTTGCGAACCATGCCTTTTGGGCAAGATGACTAAAAGTCCGTTCCCCGGAACAATGGAACGAGCTACTGACTTATTGGAAATAATACATACCGATGTATGCGATCCGATGAGTGTTAAGGCTCGCGGCGTGTATCGCTATTTTCTGACCTTCACAGATGATTTGAGCAGATATGGGTAAATCTACTTGATGAAACATAAGTCTGAAACATTTGAAAAGTTCAAAAAAATTCAGAGTGAAGTGGAAAATCATCGTAACAAGAAAAATAAAGTTTCTACGATCTGATCATGGAGACGAATATTTGAGTTATGAGTTTGGTCTTCATTTGACACAATGTGAAATAGTTTTGCAACTCACGCCACCTGGAACACCATAATGTAATGGTGTGTCCGAACGTCGTATTCGTACTTTACTAGATATGGTGCCATCTATGATGTCTCTTATCGATTTACCACTATCATTTTGGGCTTATGCATTAGAGACAACTGCATTCACGTTTAATAAGGCACCATCTAAATCCGTTGAGACGACACCGTATGAACTATGGTTTAGCAGTAAACCTAAGCTGTCGTTTCTTAAAGTCTGGAGTTGCGATGCTTATATGAAAAAGGTTTTCAATCTGATAAGCTCGAACCCAAATCAGAGAAGTGCGTCTTCATAGAATACCCAAAGGAAACTGTTGGGTACACCTTCTATCACAGATTTGAAGGCAAAACATTCGTTGCTAAGAAATGATCCTTTCTAGAGAAGGAGTTTCTCTCAAAAGAAGTGAGTGGGAGGAAAGTAGAGCTTGATAAGGTAATTTGTACCTTCTCCTGAATTGGAAAGTAGTTCATCACAGAAATCAGTTCCAGTGATTCCTACACCAATTAGTGAGGATGCTAATGATGATGATCATGAAACTTCAGATTAAGTTACTACAAAACCTCGTAGGTCTTCCAAAGTACAGTCCGCACCAGAGTGGTACGGTAATCCTGTTCTGGAAGTCGTGTTACTAGACCATGATGGACCTACGAACTATGAGGAATCGATGATGAGCCCAGATTCCACGAAATGGCTTGAGGCCATGAAATTTGAGATGGGATCGATGTATGAGAACAAAGTGTGGACTTTGGTGGAGTTTCCCGATGATCGGCAAGCCATATTATATAAATGGATCTTTAAGAGGAAGACAAACGCTGATAGTAGTGTTACTATCTACAAAGCTCGACTTGTCGCAAAAAGGTTTTCGACAAGTTCAAGGTGTTGACTACAATGAGTTTTTCTCAACTGTAGCGATGCTTAAGTCTGTCCGAATCATGTTAGCAATTGCCACATTTTATGAAATCTGGCAAATGGATGTCAAAACTGCATTCCTTAATGGTTTTCTTAAAGAAGAGTTGTATATGATGCAACCAGAAGGTTTTGTCAATCCTAAAGGTGCTAACAAAATGTGCAAGCTCCAGCGATCCATCTATGGACTTGGACTGGTGCAAGCATCTCAGAGTTGGAATATACGCTTTGATAAGTTGATCAAAGGATATAGTTTTATACAGACTTGCAGTGAAGCCTGTATTTACAATAAAGTGAGTGGGAGCACTACCGCCTTTCTGATAAATATATGTGAGTAACATATTGTTGATCAGAAATAATGTAGAATTTTTTTGGAAAGCATAAAGGAGTATTTGAAAGGAGTTCTTTAAAAAAGGACCTCAGTATAGCTACTTACATATTGAGCATCAAGATCTATTGAGATAGATCAAGATGCTTGATAAGTTTTTCAATAAGTTCATACCTTGTCAAGTTTTTGAAGTAGTTCAAAATGGAACCGTCAAAGAAAGAGTGCTTGCCTGTGTTGCAAAGGTGTGAAATTGAGTAAGACTCAAATCCCGACCATGGCAGAAAATAGAAAAGAGAATGAAAGTCATTCCCTATGCCTCAATCATAGGTTCTACAAAGTATGCTATGCTATGTACCAGACCTATTGTATACCTTGCTCTGTATTTGTCAAGGGGGTACAATAGTGATCTAGGAGTAGATCACTGGACATTGGTCAAGAATATCCTTAGTAAGGACTAAGGAAATAATTCTCGATTATGGAGGTGATAAAAGAGCCCGTCGTAAAGAGTTACATCGCTGCAAGCTTTTAAACCGATCCAGATGACTCTAAGTCTCAATCTGGATACATATTGAAAGTGGGAGCAATTAGCTAGAGTAGCTCCGTGCAGAGCATTGTAGACATAGAATATTTGCAAAATACATACGGCTCTGAATGTGACAGACCCGTTGACTAAGCTTCTCTCACGAGCAAAACATGATCACACCTCAGTACTCTTTGGGTGTTAATCACATAGCTATGTGAACTAGATTATTGACTCTAGTAAACCCTTTGGGTGTTGGTCACGTGACAATGTGAACTATGGGTGTTAATCATATACAGATATGAATATTGGTGTTAAATCACATGGTGATGTGAACTAGATTATTGACTCTAGTTCAAGTGGGAGACTGAAGGAAATATGCCCTAGAGGCAATAATAAAGTTATTATTTATTTCCTTATTTCATGATAAATGTTTATTATTCATGCTAGAATTGTATTAACCGGAAACATAATACATGTGTGAATACATAGACAAACATAGTGTCACTAGTATGCCTCTACTTGACTAGCTCGTTGAATCAAAGATGGTTAAGTTTCCTAACCATAGACATGAGTTTTCATTTGATTAACGGGATCACATCATTAGGAGAATGATGTGATTGACATGACCCATTCCGTTAGCTTAGCACTTGATCGTTTAGTATGTTGCTATTGCTTTCTTCATGACATATACATGTTCCTACAACTATGAGATTATGCAACTCCCGCTTATCGGAGGAACACTTTGTGTGCTACCAAACGTCACAACGTAACTGGGTGATTATAAAGGAGCTCTACAGGTGTCTCCAAAGGTACATGTTGAGTTGGCGTATTTCGAGATTAGGTTTTGTCACTCCGATTGTCGGAGAGGTATCTCTGGGCCCTCTCGGTAATGCACATCACTTAAGCCTTGCAAGCATTGAAACTAATGAGTTAGTTGCGGGATGATATATTACAGAACGAGTAAAGAGACTTGCCAGTAACGAGATTGAACTAGGTATTGAGATACCGACGATCGAATCTCGGGCAAGTAACATATCGATGACAAAGGGAACAACGTATGTTGTTATGCGGTTTGACCGATAAAGATCTTCGTAGAATATGTTGGAGCCAATATGAGCATCTAGGTTCCGCTATTGGTTATTGACCGGAGACGTGTCTCAGTCATGTCTACATAATTCCCGAACCCGTAGGGTCTGCACGCTTAACATTCGTTGACGACATAGTATTATATGAGTTATGTATGTTGGTGACCGAATGTTGTTCGGAGTCCCGGATGAGATCATGGACATGATGAGGAACTCCGGAATGGTCCAGAGATAAAGTTTGATATATGGGATAATAGTGTTTGATCTCCGGAAGGGTTCCGGAATTCACCGGAAGGGGTTCCGGATGTTTCCCGAAATGTTTGGGTACGAGAACACGTTATTTGGGCCAAAGGGAAAGCTTAAAGGAAGTTTTATGGAGTCAGAGGCCGACGCCAGGTCCTCGGCGTTCGGGTCCAGACGCCGAACCCCAAGCGCCAGCCCTGAACCGAGAAGGACTCTTGCCTTTCGGGTGAAACCGACTTTGTGGAGGCTTTTACTCCAAGTTTCGACCCCAAGGCTCAACATATAAATAGAGGGGCAGGGATAGCACCAAAGACACATCAAGAAACACCAAGCAGTGTGCCGGCAACCCTGTCCCCTCTAATTTATCCCCCGTCATAGTTTTCGTCGTGCTTAGGCGAAGCCCTAGAGATTGTTCTTCACCAACACCATCACCACGCCACGTGCTGCCGGAACTCATCTACTACTTCGCCCGTCTTGCTGGATCGAGAAGGCAAGGACGTCATTGAGATGAACGTGTGCAGAACTCAGAGGTGCCGTGCGTTCGGTACTTGGATCGGTCGGATCGTGAAGACGTACGACTACATCAACCGCGTTGATAAATGCTTCCGCTTAGCGATCTTCAAGGGTATGAAGATACATTCCCCCTCTCGTTGCTATGCATCACCATGATCTTGTGTGTGCGTAGGAATTTTTTTGAAATTACTATGTTCCCCAACAGGTATGACAAAAACAGTGAAAATGTGAAGGTTGTGAACTTGTGATAAACTTCAACGTGATTATGCATTACCTACTGAAGAACACCATTGCTGACGTGGAACTAATTACCATATAAATCAATATATGATATACACTTGTGGGCCTCCTTTCTTTTTCGTCAGCAAATTGTAACCAAGTAAAGATATCTGTAATAGAATAAGAGCATCTCCAATAGCATGTGTATATTTGGATGTCTATATATTCATATAGACAATGGTCTAAAAAGATTCCCTTATATACACGTCCAGTTTCGCATTAGAACGTCTATATACAGGGACCATGACAAGTGGACATCGCTGGGGAGAGGAAGAAATCATGACTGCAGCTGAGTTTAGACGACAGCTTCACAATGTCCAGGCGTGGACATTGTCCACGTCGATTTAGAGGATGTGTGTATTTGGACGACCATATAGACAAGCTGTTGGATGCCTGTGTTGGGATCACGTCGTGGAAAACGAGTATAGACATCCATATAGACAAACTATTGGAGATGCTCTAATAGATCTTATTCTTCACTATTCCATCAAAATGATCATCTCGGTGTGGATCTTGTGCTTCATCTACTAAAAATCTGAAGTCAAGATGCATGGCTTACACAAACCATTACATAGCTCACAAATTTCTAATAGAATAAATCCACCCGTCGATGTGAAGAGAATGTATCTGACTATGCATGTGCAGAAAATCCTAACTGTAGTATTCTACCTCGAACACTAATTATTTGAATTATGTCAACATGGTAGAGCCTGTCGTAAATCATATGAAATTTGACATGCAGAGAGGTAGAACAGATCCCAAACTTCCTATAGAGACATATGTATTTGTGCTAAGTGAGGAAGCTAGGCTGGTTTACAATTATATATGTCGAAAAAAGGCTTTCGCCCCGCTTTATATATAAAGCAAAGATCACCAACAACCCAGTACAACACTCGCCACCAAGACACATGCACACACCCAAGGCAGGATACATAGGCGTTGAGCGTAGCAACACCACCATACCCCTATGAAGGAAATATGCCCTAGAGGCAATAATAAAGTTATTATTTATTTCCTCATATCATGACAAATGTTTATTATTCATGCTAGAATTGTATTAACCGGAAACATGATACGTGTGTGAATACATAGACAAACATAGTATCACTAGTATGCCTCTACTTGAACTAGCTCATTGATCAAAGATGGTTATGTTTCCTAACCATAGGCATGTGTTGTCATTTGATTAATGGGATCACATCATTAGGAGAATGATGTGATTGACTTGACCCATTCCGTTAGCTTAGCACTTGATCGCTTAGTATGTTGCTATTGCTTTCTTCATGACTTATACAAAGTTCTCGCAACTATGAGATTGTGCAACTCCTGCTTACGGAGGAACACTTTGTGTGCTACCAAACGTCACAACGAATCGGGTGATTATAAAGGTGCTCTACAGGTGTCTCCAAAGGTACATGTTGAGTTGGCATAATTCGAGATTAGGTTTTGTCACTCCGATTGTCGGAGAGGTATCTCTGGGCCCTCTCGGTAATACTCATCACCTAAGCCTTGCAAGCATTGTAACTAATGAGTTAGTTATGAGATGATGTATTACGGAACGAGTAAAGAGACTTGCCGGTTACGAGATTGAACTAGGTATTGGATACCGACGATCGAATCTCGGGCAAGTAACATACCGATGACAAAGGGAACAACGTATGTTGTTATGCGGTTTGACCGATAAAGATCTTCGTAGAATATGTAGGAACCAATATGAACATCCAGGTTCCGCTATTGGTTATTGACCAAGAATAGTTCTAGGTCATGTCTACATAGTTCTCGAACCCGTAGGGTCCGCACGCTTAACGTTACGATGACAGTTTTATTATGAGTTTATAGGTTTTGATGTACCGAAGTTTGTTCGGAGTCCCGGATGTGATCACGGACATGACGAGGAGTATCGAAATAGTTGAGACATAAAGATTGATATATTGGACAACTATATTCGGACACCGGAAGTGTTCCGGGTGATTTCAGAGAAAACCAGAGTGCCGGAGGGGTTACCGGAACCACCCGGGGAAGTATTGGGCCTTAGTGGGCCTGAGGGGAGAGAGAGGGCAGCAACCCAGGAGGTGGCGCGCCCCCTCCCAAGGGGAGTCCGACTGACTAGGGAGGCGTGGCCCCTCTTCCTCTCTCCTCTCCCCCTCTTTCCTTCCCCCTTCCTCCTTCCTAGTTGGACTAGGAAAGGGGAGTCCTACTCCCACTAGGAGGAGGACTTCCCCCTCCTGGCGCGCCCCAAGGGTCGGCCGCCTTCCCCTTGCTCCTTTATATACGGGCGGGGGGGGTGGCACCCATAGACACACAAGTTGATCTACGATCGTTCCTTAGCCGTGTCGGCGGTGCCCCCTCCACCATATTCCACCTCGGTCATATCGTCATGAGTTTAGGCGAAGCCTCGCGCCGTAGAACATCATCATCGCCACCACGCCGTCGTGCTGACGGAACTCATCCCCGACGCTTCGCTGGATTGGAGCCCGGAGGACGTCATCGAGCTGGACGTGTGCTGAACACAGAGGTGCCATACGTTCGGTGCTTGGATCGGTCGATTCGTGAAGACGAACGACTACATAAACCACGTTGTCATAACGCTTCCGCTTAACGGTCTACGAGGGTACGTAGACAGCACTCTCCCCTCTCGTTGCTATGCCATCACCATGATCTTGTGTGTGCGTAGGAATTTTTTTGAAATTACTACGTTCCCCAACAGTGGCATCCGAGCCTAGGTTTTATGGTTTGATGTTATATGCACGAGTAGAAAATAAGTGAGTTGTGGGCGATATAAGTCATACTGCTTACCATCATGTCATACTTTGATTCGGCGGTATTGTTGGATGAAGCGGCCCGGACCGACATTACGCGTACGCTTTCGCGAGACTGGTTTTACCGCCGTGCTTTGCACACAGTGACTAGCGGTGTCGGTTTCTCCAACTTTAGTTGAACCGAAAGTGGCTACGCCCGGTCCTTGCGAAGGTTAAAACAACATCAACTTGACAAACTATCGCTGTGGTTTTGATGCGAGGTGAGATTGGTTCTTGCTTAAGCCCATAGCAGCCACGTAAAATTTGCAACAACAAAGTAGAGGACGCCTAACTTGTTTTTCCAGGCATGTTGTGATGTGATATGACCAAGACGTGATGCTATATTTTATTGTATGAGATGATCATGTTTTGTAACCGGTTATCGGCAATCGGCAGGAGCCATATGGTTGTCGCTTATTGTATGAAATGCAACGCTACAGTAATTGCTTTACTTTATCACTAAGCGGTAGCGATAGTCGAGAAGCAATAGATGGCGAAACGACAACGATGCTACGATGGAGATCAAGGTGTCGCTACCGGTGACGATGGTGATCACGACGGTGCTTGGAGATGGAGATCACAAGCACAAGATGATGATGGCCATATCATATCACTTATATTGATTGCATGTGATGTTTATCCTTTATGCATCTTATCTTGCTTTGATTGACGGTAGCATTTTAAGATGATCTCTCACTAAAATTATCAAGAAGTGTTCTCCCGAGTATGCACCGTTGCCAAAGTTCGTCGTGCCTGGACACCACGTGATGATCGGGTGTGATAAGCTCTACATCCATCTACAACGGGTGCAAGCCAGTTTTGCACACGCGGAATACTCAGGTTAAACTTGACGAGCCTAGCATATGCAGATATGGCCTCAGAACATGGAGACCGAAAGGTCGAGCGTGAATCATATAGTAGATATGATCAACATAGTGATGTTCACCATTGAAAGCTACTCCATCTCACGTGATGATCGGTTATGGTTTAGTTGATCTGGAATACGTAATCACTTAGATGACTAGAGAGATGTCTGTCTAAGTGGGAGTTCTTAAGTAATATGATTAATTGAACTTAAATTTATCATGAACTTAGTATCTGATAGTATTTTGCTTGTCTATGTTTGTTTGTAGATAGATGGCTCGTGCTGTTGTTCCGTTGAATTTTAATGCGTTCCTTGAGAAAGCAAAGTTGAAAGATGATGGTAGCAATTACACGGACTGGGTCCGTAACTTGAGGATTATCCTCATTGATGCACAGAAGAATTACGTCCTGGAAGCACCGCTGGGTGCCAGGCCTGCTACAGGAGCAACACCAGATGTTATGAACGTCAGGCAGAGCAAAGCTGATGACTACTCTATAGTTCAGTGTGCCATGCTTTACGGCTTAGAACCGGGTCTTCAACGACGTTTTGAACGTCATGGAGCATATGAGACGTTCCAGGAGTTGAAGTTAATATTTCAAGCAAATGCCCGGATTTTGAAAGATATGAAGTCTCCAATAAGTTCTACAGCTGCAAGATGGAGGAGAATAGTTTCATCGGTGAGCATATACTCAAAATGTCCGGGTATAATAATCACTTGATTCAACTGGGAGTTAATCTTCCGGATGATAGCGTCATTGACAGAATTCTCCAATCACTACCACCAAGCTACAAGAGCTTTGTGATGAACTATAATATGCAAGGGATGAACAAGACTATTCCCGAGTTCTTCGCAATGCTAAAGGCTGCGGAGGTAGAAATCAAGAAGGAGCATCAAGTGTTGATGGTCAACAAGACCACTAGTTTCAAGAAAAAGGGCAAAGGGAAAAAAAAGGGGAACTTCAAGAAGAACAGCAAGCAAGTTGCTGCTCAAGAGAAGAAACCCAAGTCTGGACCTAAGCCTGAAATTGAGTGCTTCTACTGCAAGCAGACTGGTCACTGGAAGCGGAACTGCCCCAAGTATTTGGCGGATAAGAAGGATGGAAAAGTGAACAAAGGTTTATGTGATATACATGTTATTGATGTGTACCTAACTAGAGCTCGTAGTAGCACTGGTATTTGATACTGGTTACTGCTAATATTTGCAACTCGAAACAGGGACTACGGAATAAGCGAGCATTGGCCAAGGACGAGGTGACGATGCGCGTGGGAAACGGTTCCAAAGTCGATGTGATCGCGATCGGCACGCTACCTCTACATCTACCTTCGGGATTAGTTTTAGACCTGAATAATTGTTATTTGGTGCCAGCGTTGAGCATGAACATTATATCTGGATCTTGTTTGATGCGAGACGGTTATTCATTTAAATCAGAGAATAATGGTTGTTCTATTTATATGAGTAATATCTTTTATGGTCATGCACCCTTGAAGAGTGGTCTATTTTTATTGAATCTCGATAGTAGTGATACACATATTCATAATGTTGAAGCCAAAAGATGCAGAGTTGATAATGATAGTGCAACTTATTTGTGGCACTGCCGTTTAGGTCATATCGGTGTAAAGCACATGAAGAAACTCCATACTGATGGACTTTTGGAATCACTTGATTATGAATCACTTGGTACTTGCGAACCGTGCCTCATGGGCAAGATGACTAAAACACCGTTCTCCGGTACTATGGAGAGAGCAACAGATTTGTTGGAAATCATACATACAGATGTATGTGGTCCGATGAATGTTGAGGCTCGTGGCGGATATCGTTATTTTCTCACCTTCACAGATGATTTGAGCAGATATGGGTATATCTACTTAATGAAGCACTAGTCTGAAACATTTGAAAAGTTCAAAGAATTTTAGAGTGAAGTGGAAAATCATCGTAACAAGAAAATAAAGTTTCTACGATATGATCGTGGAGGAGAATATTTGAGTTACGAGTTTGGTTTACATTTGAAACAATGCGGAATAGTTTCGCAACTCACGCCACCTGGAACACCACAAAGAAATGGTGTGTCCGAACGTCGTAATCGTACTTTACTAGATATGGTGTGATCTATGATGTCTCTTACTAATTTACCGCTATCATTTTGGGGTTATGCTTTAGAGACGGCTACATTCACATTAAATAGGGCACCATCTAAATCCGTTAAAACGACGCCTTATGAACTGTGGTTTGGCAAGAAACCAAAGTTGTCGTTTCTTAAAGTTTGGGGCTGCGATGCTTATGTGAAGAAACTTCAACCAGATAAGCTCAAACCCAAATCGAGAAATTGTGTCTTCATAGGATACCCAAAAGAGACTGTTGGGTACGCCTTCTATCACAGATCCAAGGCAAAACATTCGTTGTTAAGAATGGATCCTTTCTAGAGAAGGAGTTTCTCTCGAAAGAAGTGAGTGGGAGGAAAGTAGAACTTGATGAGGTAATCAGTATCTGCTCCCTTATTGAAAGTAGTTCATCACGTAAATGAGTTCCCGTGACAAATACACCAATTAGTGAGGAAGCTAATGATATTGATCATGAAACTTCAGATCAAGTGTCTCATCGAACCTCGTGAGGTCTACCGAGTAAGATCCGCACTGAGTGGTATGGTAATCCTGTTCGAAGTCATGTTACTTGACCATGATGAACCTACGAACTTTGAGGAAGCGATGATGAGCCCAGATTCCGCAAAATGGCTAGAGGCCATGAAATCTGAGATGGGATCCATGTATGAGAACAAAGTATGGACTTTGGTTGACTTGCCCGATGATCGGCAAGCCATTGAGAATAAATGGATCTTTAAGAAGAAGACCGACGCCGACGGTAATGTAGCTGTTTATAAAGCTCGACTTGTTGCGAAAGGTTTTCGACAAGTTCAAGGGTTGACTATGATGAGACTTTTCACCCGTAGCGATGCTTAAGTCTGTCCGAATCATGTTAGCAATTGCCGCATTTTATGATTATGAAATTTGGCAGATGGATGTAAAACTACATTCTGAATGGATTTTCGGAAGAAGAGTTGTATATGATGCAACCGAAGGTTTTATTGATCCTAAGGGAGTCGACAAAGTGTGCAAGCTCCAGCGATCAATCTATGGTCAGTGCAAGCCTCTCGAGTTGGAATAAATGCTTTGATAGTGTGATCAAAGATATGGTTTTATCTGCACTTTTGGAGAAGCCTGATTTACAAGAAAGTGAGTGGGAGCTCTATAGCATTTCTAATATTATATGTGGATGACATATTGTTGAATGGAAATGATATAGAATTTCGGATAGCATAAAAGGATACTTGAATAAAAGTTTTTCAATGAAAGACCTCGTGAAGCTGCTTACATATTGGGCATTAAGATCTATAGAGATAGATCAAGACGCTTGATTGACTTTCACAAAGCACGTACCTTGATAAAGTATTGAAAAGGTTCAATATGGATCAGCGAAGAAAGGGTTCTTGCTCAGATTATAAGGTATAAAGTTGAGTCGGACTCAATGTCCCACCACCGCAGAAGAAAGAGAGAAGATGAAAGGAGTTCCTATGCTTCAGCCATAGGCTCTATCATGTATGCAATGTCTGTGTACCGGACTGATGTGTGCCTTGCTATTAGTTTAGCAGGAGGTACCAAAGTAATCCAGAGTGGGTCATCGGACAGCGGTCAAGAACATCTGAAATACCGAAAAGGACTAAGTATATGTTTCTCGTATATGGAGGTGACAAAGAGCTAGTCGTAAACGGTTACGTCGATGCAAGCTTTGACACTGATCCGGACGATTCTAAATAGCAAACCGGATACGTATTTTTATTAAATGGTGGAGCTGTAAGTTGGTGCAGTTCTAAACAAAGCGTCGTGGCGGGATCTACATGTGAAGCGGAGTACATAGATGCTTCGGAAGCAGCAAATGAAGGAGTTCATTTCCGATCTAGGTGTTATACCTAGTGCATCGGGACCAATGAAGATCTTATGTGACAATACTGGTGCAATTGCCTTGGCAAAGGAATCTAGATTTCACAAGAGGACCAAGCACATCAAGAGACGCTTCAATTCCATTCGGGACCAAGTCCAAGTGGGAGACATAGAGATTTGCAAGATACATACGGATCTGAATGTTGCGCACCGCTGACTAAGCCTCTCTCACGAGCAAAACATGATCAACACCAAGACTCCATGGGTGTTAGAATCATTACTATGTAATCTAGATTATTGACTCTAGTGCAAGTGGGAGATCAAGGAAATATGCCCTAGAGGCAATAATAAAGTTATTATTTATTTCCTCATATCATGATAAATGTTTATTATTCATGCTAGAATTGTATTAACTGGAAACATGATACATGTGTGAATACATAGACAAACATAGTGTCACTAGTATGCCTCTACTTGAACTAGCTCATTGATCAAAGATGGTTATGTTTCCTAACCATAGACATGTGTTGTCATTTGATTAATGGGATCACATCATTAGGAGAATGATGTGATTGACTTGACCCATTCCGTTAGCTTAGCACTTGATCGTTTAGTATGTTGCTATTGCTTTCTTCATGACTTATACAAAGTTCCCGCAACTATGAGATTGTGCAACTCCTGTTTACGGAGGAACACTTTGTGTGCTACCAAACGCCACAACGAATCGGGTGATTATAAAGGTGCTCTACAGGTGTCTCCAAAGGTACATGTTGAGTTGGCATAATTCGAGATTAGGTTTTGTCACTCCGATTGTCGGAGAGGTATCTCTCGGCCCTCTCGGTAATACTCATCACCTAAGCCTTGCAAGCATTGTAACTAATGAGTTTGCTATGAGATGATGTATTACGGAACGAGTAAAGAGACTTGCCGTAACGAGATTGAACTAGGTATTGATACCGACGATCAAATCTCGGGCAAGTAACATACCGATGACAAAGGGAACAACGATGTTGTTATGCGGTTTGACCGATAAAGGTCTTCAGAGACTATGTAGGAACCAATATGAACATCCGTGTTCCGCTATTGGTTATTGACCGAGAATAGTTCTAGGTCATGTCTACATAGTTCTCGAACCCGTAGGGTCCGCACGCTTAATGTTACGATGACAGCTTTTATTATGAGTTTATAAGTTTTGATGTACGAAGTTTGTTCGAGTCCGGATGTGATCACGGACATGACGAGGAGTCTCAAATGGTCGAGACATAAAGATTGATATATTGGATGACTATATTCAACACGGAAGTGTTCCGGTGATTTCGGAGAAAACCAGAGTCTTGGGAGGGGTTACCGAACCCCCGGGAAGTATTGGGCCTTTGTGGGCCCGAGGGGGAGAGAGAGGGCAGCAGCCCAGAGGTGGCGCGCCTCCCAAGGGGAGTCCGACTGACTAGGGGGAGGCGGCCCTCTTCCCTCCCTCTCCCTCTTTCCTTCCCCTTCCTCCTTCCTAGTTGGACTAGGAAAGGGAGTCCTACTCCCACTAGGAGGAGGACTCCCTCCTTGGCGCGCCCCAAGGGCAGGCGGCCTCCCCTTGCTCCTTTATATACGGGGAGGGGGGCACCCCATAGAGACACAAGTTGATCTACGGATCGTTCCTTAGCCGTGTGCGGTGCCCCCCTCCACCATATTCCACCTCGGTCATATCATCGCAGAGTTTAGGCGAAGCCCTGCGCCGATAGAACATCATCATCGTCACCACGCCGTCGTGCTGACGGAACTCATCCCCGACGCTTCGCTGGATTGGAGCCCGGAGGACGTCACTGAGCTGGACGTGTGCTGAACACGGAGGTGCCATACGTTCGGTGCTTGGATCGGTCGATTCATGAAGACGAACGACTACATCAACCACATTGTCATAACGCTTCCGCTTAACGGTATACGAGGGTACGTAGACAGCACTCTCCCCTCTCGTTGCTATGCCATCACCATGATCTTGCGTGTGCGTAGGAATTTTTTTGAAATTACTGCGTTCCCCAACACCCTAGCACTACAAGAGCCACCGGGGGCCTCAACTGTGAACACACCATCGCGAAGAGAAGAAGCTACATACGACGCACCATGGGTTTCAAGGCAGTGCCAACAAAAAGGTTACGACACTGAAGCGCCACCACCGCCCGACCCAAGGATCAGAGTTTCCCCCGGAGCAACACAACGGGCAGTGAGAGTCACAACAACACCTTCAAGAAGGGAACGAGCATCGCCGTCGCCGGTCAATCCGAAGATAGAACATGTTTTCACCCCGACCAATATTCACCGTCACCGAACGCCACACCCTCGCTACCACGTCACCCACACGGCCATGGCCACTAGGCAGCACCAAGTCATGGGTTTTGCCCAGGAGCACCGCGACACCACCACCAGGGCCGCCGCCCCAGCATCCAGGACCTTGACGCCACCTCACCCACCATCCACCGCTACCCCAACCAAAGAGATGAATGGAAAGGAACCGCCTTTCGCACTCCTGAGCAGTCCCAGCGTCGAGACCCAATGGTCCGACCAAAACTGGCCACCATCGACCCGTCATGCTGCCGGGCGCGAGACGAGCTCGGTCCTGCTGCTGGGTGTGAGACGAGTCAGATCCTGCTGCCGGGCGCGATACGAGCTCGGTCCTGCTGCCGGGCGCGAGAAGAGTCCGGTCCTGCTGCCGGGCGTGAGATGAGCTTTGTCCCTCCACCGAGCGCGAGACAGGCGATGGGCGCCGCTGGGAGAGGGCTGACCCTCCGATGAAGGTAGCGCCCGAACGACGGGGAGAGGAATCGAAGGTCGTCAAGGGTGCTCACCGACAGCAGACGCCGAAGAAGTCCAGCCGCCGCCATGAACTGACCCAGACCGCCACCATGGGCCACCACCACGCCGTGACAGCCCACATCCAAGCCGGGACCCCGAGGGGACGAGCCATCGCCACCACCCTCACTGCCAATGGCCGCCGCACGCAAGGATGGCTGAAGCCAGCACCGCCGCCAACGCCACCACCAGCACGAACCATCATCACCACCACCACCGCGCCGCTGCCACCACCTACCACTGTAGGGCGGCCGCCCACGCCCGCGCTGTCACAGAGCCGGGCAAGCAATCCCACGGCCACTCGCCCGCCTGGACGCGTATCTGTTGGGGAACGTAGCAGAAATTCAAAATTTTTCCTACGAGTCACCAAGATCTATATATGGAGAGACTAGCAGCGAGGGGAAGGAGAGTGCATCTACATACCCTTGTAGATTGCTAAGCGGAAGCGTTCAAGAGAACGGGGTTGAAGGAGTCGTACTCGTCGTGATCCAAATCACCGGAGATCCTGGTGCCGAACGGACGGCACCTCCGCGTTCAACACACGTACAGCCCGGTGACGTCTCCCATGCCTTGATCCAGCAAGGAGAGAGGGAGAGGTTGAGGAAGACTCCATCCAGCAGCAGCACAATGGCGTGGTGGTGGTGAAGGAGCGTGGTGATCCAGCAGGGCTTCGCCAAGCACCGCGAGATGTGAGGAGAAAGAGAGGTAGGGCTGCACCAACAAGAGAAGAAACTCCGTGTCTTGGGCTGCTCCTATACCTCCACTATATATAGGGGGAGAGGGGGCTGCGCCCCCACCTAGGTTTCCACCCCTAGGGGCAGCGACCAGCCCTAGATCCCATCTAGGGGGTGGCCAAGGGGGCTAGAGGGGGAAACTTGCCCCCCATGCAAGGTGGGGCGCCCCCTCCCCAAACCCTAGGCACCTTGGGCCCTTGTGTGGGGGGCGCACCAGCCCACCTGGGGCTGGTCCCCTCCCACACTTGGCCCATGCTGCCCTCCGGGGATGGTGGCCCCACTTGGTGGACCCCCGGGACCCTCCCGGTGGTCTCGGTACGTTACCGATAAAACCCGAAACTTTTCCGGTGACCAAAACAGGACTCCCATATATAAACCTTTACCTCCGGACCATTCCGGAACTCCTCGTGATATCCAGGATCTCATCCGGGAATCCGAACAACATTCGGTAACCACATACAAACTTCCTTTATAACCCTAGCGTCATCGAACGTTAAGTGTGTAGACCCTACAGGTTTGGGAACCAAGCAGACATGACCGAGACGTTCTCCGGTCAATAACCAACAGCGGGATCTGGATACCCATGTTGGCTCCCACATGTTCCACAATGATCTCATCAGATGAACCACGATGTCGAGGATTCAATCAATCCCGTATTCAATTCCCTTTGTCTAGCGGTATTGTACTTGCCCGAGATTCGATCGTCGGTATCCCGATACCTTGTTCAATCTCGTTACCGGCAAGTCTCTTTACTCGTTCTGTAACACATCATCCCATGATCAACCCCTTGGTCACATTGTGCACATTATGATGATGTCCTACCAAGTGGGCCCAGAGATACCTCTCCGTCACACGGAGTGACAAATCCCAGTCTCGATTCGTGCCAACCCAACAGACACTTTCGGAGATACCCGTAGTGCACCTTTATAGCCACCCAGTTACGTTGTGACGTTTGGTACACCCAAAGCATTCCTACGGTATCCGGGAGTTGCACAATCTCATGGTCTAAGGTAATGATACTTGACATTAGAAAAGCTTTAGCATACGAACTACACGATCTTTGTGCTAAGCTTAGGATTGGGTCTTGTCCATCACATCATTCTCCTAATGATGTGATCCCATTATCAACGACATCCAATGTCCTTGGTCAGGAAACCGTAACCATCTATTGATCAACGAGCTAGTCAACTAGAGGCTTACTAGGGACATGGTGTTGTCTATTTATCCACACATGTATCTGAGTTTCCTATCAATACAATTATAGCATGGATAATAAACGATTATCATGAACTAGGAAATATAATAATAACTAATTTGTTATTGCCTCTAGGGCATATTTCCAACAGTCTCCCACTTGCACTAGAGTCAATAATCTTCACATCGCCATGTGATTAACACTCACAGGTCACATCGCCATGTGACCAACATCAAAAGAGTTTACTAGTGTCACTAAACTAGTTCACATCATCATGTGATTAAGACTCAAAGAGTTCTCGGGTTTGATCATGTTCTGCTTGTGAGAGAGGTTTTAGTCAACGGGTCTGCAACATTCAGATCCGTATGTACTTTGCAAATCTCTAGGTCATATTGTAAATGCTGATTCCACGCTCCACTTCAAGCCATTCCAAATGGTTGCTCCACTATAGGTATCCGGTTTGCTACTCAGAATCATTCGGATAGGTGTTAAAGCTTGCATCGACGTAACCCTTTACGCCGAACTCTTTATCACCTCCATAATCGAGAAACATGTCCTTGTTACTCCAAGGACAATTTTGACCGCTGTCTGGTGATCCACTCCTTGATCACCTTTGTACCCTCTTGCCAGATATGTATCAAGGCACACATCAGGTGCGGTACACAACATAGCATACTGTAGAGCCTACGTCTAAAGCATAGGGGACGACCTTCGTCCTTTCTCTCTTTTCTGCCGTGGTCGAGCTTTAAGTCTTAACTTCATACCTTACATCTCAGGCAAGAACTCCTTCTTTGACTGATCCATCTTGAACACCTTCAAGATCATGTCAAGGTATATGCTCATTTGAAAGTACCATTAAGCGTTTTTTATCTATCCCTATAGATCTTGATGCTCAATGTTCAAGTAGCTTAATCCAGGTTTTCACTTGAAAAACACTTTTCAAATAACCCTATATGCTTTCCAGAAACTCTACATCATTTCTGATCAACAATATGTCAACAACATATACTCATCAGAAATTCTATAGTGCTCCCACTCACTTCTTTGGAGATACAAGTTTCTCGTAAACTTTGTATAAGCCCAAAATCTTTGATCATCTTATCAAAGTGTATATTCCAACTCCGAGATGCTTACTCCAGTCCATGGAAGGATCGCTGGAGCTAGCATACCTTTTAGCATCCTTAGGTTCGACAAAACCTTTCTGATTGTATCACATACAACCTTTCCTTACGAAAACTGGTAAGGAAACTCGTTTTGACATCCATTTGCCAGATTTCTTAAACGCAGCTAATGCTAACATGATTCCGACGGACTTAAGCATCGCTACGGATGAGAAAATCTCTTCGTAGTCAACTCCTTGAACTTGTGAAGAACTCTTCGCCACAAGTCGAGCTTCATAGACGGTGATATTACCGTCCACGTCCGTCTTCTTCTTAAAGATCCATTTATCTCAATGGCTTGCCGATCATCGGGCAAGTCCACTAAAGTCCATGCTTTGTTCTGATACATGGATCCTATCTTGGATTTCATGGTTTCTAACCATTTGTCGGAATATGGGCCCACCATCGCTTCTCCATAGCTCGTAGGTTCATTGTTATCTAGCAACATGACCTTCAAGACAGATTCTTGCACCACTCAAGTAGTACGCATCCTTGTCACCCTACGAGGTACGGTAGTGACTTGATCCGAAACTTCATGATCACTATCATAAGCTTCTACTTCAATTGGTGTGGGTGCCACGGGAACAACTTCCTGTGCCTTGCTTCACACTAGTTGAAGTGATGGTTCAATAACCTCATCAAGTCTCCACCATGCTCCCACTCAACTTTCTGAGGCAAACTTTTCCTCGAGAAAGGACCCGATTCAAGAAACAATCCCTATTGCTTTCGGATCTGAATTAGGAGGTATATCCAACTGTTTTGGGTGTCCTATGAAGATGCATTTTATCCGCTTTGGGTTTGAGCTTATCAACCTGAAACTTTTTCACATAAGCGTCGCAGCCCCAAACTTTTAAGAAACGACAACTTAGGTTTCTCCAAACCATAGTTCAAATGGTGTCGTCTCAACGGAATTACGTGGTGCCCTATTAAAGTGAGTGCGGTTGTCTCTAATGCCTAATCCATGAACGATAGTTGTAATTCGATAAGAGACATCATGGTACGCACCATATCCAATAGGGTGCAACTATGATGTTCGGACACACCATCACACTATGGTGTTCCAGGCGGTATTGATTGTGAAACAATTTCCACAATGTCTTAATTGCGTACAAAGCTCAGAATTTAGATACTCATCTCTATGATCATATCATAGACATTTTATCCTCTTGTGACGATGATCTTCAACTTCACTCTGAAATTACTTGAACCATTCAATAATTCAGACTTGTGTTTCATCAAGTAAATATACTCAAGATTCACTCAAATCATCCGTGAAGTAAGAACATAACGATATCCATGCAAGGCCTCAAAGACTCATTGGACTGCACACATCAAAATGTATTACTTCCAACAAGTCGCCTTCTTGTTCCATTTTACTGAAAACAAGGCTTTCAGTCATCTTGCCCATGTGGTATGATTTGCATGTCTCAAGTGATTCAAAATCAAGTGAGTCCAAACGGTCCATTTACATGGAGTTTCTTCATGCATATACACCAATAGACATGGTTCGCATGTCTCAAACTTTACAAAAACGAGTGAGTCCAAAGATCCATCAACATGGAGCTTCTTCATGCGTTTTGTACCAATATGACTTACATGGCAGTGCCACAAGTAGGTGGTACTATCATTAGTATCTTATATCTTTTGGCATGAACATGTGTATCACTACGATCGAGATTCAATAAACCATTCATTTTAGGTGCAAGACCATTGAAGGTATTATTCAAATAAACAGAGTAACCATTATTCTCCTTAAATGAATAACCGTGTTGCGATAGACATAATCCAATCATGTCTATGCCCAACGCAAACACCAATCAATGATTTAGGTTTAACACCAATCTCGATGGTAGAGGGAGCATGCGATGCTTGATCACATCATCCTAGGAAACACTTGCAACACATATCGTCAGCTCACCTTTAGCTAGTCTCCGTTTTATTCCGCAGCCTTTTATTTCGAGTTACTAAAACTTTAGCAACCGAACCGGTATCTAATACCCTGGTGCTACTAGGAGTACAAGTAAAGTACACATTAACATAATTTATATCCAATATACTTCTATCGACCTTGCCAGCCTTCTCATCTACCAAGTATCTAGGGTAATTTCGCTCGATGGCTGTTCCCTTATTACGAAGCACTTAGTCTCGGGTTTGGGTTCAACCTTGGATTTCTTCACTAGAGCAAGAGCTGATTTGCCGCTTCATGAAGTATCCCTTCTTGCCCTTCTTGAAACTAGTGGTTTCACCAACCATCAACAATTGATGCTCCTTCTGATTTCTACTTTCATGTGTCAAACATCGCTAATCTCTCAAGGATCATCATATCTATCCTCGATATGTTATAGTTCATCACGAAGCTCTAGCAGCTTGGTGGCAATGACTTTGGAGAAACATCACTATCTCATCTGGAAGATCAACTCCCACTTGATTCAAGTGATTGTTGTACTCAGACAATCTGAGGACAAGCTCAACGATTGAGCTTTTCTCCCTTAGTTTGCAGGCTAAGAAAATCGTCGGAGGTCTTATACCTCTTGACGTGGGCACGAGCCTGAAATCCCAATTTCAGCCCTTGAAACATCTCATATGTTCCGTGATGTTTCGGAATCGTCTTCGGTGCCTCAATTCTAAACCGTTTAACATTACTGAACTATCACGTAGTTATCAAAACGTGTATGTCAGATGTTCGCAACATCCACAGACGATGTTCGAGGTTCAGCACACCGAGCGGTGCATTAAGGACATAAGCCTTCTACGAAGCAATGAGGACAATCCTCAGTTTATGGACCTAGTCCGCATAATTGCTACTATCAACTTTCAACTAAATTTTCTCTAGGAACATATCTAAACAGTAGAACTAAAGCGCGAGCATTACGACATAATTTGCAAAGACATTTTGACTATGTTCAGGATAATTGAGTTCATCTTATGAACTCCCACTCAGATAGACATCCCTCTAGTCATCTAAGTGATTACATGATCCGAGTCAACTAGGCCGTGTCCGATCATCACGTGAGACGGACTAGTCAACGTCGGTGAACATCTTCATGTTGATCGTATCTTCTATACGACTCATGCTCGACCTTTCAGTCTTCCGTGTTCCGATGCCATGTCTGTACATGCTAGGCTCATCAAGTCAACCTAAGTGTATCGCGTGTGTAAATCTGGCTTACACCCGTTGTATGTTAACGTTAGAATCTATCACACCCGATCATCACGTGGTGCTTCGAAACGATGAACTTTCGCAATGGTGCACAGTTAGGGTGAACACTTTCTTGAAATTATTATGAGGGATCATCTTATTTGCTACCGTCGTTCTAAGCAAACAAGATGCAAAACATGATAAACATCACATGCAATCAAAAAGTGACATGATATGGCCAATATCATTTTGCTCCTTTTGATCTCCATCTTCGGGGCTCCATGATCATCATCGTCACCGGCATGACACCATGATCTCCATCATCATGATCTCTATCATGATGATCTCCATCATCATGTCTCCATGAAGTTGTCTCGCCAACTATTACTTCTACTACTATGGCTAACGGTTTAGCAATAAAGTAAAGTAATTACATGGCGTTGTTCATTGACACGCAGGTCATACAATAATGAAGACAACTCCTATGTCTCCTGCCGGCTGTCATACTCATCGACATGCAAGTCGTGATTCCTATTACAAGAACATGATCAATCTCATACATCACATATCATTCATCACATTCTTTTTGGCCATATCACATCACATAGCATACCCTGCAAAAACAAGTTAGACGTCCTCTAATTGTTGTTTGCATGTTTTACGTGGCTGCTATGGGTTTCTAGCAAGAACGTTTCTTACCTACGCAAAAACCACAACGTGATATGTCAATTGCTATTTACCCTTCATAAGGACCCTTTTCATCGAATCCGATTCGACCAAAGTGGGAGAGGCTGGCACCCGCTAGCCACCTTATGCAACTAGTGCATGTCAGTCGGTGGAACCTGTCTCACGTAAGTGTACGTGTAAGGTCGGTCCGGGCCGCTTCATCCCACAATACCGTCGAAACAAGATTGGACTAGTAACGGTAAGCATATTGAACAAAATCAATGCCCACAACAACTTGTGTTCTACTCATGCATAGAAACTACGCATAGACCTAGCTCATGATGCCACTGTTGGGGAACGTAGCAGAAATTCAAAAAATTTCCTACGAGTCACCAAGATCTATCTATGGAGAGACTAGCAACAAGGGGAAGGAGAGTGCATCTACATACCCTTGTAGATCGCTAAGCGGAAGCGCTCAAGAGAACGGGGTTGAAGGAGTCGATTGTCGTGATCCAAATCACCGGAGATCCTAGTGCCGAACGGACGGCACCTCCGCGTTCAACACACGTACAGCCCGGTGATGTCTCCCATGCCTTGATCCAGCAAGGAGAGAGGGAGAGGTTGAGGAAGACTCCATCCAGCAGCAGCACAACGGCGTGGTGGTGGTGGAGGAGCGTGGTGATCCAGCAGGGCTTCGCCAAGCACCGCGAGATGTGAGGAGAAAGAGAGGTAGGGCTGCGCCAACAAGAGAAGAAACTCCGTGTCTTGGGCTGCTCCTATACCTCCACTATATATAGGGGGAGAGGGGGCTGCTCCCCCACCTAGGTTTCCACCCCTAGGGGCGGCGGCCAGCCCTAGATCCCATCTAGGGGGCGGCCAAGGGGGGAGAGGGGGAAACTTGCCCCCCAAGCAAGGTGGGGTGCCCCCTCCCCAAACCCTAGGCGCCTTGGGCCCTTGTGGGGGGCGCACCAGCCCACCTAGGGCTAGTCCCCTCCCACACTTGGCCCATGCTGCCCTCCGGGGATGGTGGCCCCACTTGGTGGACCCCCGGGACCCTCTCGGTGGTCCCGGTACGTTACCGATAAAACCCGAAACTTTTCCGGTGACCAAAACAGGACTTCCCATATATAAATCTTTACCTACGGACCATATCGAACTCCTCGTGACGTCCGGGATCTCATCCGGACTCCAACAACATTCGTAACCACATACAAACTTCCTTTATAACCCTAGCGTCATTGAACCTTAAGTGTGTAGACCCTACGGGTTCAGGAACCATGCAGACATGACCGAGACGTTCTCCGGTCAATAACCAACAGCGGGATCTGGATACCCATGTTGGCTCCCACATGTTCCACGATGATCTCATCAGATGAACCACGATGTCGAGGATTTAATCAATCCCGTATTCAATTCCCTTTGTCTAGCGGTATTGTACTTGCCCGAGATTCGATCGTCGGTATCCCGATACCTTGTTCAATCTCGTTACCGGCAAGTCTCTTTACTCGTTCCGTAACACATCATCCCGTGATCAACCCCTTGGTCACATTGTGGACATTATGATGATGTCCCACCGAGTGGGCCCAGAGATACCTCTCCGTCACACGGAGTGACAAATACCAGTCTCGATTCGTGCCAACCCAACAGACACTTTCGGAGATACCCGTAGTGCACCTTTATAGCCACCCAGTTACGTTGTGACGTTTGGTACACCCAAAGCATTCCTACGGTATCCGGGAGTTGCACAATCTCATGGTCTAAGGTAATGATACTTGACATTAGAAAAGCTTTAGCATACGAACTACACGATCTTTGTGCTAGGCTTAGGATTGGGTCTTGTCCATCACATCATTCTCCTAATGATGTGATCCGTTATCAACGACATCCAATGTCCATGGTCAGGAAACCGTAATCAACGAGCTAGTCAATTAGAGGCTTACTAGGGACATGGTGTTGTCTATTTATCCTCACATGTATCTAAGTTTCCTATCAATACAATTATAGCATGGATAATAAACGATTATCATGAACAAGGAAATATAATAATAACTAATTTGTTATTGCCTCTAGGGCATATTTCCAACAGTATCATCCACCGCCGCCGCCATGCCTAGCCACCACACCAGCAAGCCAACCGACGTGGCCAGGCGTGCACCACCAGCCCCGCCGCCCTCGGCCCGTGCCGCGGGAACAAGCAGCCCGCGCAGATCTGGATCCCGCCACCGCCACAGCTTCCGTGTGCCCCGCCACCTGCAGCACCGTCTGAAGCCGATGCACCGGCGACCACCAAGGAGCCCGCACACCGCCGCGCCACGACGCCCGATGCCTGCATCGCGCCCAGGGCGGAGGGGCCGCACCGCGCCAACCCCAGCCACCGAGGAACGAACTCGCCCCGCCGTCGCCGGCTGCGGTCGGGCTTTGCCCGGTCGAGGCCCAGGGCGGCGGCGGAGGGGGCGGGGGCGAGAGGAGGGGGGTGGCGGCGCCAGATTTTAGGGTTCCCCCCGGTCGCCGTGCGGGGGCGACACGGGAGGGGGATGTAGTGTCTGATGATAATCAAATGAAATAAAAGCAAGGTTCTCGTCGTCTCACCATTTGGTTCAACTACTGTAGTGTTAATGTTTGTAGAGAAGAAAACGCAGCACACGAAGAACGACATCAACTTGCCTTCATTTCCGTTTTTTTATAAAAGGAGGATGACCCCTGGCCTCTGCATCTGGGAGATGCATGCGGCTACTTTATTGATTATTCTCGAGGACCTTATAAAGTATTGCAACAATAGGCCTGAATCCGCCATCCTGGCATCATATGCCACTACTCCTATCCATATGATGAAGGGGTGCTAGCTGGGCCAAATACCCAGTCCACTCACCTAAGCCTATCATCAAAAGCCAGAAGCCCCAGCCGAGCCACATACCGGGTCTGGGGCATGAACTGGTCTGGCGCACTCACATGTGTCGTCGCCGCCATCTTCCACTGGTCCGTCTTCAGAGCAGATATTGAGGCTTCTACCTTGTCAGGCCACTCTGCCATCGACGCCACCATGACGCCACAACAACCCCCTCCTGCGCGAGTCTAGCACCACGCATCGGGCGCCGAGTCTCCACTGCACCACGCCGCCGAGATCCGCCGTCATCAATGTGCAGGATGAAGCACCGCTCCACCAAAAAAGCCGCCCACTGGTCCCTTGAACCCGTGTACGCCTCCAAGAATGACGCCCCCAAGGAGGAAACGACACCAACGTGCCGCCATCATCTGATCTACTGATCTAGGGTTTCCCCCGGAGGTAGCGGATAGAGGTCTGGAGCTTCTCCACGGTGAGGCCTTCAAGAAGGTAATGACACAAAAGAGTGCCGCCAACGCCGGTCTTGGCATCAAGCCGAGAACTAGGTTTTCACCCGGATCCGCTGAAGGAACCTCCATCAAGCATCGTGTGCACGGGTCGCCGCCGATCTGAGCCGCCGCACATTGATGTCACACCGGCCAGACCAGATCTGTCCGGAGGGCAAACCACACATGACGCCAACCCAACCCAGGCCCTCCTTGCCGCCAAGGGCCAGAGGCGCCGGGGCCTCCACCACGCGCAGCCGCCCTACCACCCACGCGGCCCAGACGGCCAAGACCGCCAAGATCCGCCGACGGCGCTACCACCAGATCCGGCAGAACGCCCGATCCGCCGCCAAACGGTCACCGCCGCTCCTCCACCGCGAGGAAAGAGAGGGCCGCCGCCCTCGGGCCGCCGCTTCAAGATCCAGCGCCACCGCGCCGTAGAAGAGGCCGGAGGGCCAGATCCATGCCGACGTGCAGCTCCGCGTCGCACGGCGCGCCGTCCAGGGCTGACCTCCAGGCGTGACGGAAGAGAAAAGGCCGCCGCCGCAGGCAACCGCACGGGCTTTGCCTAGCGGGGACGCCCGACGGCGGCGAGGGGGAGGGAGCAGGAGGGGGTGGCGGCGGCGGCGGGGTTAGGTCACCCGAGCCGCCCCCCCGGAAGAGCGACGCGGGTCGCGAAAAGATACGTACCTCTCAACAAGCCGGACTCTCCCTTCATTTTCGTAGAAAAAAGAAAGCTTGTGTTAACTGAGCATCAACCTGGACGTATAAACATGTTAAAAAAGAATCTTCGAGGCATGCCAATACATGTGACAGTATCCATGGTCTTACTCACGTAGTTGAACACAATGCTGACCGGCTACATATCCTTCCTCCATCTAGTTTTGCATTGCCGATGCTGACAAGAGATTTTAGGCTGTACATGTTATACAAAAATAGATGGAGCATTTAAAACATATAACTGTCACGTACAAGTACCTAGCTCCACGATCAAGCATCGAGAATGACCGTACTACAGAATGCCAAGAACCCGATTGAAAGCTGATTTTTTTTTGAAACTACAGGGCGTATAGTTTCCGAATCTGCTATAAAAATCATCATAGTTTCAAAAAAAAAAACTTGAAAGCAGCGGTATAAATAGTGTTAATATCCTTGATCAATTAGTTTTACCACTGAATAGAGCAGCGAGCCACAAAGAGCAGATCCGTCACCATATATTAGGCATACACAGCTTGTTGGTCGATTAATCCTGCCAATGATAGAAAGCTCTCTCCGTTACCAATCGGCACATAAGCTGCAGTGCGGAAATATACTAAGAAGATATTCTTCCAAGGAATCCCATTAAATCTGTTTGTTGGAGACAAAGCCATCTAAATTTTAGATCGGCACACATCAGTAATTTAGATTGAAGATTCTAAGCTCCCGGTTCATTAGTGAATGTTACGTTTTTTCTCATAATGGCAATGGTGGGTAATTATTTTCACTTAAAACACATCTAATGGCTGTAAATTTTTAGTGTATTTAATAAATGGCTGGATGTTTCTGATTATTGTGGAATGTGGAATTTTCTAAGAAATTCTCTTTTTTCTGGTGATAGATAGATTTTTGAAAAAAACTCTGCTACTCTAATTTTCGAAAAAAACTCTGTTACTCAGAAGAGCAATTTTTCTTTGCATTCAGCTAATTTTGGGAGATTCAGAAAATGCATCCATCTTTTTTTACTCCCTAACCTAGCACCTCTCTTAATTTTCTATGCTGAAAGTGACTGAAATCCATGCCTTGATCATTACTATTGCTTAGGTGGGTCGCATGAGAATTATCACCTTATTTTCAGATCCATGCCTGTCCTGTTTGATTTACAGATAGAAGAAGATAGTCTTCCCCCGCAGAAACAAGCTATCTCAAGATAAGCTATGATATTTAGACTAGATGTTCAGGGTTTTAACACTGGTATGTAGATGAATACAGTAATCACACATTTTCCTCTCCCATGTGTCAACAAAGAATTTGCAGGATTTATAGTACAACAGCACGACATCGAGGACTATGGTGAGCGGTAGCAAACTGTTTTTTATTTTCTTTTTTGCCTTGATAAATTATTGATCGCAGTAGTATCCTCCGGGGCCGCCGTAGGCGACGTCGTTGCCTGGATGTTTGAGATCTGGTCCAAGGTTCTTGACATCGTAGCACTTGGGGTTGGTGACGATGATGTTGACAGGAAAATCATTCACTTGGTCGCCGCCGTCTTCGTTGATGCCTAGGTAGTAGGCAATGGAGGCGGCGTTGTTGGCCCCCGCCGAGGCTAACATGCCGCTGCCCATCCACGTCACGGTGTGCCTGCCCCCCGGCCGCGTGTCCAGCACCCGTCCGCCCATCTCGTTGTGGAAGCTCTCGATGAAGGGCACTGGGAACATGCTCGAGGGGAAGTAGCCGATGGCCACATCGTTGATAGCCAGCCACCACACCTCGGGCCCGGTCGGCCTGTACAACGCAACCGTGACGAAGTAGAGGTCACCACCAACCTTGGATTCGCTGTCCCTGAATTGTGTCCCAAGTGCAAACTGGTTGTTGGTCTGAATGAACGGGCAGTCATGATTCAAGCAGTGCGAATCCACGCCGCCGTCGTTCTGCAGGCATATGTGTGGAATTCTTCATTCTAACAGTCCGGACGGACAAGAAAATAACTATGCTACTCCCTCTGTAAACTAATATAAGAGTAGTAATCTAAACGCTCTTATATTTCTTTATAGAGGAAGTACTATTTATGGTTTCCCAATCAGACTGTTTAGGTATATTGAAGTGGTATGGACTTACAGTGGCGTAGATGTACAACCTAGGATTATCGTCACCCAGAACTGAAGGATACACCTGCAAGGCTGCAACGTATCAAAATTTGTTTCGTTCCAGATAAAATTCACCACTAAAATAGTCTCCAGATGAGAACTTACGGCCATTCCAACAGCTATTTGATTCTTGATGTCAGGTGGATCCTTGCCTTGGATGTATCTAAACCGCCTATCGTGAGGACTAGCAATAAGGAGGTAATTCTTTGAGAATTCATTGGGCTCCACTTGTACTTTCCAGATGGGGATTGCAGCAGTGGCTCCATGATATGGCCCGTTTAGAGCATATGCAGCAGCTATCTACAACCAAAGCATCCATTGTCAATGACACCAAAATTGTTGTTTAATATCCCAGCACATGTTTTTTTCTTCTTCTAAAACATCCACCAAGAGCTTTGCTGGTGTATATATTAATAAAGAAGAAGATATCCTAGCATGTGTATTAAGAACAGTTCCATTGTTTAGGATAAATATGACCACTTACTTCTAGTTTGCCGTTCCCTTCATCTTGAATGCTCATGTCGGTAGGATGAGCATATGAGAAAAAAGGTAGACTTCGGTTAGCAACATCACCATCAACACCAATAGGCTTCCTCGGAATCGGGATGGTTCCTTCTGGACAGCTACCGCTTCTTCGCCATGTTTGCTCAGGAAGGCTGTAATTTCTTCCTTTAAGCTTATACACTACTTTAGGAGGTTCCTCGGTTGGTTTAAGCTGAAAACAATCCGGCATATAAAGGAGCAAAACTAATGGAAGCTAATCCTTTAAGCTTACTTAGTGCTTTTCATTTTCTCCGGCAAAACTAATCAAATATATCATCTACCAGGCATATATGATCTATACCAATTAAAATTAACACTATCCAGCTGTTGTTTTAGACTCTCTTCGTTCTAGCCTTATGCATAGAAATTAAGAAATGATACAGAATTACTCACAATACTTATTTGATGTGAATACAAATCATATAAACTTGAAGTATATATGGATATTGTTACAGTTAAATTATTAAAAAGTAAGACCAAAAACCTGGATTTTGTGATCCCGAAGCAATGGACCCTTGAGGCTAGGTTGCTTGTAGATGTCAACACAGTCGATTATATCACCACGTTCGCACTTTTACAAGAAAGCAAAGTAATATTTAGAACATGAAAATATTAAAAGATCAACCAAAGGATTTTTATTTTTTTGCAAAAAGATCAATCAAAGGATTAATGGACACATTTGACTGTAAGGTCGTTATTGAAGGAAGAGAAGGAAGTCATGGATGTTGCAAATTCATCAACAAACATAAAAATGTACCTCTGCATGGATGTAAGCTGCACAACATCCATGACCTTGTCACATAATCCTTGAAAAGAAAACATTAGCAAAAACAAGGCAATTACCTCAATGGTCTTCACAATATCATTGGGATCAACATGTACCCCATGAATACACGTTGTCAACAGTAGAGAAACTGCAAATAATGCCAAAGACAAATATAGATGGCTCATTCTTTGGGAAATAAGAAAAATTGGATCGTGTATAAAGTGGCTAGAAGGGGAGAGCTTTGAGGGTATATATAATGTCCAAATTCTGTTGAGTAGTCAAAGGCGAAGATCAAGGGAGAATCAAATTTTGATAGTGTGAATTATGAATGGTACATTTGGAGCAAGAAGTGATTGCTTATGTGATATTTTCCTAATGTGATTCCTTCCTTTTATTACCCCTCGTACGTTTCCTGCTATTCCACCGATTTTTTTAGGTACTACTAACGCTCATAATTATTTGGTGTAATAGACTACAGTAGTAAATTAAATTCAAAAGGAAGGAATCAATCACGCTCGTAATCAATACCAAATAAATGCAGAACATGCTATTTAATCATCATCTTTTACCTGGCGCCACTGCCAAAATTCAGATGGGAAAAGGTTCTGTTTCAACCGGTTGATTCCACGCGACGCGTAAGCCGGCTGGAGCGATGGACACGCCTCCCATGGGCTGGGCCCCACGCACCGCTAGCCCTCTCCGTTATCCCCACGCAGCAAAGCGCAGAGCCACTCATTTTCGAGAGAATTCCTTATTTGGCCCTTTCTTAAAATCTCTTTCCCTTTTTGGCCCAAAATTAAATATTTTTCCCTTTTTGACACTCAAAGTTTATTTTGTTCCCTCAATGACATTTCCGTCTCCTTTAGTCACTAATAATGTTAAGTGTGAGATGAAAAGACCATTTTGCCCCTAGTGCACTATGTGACTGTCCAGGATATATTTAAGTAAAAAAGTAACCACTGATTTTATGAAATATGTTCATTGATGTTTTGCATATATATGCACTTCAATAAATTTGTTCCTTAGCTAAACTGATCCGTGCATACAAAAGAGGAAAACACCTGCTCAACTTGCATAATCATATCTATGATAAGTACAATTTAACACGTTCAAAGTACTCCGACACATACTCCTAAATCTTCTAACTAACACACGTTCAAAACTGCAGTACACATAATAAATCCTCCGAACAAGTAGTAGACCGCGCACGTCGGCAGCTACACACCACGCGGACGGCTCGTAAACGAGGACGACGAGAGCGTGTGCTGCTGGCCACGAGCAGCCGGACACCACTCGCCCGGAATGAGGCAGTCGCTGGTGTTGATCGTCCGGTCCTGGCAACTACCTCTGCCTCCTCTTTCGCATGGCGCACGGCTGCTGCCGCGTGCAGTTCCGGTATCAACTCCCTGCCACATGCACTGCCCTCCGCCAAGTACCAGTTGCATGCCTCGTGCAGGTTGCCGGATCGCGGCGCTCGCGTTCTGCCCGAGAGTCACGGCCGCAGATGCCAACGCCACGGCCGCCAGCCACCGGCGTCGCAGCAGTCGGACTTGCTGGTGGCCGAGATGCACCAACGCCTTCGCCAGCTAGAACAGCTAGCTACCTGGCCCGGCTGGCTCGATCCGTCTTGATCGATCAAAGCTAGCATAGCTAGCTACGTAGCCCGGCGTTGCACACGTACACAACTCCTATGCCTTCTTTTAGCTACCGTGGTGTAGTGACACCAGTCCTACACGGACACGTTCACGCACAAGTAATCAAGCATACATGTATGGGATGCTACTGTCGTATACTCGTATTTAACACCAACAAAGAAGACCACGACCGGCCAGCAGTGCTGGAACACGCGCATGGGCACACGCCGTTCCATGGATGCCGAGGTGGACGATCCGTCACCCTCCGCCTCGCCATGAGCAGCAGCAGCATCGACCCGGGGTGGGAAATAGTGAGAGAAGTTCGGTCATGGGGTTTCTTCTTCATTCTACCTGTGAACTAAAGCAGGGGTAAATCCGACTTTTTTGATTGCACCTGATTGTGTTAGTGGCCAAAAGTGATGAAAATGTCATTAAGGGAACAAAATGAAGTTTAGGTGTCAAAAAGGGGAAAAATAATTTTACAGGGCCAAAAAGGGAAGCATATTTTAAGAAAGGGCCAAATAAGGAATTCTCTCTTTCTCATCTCCCTTATCCTTCGTCTTCCTCCCACATTTTGGAAGCGCCGAGCCTCTGAAAGCTACGATGTGTTGGCGCCACCTCCTCGCTTAGCGCCTCTTCTTCTTCTACCTCCGAACTCTCTCTTCTCTTTTTGTTTCTCTCAAACACACAAGAACACCCACACACCCACACGCATATACCAGGGAAGAACACATAGCTTTGCCAAATGACTCTCCCTTGTCTACCACAAAGGCTACATTTTTCCACTGCCCTCACTGCTCTTACTATTGACAATGAACTTGATTACATGAGTTAAGTAGCCGGACTAACCCAGCCAAAACGCACCCACTAACCATTACCTTGAATGCACGCCGGCATCGTTCTGCATGCAGCGCACACGGTCAAGCCACTAACAGCTTGACCCACTAATCACTCCACCAACAACACACATGCGTACAGGCTTGAGTCACCTCCAAGTTTGCAACAACCATGAGCTTGCCCACGGCACACTTAGACGCACGCCACAACTGTTTGCGTCCGCTTTTAGCTCCACGTTGATCTGCCGCCGGACTCGGCCATTGTGACAACTAACACATCCATGCAGACTACCTACTCATCACTAGCTTGTACACACACACGTCATTTCATCTCTACGTGAGTGTATGGCAGCAGCCTAATGGTTGAGCATGTCTACGTGCATGTCACTACCAAGTAAATGTAATGAAAAACCAAAACAACAAGGTTAATTCTAACAATCACCCCTTTAACCTTGTTGTCGCTTATTGGAAAACCTCCATTTCGACCTTCAAAGCAGCGCCGGCTCGTCGTCGATGTCGTTGGTGCAACACGTAGATGGTCGTGAATGCCATCTTGTTACGCTGATTGACACCGTCGCCGTTGGGTTCGACGAGGTATACACCTCCAATGCCTTAACACCATGGCACGCTCGTTGACGCGTGTTTGCCACCGGTGCCACAACTCGCCGGTG
Source organism: Aegilops speltoides (assembly GCA_021437245.1). Taxonomy (NCBI): domain Eukaryota; kingdom Viridiplantae; phylum Streptophyta; class Magnoliopsida; order Poales; family Poaceae; genus Aegilops; species Aegilops speltoides. The sequence continues at coordinate 439,266,278 of CM038145.1, read as the reverse complement.
ACTCGCCTCCATGTTTGTCATGTTGGAAATATGACCTAGAGGCAATAATAAATTAGTTATCATTATATTTCCTTGTTCATGATAATCGTTTATTATCCATGCTATAATTGTATTGACAGGAAACTCAGATACATGTGTGGGTACATAGACAACACCATGTCCCTAGTAAGCCTCTAGTTGACTAGCTCGTTGATCAATAGATGGTTACGGTTTTCGACCATGGACATTGGATGTCATTGATATCGGGATCACATCATTAGGAGAATGATGTGATGGACAAGACCCAATCCTAAGCCTAGCACGTAGATCGTGTAGTTCAGATGCTAAAGCTTTTCTAATGTCAAGTATCTTTTCCTTAGACCATGAGATTGTGCAACTCCGGATACCGTAGGAATGCTTTGGGTGTACCAAATGTCACAACGAATCGGGTGGCTATAAAGGTGCACTACAGGTATCTCCGAAAGTGTCTGTTGGGTTGGCACGAATCGAGACTGGGATTTGTCACTCCGTGTGATGGAGAGGTATCTCTGGGCCCACTCGGTAGGACATCATCATAATGTGCACAATGTGATCAAAGAGTTGATCGCGGGATGATGTGTTACGGAACGAGTAAAGAGACTTGCCGGTAACGAGATTGAACAAGGTATCGGTATACCGACGATCGAATCTCGGGCAAGTACAATACCATTAGACAAAGGGAATTGTATACGGGATGGATTGAGTCCTTGACATTCCTGGTTCATCCGATGAGATCATCGTGGAACATGTGGGAGCCAACATGGGTATCCAGATCCCGCTGTTGGTTATTGACCGGAGAACGTCTCGGTCATGTCTGCATGGTTCCCGAACCCGTAGGGTCTACACACTTAAGGTTCGATGACGCTAGGGTTATAAAGGAAGTTTGTATGTGGTTACCGAATGTTGTTCGGAGTCCCGGATGAGATCCCGGACGTCACGAGGAGTTCCGGAGGTAAAGATTTATATATGGGAAGTCCTATTTTGGCCACCGAAAAATGTTCGGGATTTTTCGGTATTGTACCGGGAAGGTTCTAGAAGGTTCCGGAGTGGGGCCCACCTGCATGGGGGGACCCACATGAACGTGAGTAGTGGGGGCAAGGCCCCACACCCCTGGTCAAGGTGCACCAAGATCCCCCTTTAGAAGGAATAAGATCATATCCCGAAGGGATAAGATCAAGATCCCTAAAAAAGGGGATAACAATCGGTGGGGAAGGAAATGATGAGATTTCTTTCCTCCCACCTTTGCCAACGCCCCAATGGACTTGGATGGCAAGAAACCAGCCCCCTCCACCCCTATATATAGTGGGGAGGCGCATGGGAGCTTCACGCTTCCTGGCGCAGCCCTCCCTCTCCCAAGTACTCCTCCTCTCCGCGGTGCTTGGCGAGGCTCGCTTGGGATTGCCACGCCTCCATCACCACCACGCCTGTTGTGCTGCTGCTGGATGGAGTCTTCCTCAACCTCTCCTCTCTCCTTGCTGGATCAAGGCATGGGAGACGCCACCGAGCTGTACGTGTGTTGAACGCGGAGGTGCCGTCTGCTCGCACTAGGATCTCCGGTGATTTGGATCACGGCAGTCACGACTCCTTCAACCTGTTCTCTTGAACGCTCGCTTAGCGATCTACAAGGGTATGTAGATGCACTCTCCTTCCCTCGTTTCTAGTCTCTCCATGGATAGATCTTGGTGACTCGAGGAAAATTTTGAATTTCGCCACGCTCCCCAACAAATGGCATCATGAGCGTGTCTATTGCGTACATTCTTTGCACGAGTAGAACACAAAGTAGTTGTGGGCGTTGATTTTGTTCAATATGCTTACCGTTACTAGTCCAATCTTGTTTCGACGGTATTGTAGGATGAAGCGGCCGGACCGACCTTACACGCATCTTAAGTGAGACAGTTCCACCGATCGACATGCACTTGGTGCATAAGGTGGCTAGCGGGTGCCAGTCTCTCCCACTTTAGTCGGAACGGATTCGATGGAAAGGGTCCTTATGAAGGGTAAATAGCAATTGGCATATCACGTTGTGGTTTTGCATAGGTAAGAAATGTTCTTGCTAGAAACCCATAGCAGCCACGTAAAACATGCAAACAACAATTAGAGGACGTCTAACTTGTTTTTGCAGGGTATGCTATGTGATGTGATATGGCCAAGAAGAATATGATGAATGATATGTGATGTATGAGATTGATCATGTTCTTGTAATAGGAATCACGACTTGCATGACGATGAGTATGACAACCGGCAGGAGCCATAGGAGTTGTCTTAATTTATTGTATGACCTGTGTGTCATTGAACAACGCCATGTAATTACTTTACTTTATTGCTAACCGGTAGCCATAGTAGTAGAAGTAATAAGTTGGCGACACAACTTCATGGAGACACGATGATGAAGATCACGATGATGGAGATCATGGTGTCATGCCGGTGACGATGATGATCATGGAGCCCCGAAGATGGAGATCAAAAGGAGCAATATAATATTGGCCATATCATGTCACTATTTGATTGCATGTGATGTTTATCATGTTTATACATCTTATTTGCTTAGAACGACGGTAGTAAATAAGATGATCCCTCATTAAAATTTCAAGAAAGTGTTCCCCCTAACTGTGCACCATTGCGAAAGTTCGTCGTTTCGAAGCACCACGTGATGATCGGGTGTGATAGATTCTTATGTTCATATACAAGGGGTGTAAGCCAGATTTACACACGCGAAACACTTAGGTTAACTTGACGAGCCTAGCATGTACAGACATGGCCTCGGAACACAAGAGACCGAAAGGTCGAGCATGAGCCGTATGGCGGATACGATCAACATGAAGATGTTCACCGATGATGACTAGTCCGTCTCACGTGATGATCAGACACAGCCTAGTTGACTCGGATCATGTAATCACTTAGATGACTAGAGGGATGTCTATCTGAGTGTGAGTTCATGAGATGAACTTAATTATCCTGAACATAGTCAAAAGATCTTTGCAAATTATGTCATAAGCTCGCGCTTTAGTTCCACTGTTTAGATATGTTCCTAGAGAAAATATAGTTGAAAGTTGACAGTAGCGATTATGCGGACAGTAGAAAGCTCATGTCCTTAATGCACCGCTCAGTGTGCTGAACCCCAAACGTAGTCTATGGATGTTGCGAACATCGGACATACACGTTTTGATAACTACGTGATAGTTCAGTTAAACGGTTTAGAGTTGAGGCACCAAAGACGTTTTCGAAACGTCACGGAACATATGAGATGTTTAGAGGGCTGAAATTGGGATTTCAGGCTCGTGCCCACATCAAGAGGTATAAGACCTCCGACGATTTTCTTAGCCTGCAAACTAAGGGAGAAAAGCTCAATCGTTGAGCTTGTGCTCAGATTGTCTGAGTGCAACAATCACTTGAATCGAGTGGGAGTTGATCTTCCAGGTGAGATAGTGATGTTTCTCCAAAGTCATTGCCACCAAGCTACTAGAGCTTCGTGATAAACTATAACAAATCAAGGATAGATATGATGATCCTTGAGATATTTGCAATGTTTGACACCGCGAAAGTAGGAATCAAGAAGGAGCATCAATTGTTGATGGTTGGTGAAACCACTAGTTTCAAGAAGGGCAAGGACAAGAAGGGATACTTCATGAAACAGCAAATCAGCTGCTGCTCTAATGAAGAAACCCAAGGTTGAACCTAAACCCAAGACTAAGTTCTTCTGTAATAAGGGGAACAGCCACTGGAGCAGGATTACCCTAGATACTTGGTAGATGAGAAGGCTGGCAAGGTCGATAGAAGTATATTGGATATACATTATGTTAATGTGTACTTTACTAGTACTCCTAGTAGCACCAGGGTATTAAGATACCGTTTCGGTTGCTAAGTGTTAGTAACTCGAAATAAAAGAGCTACAGAATAAACGGAGACTAGCTAAAGGTGAGCTGACGATATGTGTTGGAAGTGTTTCCAAGTTTGATGTGATCAAACATCGCACGTTCCCTCTACCATCAAGATTAGTATTAAACTTTAATAATTGTCATTTGGTGTTTGCGTTGAAGCATAGACATGATTGGATTATGTCTATCACAATACGGTTATTCTTTTAAGGAGAATAATGGTTACTCTATTTATTTGAATAATACCTTCAATGGTCTTGCACCTAAAGGAATGGTTTATTGAATCTCGATCGTAGTGATACACATTTTCATGCCAAAAGATATAAGATAGTAATGATAGTACCACTTACTTGTGGCACTGCCATGTAAGTCATATTGGTATAAAACGCGTGAAGCTCCATGTTGATGGATCTTTGGCCTCACTCGTTTTTGAAAAGTTTGAGACAAGCGAACCATGTCTATTGGTGTATACGCATGAAGAAACTCCATGCAGATGGATCGTTTGGACTCACTTGATTTTGAATCACTTGAGATATGCAAATCATACCACATGGGCAAGATGACTGAAAAGCCTCGTTTTCAGTAAGATGGAACAAGATAGCAACTTATTGGAAGTAACACATTTTGATGTGTGCGTCCAATGAGTCTTTGAGGCATGCTGATGAATATCTTTATGTTCTTACTTCACAGATGATTTGAGTAGATCTTGAGTATATTTACTTGATGAAACACAAGTCTGAATTATTGAATGGTTCAAGTAATTCCAGAGTGAAGTTGAAGATCATCGTGACAAGAGGATAAAATGTCTATGATATGATCATAGAGATGAGTATCTGAGTTACGAGCTTTGGCACGCAATTAAGACATTGTGGAAATTGTTTCACAATTAATACCGCCTGGAAAACCATAGTGTGATGGTGTTTCCGAACATCATAGTTGCACCCTAATTGATATGGTGCGTACCATGATGTCTCTTATCGAATTACCACTATCGTTCATGGGTTAGGCATTAGAGACAACCGCACTCACTTTAATAGGGCACCACATAATTCCGTTGAGACGACACCGTTTGAACTATGGTTTGGAGAAACCTAAGTTGTCGTTTCGTAAAGGTTTGGGGCTGCGACACTTATGTGAAAAAGTTTCAGGTTGATAAGCTCGAACCCAAAGCGGATAAAATGCATCTTCATAGGACACCCAAAAACAGTTGGGTATACCTCCTATCTCAGATCCGGAAGCAAAAGTAATTGTTTCTAGAAACAGGTCCTTTCTCAAGGAAAAGTTTCTCTCGAAAGAATTGAGTGGGAGGATGGTGGAGACTTGATAAGGTTATTGAACCATCACTTCAACTAGTGTGTAGCAGGGCACAGGAAGTTGTTCCTGTGGCACCTACACCAATTGAAGTAGAAGCTTATGATAGCGATCATGAAACTTCGGATCAAGTCACTACCAAACCTCGTAGGTCGACAAGGATGCGTACTGCTTCAGAGTGGTACAGTAATCCTGTCTTGCAGGTCATGTTGCTAGACAACAATGAACCTATGAGCTATGGAGAAGCGATGGTGGGCCCAAATTCTGACAAATGGTTAGAAGCCATGAAATCCGAGATAGGATCCATGTATCAGAACAAAGCATGGACTTTGGTGGACTTGCCCGATGATCGGCAAGCCATTGAGATAAATGGATCTTTAAGAAGAAGATGAACGTGGACAGTAATGTCACCGGCTCTGAAGCTCGACTTGTGGCCAAGAGTTTTTCACAAGTTCAAGGAGTTGACTACGATGAGATTTTCTCATCCGTAGCGATGCTTAAGTCCGTCGGAATCATGTTAGCATTAGCTGCATTTATTAAATCTGGCAGATGGATGTCAAAACGAGTTTCCTTACCAGTCTTTGTAAGGAAAGGTTGTATGTGATACAATCAGAAAGGTTTTGTCGATCCTAAGGATGCTAAAAGGTATGCTAGCTCCAGCGATCCTTCCATGGACTGGAGTAAGCATCTCGCAGTTGGAATATACACTTTGATAAGATGATCAAAGATTTTGGGTTTATACAAAGTTTACGAGAAACTTGTATTTCCAAAGAAGTGAGTGGGAGCAGCATCGCGCCGCCAACGGCGTCCACCTTGCGCCACTGACGTCCCTCTCACATGGAGTCCGTCGCGCGCCACCGTCGCCATGGATCAACAAGGCTCTGATGCCAATTGTTGGCGCCGCCTCCTCGCGCAGCGCCTCTTCTTCTTCTACCTCTGAACTCTCTCTTTTCTCTTTGTTTCTCTCAAACACACAAGAACACCCACACCCACACGCATATACCAGGGAAGAACACATAGCTTTGCCAAATGGCTCTCCCTTGTCTACCACAAAGGATACATTTTTCCACTGCCCTCACTGCTCTTACTATTGACAATGAACTTGATTACATGGAGTTAAGTAGCCGGACTAAGAGCAACTCTAGCAGACCCCGCATTCGTCCGGCCTGCAAAACGTGTTTGCAGTTCACGGAAAAACGCCTTTGCGGGCAGGCGCGCACGACCACGGATGCAGACCCCGCAAAGCCGACCCGTAGAAAAGCATATTCCGCGAATATGCTTTTTTACGGGTCGGCTTTGCCGGGTCTGATCTGGCGCAGCTACTCCCGGCCCGGAAAACCTAAATTTGCACTTTGATTTGATCCAACATAATGCATTTCTTTACTTTTTCAATAACATTGGATACATAAAACATCACCAAATCTTTGCTAGAATAGCAAGACCAAAGAAAACAAGAACTGTAGGGGAACGTAGCAGAAATTCAAAATTTTCCTACGTGTCACCAAGATCTATCTATGGAGAAACCAGCAACGAGGGGAAGGAGAGTGCATCTACATACCCTTGTAGATCGCTAAGCGGAAATGTTCAAGAGAATGGGGTTGAAGGAGTCGTACTCGTCGTGATCCAAATCACCAGAGATCCTAGTGCCGAACGGACGGCACCTCCGCGTTCAACACACGTACAGCCCGGTGACGTCTCCCACGCCTTGATCCAGCAAGGAGAGAGGGAGAGGTTGAGGAAGACTCCATCCAGCAGCAGCACAACGACGTGGTGGTGATGGAGGAGCGTGGTAGTCCAGCAGGGCTTCGCCAAGCACCGTGAGATATGAGGAGCAGGCAGAGAGGTAGGGCTGCACCAAGAGGAGAAGTTCTCGTGTATTGGCAGCCCCCCAAACCTCAAGTATTTATAGGGGGAGGGGAGGGGGCTGCGCCTCCTCTAGGGTTCCCTCCCCAGGGGTGGCGGCAGCCCCCAGATCCCATCTGGGTGGCGGCCAGAGGGGGAGAGAGGGGAGGTGCGCCTGGGGTGGGCCTTAGGGCCCATCTCGCCCTAGGGTTTGCCCCTCCCACTCTCCTCGCGCCTTTGGGCCCTTGTAGGGGCACACCAGCCCACCCGGGCTGGTTCCTCCCCACATGGCCCATGCAGCCCTCCGGGGTTGGTGGCCCCACTTGGTGGACCCAGGACCCTCCGGTGGTCCCAGACGTTCTCGATAAAACCCAAACTTTTCCGGTGACCAAAACAGGACTTCCCATATATAAATCTTTACCTCCGGACCATTCCGAACTCCTCATGACGTCCGGGATCTCATCCGGACTCGAACAACATTCGGTAACCACATACAAACTTCCTTTATAACCCTAGCATCATCAAACCTTATGTGTAGACCCTACGGGTTCGGGAACCATGCGAGACATGACCGAGACGTTCTCCGGTCAATAACCAACAGCGGATCTGGATACCCATGTTGGCTCCTACATGTTCCACGATGATCTCATCGGATGAACCACGTTGTCAAGGACTCGGTCGATCCGTATACAATTCCCTTTGTCTAGCGGTATTATACTTGCCCGAGATTCGATCGTCGGTATACCGATACCTTGTTCAATCTCGTTACGGCAAGTCTCTTTACTCGTTCCGTAACACATCATCCCGTGATCAACCCGTTGGTCACATTGTGCACATTATGATGATGTCCTACCGAGTGGGCCCAGAGATACCTCTCCGTTTACGGAGTGACAAATCCGATCTCGATCCGTGTCAACCCAATGAGACACTTTCGGAGATACCGTAGTGCACCTTTATAGTCACCCGATTACGTTGTGACGTTTGATACACCCAAAGCACTCCTACGGTATCCGGAGTTACACGATCTCATGGTCTAAGGAAGAGATACTTGACATTGGAAAAGCTTTAGCAAACGAACTACATGATCTTTGTGCTATGCTTAGGATTGGGTCTTGTCCATCACATCATTCTCCTAATGATGTGATCCCGTTATCAACGACATCCAATGTCCATAGCAGAAACCATGACTATCTGTTGATCACAACGAGCTAGTCAACTAGAGGCTCACTAGGGACATATTGTGGTCTATGTATTCACACGTGTATTACGATTTCTGGATAATACAGTTATAGCATGAATAAAAGACAATTATCATGAACAAGGAAATATAATAATACTTTTATTATTGCCTCTAGGGCATATTTCCAACAGTCTCCCACTTGCACTAGAGTCAATAATCTAGTTCACATCGCCATGTGATTAACATTCACAGGTTACATCACCATGTGACCAACGTCCAAAGAGTTTACTAGTGTCATTAAACTAGTTCACATCATCATGTGATTAAGACTCAATGAGTTCTGGGGTTTGATCATGTTTTGCTTGTGAGAGAGGTTTTAGCCATCGGGTCTGAACCTTTCAGATCCGTGTGTGCTTTGCAAATTTCTAGGTCATAATGTAAACGCTGCTTCCACGCTCCACTTGGAGCTATTGCAAATGGTTGCTCCACTATACGTATCCGGTTTGCTACTCAGAGTCACTCGGATAGGTGTTAAAGCTTGCATCAACGTAACCCTTTACGCCGAACTCTTTATCACCTCCATAATCGAGAAACATATCCTTATTCCTCTAAGGATAGTATTGACCGCCATCTAGTGATTGACTCCTTGATCACCTTTGTACCCTCTAGCCAGACATGTGGCAAGGCACACATCAGGTGCGGTACTCAGCATGGCATACAGTATAGAGCCTATGACAAAAGCATAGGGGATGACCTTCGTGCTTTCTCTCTTTTCTGCCGTGGTCGAGCTTTAAGTCTTAACTTCATACCTTACAACTCAGGCAAGAACTCCTTCTTTGACTGATCCATCTTGAACACCTTCAAGATCATGTCAAGGTATGTGCTCATTTTGAAAAGTACCATTAAGCGTTTTTGATCTATCATTATAGATCTTGATGCTCAATGTTCAAGTAGCTTAATCCAGGTTTTCCATTTGAAAAACACTTTTCAAATAACCCTATATGCTTTCCAGAAATTCTACATCATTTCTGATCAACAATATGTCAATAACATATACTCATTAGAAATTCTATAGTGGTCCCACTCACTTCTTTGGAAATACAGGTTTCTCACAAACTTTGTATAAACCCAAAATCTTTGATCATCTTATCAAAGTACATATTCCAAGTCCGAGATGCTTACTCCAGTCCTTAGAAGGATCGCTGGAGCCAGCATACCTTTTAGCATCCTTAGGATCGACAAAAACTTTCTGATTGTATCACATACAACCTTTCCTTCTGGCGGTAAGGAAACTCATTTTGACATCCATCTGCCAGATTTCATAAATGCAGCTAATGCTAACATGATTCCGACGGACTTAAGCATCGATACGGATGAGAAAATCTCATCATAGTCAACTCCTTGAACTTGTGAAAAACTCTTCGCCACAAGTCGAGCTTCATAGATGGTGACATTACCATCCACGTCCGTCTTCTTCTTAAAGATCCATTTATCTCAATGGCTTGCCGATCATCGGGCAAGTCCACCAAAGTCCATGCTTTGTTCTAATACATGGATCCTATCTCGGATTTCATGCCTTCTAACCATTTGTCAGAATTTGGGCCCACCATTGATTCTCCATAGCTCGTAGGTTCATTGTTGTCTAGCAACATGACCTTCAAGACAAGATTACTGTACCACTCTGAAGCAGTACGCATCCTTGTCACCCTACGAGGTACGGTAGTGACTTGATCTGAAGTTTCATGATCACTATCATAAGCTTCTACTTCAATTGGTGTAGGTGCCACGGGAACAACTTCCTGTGCCCTGCTACACACTAGTTGTAGTGACGGTTCAATAACCATATCAAGTCTCCACCATCCTCCCACTCAACTTTCCGAGACAAACTTTTCCTCGAGAAAGGACCCAATTCAAGAAACAATCCCTATTGTTTTCGGATTTGGATTAGGAGGTATACCCAACTGTTTTGGGTGTCCTATGAAGATGCATTTTATCCGCTTTGGGTTCAAGCTTATCAACCTGAAACTTTTCACATAAGCGTCGCAGCCCCAAACTTTAAGAAATGACAACTTAGGTTTCTCCAAACCATAGATCTCACGGTGCCATCTCAACGGAATTACGTGGTGCCCTATTAAAGTAAGTGTGGTTGTCTCTAATGCCTAACCCATAAACGATAGTGGTAATTCGATAAGAGACATCATGGTACGCACCATATCCAATAGGGTGCAACTATGATGTTCGGACACACCATCAAACTATGGTGTTCCAGGCGGTATTAATTGTGAAACAATTTCCACAATGTCTTAATTGCGTGCCAAAGCTCGTAACTCAGATACTCATCTCTATGATCATATCATAGACATTTCATCCTCTTGTCACGATGATCTTCAACTTCACTCTGAAATTACTTGAACCATTCAATAATTCAGACTTGTGTTTCATCAAGTAAATATACTCTACATCTACTCGAATCATCGTGACGTAAGAACATAACGATATTCATTGCATGCCTCAAAGACTCATTGGACTGCACACATCAAAATGTGTTACTTCCAACAAGTTGCTATCTTGTTCCATTTCTTTGAAAAACGAGGCTTTTTAGTCATCTTGCCCATGTGGTATGATTTGCATATCTCAAGTGATTCAAAATCAAGTGAGTCCAAACGATCCATCTGCATGGAGTTTCTTCATGCGTATACACCAATAGACATGGTTCGCATGTCTCAAATTTTTCAAAACGAGTGAGTCCAAAGATCCATCAGCATGGAGCTTCTTCATGCGTTTTACACCAATATGACTTACATGGCAGTGCCACAAGTAAGTGGTACTATCATTACTATCATATATCTTTTGGCATGAAAATGTGTGTCACTACGATCGAGATTCAATAAACCATTCCTTTAGGTGCAAGACCATTGAAGGTATTATTCAAATAAATAGAGTAACCATTATTCTCCTTAAATGAATAACCGTATTGCGATAGACATAATCCAATCATGTCTATGCTCAACGCAAACACCAAATCTCAATGGTAGAGGGAGCGTGCGATGCTTGATCACATCAACCTTGGAAACACTTCCAACACATCGTCGTCTCACCTTTAGCTAGTCTCCATTTATTCCGTAGCTTTTATTTGAGTTACTAACACTTAGCAACCGAACGGTATCTAATACCCTGGTGCTACTAGGAGTACTAGTAAAGTACACATTAACATAATGTATATCCAATATACTTCTATCGACCTTGCCAGCCTTCTCATCTACCAAGTATCTAGGGTAATTCCGCTCCAGTGGTTGTTCCCCTTATTACAGAAGCACTTAGTCTCGGGTTTGGGTTCAACCTTGGGTTTCTTCACTAGAGCAGCAGTTGATTTGCCGTTTCATGAAGTATCCCTTCTTGCCCTTGCCCTTCTTGAAACTAGTGGTTTCACCAACCATCAACAATTGATGCTCCTTCTTGATTTCTACTTTCGCGGTGTCAAACATCGCGAATACCTCAAGGATCATCATATCTATCCCTGATATGTTATAGCTCATCACGAAGCTCTAGCAGCTTGGTGGCAATGACTTTGGAGAAACATCACTATCTCATCTGGAAGATCAACTCCCACTCGATTCAAGTGATTGTTGCACTCAGACAATCTGAGCACAAGCTCAACGATTGAGCTTTTCTCCCTTAGTTTGCAGGCTAAGAAATTCGTCGGAGGTCTCATACCTCTTGACATGGGCACGAGCCTAAAATATCAATTTCAGCCCTCGAAACATCTCATATGTTCCGCGACGTTTTGAAAACGTCTTTGGTGCCTCAACTCTAAACCGTTTAACTGAACTATCACGTAGTTATCAAAACGTGTATGTCTGATGTTCGCAACATCCACAAATGACGTTTGGGGTTCAGCACACTGAGCGGTGCATTAAGGACATAAGCTTTCTACTGTCTGCATAATCGCTATTGTCAACTTTCAACTATATTTTCTCTAGGAACATATCTAAACAGTGGAACTAAAGAGCGAGCTTACGACATAATGTGCAAAGATCTTTTGACTATGTTCAGGATAATTGAGTTCATCTTATGAACTCCCACTCAGATAGACATCCCTCTAGTCATCTAAGTGATTACATGATCCGAGTCAACTAGGCCGTGTCCGATCATCACGTGAGACGGACTAGTCATCATCGGTGAACATCTTCATGTTGATCGTATCTACTATACGACTCATGCTCGACCTTTCGGTCTCTGTGTTCCGAAGCCATGTCTGTACATGCTAGGCTCGTCAAGTTAACCCTAAGTGTTTCGCGTGTTTAAATCTGTCTTACACCCGTTGTATGCGAACGTAAGAATCCATCACACCCGATCATCACGTGGTGCTTAGAAGCGACAAACTTTAGCAACGGTGCACAGTTAGGGGAGAACACTTCTTGAAATTTTTGTAAGGGATCATCTTATTTACTACCGTCGTTCTAAGTAAACAAGATGCATAAACATGATAAACATCACATGCAATCAAATAGTGACATGATATGGCCAATATCATTCTGCTCCTTTTGATCTCCATCTTCGGGGCTCCATGATCATCATCGTCACCGGCATGACACCATGATCTCCATCATCGTGTCTCCATGAAGTTGTCTCACCAGCTTATTACTTCTACTACTATGGCTACCGGTTAGCAATGAAGTAAAGTAATTACATGGCGTTGTTCAATGACACGCAGGTCGTACAATAAATAAAGACAACTCCTATGGCTCCTGCCGGTTGTCATACTCATCGACATGCAAGTCGTGATTCCTATTACAAGAACATGATCAATCTCATACATCACATATCATTCATCACATTCTTCTTGGCCATATCACATCACATAGCATACCCTGCAAAAACAAGTTAGACGTCCTCTAATTGTTGTTTGCATGTTTTACGATGGCTGCCATGGGTTTCTAGCAAGAACGTTTCTTACCTCATAAAACCACAATGTGATATGCCAATTGCTATTTACCCTTCATAAGGACCCTTTTCATCGAATCCGTTCCGACTAAAGTGGAGAGGCGGCACCCGCTAGCCACCTTATGCACCAAGTGCATGTCAATTGGTGGAACTTGTCTCACGTAAGATGCGTGTAAGGTCGGTCCGGCCGCTTCATCCCACAATACCGTCGGAACAAGATTGGACTAGTAACGGTAAGCATATTGAACAAAATCAACGCCCACAACTACTTTGTGTTCTACTCGTGCAAAGAATCTATGCAATAGACCTAGCTCATGATGCCTTTCAGAGGGGAACGGCAGAAATTCAAAATTTTCCTACGTGTCACCAAGATCTATCTATGGAGAAACCAGCAACGAGGGAAGGAGAGTGCATCTACATACCCTTGTAGATCGCTAAGCGGAAGCGTTCAAGAGAACGGGGTTGAAGGAGTCGTACTCGTCGTGATCCAAATCACCGGAGATCCTAGTGCCGAACGGATGGCACCTCCGCGTTCAACACACGTACAGCCCGGTGACGTCTCCCACGCCTTGATCCAGCAAGGAGAGAGGGAGAGGCTGAGGAAGACTCCATCCAGCAGTAGCACAACAGCGTGGTGGTGATGGAGGAGCGTGGTAGTCCAGCAGGGCTTCGCCAAGCACCGCGAGATATGAGGAGAAGGGAGAGAGGTAGGGCTGCACCAAGAGGAGAAGTTCTCGTGTATTGGCAGCCCACCAGACCTCAAGTATTTATAGGGGAGGGAGGGGCTGCGCCTCTAGGGTTCCTCCCGGGGTGGCGGCAGCCCCAGATCCCATCTGGTGGCGGCGAGAGGGGAGAGGGAGGGCGCTGGGGTGGGCCTTAGGGCCCATCTGCCCTAGGGTTTGCCCCTCCCATTCTCCTCCTGGCTTGGGCCCCTTGGGGGGCGCCAGCCCACCAGGGCTGGTTCCCTCCCACACATGGCCCATGCAGCCCTCCGGGTTGGTGGCCCCACTTGGTGGACCCGGGACCCTCCGGTGGTCACGATGCGTTACCGATAAAACCCAAACTTTTCGGTGACCAAAACAGGACTTCCCATATCTAAATCTTTACCTCCGGACCATTCCGGAACTCCTCGTGACGTCCCGGATCTCATCAGGACTCGAACAACATTCGCAACCACATACAAACTTCCTTTATAACCCTAGTGTCATCGAACCTTAAGTGTGTAGACCCTACGGGTTCGGGAACCATGCAGACATGACCGAGACGTTCTCCGGTCAATAACCAACAGCGGGATCAGGATACCCATGTTGGCTCCCACATGTCCCACGATGATCTCATCGGATGAACCACGATGTCAAGGACTCAGTCGATCTCGTATACAATTCCCTTTGTCTAGCGGTATTATACTTGCCCGAGATTCGATCGTCGGTATACCGATACCTTGTTCAATCTAGTTACCAGCAAGTCTCTTTACTCGTTCCGTAACACATCATCCCGTGATCAACCCCTTTGGTCACATTGTGCACATTATGATGATGTCCTACCGAGTGGGCCCAGAGATACCTCTCCGTTTACATGGAGTGACAAATCCTAGTCTCGATCCGTGTCAACCCAACTGACACTTTTGGAGATACCTGTAGTGCACCTTTATAGTCACCCAGTTACGTTGTGACATTTGATACACCCAAAGCACTCCTACGGTATCCGGGAGTTACACGATCTCATGGTCTAAGGAAGAGATACTTGACACTGGAAAAGCTTTAGCAAACGAACTACACGATCTTTGTGCTATGCTTAGGATTGGGTCTTGTCCATCACATCATTCTCCTAATGATGTGATCCCGTTATCAACGACATCCAATCTCCATAGCCAGGAAACCATGACTATCTGTTGATCACAACGAGCTAGTCAACTAGAGGCTCACTAGGGACATATTGTGGTCTATGTATTCACACGTGTATTACGATTTCCGGATAATACAGTTATAGCATGAATAAAAGACAATTATCATGAACAAGGAAATATAATAATACTTTTATTATTGCCTCTAGGGCATATTTCCAACAAGAACCACAAGTATGCATTTTAGAAGATTTCCATCTTCCTTAATTGCTCCCACTAGTTGAAGCAAAATCTTCTCCATGCACTCATTGTTGATCTGAGGATTCTTGATCTTGCATTCTTCATTCTTCATCTTTGGTTCGGAAGAAGTAGACGTTGCTTCCACTCTTAGTTGCACATGCAGCCGCATCATTGTTTTCTATTCTACTAAGGAGGGCAGCAACATCTATTAACTTTCTTTCTATCAATAAATCAATGTATTGGCCTTCCCAAAACCAAAATGAGCATCCATCTGAAGGAAATATGCCCTAGAGGCAATAATAAAGTTATTATTTATTTCCTCATATCATGATAAATGTTTATTATTCATGCTAGAATTGTATTAACCGGAAACATGATACATGTGTGAATACATAGACAAACATAACATCACTAGTATGCCTCTACTTGACTAGCTCATTAATCAAAGATGGTTATGTTTCCTAACCATAGACATGTGTTCTCATTTGATTAATGGGATCACATCGTTAGGAGAATGATGTGACTGACATGACCCATTCCGTTAGCCTAGCACTTGATCGTTTAGTATATTGCTGTTGCTTTCTTCATGACTTATACATGTTCCTATAACTATGAGATTATGCAACTCCCATTTACCGGAGGAACACTTTGGGTGATACCAAACGTCACAACGTAACTGGGTGATTGTAAAGGAGTACTACAGGTGTCTCCAAAGGTACATGTTGGGTTGGCGTATTTCGAGATTAGGTTTTGTCACTCCGATTGTCGGAGAGGTATCTCTGGGCCCTCTCGGTAATGCACATCATTATAAGCCTTGCAAGCAATGTAGCTAATGAGTTAGTTACGGAATGATGCATTACGTAACAGTAAAGAGACTTCATCTGGTAACGAGATTGAACTAGGTATTGATACCGACGATCGAATCTCGCAAGTAACATATCGATGACAAAGGGAACAACGTATGTTGTTATGCGGTTTGACCGATAAAGATCTTCGTAGAATATGTAGGAGCCAATATGGGCATCCAGGTTCTGCTATTGGTTATTGACCGAGAATAGTTCTAGGTCATGTCTACATAGTTCTCGAACCCGTAGGGTCCGCACGCTTAACGTTACGATGACAGTTTTATTATGAGTTTATAAGTTTGATGTACCGAAGTTTGTTCGGAGTCCCAGATATGATCACGGACATGACGAGAAGTCTCGAATTGGTCAAGACATAAAGATTGATATATTGGACGACTATATTTGGATACCGGAAGTGTTCTGGGTGTGTTCGGAGAAAACCGGAGTGCTGGAGGGTTACCGGACCCCCCCCCCCGGGAGAAGTAATGGGCCTTAGTGGGCCTGAGCGCAGAAACAGGGCAGCAGCCCAGGAGGTGGCGCGCCCCCCCATGAGGAGTCCGAATTGGACTAGGGGAGGGGGCGCGGCCCCCCCTTTCCCTCTCCCTCTCCCTCTCTTTCCTTCCCCCTTCCTCCTTCCTAGTGGGACTAGGAAAGGGGAGTCCTACTCCCACTAGGAGGAGGACTCCCCCATCCTTGGCGCGCCCCCTAGGGCCGGCCGGCCTAACCCCTTGCTCCTTTATATACGGGGGCAGGGGGTGTTGGGGAACATAGTAATTTCAAAAAATTTCCTACGCACACACAAGATCATGGTGATGGCATAGCAACGAGAGGGGAGAGTATTGTCCACATGCCCTCGTAGACCGTAAGCGGAAGCGTTATGACAACGCGGATATGTAGTCGTACGTCTTCACGATCCGACCGATCCAAGCACCGAACGTACGACACCTCCGTGTTCAGCACACGTTCAGCTCGATGACATTCCCCGGGCTCCGATCCAGCAAAGCGTCGGGGATGAGTTCCGTCAGCATGACGGCGTGGTGACAATGATGATGTTCTACCGGCGCAGGGCTTCGCCTAAACTCCGTGACGATATGACCGAGGTGGAATATGGTGGAGGGGCGCACCGCACACGGCTAAGGAACGATCCGTAGATCAACTTGTGTGTTCTAGGGTGCCCTCCTGCCCCCGTATATAAAGGAGCAAGGGGGAGGCCGGCCGGCCCTAGAGGGCAAGCCAAGGAGGAGGAGTCCTCCTCCTAGTAGGAGTAGGACTCCTCCTTTCCTAATCCTTCTAGGAGGGGAAAGGAAGGGGGAGAGGGAGAGGGAAAGAGGGGGGCACCGCCCCCCCTCCTAGTCCAATTCGGACCAGAGAGGGAGGGGGCGCGCGGCCCATGCTGGCTGCCCCTCTCTCTCTCCACTAAGGCCAATAAGGCCCATTACTTCTCCCGGGGGGGTTCCGGTAACCCTCCGGCACTCCGGTTTTCTCCGAAAACACCCGGAACACTTTCGGTGTCCGAATTGTTGGGGACCGTAGTAATTTCAAAAAATTTCCTACGCACACACAAGATCATGGTGATGGCATAGCAACGAGAGGGGAGAGTTTTGTCCACGCACTCAGAGACCGAAGCGAAGCGTTATCACAACGCGGTTGATGTAGTCGTACGTCTTCACGATCCGACCGATCCAAGCATCGAATGTACGGAGCCTCCGAGTTCAGCACACGTTCAGCTCGATGACGATCTCCAGCCTCCGATCCAGCCGAGCTCGAGAGGACTTCCACAAGACGACGCGTGGCAGGACGATGTTGATGTTCTATCGGCGCAGGCTTCGCCTAAACTCCGACGATATGACCGAGGTGGAATATGGTGGAAGGGGCACCGCACACGACTAAGGAACGATCCGTAGATCAACTTGTGTGTCTATGGGGTGCCCCTGCCCAGTATATAAAGGAGCAAGGGGGGGGTGCGGCGGCCCTAGGAGGAGGCGCGGAGGAGTCCTACTCCCACCGGGAGTAGGACTCCCCTTCCCTAGTTGGATTAGGACTTGGGGGAGGGAAAGAGGGAAGGGCGCCGCCTCTCCTTGTCCTATTCGGACTGGGGAGGGGGCGACGGCCTGCCCCGGCCGGCCCTTCCTCTTCTCCCTCATGGCCCACTAAGGCCCATTAACCCGGGAGGGTTCCGGTAACCCCGGTGTTCGGCAAAATCTGATTTCACCGGAACCATTCAAGTCCAAACATAGGCTTCCAATATATCAATCTTTATGTCTAGACCATTCCGAGACTCCTCGTCATGTCCGTGATCACATCCGGGACTCCGAACAAACTTCGGTACATCAAAACCTATAAACTCATAATAAAACTGTCATCGAAACATTAAGCGTGCGGACCCTACGGGTTCGAGAACTATGTAGACATGACCTAAAACCATTCTCGGTCAATAACCAATAGCGGGACCTAGATGCCCATATTGGTTCCTACATATTCTACGAAGATCTTTATCGGTCAAACCGCATAACAACATACTTTGTTCCCTTTGTCATCGGTATGTTACTTCGCCCGAGATTTGATCGTCGGTATCCAATACCTAGTTCAATCTCGTTACCGCAAGTCTCTTTACTCGCTCCATAATACGTCATCTCATAACTAACTCATTAGTTACATGCTTGCAAGGCTTAGGTGATGAGTATTACCGAGAGGGCCAGAGATACCTCTCCCACAATCGGAGTGACAAATCTTAATCTCAATTATGCCAACCCAACATGTACCTTGGAAACACCTATAGAGCACCTTTATAATCACCCAGCATGCTAGACGTTTGGTAGCACACAAAGTGTTCTTCCGGTAAACGGGAGTTGCACAATGTCATAGTTGTAGGAACTTTGTATAAGTCATGAAGAAAGCAATAGCATTATACTAAACGATCAAGTGCTAGGCTAACAGAATGGGTCATGTCAATCACATCATTCTTCTAATGATGTGATCCCACTAATCAAATGACAACACATGTCTATGGTTAGGAAACATAACCATCTTTGATTAATGAGCTAGTCAAGTAGAGGCATACTAGTGACTATAGTCTTGTCTATGTATTCACACATGTATCATGTTTCCGGTTAATACAATTCTAGCATGAATAATAAACATTAGTCATGATATGTGGAAATAAATAATAACTTTATTATAGCCTCTAGGGCATATTTCCTTCAGTCTCCCACTTGCACTAGAGTCAATAATCTAGATTACATACTAATGATCTTAACACCCATGGAGTCTTGGTGCTGATCATGTTTTGCTCGTGAGAGAGGCTTAGTCAACGGGTCTGCAACATTCAGATCCGTATGTATCTTGCAAATCTCTATGTCTCCCACTTGGACTTGGTCCCGAATGGAATTGAAGCGTCTCTTGATTTGCTTGGTCCTCTTGTGAAATCTGGATTCCTTTGCCAAGGCAATTGCACCAGTATTGTCACAGAAGATCTTCATTGGTCTCGATGCACTAGGTATGACACCTAGATCGGAAATGAACTCCTTCATCCAGACTCCTTCATTTGTTGCTTCAGAAGCAGCTATGTACTCCGCTTCACATGTAGATCCCGCCACGACGCTTTGCTTAGAACTGCACCAACTTACAGCTCCACCGTTTAATATAAACACGTATCAGGTTTGCGATTTAGAATCGTCCAGATCAGTGTCAAAGCTTGCATCGACGTAACCATTTACGACTAGCTCTTCGTCACCTCCATATACGAGAAACATATCCTTAGTCCTTTTCGTATTTCGGGATGTTCTTGACCGCTGTCCGATGATCCACTCGATTAATTTGGTACCTTCCCGCCAAGCTTATTGCTAAGCATACGTCGGTCTGGTACACAACATTGCATACATGATAGAGCCTATGGCTGAAGCATAGGAACATTTTTCATTTCTCTCTATCTTCTTTGTGGTCGGGCATTGAGTTTGACTCAACTTCACACCTTGTAGCACGTGCAAGAATCCTTTCTTTGCTCGATCCATTTTGAACTTTTTCAAAAGTTTGTCAAGGTATGTGCTTTGTGAAAGTCCTATTAAGCGCCTTGATCTATCTCTATAGATCTTGATGCCCAATATGTAAGCAGCTTCACCGAGGTCTTTCATTGAAAAACTTTTATTCAAGTATCCCTTTATGCTATCCAGAAATTCTATATCATTTCCAATTAATAATATGTCATCAACATATAAAACTAGAAATGCTACAGAGCTCCCACTCACTTTCTTGTAAATCTGAAGCTTCTCCAAAAGTTAGTATAAAACCATATGCTTTGATCACACTATCAAAACGTTTATTCCAACTCCGAGATGCTTGCACCAGTCCATAAATGGAACGCTGGAGCTTGCATACTTTGGCAGCACCTTTTGGATCAACAAAACCTTCTGGCTGCATCATATACAACTCTTCTTCTAGAAATCCATTCAAGAATGCAGTCTTGACATCCATTTGCCAGATTTCATAATCATGAAATGCAGCAATAGCCAACATGATTTGGACAGACTTAAGCATCGCTACGGGTGAGAAAGTCTCATCGTAGTCAAACCCTTGAACTTGTCGAAAACCTTTCGCAACAAGTCGAGCTTTATAGACAGTAATATTACCATCAGCGTCAGTCTTCTTCTTAAAGATCCATTTATTTTCATTGGCTTGCCGATCATCGGGCAAGTCAACCAAAGTCCATACTTTGTTTTCATACATGGATCCCATCTCAGATTTCATGGCCTCTAGCCATTTTATGAATCTGGGCTCATCATCGCTTCCTCATAGTTCGAGGTTCATCATGGTCAAGTAACATGACTTCCGAATAGGATTACCGTACCACTCGTGCAGATCTTACTCGTAGACCTCACGAGGTTCAGCGAAACTTGATCTGAAGTTTCATGATCAATATCATTAGCTTCCTCACTAATTGGTGTAGTTGTCATGGGAACCGGTTCTCGTGATGATCTACTTTCCAATAAGGGAGTAGATACAGTTATCTCATCAAGTTCTACTTTCCTCCCACTCACTTCTTTCGAGAGAAACTCTTTCTCTAGAAAGGATCCATTCTTAGCAACGAATGTCTTGCCTTCGGATCTGTGATAGAAGGTGTACCCAACAGTCTCTTTTGGGTATCCTATGAAGACACATTTCTCCAATTTGGGTTCGAGCTTATCTGGTTGAAGTTTCTTCACATAAGCATCGCAGCCCCAAACTTTAAGAAACGACAACTTTGGTTTCTTGCTAAACCACAGCTCATAAGGCGCCGCCTCAACGGATTTTGATGGTGCCCTATTTAACGTGAATGCGCCGCCTCTAAAGCATAACCCCAAAACGATAGCGGTAATCGGTAAGAGACATCATAGATCGCACCATATCAAGTAAAGTACGATTACGATGTTCGAACACACCATTTCGCTGTGGTGTTCTGTGGCGTGAGTTGTAAACTATTCCGCATTGTTTCAAATGTAAACCAAACTCGTAACTCAAATATTCTCCTCCACGATCAGATCATAGACACTTTATTTTCTTGTTCCGATGATTTTCTACTTCACTCTGAAATTCTTTGAACTTTTCAAATGTTTCAGACTTGTGCTTCATTAAGTAGATATACCCATATCTGCTCAAATCATCTGTGAAGGTGAGAAAATAACAATATCCGCCACAAGCCTCAACATTCATCGGGCCACATACATCTGTATGTATGATTTCCAACAAATCTGTTGCTCTCTCCATAGTTCCGGAGAACGGTGTTTTAGTCATCTTTCCCATGAGGCACGGTTCGCAAGTACCAAGTGATTCATAATCAAGTGATTCCGAAGTCCATCAAGATGGAGTTTCTTCATGCTTTTTACACCGATATGACCTAAACGGCAAGTGCCACAAATAAGTTGCACTATCATCATCAACTCTGCATCTTTTGGCTTCAACATTATGAATATGTGTATCACTACTATCGAGATTCAATAAAAATAGACCACTCTTCAAGGGTGCATGACCATAAAAGATGTTACTCATATAAATAGAACAACCATTATTCTCTGATTTAAATGAATAACCGTCTCGCATCAAACAAGATCCAGATATAATGTTCATGCTCAATGCTGGCACCAAATAACAATTATTCAGGTCTAAAACTAATCCCGAAGGTAGATGTAGAGGTAGCGTGCCGACCGCGATCACATCGACTTTGGAACCGTTTCCCACGCGCATCGTCACCTCATCCTTGGCCAGTGCTCGCTTATTCCGTAGTCCATGTTTCGAGTTGCAAATATTAGGAACAGAACTAGTATCAAATAACCAGGTGCTACTACGACCTCTAGTTAGGTACACATCAATAACATGTATATCACATATACCTTTGTTCACTTTGCCATTGTCGGTGTACTAAAGTAGGGGTACCTTAGTACCCCGAACTTCTGCACAGGCAGTCGCGGCACCCCGCGGCAAGGCTTGCCGGACGCCCGCCAAGGCCCTCCACCGTTCCTTATTACTGCCATTCAAGAACAAAGTACTAACGAAGAAAGCGAAGGCCCCGGCAAGAAGAGCTTGCCGGGAAGGCCAACCGAGGCATCGCCAGAAGACTTGCCGCAGCGCCCCGCGCGCCCCGGCAAGGCTGCCACCCAAACCCCAGCGCACCCAGCGACGTGTCATCACAAGGCCATCCCAAGGGCACGTGGTGAGGCACTACGCAGCCATGCGGAGCAAGGTGGCGAACGGAGCTGACAAAGATGCCATCGTGGCAACCGGTGGCTCACTTAACGGTCACTCCTCCTGCACTGTTGGGGCGACCGGACGGGCATTTAATGCCCTTGTCCCCTGCCGTCAGAGTTAGGTAGGGGCATCTTTGTTGTCTGTGTTGTACCAACCCGCAATTTTACCTTTCTACCCCCTCTTCCTACGCTGCCACCTGTGGATCCCCCCTTCACAGTATAAAAGGGAGGCCCATGCGCACGTAGAAGGGGTTCGAGCAAGATCAAATAACAAGCAAAAAGGCAGCAGTAGGGGTTTTATCTCTCCGGAGAGCCCCGAAGCTGGGTAAAAATCGCCCGTCTCCCCCGCGCGCTCGACCTCGATCTGCTCTGCGCACGACCCTCACTCCCTTGCCAAACCAGAAGGGGTCCCCAGTGCCCCATAGGTGCTCAAGGCCACGCCACGCCCCGACATCTTTGGCGCGCCAGGTAGGGGGGCGTCGAGGTCGTGAGCATCTGATCCGGTCTCCACGCGCGCTACATCAGCATCATCGTCAACATGCCACCGAAGAAGAAGCCTTCGGAGGTGGCCGCTCCGTCTACATCAATTCCACCACCACCGCCGGAGCTAGCAGGCGGTGAGGTGGACGCCGGCGGAGGAGCGGGTGCCGCCGGTGGGTCTCGCGTCGTCACCAGATCCAAGAACAAGGCCCATAGCGCCGGGCGACAGGCAGACGCCGCACCCTTCCCAGGAGGTGCAAGGTCAACAACGCCCCGGTGCTCCTAGCACCGTGCTCGCGTTGGAGCAAGACCAAGCTGGTGGGTCGCGGGACGCTCGAGGTCAGCATGCACGCCCGCATGCTGGCGCGAGTGAGGTACGGTCGCCCGGACGAGGTGTTGCTCCTCCCAATCCGGTTGGGAGTCCGAGCACATCCGCTCCTCGCGCGCTCGTCGCCACCGCCACCTAAGATAGCAGAGGAAGCGCCGCCCGAGCCCAGCTGCTTTAGATTACCCTCGGCGCCGCACAAGATCGATGGATCGGAGGATGACCATATACAGCCTCATCGGCCGCTTAACGGCGATAAGCCCCGGCGACCGAAAGTGCGCCGAGGCCCGACAAGACGCCGGCGCAGCCGGGCGCCAACAGACCGCTGGGGTGCCGCTTGCGTCGCTCCCAGCCCCAAAGGCTAAGATCGCCACTCGCCGGACCAACCTTGACGCCGACTCCACCGCGTCGTCGGACCCGCGAACCGCCGTGATCAGCGCCACGTTCTCCAAGAACGGCAACACGAAGACGCCGACTTTTCGCATCGAAGCGCCGGAGAGAAGCGCGACGTCAATCGACCAGCCTTGGCTGCCGCCGTCGACGCACGCACCGGGAACCAGCGACTTGTCAGACGCGGCAGGTTGCCCTGCGTTCACCCGCGAACCGCGGCAAGTCCAAGTGGCCCAAAACCAAGAACTTCAAGCGACGCGTGCGAGAAGTACGACGGCAGGATACACCGTCGGAGTTCCTCAAGATCTACACCATCGCGGTGCAAGCTGCGGAGGACGCGACGAGAAGATCTCGCCAACTACTTCCCGTTGGTACTCAAGCCTAACGCCGATCTTGGCTCATGCACTTGCCGGACGGCTCCATCTCTTCATGGGCAGACACTGTGTCATCGGCTTGTTGGCGCCTTCACGGGTGGCCACAAGCCTCATGGCGGAGAGTGACCTCCACTTGCTCGTCCGAAGGAGGGGAGCCCTGCACAAGTATATACAAAGATTCAGCCAGGTGCAGCGCAACATCCCAGACGTCCACCCTGCCGTGGTTATTAGCGCGTTTCATCAGAACGTGCGTAACCGCAGGATGAGGGAGGAGATGGCGATGTGCAAAATCAGAGATGTGAGCGAGCTCTACGCTCTGGCCGACAAGTGTGCACGGGCTGAGGAGAGGAGGAAGATCCCCGGAGAGGTTGCCGGAGCAGAAGGATCTGACAGTGAGGACGCCGCCCCGGCAAGGAAAAACCGGAGGCGGAACAATAGGAAGAGAAAGGCTAAGGATGTACTAGCTGTTGAGCATTCCGGCAACGGAGGCTGCTCCGACAAGGCCAAGACCGACGACTCCGGCGAGGCCGTGGTAGCCACCGCCAAGCAGGATAGCTCCGGCAAGCGGTATTGCAAGATCCACCGTACCAAGGGCCATGATCTCCAAACCTGCAAGAAAGTGGAGCAGATGGCGGAGCTACAAAAAGCCGAATACGAGCGCCGCGATAAGGAGAGAGCCCAGGGAGGTGGCAGAGGATCCGGTAAGAAGCTTCCCGCCCGGGGAGGGCACCGCGGCAAGGCCAAGATGCGGCAAGGAGACAGGCCTCCCCGCGGCCGCGACAAGGACGAAGATGAAGATGAGGATGATGAGATGGAGGAAGTGGAGACTGATGACCAAGAGTTTTAGAAGGCAACAGAGGTGTTGTGCATCGACGGCGGCGCCTCTCTGCACACCTCGCACCGCCAACTCAAGCAATGGGTGCGAGAAGTGAACGCCGCAGAGCCGTCCGTCGAGGCGCGCAAGCCTCTGAAGTGGTCCAGCACGCCCATCGTCTTCGACGTTGAGGACCACCCTGATCGCCATCGCTGCGGTCGGGTGCTTGCCGATGTTGGTTTCACCAACAATCCGCAACCTCAAGGTCACGAAGATGCTGGTTGACGGCGGGCCGCCTAAACCTGATTTCCTCCGCGATACTCAAGAAGCTCCAGATCCCCGACAATGAAGCTCAAGAAACCGGCACCTTTCAAGGATAAACCGGAAGGAGCCAGCCCAAGGGGAAGATCACATTGCGGTGACGCTCGCAGCGAATTGAACTTCGGGATCGAGAGGGTCACGTTTGACGTGGCTGATATCCCCTTACCCTACAACGGGATACTCGGCCGACCCGCACTCGCCAAGTTCATGGTGGCCTCTCACCACGCATACAATGTGCTCAAGATGCCTGGCCCGATGAGCATCATTTCTGTCCCAGGCGACAAGAGGGATGCACTCATCTGCGCCGACAAGATCTACCGGGAAGCAGCAGCCGCAGCAGAGCGCGAGCCACTTGCCGCTGAAGCTCCCCGAGGGAAGAAGTAGGCCAAGTCCGACAAGGACAGCTCTGGCGCCCACTCCGGCAAGCGCGCCTCCCCGGAGCGCTGCGCTGCCGTCGAGGACGCGCCATCGAGCTCCGCCGGCAAGTGCGAGAAGGCAAAGGCAGACCAACCAAAAACTAAGCCCGGCAAGAACGGCTCTGGTGCTCACTCCGGCAAGACCGCCTCCGAGTGCAGGCTGCCGCCGAGGACGCGCCATTGAGTTTTGCCAGCCGGTGAGACAAAGAAAGCTGCCAAGCTTCGAACTTTTGTGTTATGCTCCCTGAAAGTCCATGCCTTGTATGAAGAACCCGAGCGCAGAGGGGTCGAGTCGTGGTTAGGTTGCGCCATCAATCCGTTTCGAGTCCGCTCAACGATAAAAGCACACCGCAACCAGCCCGACGAGTTCTTCCCGCCGGAGGCAACACCGCCAGCGGGCTGCTGATGTCCTGCACTCAGCATGTGTTTTTGGGCCGAGGGGTTCCCCGAAAGCGTGAGGATGAAAGCATACAAGGGGGAGGGGATCAGGGAAGAAGCACAGCTTCAACGGGTCGCTGAAGACTGAAAAGCTAAGTCACCCAAGCTTTTGTATAGAGCACGTTTTAGTCCTATGACTTTGCGTATGTCCCTCGAGCGTTTATCCTTTGTACGAAAAACTTGTGCGCAGAGGAACCAACTCGGGGTTAAGTTGTGTCCTTGCTTTGTTTCCGAGTCCGCTCAACAATACAAGTGCTTGAATCGCCCGAGAAGGTTTCTTGCCGGATACAACACCGCCAGCAGGCTGCTGATCTCCCGTACTCAGCAAGTGTGTTAGCGCCGGCAAGTTCCCTAGGAGCATAGGGTAAAAACGTACAAAGGATATAACGAAGTGGAGGGCGTAACGTGGCAAGCCTTGCCGTAGGGCGCCCTTCGTATGAGAAACTTGTGCGCTGAGGAACTAACTCGCGGCTGAGTTGCGTCCTTGATTTGTTTCCGAGTCCGCTCAACAATTCAAGTGCGCTGCAACTAGCCCGAGAAGGTTTCTTGCCGGAAACAACACCGCGAGCGGGCTGCTGATGTTCCGTACTCAGCAAGTGTGTTAGCGCCGGCAAGTTTCCTAGAAGCGTAGAGTGTAAACATACGAAAGGCAAAGCATGGCATCGCGTTGCGGAGTCGCACCATGAAAGAATAGCTTATTACAGCGCTGTCTCAGTTGTTTTCGTGGCTATGATCACAGTGACAAGGAGAAGCGGAAGGAGGCTGGCCATTGACGGGCCCAGGGCGAGGCAGCCATTGGGGCTGCAAATGCCGAAGCTCCTTCGCGACGGGCCAGGGTCCCCGGAGGCCGCGGCGTCAGCGACAAGGGCAAAGAAGGCGTAACGGCACTGGATCTTGGCGGAGCCAGAGTTGCCGGGGGCTGCGAAGGCCAAGATTCCTCCCCGACAAGCTAATGTCGCCGGAGGGCTGTAGTGTCAGATAAGTTTTTCATCCCTCGTCATGCATCCTCTTATGGACCGGGGAAGGCGGGGCCGCGTCCTTGAACGAAAGCGTGTCTTGTAAAACCCGTCTTGTGGAGGAGCTGAGTCGCTGACCAAGTTGCGCCCTTGGTTTGTTTCCGAGTCCGCTCAACAAATACAAGCTGCGCAATTTAGCTGGCCCGGCAAGGTTGCTTGCGGAAGCAACACCGCCGGTGGCTGCCGATGTCCTGCACTCAGCAAGTGTGTTCGCCCGCAAGTCCCCTAGAAGCGTGGGGTGGGAACGCACAAGGCACAAAATCAAGTAAAGGATTTGGTCCGGCAAGCATTCCCCTCTTTTCATTAAAAACATCCCAGTTTAGTACAAGTCCATAGAGGATGAAAAACATGATAGAGAGGATTACAGATTTTAAATACAGCTAAGGCCGAAGGCTTACAAATTGAAAGATAAGATGCCCGTAATCCTCTCCTGTTTCTCTGTTCAGAGGTAGGTCAGGAGGCCCGGCAAGACAAGCTTGCCGGGAAGGGCAAAAGGGGCGCCTAGGAGAGCTACGGGCGCCAGAAGACACCAAGAGAACTTCCCGGGGCCCGGCCAGGAGCTTGGCGGAGACGGAGGCGCCGGAAGCAGAGCTCAAAGACGGGGTGGTGGAACGTCAGCACGCTGTCGAGGGTGCCTCGCCCTCGTACTCCGACTTGACGGCCTTGCCGCCACCCCTCTTCCTCTTCCGCAGCCTCCCTACGCCAGCCGCCCAAGGAGACGGCCCCGGGGAGTTCAGAAGGCCGGCAACCCGGATGATGGGGTCGCCGGTGGCGCGCGAGGCAGCGTCCGACGCCTAGTCGGACCCGCCATCCTCGTCGTCGTCGCTGTCGCTCCCCTCCTCGTCACTCTCGCTCGAGGAGGGGCCTTCACTATCGGAGGAGCTGTCCACACAAAGCATCTCGCCCGGTGCCGGAGTCCTCGAAGACCTTGACGGCGAGAAGGTCGCCTCCATTAACTTAAAATGGAGGGTAAACCCGCCGTCAAGCTGTGGATGCGCGTAACGTCTTCCACCCTCGATCGAAGTACATCACGCCGGGGCTGGGGATACGCCACTGACTCGAGTGCCGCTGATCCCGCAGCCCCTCATGCGCAACTCCAACATCTCGGGCGGATCCGGTTCCATCGCGCTCGTGAACGGGGCCGGCAGCCGGAGACGGCGACGAGGTGCTCGGCGCAGCTTGATGAAGAACTCCCAGGGGTCGTCCCCGGTGTGGACCGCCTCGAGGAAAGGAGCCGCCGGCGGGGACGGGGGAGGCGCATCGCCCCGGCCGCCTCTCCCCCGAGCGCCTCGACCACGTCCTCGACCTCGTCCACGGCCTCACTCCCTTCCTCTCCCCCTCGTGGCTGGCTCCGCCACCACAGGTGCGGGATAGGGAGAGGCGCGCTGCCTGGAGGCAACCCTCGCTGCCACCGTTGAAGGACCAGGATTCCCTCCCTCCATGGCAGATGGGAGGAAGAGTAACGGAAGTTAAAGACAAAGGAAGAAGGAGAAGTGCGAGGCTATTGTGCTCGCCTTCCGCCCCTTTTAAAGAGCGAAGTGGGGGCTCAGCCGCCCCGCTCAGCCAATTGGGGAGCAAGGAGGGCAGAGGAGCGGGGCCGACTCGCCATCCTTGCTCGTGACGGCTCGGTCTCCCACCTTCGCCGCCCACGACCCCCCGCGCATGGGAGCCGCGTGGCGAAAAAGCGGAGCCGGAGCGACGGGTGAAATGACCTCGCCCTGCACCGCATTCACGGGGGTGGATGCCTTAAAGATCGCACACGCCCCCCACGTCTCCCACGACGCCGCAATCGACGCGTGCTGTTGCGGGGGAGCGTGGTGGGCACGGAGCCCAATTCCGTGCGGACCCAGGCCACGCGTGCCCGTGCACTATTTTGGGCCTGGCCCAACAATGCTCGGCACCGTGTATGGCCTAGGCCCGGGGGCTCATGTCGGTGTACTAAAGTAGGGGTACCTTAGTACCCCGAACTTGTGCACGGGCAGTCGCGGCACCCCGCGGCAAGGCTTGCCGAACGCCCGCCAAGGCCCTCCACCGTTCCTTATTACTGCCATTCAAGAACAAAGTACTAACCAAGCGAAGGCCCCAAAGAAGAAGAGCTTGCCGAAGGCCAACCGAGGCATCGCCAGAAGACTTGCCGCTTGGCGCCGCGCCCGGCAAAACCCCGAACACGACAAGCTTGCCGGCACAACAAGAGAAGGGCAGCGGCAAGGCACTTGCCGCGGCAAGGCTGCCACCCAAACCCCACAAGCACCGGCGACGTGTCATCACAAGGCCATCCCAAGGGCACGTGGCGAGGCACTACGCAGCCATGCGGAGCAAGGTGGCGAACGGAGCTGACAGAGATGCCATCGTGGCAACCGGTGGCTCACTTAACGGTCACTCCTCCTGCACTGTTGGGGCGACCGGACGGGCATTTAATGCCCTTATCCCCTGCCGTCAGAGTTAGGTAGGGGCACTGTTGTGCACTGTTGTACCAACCCGCAATTTTACCTTTCTACCCCCTCTTCCTACGCTGCCACCTGTGGATCCCCCCTTCACAGTATAAAAGGGAGGCCCATGCACACGTAGAAGGGGTTCGATCCATTCGGTACCTAGGACACCACCATACGCTCACACAGTCGAGCAAGATCAAATAACAAGCAAAAAGGTAGCAGTAGGGGTTTTATCTCTCCGGAGAGCCCCGAAGCTGGGTAAAAATCGCCCGTCTCCCTCACGCGCTCGACCTCGATCTGCTCTGCGCACGACCCTCGCTCCCTTGCTGAACCAGAAGGGGTCCCCAGTGCCCCATAGGTGCTCGACGCCACGCCACGCCCCGACAGCCATCCTTCTTATCTGCCAAATACTTGGGGCAGTTCCGCTTCAAATGTCCATCGCTTGCGGTAGAAGCACTGGCCAGCTTAGGACCAGACTTGGGTTTCTTCTCTGAGCAGCAACTTGCTTGCCGTTCTTTTGAAGTTCCCTTCTTCTTCCCTTTGCCCTTCTTCTTGAAACTAGTGGTCTTGTTGACCATCAACACTTGATGCTCCTTGTTGATTTCTACCTCCATGCTTTCAAAGATCGCCAAGAGCTCGAGAATAGTCTTGTTCATCCCTTGCATATTATAGTTCATCACGAAGCTCTTGTAGCTTGGTGGTAGTGATTGGAGAATTACATCAATGACACTATCATCGGAAGATTAACTCCCAGTTGAATCAAGTGATTATTATACCCAGACATTACGAGTATATGTTCACCTTGTGAACTATTCTCCTCCATCTTGCAGCTATAGAACTTATTGGAGACTTCATATCTCTCAATCCGGGCATTTGCTTGAAATATTAACTTCAACTCCTGGAACATCTCATATGCTCCATGGCGTTCAAAACGTCGTTGAAGACCCGGTTCTAAGCCGTAAAGCATGGCACACTGAACTATAGAGTAGTCATCGACTTTGCTCGCCAGACGTTCTTAACGCCGTCGGTTACATCGGCGAAGAGTTCGGCACCCAGCGGTGCTTCCAGACGTAACTCTTACGTGCAGCAATGAGGATAATCCTCGAGTTACGGACCCGATCCGTGTAATTGCTACCATCATCTTTCAACTTTGCTTTCTCAAGGAACGCATTAAAATTCAACGGAACAACAAAGACGAGCCATCTATCTACAAACAAACATAGACAAGCAAGATACTATCAGTACTAAGTTCATGATAAATTTAAGTTCAATTGATCATATTACTTAAGAACTCCCGTGAGAGACATCTCTCTAGTCATCTAAGTGATCACGTGATCCAAATCAACTAAACCATAACCGATCATCACGTGAGATGGAGTAGTTTTCAATGGTGAACATCATTATGTTGATCATATCTACTATATGATTCATGCTCGACCTTCGGTCTCCGTGTTCCGGGCCATATCTACATATGCTAGGCTCGTCAAGTTTAACTCGAGTATTCTCGTGTGCAAAACTGGCTTGCACCCGTTGTAGATGGACGTAGAGCTTATCACACCCGATCATCACGTGGTGTCTCGGCACGACAAACTTTGGCAACGGTGCATACTCAGGGATAACACTACTTGATAATTTTAGTGAGAGATCATCTTAAAATGCTACCGTCAATCAAAGCAAGATAAGATGCATAAAGGATAAACATCACATGCAATCAATATAAGTGATATGATATGGCCATCATCATCTTGTGCTTGTGATCTCCATCTCCGAAGCACCGTCGTGATCACCATCGTCACCGGCGCGACACCTTGATCTCCATCGTAGCATCGTTGTCGTTTATGCCATCTATTGCTTCTACGACTATCGCTACCGCTTAGTGATAAAGTAAAGCAATTACAGGGCGTTTGTATTTCATACAATAACGCGACAACCATATGGCTCCTGCTAGTTGCCGATAACTTCGGTTACAAAACATGATCATCTCATACAATAAAATATAGCATCACGTCTTGACCATATCACATCACAACATGCCCTGCAAAAACAAGTTAGACGTCCTCTACTTTGTTGTTGCAAATTTTACGTGGCTGCTACGGGCTTAGCAAGAATCGTTCTCACTACGCATCAAAACCACAACGATAGTTTGTCAAATAGACTCCGTTTTAACCTTCGCAAGGACCGGGCATAGCCACACTCGGTTCAACTAAATTGAGAGAGACAGACACCCGCCAGCCACCTTTAAGCTCGAGTGCTCGTAACGGTGAAACCAGTCTCGCATAAGCGTACGCGTAATGTCGGTCCGGGCCGCTTCATCTCACAATACCGCTGAACCAAAGTATGACATGCTGGTAGGCAGTATGACTTATATCGCCCACAACTCACTTGTGTTCTACTCGTGCATATAACATCAACGCATAAAACCTAGGCTCGATACCCATTGTTGGGGAACGAGTAATTTCAAAAAATTCCTACGCACACGCAAGATCATGGTGATGGCATAGCAACGAGAGGGGAGAGTGTTTGTCCACGTACCCTCGTAGACCGTAAGCGGAAGCGTTATAACAACGCGGTTGATGTAGTCGTACGTCTTCACGATCCGACCGATCCAAGCACCGAACGTATGGAGCCTCCGAGTTCAGCACACGTTCAGCTCGATGACGATCTCCGACCTCCGATCCAGCCGAGCTCCGGAGATGAGTTCCGTCAGCACGACGGCCTGGTAACGATTTTGATGTTCTACCGGCGCAGGGCTTCGCCTAAACTCCGCGACGATATGACCGAGGTGGAATATGGTGGAAGGGGGCACCGCACACGGCTAAGGAACGATCCGTAGATCAACTTGTGTGTCTATGGGGTGCCCCTGTCCCCGTATATAAAGGAGCAAAGGGGGGATGCGGCCGGCCCTAGGAGGAGGCGCGCCGGAGGAGTCCTCCCACCGGGAGTAGGACTCCCCCCGTTTTCCTAGTTGGATTAGGACTTGGGGGGAGGGAAAGAGGAAAGGGGGGCGCCGCCCCCCTGTCCTTGTCCTATTCGGACTAGGGGGGAGGGGGGGCGCGGCCTGCCCTGGCCAGCCCTTCCTCTTCTCCCTCATGGCCCACTAAGGCCCATTAACCCCCGGGAGGGTTCCGGTAACCCCCCGGTGTTCCGGTAAAATCCTGATTTCACCCGGAACCATTCCAAAGTCCAAACATAGGCTTCCAATATATCAATCTTTATGTCTCGACCATTCCGAGACTCCTCGTCATGTCCGTGATCACCTCCGAGACTCCGAACAAACTTCGGTACATCAAAACTTATAAACTCATAATAAAACTGTCATCAAAACGTTAAGCGTGCGGACCCTACTGGTTCGAGAACTATGTAGACATGACCTAAAACCATTCTCGGTCAATAACCAATAGCGGGACCTGGATGCCCATATTGGTTCCTACATATTCTACGAAGATCTTTATCGGTCAAACCGCATAACAACATTATTTGTTCCCTTTGTCATCGGTATGTTACTTGCCCGAGATTTGATCGTCGGTATCCAATACCTAGTTCAATCTCATTACCGCAAGTCTCTTTACTCGTTCGAATCGTCATCTCATAACTAACTCATTAGTTACATGCTTGCAAGGCTTAGGTGATGATTATCCGAGAGGGCCCAGAGATACCTCTCCGACAATCGGAGTGACAAATCCTAATCTCGAATTATGCCAACCCAACATGTACCTTCGGAAACACCTGTAGAGCACCTTTATAATCACCCAGTTACGTTGAGACATTTGGTAGCACACAAAGTGTTCTTCTGGTAAACGGGAGTTGCACAAGCTCATAGTTGTAGGAACTTTGTATAAGTCATGAAGAAAGCAATAGCATTATACTAAACGATCAAGTGCTAGGCTAACAGAATGGGTCATGTCAATCACATCATTCTTCTAATGATGTGATCCCACTAATCAAATGACAACACATGTCTATGGTTAGGAAACATAACCATCTTTGATTAATGAGCTAGTCAAGTAGAGGCATACTAGTGACTATAGTTTTGTCTATGTATTCACACATGTATCATGTTTCCCGTTAATACAATTCTAGCATGAATAATAAACATCTATCATGATATGAGGAAATAAATAATAACTTTATTATTGCCTCTAGGGCATATTTCCTTCACGAATATGGTCTTCCAATATATCAATCTTTATGTCTCGACCATTTCGAGACTCCTCGTCATGTCCGTGATCACATCCGGGACTCCGAACAAACTTCGGTACATCAAAACTAATAAACTCATAATAAAAACTGTCATCGTAACGTTAAGCATGCGGACCCTACGGGTTCGAGAACTATGTAGACATGACCTAGAACTATTCTCGGTCAATAACCAATAGCGGAACCTGGACGCCCATATTGGCTCCTACATATTCTACGAAGATCTTTATCGGTCAAACCGCATAACAACATATGTTGTTCCCTTTGTCATCGGTATGTTACTTCCCCGAGATTCGATCGTCGGTATCCAATACCTAGTTCAATCTCGTTACCGGCAAGTCTCTTTACTCGTTACGTAATGCATCATTCCATAACTAACTCATTAGCTACATTGCTTGCAAGGCTTATAGTGATGTGCATTACCGAGAGGGCCCAGAGATACCTCTCCGACAATCGGAGTGACAAAACCTAATCTCGAAATACGCCAACCCAACATGTACCTTTGGAGACACCTGTAGTACTCCTTTATAATCACCCGATTCGTTGTGACGTTTGGTAGCACCCAAAGTGTTCCTCCGTAAACGGAGTTGCATAATCTCATAGTTACAGGAACATGTATAAGTCATGAAGAAAGCAATAGCAATATACTAAATGATCAAGTGCTAGGCTAACAGAATGGGTCATGTCAATCACATCATTCTCCTAATGATGTGATCCCATTAATCAAATGACAACACATGCCTATGGTTAGGAAACATAGCCATCTTTGATTAATGAGCTAGTCAAGTAGAGGCATACTAGTGACGTTATGTTTGTCTATGTATTCACACATGTATCATGTTTCCGGTTAATACAATTCAAGCATGAATAATAAACATTTATCATGATATGAGGAAATAAATAATAACTTTATTATTGCCTCTAGGGCATATTTCCTTCAGTCTCCCACTTGCACTAGAGTCAATAATCTAGATTACACAGTAATGATTCTAACACCCATGGAGTCTTGGTGCGGATCATGTTTTGCTCGTGAGAGAGGCTTAGTCAATGGGTCTGCAACATTCAGATCCGTGTGTATCTTGCAAATCTCTATGTCTCCCACTTGGACTTGGTCCCAGATGGAATTGAAGCGTCTCTTGATGTGCTTGGTCCTCTTGTGAAATCTGGATTCCTTTGCCAAGGCAATTGCACCAGTATTGTCACCGAAGATCTTCATTGGTACCGATGCACTAGGTATGACACCTAGATCGGAAATGAACTCCTTCATCCAGACTCCTTCATTTGCTGCTTCCTGTTGGGGAACGTAGTAATTTCAAAAAATTTCCTACGCACACACAAGATCATGGTGATGTATAGCAACGAGAGGGGAGAGTGTTGTCTACATACCCTTGTAGACCCAAGCGAAGCGATCACAACGTAGAGGAAGTAGTCGACGTTCTCCTCGCGATCCGACCGATCCCGGCGCCGTTACTCGGCGCCCCGAGTTCTTGACACACGACAGCTCGATGACGTCCCTCGATCCGATCCAGCCGAGTGTCGAGGAGAGTTTCACAAGACGACGCGTGGCAGGACGATCTTGATGTTTCACGGCGCAGGCTTCGCTTAAGCTTCAGCGACGGTATGACCGAGGTGGAATATGGTGAAGGGGCACCCGACACGGCTAAGGAACGATCCGTAGATCAATACTTGTGTGTCCTAGGGTGCCCCCTGCCCCAGATATAAAGGAGGGAGGGGAGGCCGGCCGCCCTAGTGGTGCGCCAGGGGGGGGGAGTCCTCCTCCTAGTTGAGTAGGACTCCCTCTCCTAGTCCAACTAGGAAGGAAAGGGGAAGGAAAGAGGGGAGAGGAGAGAGGAAGGGGGCGCCCCCTCCTTGTCCTATTCGGACTGGGGGCGCGCCACCTCTTGGTGCGGCCCTCTCTCTCCCCCTTGGCCCACTAAGGCCCATATTCCCCGGGGTTCGGTAACCCTCCCGGCACTCCGTTTTCTCCGAAACTTCCGGAACCTTTCCGTGTCCAAATATAGCCTTCAATATATCAATCTTTATGTCTCGACCATTCCGAGACTCCTCGTCATGTCCGTGATCACATCCGGGACTCAACTTCTTCGGTACATCAAAATACATAAACTCATAATAAGCGCCATCGAAACCTTAAGCGTGCGGACCCTACGGTTCGAGAACAATGTAGACATGACCTAGAACTATTCTCGGTCAATAACCAACAGCGGACCTGGATGCCCATATTGGTTCCTACATATTCTACGAAGATCTTTATCGGTCAGACCGCATAACAACATACGTTGTTCCTTTGTCATCGGTATGTTACTTGCCCGAGATTCGATCGTCGGTATCCAATACCTAGTTCAATCTCGTTACGCAAGTCTCTTTACTCGCTCCATAATACATCATCTCACAACTATCTCATTAGTTGTAATGCTTGCAAGGCTTCATGATGTGCATTACCGAGAGGGCCCAGAGATACCTCTCCGACAAAACCTAATCTCAAATACGCCAACCCAACATCCGCCTTTGGAGACACTGTAGTACTCCTTTATAATCACCCGATTCGTTGTGACGCTTGGTAGCACCAAAGTGTTCCTCCGTAAACGGAGTTGCATAATCTCATAGTTACAGGAACATGTATATGTCATGGAAAAAGCAAGAGCAACATACTAAACGATCGTGTGCTAAGCTAAGGGAATGGGTCATGTCAATCGATCATTCTACTAATGATGTGACCTTGTTAATCAAATAGCAACTCCTTGTTCATGGTCAGGAAACATAACCATCTTTGATTAACAAGCTAGTCTAGTAGAGGCATACTAGTGACATGTTGTTTTGTCTATGCATTCACACATGTATCATGTTTCCGGTTAATACAATTCTAGCATGAATGATAAACATTTATCATGAAATAAGGAAATAAATAATAACTTTATTATTGCCTCTAGGGCATATTTCCTTGATCTCCCACTTGCACTAGAGTCAATAATCTAGATTACATAGTAATGATTCTAACACCCATGGAGTCTTGGTGCTGATCATGTTTTGCTCGTGGAAGAGGCTTAGTCAACGGGTCTGCAACATTCAGATCCGTATGTATCTTGCAAATCTCTATGTCTCCCACCTGGACTAAGTCCCGGATGGAATTGAAGCGTCTCTTGATGTGCTTGGTCCTCTTGTGAAATCTGGATTCCTTCGCTAAGGCAATTGCTCGAAGATTGTCACAGAAGATTTTCATTGGACCCGATGCACTAGGTATGACACCTAGATCGGATATGAACTCCTTCATCCGACTCCTTCATTAGCTGCTTCGAAGCTGCTATGTACTCCGCTTCACATGTAGATCCCGCCACGACGCTTTGTTTAGAACTGCACCAACCGACAGCTCCTCCGCTTAGTGTAAATACGATCCGGTCCGCGATTTAGAATCATCCGGATCGTGTCAAAGCTTGCATCAACGTAACTGCCACGATGAGCTCTTTGTCACCTCCATATACGAGAAACATATCCTTAGTCCTTTTCGTATTTCAGATGTTCTTGACCGCTGTCCAAATGATCCACTCTGGATTACTTTGGTACCTCCTGCTAGGCTTATAGCAAGGCACACATCAGTGTCTGGTACACAAGATTGCATACATGATAGAGCCTATGGCTGAAGCATAGGAACATCTTTCATTTTCTCTATCTTCAAGTGGTCGGGCATTGAGTCTTACTCAACTTCACACCTTGTAACACGTGCAAGAACCCTTTCTTTGCTTGATCCATTTTGAACTTCTTCAAAATTTTGTCAAGGTATGTGCTTTGTGAAAGTCCAATAAAGCGCCTTGATCTATCTCTATAGATCTTAATGCCCAATATGTAAGCAGCTTCACCGAGGTCTTTCATTGAAAAACTCTTATTCAAGTATCCCTTTATGCTATCCAGAATTCTATATCATTTCCGATCAGCAATATGTCATCTACATATAATATCGTAAATGCTACTGAGCTCCCACTCACTTTCTTGTAAATACAAGCTTCTCCAAAAGTCTCACAAACCCAAATGCTTTGATCACACTATCAAAGCGCTTATTCCAACTCCGAGATGCTTGCACCAGTCCATAAATGGATCATTGGAGCTTGCACACTTTGTTAGCTCCCTTTGGATCGATAAAACCTTCTCGTTGCATCATATACAACTCTTCTTCCGTAAATCCATTCAGAATGCGTCTTTACATCCATTTGCCAAATTTCATAATCATAAAATGCGGCAATTGCTAACATGATTCGGACGGACTTAAGCATCGCCACGGTGAGAAGGTCTCATCGTAGTCAATCCCTTGAACTTGTCGAAAACCTTTTGCGACAAGTCGA
Source organism: Aegilops speltoides (assembly GCA_021437245.1). NCBI lineage: Eukaryota > Viridiplantae > Streptophyta > Magnoliopsida > Poales > Poaceae > Aegilops > Aegilops speltoides. The sequence goes on along the minus strand of CM038145.1, from coordinate 439,227,909 downwards.
GCTTTATAGACGATAACATTACGTCGTCGTCGGTCTTCTTCTTGAAGATCCACTTGTTTTCTATTGCTTGCCGACCCTCGGGCAAGTCAACCAAAGTCCATACTTTGTTTTCATACATGGATCTCATCTCGATTTCATGGCCTCAAGCCATTTTGCGGAATCTGGGCTCACCATCGCTTCTTCATAGTTCGTAGGTTCATCATGATCTAGTAGCATGATTTCCGAACAGGATTACCGTACCACTCAGTGCGGATCTTACTCTGGTTGATTTACGAGGTTCTCAGAGTAACTTGATCTCAAGTTTCATGATCAACATCATCAACTTCCTCACTACTTGGTGTAGACGTCTCGTAAACCGGTTTCGCGACGAACTACTTTCAAGTAAGGGAGAAGGTACTATTACCTCATCAAGTTCCACTTTCCTCCCACTCACTTCTTTCGAGAGAAACTCCTTCTCTAGAAAGGATCCATTCTTAGCAACGAATGTCTTGCCTTCGGATCTGTGATAGAAGGTGTACCCAACTGTCTCCTTTGGGTATCCTATGATGACACATTTCTCGATTTGGGTTCGAGCTTATCGGGTTGAAGCTTTTTCACATAAGCATCGATCCCCAAACTTTAAGAAACGACAACTTTGGTTTCTTGCTAAACCATAGTTCATAAGGTGTCGCCTCAATGGATTTTGACGGTGTTCTATTCAGTGTGAATGCGGCCGCCTCTAGAGCATAACCCCAAAACGATAGCGGTAAATCAGAAGAGACATCATAGATCGGACCATATCTAGTAAAGTACGACATGACGCTCGGACACACCATTACGTTGTGGTGTTCCGGTGGCGGAGTTGCTAAACTATTCCGCATTGTTTCAAATGTAGACCAAACTCAGAACTCAAATATTCACCTCCACGATCGATCGTAGAAATTTAATTTTCTTGTTACGATGATTTTCAACTTCACTCTGAAATTCTTTGAACTTTTCAAACGTTTCAGACTTATGTTTCATTAAGTAGATATACCCATATCCGCTTAAGTCATCTGTGAAGGTGAGAAAATAACGATATCCGCCACGAGCCTCAACATTCATCGGTCCACATACATCTCAGTATGTATGATTTCCAACAAATCTGTTGCTCTCTCCATAGTACCGAGAAGCGGTGTTCTAGTCATCTTGCCCATGAGGCACGGTTCATAAGTGCCAAGTGATTCATAATCAAGTGACTCCAAAAGTCCATCAAGATGGAGTTTCTTCATGCGCTTTATACCGATATGACCTAAACGGCAAGTGCCACAAATAAGTTGCACTATCATTATCAACTCTGCATCTTTTGGTTTCAACATTATGAATATGTGTATCACTACTATCGAGATTCATCAAAATAGACCACTCCTCAAGGGTGCATGACCATAAAAGATATTACTCATATAAATAGAACAACCATTATTCTCTCGATTTAAATGAATAACCGTCTCGCATCAAACAAGATCCAGATATAATGTTCATGCTCAACGCAGCACCAAATAACAATTATTTAGGTCTAAAACTAATCCCAAGGTAGATGTAGAGGTAGCGTGTCGATCGCGATCACATCGACTTTGGAACCATTTCCCACGCGCATCGTCACCTCGCCCTTTGCCGTTGTTCGCTAATCCGTAGTCCCCTGCTTTGAGTTGCAAATATTAGCAATGTAACCAAGATCAAATACCCAGTGCTCTGCGAGCTCTAGTAAGGTACACATCAATAACATGTATATCACATATACCTTTGTTCACCTTGCCATCCTTCTTATCCGCCAAATACTTGGGGCAGTTCCGCTTCCAAAGGACTACCGCTTGCAAGAGAAGCACTTAGTTTCGTGCTTAGGTCCAGACTTGGGTTTCTTCTCCGAGCAGCAACTTGCTTGCTGTTCTTCTTGAAGTTCCTTCTTCTTCCCTTTGCCTTTCTTCTTGAAACTAGTGGTCTTATTGACCATCAACACTTGATGCTCCTTCTTGATTTCTACCTCCGCAGCCTTTAGCATTGCGAAGAGCTCGAGCATAGTCTTTACTAACCCTTGCATATTATAGTTCATCACGAAGCCTTTGTAGCTTGGTGGCGGTGATTGAAGAATTCATCAATGACACAATCATCCGGAAGATTAACTCCCAATTGTGTCAAGTGATTGTAGTACCCGGACATTCTAAGTATATGCTCACTAATGTAACTATTCTCCTCCATCTTGCAGCTATAGAACTTATTGGAGACTTCATATCTCTCAATCCGGGCATTCTGTTGAATATCAACTTCAACTCTGGAACATCTCATATGCTCCATGACGCTCAAAATGTCGTTGAAGTCCCGGTTCTAAGCCGTAAATCATGGCACATCGAACTATAGAGTAGTCATCGCTTTGCTCGCCAGACGTTCTTAACGTCGTCGGTTGCATCAAGAAGAGGTCTGCACCTAGCGGTGCATCCAGACGTAACTCTTACAGTGCAGCAATGAGGATAATCCTCAGATTACGGACCCAATCCGTGTAATTGCTACCATCATCTTTCAACTTTGCTTTCTCAAGGAACGCATTAAAATTCAACGGAACAACAAAGACGAGCCATCTATCTACAATCAAACATAAACAAGCAAGATACTATCAGTACTAAGTTCATGATAAATTTAAGTTCAATTAATCATATTACTTAAGAACTCCCACTTAGAAAAACATCTCTAGTCATCTAAGTGATCACGTGATCCAAATCAACTAAACCATAACCGATCATCACGTGAAATGGAGTAGTTTTCAATGGTGAACATCTTATGTTGATCATATCTACTATATGATTCACGCCGACCTTTCGGTCTCCGTGTTCCGAGGCCATATCTGCATATGCTAGGCTCGTCAAGTATAACCCGAGTATTCTGCGTGTGCAAAACTGGCTTGCACCGTTGTAGATGGACGAGAGCTTATCACACCCGATCATCACGTGGTGTCCGGGCACGATTTAACTTTGGCAACGGTGCATACTCGGGAGAACACTTCTTGATAATTTAGTGAGAGATCATCTTATAATGCTACCATCAATCAAAGCAAGATAAGATGCATAAAAGGATAAACATCACATGCAAATCAATATAAGTGATATGATATGGTCATCATCATCTTGTGCTTCATGATCTCCATCTTGCAGCACCACCATGATCACCATCGCCACCGCGCGACACCTTGATCTTCATCGTAGCATCGTTGTCGCCTCGCCAATCTTATGCTTCTACGACTATCGCTACCGCTTAGTGATAAAGTAAAGCATTACTGTATGCGATTGCATTGCATACAATAAAGCGACAACCATATGGCTCCAGCCGATTGCCGATAACTTCGTTACAAAACATGATCATCTCATACAATAAAATATAGCATCACGCCTTGACCATATCACATCACAACATGCCCTGCAAAAACAAGTTAGACGTCCTCTACTTTGTTGTTGCAAATTTTACGTGGCTGCTACGGGCTTAAGCAAGAACCAGTCTCACCCACGCATCAAAACCACAACGATATTTCGTCAAATAGACTCGTTTTAACCTTCTCAAGGACCGGCGTAGCCACACTCGGTTCAACTAAAGTGAGAGAGACAGCACCCACGGTCACCTTTAAGCAAGGAGTGCTCAGAAGCGGTGAAACCAGTCTCGCGAAGCGCACGCGTAATGTCGGTCCGGGCCGCTTCATCTCACAATACCGCTGAACCAAAGTATGACATTTGGTAGGTAGTATGACTTGTATCGCCCACAACTCACTTGTGTTCTACTCGTGCAAAACATCAAACCATAAAAACCTAGGCTCGGATGGCCACTGTTGGGGAACGAGTAATTTCAAAAATTTCCTACGCACACACAAGATCATGGTGATGTATAGCAACGAGAGGGAGAGTGTTGTCTACATACCCTTGTAGACCCGGCGAAGCGATCACAATGTAGAGGAAGTAGTCGACGTTCTCCTCGCGATCCGACCGATCCCGGCGCGTTACTCGGCGCCCCCGAGTTCTTGACACACACGACAGCTCGATGACGCCCTCAGACTCGATCCAGCCGAGTGTCGAGGGAGAGTTTCACAAGACGACGGCGTGGTGACGATCTTGATGTTTCACCGCGCAGGCTTCGCTTAAGCTTCATGACGGTATGACCGAGGTGGAATATGGTGGAGGGGGCACCGCACACGGCTAAGGAACGATCCGTAGATCAATACTTGTGTGTCCTAGGGTGCCCCCTGCCTCAGATATAAAGGAGGGAGGGGAGGCCGGCCGCCCTAGTGGTGCGCCAGGAGGGGGGGAGTCCTCCTCCTAGTTGGAGTAGGACTCCCTCTCCAAGTCCAACTAGGAAGGAAAGGGGAAGGAAGAGGGGAGAGGGAGAGGGAAAGGGGCTCGCGCCTCCTTGTCCTATTCGGACTCCGGGGGGCGCCACCTCTGGTGCGCCCTCTCTCTCCTCTTGGCCCACTAAGGCCCATATTCTCGGGGTTCCAGTAACCCCTCCCAAGCACTGTTTTCTCCGAAACTTCCGAACCTTTCCGTGTCCAAATATAGCCTTCCAATATATCAATCTTTATGTCTCGACCATTCCGAGACTCCTCGTCATGTCCGTGATCACATCCGGACTCAACTTCTTCGGTACATCAAAATACATAAACTCATAATAACCGCCATCGAAACCTTAAGCGTGCGGACCCTACGGTTCGAGAACAATGTAGACATGACCTAGAACTATTCTCGGTCAATAACCAACAGCGGACCTGGATGCCCATATTGGTTCCTACATATTCTACGAAGATCTTTATCGGTCAGACCGCATAACAACATACGTTGTTCCCTTTGTCATCGGTATGTTACTTGCCCGAGATTCGATCGTCGGTATCCAATACCTAGTTCAATCTCGTTATCGCAAGTCTCTTTACTCGTTCCGTAATACATCATCTCACAACTATCTCATTAGTTGTAATGCTTGCAAGGCTTGAGTGATGTGCATTACCGAGAGGGCCCAGAGATACCTCTCCGACAATCGGAGTGACAAAACCTAATCTCAAATACGCCAACCCAACATCGCCTTTGGAGACACCTGTAGTACTCCTTTATAATCACCCGATTCGTTGTGACGTTTGGTAGCACCCAAAGTGTTCCTCCGTAAACGGAGTTGCATAATCTCATAGTTACAGGAACATGTATATGTCATGGAAAAAAGCAGTAGCAACATACTAAACGATCGTGTGCTAAGCTAAGGGAATGGGTCATGTCAATCAGATCATTCTACTAATGATGTGACCTTGTTAATCAAATAGCAACTCCTTGTTCATGGTCAGGAAACATAACCATCTTTGATTAACAAGCTAGTCTAGTAGAGGCATACTAGTGACATGTTGTTTTGTCTATGCATTCACACATGTATCATGTTTCCGGTTAATACAATTCTAGCATGAATGATAAACATTTATCATGAAATAAGGAAATAAATAATAACTTTATTATTGCCTCTAGGGCATATTTCCTTCACTTCCGAAGCAGCTATGTACTCCGCTTCACATGTAGATCCCGCCACGACGCTTTGTTTAGAACTGCACCAACTTACAGCTCCACCGTTTAATAAAAATACGTATCCGGTTTGCGATTTAGAATCGTCCGGATCAGTGTCAAAGCTTGCATCAACGTAACCATTTACGACTAGCTCTTTGTCACCTCCATATACGAGAAACATATCCTTAGTCCTTTTCAGGTACTTCAGGATGTTCTTGACCGCTGTCCAGTGATCCACTCCTGGATTACTTTGGTACCTTCCTTCCAAGCTTATTGCTAAGCATACGTCAGGTCTGGTACACAGCATTGCATACATGATAGAGCCTATGGCTGAAGCATAGGGAAAATCTTTCATTTTCTCTATCTTCGCCGTGGTCGGGCATTGAGTCCGATGAACTTCACACCTTGTAGCACGGGCAAGAACCCTTTCTTTGCTCGATCCATTTTGAACTTTTTCAAAATTTTATCAAGGTATGTGCTTTGTGAAAGTCCTATTAAGCGTCTTGATCTATCTCTATAAATCTTGATGCCCAATATGTAAGCAGCTTCACCGAGGTCTTTCATTGAAAAACTTTTATTCAAGTATCCCTTTATGCTATCCAGAAATTCTATATCATTTCCGATTAATAATATGCCATCTACATATAATATCAGAAATGCTACAGAGCTCCCACTCACTTTCTTGTAAATACAGGCTTCTCCAAAAGTCTATATAAAACCATATGCTTTGATCACACTGTCAAAGCATTTATTCCAATTCCGAGATGCTTGCACTAGTCCATAAATGGATCGCTGGAGCTTGCACACTTTGTTAGCACCTTTTGGATCAACAAAACCTTCTGGTTGCATCATATACAACTCTTCTTCCAGAAATCCATTCAAATGCAGTTTTGACATCCATTTGCTAAATTTCATAATCATAAAATGCAGCAACAGATAACATGATTCGGACAGACATAAGCATCGCCACGGGTGAGAAAGTCTCATCGTAGTCAACCCCTTGAACTTGTCGAAAACCTTTCACAACGAGTCAAGCTTTATAGATAGTTATATTACCATCAGCGTCAGTCTTCTTCTTAAAGATCCATTTATTCTCAATGGCTTGCCGATCATCGGGCAAGTTAACCAAAGTCCATACTTTGTTCTCATACATGGATCCCATCTTAGATTTCATGGCTTCTAGCCATTTTGCGGAATCTGGGCTCATCATCGCTTCCTCATAGTTCGTAGGTTCATCATGGTCAAGTAACATGACTTCCAGAATAGGATTACCGTACCACTTTGGTGCAGATCTTACTCTGGTAGAACTACGAGGTTCAGTAGAAACTTGATCTGAAGTTTCATGATCAATATCATTAGATTCCTCACTAATTGGTGTAGGTGTCACAGGAACCGATTTCTGTGATGAACTACTTTCCAATAAGGGAGCTGGTATAATTACCTCATCAAGTTCTACTTTTCTCCCACTCACTTCTTTCGAGAGAAATTCTTTTTCTAGAAAGGATCCATTCTTAGCAAAGAATGTCTTGCCTTCAGATCTGTGATAGAAGGTGTACCCAACTGTCTCCTTTGGGTATCCTATGAAGACACATTTCTCCGATTTAGGTTCGAGCTTATCTGGTTGAAGTTTCTTCACATAAGCATCGCAGCCCCAAACTTTAAGAAACGACAACTTTGGTTTCTTGCCAAACCACAGTTCATAAGGCGTCGTCTCAACGGATTTTGATGGTGCCCTATTCAATGTGAATGTGGCCGTCTCTAAAGCATAACCCCAGAACGATAGCGGTAAATCAGTAAGAGACATCATAGATCGCACCATATCTAGTAAAGTATGATTACGACGTTCGGACACACCATTTCGTTGTGGTGTTCCGGGTGGCGTGAGTTGCGAAACTATTCCGCATTGTTTCAAATGTAAACGAAACTCGTAACTCAAATATTCTCCTCCACGATCAGATCGTAGAAACTTTATTTTCTTGTTACGATGATTTTCCACTTCACTCTAAAATTCTTTGAACTTTTCAAATGTCTCAGACTTGTGAAGTAGATATACCCATATCTGCTCAAATCATCTGTGAAGGTGAGAAAATAACGATATCCGCCACGAGCTTAAACATTTATCGGACCACATACATCTGTATGTATGATTTCCAACAAATCTGTTGCTCTCTCCATAGTACCGGAGAACGGTGTTTTAGTCATCTTGCCCATGAGGCATGGTTCGCAAGTACCAAGTGATTCATAATCAAGTGATTCCAAAAGTCCATCAGTATGGAGTTTCTTCTTGCGCTTTACACCAATATGACCTAAACGGCAGTGCCACAAATAAGTTGCACTATGATTATCAACTCTGCATCTTTTGGCTTCGACATTATGAATATGTGTATCACTACTATCGAGATTCAATAAAAATAGACCACTCTTCAAGGGTGCATGACCATAAAAGATATTACTCATATAAATAGAACAACCATTATTCTCCGATTTAAATTAATAACCGTCTCGCATCAAACAAGATCTAGATATAATGTTCATGCTCAACGCTGGCACCAAATAACAATTATTCAGGTCTAAAACTAATCCCGAAGGTAGATGTAGAGGTAGCGTGCCGACCGCGATCACGTCGACTTTGGAACCGTTTCCCACGCGCATCGTCACCTCGTCCTTGGCCAGTGCTCGCTTATTCCGTAGTCCCTGTTTCGAGTTGCAAATATTAGCAACAGAACCAGTATCAAATACCCAGGTGCTACTGTGAGCTCTAGTAAGGTACACATCCATAACATGTATATCACATATAACTTTGTTCACCTTGCCATCCTTCTTATCCGCCAAATACTTGGGGCAGTTCCGCTTCCAGTGACCAGTTTGCTTGCAGTAGAAGCACTCAGTTTCAGGCTTAGGTCCAGACTTGGGTTTCTTCTCTTGAGCAGCAACTTGCTTACTGTTCTTCTTTAAGTTCCCTTTCTTCTTCCCTTTGCCCTTTTTCTTGAAACTAGTGGTCTTGTTGACCATCGACACTTGATGCTCCTTCTTGATTTCTACCTCCGCAGCTTTTAGCATTGCGAAGAGCTCGGGAATTGTCTTGTTCATCCCTTGCATATTATAGTTCATGACGAAGCTCTTGTAGCTTGGTGGCAGTGATTACAGAATTCTGTCAATGACACTATCATCAGGAAGATTAACACCCAGTTAAATCAAGTGATTATTATACCCAGACATTTTGAGTATGTGTTCACCGACGTAACTATTCTCCTCCATCTTGCAGCTATAGAACTTATTGGAGACTTCATAGCTCTCATCCGGGCATTTGCTTGAAATATTAACTTCAACTCTCGAACATCTCATATGCTCCATGACGCTCAAAACGTCATTGAAGACCCGATTCTAAGCCGTAAAGCATGGCACATGAACTATCGAGTAGTCATCAGCTTTGCTCGCCAGACGTCGTCGGTTGCATCAAAGAAGAAGTTCGGCACCCAGCGGTGCTTCCGGGACGTAATTCTTACGTGCAGGAATGAGGATAATCTCGGTTACGGACCCAAATCCGTGTAATTGCTGCCATCATCTTTCAACTTTGCTTTCTCAAGGAACACATTAAAATTCAACGGAACAACAGCTCGAGCCATCTATCTACAACAAATATAGACAAGCAAAATACTATCAGGTACTAAGTTCATGATAAATTTAAGTTCAATTAATCATATTATTTAAGAACTCCCACTTAGACAGACATCTCTCTAGTCATCTAAGTGATCACGTGATCCAAATCAACTAAACCACAACCGATCATCACGTGAGATGGAGTAGTTTTCAATGGTGAACATCACTATGTTGATCATATCTAGTATATGATTCACGCTCGACCTTTCGGTCTCCGTGTTCCGAGGCCATATCTGCATATGCTAGGCTCGTCAAGTTTAACTCGAGTATTCTGCGTGTGCAAAACTGGCTTGCACCCGTTGTAGATGGACGAGAGCTTATCACACCCGATCATCACGTGGTGTCTGGGCACGATGAACTTTGGCAACGGTGCATACTCAGGGAGAACACTTCTTGATAATTTTTTAGGTAGAGATCATCTTAAAATGCTACCGTCAATCAAAGCAAGATAAGATGCATAAAGGATAAACATCACATGCAATCAATATAAGTGATATGATATGGCCATCATCATCTTGTGCTTGTGATCTCCATCTCTGAAGCACCGTCGTGATCACCATCGTCACCGGCGCGACACCTTGATCTCCATCGTAGCATCCTTGTCGTTTACGCCATCTATTGCTTCTACGACTATCACTACCGCTTAGTGATAAAGTAAAGCAATTACTGTATGCTTGCATTTCATACAATAAAGCGACAACCATATGGCTCCTGCCAGTTGCCGATAACTTTGGTTACAAAACATGATCATCTCATACAATAAAATATAGCATCACATCTTGACCATATCACATCACAACATGCCCTGCAAAAACAAGTTAGACGTCCTCTGCTTTGTTGTTGCAAGTTTTACGTGGCTGCTACGGGCTTAGCAAGAACCGTTCTTACCTATGCATCAAAACCACAATGATAGTTCGTCAAGTTAGTGTTGTTTTAACCTTCGCAAGGACCGGGCGTAGCCACACTCGATTCAGCTAAAGTGAGAGAGACAGACACCCGCCAGCCACCTTTAAGCACGAGTGCTCGTAACGGTGAAACCAGTCTCGCGTAAGCGTACGCGTAATGTCGGTCCGGGCCGCTTCATCTCACAATACCGCTGGATCAAAGTATGACATGCTGGTAAGTAGTATGACTTATATCACCCACAACTCACTTGTGTTCTACTCGTGCATATGACATCTACGCATAAAACCTGGCTCGGATGCCACTGTTGGGGAACGTAGTAATTTCAAAAAAATTCCTACGCACACGCAAGATCATGGTGATGGCATAGCAACGAGAGGGGGGAGTATTGTCCACATAGCCTCGTAGACCGTAAGCGGAAGCGTTATGACAACGCGGTTGATGTAGTCGTACGTCTTCACGATCCGACCGATCCAAGCACCGAACGTACGGCACCTCCGTGTTCAGCACACGTTCAGCTCGATGACGTTCCCCGGGCTCCGATCTAGCAAAGCGTCGGGGATGAGTTCCGTCAGCACGATGGCGTGGTGACGATGATGATGTTCTACCGGCGCAGGGGTTCGCCTAAACTCCACGACGATATGACCGAGGTGGAATATGGTGGAGGGGGCACCGCACACGGCTAAGGAACGATCCGTAGATCAACTTGTCTGTTCTAGGGTGCCCCCCTGCCCCCGTATATAAAGGAGCAAGGGGAGAGGCCGGCCGACCCTAGAGGGCGCGCCAAGGAGGAGCCCTCCTCCTCCTTGTAGGAGTAGGAATCCCCCTTTCCTACTCCTACTAGGAGGGGGAAAGGAAGGGGGAGAGGGAGAGGGAAAGAGGGGGGCGCCGCCCCCCTCCTAGTCCAATTCGGACCAGAGGGGGAGGGGGCGCGCGGCCCATGCTGGCTGCCCCTCCATCTCTCCAGAAAGGCCCATAAGGCCCGTTACTTCTCTCGGGGGGGGGGGGGTTCCCGTAACCCTCCGGCACTCCGGTTTTCTCCGACAACACACGGAACACTTCCGGTGTACGAATATGGTCATCCAATATATCAATATTTATGTCTCGACCATTTCGAGACTCCTCGTCATGTCCGTGATCACATCCGGTACTCCGAACAAACTTCATTACATCAAAACTTATAAACTCATAATAAAAACTGTCATCGTAACGTTAAGCGTGCGGACCCTACGGGTTCAATAACTATGTAGACATGACCTAGAACTATTCTCGGCCAATAACCAATAGCAGAACCTGGACGCCCATATTGGCTCCTACATATTCTACGAAGATCTTTATCGGTCAAACCGCATAACAACATACGTTGTTCCCTTTGTCATCGGTATGTTACTTGCCCGAGATTCGATCGTCGGTATCCAATACCTAGTTCAATCTCGCATCGGCAAGTCTCTTTACTCGTTACGTAATGCATCATTCTCAGAACTAACTCATTAGCTACATTGCTTGCAAGGCTTATAGTGATGTGCATTACCGAGAGGGCCCAGAGATACCTCTCCGACAATCGGAGTGACGAAACCTAATCTCGAAATACGCCAACCCAACATGTACCTTTGGAGACACCTGTAGTACTCCTTTATAATCACCCAGTTACGTTGTGACGTTTGGTAGCACCCAAAGTGTTCCTCCGGTAAACGGGAGTTGCATAATCTCATAGTTACAGGAACATGTATAAGTCATGAAGAAAGCAATAGCAATATACTAAACGATCAAGTGCTAGGCTAACGGAATGGGTCGTGTCAATCACATCATTCTCCTAATGATGTGATCCCATTAATCAAATGACAACACATGCCTATGGTTAGGAAACATAACCATCTTTGATTGATGAGCTAGTCAAGTAGAGGCATACTAGTGACGTTATGTTTGTCTATGTATTCACACATGTATCATGTTTCCGGTTAATATAATTCTAGCATGAATAATAAACATTTATCATGACATGAGGAAATAAATAATAACTTTATTATTGCCTCTAGGGCATATTTCCTTCAGGGGCACCCTAGAGACACACAAGTTGATCTACGGATCATTCCTTAGCCGTGTGCGGTGCCCCCCTCCACCATATTCCACCTCGGTCATATCGTCGCGGAGTTTAGGCGAAGCCCTGCACCGGTAGAGCATCATCATCGTCACCACGCCATCGTGCTGACGGAACTCATCCCCGACACTTTGCCGGATCGGAGTCCGGGGATCGTCATCGAGGTGAACATGTGCTGAACTCGGAGGTGCCGTACGTTCGGTACTTGGATCGATCGGATCGTGAAGACGTACAACTACATCAACCGCGTTGTCATAACGCTTCCGCTTACGGTCTACGAGGGTACGTGGACAACACTGTCCCCTCTCGTGGCTATGCCATCACCATGATCTTGCGTGTGCGTAGGAAATTTTTTGAAATTACTACGTTCCCCACAGTGGCATCAGAGCCAGGTTTTATGTGTAGATGTCATATGCACGAGTAGAACACAAGTGAGTTGTGGGCGATACAAGTCATACCGCTTACCAGCATGTCATACTTTGGTTCGGCGGTATTGTGAGATGAAGCGGCCCGGACCGACATTACGCGTACGCTTACGCGAGACTGGTTTCACCGTTACGAGCACTCGTGCTTAAAGGTGGCTGGCGGGTGTCTGTCTCTCTCACTTTAGCTGAATCGAGTGTGGCTACGCCCGGTCCTTGCGAAGGGTAAAACAACACTAATTTGAGGAACTATTGTTGTGGTTTTGATGCGTAGGTAAGAAGTGGTTCTTGCTCAGCCCGTAGCAGCCACGTAAAATTTGCAACAACAAAGTAGAGGACGTCTAACTTGTTTTTGCAGGGCATGTTGTGATGTGATATGGTCAAGACGTGATGCTATATTTTATTGTTTGAGATGATCATGTTTTGTAACCGGTTATCGGCAATCGGCAGGAGCCATATGGTTGTCGCTTATTGTGTGAAATGCAACGCTTCAGTAATTGCTTTACTTTATCACTAAGCGGTAGCGATAGTCGAGAAGCAATAGATGGCGAACGGCAACGATGCTACGATGGAGATCAAGGTGTCGCTACCGGTGACGATGGTGATCACGACGGTGATTTGAAGATGGAGATCACAAGCACAAGATGATGATGGCCATATCATATCACTTATATTGATTGCATGTGATCTTTATCCTTTATGCGTCTTATCTTGCTTTGATTGACGGTAGCATTTTAAGATGATCTCTCACTAAAATTATCAAGAAGTGTTCTCCCCGAGTATGCACCGCTATGAAAGTTCTTCGTCTTTGAGACACCACGTGATGATCGGGTGTGATAGGCTCTACGCTCAAATACAACGGTGCAAAATAGTTGCACACGCGAATACTCAAAGTTAAACTTGACAAGCCTAGCATATAACAGATATGGCCTCGGAACATGGAGACCGAAAGGTCGAGCGTGAATCATATAGTAGATATGATCAACATATTGATGTTCACCATTGAAACTACTCCATCTCACATGACGATCGGACATGGTGTAGTTGATATGGATCACGTAATCACTTGGAGGATTAGAGGGATGTCTATCTAAGTGGGAGTTCTTAAGTAATATGATTAATTGAACTTAAATTTATCATGAACTTAGTACCTGATAGTATTTTGCTTGTCTATGTTTGTTGTAGATAGATGGCTCGTGCTATTGTTCCATTGAATTTTAATGTGTTCCTTGAGAAAGCAAAGTTGAAAGATGATGGCAGCAATTACACGGACTGGGTCCGTAACCTGAGGATTATCCTCATTGCTGCACAGAAGAATTACGTCCTGGAAGCACCGCTGGGTGCCAGGCTCATCGCTGATGCAACCGACGACGTTAAGAACGTCTCGCGAGCAAAGTCGATGACTACTCGATAGTTCGATTGTGCCATGCTTTACGGCTTAGAATCGGGTCTTCAACGATGTTTTGAACGTCATGGAGCATATGAGATGTTCCAGAGTTGAAGTTAATATTTCAAGCAAATGCCCGGATTGAGAGATATGAAGTCTCTAATAAGTTCTATAGCTGCAAGATGGAGGAGAATAGTTACACAAGGAACACATACTCAAAATGTCCGGGTATAATAATCACTTGATTCAACCGGGAGTTAATCTTCCGATGATAGTGTCATTGATGTAATTCTTCAATCATCGCCACCATGCTACAAGAGCTTCGTGATGAACTATAATATGCAAGGATGGACAAGACTACTCCCGAGCTCTTCGCAATGCTAAAAGCAGCGGAGGTAGAAATCAAGAAGGAGCATCAAGTGTTGATGGTTAACAAGACCACCCGCCAAGAAAAAGGGCAAAGGGAAGAAGAAGGAACTTCAAGAAGAACAGCAAACAAGTTGTTGCTCAAGAGAAGAAACCCAAGTCTGGACCTAAGCTGAAACCGAGTGCTTCTACTACAAGCGATCGACATCGGAAGCGGAACTGCCCCAAGTATTTGGCGGATAAGAAGGATGGCAAAGTGAACAAAGGTATATGTGATATACATGTTATTGATGTGTACCTTACTAATGCTCGCAGAGCACCGGTATTTGATACTGGTTACATTGCTAATATTTGCAACTCAAACAGGACTACGGATTGCGAAGATTGGCTAAGGACGAGTTGACGATGCGGCGTGGGAAATGGTTCCAAAGTCGATGTGATCGCAGTCGGCACGCTACCTCTACATCTACCATCGGGATTAGTTTTAGACCTAAATAATTGTTATTTGGTGCCAACGTTGAGCATGAACATTATATCTGGATCTTGTTTGATGCGAGACGGTTATTCATTTAAGTCAAAGAATAATGGTTGTTCTATTTATATGAGTAATATCTTTTATGGTCATGCACCCTTGAAGAGTGGTCTATTTTTATTGAATTTCGATAGTAGTGATACACATATTCATAGTGTTGAAACCAAAAGATGCAGAGTTAATAATGATAGTGCAACTTATTTGTGGCACTACCGTTTAGGTCATATCGGTGTGAAGCGCATGAAGAAACTCCATACTGATGGGATTTTGGAATCACTTGATTATTAATCACTTGGTACTTGCAAACCGTGCCTCACGGGCAAGATGACTAAAACGCCGTTCTCCGGAACTATGGAGCGAGCAACTGATTTATTGGAAATCATACATACTGATGTTTGTGGTCCAATGAATGTTGAGGCTCGCGGTGGGTATCGTTATTTTCTCACCTTCACAGATGATTTGAGCAGATATGGGTATATCTACTTAATGAAACACAAGTCTAAAACATTTGAAAAGTTTAAAGAATTTTAGAGTGAAGTGGAAAATCATCGTAACAAGAAAATAAAATTTCTACGATCTGATCGTGGAGGAGAATATTTGAGTTACGAGTTTGGTCTACACTTGAAACAATGCGAATAGTTTCAAGAACTCACGCCACCCGAACACCACAACGAAATGGTGTGTCCGAACGTCGAATCGTATTTTTTACTAGATATGGTGCGATCTATGATGTCTCTTATCGATTTACCGCTATCGCTTTGGGGTTATGCTTTAGAGACGGCCGCATTCACGCTAAATAGGGCACCATCAAAATCCGCTGAAACGACGCCTCATGAACTATGGTTTGGCAAGAAACCAAAGTTGTCGTTCTTAAAGTTTGGGGCTGCGATGCTTATGTGAAGAAACTTCAACCGATAAGCTCGAACCCAAATCGGAGAAATGTGTCTTCATAGGATACCCAAAAGAAACTGTTGGGTACACCTTCTATCACAGATCCGAGGGCAAGATTTTCGTTGCTAATTCGGATCCTTTCTAGAGAAGGAGTTTCTCTCGAAAGAAGTGAGTGGGAGGAAAGTAGAACTTGATGAGGTAATCTGTACCTGCTCCCTTATTGAAAGTAGTTCATCACAAGAACCGGTTCTCGTGACAACTACACCAATTAGTGAGGAAGCTAATGATATTGATCATGAAACTTTAGATCAAGTTTCTACCGAACTTCGAGGTCTACCAGAGTAAGATCCGCACTGAGTGGTACGGTAATCCTATTATGGAGGTCATGTTACTTGACCATGATGAACCTACGAACTATGAGGAAGCGATGATGAGCCCAGATTCCGCAAAATGGCTAGAGGCCATGAAATCGAGATGGGATCCATGTATGAGAACAAAGTATGGACTTTGGTTGACTTGCCGATGATCGGCAAGCCATTGAGAATAAATGGATCTTTAAGAAGAAGACCGACATCGATGGTAATGTAATCGTTTATAAAGCTCGACTTGTTGCAAAAGGTTTTGACAAGTTCAAGGGGTTGACTACGATGAGACTTTCTCACCCGTGGCGATGCTTAAGTCTGTCCGAATCATGTTAGCAATTGCCGCATTTTATGATTACGAAATTTGGCAAATGGATGTCAAAACTGCATTCTTGACTGGATTTCTAGAAGAAGAGTTGTATATGATGCAACCGGAAGGTTTTGTTGATCCAAAAGGTACTAACAAAGTGTGCAAGCTCCAGCAATCCATTTATGGACTAGTGCAAGCATCTCGGAGTTGGAATAAACGCTTTGATAGTGTGATCAAAGCATATGGTTTTATACAGACTTTTGGAGAAGCTTGTATTTACAAGAAAGTGTGTGGGAGCTCTGTAGCATTTATGATATTATATGTAGATGACATATTATTAATTGGAAATGATATAAAGGGATACTTGAATAAAAGTTTTTCTATGAAAGACCTCGGTGAAGCTGCTTATATATTGGGCATCAAGATTTATAGAGATAGATCAAGATGCTTAATTGGACTTTCACAAAGCACATACCTTGATAAAGTTTTGAAAAAGTTCAAAATGGATCAGGCAAAGAAAGGGTTCTTGCCCGTGCTACAAGGTGTGAAATTGAGTCAGACTCAATGCCCGACCACAACAGAAGATAGAGAGAAAATGAAAGATGTTCCCTATGCTTCAGCCATAGGCTCTATCATGTATGCAATGTTGTGTACCAGACTGACGTGTGCTTAGCAATAAGCTTGGCAGAAGGTACCAAAGTAATCCAGAGTGGATCATTGGACAGCGATCAAGAACATCCTGAAATACCGAAAAGGACTAAGGATATATTTCTCGATATGGAGGTGACAAAGAGCTAGTCGTAAAAGGTTACGCCGATGCAAGCTTTGACACCGATCCGGACGATTCTAAATTGCAAACCGGATACGTGTTTTTATTAAACGGTGGAGCTGTAAGTTGGTGCAGTTCTAAACAAAGCGCCGTGGCGGGATCTACATGTGAAGCAGAGTACATATCCGCTTCGAAGCAAAGAAATGAAGGAGTGCGGATGAAGGAGTTCATTTCGATCTAGGTGTCATACCTAGTGCATTGGGACCAATGAAGATCTTCTCGTGACAATCTTGGTGCAATTGCCTTGGCAAAGGTATCCAGATTTCACTAGAGGACCAAGCACATCAAGAGACGCTTCAATTCCATCCGGGACCAAGTCCAGGTGGGAGACATAGAGATTTGCAAGATACATACGGATCTGAATGTTGCAGACCCATTGACTAAGCCTCTCTCACGAGCAAAACATGATCAGCACCAAGACTCCATGGGTGTTAGAATCATTAGTGTGTAATCTAGATTATTGAGTCTAGTGCAAGTGGGAGACTGAAGGAAATATGCCCTAGAGGCAATAATAAAGTTATTATTTATTTCCTCATATCATGATAAATGTTTATTATTCATGCTAGAATTGTGTTAACCAGAAACATGATACATGTGTGAATACATAGACAAACATAACGTCACTAGTATGCCTCTACCTGACTAGCTCATTAATCAAAGATGGTTATGTTTCCTAACCATAGACATGTGTTGTCATTTGATTAATGGGATCACATCATTAGGAGAATGATGTGATTGACATGACCCATTCCGTTAGCCTAGCACTTGATCGTTTAGTATATTGCTATTGCTTTCTTCATGACTTATACATGTTCCTGTAACTATGAGATTATGCAACTCCCGTTTACCGGAGGAACACTTTGGGTGATACCAAACATCACAACGTAACTAGGTGATTATAAAGGAGTACTACAGGTGTCTCCAAAGGTACATGTTGGGTTGGCGTATTTCGAGATTAGGTTTTGTCACTCCGATTGTCGGAGAGGTATCTCTGGGCCCTCTCGGTAATGCACATCATTATAAGCCTTGCAAGCAATGTAGCTAATGAGTTAGTTACGGAATGATGCATTACGTAACGAGTAAAGAGACTTACCGGTAACGAGATTGAACTAGGTATTGGTTACCGACGATCGAATCTCGGGCAAGTAACATACCGATGACAAAGGGAACAACGTATGTTGTTATGCGGTTTGACAAATAAAGATCTTCGTAGAATATGTAGGAGCCAATATGGACATCCAGGTTCCGCTATTGGTTATTGACTGAGAATAGTTCTAGGTCATGTCTACATAGTTATCGAACCCGTAGGGTCCGCATGCTTAAAGTTACGATGACAGTTTTATTATGAGTTTATAAGTTTTGATGTACCGAAGTTTGTTCGGAGTCCCGGATATGATCACGGACATGACGAGGAGTCTCGAATTGGTCGAGACATAAAGATTGATATATTGGACGACTATATTCGGACACCGGAAGTGTTCCGGGTGTTTTCGGAGAAAACTGGAGTGCCGGAGGGTTACCGACACCCCGGAGAAGTAATGGGCCTTAGGGGGCGCGGCCCCCCCTTTCCCTCTCCCTTTCCCTCTCTTTCCTTCCCCCTTCCTCCTTCCTAGTGGGACTAGGAAAGGGAGTCCTACTCCCACTAGGAGGAGGACTCCTCCTGGCGCGCCCCTAGGGCCGGCCGCCTCCCCTTGCTCCTTTATATACAGGCGGGGGGCACCCTAGAGACACACAAGTTGATCTACGGATCATTCCTTAGCCGTGCGGTGCCCCCTCCACCATATTCCACCTCGGTCATATCATCGCGGAGTTTAGTGAAGCCTCGCTACCGATAGAGCATCATCGTCGTCACCACGCCGTCGTGCTGACGGAACTCATCCCCGACACTTTGCTGGATCGGAGTCCCGGGATCGTCATCGAGCTGAACGTGCTAAACTCGGAGGTGCCGTACGTTCGGTACTTGGATCGGTCGGATCGTGAAGACGTATGACTACATCAACCGCGTTGTCATAATGCTTCCGCTTACGGTCTACGAGGGTACGTGGACAACACTCTCCCCTCTTGTTGCTATGCCATCACCATGATCTTGCGTGTGCGTAGGAATTTTTTTGAAATTACTACGTTCCCCAACACCATCTTCCTACACAAAAGAATGACCATGTTCGGAATGAGGATCCGCAATTGAACCAAAGAATGAGCTATCAAAACGAGCTACCGCAAGTGCACGTACCCCGTTGTTTTCGCATTTGAAGAACACCCATCCGGGGTGCTTCGGCATGGCCGAAGTAAGCCGCAACACTGTCTGCGTGCAGTCGTCGCACTGTATGAGCGGCAACGGCGAGCCGCAAAGCCGATGTGCGAGCGCCGAGCCCGGTGGACGGCCAGATGAATCCATGGCCACAAATCGTCGGCGGCTCCAGGAGGGCGAACCCGTCCCTGCATGCAGCGATGCACCCTTGCCGGGGCTGCGGGAGATGCTCCCGGACCACTCCATCGCTTGGCGCAGCCACCGGCGGCCGGCAAAGCCAAATCCGGCGGCCACGCGATGAACATCCGTAGATCCTCAAATCCGGCGGCCCACCGGCGCAGGGGGTGGGGAGAGTGTAGGCCTCGTGCGTGCGGCGGCCTTTCGGCGAGCTACTGCCAGCTGCTTTCGCCGGAATCTTGGGCGGCGGGGTTGCGGCGGCGCGAGGGGGGAGCTGGGAGGTGGTTGGTGGGGGAAAGCACGGGCTGAAATGTCCCCCCCCCCCATCAAGGATCCGGCTTGCCTGCTCCCTTTCCATGCTCCCATACGTGCTCCCACTTCATCCTACGGCTGTCCTTTTCTCTTTTTCTTTTCTAATCTAATCATCTCCCCCCTGATTTTCAGGGGGTGGGACCGGGTCTTATTTTCTTCTAATCAAATCAAGCCACGTAGGCGGGAGCACGGATGGGAGCATGGGAAGGGAGCAGGCAAGTCTCGTCCCCCCATCAACTGTTTCCACTTATATGTAGGGCACCGCAGGGGCGAGGGGGAAACCCGCGAATACACGGGTCGGGGCCGAGATTTTGCCGCGGCCCCCAAATTTTTATGCGGGCCTAGGCCGGCCCACGAAACGCGTGATACAGCACGAAAAACCCGCAAAAAATTAAATACTACGGGATTTGAACTCAGGCACTTCGCTCCACGTCCAAAGCTCGCTAACCAGCTGAGCTACCGGCCTTGAGCAATTATAAATAGCGTGAAACACTACATAACAGCGTCGCGACCCTATTTGTTGCACATAACAATGTACTAGGAGTATATCACATCAATTTTTTGGGAACAAAAAAAAATCGTGACTTGGTACCATCCTGTTCCAGCCAGGAAGACAGCTCTATCTCACAAGTTAGCTGGATCTTTTATTTAAGTCAAAGGCTGGAAAACCTATTTCAAATGAGTTTGGGCTCCGTTAAGTTATCCTCATTTCCTGAGATAAACGCAGTTCAACAAAACTAAAAGCTAGATATATCATTGTAAAGTAGAACTAGACTGCATGAGGTTCATGTATTTTGAAAATAAGTTCATCAATTTTGAAAAAAAGTTCATAGAAAATGAAAAAAAAGTTCATGGATTTTCAACAAAAATCTACAAATTTGAAAAAGTTTCATCAAATTTAAAAAAGTTCATTGAAATTGGAAAAAAAGTTCATCAAATTTTTAAAAAAGTTCATCAAATAAGAAAAAACTCCATTGAAATTGAAAAAAGTTCATCAAATTTGAAAAAAAAAATCATTGGAATTGAAAAAAGTTCATAGAATTTGAAAAAAAAAGTTCAAGAATTATAAAAAAACTCATCGGGCAGGAAGAATAAAGAGAAAACAGAAAAAACAGAAACGAAAAACGAAAAAGCAAAAAGGAAGAAGGAAAAAAAGGCAAAATGACAGATGAAATAGGAAAAGATATAAAAGGATGTAAGTGATTAGGTCGAACTAGGTGGCGTGGTGGTTACTGGCTGTAAGATGGGCCAGCCCGTTGCGGGGTGCCTGCAAAATACATACTAACGGGCGCCTGCAGCGCCAAATAGGATTTACCGGTTTTTTCGTCCCGACCCACATTTTAGCGGTTATTTTTTCCAGATCGGGGCGGGATGCGGTGTCTGGTAGAGTTGCTCTAACCCAGCCAAAACGCACCCACTAACCACTACCTTGTATGCACGCCCGCATAGTTCTGCATGCAGCGCACACAGTCAAGCCACTAACAGCTTGACCCACTAATCATTCCACGAACAGCACACATGCGTACAGGCTTGAGTCACCTCCAAGTTTGCAACAACCATGAGCTTGCATGTGCTGCGAGAGTGCGGGCAAGTGATGTAGATATGGAAGGACCAAGCGACGGTTGTGATGGGCGCATCTAACGGCCGTGGAGGCAGCTTAAGTTTTTCTCTAATCAACCGGATGACGCCTAGCAACGCCAATTCAGATGAGGCATATCACGTAAGTTTACCTGGCGCCAGTGCCAGAAGTAACCCCCGCCATCTACCACACTATGTAAACAGTGTCGGAACCCCTGTCTTCCTCGACACCACTCACGGCGATGCGACACAATCCCCGCCATCTATCCCGGCTCGAACAGGGTCATGGCACCTCCACCTGTGAACTTCATCCCTGCTCCAATTAGCCCTCCCCCATCGATCACCAGGCAATATTTTCCGGTTCCTGCATTTAGTACAGACTAGCCTAGCCCGCGAGGCGACACGCCGCGCCTGTCGGTAAGTCGCAACTATGTAGACTATAGTTAAAGCAATAGAGTAATAAATAGTTATTCCCTATCAATTAAAAATTTTAAAGGTGACAAAAAAGTAAATTTATTGCAGCCATGCAAATGCATGGGCACAAACAAAACGATTAACATTGGCTCACCTCTAATAAGAACTACTTATTAAAAACCATATACAGCTCACCCTACATAGTGGGCTGTATTGGAAGATACAAATGTACAGGCATATTTTTGCTGAAATCATTGTTTGTCTTGTGAATTTATTCTGTCGAGTAGCTACTTGTTGACGGGTCATGTTAAATTGCCACTGCTTGGTTTGTGTCTTCTCGTGTGCCGTAATAATCTTTCCTTTGTGACTTCAAGTGCGTAGTAGTTGTGGTCATTAATAGAAATGTTGTAATCTGCACAAATCCATTCCAGAGCAACTTGAGCAGCCTTTTCTTTGGCTTCATCTTCTGTCTCAGCTGGTTCTCCTTCAAACGTCATTGAAGATTCCCTATGGCTGTCTCGTTGACTTGGTAGGCCTAACAGCACACATGCTTGTGCCATGGCTCCATGATGATACCAGTGGGGTATAACCCTGTATTTTTAAGCCAGTTGCCAAACTTAGTGCTTCAAGGATTGGGTGCCTTGAAATGTATACTATCAAGTTCTCCTGCTGTATATAAAAATATTAGACATAATATTTCGTTTAGGCACAAGAGAAGAAAAAACATAAAATATTGGATAAGAGTGAGGGCTTACCGAGCTGCTTGCATTGGCGTGATTGAAGTTGGGAACTGGGGATGATCTTCTAAGGAGCTTAGTGTTGGGAGCTTGCCTTTCTTCTTGACTTGCTTTCCCATGGAGAATGCTCTCTCATGACGGTAAGCTCCATCCATTGTATTGTGTTTAACTGTGTCTGAACATATAGTGGGTACGAAAATGAATGAGGTATCATTGCAGATGAAGTGGTATAGAGCTTTTGCAAATTGTTGCAAGTGATTTTGTGGTTGGTTAGCACCGATGTATGAGATTATTGGATCTTCAGTTTGTGTACGTTAGATATGCAATGGTGTATGTTGTCGCACATAAATGACTAAATTTCTCTCTATGATCTGCAGTTCTGCCTAAATAAGTTTCTCTCTGTGATCTACAGTTCTGCCTAACCAAATACTACTGCTGGGTTCCACTTCTTAAAAATAAAGTTCACAGTTCCAACATAAAACTTGTCAGGACATCATGCCTTTCTAGAAATGGAAGAGGCAACCTCGATTAACAATCCTCAGGTGCTACTAATTTTTACACCATAAAACTGATTGTGCTTCTTCAAAACGTGCAAGATAGTCCTTTATTTCCTCGATTACTCAGGGAGAAGACATCAAGAAAGCAACCTACCTGAACATCATGGTAATATAAATTAGTCGGACTATAACCAATACCTCAACACTTCATCCTAGTGTAAACTAACGATGAGTATTTCTAATCAAGCAACCAATTTCAAAAAAGATGGCAGGGAAAATATGTTCAAAATACTTAGTGATTGGCTTCGGAAAAAAAAATCTCACTAATTGACTTTCTATCTCAGGTACTCAACCATGTGGTATACTAATATGAGCCACAACTCACGCTACATATTACACAGGTGTAGATCAATCCTAAAGTATTATTGTTGTTTAGATCAAAGGTAACAATAATTACTTGACAACCCTCTTCTCATAAAAAGCAGTAAAAATCAGAGTATGCACCCTAAAAATCAGAGTGCACGACATCCCTCGAACAAGATTTTCTTGGTATGAAGATCAATTAATCACAGGAAAAACTGACACGGTGCAAACCTATATATATATATATATATATATATATATATATATATATAAGTACCTCATTTAGTATCCTAAACTCGCAAGGCTCTGCTAATTAGAATGTACATACATGGCCCCAAATTTCAGATGTGACATGAAGAAACTGCATGCACCCAAGACTGAAAACTACAGAAAAAACTTCGAAAAAGCCATGAAGAGACATTTTTCAAGTATGGAGTTTTCTCAAAGCAGAAATGAATGGAAGGAACATAGCAAGAGAGAAGCTCCAATGAACATCATTTTGGTTTATACAGAATGTATTATATTTTGTATCACAAATTCAAGGAATAACTACCCTCTAGTACGCTTGCTCCCTTGTATACATTAGCACAAATACACGTGGGCATGAACAAAAAGTAGCAGAACCACCGGGATTAAATCAATCAAGCTAATGCTGAAAAAAAAATCAATCAAGCTAGTTGCATTAATGAGAAGTAGAACTTGTCCTCCATTCAGTATATTTTGGTGTATAAATAAAATGCAAAGAGAGCATCGGGGTTGGGCTGAGCATACAGACCTTGCCGCCACTGGAGGCAATGGAGCTGAGCTGCTTTGTGATGCTTGCCGTCCATTTGCTGCTAGAGCCCGAGAGTGAGAAGGGAGGATAGCACATCCAAGAACTGGAGTAGGCAAAACTGATCACCAACAGATAATAAAATTCAGACACTAAAAAAGGTGTATGTATTTTGTGCGAAATGGTATTAGAGCTAGGCAAATACTGAACGACAACTATTCTAATTGGAAGTATTTTGCAAGAAATGGTAATGCACAACGGAAGTCGAACATGCAACTGTCTGCTCTTAGATTTCAACTCATTCTAAACTGCACTTATTCAGCAAAGCATGCAAATAATAGCCTGTATATATAGAGCAACACCACCTCTGTTCTATAACTTCAGTAATAGGGTTCTTCTTTATTCAGAGATGTACATGTGAACTTGTACAATCAACGGAAAATACATGTGGTAGTAGATAGAACTACTGCTCTAATGATCTCCCATAGCTATTGCTATGAAATATATATTTCTTAGAAACTACTAACTGTCTCTGAAAGTAAGGATATGCAACAGCTGGAACGTGCTATGTACAATGGCAGGAACCCACTTGCATGCTACTGCAGTACATGTACTTCCTCTGAAATTAGATGTAGAGCACACTTAATTTGTCACAAACTTCTAATTATCTCTATAAATAAGGTTATGCAGCTCCTCGATGTCAATCATGAGCTTGTAGAAGAGCCTCCCATCTCTGTCCTGCAAACACATTAATGGAACAATTAACTGACATGCATGCTAAATTTGCCTCAGAAGAAGATGCATGCATGGCTCGAGAGGGACCTGACCTGAAGCCCCCTGCGATGAGTTCTGCAGCAGCCGCTTCTCCTGACACTCTTGGGGAGGACAACCGGAAGCAGCAGGCCTCACAGAGCCCCGTATGGACTTTCTTTTGCCTCATGGAGCATCCTGAAAAGGAAGTCATGGTAAGTTTAACAGAAGGTTCTACATGAACAATTGTGCCTAACAACCTTGATGTATTAAATATGCTTGTTGCCTTGTTGTGTAGAGCTCAATTGCCTCATCCATGAAGTTCATACCAATCAAGGGTTAAGGCAGGGTCCATTTTACACTGCATCCTACTTTATTTCCTATGGAGGGCTTCCTGATAGTAAAGTTCTCTTTCAACATATTTCCAAGCTGCAATCATCAGTAGCAGGCTGAGCCTCATTGCATAAGCAGATATATCACAAAAGGAACGTGTAAAGAAGAAGAATTGTGCTTGGGATGGAACACGCATATAACCTTTGACATAGTTTTCTGGATATAACTGATTTTCTTTTACCTACAGCCGTCCAAACATTACGTCGAATACTTGCTTGGCGTTGGAACAGTCGACTTGCAGAGCAGTGGGCAGCCACGTCCAGAACGATGCTCGATCCATGGCGAGTCCCCCCACATTGAGCTCTAGGGGCAGCAGAACGCCACCGAAAGAGGTGGGAGGGGCATGGTTTCACGGGACTGGCCACGGGTCGTCAGTGCCATCATCCTCGTCCGACATGTGGAGGTCCACCGGCTGTAGCAGGGAGTGATCTAGGCACGTGCAAGAGACACCGGTGGAAGGTGCAGAGCGTCGGCGACCATGCCGTGAGTCCCATGGCGAGCCGCCGCATCGTGCAACCAAAGATTGACCGTCATCTCCGTCGCGAGAGCGGCATGTAGCACATTAGGGGAGGTGTAGAAGAGGTTAGGAGGAACAGGGGAGGTTGGGGGATCCGCGGTCATGGCAGCTCCTCACCTTGGCACACTTCAGCCGAGGCGGCGTGAGGACCCTCGGGCCGTCGGGGCAGGCGACGCATGGGGAGCATAGCCACGGCGCGCAGGCTGAAGGGGAAGATGACCGCGCATGGGTTTCGGGCGATGCGTTCCAGCCCACGCGGAGAGGAAACGGGGGAAAGGAACGGGAGCTCGGCTGTGGGGCGGGGAGGAAGGTGAGGCAGAGACCGTGAGGAAGGAGAGTCTATTTATCTTGTTCGGCGGCGCAGCGGTGGCCTTACATCGACGAGGTCTCTCTCGAAGCGCCTAGGGCCAGCGATTCAAGCGGCAACCGACTACAAAAGAAACAAACCAGTCGATTGCAATCTAGGAGTAGGCAATAGCCAAACTTTGACCATCTATCCACAACAAAATTGCCAAGCGCACCCGGAAGCTTACCCCGTCAGGTCCCCAGTAAAGCACGTGGCACCATCTCATTGGGTCGATTTTCACTGATAATAAAAAGTTAAAAACATGGAGTAGTCAGGTTTGGTATATTAAGAATTTCTCTCTAGTTTCAAAAAAAAAAAAAGAATTTCTCTCTTTGAGTAGTAGAGACAATGTTAACCAAGTTTTCATTGTCAATGCTAACAATCGCAGACATGTTCAAAAATCTGTACTGTTGTTTAGTCCTTGTGTGATCAAAAATCTGTACAGATTTCTCTCTTTTGAGTCCTTGAGTGATAAAAAAATCTATCGCATTTGATGTTGTAACAACAGATTTGCTATTTCACATCTAGACGTGAAATAGTTATCCCACATCTAATTTTCTAGCAACATAGTTTAGACATTGAAATTAGTATTCTTTATTCTCTTTTATTGTTTTGTTCCAGTTGCAAGTGCACTCTTGACTCGCAACCGGGGTCCGATCTTTTTTTGTCTCAGTCGCAAGTATACCCTCGACTCACAACTGGGACCCGATTTTTTTTTTCAAGTCTACCATTGACACAATTGGGCCCAACCTTTTTTGTCCCAGTTGCAAGTGCACCCTTGAGTCGCAACTGGTGGCCCGACCTTTTTTTGTCGCAGTTGTGAGTACAACCTCGACTCGCAACTGCGTCCAAAACTTTTTTGTCCTAGTTGCAAGTCTACCTTTGACTTGCGAGTCGGGCCTTTCCTCGTTCATGATTCGATATTCTGGTGTCCTAGGCGTAGAGGAACCACACCAATCCATCCCGAATTTGGTGGTTAAACTGCGTGACTTTTTTTTTGTCCCAACTGCAAGTCCACCCTTGACTCGCAACTGGGCCCTGATTTTTTCGTCCCAGTTGCATGTCCACTCTCGACTCGGAGCTGGGGCGCAACTGGGGCCCGACCTTATTTCTAGGAGTATATAGCAAAAAACTACCACATTACAGGCTATCGCTACAAAAAACTACTTTTTTAATTTTTCAAAATGCTACCACAATTTTGGTTGGTTGTTCCTAAAAACTACCATGTTGCACTGATGATCGTGTAGTTAATTTGAATCGCGTTTATGACAGGTTAGGTCCACACATCAGCTATGACTAGTTGACTGTTTGTTTGACCGTTACTTACATATGGGACCCACATGTCAGCTCTCTCTTCCTCCCTAATCTCTTTGTTCTCTCCCTCTCCTTCCATGAACTCTCTCTCCTAAGCCATGGCCAGCACCAAGGCCGACGCAGCAGCCGCTGCAAGGGCAGTCAGAAGCAGCAGCAGAAGTGGCAGTGGGCAGCGGTGACAAGAGTAGAAGGTCCAAGGGTAGCGAAAGCAAGAAGAAGAGTACAGCGCCTCTACAAATACGACGAAAGGCGGCAAAGAAGAAGGCCGTGTGAGCGTGGGAGCGGCGCGGTGGCAGCGAGAGCCGTCGGCCGCACGCGCAACGGCAAAGAACGGGAGCAAAGATCACCATGAAAGAAGAAGACTATGAGCGGCACGCAGCGGCAGCGGCGTGGCAGCGGCCGGCGTGGAGCAAGAATGAAGGCAAGCAGCGGCAAGCAATGGGGAAGAAAGCAACAATGGGGAAGCGGCGGCGTGGCGGCAATGGCAGCGTGGAGCAGCGATCGCGAGTGGCACGCAAGCGCGGCGTAGTAGCAAGAATAAGACAAGAACTTCCGCCATGGCGACGGCGGACGGGAGCACAGGGACCCGATCGCTTTTTTCCGAAACTAACAGGGACCCGATTGCTTTTTTACAAAACTTACAGGGGCTGATTGCTAAAAAACTTACAGGGATCGGTTTGCCTTTTATTTTTTGGAGGGACCGGCATGTGGGCACCACATGTCATAACGGTGAACTAACGGTCCAATATAACGGTGACCTGACGAGTGGACCCCCTCAGTCATAAACACAGTTAAAACTTAACGCTTCATCAATTTGGGTTTCTTGGAACAGCCAACCAAATTTGTGGTAGTTTTTTGAAAAATTAGAAAAAACAGTAGTTTTTTTATAGCGATAGCCTGTAATGTTGTAGTTTTTTTGCTATATACTCCTATTTTCAGTTGCAAGTCCACACTCAACTCGCAACTTGGTCTGACCTTTTTTTTGTCTCAGTTTCAATCGCACCCTTAACTCGCAACTAGGGCCTAACCATCTTTTTGTCCCAATTGCAAGTCTATTCTCAACTCGCAACTCAGGCCTCATCTTTTTTTTGTCCCAATCGCAAGTCACCCTTGACTTGCAACTCGGGTCTGACCATTTTTGTCCGAGTTGCGACACAATGGGCGCGTGACTTTTTCATGTCCACTCTCGGCATGCCACTCGTTCCAAACCCAGTACCCGTGTATACTTTTTTTCGCAAATACATGTCAACATTTTTTAATATACATTGTATATTTTTCTGTATACATGAGGAACATTTTTTTAACACATTGAACATTTTCTGAAAATGCATGATGAATATTTTTCCAAATACAGGCCCGAGCATTTTTTAGAATACATTGTAAACATGTTCAAATTCCTTCTGATCATTTTTCTAAATGATATGAAACTTTTTTCAACATTGCGTGAACATTTTTTTATATTGTACTAGCAAATGTGCCTGTGCATTGTAACGGGAGAAACAAATCATGAGTGACTACATTTGTAAAAAAAATTAAAAATAACTTTGCACAACCAAAATTTTAAAGCAATGTATTCACTAAAGAAATGCAATTTGGTAATTAAAACCAACTAGCAAAATGACCCGCTCGATGCGCGGGCTAGAACTTTGGAATGTTGAATAATAAAACTGTTATTTTTACCATCTTGTTTACTGGTTGATATGGATTTTCAACATGTCGACTTTATAGTCAAGGTAGTAAATGACCATATCGAGTTATGAATGGCAAATCTCTACTCCTAATGGAGCAGTTGGTAGTCTCGCTTCCAGGTTTTTTTTCGTCCCACCACTTTCGTCCTTTTTTTTCGTAGGTTAACCGTCGTAGATTTTTTTCGTCGCCTCCCCTACTTCATCGGTTTATTTTCACTTCACCCTCTCACACAACGAAAAAAACTGAACGGATCAGAACTTTCCATACTGACGCAAATTATTTAGTAATGTCTTTATGTAAAAGAATCAATCACAATCAATCTCTAAAGATCAAATCTAAATTAATTAATCTTCATTATGTTTGTTTCTTTCGAATCACGCCCATAACTTTCCTTCCTTGTTTGGGCGAAACTGTTTGGTAGCAGAGATTAGAAGCTTCCTATGAGTGTAGTAATAGGAAGTATTCTTTTCTTGATGATTCGCTTCCATGCATGATGATAGTAAATTAGGCCAATATTCACCACTATTTATCAACGCCATCAATCGTATCCTTCGCATCAGTTTTAAGGAATCTGCTCGCTATGTCTTTTTAAGGATCCGCCGCTAAGTCGTCGTCGCACGTTATTTTCACAAACAATCTCTACTCCTAATGGAGCAGTTGGTAGCCTCGTACGGTTTATTTTTGTCCTCCTCCCACCTCCACTGGTTATTTTTCTCTCCACTCTTTCCTTGCAAACCAATAATTTCCTAACATACAAAAGATCACGAATCTATCTTTCCTTATCCGAACCAATCGCTCCCTACATCAATGCATTTCTTTATTAAGAAAACTAACACGTAAATCTTAACGCATTGTAAACAAATCCCGTTATGGACCTAATTAATTTATTATGGAATCTATACGTGGTCGCATTGGTTCTTTTTCTCTCCACTCTTTCCTTGCAAACCACTAATTTCCTAACATACAAAAGATCACGAATCTATCTTTCCTTACCCGAATCAATTGATCCCTACATCAGTGCATTTCTTTATTAAGAAAACTAACACGTAAATCTTAACGCATTGTAAAGAATTCCCGTTATGGACCTAATTAATTTATTATGGAATCTATACGTGGTCGCATCTCTCCCCTCGTGAAAAAATCGCATCCATCTCCCGTTAAAAAGAAAAAGAGAACATGAACGATCAATCCCACACCATGCATCTCAAGAGCAAAAATAGCCCCGCCTCCATCTCTGCGCCGCGCAGTGTGCCCGGCTCGACCCATGTCTTGCTCTGCATGGCGGACGCCGCCGTCTCCACCGCCACGCATAAGAAAACGGTGGGCGAACCATCCATTCAAATCGCACACCCCACCTCCTCCGCAATCCCTAGCCCCGCATCACCCTATCGCTTTCGCCTCTCTTTCCCTCGATGTAGATGGTGCGAAGCGGGCCTCGAGCACCGGCAGTGCCGCCTCTCTATCTTCGCTGCGCCGAGAGATGGGCCGAGGCTATCGCCGGTTCGCCGCCCACGATTGGGCCGCCTCCGGTTGTCGCGCACCATCGGCTCCACCTAACGTGCCCGACCTCTCCGCTTCGACCTTCCGCGACCACATCCCTCCGCGCTCCATCCATCATCCACAAGGCCACCTCCGCACCCACCCTCCTAAATTCTCCATACCGCGGACAATCACCGAAGATCCAAGTTGGCCCGATATCAATTTTCTTACATGCTTTCTTTATCAGTTGGTGATGGGAATGGGTTCCAATTTCTCTCTCTGACTGTGGATTCGCAGGCAATAAGCGCTTCTACATGCATCCTTTTGTCCATCCCTAAAGTACCAAGGTAAATGGTTGATGTTGTGTTTGTCTAGGATGATATATGTTGGCTCTGTTCAGGTTCATCCGAGCAGTTCCGGTACATCGTGCATTTATCTTGCCAGTAATGTTCTGTGATGCTCGATGCACTTTGGGAATTGTTTATCTTGTCTTGCAAGAGAACATTTGTTTATTAATGCATGAGAAGAATCCTTGTTACTACCTTGAACCTGTTTTATAATTCATATTGTTATGCACTTAGCGCTGTGCGTGTGAAATAGATGGATTATGGTCCCGCACTCCAATAAGATGGATATGTGTGTGTTAGAGAGAGAGAGAGGAGAGGGGAGAGAGAGGAGGAGGAGGGAGGAGAGAGTGTGTGAGAATTTGATGGTAAAAAGGTCGCCAATGTCACTTGATATGTATGAGAATATTAAATGTAATATTAACATAATTGATATTGAACTCTTAAATTTAATGTGGCCCCGTTGCAACGCACGGGTGTTCTTCTAGTACAACTTAAGGTGCAGTTTTCCTTTGTTTCTGCCACCTTCGCTTCTCTACCTGGCTTGGGATCATCATTAGCAGTGTCAGC
The DNA here is from genome assembly GCA_021437245.1 of Aegilops speltoides. Lineage (NCBI taxonomy): Eukaryota > Viridiplantae > Streptophyta > Magnoliopsida > Poales > Poaceae > Aegilops > Aegilops speltoides. The sequence goes on along the minus strand of CM038145.1, from coordinate 439,196,118 downwards.
CACCCTATCCACATTATTGTGCAACAAACTACAGAATAGGACATGACAGGCGACAGGGTGGGCGTCTCAGCGGGCCGCCAGGCATCTCCACCGGCCAGCGGTGCGGCGGTCGCCGGGCCTCTGCCCTCGGTGTCTGCGGCTTGCCCGCGGGTTGGCGGCCGGTTTTGGGCGTTGGCCGGATCCGATGACGACGAGGCGGAAGGGGACGGGGATGATTCGGCGGAGTCTCCGCCGACGCCGACCCCTTCTAATCAGTTTTGTGAGTTTTTTAATTTGGGTTATGATGAGGACGAGGTTGCCTCAACGGTGGACAAGATCTTGCCGGTGGACGATCCGGCGAGGGTTGGGATGCACGCCGGCGAGAGGAAGGAGATGGTGTGTCGCGTCGTGCACTGGAGAATGGCGGCGACGGCTGTCAGGCCATGGAAGGGACCTCTCCCGAAGGTTAGCCTTCCAAACCTTACTCTTTTTGATTTGATTAGGCCAGATTCGTGGATTAAGGTCCAGAGGAAGAAGAGATCGGTCCGTTTTGCATGTGATTCTCGGCGGCCATGGCGCCGTTGCCGGCGGGGCTCACGATCGGGATCTCGCAGGTGCGGGAGTTTCGTTTGAACGCACTCCGCAAACTGGGTGCGCCAGGGGGTGGGCCGGTTCTGAGTGAGCCGGGCCCGTGCGTGGTTGGGCCGGTGTTAACTGGGTATGAGGCCCAGTCTAACCAGGCACCTACGTCGATCTCTCCTACACCCCCATGCATGTTCGCTGTTCCTCCTGTGTGTTTCCGATCGAAATGATCTAGGGTTCTTGGGGCGAGCCGACCGAGCTTTTGTGACCGTGGTGCGGGGCGGGCAAGGTGCATCCCCCCACTCCACGCCATGGCCAGTAGAAGTGCGCCTCCTGGCAAGATTGTCGCCCCGGGTGGTGCTAGCCGCGGAGGGCAAGTGCCGCATTCGGGGGGTGGCCGTGGCGGGGGCGGTCCGCCGCCGGGAACGAGCCGCGATGGAATCGGCCTGCCTCCCGGGTCTGGCCACGGTGGGGCTGCCCCATTGCCGGGTGCTGGGACCGGCCGGGTGGCGCAGGAGGCCAGCGGCCCTAGGCCGCTACCAGCGGGCGGGGCGCTAGGGCCTGGCGCTGCTGGCCGCGGGTCACTTGTGGCGGGCGTTCGGCCACCGACGCCGGTGGTTGTTCCGCAGCTGGCTCTGGGTCGGGGAGGTCCTCGACCACCGGTGCCGAGCCCGGCTGCCGCCGCGGGCCGGGACACTTCGGCTCCGAGGCCACCTCCTCCTGTTTCTGGTGTCCAGCCACGTCCGGTGACAGTGCAACCCGGTGCCAGGCTGCCGCATTTTGTGGCCCGATAGTCGTAGAATTTGGCGGCGCCAGTGCTGACGTAGGCACAGTTGCCGCATGCTTCAGCTGGTGGGGGTGATTCGACTGCGCCTCGTGGTCAGTGGGGCGACGGTGGGTATAACGCTTATGGTGATGGACAACACCGGGGATCCTCATCCACGGGTGGTGGTCGGGGGTATTCCTGGCAGAGCGATGGCTCGGCTGAGAGGCCTTTCCTGGGGCCAACGGGAGGCTTTGTCGAAGGGGCGTCTGGACCGGCACATCTTCACCGCGGTGGTTTCTGTGGTCATCATGGTGGCCGAGGCGGTCGAGGTGGCCGCTATCGTCCACGGCAGCATTCTGTGGTTGTTGACCAGATGGCTGTTGGCGGGGCTACTGAGGAGCCTGGGTTGTCTAGCCAGGCGATGGAGGTGGTGATGGCACTGGCTGAGGTGGAGGTTCCTGGTAATGTTGAGGTCGGGTCTATGGCGGTGAGACTTCTAACAGGGCTGATCTGGACAGGGCGGCTAAGTATGCGCGCAAGAAGGAAAGAATGTTGTGTTACCGCTGTGGCAAAAAGGGCCATTCATTGCTGAGTGTGCGGCAGTTTTATGCGATACGTGTGGGAAACCTGCCCATGACTCGGGGGCATGTCTGCTTTTGAGGGAGCAGGCACCGACTCTTATGATGTATGGAGTGTACTGTGCTGAGCTCACGTTTTTTGAGTCTCCGACCGAGAGGGAGGTTCCTGATGAGGCTCAGAGTGTGACCACTGGGGTTGTCAAAGTGAGCAAAGGAGAAGTCTCTGAGACCCAGATTGTGCAGCGGCTCCGGGAGCTTGCTCCAGGAGACTTCCACTGGGAGCTTGTCAGTCTCAAGGCAAATTTGTTTAGGGTTGAGTTCCCGACAGTGGAGGATTTGCAGAGGCTGCTGAGTTTTGGGATGTGCAAAGTGCCAGGCACTGAGAGCATCCTTGAGTTCCAAGAGTGGAAGTTGATAGAGCCTCAGGTTAAACCTCTTACCCAGGCCTGGTTGCATTTTTTTGGAGCTCCTTCGAAGCCTATGTAGGATGCTAGGGTCGTTGCTAGCTTGGGCATCATGGTGAGAAAGCCTGAGCGAGTGGATATGGCCTTTACTAGAGCTCATGGGGTTGCTGGCCTATGATGACCCACAAGTATAGCGGATCTATCGTAGTCCTTTCGATAAGTAAGAGTGTCGTCCCAACGAGGAGCAGAAGGAAATGATAAGTGGTTTTCAGTAAGGTTTTCTCTGCAAGCACTGAAATAGTAGGTGATAGATAGTTTTGTGATAAGATAAATAGTAACGAGCAAAAGGTAAATAAAGTAAATAAAGTGAAGCAAGGTGGCACAATCCTTTATGTAGCAAAGGATAAGCCTGGACAAATTCTAATAATGAAGAAGGAGTTCCCGAGGACACATTGCGAATTATCGTCAAGCTAGTTTTCATCACGTTCATAAGATTCGCGTTCAGTACTTTGATAACTTGATATGTGGGTGGATCGGCACTTGGGTACTGCCCTAACATGGACAAGCATCCCACTTATGATTAACCCCTATTGCAAGCGTCCGCAACTACAAAAGAAGGTATTAAGGTAAACCTAACCACAACATTAAGCATATGGATCCATATCAACCCCTAACGAAGCAACGCATAAACTAGGGTTTAAGCTTCTGTCACTCTAGTAACCTATCATCTACTTATTACTTCCCCATGCCTTCCTCTAGGCCCAAATAATGCTGAAGTGTCATGTAGTCGACGTTCACATAACACCACTAGAGGAAAAGACAACATACATCTCATCAAAATATCGAACGAATACATAATTCACATGACTACTAATAGCAAGACTTTACCCATGTCCTCAGGAACAAACGTAACTACTCACAAAGCATATTCATGTTCATAATCATAGGAGTAATAATATGCATAAAGGATCTGAACATATGATCTTCCACCAAGTAAACCAATTAGCATCAACTACAAGGAGTAATCAACACTACTAGCAACCCACAGGTACCAATTTGTGGTTTTGATACAAGATTGGATACAAGAGATGAACTAGGGTTTTGAGAGGAGATGGTGCTGGTGAAGATGTTGATGGAGATTGACCCCCTCTCGATGAGAGGATCGTTGGTGATGACGTTGGTGATGATTTCCCCCTCCCGAAGGGAAGTGTCCCCGGCAGAACAACTCCTTCAGAGCCCTAGATTGATTCCGCCAAGGTTCCGCCCCGTGGCGGCGGAGATTCATTCCGTAAGCTTGCCGACGATTTTTTCCAGGACAAACCCCTTCATATAGTAGAAGATGGACGCCGGAGGCCCACCAGGGGGCCCAGGAGATAGGGGGCCGCGCCCTACAAGGGGGCGCGCCCCCTATCTCCTGGACAGGGTGTGGGCCCCCTGGCCTATTTCTTTCTCTCATAAATTCTTATTAAATCCAAAAAGTTGTTTCGTGGAGTTTCAGGACTTTTGGAGTTGTGTAGAATAGGTTTCCAATGTTTGCTCCTTTTCCAGCCAGAATTCCAGCTGTCGGCATTCCCTCTCTTCATGGTAAACCTTGTAAAATAAGAGAGAATAGCCATAAGTATTGAGATATAATGTGTAATAACAGCCCATAATGCAATAAATATTGATATAAAAGCATGATGCAAAATGGACGTATCAACTCCCCCAAGCTTAGACCTCGCTTGTCCTCAAGCGGAAGACGAAATCGAAAAATATGTCCACATGTTTAGAGATAGAGGTGTCGATAAAAATAAAATACGGACATGAGGGCATCATGATCATTCTAATAACAGCAACATATATAGATTTTGGCATATGATTTCCTAAGCTCAAGTAATAAGCAATTCACAATGTCAAGTATGGTTCAAAAACTTCATTGGGAACTAACAAACTATAATCTCAGTCATTAAAGCAACTGCAATTTATCGTAATATCAGAAAGAGTCAATAATAGGGCTTTTCAACAAACTCACATACTCAACTATCTCGTAGTCTCCTATAATTGTTAACACCCATGCAATACTTGTGGTTATAGAGTTTCAGCCGGACACTTAGAAAGATCGGGGCTTATTGTGTTGCCTCCCAACGTATTCACCTTTAGGTGACGTCAACAATAATAGCCTATGCCAACTTACATCCAATTGGATATATATATATATATATATATATATATATATATATATATATATATATATATATATATATATCTCATGATCATTCAAACACAAGGAGCTTGCCAAAGGATAAAAGTAAAAAGGGAAAGGTGAGGATCACCTTGACTCAAGCATAAAGTAAAAAACATAAAGTAAAAGATAGGCCCTTTGCAGAGGGAAGCAGAGGTTGTCATGCGCGTTTAGGGTTGATGCATAAAGTCTTAGTGAAAAAGAACGTCACTTTATATTGCCCCTTGTATGTGGACCTTTATTATGCAGTCTGTCGCTTTTATTACTTCCACAACAAGCTCGTACAAAGCTTATTTTCTCCGCACTAATAAGTCATACATATTTGGAGAGCAATTTTTTTATTGCTTGCACCGATGACAACTTACTTGAAGGATCTTACTCAATCCATAGGTAGGTATGGTGGACTCTCGTGGCAAAACTGGGTTTAAGGATAATTGGAAGCACAAGTAGTATCTCTACTTGGTGCAAGGAATTTGGCTAGCATGAGGGGGAAAGGCAAGCCCAACATGTTTGGAAGGTCAATGACAATATACTTTAACTGAGATGTCGGAAAACATAAACCATTACGTTGTCTTCCTTGTCCAACGTCAACTCTTTTAGCATGTCATACTTAATGAGTGCTACCAATTATAAAAGATGTCCAAGATAATATATTTATATATGAACCCCTCTTTCCTTATCACTTCCTATTAATTGCAACAATGACCAAGGCTACGTTCATCAACTCTCAACAATTTTTATGCCTCATACATTCTATGTGTGAAGTTATCACTATCCATAAGATCAATATGAACTCTTTTGTTCTTTCTACTTTCACAAGATCATAGTAACATAGCAAAGCCATTGACTCAACACTAATCTTTATTATAGATAGCACACGGACTCGATTACATAAAGAGATCACAAAGCAAAACTCAAAACTACTTGATATAAAAAACTTCGAACTACTAGATCAAGATACTACTAAAAGGATTGAACTAAATAAAGCGGTAAAAATAGGAGTGTCATGGTGATACGATACCGGGGCACCTCCCCCAAGCTTGGCAGTGCCAAGGGGAGTGCCCATACCCATGTGATTATTTCTTCGGAGGTGATGGAGGTGGTGAAGATGACGGTGGATAATCGCACATTGAGCGTAAAAGCTCCTCCAACTTGCGGATAATGCCCTTGAGCCCAACAATATGATCCTTTAACAAAATATTCTCCTGTGTGAGATACTTGTTCTGTATGCGGGCTAACTCAATCATCTTGAAAGCTTCAGTCTCTGTTGGAGTGAAAAGGTTAGGTAAAGGTTGAGGGATGTCTTCTTCTTTCACCACCGGAGCTTGAACCTCCATGGCCTTCTTGATCCCTTCATCCTGGTTGATCTCTTCTTGTTCCTCTCTTTTCAACTCTATCTTCAAAAGCCAAGCATCCTTGTCTTCATTGTTGGAGGAGGGAGAAGTCATGGTGCCCTAAATTTGCAACGGAAATAGGTCGAAACGAAAACAGAGGATATTTGCGTGATACGGTGATCAAAATCCTTCGGGAGTATATATAATAAATTTTTACCGACCAAAACACGTAACATACAAGAAAACGGAGTCCAGGGGGCACATGAGGTGCCCACGAGACAGGGGGCGCGCCCTACAGGGGGGGTGGCCTCCTCTCTCGTGGGAGCCTTGTGTCCCTTTCGGACTACTTCTTTCTTCCTAAAATTCTTAAATAATCCAAAACTGATAAAAATTGCCATTAGAGTTGTTTTGGAGTCGGTTTACTTACCGTACCACGTACCTATGCCTTTTCGGAGTCTGGAACGTTCTGGAAAGTGTCTCTTATGTATTCCTCAAGGGTTATGGTTTCAATAATATTAGTTTCAACATTGATAGGATTACCTGAAATATAATGTTTAATTCTTTGACCGTTTACCACCCTCAGATTTGTGCCTTCGAAGTTGTTGATTTTTATAGCACCAGAACGATAGACCTCCTCGATAACGTAGGGACCTTCCCATTTTGAGAGAAGTTTTCCTACAAAAAATCTTAAATGAGAGTTGAACAATAACACATAATCACCTACGTTAAACTCACGCTTTTGTATGCTCTTATCATGCCAGCGTTTGACTTTTTCTTTGAAAAGCTTGGTATTCTCATATGCTTGGGTTCTCCATTCATCAAGTGAGCTAATATCAAACAACCTCTTCTCACCAGCAAGTTTGAAGTCATAATTGAGCTCTTTAATAGCCCAATATGCTTTATGTTCAAGTTCAAGAGGTAAATGACATGCTTTTCCATAGACCATCTTATATGGAGACATACCCATAGGATTTTTGTATGCAGTTCTATAGGCCCATAATGCATCATCAAGTTTTTTGGACCAATTATTTCTAGATCTATTCACAGTCTTTTGCAAAATTAATTTGAGCTCTCTATTGCTCAACTCTACTTGACCACTAGACTGTGGGTGATAAGGAGATGCGATTCTATGATTGACATCATACTTAGCAAGCATCTTACGGAAAGCACCATGAATAAAGTGTGAACCACCATCAGTCATAAGATATCTAGGGACTCCAAACCTCGGAAAAATAACTTCTTTAAGCATTTTAATAGAAGTGTTATGATCAGCATTACTAGTTGGAATAGCTTCTACCCACTTAGTAACGTAATCAACAACAACTAAAATATGTGTATAACCATTGGAGGCAGGAAAAGGTCCCATATAATCAAAGCCCCAAACATCAAACGGTTCAATAACAAGAGAATAACTCATAGGCATTTCTTGACGTCTACTAATGTTACCTATTCTTTGACATTCATCACAAGATAAGACAAACTTACGAGCATCTTTGAAGAGAGTAGGCCAATAAAAACCAGATTGTAGTACCTTGTGTGCAGTTCTATCTCCAGCGTGGTGTCCTCCATAGGATTCAGAGTGACACTTGCGTAGGATTTGTTCCTGTTGATGCTCAGGCACACAACGTCTAATAATACCATCAACTCCTTTATAAAGGTATGGATCATCCCAGAAGTAATGTCTTAAATCATAAAAGAACTTTTTCTTTTGCTGGTATGTGAAACTAGGCGGTATATATTTAGCAACAATGTAATTAGCATATTCAGCATACCAAGGAGCAGTACGAGAAGCATTGACGACCGCTAATTGTTCATCAGGAAAGCTATCATTAATAGGAAGTGGGTGATCAAGAACATTCTCTAACCTAGACAAGTTGTCTGCAACGGGGTTCTCAGCTCCCTTTCTATCAATAATATGCAGGTCAAATTCTTGGAGCAAGAGAACCCATCTAATGAGTCTAGGCTTAGCATCTTTCTTTTCCATAAGATATTTAATAGCAGCATGATCAGTGTGAATAGTAACTTTGGAATCAACAATATAAGGTCTAAACTTATCACATGCAAACACAACCGCTAAGAACTCTTTTTCAGTAGTAGCATAATTTCTCTAGGCAGTATCAAGAGTCTTACTAGCATACTGGATAACATTCAATTTCTTATCGACTCTTTGCCCTAAAACAACACCTATAGCATAATCACTAGCATCGCACATAATTTCAAAAGGTAAATTCCAATCAGGTGACTGAACAATAGGTGCAGTGATCAAAGCTTTCTTAAGTGTTTCAAATGCTTCTACACAATCATCATCAAAGACAAAAGGAATATCTTTTTGCAATAAATTAGTCAGAGGCCTAGAGATTTTGGAAAAGTCCTTAATGAACCTCCTATAAAAACCGGCATGACCAAGGAAACTTCTTATACCTTTATGTCCTTGGGACATGGCATCTTTTCAATAGCATCAACTCTGGCTTTATCAACTTCAATACCTCTCTCGGAGATCTTGTGCCCCTAGACAATGCCTTCATTAACCATAAAGTGACACTTTTCCCAATTCAGGATGATAGTAGTGTCTTTGCATCTCTGCAAAACTCGATCAAGGTTGCTCAAACAATCATCAAAAGAGGATCCATAGATGGAGAAGTCATCCATGAATACCTCACAAATCTTTTCACAAAAATTAGAAAATATAGCCATCATGCATCTTTGAAAGGTAGCAGGTGCATTACATAAACCAAAAGGCATACGTCTATAAGCAAAAGTACCAAAAGGGCAAGTAAAAGTAGTTTGAGATTGATCCTGCGCGGACACAGGTATTTGAGAGAAGCCAGAATAACCATCTAGAAAGCAAAAATGTGTGTGTTTGGATAGCCTTTGTAGCATTTGATCAATAAAAGGTAAAGGGTAATGATCTTTCTTAGTAGCTTTGTTTAACTTACGAAAATCAATTACCATCCTATAGCCTGTAATAATTCTTTGCGGGATCAATTCATCTTTATCATTAGGGACAACGGTAATAACTCCCTTTTTAGGGACACAATGGACAGGGCTTACCCATTCACTATCAGCAACGGGATAAATAATACCTGCCTCAAGGAGCTTTAGTATCTCCTTTCTTACCACTTACTTCATTTTGGGATTTAATCGTCTTTGAGGATCTCTAACTGGTTTGGCATCTTTCTCCACTGAAATTTTGTGTTGACATAATGTGGGACTAATGCCCTTAAGATCATCCAGAGTATATCCAATAGCAGCTCAGTGCTTCTTCAGAGTTTTCAATAATCTTTCTTCTTCTTTCTCTGAAAGGTTAGCACTAATAATAACAGGATATATTTCTTTTTCATTAAGATAAGCATACTTAATATTATCAGGTAAAGGTTTGAGTTCAAACACGGGATCACCCTTGGGTGGAGGGGGATCCCCAAGAATTTCAACGGGAAGGTTATGTTTTAGCATAGGTTCTTGTTTAAGGAACACTTCATCTACTTCTTCCCTTTCCTTCATAAACATATCGTTTTCATGGTCTAACAAATATTGTTCTAACGGATCAGTTGGAGGAACAGCAATGTAAGCAAGACCAATAATTTCATCCTTACTAGGTGGTTCCCTTTCACGAGGTTGTCTACTAGACTTAGCAAAATTGAACTCATGAGACATACCATCTATGCCAATAGTGACGATATTCTTTTCACAATTAATCTTAGCACTAGCAATATTCAAAAAGGGTCTACCAAAAATGATGGGACAAAAATCATCTTGTGGGGAACCAAGAACAAGAAAATCAGCTGGGTATTTAATCTTCCCACACAAGACTTCAACATCTCTAACAATCCCAATAGGTTTAATGGTGTCCCTATTAGCAAGCTTAATAGTAACATCAATGTCTTCTAATTCAACAGGTGCAGTATCGTGCATAATTTCTTTATAAAGATCATAAGGTATCGCACTAGCACTAGCACTCATATCGCATAAGTCGTGATAACAATGATCTCCTATTTTAACAGAAATAACAAGCGTGCCTACAACAGGTCTACGTGTCTTAGTATCGGGTCTAGCAATATTAGCAGTTTCACCCAAGAAAGAAATAACATGCCCATCTAAGTCCTCATCCAAGAGATCTTTAATCATAGCAATACTAGGTTCAATATTAATTTGCTCAGGAGGTGTATAGGTCCTAATATTACTCTTACGAACAACAGTCGAAGCTTTAGCATGATCTTTTATCCTAACAGGAAAAGGAGGTTTTTCAACATAAGCAGTAGGAATAATAGGATCACTATATGTAATAGTCTTCTCTTCGACTGTAATAGGTGCAACTACTTTCACTTTAACAGGAGGATTATATTTAAACCACTTCTCTTTAGGGATATCAACGTGACTAGCAAAAGTTTCGCAAAAAGTAGCTACTATCTCAGAGTCAAGTCCATACTTAGAGCTAAATCCACGGAAAGCATCGGTATCCATAAAAGATTTAACAAAATCGAACTTAGGTGTCATACCTGACTCCTTACCATCGTCGGAACCCCAATCTTCAGAGTTGCGTTTAATTCTTTCCAATAAGTCCCATTTGAAATCAATAGTCTTCAGCATATAGGAACCAGCACAAGAAGTATCGAGCAAGTTGCGATTATCAAGAGAAAGTCGAGCATAGAAATTCTGAATAATCATTTCCCGAGAGAGCTCGTGATTGGGGCATGAATATAACATTGACTTAAGCCTCCCCCAAGCTTGAGCGATGCTTTCTCCTTCGCGAGGCCAAAAATTATATATGTAATTACGATCACGATGAACAAGATGCATAGGATAGAACTTCTGGTGAAATTCCAACTTCAATCGCATATAATTCCAAGATCTCATATCATCACATAGCCTATACCACGTCATTGCATCTCCCTTTAAAGATAAAGGGAAGACCTTCCTTTTGACAACATCATCGGGAATACCTGCAAGCTTAAATAATCCACAAACTTCATCCACAAAGATAAGGTGTAAATCGGGATGCAATGTTCCGTCTCCTGCAAAAAGATTAGCTAGCAGTTTTTCTATCATACCCAAAGGAATCTCAAAGTGAATATTTTCATAAAGTTCAGTAGGTTGAGGAGCATCTCTTCGCTCTTCTGATTGGGTTGAAGATACCCCAAACAAGCCCCTCAAAGGATTAGTTTCCATAGTGACAAGTAACAGAAAATTTCAACACACTATATAAATGTTTCCTTACCAAGTTCTACTCACCAAAAGCGCTACACTCCCCGGCAATGGCACCAGAAAAGAGTCTTGATGACCCACAAGTATAGGGGATCTATCGTAGTCCTTTCGATAAGTAAGGGTGTCGAACCCAACGAGGAGCAGAAGGAAATGATAAAGGTTTTCGAGAAGGTTTTCTCTGCAAGCACTGAAATAGTAGGTGATAGATAGTTTTGTGATAAGATAAATAGTAACGAGCAAAAGGTAAATAAAGTAAATAAAGTGCAGCAAGGTGGCCCAATCCTTTATGTAGCAAAGGATAAGCCTGGACAAATTCTAATAATGAAGAAGGAGCTCCCGAGAACTAGTGGGAAAATATGGTGGGAGATACTCGCGGGAACTAGAGAGCGGGAAAATATGGCGGGAGATACTAGTGGGAACTAGTGAGTGGGAATATATGGCAGGAACGAGCAAAGTGGGAAAATATGATGGGAAATGTCGGCCCGAGATATAAGCGGGAAATGTACGAGCATAGAAAATGGGTGCATGCACCAGTTGACCTACAGCTGGCCAATTAGTCCTAAAATTGCCTACAGATGGCCGATTAGTTCCAGTGAGCCCACAGATGACCGACAGGATCTCTACTAGTGGCTGATAGGCATGTCGATGTCTAGAAGGCTGACAGGATGCCAATCGGCCAGCAGCAACCTCTAGGCCGACTGGATCCAATCGGCCAGCAGCTAGCCGATGGTGTATTATTTTTGAAATTTTGTATCCAACGTAATATTTATGAAAATTAATACAAAAAAGTGTATTATAAAAAAATAGCCCATATGCACACAGAATCTGCTGACGTATGCTCCAATATCACCACTATTTTTTAACAATGACGTCATATTGGCGGCATCGATTGTCCACGCTAGCACACCATAGTTAGGCTTTTCTGCACTAGTGGTAGCTAATCATGTAAACTATCAACTACAACAAGACTAAAAGCAAACGCTCAACAATGATGACCTGACCTAGAGGCTGTGAAGCTTCCTGTCTTGGCTAAAGCTGACAGGGGCAGCAATCTGATCCTTGGATAGTGGTTTTTTGAGGGTGAGCATGTATCTCTCCAGGGTCTCCTCTTCCCCTTCCTCACCTGGCTCCGCGATGGCCAGTCCGTGCTTGCCCACCAAGATCCGGCGAGCAAGGCAGACCGATGTGTTGTCACCTGCAAGAAAGGCGACCTTCCTCCCCTGGATGTGGTTGCTCCGATGAGAGGGGGTAGTTGGCCGCTGCTTGGCTCTCGACATCTTGCTTGGGGCCGTGGCAAGACATGGGAGGAGCGCCGGTGAAGGGGGTATGGTGAAGTGTTGCATCAGATGACTGAGAGGTGAGTCGAGCATCGCGGTTGCCTCCTGGTCAATTCTACGAGAAGGCCCTAGATCACCAGCATTTCCTACATGACGCCTTAAGCACCCGGTTCTTCAGTTTACGCAAACCCGTGCACACCGCCTCTCTGCGTTGGCCTGACCCATTTCCCCTTCATTTTTTCTATTTTAAACTCTGAAAAAGAGGCGAGAGCTAGGTTTTCGATAGCTAACCTCCTCGTCTTGTGCTAGCTACGGTAGCCAACTAGACAACTCACACCGATGTGATTAGTTACATCCTTTTTATTCTTTTATTCTTTTCTTTTTTCATTTCTAAATGCGTGACATTTTTCTATCAAAATATATGAACTTTTTTCAAAATTCAATGTTTTTTTCAAAATCATGAACATTTTTTTTGGAAATCGATGATGTTTTTTTAATTCATGATTTTTTAAATCAATGAACTTATTATAATCTATGAATTGTATTTACAAATATATTTGTAAATTTGGTGAACTCTTTCCATTTTTTGAACATTTCTTAATTTTGTAAAAAAATCAAAATTGATGTATTTTTTAAAAATTTGAACATCTTCTTAAAAATTGTGAACTTTTTTTCTAAAAAGGTCAACAGTCAATACCAATTCAACATGTCAAGGCATCAAGTCAACTGTGCACTGCAGCGAGCCATTTGTTGTTTCGAACGGTCGTAGTGAAGCACCTCCACCTGTTCACGTCGGTGGGATGGCCCAACACGGTGTAGCAGTGAGCGTCGGTTCCTCTGAGTGGCGCTTTAGGCGCCACATAGGAGGGAAAATACTATGTTACGCATGTTTCGTCAAGTTGTTGGTTTCGCACAGAGGCTCACAAGCGAGGGATGATCTGGGCTTGTCCACCCACCGCTTCTGTGAAATCACTAGTTAAGGAGTACTCGTTGCGAAAATCACTCCAACTTCCCCAGGTTGCGACAAGTTCCGCGCTACATGTGCGCCATTTGTCGCAACCTGAGAGTTTTCCTTTTTTCGTAGATCCGTTTATTCAAAACGTTTTATCTCTTAAACAGTGCGTCCAAATCTCGAACCGCTTTCGCCGTTGGATTTCTCGTGTCGAGATCTTCAAAACTAGATCCCATAATGATAGGTTTTGACGAACTTTTTTTACGAAAAAATGAATGAAAAAAACCGAACCGGGAGCACGGGCTTTTCCCTTTCCGAAAGAGGCACGCCCGTGCCTCTTATGAAATCACAACCGTGCCTATCGCTAGAAGCAAAACCGTGACTTTTGCGAAAGAAAAAAAACAGAAAAATTGTTTTTTTCGTTACCGAGGAGGCACGACCGTGACTCTCGCGAAAGCACAACTGTGTCTCTAGCGGAAACAAACTGTGACTCTCGCGGAAAAAAAATATAAAACACTTTTTTTTTCATTTCCGAGAGGCACGACCGTGACTCTCGCGAAAGCAGAAATGTACCTCTCTAGGAAGCAAAACCGTGACTCTCGCGAAAGAAAAAAACAAAAAACAAGTTTTATTTTCCCGTTTTCGAGAGGCACAGCCGTGACTCTTGCCAAAGCAAAACCGTGCCTCTCGCGGAAGCAAAACCGTGACTCTCTCGAAAGTAAAAAGAAAAAAGAAAACACGTTTTATTGCGCAAAAAAATTTGCCGAATTTTTTTGTCGAAAAGCTAGGGAAGACCGGCGGAAACCAAAACATCGAAAAAATTGTTTAAAAAGCCGAAAACGCGTGCAAAAAAAAATCAAAATCCGGAGGGAGCGTCCAGTGCAACACATGGCGAATGGCTGAGAGCGCGCCAAGTGGCGCTCATCGTTGCTAGACTCCCAAAGGAGCGCTCGTTAATTAGTTGCTCTCCTGCTTCTGCCATCTTGATTTTGGTAACCTTCCAGGAGGTTCCTAAACCAGTTTTTCCGCTTTTTGCTGTCTTAATTTCTTTTTTTCCCTGTTTCTTTGTTTCTATTATCTCCTTTTTCTGTTTCTTTTTTTCCTTTTGTCTTTTTCATTTTTATTTCAAAAAATATTCATGTTTCTTCAAAATTCTTCACATATTTATAAAAATGTTTGCATTTACAAAAATTTGGGAGTTTCAAAAAATTCTTGTTTTTCAAAAAATGCTTGTGTTTCAAAAAATTGTTCATATTTTCAAATTTCTTCCGTAGTTTCATAAAATGGTTGTGTTTAAAAAAAACCTTTTTTTTTTGTTTCTTTACTTCATTTTTTTATTTCTTTGTGATTCCTTTTTCTTCTCTTTCTTGTTCGTGAGAATTTCTAAAAAATTTCAACAATTCAAAAAAGTCCAGAAGTTCAAAGAAATTTCCTGTTATTTTCTTTTGTTTGCAAATTCAAAAAACAATCCTTGATTTTTTACAACTTTTTTTTGCACATTTTAGAAAAAATCTTCACCTTTCAAGTATCTTCATAATTTTAAAGAAATTTTCGATTTTTCAAATTTTGTGTAGGAGTTTGAAAAAATCTTCCACTTTGAAAGTTCTGTCACAAATTTAAGAAAAATGTTCGTGTTTCCAAAATTTGTTCGGTAGTTTCAAAAATTGTTCGCAATTTTCGAAAATATATTTGTTTCTAATTTTGCTTGGGAGTTTCAACTATTGTTTCAATTTCAAAATTTGTTTGTAATTTTCAAAAATATGCCTGTTTAATATTTTGTTTGGGAATTTCAAAAAATATCTGCAAAATTTAGAAATGTTTACATCTTCCAAAAAATTTCAGGAGTTTCCAATTTTTTTAAAAATGTTCACATATCCAAATTTTCTTTTGGAATTTGAAAAACGTTTATCTACTTTCTTTCTTGTTTTTTCTGCTTATTTTCTGCTATTCCTTCTTACTTTTTAAAGAATTTTTCATAGTTTTAAAAAATGTTCTTGATTTGATAAAATAATTTCTTGGTTTTCAAAAAAATGTTCCAAATTTAAAAAATGCTTTCATTTTCAAAAAAAAAATTGAGTTTGAAAATATATTGTTGTTTCAGAAATTGTCACGGATTCCAAAAATATTCTCCTTTCCAAATATTTATTCAGAGTTTCAAAAGATGTTCCCTTTAACAAAAAATTGTTTACATATTCAAAACTATTCGTGATTTTGAGAAAATGTTCAGTTTATCAAAAAAAAAATGTTCACATATTGAAAAAAATGTGTGAGCTTTTTATTTTTCTTCTCAAATTTGAAAAGTGTTTTATTTTTTAAAACACTTATTCAAAATAATGTCCGTGTTCGGAATTTGACAAGATGTTCGAATCTACATTACCTTTAGGTTCGCGCGCTATAGTAAACGAGGAAAGCTTATCTATCCCATTGGCTAGGCTCGCGCGTAAGCAACAGGAGGTCCCTTGGTCGATCCCTCCCTCGAGCACTCTTTTTTGGACTTTTCACTATGTTATGCTAATGGGCCGGCCCAGGTAGAGTCACGCCTGTGCGTCTGCTCGCCAATTCGCCTAAAAAATACATATTAATTTTATTAGGGCTATACAGATTCAAACCGTAGACCTTCTCGGTAAAACAGATCAAACGGATTATTATCGAAATGATTTGAGCTGTTCCAATGACCCAACATGCATTTTTTGCGTTGGGCTCTTTCATAAACTGATTTGAAGATCAGTTAGTCCACCATAGTTTTTCTTTACGGAAAGATAATGAGATGGCTCCCTGTGTTGTAATTGATTTTTTGTATTATGATCTATCTAGGACCAATACCGAAGTGTTTCAAAGGAGGAATACCTTGACTTAGGTCTGCCTCCGGTCTAAATTAAATCAACCTAAGTGAAATGGAGTCTCTATCGTTCCACTTCAAGAGTTAAGAAATAACAACGTTCCAAATAAGAACTAGCGAATCCATGGGTATACCAAGAAGTTACAAAAGTTGTCCCTTTAAACCAACCCCCTAAAGTGAAAGAAGCACAAGGAAAGAGCAATAAGCCAGACCGTCCTATAAAGATGAAACGTGTTACGCTAATGGGCCGGCCCAGCTGACCTCCTATGTGACGGTGCATTGCGTCCAACAGACGCGCGCCCCACAGGGGGGGTCACCCGACTGGTCCGGCCCAGCTTAGAGCAAGTACGAACGAACGCGTGTGATAATTCCATAAAAACGTAATAAGCGCATGCAACGGATCAAACCCAGGACCTCGCAACAACTAGCTACATACCTAGCCATTGTACTACCTGCGATTTCATGAACAAGATGGCATCCGAATTGATGTGAACTATCGGCCCCGATAGAATTCAACGTATTTTCAAATTTCGAACGTGATTTCTATGAAAAAAATTAAATGTATCCAGCAACATCAACATTTTTGGAAGAAAGAGGAACAAAATTTAATAAATACATATTTTTTGAACTTACGAACATTTTTTTAGAAACATGAACATGTTTTAAAAACAGGAAAATAATTGAAAATTTGAACATTTTTTGAGAATAACAAACATTTTCTCAAATCATGCCCATTTTTTTGTATTTGCAAACAAAATTTGAAAACGTGATTTATTTTAATTTTTGAACAAATTTGGAAGGCTGAAACATTAAATGAAATTCCCAAACATTTTTTGGATTTATGTAAAACTTGCAAATATTTTTTAAATTCCCAAAATATTTTTGAATTTCAGAACAAATTTTCAAAATGTGAGCAATTTAAAACCTCTTGAACAAAATTAGAAGCTCAAAACATTTTCTCAAGTTTCTGAATTTTTTTGGAAATTGCGAACAAATTTTCAAAATATTTCAAAAATTACCAACAATTTTTTGAAATGGGAACTTTTTTTAAATTCCCCAAATTTTCGAAATTTGTGAACAAAACCTTAAAATGTTCACATTTTTTGAATTTGTGAACATTTTTTTAAAATAAAATAAAAAGAGAGGAAAGGGAAAAAGCGAAAAAGAAAACACAAATGTAAAAAAAATAGGAAAAAATCCGGTTCAGAGAATCTTCTGGAAGGTTCCCAAAACCCAAAAAACCAGACAGAACTGCTAGAAGGTTCCTAAAACCGAATCACGTAATTGGGCCGGCCCGGTTCATGCGATCCCGCTCGATCCTATGTTCGTTTGCTCGACATTATGACGCAGCGAGCGTCCAATAGGGGGTTTCCCATAGGAACTCCCACATTTTTTTTGAGCAAATGTATCCTTTATTAAGCATTCAAAGACATGGGGATACAGATAATATCGGGCATACAAATGAGCCACACGTGACACCGGGAGGGAGAGATGCAGCTGCCTTAGCTAAAGCATGGGCCTCTCCATTGTATCTCCTATTCTAATGAATAAACTTCACATCATGAAAAGCCTTTTTCTGATGCTTGATGTACTACGGGATAGGGAAATACCGGCATGGGGATTCATCTACTATCCTTATCACAACTTCTACCCAATCCGAAGCCACACACACAGACTGAACATGGAGATCGGTGGCAAGTGCTAGTGCCTGGCTACACGCCTGAGCCTCAAGAATTGTTGGCTCCAAGAGGCCCTAAAAAATAATAGCAGAAGCCCCTAGATTACTGTGTTTATCCCGGCATACCACTGCAGAAGAACCATGATCTCCAATCTTGGAAAATCCTCCATCCGCATTCATCTTTACTTCGTGGGTCTCCGGCGGGAGCCATGCAGGCCGCGACGTCTCCTGACCAATTTCTTCGAAATTCACATGCAGGCCCCTGGGTGTCGCATGCATGCCCTAGATGTTGCATGAAGGTCCCTAGATAGCGCATGCAGGTCCTTGGTACGTGCACCTTTCTCAGGAATTTGATCAAGCTCTGCCAAGAACTTATTAACAAACACATGGGTACTGAGTGGGCTTTGAAACTGGTTGTCATGAATGGCACGTCGTCTCGCCCACCAGATTGCCCACATCGTTACGAGCACGCGCGCTAGATCCGCCGTGGGTAGCGTGTCCACCAGCCAGAACATATCCACAACTTGGCATCCTCTGTCCGATTTGAGATAATGGTCTCAGTCAAAACTTCATCGGCGAGGGCCCAACGGAGGAGCACCCAGATCGTCCAACGGAGCAGGGGCTGCGTTGAATCTGTCGCATGCGCTACGGAGGCCCAACGGCTGTAGGTCCGACTAGGATCCTGGCTCCGTGAGAGGGAGCCTAAAAAAACAGCGAGGGGACCGAGTCAAGATAGCCATCCGGCCTAGTAATCGCGGCCCCCACACGTCACCCAGGATTGGCTCGTGGAACTGTGGGCCTTGTCTTACAACACGCGCGTACTCGCAAACGAGCCGTTTGTGCGCGTCTCCGTCGAACGGTACGAGCAGCTTTGGATCCACAAGGAGGCTCACAAGTCACGAGTCACAACCCGCGGGGCTCCACGAGCAGTTGAAGCAAGCGCCCTGGTTGAGCTCGTGGGACTCCTTGATGTTGTGTCAGAGCTAGGGCTCGTGGTGCCTGCTGCCATGTGACTGCTGGGAAAACCTAGTGCGCCCAAAAAGGGATTCATCATACTAGTAGACGGCTAATTCTTTTTAGTATGAACACATCGCTAGTTTATTTGAAATACAAAAACATCTTATATTTTGGTACAAAGGGAGTAGTATGCATGCCTTTAAGTGTTAAATTCCGCCCAAGTGTCAAGTTGCTACGTTCGAATGTTTGGTGGATACAAACATTTTAGTGCTTTGATTTGCATAAAAGCTATAGCTTATTACTTTTTTTTAAGAAAGCTATAGTCTATCATTGTTGTTTGCCGGATCTTCTAAGCCTCCAGCCATTGAGCATTGAAGTTCTAAACATCCACAAAAGATCTTACGTACTTCTGCACCAGCACGTGTGTGGATCAGTATGGAGCATTCCAGAAAGCTGGTGGAGTCGCCTTGGCGCCTGTCTGTACATAGCGAATCCACGAATTATCAACCGTTGGATCTTTTGAGCTGGGTACTGATAAACGGTGGATGTTTAGCTTCTGAAACAAATCTATGGCTTGTAACTGCTCCAGGGTCTTGCCAGATAGCTAATTCAAGTTCAAAATTTTGTGTACTATAGTAGTAGAGATACCCTTCTGGTCCGTCTCCCATCAACCCTCCTTGTTTTCCTGGGTTCTTTTTTTAAGTCCAAATTGGATTCCTGCAAATATTACGTAAGATAATTACATGCAGATAGAACCGCAAGGTAAGTTAATATGGGTGGATCCATCAAATAGGGAGCGGCTATAGGTCAATCGACTAATTGCATAATCTGGTCAGTCGATTGCTACAAAACAGAAAAACAGTAAACCGCATAGGAAAACCTGACTAACCCAAACTTAGGGTCAGTCACCAGCCCAAAACAGCTGAAACAGGCTGAATAAATTATGTTGTCCTTTCCTGCCTTCTGTGCAGCCCAAAAAGAAAAGGGGCTGAACCCGCTAAGGAAGCAAACCCACTCCACCAAAAACAACATGACCCAGGTCGCGAATAGATCACTAGGTCTTCTTCCTCTCTCCTTCCCCGACCAACTACACATCCACCGCCATGGACGAAGAAACAAACCTTAGATGTAGTGCTCTGTTTTGATGTCTCCTCGGATCTTTTGCTCACATTTCTTCCTTCAAACCTCTTTCTCCTCCGATTGCCCACAGTTCCGCAACACGAGCACAAATGGATGAACCTTCATATCATACTCAGAACTCAGATATGTCAAAAGGAAGAACTGAAGGAAGAAGAAAGAAACATGGAAAAGAAGGTGCTTCTAGTGAGTCAAAGGTAAATGATGATCTCATTCCCACCACCTCTTTCTTCCAACCTCCTTCTCTTCATAGATTTTGTGTTTCCAATTAGGTAGTGAAACTTTTCTGACAACGTGTCTAGATCGATGTACCACAACATTAAGTTGTAAGAATGCACCAGAAAATGTAGAAATTAACTGTTTCATACAGAAATGTTGATTAGATGCACGACCATTCATAGATTCAAAAGAACATTATGCAAAAAATACAAGTAAAACCAGCAGAACTACCTAAATGGCATGATTTAAGAAAAACCATGAAGGAAAGTAAATTTGCATATTGAGATTAGTAAACTTGCAGTTGTTGACCAGTAAGAAATAGTGGAAGCATGCATACCTAGTTCTGCTACAGAAAATGTTTAACTACAGTTAAAGCAGAACACCTACCTGCTATTCAGAATCAAGAAAAATCCATCCAAAATACTAAATTATCATATTGAGGGAGACTAATCTTGCAGTCGTTGACTAAAGGCAAACATACAAAGCTATATGCGCAAAAAGATAACCACAACATTACAACTTAGTTGAATTTGCACGGTCATCAAACGACTAATCTTGAATTAATTTACCACAACATTTTCAGGGTACGCACAACATATTGAATTTGCACAGGTACCAAAGTAAACTTGCAGTAGTTTATGAGAAGCAACATATCGAGTCCTATGAGCATGTACAGACTAAAAACTGCATATTCATAAAACTAAGCTTGTAGTTTTTATCAAGAAGCAACATACAAGAACTATACTATTAGCATGCATGCATACCAGAAAACATTAACCATGCAGATAAACTAGAAGGTTTTTTGTGCAGCTAATGTATGAGGTCATGATTTAAAATTGAATTGGATTTTCAGGCAATTAAAATTGCACGAAACATTCAATAGCAAGGGCATTATGAGAGTACATATAGAGAAGACAACACTGTAAGCACAACGTTTGCAATAAATTACTATCACTCTTTTCTTTGAAGATCTGACATTTTTCAAAAAAAAAGTACGAACAATTTGACATTACTTTTTGCAGGTGCTGAAAAATTCTTATCAACGGAATGAACATGTGCAACAAGTTAAAATTCAATTAATACTACTTGTCAGGTTAGTATATATTCTTTTTTGAAATTATGATGACAATATGCTTGGAACCCAAAAAACTAACCTCTCGGCAAAACTTCAATTGTAGGAGACAGTGCTTGCACAAAGCTATGCATGACAGGAAGAGCAGCACTACACAACAAAACATAAAGAATCAAGTAAAGAGGTCATGTGTAATAGTATATCATACTACATTACAACAACAAAAAATCTATGCATGCACGGTTCTTCCTAAAAATCTTGATATCTGATTTATGATTTAGCGGGAATTAATTGAACATCAATTTGGGCAGCAAAGTTTCCAAATGATTAATGAGCTGCTTGCACCACAAGGAGCAACATAATCTTACATGGAACTCATGCAACAAATGATTGTATTGAGTCATCTTCAAAGTGACAACATGGCAATCCCTATAGCAAGTTTCACTTCACTCTTAAATGCGGGCATGAATGATGAGGTATGTGGTATTACTAAAACCTATATTCTATGTTTTGAATGAATTTATATACTGACGTGAATAAACTTGAACACCAGCGTCTCATGATAGAACCGGTAACAAGCAACCATTTAGAACAAAAATTTGGGTGGGATCAATATTCAATACCTCAAGTACAAGAAGACCATCAGGATGAAGATCAATATCAATATGAAGATGAAGATGAAGTTAAATCAGATGAGTATAATTCTGAATGTAGCTCTGATCAAAATGTAACTTGTCCAGAGCTAGCTTACCTAGGATGGAGCAGTGCTCAAAATGAAACTGATGCAGAGGAAGAATACGTGGAACAAAATAGAAAAAGTTTTGATCAGTTGTGTGCACGTCATGGGGACTCGGAATTGCAATAAATAGAGCAGAATTGGAACTATATTGATTTAGTTGTAGGGCAAGAAATGATGTTCACTGAAAAAGAAGTATTAGTAGATAGCAATGAGGCAGCATTGGAAGGGCCTAATTATGCAAAAACAACAGATATAGATGTCACAAGCGGTAGTGATGAATTAGAGTTTGAAACTGAGCAACAAGAAGACGGAGGAACAGAAAAAAAACATTTATGAACTTGATAACACTGCTAAAAATTGGCACAATAAGTTGAAGAGGATCAAAGCATAAATGCATTAGGAAATCATAAGATGTCAGAAAAAAATAAGGAACATACCAAAGAAGAAGATAAGTTATCTCGGGAAGATATAGAATTTTTCATTGAGAATGACAACGTAGAAAAAGCATTGAACTAAGCCAAAAAGGTGAGAAGAATCACATGCCATCACTTAACATGACATTTGAAAATGATGTTCATACATTCTACAATGAATATGCAGCTATCACAGGGTTTTCAATACAGAAATCTGCAAACTATCACTGCCAAAAGAAAGATGCTCACAACAATAAAATGACAAGATTTACTATGAAGTGTAACAGGTCTGGTAAACCTGGAAAGAGGATGAAACCGAGAACAGCAGGAGCAAAAAGGAGAAAGTATAAGACTGATAAGAATGCACCTTTTGAGCTTGAGAATACAACTGATAGAAGAAGGAACTATACAATTAAAACAGGCTGTCAGGCTCAGATGGTTGTTACCTGGAAATTTGAGCTTGCACAATGGGTGGTGAGAAGGCTAATCATTGAGCATAACCATGAACTACATCCACCAGGAAAAGTGACGTTCTCGCGATCACACGAATATATCACTGAGCAAGAGAAGGACTTTATCGGAACTTGCAAAAGATTGAATATACCAACTAGAAAGACAATGGCAATTATGATGCAGAGAAGAATGTGATGCACATTTTTTTGGCAGATGTCACTGGAATAAGGAACTATCAACACAACGGTGATCTACTAAGTTTTGACACGACTTACAAAACAAAACAAAAATATAATCTCAAGTTTGCTCCATTTGTGGGGGTTAATGGTCACGGAGACAACTGCCTCTTTGCATGTCATTTCATCCAAGATGAGAAAAGGGAAACTTTTGAGTGGCTATTCAATACTTTTCTGAAGTGCATGGGAGGCAAAGCTCCAAAATATGTGATAACAGATCAAGATGCAGCTATGAAAAAGGCGGTGCCTAAGTGTTTCCCAAATTGCAAGCATATGAAATGTTTGTTCCACATTCTGACAAAAGCACAGAACAAAGCTAGAAGAACATTTGGAAGAAACGAGCATTTAAACGCTCAGTTTCATGACATAATTCTAAACTCGCAGAGTGCAAGAGTTTGAGCAACTCTAGCCAGAAATGATTGAAAAGCTCAATGTTTAGCATATCAAATACTTTGGGATCATGTGGAAAACAGGAAAAGATTTGTACCTGCCTACTTCAAGAATCATTTCTTCCCATTCATCCAGACAACAGCAAGAAGTGAAGGAACCAATGCTCTGTTCAAAGCAAAGGTAGGGTCAAGTCATAGTGTGATTTATTTCATGATAGAATATCGCAAAGTATTGAAGAAAAAAGAAAAGAAATTTATTCTTTGACTAGAAGAACTTCTCCAACTATGTGGAGTGAGGGGCATTGGAAAAGCAAGCAGTAAGACTATATAACAGAGGCATTTTCTACAAGTTCCAGAAAGAGTTAATGAATTCAACTAAGTTTCATATGATGGAAGTTGAAAGAAACAAGTAATATGAGGTGTACAAGTCACCAACTCAAGCACTGTTCGAGTATAACTCCAGAACATTCATAGTCAATGTAGACAGAGACTCTGAAACGTTCACATGCATATGCGGGTTTGATAAGGATGGCATACTTTTGTTGTCATCACTCAAAGTGATACAAACATTGAACATTGATGAGCTAGCAGATAAATATTTCATCGATAGATGAAGGCCCAAAGAAAAGAAATCATTACGAGTTAATGAAAAAGATGCAAACCTTGAAGATTTGGATGATCAGATGGCATTCTTCTCGTTTTGAAGAAGGATGATTGAGTTAGCTTCTCAAGCATCAAAATATCATCATGCAAGGAGGAAAGTTCTAAATGAGCAGATAGGCAAGGTGGAGAAATTAATTCTAGACATACCTTGCATGCCAGAATGTGAGCAATCAAAATGTTCTACTTCATAATTAATAGTTGTGACTGGCAAAGCCTTAGTGAAAGAACATGCAGTGCCCCCATGTTTGGTTTTGGTAATTAATGACAATCTCTATGGACAAATGGTTGCCTTGAGTTATATTTGAAGGGTTTGTCCTGAGGCTTTTCTTGAATTCCATGTGTTGGTTTCAAGGAGTTTATGAGTTGACCAAGGTGCTATTAAGGAATTATCCAAAGATTGGTCATGTGTGTGTTGAGCTTATTGCAAGCATGTCTCGAAGAAGAAGACTGTGTGATTATTCATGTTTACCTTCAAGACATCATCCAAATGAAGAGAGTTGGAAAGATTCAAGGTTGATCAAGAGCAAGTCAAGAGTGAATCAAGTTGATCAACTCACACAGCAAAGAAGATGTACCGAGAGGGATCAAGTGATCCCATGGTATGGTAAGCATTGTCCATTGCACTTTGTGTACTAACCCATGGTCTATGTGAGAGTTCTATGTGGGGTTAGGTACGTGTCCATGGGCTTGCGTCAAGAGGAAGATATCATACAACCCACGGAAAGGATGACATTAAGTGGTGATCGTCATCAAGATTGACGTGTGTAAGTTCAAGTGGATCATCACAAAGAGATCAAGTGCTTGAATCTTGCCATCCATTGTGGTGTCAATGGACTTGTGAAGATATGCCAAAGAGTGGCTCACCCATAGTGGACTATGGGGGAGCAATAATCTAGTCTTCATCGAACCAACGCAATCAAGAAAGGTGGTCCAACTTGAGGGAGTCAAGATCATCATCATCTAGCTCAAATGGACCACGTGCAAGGCAAAGATTTTCCCTTGATAGGTTTTCTATTTTACCGGTCTCGTGGGGTAGTTGGGAGACCGGGTTATAGGATCGTTTGCCGTAGTATCAAGGGGGCTCTCAAGTTGGTAGCTTGATCATATCGTTAGTAGAGAGCTCAAACCATTGCATCCTTGCATCATGTTTCTTGGTTCTTGTTTGATTCTATTTGTGAGTCTTAGAGCTTATGGTCATCTTGATGACAAGCTTGAGTTCATCAAAAAAGGAGTTCGCATGTGTCTTCTATGATGTTTTCGGTGTTGGAGGTTTTACCGGTCTTATCCGAGGAAGGTATCTCACCATTTTCTTATGGGCCTTTTCTCATTTTCTTCTTATTGATATTTCTATCAAGATTGTTTTAGCCCATGTCGTTAGCTTTCCAACAAACTTGGTTTCGTTGAAATCAGAGTCCGTCTATAAAAGTTGTGGCTGTTTTGGTAAAGGCTGCCGCGATACTACCGCGACTAGAGCGGATGTAAATTTTTACTACCGCTCCAGAGCGGTACTACCGCGGCTCCTGAGAGGTAGTACCGCTCCAGACCAAAATCTCGTATTTTGCTCAGCGGAGGTAGGCACGGAAGTATTTTTTTAGTACCGCTCGCAAGCAGTAATACCGTAGTACCGCTCGCAAGCAGTAGTACCGCTACCATTTGCGGTAGTACCGTGAGGACAAGTGGTAGTACCGCTCTGGCGGTTCTACTGGCCTTTTGCCTCCTCGCTGTTGTTTTTCAAAGGGGCACTATCGCCCTAGCGGCAGTACCGCTCCTTGGAGCGGTAGTACCGCTCTGTGCGGGCTGTGAGCATAACGGTTGGATTTTTCCCCATCTATAAAAAGGGGGTCTTCTTCCCCATTGAACCTTATCCTTTGAGCTCGTGTTCTTGCCCATTGTTGACCTTCTTCGAGCTTGCTAACTCTCAATCCCTCCATGGATTCTTGCTAGTTTTTGAGGGAAAAGAGATAGGAGATCTGGATCCACATTTCCACCAATCACTTTCTCCTCTATGTGAGGGGTGTTGGAAATATGCCCTAGAGGCAATAATAAAAGTATTATTATATTTCATTGTTCATGATAATTGTCTTTTATTCATGCTATAACTGTATTATCCGGAAATCGTAATACACGTGTGAATACATAGACCACAATATGTCCCTAGTGAGCCTCTAGTTGACTAGCTCGTTGTGATCAGCAGATAGTCATGGTTTCTGCTATGGACATTGGATGTCGTTGATAACGGGATCACATCATTAGGAGAATGATGTGATGGACAAGACAATCCTAAGCATAGCACAAAGATCGTGTAGTTCGTTTGCTAGAGCTTTGCCAATGTCAAGTATCTCTTCCTTCGACCATGAGATCGTGTAACTCCCGGATACCGTAGGAGTGCTTTGGGTGTATCAAGCGTCTGGCGTGAATCGGGTGACTATAAAGGTGCACTACAGGTATCTCCGAAAGTGTCATTGGGTTGACACGGATCAAGGCTGGATTTGTCACTCCGTATGACGGAGAGGTATCTCTGGGCCCACTCGGTAATGCATCATCATAATGAGCTCAAGGTGACCAAGGTGTTGCCACGGGATCATGCATTGCGGTATGCGAGTAAAGTGACTTGCCGAACGAGAGGTGAACAAGGTATTGGGATACCGACGATCGAGTCTCGGGCAAATAACGTACCGATTGACAAAGGAATTGTATCTGAGGTTTGATCGAATCCTCGACATCGTGGTTCAACCGATGAAATCATCGAGGAGCATGTAGGAGCCAACATGGGTATCCGGACCCGCTGTTGGTTATTGCCGAGAGTCGTCTCGGTCATGTCTGCGTGTCTCCCGAACCCGTCGGGTCTACACACTTAAGGTTCGGTGGCGCTAGGGTTGTATGAATATGAGTATGCAGCATACCGAATGTTGTTGAGTCCGGATGAGATCCCGGACGTCACGAGGAGTTCGGAATGGTCCGGAGGTAAAGAATAATATATAGGAAGTGGTTTTTCGCCATCGGGAAAGTTTGAGGTCTCCGTAATGTCTGGGACCACGGAAGGGTCCCGGGGTCCACCGGTGGGGCCGCCCATCCGGAGGGCCCCATGGGCTGATGTGGGAGGAGCCAGCCCATAGTGGGCTGGTGCGCCCCCCTAGGCCCACCCCCTGTGCCTAGGGTTGAAACCCTAGGGTGGGGGGCGCACCACATGCCTTGGGGGGCACTCCTCCCCCCCTTGGCCGCCGCCCCCTTGGGAGATCCAATCTCCCTAGGCCGGCGCCCCCCTCGGGGCCTATATAAAGGAGGGCAAGGGGGAGGGCAGCCGCACCCATTGCCTTGGCGGCTCCCTCCCCCTGCTACACCTCGTCCTCCTCCCGTAGACGCTTGGCGAAGCCTTGCTGGAGTTCTGCTGCATCCACCACCACGCTGTCGTGCTGCTGGATCATCATCAACCTCTCCTTCCCCTTTGCTGGATCAAGAAGGAGGAGACGTCTCCCGTCCCGTACGTGTGTTGAACGCGGAGGTGCTGTCCGTTCAGGACTTGGACATCGGTGATCTGAATCATGTCGAGTACGACTCCATCATCACCATCCTCTTGCAAGCTTCCGCACGTGATCTACAAGTGGTATGTAGATGCAAACTCACTCCCTTAATTCGTTGCTTAGATGAACTCATAGATGGATCTTGGTGAAACCGTAGGAAAAATTTTAATTTTCTGCAACGTTCCCCAACAAGGGGAACCCATTGGATCTAGATCTTGGAGTTCTTGGTGTTCTCCTTCTTGTTCTTCCTCTCATCTTCCTCCCTAGCATTAGTTGCTTCAGTGGGATTTGAGAGAGAAGGATTTGGGCACTCCGTGTGCCCTTGCCATTGCATTTGGTGCATCGGTTTGAGTTCTCCACGTGATACGTGGAAGTTACAAGTTGAGAAGGTTATTACTCTTGGGTGCTTGGACACCCTAGAGCTTGTTCCTCTTGGGAGCCCTGGCGCCCTTGACGGTTGATGTTGTTCGGAGCTCAATCATTATGGTGTAAAGCTCCGGGCAAGCGTCGGGATCTCCAATTAAGTTGTGGAGATCGTCCCGAGCAATTTGACGGGTACCGGTGACTGCCCCCAAGGGTTGCCAAAGTGTACGGGTTCGATGATGGCCCCCAAGGGTCTCCATTTATACGGGTTCAGTGACCGCCCTCAAGGGCCCCTTAGTGGAATCACGGCATCTTGCATTGTGCGAGGGCGTGAGGAGATTACGGTGGCCCTAGTGGTTTCTTGGGGAGCATTTTGCCTCCACACCGCTCCAAACGGAGATTAGCATCCGCAAGGGTGTGAACTTCGGGATACATCGTCGTCTCCGCGTGCCTCGGTTATCTCTTACCCAAGCCCTTTACTTATGCACTTTACTTTGTGATAGCCATATTGTTCTTTATGATATATCTTGCTATCACATAGTTGCTTATCTTGCTTAGCATAAGTTGTTGGTGCACATAGGTGAGCCTAGTTGTTTTAGGTTTTGTGCTTGACAAATTAACCGCTAGGTTTATTCCGCATTTGTTCAATCCTAAACCGTAATTATTTTAAAGCGCCTATTCACCCCCCCTCTAGGCGACATCCTCGATCTTTCAATTGGTATCAAAGCCTCATCTCTCTTGTTAGGGCTTAACCGGCTAGAGAGTAAAGATGTCGACTAGGGGATTAGGATTATCTGACACTCTTAGTTTCGATGGCACAAATTATGATGTTTGGGTTATTTGCATGCTTAATCTCTTTAGGGTCGTGGACCCAAATTTAGAGCGAATTGTAGATATGGGTTCTTCTCCTCCAAAGGATCCCCAAAGATTATATTTAGAGGATGAGAAAAACTCTTATCTCAATGCTCAAGCTTCTAATGTGCTTTTCGATGCTTTGAGCAATGTAGTTATATTTCAACTCAAGCCGTTCCGGGATGCTCATGAGTTGTGGACGAAGCTTCAAGATAAATATGGTATGTGCAAGATTTGTGGGGATGATTGTTCTCCCTCCACCTCTGATCGTATAGTCTTCTCAACTTCTTCTACTTCACCTACATGTGGTTTGCCACAAGGTAATGATATGGTGAGTAGTGTTGGTCATTGCAATGATGATAGTATGCTTATTGTGGATGATCCTTCATCACTATATTATTGCAATGCTCCTTCTTTGGGCTTTAACACTTCGAGCACTCCAAATGTCTCACATGCTTGTGTTGATAGTCCTTGCATATCATGTAGAAATTGCTTGACTAAATCTCTTGATGATATGCTTGCTATGTCTTGTTGCCATGATAAAAATGCATCTATTTCCTCGAATTGTTGTGCTAACAATGTAGAGGAAACCCAACACTCCATGGAACAAGATGTGGTGTTTAATGGTGCCTCAAGGGATCCTACGTCATCGTCTATAGCTTTTTGCCTTATGGCTAAGGCGTCAAAGCTATCTCCTACTTTGAACCCCAATATGTCTCTTGATGATGGTGTTGATGCTAATGATGATGAGGATAATGATGAAGAGAATGATAATGTTGCCTCCTTAAAAACTAAGGGGGAAATGATTTTTAAAGCTCTTCATAAAAATAAAATTGCTCGTTCCAACTTCATGGAAATAATGTCCATTGCCATTGAAGGCAAGAAATACATTGAGGAGTTGGAATCTCGTGTAGAGGAGCATGAGGTCACCATTGAGAAAATGGAAGCTCATGAGCGTGATTACACAAATGAGATCGCGGAGCTATCTCAAGCTCTTGAACATGAACAAACCACCTCTGAATCTCTTGAGGAGGCTTTTGCTCTAGAATTATCTAGAGTGAGGGAATCTCATGATAGAACTCTTGAGGTACCCAATGATTTCAAAACTAAAAATGCTAAGCTTGAAGTTGCTCATGCTAGACTCCTTGAGGATTTTGAGCACCTCGAAAATGGCTCAAGGATCATCAAGGGTGAGCTCATCAAACTCACTGAGTCTCATGCTCAACTTGAAGCTTCTTATTTAAAAGAGCTTGCCAAGTTGCCCCCTCCTATTGTTGTTAATGATGATGCTTGTTGAGGGAGTCCTTGACTAGGGGCTGTCCGGATAGCCGAACTATCATCATTGGCCGGACTCCAAGACTATGAAGATACAAGATTGAAGACTTCGTCCCGTGTCCGGATGGGACTTTCCTTGGCGTGGAAGGCAAGCTTGGCGATACAGATATGTAGATCTCCTACCATTGTAACCGACTCTGTGTAACCCTAGCCCTCTCCGGTGTCTATATAAACCGGAGGGTTTTAGTCCATAGGAAGAACAACAATCATACCATAGGCTAGCTTCTAGGGTTTAGCCTCCTTGATCTCGTGGTAGATCTACTATTGTACTACCCATATCATCAATATTAATCAAGCAGAGTAGGGTTTTACCTCCACCGAGAGGGCCCGAACACAGGTAAAAACATCGTGTCCCTTGTCTCCTGTTACCATCCGCCTAGGACGCAGATTGGGACCCCTACCGAGATCCGCGGTTTGACACCGGCGTTGGTGCTTTCATTGAGAGTTCCTCGTGTCATCACCCATAGGCCCGATGGCTCCTTGATCATCAACAACAACACGGTCCCGGGTGAGACTTTTCTCCCGGACAGATCTTTGTATTCG
Organism: Aegilops speltoides; assembly: GCA_021437245.1. Classification (NCBI taxonomy): domain Eukaryota; kingdom Viridiplantae; phylum Streptophyta; class Magnoliopsida; order Poales; family Poaceae; genus Aegilops; species Aegilops speltoides. The sequence continues at coordinate 439,165,414 of CM038145.1, read as the reverse complement.
GCAGCTTTGCCTGCGGGCAATTAAGCAGCCATCCGGAGCAGATCGAAGCTACGCCCCGCCATCGGTCGATTTGGAAGTTTGAACTATCGGTGACATCCGCGGAGACTTGATCTTGACGGATTCGAGCCACACCAGCGCGCGCGCAAGACCATCACGATGGGCATGATCTAGCTCGCTACGGACGATGCCTCGAGGTCGCAAGAGTCGCTCCGACCCTTAGCTCGGAGCTGACTGTGCCGATCGAGGATGGGTGGCTGGACACCGCCTCGGGTGCTGCTACCTCTACGGCGATAGAGCTGAATACCGACCCTGCCTTTCGCAAAGCCCATGACTCCGAGGTGCCGGACTCCAAACTCCCGCGCCCCCGGCCAATCGAGTCCGATTGGGCGCCGAACATGGAGTTCACTGCTGCAGACATCTTTCAGCACTCGCCTTTTGGCAACATCCTGAATTCACTAAAGTGTTTCTCTTTATCAGGGGAGCCCTGGCCGGATTATGGTCAGGACAGTTGGGATGCGGACGATGAAAAAATTCGAAACCCACCCACCACCCACTTCGTAGCCACTGTCGATGACTTAACCGACATGCTAGACTTCAACTCCGAAGACATCGACGGTATGGACGACGATGCCGGAGACGACCAAGAACCAGCACCCACAGGGCACTGGAAAGCCACCTCATCATACGGCATATACATGGTGGACATCCCAAAGGATGGGAATGGCGATGGAACAACGGAGGATGACCCCTCCAGAAACAGCCTAAGCGCCGGCGTCAGCGCCGCCGCTCTAAATCTCGCCACAGCAAGAATGGAGATTCCGGCACCAGAGACAATAACACCTCGGACAGTGCCAAAGACAACCCCCTCCAGCAAGATTCAGCACAGGAGGATGGAGAAACCAGCCCTCATGAGAGAGCGGCAGACAAAGAGGTAGAGGACAATCATTATATGCCTCCCTCCGAAGACGAGGCAAGCCTTGAAGACGACGAATTCGTCGTGCCTGAGGATCCCGTCGAACAAGAGCGTTTCAAATGCAGGCTTATGGCTACAGCAAATAGCCTCAAGAAAAAGCAGCAACAGCTCAGAGCTGACCAAGACTTGCTAGTAGACAAATGGACTGAAGTCCTTGCAGCCGAAGAGTATGAACTCGAACGCCCCTCCAAAAGCTACCCAAAACGCAAGCTGCTACCCCGATTAGAGGAGGAAGCACATAAACCCATGTCACCAGCGCACAATACGGCCGACCGGCCACCTCGTGGCCGCGACAGAGAGGCCTCTAGGCCCTCCACTAAAGTCGCACCCCGATGTCGCTTGAAAAGTACAAAGCCACGGGGGAATGCGCCGGACTTATGAGACATATTGGAGGATAAGGCAAGACAAACAAGATCGATCTACGGATCGCGTGGGCGCCCCACCATACGTGACGACAACCGTCACGCCGGATACAGCAATGCCGGCCGGGCCGAACACAGTAGACAAAGCTCGTTTGAGCTGCGCCGTGATATAATATCTGAGGCGCCGCACACCCACTATGCTTCACAGATGAAGTAATGGATCATCAAATCCCTGAAGGTTTCAAACCCGTAAACATCGAATCCTACGACGGCACAACAGATCCTGCGGTTTGGATCGAAGACTATCTCCTTCATATCCACATGGCCCGCGGTGATGATCTTCAAGCCATCAAATACCTCCCACTCAAGCTTAAAGGACCAGCTCGGCATTGGCTCAACAGCTTGCTAGCAGAATCAATTGGGTGTTGGGAGGACCTGGAAGCCGCATTCCTTGATAACTTCCAGGGCACATATGTGCGACCACCAGACGCCGATGACCTAAGCCACATAATTCACCAGCCACACGAATCGGCCAGACAATTCTGGACACGGTTCTTAACCAAGAAAAATCAAATCGTCGACTGTCCGGATGCAGAGGCCCTTGTAGCCTTCAAACATAACATCCGTGACGAGTGGCTTGCCCGGCACCTAGGACAGGAAAAGCCAAAATCCATGGCAGCCCTCACATCACTCATGACCCGCTTCTGTGCGGGAGAGGACAGCTGGCTAGCCCGCAGTAACAACCTCACCAAAAATTCCGGTAGTTCGAATACCAAGGACAGCAATGGCAGGTCGCGTCGCAATAAGCACAAGCGCCACATTAATGGCGATAATGCTGAAGATAAGGCAGTCAACGCAGGATTCAGAGACTCTAAACCCGGTCAGCGGAAAAAGCCATTCAAAAGAACTACTCCGGGTCCGTCCAATTTGGACCGGATACTCGATTGCTCGTGCCAGATACACGGCACCCACGAAAAGCCAGCTAATCACACCAACAAGGATTGTTGGGTGTTCAAGCAGGCAGGCAAGTTAATTGCCGAAAACAATGACAAGGGGCTGCACAGCGATGACGAAGAAGAGACCCGGCCGCGGAACAATAGAGGACGAAGGTTTCCCCACAAATGCAGACGGTGAACATGATATCGCAACCCACATACCCAAAAGGGAGCGGAAGCATGTGCTCGAGGGGCGTATCTGTGATGGAGCCAGTCGCCCCAAAGTTCAATCCGTGGTCCTCCTGCCCGATCACTTTTGATCGAAGGACCACCCACTAGCATCCGCCATGGCGGATTTGCGCGTGGTTTTAGACCCAATCGTCGACGGATTTCACCTCACTAGAGTCTCGATGGGCGGCTGCGGCAACTGAACCTGCTTTATCGGGATACGAGACGCAAGATGGGCATAGACCCTCAAGATTAAACCCACAAAGACGACCTTCAAAGGCGTCATACCAGGTGTAGAGGCCAATTATGCGAGCTCGATTACACTTGAAGTGGTCTTGGATCCTCGGATAACTTCGGCGAGAGTTAATCTTGACATAGTCCCGTTCGCGATGGCTATCATGCCTTTGCTCGGACAAACCGCATTTGCAAAGTTCAATGCGGTGCCACACTACGCATACCTCAAGCTCAAGATGCCAGGCCCTCGAGGAGTCACCACGGTCAACGGAAACACTGAATGCTCTCTCCGAACGGAGGAGCATACAGCGGCTCTCGCGGTGGAAGTACAGAGTAGCCTCTTAAGGCAATTCTCGAGTCCGGTTGTCAAGCGACTGGACACCGTCAAGCGCGCCCGAAGTAACCTACAACAAGGCCACCTGGCACGTTTAGAGCACGCGTAACAATGCGGCCCCAACCCCAGCCTTCACAAAATCGCGAGACTAGTACCACGCGTACATCACTACGCTCTAGAGATACCATGGGCATAGGGGGAGGGGCACGACCACGGCATGCCCAGAGTGCGGCTCAACCACACCAGGGGCTCCCAAATGTGTCATCTATTTTTTCTTCTTATCCTCAGGACTCCGTTTCCCAGAAGCCCTGTCCGGCAGTAGACCTGCCGAACTCACGATGCAACAGCCAAGGAAGCAGAAAAGCTACGACGAGTATCCAGGTGGTCTCCATTACGAGCATTATACCTGTTTTATACACCATTCTGCAGCCTACCCCTGGAGGGGGACATGTTAAATAGTCCCACCCCTTGCTTATCGCACTATTTGTATCGCTCTGCCTTCACTGCAGTATTTTTTGAATAAACAATGCATCGCTTTTTGCCTATCGTTGCATTCCTTTTTATATATGTTCACTTACGACATGTTGCACCCGTACGCTTTTGTACGGCCAAATACACCAGGGGCTTAAGTTCCCCAAATTATGGTGTGATAAGTCCGAACACTTTCACAAGTGCGGCACCCCGAACTTATAGCATTATATGCATCAGCTCCGAATCATGTCTTGGGTCAATAGTTGGGTTTGCCCGGCTCCCATGTTTTGGTACCTTACCTTCCGTTATATCGGCTAAGGTAGCACTGGGAGAACCACTGCGATTGTGCCCCAGTTGAGCTGGGCCGAGGACCTCAGTGGAGAAAGCTAAAACTGACCGTCATGATAAGGCGAGAGCTGGTCGCTGTTCGAGAGGTCTTTTCGAGTCCCTAAAGACTTATGCCGCTTAGAGCGAAGAGCCGGCTTTGTCCGGCCCCATGCGTGGATAGCTCCCCGAATTCGGTCTTCCGAACGCTAGGGGCTTCGCCAAAATTTAAAATTATAGAATTCTATGGCTAAGTGAGAGTGTTCAAGCATTATAAGTTCGGTTGCCTCATTTGTCGTGTTGAGAGCCTCCCTAGAAGGACCCAAAAATGGGAACAAGAGCGCTCATTTTTATCCCGAACACCCCAACACTCGTGGCATGGGGGCAGAAGCCAACGACTTTCCATCTCTGAGATTTGATAAACGGCCGCACAAAAGGTAATACTTTAAATTAACAAGCGTTGCTTAGCACATATGAACAAAGTTTTCAGCGCACAGGATAACAAAATACGAGTCTACTCAAAAATTACATCTTTGGAGCATTCACCCGCAATAATGCGGGCACCCTTCAGGACACCCTTATAATACATCTCGGGCGTGCGATACTCCTTGCCCGACGGTGGCGCGTCCGTCACAAGCTTCTCGGCATCCATCTTGCCCCAGTGCACCTTAGCGCGGGCAAGGGCCCGACGGGCACTTTCAATGCAGGCGGAGTGCTTGATGACGTTAACCCATGGACAGGCATCCACCAGCCGCCGCACAGGCATCAAGTAGCTCCGGGCATGGCTTCTTTGGGCCACAGCCGAACTATGAGGCCCTTCATGGCCTGTTCGGCCACCTTGTGGAACTCGACCAGCTGCTTCAGCTGGTCGCTCAGGGGCACCGGATGTCCGGCCTTAGCATACTAAGACCAGAACACCTTTTCCATTGAGCTCCCCTCCTCGGCTCTGTAGAACGCGGCAGCATCGGACACGCTACGGGGCAGATCTGCGAACGCTCCTGGAGAGCTCCGAATTCGGGTAAGTAACAAGTAATTCACTTTTACATGCTTGCTTTGCATGAAGAATGCCTTACCCGCCGCTATCTTCTTTACTGCCTCGATTTCTTGGAGGGCCTTTTGGGCTTCGGACTTAGCGGCTTTGGCACTCTCAAGAGCCGACGCGAGCTCGGATTCTCCAGTCTTCGAGTCACGCTCCAAACTTTGGTGTTTCTCCACGAGAGCCTGGAGCTCTTGCCGTACCTCCGCCACCCGCGCCTCCTACTTCTCTCGCTCGGTGCGTTTCGCGGCCGCATTGCGTTCGGCCACGTACACCACCTCCTTTAGGGTCGCCACCTCATTCGTAGCCCCTGGAGTACCCACGTTATTCCTGTCATTTTTTGCAACCAAAATCCTTTTCTATAAGGTACAACTTTAATAAGGCGTTACTTACCTTCCTTGTCCTCGAGCTGCTTCTTGGCATGGCCGAGCTCGATCTTGGACCGCTCGAGGCTCTGCTTCAAGGCATTGACCTCTGCAGTCAGTGCGGCAGAGGTCAGCATCACAGCCTGCATTCCCATATTGACATATTTGTGTTAGACTCCTGCGTATATCTTTTTAGATCCTCAGTTCGGCTTTTCTTTCCGAACTCCGAACCGAGCATCAGGGGCTACTGTCGGTACTATTTTACACATCTTAATCACATACCTCAAAGCCTGTTAGAAGGCCGGTGCAGGCTTCGGTCAGCTCGCTCTTGGCGGACTGAACCTTCTAAATCACCGCACTCATGACAGTGCGGTGCTTCTCGTCGATGGAAGCGCCGTTGAGCGCCTCCAGCAAGTTATCCGGCGCCTCCGGTTGGAAGGAGGCCACCGGCGTCGTTGTCTCGCCCTTCTCACAAAGGGGCCGCCCGCCGGACTCCGGAACCACCAAGGGTTCCGGTGCGGAGTCCGGTCCAAAGTCTGGGAGGTTGCCCTGCGGCACCTCCGGGGCCTCCTTCTCCTGGCTGGTCCCCTTCCGGGACCCCACCTTGGTGTCGTCTGCATCACGGGGGGAGGAGGCGGTCGGAAGTGAAGCGCTATTCACATCCGACGAACCCAGGGACCCGCTCGACGAAGCGGGAGATCGTCCTTGGGTGAACTACATGATTGTATTCGGTGTTAGAAGACACTATCGATTTAAAGAAAAATAATGAGTTATTCTGGAATCCGAACACTTACGATCTCGCCAGCGGCTTGGCCCTAGAGGGCCACTCCTCTTCGCCATCGTCGGCGTTGGTGGAACAGTCTGGAAGAAGGGTCCTTCCCTTCTTGGACCCTTCGGCCTCCCCTATTGGGGAAGCCTTCCTCTTCTTCTCTCCCCCCGCTGGGGGAGAGGCCGCTTTCTTCTCCTCCTCGTCTTCATGTGAGGAGTCCGCCTCGGAGTCATCGGACGATGAGTCCAATAACACTTGGAGCCGTGTGGGGATGCCAGATCTGAATTCGGGGGCCGCTGCCCAGTCAGGGTCACGCGACTCGGTGACATAGAACCACCCCGATTGCCACCCTTTGATGGTTTCCACGAAGGCGCCCTCGAGCCAGGTGACGTTGGGCATCTTGCCCACCATGGCGCCTCCGCACTCCGCTTGGCGGCCACCCACTACCTTCGGCTTGACATTAAAAGTCTTTAGCTATAAGCCGAAGTGGGGCTGGATGCAGAGGAAGGCCTCGCACATGACGATAAACGCCGAGATGTTGAGGATAAAGTTCGGGGCCAGATCATGGAAATCCAGGCCATAGTAGAACATGAGCCCCCGGAAAAATGGGTGGAGTGGGAAGCCCAGTCCACGGAGGAAATGGGGAAGGAACACCACCCTCTCATGGGGCCTGGGGATGGGGATGAGCTGCCCCTCGTCGGGGAGCCGGTGCACGATATCGCTGGACAAATATCCGGCCTTGCGCAACTTTTTGATGTGCCCCTCCGTGATGGAGGATGCCATATACTTGCCTGCCGCTCCGGACATGGTTGGAGAAGGTTAAGGTGAGATGTGCGGGCTTGGGCGCTGGAGCTCGAGTGCGCAGAGATGGATAAGCAAAGGAGGAAGAAGGCGTAGGTAAAAAGGTGGATCCTTATCCCCTTATATATGGGCGGACGAAACTATGCGTCCCCACCAGCCCGGTAAAACTCGCTTATCTCCCAAGCGCCGCAATCAATGGCACGGTTGGGTTACCCACGTCCGTATTGATGAGAATCCCGGAATAAGGGGACACGATTTGTGCTTTGACAAGACGTGCCAAGGAAACCGCTTCGCTAAACATGCTGAGGTGGGACAATAAAAACAATTCGAGTAAAGTCTTGGCCGTGGTGTGACGTCATGCCACGAAATACGTCAGCAGATTGAACTTGTGTAAATATTATTCTCTCTACAGTGGTATGTGGAATTTATTTTGCAGAGCCAGACACTATCCTGGTGTTCACAATCTTCTATGAATTATTGAAGGAGGAACCCGCCTTGCAATGCGAAGACAATATCGCGCCAGACTCATCGTCATTGAAGCCTGGTTCGAGGGCTCTTGAGGAGTCCTAGACTAGGGGTGTCGGATAGCGAACTATCATCATTGGCGGACTCCAAGACTATGAAGATACAATATTGAAGACTTCGTCCCGTGTCCGGATGGGACTTTCCTTGGCGTGGAAGGCAAGCTTGGCGATCGGATATGTAGATCTCCTACCATTGTAACCGACTCTGTAACCCTAGCCCTCTCCGGTGTCTATATAAACCGGAGGGTTTTAGTCCGTAGGACGAACAACAATCATACCATAGGCTAGCTTCTAGGGTTTAGCCTCCTTGATCTCGTGGTAGATCTACTCTTGTACTACCCATATCATCAATATTAATCAAGCAGGAGTAGGGTTTTACCTCCACCGAGAGGGTCCGGACCTGGGTAAAAATATCGTGTCCCTTGTCTCCTGTTACCATCCGCCTAAACGCACAGTCCGGGACCCCCTACCCAAGATCCGCCGGTTTTGACACCGACACTTGTGCTACTAACTCTATTACCTGTGAAGCATCCATTTTGAAGGAGAATGTTGAGCTACGGGCTCAACTTGATTTGCTATCTAGCAATTATGGGAAATTGGAAGAAAGCCATGAAAAGCTCTCAAGCTCTCATGACGATCTTCTAGTATCCCATAATGTGCTAAAGATAGCTCATGAGGCCATGATTGCTAAGGTAACATCTAGTGAGCCTCATGTGGATACTAGCACCACTTCTAGTCAAAATACTATATTGCCATGTGCTAGTCCTTGTAATTCATCTATTCACAATGTTGCTACATCTTGTGATGAATTTCTTTCCTTGCCTTGTTGCTCTAACGATGAAGCTTATACTTCCTCTAGTACTTGTGTTGAGACTAACCATGTAGAGGAAATCAAAGAGCTCAAGGCCCAAGTCACTTCTTTGAAGAAATACTTGGAAAAGAGTCATGAAGGGAAATCCACGCTCAACAATATCTTGAGTGTGCAAAAATCCCCCAATGACAAAGGTGGACTTGGATTCAACTCCAATAAGAAGAAGAAGTCCAAGAGTAACAAGAAGAAGGGCCAAAAACAAGCCAAGAATTCGGCCAAGATTATTTGCTTCAAGTGCAAAATTGAAGGGCATCATGTTAGATATTGCCCATTGAAGAAGAATGCCATTGATGACAAGCAACAAGGGAAGAGGCCACAAGTTCAATCTCATGCTCAACCTCAATTTGAAGAAAGGCCACTTCCCAAGAAGACTCAAGTTAATGCCTCTCTTGTTGAGAAATCAAGTGAGAAGAAAATGAAGAGTAGACATTGCTACTTATGTCGTGAGAAAGGTCACGTCGCTTCTTAATGCACTAGTGGTAACTTATCCAACCCAATTATTATTGATAATATCTATTCTCTTGGGAAGGATAAGGTTGGCAATGTGTTTGCCAAGTTTGTTGGTACTCAAAGTGGTGTCAAGCAAAGAACCATTTGGGTAGCCAAGCCTATTGTGACTAACCTCTTAGGACCCAACTTGGTTGGGGACCAACAAGCTCAAACTTGATAAATAAGTGTTGTTGGAGGGCATTTGGGACTTGGCTACATTATGAAGATTTGAGGGGTCTTCATCATTCATATTATCTCAAGCCAAGTCATTAGGAGTCTCAAGTTTCTATGTTATATACAATGTTCCTCCTTGCGGTAACTCGTACTTAATTGTTTACATTGATAGTTACTTGCCCTTAGCATGTGTGGTTTTGTACCTTGCGTGTGTTTTTATATGATATGTTTCCAATTTGCTTAACTTGAGTAATCAAGTTTTTGTATGTTGGTTTGCACATCATGTACGTGTGTGTCGTGCGTTGAGCATTTGTGCATCTTGTTTGTTTCTTAGTTGGCTCTTGTGAGAGATTAATGGAATATCCCATTATGGGGGAGTGATGTGCTTTGTGCACCTCACAATCCTATAAATGTGTGTACATGAGGAATACCATCTAGTATTGATATTACAAGATTATCTAGTCACTATGTGGTATGCCTTCTCATGAGAAATTCAAATTCTAAATAGTCCATTAATCATCTCTTGTTGGATCCTCATGCTGCCTCTTATTAAGTTTTTATTGGTATCACATTATGGGGGAGTAATATGCTATGTGCATACTACAAGCCTAGAAAATGTGTACATTTGAGATTTTGTCACATAGAATTGATATTGTAAATTATCTTGTTTCTAGGTGGCATGTTAGCTCTACAAGTTGCAATTTGCTTGTGTTTGTGTGAAGGTGATGTCGGATATCCTTGCTATCTACCACCGGGAATTACTTCCAAATACTTCTTATCTTTTGACAATTGGTACTCACTTGTGTGGTAGAAATTATTGATCATCTTTACTTTGGCCTTTGCTTTTATTTGCTTTATATCTTTCCTAAATTGTGTCAACTCCCATTGCCTTCCGTGCCACTTGAGGATCTTGTTGTGGTCTTGTTCTTGTCTAGTGTTTTCTTGATATAGAGAAAGTGGTGATCCCACCTTGTGCATTTTGTATTCAAATGCAAATACTCTATAATGCACAACTCGTGGGGGAGCTATCCTATTTTCTATAAAACACTCATCTTGTGATCCATATTAAGTGTGTGTTGGTGGATGGCAAGTCGTTTCTTTTGGTACTTTGTGCCATCATGAAATTTTGTAGAGATCTTGGTTTGTTTGGAACCATCCTCTCCTTTGGGAGTTTGACATCTTTTTGTGTGTGTTCCAATGGATATCTCATTCCTTAATGTATCTTTTAATGATATCTTCCAAGTGATTATTTCTCCATTTGGTATCCTTTTCACTTGGTTTTTCCTTGTATTTTAGTATCGGTTCTTCAAAGTCTTGAGCATGCATTTTAACTTCATGTAGTTCCTCTGGCATGCTTTCTTTCTTTGATCCAATATATAGGGGAAACTCCACCAAGTCTCAAATTGGATGCCTTGACTGCGTGTCTTATCTCGTTGCATCTTGATGCACTCTTGTGTGGTGAAGATTATTTTCCTCATGCTTGTCTTGAAGATGCTTTTGCCATCTTAATTGGTATCCCCTGTCTTGATGAGGCTTATGCTTTCTATCTTCACCTTGGGTTGTCACAAATGTTGGTTATTCATTTTGCATATTTAGTGTTCTTGTGAACCCATTTGCTTAGTTGTGTGTGGGAATGAAAGGCTTTGCACCGTGTATCTCATTCATTCGAGACTATGTTGATGCTTATGCTCATCCGTATATTAGTCTTCTCATGTGCTTTGCCATGACTCACACACATCATTTTGGTTGAGCCTATTCTTAAGTTGCCTCTTTTACATGTTGCTCAACCACGTGTTTGTTGCAAGTTCTAGGCTTAGTTTCTTTTATGCTCACTTGCACTTGTTGTATGTTTCTATTGATTTTTGGGGAGCTATGATCCTATTTTGGGCACTTTGTATCCAAATACAAAAATTATTATGTGTGCACAAATCATGGGGAGCTTCTCTAGCTTATTTAGAACACTCCTTTGCTCATATCATAATATCCTTCATTCATGTGGCTCATAGGATCTTTGGTCTAGTTGGTTCAATTGATATCTTTGATTACTTGCTTCAATTGGTATCTTTTGATAGTTTGCTTCCATTGGTATCCTTTGATTGCTTGATTGCTCATTCTCTCTATGTTATGTCTTTGTGGCATATCATTCTTTTGCAATCTTTGAGCCTCAATATAGTTTATCTTCCTCCAAGTATTTACCGTTGGATATGCGTATTGCATTCCATTCTTTTGTTGAGAAATACACAATTTATGGAGGAACACAATTTATATTGGCCTTCTAAGCTTTTCGCCCATTTTGGCAATCGATGCCAATGGGGGAGAAGTTTCAGAGAGTTGTGTGAGGAAGTTTAGAGAGTTGTTTCCGCTCTTATTGCTTTGGTTTTGTTCCTAAGCTTGTGCATCTCATGCGCATACATTATTGTTGCATGGTATGGTGATGTATTAGTCATATAAACTCTCTTGAAAGTGATTGTCATCAATTACCAAAATGGGGGAGATTGAAAGAACATGCGGTGCCCCCATGTTTGGTTTTGGTAATTAATGACAATCTCTATGGACTAATGGTTGCCTTGAGTTATATTTGAAGGGTTTGTCCTTAGGATTTTCTTGAAGTCCACGTGTTGGTTTCAAGGAGTTTATGAGTTGACCAAGGTGCTATTAAGGAATTATCCAAAGATTGGTCATCTGAGTGTTGAGCTTATTGCAAGCATGTCTTGAGAAGAAGATTGTGTGATCATTCATGTTTACCTTCAAGACATCATCCAAATGAAGAGAGTTGGAAAGATTCAAGGTTGATCAAGAGCAAGTCAAGAGTGAATCAAGTTGATCAACTCACAAAGCATAGAAGATGTACCGAGAGGGATCAAGTGATCCCATCGTATGGTAAGCATTGTCCATTGCACTTTGTGTACTAACCCATGGTCTATGTGAGAGTTCTATGTGAGGTTAGGTACGTGTCCATGGGCTTGCGTCAAGAGGAAGATATCATACAACCCATGGAAAGGATGACATCAAGTGGTGATCGTATTAAGATTGCCATGTGCAAGTTCAAGTGGAGCATCACGAAGAGATAAAGTGCTTGAATCTTGCCATCTATTGTGGTGTCAATGGACTTGTGAAGATGTGCCGAAGAGTGGCTCACCCATAGTGGACTGTGGGGGAGCAATCATCTAGTCTTCATCGAGCCAACGCAATCAAGAAAGGTGGTCCAAATTGAGGGAGTCAAGATCATCATCATCTAGCTCAAGTGGACCATGTGCAAGGAAAAGTTTTTCCCTTGATAGATTTTCTATTTTACCGGTCTTGTGGTGGTAGTTGGGAGACCGGGTTATAGGATCATTTGCCGTACTATCAAGGGGGCTCTCAAGTTGGTAGCTTGATCGTATCGTTAGTAGAGAGCTCAAACCATTGCATCCTTGCATCATGTTTCTTGGTTCTTGTTTGGTTCTATTTGTGAGTCTTATAGCTTATGGTCATCTTGATGACAAGCTTGAGTTCATCGAAAATGGAGTTCGCATGTGTCTTCTATGATGTTTTCGGTGTTGGAGGTTTTACCGGTCTTATCCGAGGAAGGGTTCTCACCATTTTCTTATGGGCCTTTTCTCATTTGCTTCTTATTGATATTTCTATCAAGATTGTGTTAGCCCATGTCGTTAGCTTTCCAACAAACTTGGTTTCGTTGAAATCAGAGTCCGTCTATAAAAGTTGTGGCTGTTTTGGTAAAGACTGCCGCGATACTACCGCGACTAGAGCAGATGTAAATTTTTACTACCGCTCCAGAGCGGTACTACCGCGGCTCCTGAGAGGTAGTACCGCTCCAGACCAAAATCTCGTATTTTGCTCAGCGGAGGTAGGCACGGAAGTATTTTTTTTAGTACCGCTTCATAGCAGTAATACCGTAGTACCGCTCGCAAGCAGTAGTACCGCTACCATTTCCGGTAGTACCGTGAGGACAAGTGGTAGTACCGCTCTGGCGGTTCTCTTGGCCTTTTGCCTCCTCGTTGTTGTTTTTCAAAGGGGCACTACCGCCCTAGCGGTAGTACGCTCCTGAGCGGTAGTACCGCTCTGTCTTGGGCTGTGAGCATAACGGTTGGATTTTTCCCCACCTATAAAAGGGGGTCTTCTTCCCCATTGAACCTTATCCTTTGAGCTCGTGTTCTTCCCATTGTTGACCTTCTTCAAGCTTGCTAACTCTCAATCCCTCCATGGATTCTTGCTAGTTTTTGAGGGAAAAGAGAGAGGAGATCACTACTAGGGAAAAGCCTAGCAGCAGCGCGGGTTTTAGGCCTATCAGCAGCGCGGGTACCCGCGCTACTAATAAGGCGCTACAGCTAACTTATAGCAGTAGCGCGGATGCCACCCGCGCTACAGCTAACGTATAGTTGTAGCGAGGGTTAAAAACCCGCGCTACTGCTATCAACTTAGTAGTAGCGAGGGTTAAAAACCCGCGCTACTACTATGGCATATCCCGGGGGCACGGTAGAGACCGCTTAGTAGTAGCGAGGGTTATAAACTCACGCTGCTGCTATCAACTTAGTAGTAGCGAGGTTTAAAAACATGCACTGCTAGTAAGTAGCAGTAGCGAGGGTTTTTAACCCTCGCTGCTACTAAGATTCTGTGTATAGGCTTCCCGAGTAACCTGTCGCTCCCAGACGGTGAAAAAGGCCAATCCGAGTGACGAGAAAACTCAAGTAATTTAGATGTGTGGGGGTCTTGGGGTTCAAATGAGGGGAAAAGGTGCCTTTCCAGCCATGGTCCTTCCCGAGTCGGTCCGAGGGTGGCAGTCGACCTGGTTCTACTGCCAAGACCAGCCGACGCCAGGGCAGTCGACTGGACTCCCTCCTTTTTCCATGGACCGAGTGAGCAAGTCATCCTCTTTGAAGGTGGTCCCGGAGGAGAAGGCGCAGGTTAAGGTGCTGGTCGAGCGTGTAGTCCAGCTTATCCGTGACGGGGTGACCGGCATGGATCTCTTGGAGGTCTTCCTCCGACGACGCATCCAGCCGCTTCAATATCGAGACCATCCGATGTGGATGTATTCTGGCACTGAAGACACCACTCGGATCCACCCGGAGGAGGTCGAGGATGCCACGCTGGAGAGGTGGATGACTGCCATCACAGGGAACAAGGATAACCCTCGAGGAGCTAGGAGGATTCCTCCACTCGACCAGTCATATGAAGTAGACAAGGTCCAATCTTGTATCTTTTACCGTGATCCTGCCTTCTCCATCCTGTTTGCTTAACATCTGTCGACTGACTTTTGTCTTGTTTGTTGTCTTCTAGGTCACTACCGAGATGTACTCGACGCCCAATAGGGCGCAAGAACAGATCAAGGAGGAGGAGGGGAGCGGAGGTGAAAGTCAGGAGGAGTGGCAATCTGATGGTGAGGAGGATGAACAAGACGACGGTTCTGGTGAAGAGGAGGAGGAGGTCGACCCTCCTCGCACTGAAAGGCGATCCAAGCTCGCCCATGATCCTGCACTCGAGCGTGGCAAAGCGACTGTGCCTGTTGGGCAGTCGATGAAATGCCCTCGGACAACCTCTCCGGCGCCGACTGAAAAGGCGCCGAAGCAACCCCGAGCGACTCATCAAAGCCGACAAAGGCCCTGCCCAAGATGAGGATGGTGATTCCCACCATTTCCAGGTAATAGCAGAACTTGTGTTTTCTCGTTTGGCATGAATAAACTCTTGGTCGACTCGTTGGCTAACCGACTGATTTCTGGGATCTGCATTGCTGCTACCCCCGAGACCTCAGCCAGGAACGAGGACCAAGAAATAGAAGATGCTGCCACCTCCAACCTTGGTATGATCTCTGTAGTTTCGCTTTTGGTCGATTGGATCTTCATTTTTGACTTTGAATCTTTCCTGTAGCCCCACCTCATGTCATTGATCTCCCTGATGATGACAATGAGGAGCCACTGAGGCAGAGGAGGAACAAAAGGCGCTTCACCGCAAGCTTTCCAGTTGTATCGGCGCGAGATCTTTGGTTCAGAGGGAGGCAACGTCACTCAGACTTCCGTGTCCTTTGCTGTGCCGCTGACGAGTGCTCGCCCTTCATCATCGACTGCTAATCTGCCTTCCCTTTTCGCCACACACCACGTCCCAGAGGACCAAGTGGGTGCTGCTAAGGAGGCTATACGCCAGGCGGGGGTCATGATGGAGCAGGTGAAGGCGATCCGAGACGCCAGCCAAGCAGCTTATGATGCAAGCTCAGCTCTTCAGAGCAACGTCCAGGTTAGTTGGTCACCACTTGTTCTGTTAGGATATGGTACCTGAAAACTCTTCTTTCTGAAGATCTTTGTATTTGTACACCCACTGGGTGTGTCGATTGAATCTTTAGATTGGTGGGGGCACGCTGAGTGCACCCACTGGGTGTAGTCCCCGAGACTATGGTGGACTGCTGGCAGTTGATTGTAGTCTTTATACTTTTAATTTATTCACTCCAGTCGGTCTGGTCAAATGGAATCTTGGAACCAGTGGGGGCACGCTGAGTGCACCCACTGGGTGTAGTCCCCGAGACCATGGTCGACTGCTGGCAGTCGACTAAGGTCTGAGGAACATCACCTTCTCTCTCTTTTTTTAGATCATGAAGATACCATGGCTGACTGCTGGCAGTTAGCTATGGTTTAGGATCATAACTTTTTGACTCCTAACTGGTCGACTGATCGAACCAAGTCGGTAGGACTAGTGGGGCCACGCTGAGTGCACCCACTGGGTGTAGTCCCCGAGATTACTGTTGAATATTTTGATTCAACTGTAGTCTTAGAAATGATACAATTTTTCTCTTAGTCACTCGGAAGTGACCTGTCTTTGATGTCTGTCGACTGACCTTCTGCAGAAATCTTGCGAGCTTGTGGCTCGCTATACTGAATTGGAGAACAAACATATCCAGCTCAAACTTGACTTGAAGCTTGTCCAAGAGAACTTCACGAAGGCGAAGGAGGAAGCAAAAGGTATGTTTGGTGAGAATCTTGACGACTGCCTTTATTTTTTGTCCATTCCTGAGTCTGATCTCATTGTCACTTTGCAGATAAACTGAAGGAGGCTCTAAAGAAGAAGGACCTTGACCTCGCCGAGGCGTAGAAAGCGGCTTCGGACAAGACGAAGCTCGTAGAAGAAAAGATGGTTTCAGTCGGCAAACTTGAAGAGGAGAATACCAATCTGAAAGCTGCTCTCGACACAGCCAACAAGGAGGTCAGCCGTCTAAAGAAAGACAAGATAGCCCTGAGTGACAAGGCTAGCGAACTGATGGGGAAGAAGAATGATCTGGAGTCTTATCTGGAAGGGCTCGCCAAGAAGTTATTCCTCATGCTTGAAGGTAATCTTTTTTATCCAACTGACTTGTTATCGTCGACTCGTCGTAGAACTGTTGGCTTAACTTCAAGCTGTGTTTACAGAATTATGTCAAAACTTCGAGGAGGAGACCAGTCGACTGGAGCCAAACTTGGACCCCATTAACTCTCCTGTGAAGGACGAGGCTGCTATGAACGTGTTCCGACTGGAGTCTCGCGTTGCTGGAGTGGTTGACTACCTCGCTCGACTGAAGATTGTGGTGTCGCGGATCGACACGACACTCTGGCCAAGAGAGACGCTTCACAATGACCCCGAGTCTTTAATGACTCGACTGAATGACGTTCCAGGTCAAGTGCAGGAATGGAAGAAGTCTTCCGCCAGGTGTGGTGCTGATGTTGCTCTATCCCTGGTACGTGTTCACTGCAAGGATGCTCGAGAGGACAAGCTAGCGTCCATCAGGGTGGCCAATACCAAGAAGCATGACTTCCAATCTTTCATGGAGACCTTCATTGCTGCTGCCACTCGGATTGCCGATGGAATCGACCTGGACCAGTTTGTCGCACCCTCCAGTCGTCCACCTGAGGAGTAAAAAACTTCTATGCTTCACCTTAAATTTGCCTCGGAATGCCGAGTGGTTTTGTAACCGATAAACTTTTACAGGCTTGATGCCTGAGCACGTTTGAATCCGTTATCTGAACTTTGCTTATCACTGAATATGCTTGCATTTGCCTTCGAGCAAACTTTCTTCTTCACTCGAAATATACTTTAATGCTTGAGACGCAGCTCTGAGGTGAAGCACAAATTACAGTCGACCTGCGTCCTTGCGGGTCAAGATGGAACACACATTGTATTTGTGGTGTAGCTTAGGAGGAGAAGGTAGCAGTCGTCCCGCGCCTCGTCATCCTTGCAGAGCGGATTAGATTAAGTACTTAGGCGAGCACTGGACTGCAGCTAAGCCTCTGAGTGGGAGGTTTTGCTTTCCACTCGGTCGGATTTTCAGATACTTAGGCGAGCACTGGGCTGCAGCTAAGCCCCCGAGTGGGAGGTTTGCTCTCCACTCGGCAGGGTTTTCAGATACTTAGGCGAGCACTGGGCTGCAGCTAAGCCCCCGAGTGGGAGGTTTGCTCTCCACTCGGTAGGATTTTCAGGTACTTAGGCGAGCACTGGGCTGCAGCTAAGCCCCCGAGTGGGAGGTTTGCTCTCCACTCGGTAGGATTTTCAGATACTTAGGCGAGCACTGGGCTTCAGCTAAGCCCCCGAGTGGGAGGTTTGCTCCCCACTCGGTAGGATTTTCAGATACTTAGGCGAGCACTGGGCTGCAGCTAAGCCCCCGAGTGGGAGGTTTGCTCTCCACTCGGTAGGATTTTTTGTGGCGTAGCTCCAGAGGAGAAGGTAGCAGTCGACCTGCACCTCTTCCTCCTTGCAGAGCGCACATTGTATTTGTGGCGTAGCTCGGAAGGAGAAGGTAACAGTCGACCTGCACCTCGTCCTCCTTGTAGAGCGCACATTGTATTTGTGGCGTAGCTCGGAAGGAGAAGGTAGCAGTCGACCTGCACCTCGTCCTCCTTGCAGAGCGCACATTGTATTTGTGGCGTAGCTCGGAGGGAGAAGTTAGAAGTCGACCTGCACCTCGTCTTCCTTGCAGAGCGCACATTGTATTTGTGGCGTAGCTCGGAAGGAGAAGGTAGCAGTCGACCTGCACCTTGTCCTCCTTGCAGAGCACACGTTGTATTAAATACTTAGGCGAGTACTGGACTACAGCTAAGCCTCCGAGTGAGAGACTGGCTCATCACTCAGTAGGATTTCAAACACTTAGGCGAGTACTTGGACTGTAGCTAAGCCTCCGAGTGGGAGACTGGCTCATCACTCGGTAGGATTTCAAACACTTAGGCGAGTACTTGGACTGCAGCTAAGCCTCCGAGTGGGAGGCTGGCTCACCACTTGGTAGGATTTTAAACACTTAGGCAAGTACTTGGACTGTAGCTAAGCCTCCGAGTGGGAGGCTGGCTCACCACTTGGTAGGATTTTAAAGTACTTAGGCGAAACGGATTCGCAGCTAAGCCCCCGAGTGGGAGGCTGGATCACCACTCGGTAGGGATTTTTTTACAAACTTAGGTGAAACGGATTCGCAGCTAAGCCACCCACTGGGGGATTTCTCATGTAAACAAAAGTAACAACAATCACTGGGAAAATTATAACACTCTTGTCTTTGATAAATAAACTACAGAAGTACTTTCATTACATCTCATCTGAGTGAATACTTAAGTATAAAAGGGGTGGAGCAGCTCCGCGTTCCAAGCTCGAGGCTCATCAATCTGGTGACTAACATTGTAAAGACGGTACGCTCCATTGTGGAGGACTTTGGTGACGATGAAGGGACCTTCCCAATTAGGAGCAAGCTTGTGTGGCTTCTGCTGATCCACTCAGAGAACCAAATCTCCTTCTTGGAAGGCTCGACTCTTCACGTTTCTGGCATGGAATCGACGCAAGTCCTGCTGATAGATAGTCGATCGGACCATGGCCATCTGTCTTTCTTCTTCTAGAAGGTCGAATGCGTCTTGCCGGGCTTGTTCTGCTTCATCTTCAGTGTAGAGTTCGACTCGAGGTGCATTGTGAAGCAGGTCACTCGGTAGGACTGCTTCAGCTCCATAAGCCAGAAAGAATGGAGTTTGCCCAGTCGACCGGTTATGAGTGGTCCTCAATCCCCAAAGAACTGAAGGAAGTTCGTCGACCCATGCTCCTGTTGCATGCTTAAGATCACGCATCAACCGGGGTTTCAGTCCTTTGAGAATTAGACCATTTGCTCGTTCCGCTTGTCCATTCGACTGGGGGTGAGCGACTGAAGCGTAGTCGACTCGTGTGCCTTGAGAGGCGCAAAAGGATCTGAATTCATCGGAATCGAAGTTTGACCCATTATCAGTGATGATGCTATGTGGAACTCCATATCTGAATATCAACTCTCTAATGAAGCTGACAGCAGTGCCGGCATCAAGATTCTTGATAGGTTTAGCTTCAATCCACTTAGTGAACTTGTCGACTACCACCAGTACACGGGTGAAGCCGCTCCTGCCAGTTCTCAGTGGTCCAACCATATCCAATCCCCACACAGCAAAGGGCCACACGAGTGGAATGGTCTTCAAGGCTGAGGCGGGCTTGTCTGACATATTGGAATAAAATTGACATCCTTCACACTTGTCGACTATTTCCTTTGCCATTTCATTCGCTCTTGGCCAGTAAAATCCCGCTCGGTATACTTTAGCCACAATGGTCCGAGAGGACGCATGATGACCACAAGTCCCCGAGTGGATATCGTCAAGGATTATCCGACCTTCTTCTGGCGTTATACATTTCTGACCGACTCCAGTCGCGCTTTCCCTGTACAACTGTCCCTTTATCACGGTAAAGGCTTTGGATCGACGGACGATCTGTCGAGCCTCTTCTTCATCCTCTGGGAGCTCTTTCCTTAGGATATACGCAATGTATGGCTCTGTCCAGTCGGAAGTGATGACCAAGACTTCCATGATCAGGTCGACCACAACTGGAACTTCAACTTCAGTCGGATCTATGACACTTTTTGGCTGTGGAACTTCTTCGGTGAAAGGATCCTCTTGAACTGATGGTGTATGGATGTGTTCCAAAAACACATTACTGGGAATGGCTTCTCTTTTGGAATCTATCTTTGCCAAAACATCAGCCGCTTGATTTTTCAGTCGGGGTATATGATGGAGCTCTAACCCCTCGAATTTCTTCTCTAGATTTCTCACTGCATTGCAGTAACCAGTCATGGCTGGACTTCTGACGTCCCACTCCTTCATCACCTGATTAACCACCAAATCTGAGTCGCCATAGACCATGAGGCGACGGACGCCGAGTGAAATGGCCATACGCAACCTATACAAAAGTGCTTCGTATTCTGCTTCATTGTTGGCAGAATCAAAGTGGATTTGGAGCACATATCTGAGCTTATATCCTCGGGGGGAAACCAACACTACCCCAGCACCGGAACCATTCAACATCTTAGAACCATCAAAGAACATGGTCCAGTGCTCCGAGTGAACTTGAGTCGGTAGCTGCTGTTCAATCCACTCGGCGATGAAATCTGCTACTGCTTGGGACTTGATGGCTTTCTTTGCCTCAAACTTGATATCAAGGGGAAGGGGTTCAATCGCCCATTTCGCCACTCGGCCAGTTGCATCTTTGTTGTGCAGAATCTTTGACAATGGGGCGTCGCTGACGACTGTATAGGAATGGTCGAGAAGTAATGAGCAACCTTCTTCGTGGCCATATAAATCCCATATACAAGCTTCGATAATGAGGGTATGTTTGCTTTGATGGGGTCAATACTTGTAAAGATAATATCTTCGGGCGCTGAACTTTGAAGGCTTTTCCTTCTTCTTCCCGCTCGACCGTAAATCTTGATCTTGACGACTTGTCCTGTGGCTGCAATGTAAAGCAACAAAGGCTCTTTGCTGATTGGGGCAGCAAGCACCGGCTGGGTGGAGAGCAGAGCTTTTAGCTCTACAAACGCTGCATCAGCTTCCGGAGTCCACTCGAACTTGTCTGACTTCTTCATTAGTCGGTAAAGAGGCAATGCCTTTTCACCGAGACGGGATATGAATCGACTTAAAGCGGCCAAGCATCCAGAAGCTTCTGGACATCGTGCACACGCATGCAGGCGTTTCATTCAGAGTATAGTACCAACTTTTTCTGGGTTGGCATCGATTCCTTGTTCGGAAACGAGAAAATCGAGTAACTTTCCGCCAGGAACTCCGAATGTGCACTTTGATGGATTAAGCTTGATATCATACCTCCTGAGATTGGCAAATGTTTCAGCGAGGTCAGTCAACAGGTCGGAACCCTTCTGTGATTTGACCACAATATCATCCATGTACGCTTCCACATTCCGACTGATTTGAGTGAGCAAACACTTCTGAATCATCCTCATGGACGTGGCTCCGGCATTTTTAAGGCCGAATGGCATGGTGACATAGCAGAAGCATCCGAATGGAGTGATGAAAGCTGTTTTAACTTCGTCAGGTCCATACAGACGGATCTGATGGTAACCGGAATAGGCGTCTAAAAAAGACAGGCGCTCACATCCCGCAGTTGAGTGGACTATTTGGTCGATGCGGGGGAGAGGAAAATGATCTTTCGGGCAGGCTCGATTTATATGTTTGAAATCAATGCACATGTGAAGTGACTTGTCCTTCTTGCGGACCATGACAACATTGGCGAGCCACTCGGAGTGGTAAATCTCTCGGATAAACTCTGCTGCTAATAGCCGAGCCACCTCCTCGCCAATGGCTTCTCTCTTCTGGACGGCGGACCGTCGAAGATGTTCTTTAACAGGTTTCACCTTTGAGTCGACTCGTAGACGATGCTCAGCCAGCCCCCTGGGAACACCCGGCATGTCAGTAGGCTTCCATGCGAAGATGTCCCAATTCTCACGGAGGAACTGGATGAGCGCTTCTTCCTATTTGGAGTCGAGTGACGTGGAGATATGAGTCGGAGTAGCACTGGGGTCGGTCGGGTGAATGTGAACCGGTTTTTTCTCACCGGACGACTGAAACGCTGACTCTGTAGCGGGCTTCTTGGCTCGCAACAAATCACTCGGATCTACAGTTTTCTGGTATTCCTGTAGCTCTACCACTGCCATCTGAGCATCAGTGATCTTTAAGCCCTTCTGAAAGCACTCTTCTGCCTTTTTCCGATTGCCAGTAATGGTGCTCACACCTTTGGGACCAGGCATATTCAATTTGAGGTACACATAACATGGTCGAGCCATGAAGTGTGCATAAGCTGTCCTACCTAAAATAGGGTGATAAGCACTCTGGAAATCCACAACTTCAAACATCAACTTTTCTTTGCGGTAATGCTTTGAATCACCGAAAACCACATCGAGAGCAATTTGGCCGAGTGACTCAGCCTTCTTCCCAGGAATGACTCCATAGAAACTCATGTTGCTGGTACTAAGTCTGGACATCAGAATGCCCATTCCCTTCAGCGTCTCCGCATACAATATGTTCAGGCCACTGCCACCATCCATCAAGACTTTAGTCAGTCAAGTGCCTTCGATGACTGGGTCGACCACCAAAGCTTGCCTCCCAGGGGTGGCAATGTGTGTTGGATGATCAGACTGGTCGAATGTGATGGCAGTCTGAGACCATTTCAGATAACTGGGAGTTGCCGGAGCAACCATATTCACCTCACGGTTGATAACTTTCAATCGACTTTTGCTTTTGACATCAGCAAAAATCATCAAGGTGGAATTGACCTAGGAATATCCATCATCACTAACTTCTTTGTCCTCAACTTTGTCCGACTCCTTTTCCTTGTCTTTGGGTTGTTCCCCTGGAATTGCTGGATCAAGAGCCGACACTGTCGAGTGGTATGTTTCGGGTAAATGAATTTACCCTCCTCATCTTTCTTTGTGTGGATGTGGCACGGCAGATCCATCACGTCATTTCCTTCCTTATCCTTCACCTTCTGAGGGTTCCAAGACCCTTTGGGCTTCCCTTTAAACTTTCCTTGAGTCACGGCCAACGCTTCTCCAGGAGCAGCTGGCTCGGCTTTCCGCTTCTGCTTCCGACTGGAGTTCCCTCCCCCAGTTTGATGAGTGGTTGGCTTGTAGTTGCCACTCCGGAGCCGATCATCTTCTTCACCATTGGCATACTTGGTGGCAATCTCCATCATTCGACTCAGGGTCATGTCTTCGGTCCGACCGAATTACAAACTTATCTCTCTGTTCTTAACGCCTTCCTTGAAGGCACAAACTGCCTGGTGATCAGATACATTCTCCACCGTGTGATGCAATGTGATCCACCAATGGATGAAATCCCTTAGAGTCTCATTCGACTTTTGCACACAAACCTGCGGCCCTGTCAACCCTGCTGGTCGCTTGCAAGTTCCTTCAAATGTTCTGACAAACACTCGGGCAAGATCTTCCAAAGTGTAAATGCTGCTAGGTGCCAACTGATTCAGCCATGCTCTGGCCGAGCCCTCCAACATAAGAGGTAGGTGTTTCATGGCCACCTCATCATTGCCGCCGCCAATCTGAACAGCCACTCGGTAGTCCTCAAGCCAAGTATCGGGCTTGGACTCACCGATGAACTTATCGACTCAATCGCCAACTTTGAAGTTGGGAGGAATCACCGTGGCCCTGATGGCTCTGCTAAAACACTCTGGTCCTGAGACGTGAACTCTGCTGCTGGTGGGCACATCTCTGTCATGGCCTTCTCGGTGAGCTCTATTCCGATCGACCAAACCTTGAACGATAATGGATCTCGCATCAAAGCTTGGTTCTCTGGGGTCGACTAGAATCCTTCGCCCAACACTGTGCTGGCGTCTGTCATCTTGCTGTCGAGGAGCATACGACCCACCCCTTGGGGGAGGAGTGGGCACTCGACATCGATCATCGCGATCGAATCAGTCATCATACTGATCACGCCGACCTCCACGTCCCTCACGCCTCGGGGGTGATCTCGGGCTATGGGCCGACTGGACTGTATTCGCAGCGACGGATCTACTGTGAATCCTGTTTCGCGACTGCAATACAGCTGAATTTTGATCTCCTGCTGCCTGGAGCAAATCTCCGATCTGTAACAAACCTCTGCCAGCCTGTGACTGGGAGGGCTAAATCAACTCTGCTATACGGGCTGCAACTGCTAGATTCTGAATCGGAGTTCGATATACCTGAGTCGGTGGTGGAAAGAGTTGACGTCGACTGGAGTCTGGAACTCGTTGCCGCGCACGCTCGTCGAGTGCTCGCTGGAGGTTCTCCAGTCGAGTGTGCTCAGCCAAGTTGGCCAAACACGCGACCTCTAAGGCACGAGCCTCGGGGGTTTATCCAACGATAGGAGTATGCAGCGCATCCATGTTCCGGCGGCGAAGATCTTCCCTTTGTAGCGACGTGAGGGGCTCGGGCTGATATTCCTCGTGGGCGTGCGCCGGATCGCCTCCGCCATCAACTCCGTCGGTGTGGGGAAAACCGGGAGGACTACATGGTCCATTGACCATCAAAACCTCCGCCGCCGCATCACTGCTGTCGCACTCGGATGCAGTCTCTATGGAGCCAGTCGATAGGTCGAACAGGCCGTAGAGAGATTCGTCGGGCTCGATCATCGCGACTTGGGGAGTGGCCGACTGGCGAGCCACCGCGTGCCTCACCCACCGCTGAAGCCTCGACCGACCGGAGCACTTGCGCCGGCAGGAGACAGGGAGGGAGGACGATACAGGGGTCGATCGATACTGGGTCGACGGTTGCCGCAGGAGGACGCCGCGGACGCACGCTCGAAAGTGCGTCGCCCCGCGGACGGGGAGCGCGTCGATGTCGAGCGGAGCCTCCTGAAGCCAAGCGGAGTCGTCGGCGATGAACATGAGTGCGCCGAGACGGATCTCGCGGCCCCAACCAAAACTCTGCCTGAACCATGATGAAGGAGATCGGAACAATCGCAACTTCTCTAATAGGTCGCTAAGACACCTGCCCCAAGGTGGGCGCCAGCTATCGTGGTTCTAAGTCTGACAGTAGAATAGGGGGGTAGGGATGGAGAGGCAAGATCCTAGCTATGGAGTAGTTGTATACGCAAGATGTTTATGAGTTCAGGCCCTTCTCGGAGGAAGTAACAGCCCTACGTCTCGGAGCGCGGAGGCGGTCGACTGGATTATGTGTGTATGAGTTACAGGGGTGCGAACCCTTTATACTGAAAAGGGGGGTCACTTACATAGAGTCTGCCAGACCCCTCCAGCCCTCAGTTATGCAGGGTTTAAGGTACATTAAGATCTAGCGTTACTGGTAACGCCATACATAAAGTGCTATGATGACTATAAAGACTACTTAATGACAGACCGTTCCTATGCGGAGTGACTCTAGATCTCCTGGTGGTCGAGTGAGTAGCTTCATAGTCGAGTGTCTTCGAGTCCGTCGAGTGAAATCCTTCCAGGTCGACTGAAAGGTAGCTTCTTCTAGAGATGTCCTTGGGGAGGGTATCTTGGACAGGTCCATGACCCTACCCTAGGTACATGGCTTCATCACCCCCCATATATATAGGTTGGAGGGGAGGAGAGGCAGCCAAGAGGGCACCCCAAGTAGGAGGAATCCTACTTGGGGTCCTCCCAGTTCGCCCCCCCCTTTCCTATTCCTATTCGGAGTAGGAAGGAAAGAGGGGGAAGGGGGAATCCTATTCCCTTTTTCCTTTACTTCTTCCCCCTTCTTTCTCCAATTTGGCCAGCCCATATGGGGGGTGAACCATCCCCTTTGTGTCCGGTGTGTTCCCCCTCTTGGCCCATTAGGCCCATATAGCTTGCCGGGTGTTTCCTGGAACCCCTTCCGGTGACCCGATACGTACCGATACCCCCAGAACACTTCCAGTGTCCGAATACTATCGTCCTATATATGAATCTTTACCTCTCGACCATTTCAAGACTCCTCATCATGTTTTTGATCTCATCTAGGACTCCACACAACATTCGGTCACCAAATCACATATCTCATATAATATAATTGTCATCGAACGTTAAGCGTGCGGACTGATAACACACAAGTGTAGGGGATCGCAACAGCTTTCGAGGGTAAAGTATTCAACCCAAATTTATTGCTTCGACACAAGGGGAGCCAAAGAATATTCTTGAGTATTAGCAGTTGAGTTGTCAATTCAACCACACCTGGATAACTTAGTATCTGCAGCAAAGTATTTAGTAGCAAAGTAATATGATAATAAAGGTAACGGTAGCAAAAGTAATATTTTTGGGTTTTGTAGTGATTGTAAGAATAGCAACGGAAATGTAAATAAGCGAAGAACAATATGTGAAAAGCTCGTAGGCAATGGATCAGTGATGGATAATTATGTCAGATGCGATTCCTCATGTAATAGCTATAACATAGGGTGACACAGAACTAGCTCCAGTTCATCAATGTAATGTAGGCATGTATTCTGTAAATAGTCATACGTGCTTATGGAAAAGAACTTGCATGACATCTTTTGTCCTACCCTCCCGTGGCAGCGGGGTCCTAACGGAAACTAAGGGATATTAAGGCCTCCTTTCAATAGAGAACGGAACAAAGCATTAACACATAGTGAATACATGAACTCCTCAAACTATGGTCATCACCGAGAAGTATCCCGATTATTGTCACTTCGGGGTTGTCGGATCATAACACATAATAGGTGACTATAGACTTGCAAGATAGGATCAAGAACACACATATATTCATGAAAACATAATAGGTTCAGATCTGAAATCATGGCACTCGGGCCCTAGTTACAAGAATTAAGCATAGCAAAGTCATAGCAACATCAATCTCAGAACATAGTGGATACTAGGGATCAAACCCTAACAAAACTAACTTGATTACATGGTAAATCTCATCCAACCCATCACCGTCCAGCAAGCCTATGATGGAATTACTCACGCACGGCGGTGAGCATCATGAAATTGGTGATGGAGGATGGTTGATGATGACGACGGTGACGAATCCCCCTCTCCAGAGCCCCGAACGGACTCCGGATCAGCCCTCCCGAGAGAGATTAGGGCTTGGTGATGGCTCCGTATCATAAAACCTGATGAAACTTTCTCTCTGATTTTTTTCTCTGGGAGACGGAATATATGGAGTTGGAGTTGAGGTCGGCGGAGCCTCAGGGGGCCCACAGACAGGGGGCGCGCCCAGGGGGGAAAGCGCGCCCCCACCCATGTGGATAGGGTGTGGGCCCCCTGGTCTTGATTCTTTCGCCAGTATTTTTTATATTTTCCAAAAAGTGCTTCTGTGGATTTTCAGGACATTCCGAGAACTTTTGTTTTCTACACATAAAACAACATCATGGCAGCTCTGCTGAAAACAACGTCAGTCCGGGTTAGTTTCATTCAATTCATGCAAGTTAGAGTCCAAAACAAGGGCAAAAGTGTTTGGAAAAGTAGATACGTTGGAGACGTATCAACTCCCCCAAGCTTAAACCTTTGCTTGTCCTCAAGCAATTCAGTTGATAAACTGAAAGTGATAAAGAAAAACTTTTACAAACTCTGTTTGCTCTTGTTGTTGTAAACATGCAAAGCCATCATTCAGGTTTCAGCAAATATTATGAACTAACCATACTCACAATAACACTTAGGTCTCACAATTACTTATATCAATAGCATAATCAGCTAGCGAGCCATAATAATAAAACTCAGATGACAACACTTTCTCAAAACAATCATAACATGATATAACAAAATGGTATCTCGCTAGCCCTTTCTAAAACCGCAAAACATAAATGCAGAGCACCTTTAAAGATCAAGGACTGACTAAACATTGTAATTCATGGTAAAAGAGATCTAGTCAAGTCATACTCAATATAAACTAATAATAATGAATGCAAATGACAGTGTGCTCTCCAGTGGGTGCTTTTTAATAAGAAGGGTGATGACTCAACATAAAAGTAAATAGATAGGCCCTTCACAGAGGGAAGCATGGATTTGTAGAGGTGCCAGAGCTCGATTTTAAAATAGAGATTGAATAACATTTTGAGCGGCATACTTTCGCTGTCAACGCAACAACTATGAGATGGCTGTATCTTCCATACTACATGCATTATAGGCAGTTTCCAAATAGAATGGTAAAGGTTTATACTCCCCCAACCACCAACAAGCATCAATCCATGGCTTGCTCGAAACAACGAGTGTCTCCAACTAACAACAGCCCTGGGTGAGTTCTGTTTAATTATTTTGATTTGCTTTGATCTTTTGGATCATGGGATTTGGGCATCCCTTCATCGCCCTTTTCGTGAATGAGGAGCGGAGTCCACTCCTCTTGAGAATAACTCACCTAGCATGGAAGATATAGGCAGACCTAGTTGAAACATGAGCTGCTTGAGCATACAAAACAGAATTTCATTTGAAGGTTTAGAGTTTGGCACATACAAATTTACTTGGAATGGCATGTAAATACTGCATTTAGAAAGGTATGGTGGACTCATATGGAACAACTATGGGGTTTAAGGAGTTTGGATGCACAAGCAGTATTCCCGCTTAGTACAGGTGAAGGCTAGCACAAGACTGGGAAGCGACCAACTGAGAGAGCGACAACAGTCATAAACATGCATTAAAATTAATTCACATCGAGTACAAGCATGAGTAGGATATAATCTACCATGAACATAAATATCATGAAGGCTATGTTGATTTGTTTCAACTACACGCGTGAACATGTGCCAAGTCGAGTCACTCAATTCATTCAAAGGAGGATACCATCCCATCATACCACATCATAATCATTCTAATAGCATGTTGGCACGCAAGGTAAATCATTATAACTCATAGCTAATCAAGCATGGCACAAGCAACTATAATCTCTAAATGTCATTGCAAATATGTTTACTTCATAATAAGCTGAATCAGAAACGATGAACTCATCATATTTACAAAAACAAGAGAGGTCGAGTTCATACCAACTTTTCTCATCTCGATAAGTCCATCATATATCGTCATTATTGCCTTTCACTTGCACGACCGAACGATGTGTATAATAATAATAGTGCACGTGCATTGGACTAAGCTGGAATCTACAAGCATTCAACTCAAGAGAGAAGACAGTGTAATATGGGCTCTTAATTAAATAAACAATCATGCATATGAGAGCCACTAAACATTTTCAATGTGGTCTTCTACTCTCGACCCCCAAAGAAAAGAAAAGAAAATAAAACTATTTACACGGGAAAGCTCCCAACAAGTAAGAAGAAGAACTAGAAATCTTTTTGGGTTTTCATTTTAATTCTACTACAAGCATGGAAATTAAACTAACTGATTTTTTTGGTTTAAGGTTTATCAAACACACAAGAAGAAAGCGAAAAAGAAATTTAAACTAGCATGGATAATACAATGAAAGAGTATGAATACCGACGACTAGTGTGTGAACATGAATGTAAAGTCGGTGAGAAATACGTACTCCCCCAAGCTTAGGCTTTTGGCCTAAGTTGGTCTAATACCAAGGACCGCTGCTACTCTCCCCGGTGTACTGGGAGGTGTAATCAGGATACCACTGGCTGGTCATCTCCGGATCCCAATGGAAAGATGATGCACGATAAGGGTCCAGTGCAGGTTCCGGCTCAGGTTTAAGTTCTGGAGTGGATGCTTGGGCTCGATGAGCATACACCGCCTCCGGCGTGACAAGAAAATTATCTGCAAGCAAATCAAACAACAGAGGCATGGGCAAAATAATAGTCTCATTGTGTTTCTTATTAAATCTAAGGTTATAAAAGAGCATCTTCTCTTCGTTGTCAACAATAAACGTGTGGGCTACCATGCTCCTGTAATCTAAAATGTGAGGAGGCAATTTTGTCTCCTCTTTCTCATGGTGCCTAATAGGTATCTGAAAATGTCTAGCAAGACGTTAAGCATAGATACCTCCAAGTATGGGGCCTTTTGTACGATTCAGGCCTAGCCGTTTGGCAATGACGGCACCCATACTAAAACTATTATCTCCAAGCAAGGCATGTTGAAGAATGATAATATCAGGAACACTAAAGTTTCCACTATTTGCATGACCAATCAAGCATCTACTAGCAAATATGGCAAAGTAGCATAAAACAGGAAAGTGTATGCTAGAGATTTTTGCCTCGGAACCCTTCTTTGGCTCCTCTACAACGATAGTGTTAACAAAGCCATCCACATCTTTACGATGGGGTTCCTCTAATTCTCCCTCATAGGGTATCCTACATACCGCGCAAAAATTACGTAAAGACATTTCTCTGAATTCATCATATAAATGAAATGATACTGCAGGCGGTGACTTCTTAGGATAATAATAAAAAATTTGCACGAAAGTATTGGTGAGTAAGAGATATTGATCGATCCGGTCGTGGAGGAAACCGGTGAGGCCTGCATTCTCGATCAAAGAACAAAAATCATCATGAATTCCAGCTTCTTTCAAGAAATCATCGCATGGCCACTCACACGGCCGTACTTCCGCTAAGCGAGGAAGATTATACTTGGCTTTTTCCTTCTCTTTAGCTTGTTTTTCCTGAGAGCCTTGACTAGAAGAGCCCCTCAAAAGTTTCCTTAACATTTTCTAAAAATTTCTGAAATTTTAGTAACTTCAAAATAAAAGTGAATAAAACTAAACAAGATTGGTAGCAACTACTCCTACAAGTGCCTAGGGCCTATATCATGCATTAGAATTGCATGGGACCTCATAAATTCAACATGCAAGCTCAAGAACATGGTCACCTATGCAGCAAAAATTTGCAATGAATAAAGCACTAGAACAAAAACTAATTGGACCAATGGAGGAGTCACATACCAAGCAACAATCTCCCAAAATAGTTTTGTGAATGGAGCTTTGAGCAAGGAGATCGAAAATCGCAGCAAAATGAGCTAGAACTCGTGCTTGAGCTGGATGGGGTTTTTTTTGGGTAGAAGATGAAGTGTGTGGGTGCTGGCATAAGTGGAGGGGGGCCACCAGTGGCCCACGAGATAGGGGGCGCGCCCTCCACTCTCGTGGCCTGGTGCTTGCCCCTCCTGCAGTGATTTCAGTGCCTAAAATCCTCAAATATTCCATAAAAATCATACTAAATTTGCAGGGCATTTGGAGCGCTTTTATTTTCGGGATATTTTTTTTAATGCACGGATAATTCAGAAAACAGACGAATAATACTATTTTTGCTTTATTTATTCTAAATAGCAGAAAGTAAAAAGAGGGTACAGAAGGTTGTGCCTTCTAGTTTCATCCATCTCATGATAATCAAAATGAATCCACTAACAAGGTTGATCAAGTCTTGTTAACAAACTCATTCTGAATAACACGGAACCTGAGAAATTTCGAATAACACTAAGTTACCTCAACGGGGAGATGAAAATCCCCAACAATAAGAATATCATACTTTTTCTTGACAGTAGGGAGAGGAAATTCAAAACCTCCAATATTGATAGTTGGAACTTTTCCAATAGAATTGATGCTATGAACTTGAGATTGTTTCCTCGGAAAGTGTACCGTATGCTCATTACCATTAACATGAAAAGTGACATTGCCTTTGTTGCAATCAATAACAGCCCCTGCAGTGTTCAAAAAGGGTCTACCAAGGATAATCGACATACTATCGTTCTCGGGAATATCAAGAATAACAAAGTCCGTTAAGATAGTGACATTTGCAACCACAATAGGCACATCCTCATAAATACCGACAGGTATAGCAGTTGATTTATCAGCCATTTGCAAAGATATTTCAGTAGGTGTCAACTTATTCAATTCAAGTCTACGATATAAAGAGAGAGGCATAACACTAACACCGGCTCCAAGATCACATAAAGCAGTTCTAACATAATTTCTTTTAATGGAGCGAGCATGATATAGTTGGTACCCCCGGATCTCCAAGTTTCTTTGGTATTCCATCCTTAAAAGTGTAATTAGCAAGCATGGTGGAAATTTCAGCTTCCGGTATCTTTCTTTTATTTGTGATGATATCCTTCATATATTTAGCATAAGGATTTACTTTGAGCATATTAGTTAAGCGCATACGTAAGAAGATAGGTCTAATCATTTCAGCAAAGCGCTCAAAATCCTCATCATCCTTTGTCTTGGATAGTTTAGGAGGAAAGGGCATGGGTTTCTGAACCCATGGTTCTCTTTCTCTACCATGCTTCCTAGCAACAAAATCTCTCTTATCATAACGTTGATTCTTTGATTGTGGGTTATCAAGATCAACAGCAGGTTCAATCTCTACATCATTATTTTTGCTGGGTTGAGCATCAACATGAACATTATCATTAACATTATCACTAGGTTCATGTTCATCACCTGATTGTGTTTCAGCATCAGAGATAGAAATATCATTGGGATTCTCAGGTGTGTCTACAGTAGGTTCACTAGAAGCATGCAAAGCTCTATCATTTTCCTTTTTCTTCTTTTTAGAAGAACTAGGTGCCTCTAAATTGTTTCTCTGAGAATCTTGCTCGATTCTCTTAGGGTGGCCTTCAGGATACAAAGGTTCCTAAGTCATTCTACCAGTTCTAGTAGCCACTCTAACAGCAAAGTCATTTTTATCATTTAGTTCATCAAGAAAATCATTTTGAGCTTTAAGTACTTGCTCAGCTTGAGTAGCAACCATAGAAGTATATTTGCTAATGAGTTTGAGTTCACCTTTAATTCTAGCCATATTATCGCTCACGCGTCCTATCTCGAAAGCATTATTCTTTAACTCTCTACCAACATAAGCATTAAAACTTTCTTGTCTAGCCATAAAGTCATCAACATCTAAGCATGGGCTATGAAATTTAGTAGAGGGGATTTCAACATTATCATATCTATAGAGAGAATTTACCTTCACTACCTGTGTCGGGTTATCAAGACAATGTGGTGCTTCAACTGGCGGAATATTAAGACCATGTATTTCTTCAATAGGTGGTAAATTCTTAACATCTTCAGCTTTAATACCTTTTTATTTCATTGATTTCTTTGCCTCTTGCATATCTTCAGGACTAAGAAATAAAACACCTCTCTTCTTCGGAGTGGGTTTAGGAATAGGCTCAGGAGTCGGCTTAATTGGTTCAGGAATTGCTTCAGGAATTGGCTCAGCAAGAGTCTAATTATTTTCATTAGTCAACATATTATTCAATAGTAATTCAGCTTCGTCGACTGTTCTTTCCCTGAAAACACAACCAACACAACTATCCAAGTAGTCCTTGGAAGCATCGGTTAGTCCATTATAAAAGATATCAAGTATTTCATTATTCTTAAGAGGATGATCAGACAAAGCATTAAGCAATCGGAGAAGCCTCCCCCAAGCTTGTGGGAGACTCTCTTCTTTGATTTGCACAAAATTATATATTTCCCGCAAGGCAGCTTGTTTCTTATGAGCAGGGGAATATTTAGCAGAGAAGTAATAAATCATATCCTGGGGACTACGCACACAACCAGGAGCAAGAGAATTATACCAAGTCTTAGCATCACCCTTTAGCGAGAACGGAAATATCTTAAGGATATAATAATAGCGAGATTTATCATCATGAGTAAACAGGGTAGCTATATCATTCAACTTGGTAAGATGTGCCACAACAGTTTCAGATTCAAGGCCATAAAAAGGATCAGATTCAACTAAAGTAATAATTTCAGGATCAACAGAGAATTCATAATCCTTATCAGTAACACAGATAGGTGAAGTAGCAAAAGCAGGGTCAGGTTTCATTCTAGCATTAAGAGACTGGTGCTTCCATTTAGCTAATGACTTCTTAAGATCATATCTATCATTGCAAGCAAAGATAGATCTAGCAGCTTCTTCATTCATAACATAACCCTCAGGAACAACAGGCAATTCATAATCATTGGTAGAATTTTCATCATCACTATCATCAATAATAGCATCTTCAATAATTTCATTCCCCCTAACTCTAGCAAGTTGTTCATCAAGAAACTCACCTAATGGCAAAGTAGTATCACGCACAGAAGTAGTTTCATCATAAGTATCATGCATAGCAGAAGTGGCATCATCAATAACATGCGACATATCAGAATTCATAGCAGTAGCAGGTTTAGGTGTCACAAGCTTACTCAAAACAGAAGGAGAATCTAGTGCAGAGCTAGATGGCAGTTCCTTACCTCCCCTTGTAGTTGAGGGAAAAATCGTAGCTCTATCGTCTTTCAAGTTCTTCATAGTGATCAACAGATATAAACCCCAAGTGACTCAAAGAATAGAGCTATTCTCCCCGGCAATGACTCCAAAAATTAGTCTTGATAACCCACAAGTGTAGGGGATCGCAACAGCTTTCGAGGGTAAAGTATTCAACCCAAATTTATTGATTCGACACAAGGGGAGCCAAAGAATATTCTTGAGTATTAGCAGTTGAGTTGTCAATTCAACCACACCTGGATAACTTAGTATCTGCAGCAAAGTATTTAGTAGCAAAGTAATATGATAATAAAGGTAATGGTAGCAAAAGAAATATTTTTGGTTTTTGTAGTTATTGTAATAATAGCAACGGAAAAGTAAATAAGCAAAGAAAAATATGTGAAAAGCTCGTAGGCAATGGATCAGTGATGGATAATTATGTCAGATGCGATTCCTCATGTAATAGCTATAACATAGGGTGACACAGAACTAGCTCCAGTTCATCAATGTAATGTAGGCATTGAGGGATCGAAGAAGGTGAGAGTGTCTAGAGGGGGGGTGATTAGACTACTCGACAAGATAAAAATTCTGTCTTTTATCAAGGACAGATTTTGGCAGATTTTGCATAACACACAAGTCAAGTAGCACACTACACATGCAATTCTAGAGTATGGGCAGCGGAAAGTAAATTGCACAAGTAGTAAAGAGAAGTGGAGAAGATCAAACGCAATTTGGAGACGCGGTGATTTTTCTCGTGGTTCCGATAGGTGGTGCTATCGTACTTCCACGTTGATGGAGACTTCAACCCACGGAGGGTAACGGCTGCGAGAGTCCACGGAGGGCTCCACCCACGAAGGGTCCACGAAGAAGCAACCTTGTCTATTCCATCATGGCCTACGCCCACGGAGGGCTAGCCTTACTCGGGGTAGATCTTCACGAAGTAGGCGATCTCCTTGCCCTTACAAACTTCTTGGTTCAACTCCACATCTCGATGACGGAGGCTCCCAAGCGACACCTAACCAATCTAGGAGGCACCACCTCCAAAAGGTAATAGATGTTGTAGATGATGATGAACTCCTTGCTCTTGTGCTTCAAATGATAATCTCCCCAACACTCAACTCTCCTCACTGATTTGGCTGTGGTGGAAGAAGGGATTGAGTGGAAAGCAACTTGGGAAGGCTAGAGATCAAGCTTCATATGGTGGGAGTGGAGCAACTTGATCTCAACACAAGGGTAGGTAGTTCTCTTCTCAGAAATGTAAGGTAGGAGTGGTAGTTCTTTCTGATGGCTCTCTCCACGAATGAAGAGGGGGTGGAGGGGTATAAATAGCCTCCACACAAAATCCAACCGTTACACACATTTGAGCAATCTCGGTGGGACCGAAGTTGACAACTCGGTGAGACCGATAGTTCAAATAATGTGAACGTTAGGATTCTCGGTGGGACCGAAAATACAATCTCGGTTAGACCGATTCGTGCAATGACCAGAGCATGCCAGTTTCGGTGGGACCGACTTCATCATCTCGGTGACACCGATTTGATGACAGAAGGTTACAGAAGCTTGGCAACTCATGTTTCGGTGAGACCGAGTTCAGAATCGGAAAATCCGAGTTTGCTAGGGTTTGGCTTATGGCTAAGGTGGTTCATCTTGGTGTGACTGAGTTTGGAATATCGGTGGGACCGAGACTACTTATGAGTGTATATGGCAGTGAAAGTTGCTGATAGTTTAGGAGATGTATCACTAAGCACTTGAGCAACCAGATCATCATCATAACCTCATCCCCTTTTAATAGTATTGGCTTTTCCTATGGACTCAATGTGATCTTGGATCACTAAACCAAATATGGAGTCCTGAGCTTTTGCCAATGCTTGCCTTAGCATTTTAAGGGGTCCACCTCTTTAGTCCTTTTGCCATGCCAATGTGATTGAATTTCCTGAAACATACTTGATAAAAGCATTAGTCCAACCACAAAGTATGTTGTCATTAATTACCAAAACCACCCAGGGAGCAAATGTGCTTTCAATCTCCCCCTTTTTGGTAATTGATGGCAACACACTAAATAAGACATCAAAGCTTATTGAAAGAAAGACAGAATTATCACGAAAGCTTTGACAACCATGTAGTACACAGGCTCCCCCTACAAGTGTGCAAGATTTTCATAAATTATGGTTTTGGACTACCACAAGCACACAAGAGAGAAAAGCAAGATGTGCTACATGCAGCTTGGCTATATGCATCAGAGCAAATGAAAAGAAGTGAGTGATAATGCATATGTGTATGGTGATTTCTTGCAAACAAGTATTCACAAGCAAGTCACCATCATGCACATTCTGCAAGGTGCATATACTTACCTTGAGGTTCCTTGGCATTGTACCTGAAGAGATAAACTTGGGAAAACAAGGTTAGATAACACAAGAGTATTTCTTCAACCAACTGCAAGAACATCAAGAGTACCAAGCTAGGGATGACATGTATAAAGAGTGTCTCATATTGAGCACAAGCTTGAATCAGCAAACATGTCTCCGAAACTAAAAGATTTTCAATGAACTCTGAGAGATTTTGCTTTCCATAAGATATCAATTGTGAAGATTCCTCTCCCTTTGAGTTCTCTTAGATCAAGGGGTTTGATGGAAAGAGCAAAATCAAAAGAATGATGCCAATTGTAATGTCCAATGTGAAAGACGGCAAAGCTTTGATGTGATTCTCTCCCCCTTAAGGTAAGATTGCTCTTCTTCTCCCCCTAAATCTTCTCTTCTCCCCCTAAGTCTTCTCCCCCTTTGACATCAAGTGCCGAAAAGGACAGCAAACTAGGAAGGTCAGGGAAGATGGAAAGAAAGAAGTGGGATCCTTAAGAATCACAACAAGGCAAAAAGGAACATGCATCGAGAATCATTGAGTGGAGCTGCAGAAGATGATATCTGGGAAGAAAAATCGGTGACACCGAATTAAGATGGATCGGTGGGTCCGAAAGTCATGGACTTAGGGTAGATCCTTTTCGGTTAGACCGAAATATTTAAATCGGTGATACCGAGTTTAATTCCAAGGAAATACAGAAATAATTCAGCTCACTTTGCGAGGAATGTTTCAAAGGATTTGCAATGAATTTGTGAATGATTGTCGAGGAATTGATCAGAGCCGGAAGGATATTCACAAAGACAAAAGAATAGAAATGAAAAAGATTCCTAAATGAAGTTTTTTTTATGAAAACTCAATGAGAGAAAATAAGAGAAAATAGAAAGACTCCAAAACATATGTACTTCATCTAGATAAAGGTCGGCGACAAGGTCACCTATGTTTGAGTATATTGACTTAGGAGTCAAATGAGGACATTTGATCATAGGTCATACTCATCATTTAAGCTCAAAATGGGGTTGCCATTTTTCGATTAAGCATTCGATGTGATCACATCTTATGAAGCTACTTGTACTCATGACTTTGAGCAAAGCTCCTTAAAGATGTGAAGAACATACCTTGGGCTTGTTGTTGCTTTGTTCATGTAGGTGAACTTGATGTAGGTGCTCATTGAATGTGAAGTTGGAGCGCCATTTCCACTTGTGTAGTTCATCTTCCTACATGGGTTAGGCAAGCAAGGAAATACTCAAGGATATCCAAGATGACAAGAGTGAAATACTAGATGTATAAGATGTCAAAAAGGATATGTGGAATTTTGTTCCTTGAACTCAACATCCCAAAGGGCTAGATACTTGGTCAATGACAAGATTACTCATGATTTGAGTGTGTGGTAATCTTGTGGAATGTAGATCATCCAAGTACATGCAAGGAGTTAGATGCAATACAAGGAGGCAAATGTGTCCAAGACATATGATCACCATCATAAGAGAAATATCAAGGATTAGTCAAGTGGGCTCATGCCTTGTATGCATTAATGGAGTTCTCACTCCAAGTTTGAAGCATCAATGATGTTCAACTCACTCCTTAAGCGACAAAACACCTTCTCATCAAGAGGTTTTGTAAAGATATCAGCGAGTTGTTTGTCAAGATCGAACATGCTTAAGATTGATGTCACCTTTGGCAATGTGATCACGAATGAAATGGTGACAAACTTCAATATGTTTCGCTCGAGAGTGTTGCACGGATTGTGTCCAATTTTAATCGCACTCTCATTGTCACAAAGCAAGGAACATGTCTCACATGTATCCCATAATCCTTAAGCGCTTGTGTCATCCATAGTAATTGAGCACAACACGAACCAGCAGCAATATATTCCGCTTCGGCAGTGGATAATGATACCGAATTTTGTTTCTTGGAGGACCAAGATACAAGGGATCGACCAAGGAATTGACACGTACCCGAAGTTGACTTTCTATCAACCCTATCACCGGAATAGTCCGAGTCGGAATAGCCAACAAGGTCGAAAGAGGCCCTCTTAGGATACCAAATGCCAAAGTTTGGTGTGTGTATCAAATATCTCACAATCCTTTTAACAGCTTTAAGATGACATTCTTTAGGGGCTGCTTGATATCGAGCACACATGCATACACTCAACATTATGTTAGGACGAGAAGCACAAAGATATAGTAGAGAACCAATCATAGATCGGTAAACCTTTTGATCAACGGGTTCTCCATCTTTTGTCAAGTCATTATGTCCACTTGTAGGCATGGGGGTTCTCATACCTTTGCTTTCTTGCATGTTGAACTTCTTGAAGAGATCCTTGGTGTACTTTGTTTGAGAGACAAAGTTACCCTCCTTAGATTGCTTGATTTGCAACCCAAGGAAGAATTTGAGTTCACTCATCATGGACATCTCAAACTTCTCCGACATTAGCTTCCCAAACTTTTCACTAAAATGAGGGTTAGTTGAACCAAATATAATATCATCAACATAGATTTGGCACACAAATAGTTCTCCATTAACCCTTTTAGTAAAAAGAGTAGAATCAATTTTGCCAATTTCAAAGCCTTTTTCAATAAGGAACTTGGTCAAGCATTTATACCACGCTCTAGGAGCTTGTTTAAGACCATAAAGAGCTTTGTGCAACTTGTAAACATGATTAGGCTTTTTGGGATTCAAAAATCCGGGAGGTTGTTTCACAAATACATCCTCCTCAATTTCACCATTTAGAAAAGCACTTTTGATATCCATTTGATAGAGAGTAATATCATGGTGATTGGCATAAGCAAGAAGAATGCGAATGGACTCAAGTCTAGCAATGGGGGCATAGGTCTCACCATAGTCCATACCTTCGACTTGTGTGTAACCTTGAGCTACGAGACGAGCCTTGTTGTGGATGACTTGTCCATCTTCATCTTGCTTGTTCCGAAACACCCATTTGGTTCCAATGACGTTTTGATCATCCTTGGGCTTTCTACCAAAGTCCATACCTTGTTCCTCTCGGTTGTGAAGTTCTTCGTGCATAGCGCTCACCCAATCCGGTCTTCAAGTGCTTCTTCTACCTTCATAGGTTCAATACTAGAGATAAATGAGTAATGCTCACAAAAGTTAGCTAAGCGAGTTTTAGAGCGAGTAATTCTCCCGGAGTTGATGTCGTTCATCATTTGTTCCACGGGATGATTTTTCTTGACTCTTGCTCGGACTCGGGATAGCTTTTGTTGAGGTTGTGGCTGAGCTTCCTCATCATCTTCATCTTCCTCTTCTTCTTCTTCATTGTTGTTGGTGTTGTCTTGAGGCGGTGGAGAAGGAGGTTGTGGTGGATCTTCTTGTTGCACTTCCTCATCTTGGTGAGTTCCACTTGTGGAGGCCTCCATGTTGCCTTGAGGTTCATCTCGCCGTGAGGTAGGGGCTCCACATATGTAGATGAGGTACTCACCTTCACTTCCATGGGACGGATCTTTCCAATAGATAAATCTTGGATAGCTTCCGATGGGTCCTTGTCTCCTACATCAATAGGCATTTGCTCTACTTATGAGCCATTAGATTCATCAAACTTCACGCTCACCGCCTCTTCAACCTTTCGGTGAAATTATTGTAGACACGGTAGGTGTGGGAGTTTGATCCATAACCAAGAAAAAAACCTTCATGAGTTTTAGGAGCAAATTTAGACCGACGATGCTTATCAAGGATATAGCATTTCAACCAAAGACACGAAAGTATCCCACTTGGGGTTTGTTACCGTGAGGAGCTCGTATGATGTCTTGCCGAGGAGCTTATGAAGATAAAGCCTGTTGATAGCATGACAAGCTGTCTCGACCGCTTCCCCAAAAATGCTTCGTGTCTTGTATTCATCAAGCATCGTTCTCGCCATCTCTATGAGCTGCGGTTCTTCCTCTCAACAACTCCATTTTGTTGAGGAGTGTACGTAGTCGAGAACTCATGTAGAATCCCTTCCTCATCGAGAAAAGAGTCTACATTGGCGTTCTTGAACTCCGTTCCATTGTCACTCCGAACTTTCTTGATCTTCACCTCAAATTGATTTTGGGCCTTTTCGCAAAGGTTTTGAAGATTCTCTGAACCTGCGATTTGTCATCAAGTAAAAATACCCACGTAAATCTGGAATAATCATCAACTATAACTAGACCAAAGGAGTTACCACCAAGGCTTTTGTAAGCATTGGGACCGAAGAGATCCATATGAAGAAGCTCAAGCGGTCTCCTTGTGGTCATGATGTTCTTCACGGGATGACTTCCACCTACTTGTTTTCCTGCTTGACACGCACTACAAAGTCTATCTTTGTCAAAGAAGACATCTTTAACGCCAAGAATATGATCACCTTTGATCAGCTTGTCTAGATTACGCATACCAGCATGTCCAAGCCTTCTATGCCATAACCAACCTTTAGCGGATTTAGCAATGAAGCAAGCTCTAGGTTGGGCTTTCTTAGTGAAATCAACAATATATAGATCACCTCTACGGATACCGGTAAACGCCATGTTATGATTGTCACGACGAAAGACTTGGCAATCTACTTCGGTGAATAGCACATTGAATCCAAAGTCAGCTAATCTGGACACGGAAAGTAAATTGTATCCAAGAGATTCTACAAGCATGACATTTTGAATAGAGCTATCATGAGATATGGCCACCTTACCAAGGCCAAGTACCTTACCCTTGGAGTTGTCTCCAAAAGTCACATACTTGCGTGGACCATCGTTCTTTGCAAGCTCTCGAAACATGTCTTTGTCTCCGGTCATGTGGTCGGTGCATCCACTATCAAGAATCCACTCTTTTCCACCGGATATGTAGTCTCTCAGATTTGCCATAAGATTGAGACTCTTCATGATCTTGTCTAGCTCGGTGTCCGAATCGAGTAATCATCATCATGCTCATGCTCATCATCATATTGACCCATAGATTGTTCATCATCAACACCTAGGTCAATTTGATAAGCACTTGCATTAGTTTTGTCAATGTGACAATAATCATCGGAATGCAATACAAGAGCATTTCTAATTAGAACATTGATAAGACCGGATCACCCTTCTTTTCATAAGATCACGAAGCTCAAAGAAGCATTTATCAAAGTTGGGATCATTAAAGCATCATATCAAATTCAATAGTCTTGTATAGAATTTCATCAAGACCTCTCAAAGAGTAGTCCGGATAAAGTTCTTCCAAGAACTTCCACATAGCATAGGCGCACTCAAAGTTTGTAACGAGCTTAAGCAAGTTATCGGGTAGCCCTCTAATGATAAGATTTACAGTTCTAAGGTTACGAAGCAAATCAAGCTCTTCATCCATGGTAGGGTGCAAGGGGTCAAATGGAGGCACATAGGGGGTCTCAACATATTTGCGCAAGTTGTAAGTCTTAAAGATAATAAGCATTTCAATCCTCCACGAGTTATAGGACACTCCATTAAGAATAGGCACTCTATGGCTAACACTCCCAAACGTGAGACACGCCCATCTTCCTCCAATGGTGTGTAAACCAAAGCAATGGAGACCAAGGCTCGATACCAATTGAGGGATCAAGAAGGTGAGAGTGTCTAGAGGGGGTGATTAGACTACTCGACAAGATAAAAATTCATCTTTTATCAAGGACAGATTTTGGCAGATTTTGCATAACACACAAGTCAAGTAGCACACTACACATGCAATTCTAGAGTATGGGCAGCGGAAAGTAAATTGCACAAGTAGTAAAGAGAAGTGGAGAAGATCAAACGCAATTTGGAGACGCGGTGATTTTTCTCGTGGTTCCGATAGGTGGTGCTATCGCACTTCCACGTTGATGGAGACTTCAACCCACGGAGGGTAACGGCTGCGAGAGTCCACGGAGGGCTCCACCCACGAAGGGTCCACGAAGAAGCAACCTTGTCTATTCCATCATGGCTCACGCCCACGGAGGGCTAGCCTTACTCGGGGTAGATCTTCACAAGTAGGCGATCTCCTTGCCCTTACAAACTTCTTGGTTCAACTCCACATCTCGATGACGGAGGCTCCCAAGCGACACCTAACCAATCTAGGAGGCACCACCTCCAAAAGGTAATAGATGTTGTAGATGATGATGAACTCCTTGCTCTTGTGCTTCAAATGATAATCTCCCCAACACTCAACTCTCCCCACCGATTTGGCTGTGGTGGAAGAAGGGATTGAGTGGAAAGCAACTTGGGAAGGCTAGAGATCAAGCTTCATATGGTGGGAGTGGAGCAACTTGATCTCAACACAAGGGTAGGTAGTTCTCTTCTCGTAAATGTAAGGTAGGAGTGGTAGTTCTTTTCGATGGCTCTCTCCACGAATGAAGAGGGGTGGAGGGGTATAAATAGCCTCCACACAAAATCCAACCGTTACACACATTTGAGCAATCTCGGTGGGACCGAAGTTGACAACTCGGTGAGACCGATAGTTCAAATAATGTGAACGTTAGGATTCTCGGTGGGACCGAAAATACAATCTCGGTTAGACCGATTCGTGCAATGACCGAGCATGCCGTTTGGTGGGACCGACTTCATCATCTCGGTGACACCGATTTGATGACGAATGTTCTGAAGCTTGGCAACTCATGTTTCGTGAGACCGAGTTCAGAATCGGAAAATCCGAGTTTGCTAGGGTTTGGCTTATGGCCGAGGTGGTTCATCTCGGTGTGACTGAGTTTGGAATATCGGTGGGACCGAGACTACTTATGAGTGTATATGGCAGTGAAAGTTGCTGATAGTTTAGGAGATGTATCACTAAGCACTTGAGCAACCAGATCATCATCATAACCTCATCCCCTTTTAATAGTATTGGCTTTTCCTATGGACTCAATGTGATCTTGGATCACTAAACCAAATATGGAGTCTTGAGCTTTTGCCAATGCTTGCCTTAGCATTTTAAGGGGTCCACCTCTTTAGTCCTTTTGCCATGCCAATGTGATTGAATTTCCTGAAACATACTTGATAAAAGCATTAGTCCAACCACAAAGTATGTTGTCATTAATTACCAAAACCACCCAGGGAGCAAATGTGCTTTCAGGCATGTATTCCGTAAATAGTCATACGTGCTTATGGAAAAGAACTTGCATGACATCTTTTGTCCTACCCTCCCGTGGCAGCGGGGTCCTAACGGAAACTAAGGGATATTAAGGCCTCCTTTAAATAGAGAACCGGAACAAGGCATTAACACATAGTGAATACATGAACTCCTCAAACTATGGTCATCACCGAGAAGTATCCCGATTATTGTCACTTCAGGGTTGTCGGATCATAACACATAATAGGTGACTATAGACTTGCAAGATAGGATCAAGAACACACATATATTCATGAAGCATAATAGGTTCAGATCTGAAATCATGGCACTCGGGCCCTAGTGACAAGCATTAAGCATAGCAAAGTCATAGCAACATCAATCTCAGAAGATAGTGGATACTAGGGATCAAACCCTAACAAAACTAACTTGATTACATGGTAAATCTCATCCAACCCATCACCGTCCAGCAAGCCTACGATGGAATTACTCACGCACGGTGGTGAGCATCATGAAATTGGTAATGCAGGATGGTTGATGATGATGACGGCGACAAATCCCCCTCTCCGGAGCCCCGAACGGACTCCAGATCAACCCTCCCGAGAGAGATTAGGGCTTGGCGACGGCTCCGTATCGTAAGACGCGATGAAACTTTCTCTCTGATTTTTTTTCTCCACGAGACAGAATATATGGAGTTGGAGTTGAGGTCGGTGAAGCCTCAGGGGGCCCACGAGACAGGGGCGCGCCCAGGGGGGAGGGCGCCCCCACCCTCGTGGACGGGGTGTGGGCCTCCTGGTCTTGATTCTTTTGCCAGTATTTTTTATATTTTCCAAAAAGTGCCTCCATGGATTTTTAGGACATTCCGATAACTTTTGTTTTCTACACATAAAACAACATCATGGCAGTTCTGCTGAAAACAGCGTCAGTCCGGGTTAGTTTCATTCAAATCATGCAAGTTAGAGTCCAAAACAAGGGCAAAAGTGTTTGGAAAAGTAGATACCTTGGAGACGTATCACGGACCCTACGGGTTTGAGAACTATGTAGACATGACCGAGACACCTCTCTGGTCAATAACCAACATCGGAACATGGATGCTCATATTGGTTCCTACATATTCTACGAAGATCTTTATCGGTCAAATCGTAATGACAACATACGTTATTCCCTTTTTCATCGGTATGTTACTTTCCCGAGATTCGATCGTCGGTATCTTC
This sequence comes from Aegilops speltoides, assembly GCA_021437245.1. Classification (NCBI taxonomy): domain Eukaryota; kingdom Viridiplantae; phylum Streptophyta; class Magnoliopsida; order Poales; family Poaceae; genus Aegilops; species Aegilops speltoides. Next base: position 439,121,090 of record CM038145.1, on the reverse strand, counting down.
ATACCTAGTTCAATCTCGTTACCGGCAAGTCTCTTTACTCGTCCTTTAATGCATCATCCCAAAACTAACTCATTAGTCACATTGCTTGCAAGGCTTATCATGATGTGCACTACCGAGAGGGCCCAGAGGTACCTCTCTGATACTCGGAGTGACAAATCCTAATCTTGATCTATGCCAACCCAACAAACACCTTCGGAGATACCTGTAGAGCATCTTTATAATAACCTAGTTATGTTGTGACATTTGATAGCACACAAGGTATTCCTCTAGTATCCAGGAGTTGCATAATCTCATAATCAAAGGAATATGTATAAGTCATGAAGAAAGCTATAGCAATAAAACTAAACGATCATTATGCTAAGCTAACAGATGGGTCTTGTCCATCACATCATTCTACTAATGATGTGATCCCATTCATCAAATGACAACACATGTCTATGGTTAGGAAACTTAACCATCTTTGATTAATGAGCTAGTCTAGTAGAGGCTTACTAGGGACACAGTGTTTTGTCTATGTATCCACACATGTATCAAGTTTCCGGTTAATACAATTCTAGCATGAATAATAAACATTTATCATGATATAAGGAAATATAAACAACAACTTTATTATTGCCTCTAGGGCATATTTTCTTCAGTCTCCCACTTTCACTAGAGTCAATAATCTAGTTCACATCGCCATGTGATTTGACACCAATAGTTCACATCACCATGTGATTAACACCCATAGTTTACATTGCCATGTGACCAATACCCAAAGGGTTTACTAGAGTCAATAATCCAGTTCACATCGCCATGTGATTAACACCCAAAGAGTACTAACGTGTGATCATGTTTTGCTTGTGAGAGTAGTTTAGTCAACGGGTCTGCCACATTCAGATCCGTATGTATTTTGAAAATTTCTATGTCTACAATGCTCTTCATGGAGCTACTCTAGCTAATTGCTCCCTCTTTCAATATGTATCCAGATTGAGACTCAGAGTCATCCAGATCGGTGTTAAAGCTTGCATCGACGTAACTCTTTATCACCTCCATAACTGAGAAATATTTCCTGGGTCTTCTAAGGATAATTTTGACCACTGTCCAGTGATCTACTCCTGGATCACTATTGTACCCCTTTGCCAAACTCATGGCAAGGTACACAATAGGTCTGGTATACAGCATGGCATACTTTATAGAACCTATGGCTGAGGCATATGGAATGACTTTCATTCTCTCTCCATCTTCTGCCGTGGTCGGGTTTTGAGTCTTACTCAACTTCATACCTTACAAACTCAGGCAATAACTCCTTCTTTGACTGATCCATTTTGAACACGTTCAAAATCTTATCAAGGTATGTACTCATCGAAAGTCTTATCAAGCATCTTGATCTTTCTTTATAGATCTTGATGCCCAATATGTAAGTAGCTTCACCAAGGTCTTTCTTTGAAAAACTCCTTTCAAACACTCCTTTATGCTTTCCAGAAAATTCTACATCATTTCCGATCAACAATATGCCAATCACATATACTTATTAGAAAGGCTGTAGTGCTCCCACTCACTTTCTTGTAGATACAGGCTTCACCACAAGTATGTATAAAATTATATGCTTTGATCAACTCATCAAAGCGTGTGTTCCAACTCCGAGATGCTTGCACCAGTTCATAGATGGATCGCTGGAGCTTGCACACTTTGTTAGCACCTTCAGGATTGAGAAAACCTTCTGGTTGTATCATATACAACTCTTCTTTAATAAATCCATTAAGGAATGCAATTTTGACATCAATTTGCCAGACTTCATAAAATGGGGCAATTGCTAACATGATTCGGACAGACTTTAAGAATCGATACGAGTGAGAAAATCTCATCGAAGTCAACACCTTGAACTTGTCGAAAACCTTTTGCGACAATTCGAGTTTTGTAGATAGTAACACTACTATCAGCGTCCGTCTTCCTCTTGAAGATCCATTTATTCTCAATGGCTCGCCTGATCATCAGGCAAGTCAATCAAAGTCCATACTTTGCTCTTATACATGGATCCTATCTCAGATTTCATGGCCTCAAGCCATTTATCGGAATCTGGGCTCATCATCACTTCCTCATAGTTCGTAGGTTCGTCATGGTCTAGTAACATGACTTCCAGAACAATATTACCGTACCACTCTGGTGCGGAACGTGCTCTGGTTGACCTACGAGGTTCAGTAGTAACTTGATTCGAAGTTTCATGATCATTATGATTAGCTTCCTCTCTAGTTGGTGTAGGCACCATGGGAACGTTTTTCCATGATGATCTACTTTCCAATTCGAGAGAACTTACAATTATCTCATCAAGTTGTACTTTCCTCCCACTCACTTCTTTTGAGAGGAACTCCTTCTCTAGCAAGGACCCATTCTTAGTAACAAAGATCTTGCCTTCGGATCTGTGATAGAAGGTGTACCCAACAGTTTCTTTTGGGTATCCTATGAAGATGCACTTCCCTGATATGGGTTCAAGCTTATCAGGCTGAAGCTTTTTCACATAAGCATCGCAACCCCAAACTTTAAGAAACGACAGCTTAGGTTTCTTGCCAAATCATAGTTCATATGGTGTTGTCTCAACGAATTTAGATGGTTCCCTATTTAACGTGAATGCAGCTGTCTCTAATGCATAACCCCAAAATTATAGTGGTAAATCGGTGAGAGACATCATAGATCGCACCATATCTAATGAAGTACGGTTACGAAGTTCATACAAACCATTACGCTATGGTGTTCCAGGTGGCATGAGTTGTGAAACTATTCCACATTGTTTTAAATGAAGGCCAAACTCGTAACTCAAAAATTCGCCTCCGCGATCAGATCGTACAAACTTTATTTTCTTGTTATGATGATTCTCCACTTCACTCTGAATTCTTTGAACTTTCCAAACGTTTCAGACTTGTGTTTCATTAAGTAGATATACCCATATATGCTCAAATCATCTGTGAAGGTCAGAAAATAATGATACCCGCCGCGAGCCTCAACACTCATTGGACCTCATACCTCAGTATGTATTGAAGGAAATATGCCCTAGAGGCAATAATAAAGTTGTTATTTATATTTCCTTATATCATGATAAATGTTTATTATTCATGCTAGAATTGTATTAACCGGAAACTTAGTACATGTGTGGATACATAGACAAACAGAGTGTCTCTAGTATGCCTCTACTAGACTAGCTCGTTAATCAAAGATGGTTAAGTTTCCTAACCATAGACATGTGTTGTCATTTGATAAACGGGATCACATCATTAGAGAATGATGTGATGGACAAGACCCATCTGTTTGCTTAGCATATTGATCGTTCAGTTTATTGCTATTGCTTTCTTCATGACTTATACATATTCTTCTGACTATGAGATTATGCAACTCCCGATATCGGAGGAACACTTGGTCATCTATCAAACGTCACAACGTAACTGTGTGATTATAAAGATGCTCTACAAGTGTCTCCGATGGTGTTTGTTGAGTTGGCATAGATTGAGATTAGGATTTGTCACTCCGTGTATCGGAGAGGTATCTCTGGGCCCTCTCGGTAATGCAAATCACTATAAGCCTTGCAAGCAATGTGACTAATGAGTTAGTTGCGGGATGATGCATTACGGAACGAGTAAAGAGACTTGCCGGTAACGAGATTGAACTAGGTATGATGATACCGACAATCAAATCTCGGGCAAGTAACATACCGATGACAAAGGGAACAACATATGTTGTTATGCGGTTTGACCGATAAAGATCTTCGTAGAATATGTAGGAGCCAATATGAGCATCCAGGTTCCGCTATTGGTTATTGACCGGAGATGTGTGATACGTCTCCAACGTATCTATAATTTTTTATTGTTCCATGCTATTATATTACCCCTTTTGGATGTCGGCACGCTTGGACGAACGCAGTCACCACGTGAACTATGACATCAGGCCAATGCAAGCGCAAACTTCATGTCTGGCATGTAGTCCTTGGTAGTTTTGAGTGTTACCACGATTGGGTTGGGTTCAGGTGCAGTAGAAATGAATTTGTACTCCAAGTAAGTTTCTGGACAGTAACTTTGGAGGTTTACTGTGGTCCAACCAACGGGAGTTGAGGGCTAGGCTTTGGAGGCTAGCCAACACTTACTAAGGTAAAGATGCACAAAAAAAATCAGCTACAATGGAGCTAGTAAAATGGTAGTTGCTGTTGAAACTACCATTTCTGTCCAGAAATGAAAATATTTTCTATAGCCAAAATATTCCAAAGAGTGATGAAATATTTTTTCTCAAAAAGGTGCCCTAGGGTTCAAAGAATAATTGGGATTTTTCTCAGGATTTTAGGGGCAAGAAAAATTAGGGTTGCTTTGGAGCACAAAGGGTTAGCTAGGGTTTAGGAGGGGAAATTGAATATGTTTCATTTAAGAAAAATATTCCAAATGATATTTTGAGATGAACCAAAGATGGAGTGATGGTTTGAGAGGGGGTGAAGCACTTGGGTGAATTTCAAGGGGTACCCAAGTGGTTAAGTCCAAATGAAAGATTCAAAAACTCCAAACTCAAATTCAAGCCAACTGAAAAACCAGGTAAAGAAGAGGGGACAAAACCAGGCTGTCACACTGAATCAGTTCGACTTCTTCAGTCTCAACTTCAAGTAGAAAGGCATTGCGCAACTCAATTTTTTGTGTTGAAGTGGTCTTGGTTCAGTATTATTTTTTGTGTTGCAATGGCAGGACCTTTGATGCCTAGTTTTTGTCATCTGCTTCTTGGTTGTGCTTGATGATCACTGGTGGCAAACTTTGATGCCCAGTGGATGTAATATGCCCTAATTGCTTTATTGTATAAGTGTAGGCTTATTCAAAGTTACTATGTACTCCCTCCGTCCGGAAATACTTGTCCGAAGAATGGGTGTATCTAGATGTATTTTAGTTCTAGATACATCCATTTGCACCCATTTCTACGACAAGTATTTTCGGACGGAGGGAGTAGTAATTTCTTCATTGTATAGGTTAGGTTTGTTATTAATTTCTATTTACTATAGATTCCATCATTCCCTATCAGAAAAAGGGGTGAGCGTGCTGAAACATGCGCCCCTAACGGGCCTACACTTCAGCGGGCCATGATTGGGTTGGCCCGCAACAGGCTTCTCTTGGGACTGCGCGGACTTGCTATATGGGCCATTCATTGACACTGTAGGCCCATGCCTTTAAATCAAATGGGCCTTTAGTGGCCCTATCGTTTGGTTGAGCCCATGTAGCTTCAGGCCTTTAAGAGGCTGAAAATTCTGCTGGCCTGTTATGGCCCAGAAGACCCCATGGGCCATTAGCAGGCCAAAAAGCATGTCGAGCCTCAATGTTCATGAGTCGTCCACGGGCCTTTAGCAGGCTGAAATATACGTCAAGACATAATTGGCCCAGTTAAGTGACATGTCGTTATCAGGCCAAAACATATATTGGGCCTTCGTTGGCCCAATCATATCATGGGCCTTTAAGAGGCCGAAAGTCACGAACGAGCCGGAATGTACGACAGGCCTTTAACATGCACAAAGTCATGTTTGGCTGAAATATTGTCACTGAGATCACATGCCGTTAAAGGGCCAAATGTCGCGTCGGACCATATGTTGCCCATGTGCAGCACGGGCCATTACCAGGCCGAAAGACACATCGGGCTGCAATGCGCTCATTTCTACATCGGGCCTCTAACAGGCCGAAACCTCATTGGGCCGTAATGGGGCCCAAATACGGAGCGAACAATTAACGGACCCGATCTTGCAGTGGGTCACAAATGGGCCATGTTTAAGCAGGCCCTTAGTGGGCTGGCCCACTAGCACATGAGAAAATCTTACGGGCCTTTGACTGGGTCGGCCTTTTTAACCTTAATGGACCACTGTTGGGCCGAGCCACGTGTCAACGTATCATAGGCGCGTCCCATCCATTCGTTGGATGACATCTATCCCAACATGGAGCTGACACGTGTTTCCTTCGGTCAATGAGAATTTTACACGTGGAAAATCCCCATTGGTCCTGGCTGTTAACGGGTTATCGGATCCTAACTGGAGCCCGATAGCTTAACGGCGACCCGTTACGGTGGATGACACATGTCGGTTACCCTTGACGAAAGCATTTCCATGACGCGCAATTTATCGTCATGGATGTGGACACTTCCGTAATGATAAATGTAGTTTTGTCATGGAACACTTCTACAAGAGCACAGGTATGACTGTCTTGATTCTGTCACAAAACCATCATGGATGTGCATGCATGACAAAAAATGTGACCTACTGTGACAAACATGTTCATCACGGAAGTGTTTTTTTGTAGTGAAAGATTAAGAAAGCATGAAGAATTAGAAACCAATAACAATAATAAAATCACATGCATAATACCAAAAAAGGAAAACATAACTGAGACAAAGAAAAGAAATTACCAACACAAGGCACATGCAGCAACCTTTCTCCAGCACGATAAGTATCTACTTTCAAGTAAAAAAACCATGTGATCCAAAGTTAAGACCACATGGTCTCCAACTCGAAGAGCGTATTTTGAGTGAATTCAAACCAAGCAGAGTCACAAAACTTGGAGTAGTGTGCTCGATGCTTAAACACAGCAACATAAGACCTACTCTCAAAAGTGAGGAGAGCAGGCTTAGTCCTCTTATACTGCAATGTCCTGGCAGCATTCCTATGCTCCTCGATGTAATCGACTAGTACAACTCTCACACTGCAAGGAATGTACTGATGAAAAACAACAACAAAATCAACTGGTAGAAAAAAACACCTTCAAAACAAAAAGGATGTACTAGCAAGGATCTACCTAAAACCTAAATATTGCATTCTCAATACAACAAGTAAAGATGCATGAACATGACTATAAGTACAACTATAAGAACATCAATAAACCTAATTCATATATTCAAATATTATAAGCAGGAAAAAAAGAAACATAAAAACACCTTGAGAAGAGAAGTGATGTATTAGCAAGGTCTTACCTAAACCTAACTATAGCATACACAATCGTGCAAAGTAAAATTGCATGAACATGATTATAAAATACAGCTATAAGAATAGAAAGAACCTATTTCACATATTCAAAAACTACTATAAGTAAAAAAGCAGGAAAACATAAAAAAACACTTTCAAAAAGAGAAATGATGTACTTGCAAAGACCTAGCTAAGCCTAACTATAGCATTCTCAATACTGCAAGTAGAAAAGTGCATGAACATGACTATAAGTACACCTATAAGAACAACAAAAACCTATTTTATGTATTCAAGTAGTAAAACTGAAAAAATGCATATTAGCCATGATGATACATACATGTTGTTTCACTGATTATTGCAAGCACATACACTAATATCTACAAAACGAGTCAAGATATAAAACAAATAATTAATACCACTCACCATACTCCTGAAGCAATCCTCGTCAAGGATAGCATAAAAACTTGAGGATCTGCTTCAGCTGGCACAGGCAGGCAAGGAGCACCCGGACAACGACACACGGGGCAAACCATAGCTACAAAAATAGGGTTATATAAAAAGCAAAATTATGTAATTACCCAATTATATTTCTAACCATCTTTCTCACGTTATATCTGTAATTACATAACATGGGTATAAGAAAAGTTGGACAACCTACAAATGCACAAAACCTAAGAAAGAAACCTCAAGAAATGAATTCCTACTCTAGATAGATATCTTCAAGGAAGAGAAATACAAAAAAACCTCACTAAAATTCATAATTACAACTAATACTTGCATAAACTGCTCAATAGCAAGAAGAATAATATCATAGATAGATATAAAATAGAAACATTGTTTAAAGGGTGAAAACATTCACGGTCACCATTCACAAAAATTTTATGGCAGATAAGCAAAGAGATAGAAAATGTGTTTAACAGGATATTAAAATCTACCTAATTCTGAATATATATGACATGCATTAATTATGAAGCTTAAAATCTACCTAATTTACAATACCACCCTTCACAAATTGCACATGTGAACTCTAAACAAAATATAAAGAGGGGTTTAACAACATACAGTACAAAATGAAAACGTAGAAAATCCTACCAAATTTATCTAAATACACAACAGGACATAACAACATTGCGCAAACTAGATGAAATTGTGTTTAATTTTTTACAAAATATAAAAATTATTCTAATTATAGCATACTATATAACAGATAAAAGGAATCTCTAAAAAGGAATTCATACTGCAGACAGATAAGATCAAAAGAACTGAACTGTAGAAACAAACCTCCCTAAAATTCATCAATACTCATGCTTACATTGGAAATCAATACAAGTTCATGCTTACATTGGAAATTCATCAATACTCATGCTTAAATAAACATTGACAAACTAGCAAAAAAAATACCAAAACTACACCTGCATCAATAGCTAAAACCTAAGAGATAGCACTAGATTAACTAAATACATAGAAAAGATTTCATCTTTGAACAAATACACATAAAAAAGATTGACCAAAAAAATCATTAACAAGCACACATTATAGTAAATCTCAACTTACCCTAACAAATCAAAAGAACCCTAACCGTACTACTCAAATTACCACCAAATACACAAATAAATCTTAACTAACCATAACCATTCAAAATAACCCTGACCATACTACTCCTACTACCACCAAATACACAAAAAATCTGAACTTACCCTAACCAGTCAAAAGAACCCTAGCCATACTACTCCTACTACCACCAAAAACACAAATCTAGAAGTAAACACTAACCAGACGAAAAATAGATCAAATCTGAATAATACAAAAAACACTAACCGAAGCATCATATACAAAATAGAACCACCTAATCGTACTACCACTAAACAACAAGAACCCTAACTTGGTCACCCTAATCAAGCAAACATTAGAACAAATCTAAAGATTACAGAAACACAAACCAAAAAGCATCAGAAACAAGAAACCCTAACCATAAAACTCACCACCACCCTAAAACATTACAAAGAGAAGATTCAAGAGAAGGAAAAAGTACCTGGAAAGGAGTTGATGCACCAAGGTAAATCCCCGAAGCAAGAAAATCCCCGAGTTGTGAATCCTACAAACACAACAGCAAGATAGAAAAGAAGAACCACCTCAGTAACTTCAAACCCTAGAACGGATCTAACAAGAAAGAGAGCATAGAGGAAAGACGCACAACAGATGAACAAGCCGACAAACCCTAGCTCTACGGAAGATGAGCAGAAGACACGAAGCGAAGAGAGACTGAGAGCCAGGGGAAAGTGGCTGACAGGATTCCACAAAGCGAAGAGATAAGAAGAGAACGGCCGATGCTCGGGATACCAGAAGCGGACTGGGCTCCAAGCTTGTTAACGGGCGCGCACAAATAGATAAAGGGCGCCCGCAAGGCATAGCGAGCCCAATCAGCAAAATCGATTGACCCATAAGAACACTCAGTCGATTCCACCTAGGCCCAACTGACAACCGAAAACAGAGCAGAAAAGAAAAACCGCAAATCTCAAAGCACAAATCTAATGGCCAAAAATTCGACTGACCCAAAATGAAAAAATCAGCTGACTGAAAAGTAGCTAAAGTGCATCAAATAACTATAGATTGTAAGAAAATTGTACAGATGAAAACGTAATAGTGTTGCCAAAAAATGATCACTTTTAAGCTACATATAAATCATTGGCAGGAAACAGAGAGGTGTACGGTTTACCTTCAGATTTTTGTGTCATTCCAGGAAGACAGAAAACTGAAAAATCCTGATTAGCTAAATATTACCATGAAAGCTGCGATGTATATATATGTAACCAAAAAGGAGATATCTCAGCAATCCACCGCACTTTGCCGGCTCCAAAAGAGAGCCTCCATGCATTAACATAATTTAAGCTGCAGATTACGGTGGCTGTAGCATGACGAGCTGACCAGGTTGTTGTGGAAGTGGAACACGGCAAATATTTGAATCAAAAAATATCAGATCTGGGAGATGAGGATGGGAAAAAAGCATAGGTCTTGGGTCTCGATCTGCGAGAGAGAGAGAGAGAGAGAGAGAGAGAGAGAGAGAGAGGGCTGGCTACGTGAGATGCGTGTGCACGCAGCTCATCAGTGTCGGATTGCCATATGCGTCCGATGAGGATGGGAAAAAAGCATAGGGCTTGGGTCTCGATCTGCTTGAGAGAGTTGAGAGAGTTGAGAGAGAGAGAGGCTGGCTACGTGAGATGCGTGCGCAGGCAGCTCCGTGAGTGTTGTTTGTCAGATGAAGCACAAGTTTCACGCCGAGCACGCACAAAAATGAGGAAAATTTCGAGGATCATGGTCATGCTAATCAGCTCCATGCTCAACATGGCATTTATCATGGTCATCCATGCTAGTCGAGTACGTAGGCTTGTTAGTGCTAGCCATGCTCAACAACCAAATCAGAATTGACAATGCTATGCTAGCTAGTACTACGTACTTAACTTCCTAATCAGCTTCTCGCACCTAGCACACGCGCTCTCGCACCAAACCAGATTTGACAATTCAAATTCTGGCACACGCGCTCTCACACCAGAGTAAAGATGGACCGTCGGAAGAAGAAATGCCAACGGCCAACCAACCACCTCCACCACTCCCCTGTGCGTGCTCAGCAAAATTCCTTATTTTCTCGGCCAGTTATTGCAGGTTGCAGCCTTGCAGGTGCATGCCTGCACTCTTGCTCGTTGCACACTTCAGGAAACGAGCACACATGGTTCCATGCGCCGCTGTGCTGAGCATGGTTCCTTATCCTTCGTGTCGCTGTCTTGCTTTGCACTTGCGTCCTGCAATGCCACTTTCTTGCCTTATCACTCGGCTTGGTAAAGGCGTTAGCTAGCTACACATGGCATTTATCATAAATATATGCAATTAGAATCACAAAAAAGTAGCAAGGTAAAGTGTGCATTTGCGCGGCCAAATTTCTGTTCTTACATTTATCTCTTTTTTTACTGTTACATTTACTTGAAATTCTTGTATAAAAAATAACTTGAATTCAAAGGTGCGTGGAGAGAGAGAGGTGCATGCCGTCTTGATGATTGATGAGCAACACGCTCCTCCTATTTCTCCAAATGTGTTGCTGCTTTGCCTGCTTCAGAGCTACAACGTGAGGCCTCTGCATAGAAACGGCTAGGCTAGATGGCTAGAGAGGGAGCGAGAGAGAGGTGCATGCCGTCTTGATGATTGATGAGCAACACGCACCCCTGTTTCTCCAAATGCGTTGCTGCTTTGCCTGCTTCAGAGCTGCAACGTGAGGCCTCTGCATAGAAACGGCTAGCTCACTGTTGACTAGGCTCTATTATACTTGGTCTTAAGAGAGAATGTGCATGCATGTGATGGGATTAGGATTAGTACTAAGGGAGAATGTGCCAAAAAGGTAAGCAGGACACCCAAAACCAAGGCAGATGAAGGCAGGGGTGCCTCGTCTCCTCTGATCAAGTAGAGAGCGAGGAGCACTAATGCTTGTTTGTTTGTTTGAAGGTTGCCGGACTAGTAGTACGTAGCTTGTGGCTAAAGACGGCCAAAATAGAAAACCATTCATTGCTATCCATCGATCCGTCCTGTCGCGCTGTCGTGTGGCATATCATATGGCAGAGTTGCTGTGGACTTGTGCCTAGTACTCCTGCCCTGCTACTCCTACACCGACCTAGTGCCTAGCACTGACCAAGACAGAGGCAGTAAAGTCGCAGCACTAATGCTGGGCCTCCATTACTGTACACCTAACAAGCTCCAATGCATCAGATTGGCAAGGCAAAATCGTGGCCGAGTACGTCTGGCACTACCTCTTGCATGCAGGACCAAGACCAGACCAGGTAGCCAATCCCGGCCGCTAACCCAAGCACAATAGTTATTTGAGCGTGTGTGTGTGCCAGTGGGCCACATGTGGCCAGGCGTGCGTGGGTGCAAGTAATATAAGAGACCTACCCCTTTCCTTTCTCTCCTCCTCACCTCTGCTCATTTCCCTCGTCCCCTACCTCTGGCCGATCCCTCTTCGTTCGTTCGTTCGTCACACAGGCAGACCGCGCGCGGAGCCGTCATCTTCTTCTTGCTGGTGTTCGATGGAGCTCTTCAACCACGGTAAACTGCTACTGGGATCTCTCATCTCTGGACTGCACTAGTTCCCCCTCTTTATTCTGACGATTTGGTTGGGATCTCTCATCTCTGAACTGCACTAGTTCACCCTCTTTCTTCTGACGATTTGGTTGGGATCTCTCATCTCTGGACTGCACTAGTTCCCCCTCTTTATTCTGACGATTTGGTTGGGATCTCTCATCTCTGAACTGCACTAGTTCACCCTCTTTCTTCGGACGATTTGGTTGGGATCTTCATCTCTAGACTGCACTAGTTCACCCTCTTTCTTCTGACGATTTGGTTTTGTTTTCCAGGAAGCTTCGGGGTGGTCGGTAGCCAACTGCTGTGCCTCACAGCTCTGTTGGCCGGCATCGCGACGGCGGGCATGAAGGTGGACTACTTCAAGCCGCCATCGGCGGACGTCCTCCCGTCTGTGTGCATCGCGGGCAGCGCGGTCTACGACGCGCTCTACATGGCCTGTTTCGCCACGTTGGCGTGCTGCGCGGTGCAGGGCTCCTGCGTGACGCTTGTGATGTGGATGATGGCATCCAAGAAGACCCTGGAGGAGCTCCCGCCATCAACGTCCAAGTGCTGCCGAGGGGTGCTCTTCACCGGGCTGCTCTTCAACCTCCTCTCCTTCGGCTCCTTGATTTGCATTCTCGATTGTTTCGTTTTCGCGAGAGTCTGTACTTTCGCTTGCATGGGTGGGTGGTCTAAGGCGCTTCTCATTTTTGGGGACACAGTTATTGCTCTGGTTGGCCTTGCGATCTTCTCTGCGGGAGCTCGCATTACTCTCCGCTACAATTAGATGGTGTGTTGGCACTAATTGTGATTAGCTAGGTGTCCTGACTGTATTGGCATGCATGTGGCGTGTTCGAGTAGTTTAAATATGCTGTGTGTTTTATTGATGTCGTTCCAAGTTGGTGGGGAGATGTAAAATTGCATACATTCTTGTGGATGATTGGACATCTCCCATGAAAACTTCATTAAAGGTCTGACTGCTTGGATTCATGACAAATCTGTGCAAAAGGGTTGCATTTTAGTAGTTTGCAAAGAAGTACTCAGCAGAATATATGAAAACTGAATGACATTGTGATTATAATGTTGACTTAACTGAGGAAAGATGCGAGTTAAGATTACTCATAGGTACTGTTACTCCAGCAGTGATGTCCCAACAACTATAAATACAGTTGATAAAAGGACTGTTTGACTGTTACTCCTGAGCAGTGACTCAGTAATATTTTGAAGCCAAGACAGGACTGGTTGACTGTTGCATACGAACTAAAAAGCAGAAATCGTGAACTGATACAAATCTAAAATCCCACGAATTCCCATGATAAGCTTATCACAGGGGAAAACTCAGCAAGTGATTGATCACACATATGTAAAGCTAAAAGTTCAGGAGAGGGTTTCTTTTTCTCCGGAGAAGCTCTGAACCTTTCTTTAAAGAAAATGACCAGGTAAAACTGGTTTTTAGTCCAAATTCAACATGAAAATTGCATGTTGATATACGACCATTTTGTCGACTTGCACACAAAAATTTAACACGAAAATTGCTGTTCAGATTATTACAAACTTGCCCTCCGTGACCTTCATTGTAAGCAGCTAGGCTAAACAAACGGTAGTACAATATTTGATCTCCTGACCAACCTGGCTGATGAACATAAACTACACCCCACGTCTTGGCAAAGAAGAACAAGTATACGGGAGCAACCAAAATTAAGAATGGGAGAATCTCCTGAACAAACCTAGCTACTCAACACAAACTACACTGTTAGTGCTGCCTGGAATCATTGGAAGCGAAAAATTCTTCATACACCTTCGTGTAAGTGCCCTCTTTCTTTCCTTTTATTGAAGATGGTGCATCTCCCATTCTTAATTTGGGTTACTGCTGTCACCTACTTGCTCTGCTTCACCCAGACGAACGTGCTCAACATCAGGCATAGGAAGAACTGATCAACAATGAACTGAAAAAATCGATCAACATCAGGCTCAGACAGTAATGGATAGAGAGAAAAAATACAGAACTACGAAACAGGCGTCGGCAACTCAGCATAGGCGTCGAGCTCAGAAATCAAGAGATCCCAGTTCCTTACATATTACTACATGATGAACTATTCATTAAACCCAAATTAATTATTTCTCAATAAAGGATAAACAGAAACTAACAGAAGATTTAGTACAATAGTAGTCACAGCTAAACACCAAAAAGAGTAGCTCTTAAAAGGCTTATCAGAGTTGTTTTAGAAACACCAAAATCGTTCTTTTTTTGTTGAGAAAAACCCAAACCATGTATATTTTTTCCCCTTCTTTTAAGACTTCATATTTGTGGTACGGTAGACTGTGCTGACCCTTTTTCCCATGGTAAATTAGTTGTGTTGATGGAGAGTCGTAGTCCAGTTTGAAAGCAAAATGGAACCTTAGATTCTTGCCTCAGCAACTAACATTTGGACTTGTGGGCTCAAAGTCAAATCAAAGAATTTAAACAACATATTTAGGGTCTCTTTGGATTTCAAGCAAGTCAAAAGAATTTTAGAAGTGGTGCCTTTGGAGAAAGAAAGGATGGAAGGAGAAGAGAGAAAGCACCAGAATGAGATTTCAAGTATCTCATATTAGAATTTAAGAAGTGATGCCTTTGGATCTCGAAACATAAAAAAATTAGAATGGATGCCTTTGGAAGCTTCACCGGGCAGGGGGGAGAGGCATGTGTTGTTGTGTTCAACTCCGGATAGGCTCCCAAAACCTTCTATTGCAGTAGCATACATTTTGTTAATTCGGACTGGTCATACATAGCCAAATGAGCTGAAAATTGAGTGGTTTTATACCAACCTGAGCCCTAGCTTCCGAAAAGTGAACACCCAAAGGCAATAGCACAATAAAGGCCAGTTAGATTACACACAACCTACATAAAAAATGATTAGGTTGCCTAAAAGATGATTCAAGTTCTCAACGGATGAGCCGTCCCAAAATACTGTGAGCTCTGTAGGTGACAGCAACTATGCACGTCTTGGGGGTAATTAGTGATTAAAAGTTCAAGCATATCTCACATTAGTCCAAGGCACATAGAGCTCTGTAGGTGACAGCAACTATGCACATCTTCTTACCAGATTCACATGAAGATATAAGCTAACGTAGCAGCAAAACTAAAGCAAGAGGTATCTAAATTCTAACCAGAACCATGTGTTGCAAGGCGCATTTATACTTCAAAATAATCACCTTACATCTTCTTTTTTTTTTTTACCTTGAGAGCTTCTCTGACTTCTCGTATGAGATATTTGACTTCAAAAGCATTTCTGAATGCTGCAGCATGTTTGTTCAACAGTTGTTGATATTGTATAACTTGATATATACTCCTGCTGTCCTGCAAACAACAATGAAAGATGTTAGAACTCAAAACTGAGACTGAATATAAAAGAAGCCGGAAGGGTCAAATATATGACAGAAGTTATTTTGAGATGTAAATGTTCACCTGTAACATGTAAAACCAGCGAGATCTCCTCCAGTGCCCTTCAAGCTGCACTGGATCAGCACCCGAGCCCCTGCATCATCACACCATCGCACCTGCTGCTGTTAGTGCCGGATAAGTAATACGTAAATTCAGATTGTAAGGTTTGTTATTGAGAAAGAAAAAAAGGATACACCTGAATTTGATAATTTGCTACTAATTCACAGGGCTAATCTGGTCCAGTGTTTATTGCAAACAAAGAAACCTAACTGAAAGTTTAAGTAGCAATGTAGGAGAGCAGGGGGTCTATCAGTTTCAGTTTCAGGATGAAGCAGTGCCAACATTATTCGGATCAAAGGCATGCGAATGCCTTTGCACTTTTGCAGATCATACATGCGGCAGGTGTCAGTTTTGCGTACCTAACTGATCACAATATCAGTGTTTTCATGTGTATCACATGAGCTTGCATGAACCTAGTTGTTTATAGACATGCCCTTTTACTCCTGTTCATATATGAACTGAAAATTAAAGTACATAATCATATAAGCAAATATAGATCTACTTTTTAAAGTTAATCACAACAGATTTGTGGCAACCTTAATCTTCATGTCTCTTTTGAAGAATTCACAGCGAAACACTATTCCCGTTGCAGACCAAAGATTAGTCAAATGGGGTCACCTATAAACATGAGTGCTTGTTCCAACTAAGATTGACAGAAAGAGATGCAAAATATTATACAGCACCAAATATTTAAAAAGATTCTGAATTGCAGTTGGCATCCATTTGAAGGAAAACATCGATCTAACCCCGTAATTATAAAGTAGATACACAATTTCATCTCTATTTGTCACTACAGTCAGGCAACAAAAATAACTCACAACAAACAATTTACCGTTCTAAAGCAAGAAGCTAGCATCAAAGTTCTCATTGGCAGTAGCTTATATCTTCATGTTAATCTGGTAGTGTCGCACATAGAGCCATGCCATGGCAAGCAACAGGCGGACGGAGGATGGAGACCATGTACAGACCATGGAAGCCACTGACAATACTCATGAGGACAAAAATCAATAGCCATGGCCATCAGGTAGGAAAGGACACGGGGGAGAGGGTAGTAGCCGTCGTCGTCGCTGCGCCGCCGCCGCCAATGGGCCTGTTCCTGTGCCTCTTCCCTAGAGAGGTTGGGGGAGAGGACACCCAGGGCCGGTCCATACATATTCAGGGCCCTGGGGCGAGACGGCAAAATGGGGCCCTTGTGGACAAATAAAAATTCAGAATATATTGTATTTCAAAAGCAATTCAGTACATACCATAGATTGAGGGACTTTGAACTAAAAAACACATGCCACAAATTATTTGCTTGTAATGGCACAGAGAACTACATCATAATAGTATGGAAACAATATGGTTCTACAAAAGATCGCTCTTCTAAGTGGCACAAAGAGATCATCATCGCTCTTCTAAGTATGAAAACCTTGTGAAAACTGATAGCAACTTGAAGCATTTGTGTTATCATGAGATATAATGTTAATGCATGATAACTTACATTAGTTTCTATTCTCTCCAATATGTTCGTCACTCGATGTCTTCACCAGAAGAAAATGTCTCCAAAGCTTCCTGAAGATGATGATCAGATCTTGTTGTTTCTCCTAACACTTTCTGGAAGAAAAGTCATCAATAACCACATCAATATTTATTTCATCCAACTTTTCTTTCTCAATGCATAAAGTAGCAAGACCATTCAATCTTCCTTGTGACATTGATGATCTCAAATAGTATCCCAATAACTTCAACTTTGAGAAACTGCTTTCAGCTCATGCTACAGTGACTGGTACAGTAAATAAAATTTGATAAGCTATTAATATATTTGGAAAAGAGACTATGTCTCTAACAAACTCGAAAATATCCATAGCACACAATATCACATCAGATTCTGGTAAAGTCCTTTGTCGTAGTCGTAATTCCAAGAAGAGATCATCTAATTCAACATAACTGAGAAAGCGTTTCTACAAATTTAGCACAACATTTGCGTAATTCAATATCATTCAATATCTTCAAATCATAAAATTGTCAATTGAACCTTTCTGGGATTCTACCAGTTCATCTCTCTGTTTTCTTCACTTTCTTTTCTCACTGATAAACATTTTTTAGAAGACATGTCACAAAACAATTGTAGAAAAACAATCAATACAGGGAACAAAAGCACCTGAATATGGGCATATGGCTTGATGTCGAATTGTCAATGTAGCTTCCCAGACTGCAATTGCAGAAAAACAGTCAATACAGTGAACAAAAGCACCTGAATATGGGCATATGGCTTGATGTCGAATTGTCAATGTAGCTTCCCAGACTGCAATTGCAGAAAAACAGTCAATACAGTGAACAAAAGCACCTGAATATGGGCATATGGCTTGATGTCGAATTGTCAATGTAGCTTCCCAGATCTGCAAGGCTGCAACACTCATTCCCTGTCCCCCCCTTCTCATCCCTGGATCCAATGAAACTTTGAAGAACAAGCCAACAGAAGAGTAGGAACTAGGAAGAGAAGAGATGTCAGATGGAGCAATCAGAGGCTATTTAACAGCGAATCGAAAGAGTACTTGATTAGGGGAAGGAGGGAGACGTACCATCTCTGATGCGGTGATGCTTCAAACGTCTACTTGATGGGGAACGTTGAGGATGCAAAGAGTGATGATTGGGGAAGGGAATAGCACCATTGATCTCCATTAATGGATCCACGGGAGCCGCGCCTCGAATTTGGAAGTGCAGGGGAGTGGAGGCGCTGTTCTCTGGGATTGGAGATTGGGGGAGGAGCCGAAGAGGCGAGGAGACTCGAGCAGATCGATTGAGTGCTGCAGCAGCGTACAACCTCCGTCTGCTTTATTTGTTCCCGTAGTATTTTCTCTCAAATTTTGACGCAAGTTTAACTAACAAAATGTTAATACATGTCATAAAAAATAATATATTAAAAATATGCTTAAATACGAATCCAACGATATAATTTGTGGTAACATGTATTAACATTTTGTTAGTTAAATATTTGGTCAAAATTTGGTACAAAATACAATAATGGCCAATAAACCAGGATGAAGCTAGTAGCGAACTAGCGATTTTTTTTAGCTAAGCGAACTAGATTTTTTAGGGATTCTGGACTTTATTAAAAGATAACCGGCGCATTGCACCGGGAACTTTGAGCAGAAAATTTGGAACAGAAAAACAACAATTATATTATATGATGTGATAGCAAATAATGTACTAAAATGCAAGCGACATGTGTGCATTATCAGTGCATCAAATGGTTTTTTGGCCACCGAGAATAAATTCTCAAGTCGTCTGAAAAACAACCGTGACGAAAATTCATACTTGAGGTTAGACAGCTTCAATTTTATAACATCATCTTGACCATTTAGATCTCCACTGAGAATTAATGTGTAGGTTACATTTTTTATATTCCGTACATGCATATGTAGATGTTGGTAGTCATTAAATGGTCTTCCGGAAATGCAGTCAGTAGCTTGCAAACTCGACCCCTCCCGTGACCAAAATTGCTTAGTGTATCGAGTTCTCCTCCAGTTTTGTCTAAATGCTGCAAGAAATATTAGATGAACGCAGTATGAAAAATACTATCAGTAAGCATTTGGAAAATGGGATTGACACCTAAACCAAAACTTAATTTGTTTACTTATGTCATCAAATATGCTGAGCTTGTATGAACAGATTGTGTTCCTTTATCTCTATTTTTAATGGAGCAGTTGGTAGGATTGCATCCCTTACTTTCGTCCAGTTATTTTTGACTGGGTTTTATTTTCTGTGCCCCCTCCTATCATCCCACCGGTTTATTTTTGCGTCACCTCTCATAAAATGAAAAAAAAATCTGAACAGATTAGAACTTTTCATACTTACGCAAGTTATTTAGTAATCTTTTTATGTAAAACAATCAATCTCTAAATATCAAATATAAATTAATTAACCTTATCCTCAATAAAATTAAATCACATTAATTTCTTTTTCCATACGTGATCAAAATCTCTACCGCTAAAGAAGGAGTATGCGGTCGTGATGGTTGGTCTGGTCTTCCCTCGCTTCGCTTGCTCGTTCCATCCCACCTCTTTATTCACGCACAAAGAAGGAAACGTCCTTGTCCAAAAAGAAGGAAACGTCTTCTCTATTGGCTTTTGATCTTGAGATCAGATCACCCAGGATTACTACGTACCTGCAACTAGCTAGCTAGCAGCTCGATGGATCTTGCATGCAACAGTACGCATGCAACAATACACGTACATAGGCGACCTGTTGAAGCTGGCTTGCCGCGATGGATCGAATCAACTCAGCTCTCTCGACGAATCCGTGCGTGTACTTCTGACTATCTGAACCTGTGTGCATCAAAAGAATGTTCAGAGAATGCCAGTGCTCAGCAGGGTTGGAGAAGGCCAGTGGGTGACAAGCTAAAGATCAATATTGATGGTTCTTTCCATGCAGAGACTGGAACAGGAGGCTGGGGCTTCGTTGTACGCGACAACCAGGGGGATGTGAGAGGCTCGGGTGCGGGCTGCCTCCGGCATGTGGCCACGGCGGCACAGGCGGAAGCAATGGCGTGCTCGGAGGCCATGCAAGCTGCTGCTGATTGGGGAATGACAGACATAATTGTTGAAACAGACTGCCAATCTCTGGTGCGTGCAGTACAGGGAACTGAATTTGATCTAGCACCTGAAGGAGTTATCTTCAAGGACCTGCGTCTATTTGCTCATCTGCACTTTAATTCTGTTAGTTTTTCTTTTACCCCAAGGGGCTGTAATAGTTTGGCCCATGTACTTGCTGCCATGGGTGCTCGTGGACAATCTCTGAAACAGCTGTGGTCTGAGGAGTTGCCGGACGATGTAAATGTTAGGACGGCCAGCGTTTCTGCTGAGCCAGTGGGTTAGTGGAATCGGGTGTTCCATCTCAAAAAACTCAGCTCTCTCGACGAAACCTCTCGACAAGAACGAACGAACGCGAAGGCAGTGAATCGTTGTGATGGCCACAGGCTCGTGTCGAGCCTGTTGATATACTTTCTATTGCTTTGATCTGTTTCGTTGTGGTACAAGGTCTGGTGTCCTAGTGCTAATCCTACTCTGTAAGATATACATGTACTACCCGGACATGCATCGTGTAGCCGGACGTTGGTACAAGTCATGTTTAATTCTAACATTCACCCCCTAAATATGACATGTTTGGTGCAACCTGGATCCCAAATGCGACGACTATTACTCAGAGGCAATATCTTTGCAATTGCTTTTGCCATTCTTCGTAGCATCCCAGGGACTAACTTTGCTACCGTCGAGTCATCCATAGCTTGACGGCAACACTCATCCTCGGTCGCGTCTTCAAACTGCACCTGTTCTTCGATGCTTGGTAGACTAACTTTTGGATCGTCAAGGCAACATCCTTTAAACCCGAGCGAGACCAAACTTCGGTCTAACTTTGAGTCCCAAGCTCTTAGCACTTGCTTCAACCCGTAAAGTGCCTTCTTGAGCTTGTAAACTTTTCCTTCTTCGCCTTTCTTCTCGTAGCCGAGGGGTTGTTCCACGTACACTTCTTCTTTGAGGTCACCGTTGAGAAAAGCGGATTTAACATCCATATGATGAATCTTCCAATCCTCTTGTGCTGCCAAAGCTAGGAGCACTCTCACCGTCTTGATTCGAGCAACCGGTGCAAACACCTCCTCATAGTCAACTCCTTGACGTTGTACGTAACCCTTTGCAACGAGTCTTGTCTTGTACTTCACAATGGCACCCTTCGTGTCCTTCTTTAACTTGTAAAACCCACTTCAAACCTATGGCCTTTTGGTTCGGAGGACGGGTTACCAAAGTTCACGTGCCATTGCTCTTGATCGCCTTCATCTCCTCATCCATGGAGTGCGTCCAACTTGAACTTTTGCTCGCCTCTACGAAGTTCGCCGGCTCCTCAACTCCGAGTAAACACAAATCGGAGTACTCAAGCGTAATTGGCTTTGCGTACTTGTAGACTTTCTTGAGGGTCTTGTTGCGACGAGGCCCGGAAGAATCCGTTGTGGCTTGTGAAGGGGGCGACAAAAATTGTGTCGGCGTCAATGCACTTGAGGAAGATGGCCGAGTCTCGGGCGTGATAGATGCCGGGTCGTTGGCATCCCCGTCGTCGGCATAGTCGTCGTGACCGTGACCATCATCTTGATTGTCATCATCACTATGCACCTCTTTGTCGATGTCGTTGCTGAGATCTCCGCCCGTGTCATGCGCGTCGTTGTCGCTATCACCTTGCGACCCATGCACGTCGTTGTTGGTGTCGACACCATGGTGGTCACTGCCATTGCGGTCACCTTGGTTGGGTGTCTTGCCAACCACCTGGACGTCTTCCCCTACATCATCATCAGTTGGAAATTCAACTGTGAATATGTTATCATTTGGAGCATCGTTGGCTGCTGTGCTCCAATTCCACGCTTGGTTTTCTTCAAACACAACGTTGCGTGAAATCTGTAGACGCTTGGTTCGTGGATCATAGAAGCGGTATGCCTTGGTGTCGGAACTCCTCTCGTATCCGATGAACACCATCTTGATGCTACGATCGGCAAGCTTTGAGAGATGCGGCTCCGCCGTCTTCACATGGACCACACACCCGAACGTCCATAGATGAGACACATTCGGCTTACGTCCGTAAATTGCTTCATACGGAGTCTTGCCGATCACTGCCTTTGTTGGATCCCGGTTGAGAAGATAGACCGCCGTCGAGACAGCTTCAACCCAAAAGGTCCCCGACAAGTTCTTGCTCTTGAGTAAACTTCTTGCCATGTCAACGACGGTTCGATTGCGCCTTTCAACAACCCCGTTCTACTATGGCGTATAAGGTGCCGTGAGAAACCTCTTTATGCCAATCTTCTTGTAGTAGTCATTGAACTCGTTCGACGCAAACTCTCCGCCGCGATTTGTCCGTAGAGCGCGAACCTTCAACTTGTGTTCCATCTCCGTTGCAGCCTTCAGCTTCTTGAATGCTTCAAACGCCTCATCTTTAGATCGTAGGAGAACGACCCACATGTATCTCGAGTAGTCATCTACCACAAAGAAGAAGTACTTCTTTCTTCCGTGAGTTGCTTGGGTGATAGGGCCACATAGATCATCATGGAGCAGCTCGAGTGCAGCTCTTTGCTACATAGATCACGCACAGAACTAAAAGCCCAGCCCATGTGACATCGTGGCTTTGCCCTGTGCCGTTTGTTTGCCCTGCCATCAATCAGAATCATCAGGGGAGCTCCTACTCGCCGCTTATTGCGGCAAAGAGCCGATTCTTCGCATAGGGGCGGTATCACCTGGGCCGGCCCATTTTCTTGCCGCGAGGTGAAAAATGCTAAAAAACTGAGCGAGCTGAGGATTCGAAACCCCCCAACAACTTTCAGCGACCAGTATGGTACTATCTACGTACGCACTGTTGCTGTGCTAATGGCCGGGAGTAATAATTAACTTAATTAGCCCAAGAATGATCAACAACGCACAGAACTAAAAGCCCAGCCCATGTGACATCGTGGCTTTGCCCTGTGCCGTTTGTTTTGCCCTGCCATCAATCAGAATCATCAGGGGAGCTCCTACTCGCCGCTTATTGCGGCAAAGAGCCGATGCTTCGCATAGGGGCGGTCTCACCTGGACCGGCCCATTTTCTTGCTACAAGGTGAAAAATGCTAAAAAAAACTGAGCGAGCTGAGGATTCGAAACCCTGAATATGGACTACGTAGTCAGCTGTGCTACTTTTGCAACGCAATGATTAAAGAAACCAACGACAGTGGCAAAAACTGAACTTTCGCAAAAAATCCCAAAAAACTAGAGTGTTGGTGAGGGATCGAACCAAGTATCTCCTGTAAGTGAACAAGGTCGCTTGCCAACTATAACTCCTGGGTGTCTATGTCTGAATAGGAGCTTGTCCTATATGAACTATAAGCAACAACAAGGTCGAAACCTTTTTTGAAATTTCGAACTTGATTTCTGTTTGAAAAAGGTAAATATATTTTGAAACGCAAACATTTTCAAAATTGCGAAATAATTTAAACCCTTGAACATTTTCTGACAATGTGAATATTCTTTGGGATTCTAATTTTTTTGAAAAAAAGGAACAAAATAATAAGTGAGAACATTTTTGGAAATTATGAATTTTTTTAAAAAGATACAAACATTTTCTGAAAATCGGGAACAAAAATTGGAAACAACAACACTTTTCAAAGATAAGATACTTTTCCAAAGCACGAACATTTTTCTGAATTTGTGAAGAAATTTGGAAAATTGGAACATTTTATAATTCCGAACATTTTCTAAATTTACGAAATATGTTCGTGTTTGCTTGTGAACAAAATTTGAAAGTGGGAACATTTTTAGAAATTATGAAAAAATATAAAAAAGATACAAACATTTTCCCAAAGTCATGAACAAAAATTGAAAACGACTTCACTTTTCAAAGATATGATACTTTTCGAAAGCACGAACATTTTCTGAATTTGTGAGCAAATTTGGAAAACTGGAACATTTTTTATAATTCTGATCATTTTTTGAATTTACAAAACATGTTCGTGTTTCCTTGTAAACAAAATTTGAAAGTGGGAACAAACTTAAAAATTGTTCGGCGACATGAACATTTTTTAAATTTGTGAACAAAATCTTGAAAGTGAGAACTTTTTTTTGAATTTACAAAAAAAGTTCCAAAACCTGAGCATTTTAAATAATTGTGAACAAATTTTGACAGTGGGAACATTTTTTGATTTTCTAAAAATGCGAACATTTGAAAATTAGGCAGTCTATATCTAAAATTTTGGAACATTTCTTGTATAAGAAGCAAACAAATATTTGAAGGTCTTAACTTTTTTTGGATTTATGTACATTGCAGAAGAAGAAAAAAGGAAACTGAAATAAAATAAAAATGTAAGAAAAGAAAAGAAAACAAAAAACAGAAAAATGAAAAAATGAAAATGAAAATAAAATGATAAAGAAAAATGAGAAAGGAGGCTAAAGAAAACTGAAACAGGAAAAAAAGAAAAAACAGAAAAGAAAAAAGAAACAGAAAATAAAAATATAAATCCGGTTCAGGAACCTGCTAGAAGGTTCCCAAAACCAGAAAAACCGGCTGGAACCTTCCAGAACGTTAATTCATACATACAACTAATCTACTCTTTGATGCACCAATTTTAAATAACCTAATTCATAAGAATAGTTAATTACTACATCTACTAAGATGAGATGTAGATCTAATTTATTGTTCTTCCATTTAGCTATACAATATTATCTAGTGTAACCTTGAGAAGAATTAAGAATAATGCAGATTATACTCTCTCCACACTTAATATGGGACTGAGGGAGTAACTTTTATAATCTTATAGATAAATGTGTGCATAGCTAAATTTAAACAAACAGTCTGACAACAATTTTTTTGCGAATACACAACATTTGTTGTTGCGACTTGTATAACTAAGACAAATTATACACGTGATGTTATTCAAAAACGTATGTTTGTGAGTGTGAGACTTGATCCTTGCTTCTTCGCCCCCTATATCCAAATCCTAGCTCCGCCCCTGATCCCAGATACCATCTTCATCTTCGACATCTTCTTCAAGGCGTAGAAGTTAACGTGTCCAAATCTAGCATGCCATAACCACGAATCATCATCACTCTTGGCGAGCCAACACTCCGGTTGAGATTGATCAAGGTTGAGAATATAGAGCCTGTTCCGCGTGTGATTCACACGCGCTAGCACATTTTGGAGGTTGTCAAAGATCGTCATCACTCTGTTCTCGATATCCACCTTGCATCCATTCTCGTCAAGTTTCCCGACAGAGATGATGTTGTTGCGAAGCCGTGGGATGTAGTACACTCCGGTGAGTATGCGATGTTCTCCTGTGAGACCTCAAAAAGGACAGAACCTTGCCTGCAAATCTCCACATTTGAACCATCACCGAACTTGACCGAGCCTTTAGCATCATATTCTAGCTCGAGGAACTTCTCCTTGCACCCCGTCATGTGGTTACTAGCACCCGTGTCTAGATACCATGACACATTCTGGTTTCCGGATAACTTCGGTATTACTTTCTTCTCATGAAGTAGCACCTTCTGACTTGGTTTCACAACCACCGTTTGGACGAGATCACAAACTTCGGCCATCAGAAGACCTGGACGTTCGTCTTCTTGCTTCACCAAATTTACCTTGATCTCACGCTTGTTAGGCTCCACAAGATCACAAACTTCGGCCATCAGAAGACCTGGCCGTTCGTCTTCCTGCTTAGCCAAATTTGTCTTGATCTCCCTCTTGTTAGGCTCCGGACAATCCTTTGCAAAGTGACCCATATCGTTGCAGTTATAGCACTTGACCTTGGACATATCCAAGTTCCGTGGCTTCCGCTCTTTAGATCGGTCCGCCTTACCACGACCTTGTGGCTTGCCTTTTCCTTTGCCTTATTCGGTTTGTCCGCCGCGCACGGATCTCTCCCACCAATATAGTCAGACGCATGGCATAGTCGTTCACCGATTCAGTTTCCTCCATCTGCAACTTGTGAAATTGGCGCTTCAGTACTTGTGCCCGAGCCTTCGTGACGCGATCTTCTCCGATCCTCGTCTCTTTAAGTGCGTTCCACGCCTCTCTTGTTGTCTCAAACTCCGCCAATGTCATCAGCACAGAAGCCGGCACAGAATGAGCTATGGCGGCCATGGCACCTTCGTCGCACTCCTCGTCGACGTCGTCGTCCGTGATGGCCTCCCACACTCGAAGGTTCGGAGAATAATCTTCATCTTGTCCGCCCACACGCCGTAGTTGGCGTCGGTGAGCATCGGGTACTGGATGGGGATGTTGCGATGCGCGAGTACGTTGGCGCCGCCCTTTCCGCCACCACTGGTTACTGACTTGCCGCCATTCTTCACCTTGTCGCCGTTCTTATTCGTCTTGAAACCGCCGTTGCAGGACTTGACCGACTCCTTGTCGCTGTCCGTCATCATAGATTGTAGATCGTCCAGGATCTAGATATCAATTGTTGGCTCAGAT
Source organism: Aegilops speltoides (assembly GCA_021437245.1). Classification (NCBI taxonomy): domain Eukaryota; kingdom Viridiplantae; phylum Streptophyta; class Magnoliopsida; order Poales; family Poaceae; genus Aegilops; species Aegilops speltoides. The sequence continues at coordinate 439,094,607 of CM038145.1, read as the reverse complement.
CACCCAGGATTACTACGTACCTGCAACTAGCTAGCAAGCAAGCTAGCTAGCAGCTTGATGGATCTTGCATGCAACAGTACGCATGCAACAGTACACGTACGTAGGCGACCTGTTGACAAGAACAAACGAACGCGAAGACAGTGAATCATTGTGATGGCCACAGGCTCGTGTCGAGCCTGTTGATATACTTTCTATTGCTTTGATCTGTTTCTTTGTGGTACAAGGTTGGGGTACAGGCATATATATGCGTACGGTAGCTAGAAGCTAACCGACTTGGTGTCCTAGTGCAAATCCTACTCGGTAAGATATACATGTACTTTTTCCCCGAAACCCTAAAAACCCCTCTGGCGGCGGCGATTAGGGCTTCGAAGTGGAACTGCGGCGGCCGCTTGTTTCCACACCGGCGGGCCGCGTTCGAGATCCCGGCGGGGAGATGGCCTCACCCTCCCAGGGCGCGGGCACGGGGAAGACGCCGGAGTCACCCAGGGCGGCGAGAGCACCTCTAGAGGAGGCTCTGGGCAAGATGGGAATCACCGATGAAGAAGCAACTCCGCTGATCATCGATGATAGAGAGGATGATAAACCAAAGAGATGGCTCATCGCAGGCAAGGTACTACACCGGAATTTGCTTCACACCAACACCATATCTGGTGCTCTCCGGCCTGCATGGGGCAATCCCCGAGGTCTACAATTTAGATCGATGGGGGAGAATATGTTTGTGGCAGAGTTCGAGAATCAACGGGATCGCGATCGCATCTGGCAGGGATCGCCATGGCACGTGAGCAAGAACGCTGTAATTCTGGCGGACTTTGAAGATTGCATGCGGCCCGACGAAGTCAAGTTTGAACGGCTCCATCTGTGGGCTAGGGTTCCAAATCTCCCATACAACCTGCGCGATGATACATGGGGGAAACTGATCGCGCAGCAGATCGATAAGGAGGCCACTGCAATACAGTTTGATCATGTGGGTGGCTTCTTGCGAGCGCGGGTATCCATTGATGTCAGTAAACCTCTTCGGAGGTGGATCCTGATAGACTCGGCGAAGAGGAAGAAGGTTGATCTCTACGATATTCAGTATGAACAAGTTCCTCACTTCTGCTTTTCCTGTGGTCGACTGGGCCACTCTGAGATGATGTGCCCTACACCGGGTCCTCGCGATGAGAAAGGACAGCTTCCTTTTGGGCCAAAGTTGAGGGCACCAGAACAATGGGGGAAAGCTACGTCGGCAGAAAACTCAAGTCATGAGCAGCATAAGGAGCCGAGTAGCCATCGCGAGTCCAAGAATTCTTCCAACGCTGGCAAAGGCGAGGAGGTGACCTCTCCTACAAAGGAACGTGTAAACATTAAGAGGAAGGGAGCCCCAAAACAGATCTACCGGCGAGTGGAACCCACGATCACAGATGGTGTTGCCACGGGAACCACTGATCATACTCAAGATGGGGGCGCGGATGTATCAGCACTTGGAGATGGACAAGAGCTCGAACGGGAAGCAAAAAAGAAGAAACCCACACCTGAGAATTCGGCAGAGACTGCAGGGCAGTCCTGTCCATCCCAATGAGCTGCATAAGTTGGAACTGCCGGGGGCTTGGGAACCCCGAGGCAGTTCGAGAGCTTCGCAATATCGTGAAGCAAGAGTTACCCCTCCTACTCTTTGTCATGGAAACTAAAATATCAGCGAAAAGAGTAGAGAGCCTGCAATATTCGTTGGGATTTGCAGGATGTTTTGCAGTCAGTAGCACGGGTTTGAGCGGCGGCATCGGACTGTTCTGGTCTCGGGACGTGGATGTCGAGCTCAAAAACTTCAGTTCCGGCCACATTGATGTGTTGGTGCGGAGGACAGATCAAGTTTCGCCATCATGGAGGTTTACGGGGTTCTATGGAGCCCCAAGAGTGGAGAATCGCCATCATAGCTGGAGGTTCCTTCGGACCTTGCATGCGATACAACATTCAGCGTGGCTATGTATGGGTGACTTCAACGAGACTCTCTACGCCACCGAACACTTCAGTACCTCGGGCAGGCCGGAGTGGCAAATGAGAGCGTTCCGAGAGGTTGTGGATGAGTGTTCCTTCCAAGATCTCGGCTGGTCTGGGGTGCCATACACCTGGGATAACCGGCAGGGAGGAAATCTGAATGTCAAAGCACGCCTAGACAGAGCACTAGCAAATGAAGATTTCAGGCAGCTTTTTGACCACATTGGAGTAAGGCATGTTTGCGCAGCGGAGTCGGATCATTGTTTCATTGTTGTAAACCTGAATCAGCTGCCAAGCACGTCTCGCTCAAAGCGCCAGTTTCGGTACGAGAATGTCTGGCAGATGCACATCGACTATGAACGCCTAGTTACTGAAACTTGGAGTCGAAATCAACGGGGACCGGGGCTGCAGGGCGTGGCTGACTCGCTAGGTGATCTTCAAAGAACACTTGAGCCATGGGGAGCAAGGGAGTTTGGATGCCTACCACGGATAGTTCGACAGTTACAGCAGCGCCTGGATAGGTTGCGTCGGCAATCAGTAGGAAGGGGTCCTTCGGACGAAGAAAAGAGAACGATTACCAAGCTTAGAGAAGCGCTTCGGCAGGAGGAAATATGGGCGCGGCATCGATCTCGTGTTCCTTGGCTGCGAGAGGGCGACCGCAACACGGGGTTTTTCCACGCACAAATGAAAAAGCGACAACGAATGAATCGTATTGCTGGTTTGCAGCGAGCTGATGGCTCGGTGTGTGCAAACGCAGAAGAGGATAACGCGGAGGTCCAGAATTTCTATCAACAGCTATACGAGACTCAAGGGGCCTCGGATAGCAGCGTGTTGTTATCACATGTACCGAGCAGGGTTACACCGGCTATGAGTGAGGTTTTGGACAGACCATACGAAGCCGCCGAGGTGCGTACATCATTATTTCAGATGTCACCATCTAAGGCACCAGGAGTGGACGGCTTCACTGCGGGTTTTTTCCAGCGACATTGGGACTTGCTTCATGAAGATGTAACATAAGCAGTTCTCGGTTTTTTGAATGGGGGTGATCTTCCGGTAGGGTTAAATGATACTTCCATCACATTGATACCTAAGGTACGACATCCCCAGTCTATACCTAAGGTACGACATCCCCAGTCTATATCTCAATATCGACCCATCGCTCTTTGCCCTGTGCTTTATAAGATAATAGCCAAGGTTGATTAGCGATGAACAAAGCGCTTTTGTTCCCGGCCGCTTGATAACAGATAATATATTGGTTGCTTACGAGAGCATTCATACAATGAAGCGGAGGAAGAAGGGGAAGAATTACATGTGTGCTGTCAAACTAGACATGATGAAAGCCTACGATCGAGTGGAATGGCACTATTTGGCATCAATCCTACTGAGAATGGGATTCAGTGTCGGTTTTGTTCGACTGATGATGAAGTGTGTCACCTCGGTACGCTTCACAGTTCGAGTCAACGGAGAACTTTTACCATACTTTACACCTTCACGGGGTCTGAGGCAGGGGTGTCCTGCGTCACCGTTTCTATTCCTTTTGTGTGCAGAAGGACTGTCTTTGTTGCTCAACTCGTATGGTGGTTATATTGATAGGGGCATTCGTGTGAGTTTTAGATCACCATGGGTTAATCATCTATTGTTTGCTGACGACTGCCTGATCTTCATGAAAGTGGACAGTCAAAGTGCAACAAGGCTTAATGATATTCTCCACATCTATGGGGAGGCATCGGGACAGAGTGTAAATCGCGGAAAGAGCTCTGTTTTCTTCAGCCCCAACACTCCTCATCAGCTGTGTGAGACAGTCAAGACTTTGCTAGGTGTTCCTGTTGAGGCCTTTGGGGAGCGTTATCTCGGTCTACCTACAGCAATAGGCAGGATCACTAGTGGCACGTTTGTTTACATGGCCGAACGGGCACGCGCACACATGCAGGGGTGGTCGGAGCGACTATTAGCCTGTGCTGCTCGAGAGGCGCTGCTCAAATCTGTGATCCAAGCAATTCCTACCTTCAGCATGTCATGTTTCCTTCTGACAAAGAAAGTATGTAAGACTCTGACATCGGGTATGGCAAAATTCTTTTGGAGTAGCTCCATTGATCGGCGGTCTATGCACTGGTTATCTTGGGACAAACTAGCTACACCGAAATGCCACGGCGGAATGGGCTTCCGCGATCTCCGCTTGTTCAACTTAGCTCTTTTGGGGAAACACGGTTGGCGCTTAATGACTAACCCTAATACTCTTTGTGCTAGAGTTCTGAAAGGCCGTTACTTCCCAGATTCTGAGTTTCAGTCTGCTACAGTACCAAAAGCTGCATCAGCTACTTGGCGAGCAATTGTTGCCGGTCGAGAGGCGCTCGACGCTGGCCTCATCAAACGGGTGGGCACTGGATCAACCATATCTATATGGGAGGATCGGTGGATACCTTCGACAGTCTCCATGACTCCGATGCTTAAACCCCAAAACGCTTCTGTCGAGCGGGTCAGTGAGCTCATTGATACTGACAATTGGACATGGAAGACGGAGCTAGTATATGAACAGTTTATCGGCCCCGACGCGCAAGCGATTCTGAACATACCCTTGCGCCAGGGGGGTGGCGATGATTTTATGGCATGGGCACATGAAAAATCTGGCATCTACACAGTCAAATCAGCGTACCGGTCTCTAGTGAACAAAAAAGAGCGTTCTGCTCTCGAAGAAGGGACCGGCACCGGGTCTTCAACTGATAACACTGAATTGTGGCGTGCCTTATGGAAACTCAATGTGATCCCTAAAGTTCGGGTCTTTTACTGGCGAGTCTTGAGAGGAATTATTCCGGTGGAATGCACCTTGAAATACCGTCATATACAGGAGCTCGGAAGATGCAAAATCTGCATGGCCATGGAAGAGGATTTAGCTCACGCACTCATCCATTGTTCGCATGCAAAGCAATTCTGGGTGCAAGCTCAACAGTTATTTGAATTCTCCCTACCGAAGCTTCACCCAAGCACTTGGTCACGTGATATTTTATGTGATAATCTTTTTTCAGAGAAGAAGCGAGCGAACATAGTCACGGTGATGTGGGCGATCTGGCACTCTCGGAATCGTATCACGCATGATCAGGAGAAACTTGATCCAGCTACTTCTGTGAGACGCATCAAGGAAGATCTTGCGATCTTGGATATACCTCGGCAAGACTTGAAGTCTTTGGCAGGCTACGGGTGGCGGCCCCCCGACGGGAACATCATCAAAATAAACACTGATGCGGCAATTCATATGGATGGCGACAAAGGTGGAGCAGGGGGGTGGCGCGATCAGTTGGTCGCCTCCTGGGAGCATGGAGCAAACCCCTTGTGGGTGTTACGGATCCCCTTATAGCAGAAGCTATGTCGGTTCGGGAAGGCGTGCGCTTTGCGAATCTTCGCGGATTTCAGGAGGTGGTCATTGAAACAGACTGTCTGGAGGTTGTGGAACTCTGGAAGAATCGTCACAATTCCCTCGCGGTTGTGGCACCGTTATTTTATGAGATAGGAGAGCTAGCTACAGTTTTTTCTTATTTTGATATTATTCATGTAATCCGGTCAGCAAATTACTCAGCTCATCTCTGTGCCAAGCGTGCTTGCACACTGAGTATGACTGAGAGCTGGCTGAAAGAGACTCCTAGCTTTCTGGTGAGCAGCCTGTTGGCTGATGATCCAGCGAATGCCTTTGTTTGAATAAAGCTCTCACTATTGCCCGAAAAAAAAAATATACATGTACTACTCGGACATGCATCGTGTAGCCGGACGTTGGTACAAGTCATGTTTAATTCTAACATTCTCCTCTCCTGATTTTCTCTCTACCAAACAAAGGGACGAGCAAGCGAGAGCTAGGTCTCCTGCTTCCTCCGCCGCCACATATGATCTCCAGCGACAGGAGATCCTGCCCTGCGATGGGTCGGCTCCACCCTTCCTGCACACCGCCCCATACCACTCCTACCCGCGCCCGCCGATGCCGCCCCTCCCTCCTCACCCCGCCCCCGTCCCATCGCGTGCGCAACCCGGAGGTGGAGTCGTCCTCTTCCAATCGCGTGCGCAACCCGGAGCCGGAGTCGTGCTCTTCCCCCAATGGCGTCCAGCGGGTGTGCGGTGCTGTGCAGCGCTGCGGTTGGGGCAGCCGTCGGGACCCCTCCCTTGTCGATACATCTTGCCGGAGAGAGGGGGGGAGGGCCGCCACTGCGCCGGCTCTGGTGGGCACCCAACTGCCTGCCCCATCGTTGCTGGCATCTAACGATGGCGACGGTGTCACCTAGGAAGTGGCTGCCGCCCAACCTGGTCGCTCACCTCAGCCTCGCCGACCACCAGCTGATGCCTCGTGCCCGTTGCTTAATCTTTGGTCACCTTCGACTTAGTCGCCGATCACATGGGTGCCACGGCTCAGCCCCGTTCGTGGTATGTCTCTCTTCCCTTCTCCGCCCAAATTTCACATCTGTGTTTGTGTTGCGCTGTGTCCTGTTTGCGTGTGTGTGCTTTGCGTGAGTATTGTGACGGGCGTGCTCTGTGTGTGGCTTGCTAGCGTGTGTGAGTGTGTGATTCTCCACTGATTGATGTTTGTATGAACTCATCGTGTGTGCTTGCTGGCCTGCTGGGTGCCGATGGATGCTTGTTGCGTGTGCGTGCCTGTGTGTGGTGTTTGCTGGAATCTGGATCAAGCAACAATGATACATGTTGTTTTGTAATTTTGGTGCCCGAATATATCATGGCTTATGTGGATGTATATAACCAAGTAAGCTGAAGGGACAAAAATACATATTACTCCCTCGGTTCCTAAATATTTGTCTTTTCAGGATTTCAAATAGACTACCACATACGGATGTATATAGACATATTTTAGAGTGTAGATTCACTCATTTTGCTCCGTATGTAGTTACTTGTTGAAATCTCTAGAAAGACAATTATTTAGGAACGGAGGGAGTAGTATGCAATAGTTAATTTCTTCATCCTGTACCGATTACACACAATTTCAACCAGTGTAATAATGTGTACTCCTTTTCTTTTACTAGTATGCAATAGTTGGTCATGTGCTTCTTTTCCCCTTGGTCCCGCACCAGCCTGGGCGCCGCCCCATCTCCTCGTCAACACCGCGGCGCCGCTCTCGCGAACCTCCGCCGCGGGAGCCGCTCCAGCGCCGTCTTCCACTGCTGCAGCTGCCGTCCTCCAGCCGCCAGTGTCGGTCCTTCGAGGGTTGGGCTCTGCCGTGGTCTCCTCTGTTTCCCCGAGTCCAGATGCTCGCGAGTCCTCTGCCATGTCGCTGCAGCTGCTGGGTCGTCGGACCTCGGTTGCCGGTGATGTGGGTGCGACCGTGGAGCCCAGGCCGGGGCAGCCTCTGCCTGCGCATGTGGTGCCAGCGTCGAACGCTCCGGCTGCAGGCAGCGTCCCGGCTACCGGCGCCATCCCTCGACCGCGACCGGTGCCCCCAAGTTTCAGATTTAGAAAGGAAGCTGGGGGTGTTAAGGCCTCGTTGCGTTCCAAGACCGCGACAACAGCTGCTTCGGCACCGCCGCCTGCCACCCCCGCCCTGCTTGCCAGTGCCGCCACGGGCTTGCTGCTGTCGGCTCTTGTTGCCCCGGCCAATGGCGACGGCACGGACTGCGAAGAGGAGCTGCCCTCCCTGTCTCCATCAGCTAACGCAGAGGGCATCGTCGTTGGCATGGGGGATTTGCTGACCAGTGCACGAAGATCTGTTTTGTGGGCCTCTGCCGCTGACAATGACGATGAAGACGAAGACGAAGAGGAGCTGGCCCCTCAGACGCCGTCGGCTGCAGCCAAGGCCGTCGACTCCGGCGAGATGTGTGTGGGTCATGAGGTGGACAAGGGTGGGGGTTGGCAGGAGGTGCTGCCGCGGCGCAGCCCGCATCGGCTGACATTGCCGCCGCTATCCACGACAATGGCTCCTCGTCCCATTCCTGCTTGGCTTCACGGTAGATGCTACAAATGCTTTGCTCATGGGCATCGTGCCGCTCATTGCAGAGACCCGTTGCGGTGCTCACGTTGTTTGGAGAATGGTCATCGTGCGCACGGATGTCGCAATCCCTGGCGTCCTCTAAGCTCGCTGGCATGCCTTGCCACGCCGCCCGTGGCTAGCGTCAACACCATGCATGGTCCTACATCAGCTTTACGCAAGGGTCCAGTGAAATTCGCACCCCCCTCCAAGGCGCTTCACCGTGGGGCCCGGGCGTCTGTTGTATCTGCTACGACGAACTCGACAACCTCATATGAAGTGGTGCTGCAGTCCGCTCTAGCTGATCAGATTGCGCTGCTGCAAGGCTGCCTGGTGCGGGTTGGGAGCTTTTTGGAGCGGACGGAGGTTGCTCTGAGTAGACTCTCCCTTGTGCCGGCTATGCTGCAGACTGATATGACGTCACATCCTCCTATTGCGGTTGGTGTCTGCTCCAACGAGGACGCAGAGGCAAAGTTATATGGTTGTTTCTTCCCCCGTGTTGGGGACATGTCGTCGTCGATGTCTGCCTCGCTCCCTGTGTTATGTACCACTCAAGACGAGTCCATCGCCATGCTCGTGGCTCCGGTGCTGCAAATCATGCCCGAGATTAGGGAGCTATGTCTGAGCTCTGTTTCGCTTTTGTCAGTGAAGCACATGAAGGTGGAATCACTAGTGACCTTGTGTGAGGGAGATGATTCATGTTTGTCATGTGAGCATCCAGAGGCGCCTTCTGAGTCCTTCGGGTTGGAGGTGCATGTGGTTGAGGATATTGATGTGGCTGGTGTGCGCGCTAATGGGAAGGCGTCTGCGGTTTTTTGATGGATGATGCTCAGTTTTTGTGTTGTCGATGTGGCTTTGATTGTCCGAGTCATCGTTGTTGGTGTTCTTGGTCAGGGTTCTATTGAGTTGTGCAAGTGTGGTGAGGTACGTTTGTTGTGTGTTAGGACTTAGGAGCATGTGACGGGTTGTCTGCGTGGTCACGGTGTTTAGTACTTCTTGAGTAGCCTGTTTCGGGTTGTTTGTATCGGTTTTCGCCCGGTTTTTTGAAAATTAACTGGGCAATTCTCTTCTTCTTAATTAATCGATGAGGCAAATATTTTGCCTCCGTTATAAAAAAATTTATGGACCACATCATTAACTTCTAAATTACAAACTGGATACCATATTCAACATAAGATGCCATATTCAAATTTATAGGTTGTTCATTTTTTTGTTCAATCCTTCTATTATAGTAACTAGCATTCATCGATGGAATATCAGTAACTAGCATTCATCAATGGAATATTTTAAGATCTCCAGTTTTTTTGCTAACAGGCTTGGTTCAGTACCACTTTATTTCTTAGAAGCTACAATCTTGATAATAAGGTGTACTCCTTTTCTTTTATTAGCAGCATAATTTTGCTTATTGCGTTGTAGTGTGGAGTGGTTTCCATAGCAATTTAGGTCAGCGCACCGCGCGCGACGGTATAGGCCACTGTTGGAAAAGCTGCACCCTAGTCTATCGCCACCGGTTCCTCGGGAGCTCCTACCTGCCGCTCTATGCGGGGATCGAAACGAGGATCTCGTCCTAGCGGCAATGCCCTACTACCGGTGGAGCTAGCAAGCTTTAATGCTCAGAATACATCAAAAACCTTTAAGAACGAACTACCGAGCGCAAATCCGATTTTTTCTCCAAAATTTCAAACGCATTTTTTGAAGGAAAAAACCCTGACTGTTTTTTGAAACGCAACTACTTTTGAATACCGTGAAGAATTGTTTCACAAACTGCCAAATTTTCGAAAATCATGAACAATGTTTTGATATGGGAACAATTTTGTAATTCTAGAACAAAATTTGTAAAGGTGAAAAAATTTAAGAAACCATGACCATTTTTTGAAATGTGAATACATTTTGAAACCGCACATTTTACGAATTGTGAATTATTTTAAAACCAAAAACATTTTTCGAATTGTGAACAAATTTTGAAACATGAACAAATTTCAAAATCGTGATTTTTTTTTTGTAAAATTGTGAATATTTTTTGAATAATGAACAAATTTTGAAACCGTAAACATTTTTCCAAATTGCAAAGAAATTTTGAAACATGAATACATTTGAAATTGGTGAACAAAATTATAAAACCGCAAACATTTTTTGGATCTGCGAACAAATTTTGAAACTGTGAACATCTTTCAAATTGTGAACAAATTTTGAAACATGAATAAATTTCAAATTTGTGAACAAAATTATAAAACTGTGGACATTTTTCAAATCTGCCAAAAAATTGAAACTACAAACATTTTTTGAATTTTGAACAAATTACAAAATCATGAACAAAATTATAATGTTGTGAACATTTTTCGAATTCTGAACAAATTTTGAAACCACATTTTTTCCTAATTGTGAACAAATTTTAAAACATGAATAAATTTCAAATTGCGAACAATATTATAAAATTGTGAACATTTTTTGAATCTGCAACAAATTTTGAAAACCGTGAACATTTTTGAATTCTGAACAAATTTTGAAACACAAACAAATTTCAAATACATGAACAAAATTATAAAATTGTGAACATTTTTCATTAAACCGTGAACATTATGAAAATAGAAACAAATGAAAAAACTGAAAAAGCAAAATGAGAGAAAAAGAAAAGAAAAAAGGAAATAGGAAAAACAGAATAAAGAAAAAAACCAATTCAAGGAACATTCTAGAAGTTTACCAAAACCAGGAAAAACCAGCTGGGAAACTCTAGAAGGTTCCCAAAACCGGAAGCGTTGGAATGGTTAACGGGCCGGCCAGTTGCGTCGCTGCTCGGTCGCTCACCTGTGCGAAGCACCAGCAGTTTAACGCAGCGGAGCGACAAATAGGATTTTCCTACTTCCAGGACATATCTATTCCGAAATCACTAGTTAAGGAGTACTTGTTGCGAAGATCACTCCAACTCTCCAGGTTCTGACAAGTGGCGGACTGCATGTGCGTCACTTGTCGCAACCTGAGAGTTTTGCTTTTTTTGTAGATGCATTTATTCAAAACGTTTTATCTTTAAACCGCGCGTCCAAATCTCGAACCGCTTTCACCGTTGGATTCCTTGCGTCGAGATCTTCAAAACTAGATCCTATGTTGATAGGTTTTGACGAACTTTTTTTTATGAAAAAACGGATGAAAAAACCGAACCGGGAGCACCGGTGTTTCCCTTTCTGAAAAAGGCACGCCTATCACTCTGACGAAATCACAACCGTGCCACTCGCGGAAGCAAAACCGTGACTCTCACGAAAGAAGAAAAAAAATAAAAAATGCGTTTTTTTCGTTTCCGAGGAGGCACAACCGTGACTCTCGCGAAAGCACAACCATGCCTCTCGTGGAAGCAAAACCGTGACTCTCGCGAAAGCACAATCGTGCCTCTCGCCGAAGCAAAACCGTGACTCTCGCGAAAGAAAAAAAAACAGAAAACACGTTTTTTCCGTTTCCGAGGAGGCACGACCGTGACTCTCGCGAAAGCACAACCGTGCCTCTCGCGGAAGCAAAACTGTGACTCTCGCGCAAGAAAAAAAAGAGAAAACGCATTTTTTCCGTTTTCTAGAGGCACGGCCGTGACTTTCGCGAAAGCACAACCGTGCCTCTCGCGGAAGCAAAACCGTGACTCTCGCGAAAGGAAAAAAAAACAGGAAATATATTTTTTTTTGCTTCCAAGAGGCACGGCCGTGACTCTCGCGAAAGCTAAACCGTGCCTCTAACGGAATGAAAACCGTGACTCTCACGAAAGAAAAAAAAAGAAAATGCATTTTTCTGTGCAAAATAAAAAGAAATTCAAAAAAATAGGTCGAAAAGCTAGGAAAGACCGGTGGAAAACCAAAACGTCAAAAAAAACCAGGAAAAAAAAACCCGTTTAAAAGCCGAAAACGCGTGCGGAAAAATAAAAAAACTAAAATCCGGAGGGAGCGCTTAGAGCGCGACATGTGGCGAATGGCTGAGAGCGCGCCAAGTGGCGCTGGTCGTTGCTTGATACGTCTCCAACGTATCTATAATTTTTTATTGTTCCATGTTATTATATTATCCGTTTTGGATGTTTAATGGGCTTTACTATACACTTTTATATTATTTTTGGGACTAACCTATTAACGGGAGGTCCAGCCCAAATTGCTGTTTTCTTGCCTATTTCAGTGTTTCGCAGAAAAGGAATATCAAACGGATTCCAAACGGAATGAAACCTTCGGGAGAGTTATTTTTGGAACAAACGCAATCCAGAAGACTTGGAGTGGACATCAAGAAACAAACAAGGCGGCCACGAGGCAGGGAGGCGCGCCCCGGTGGTGGGCGTGCCCCCACTCTCGTGGGCCCCTCGTGGCTCCCCTGACCGACTTCCTTCACCTATATGCTCTCATACCTTGAAAACATCCAGGAGCACCACGAAACCCTATTTCCACCGCTGCAACCTTCTGTACCCGTGAGATCCCATCTTGGGGCCTTTTCCGGCGCTCCGCCGGAGGGGGAATCGATCACGGAGGGCTTCTACATCAACACCATAGCCTCTCCGATGAAGTGTGAGTAGTTTACCACAAACCTTCGGGTCCATAGTTATTAGCTAGATGGCTTCTTCTCTCTCTTTGGATCTCAATACAAAGTTCTCCTTGATCTTTTTGGAGATCTATTCGATGTAACTCTTTTTTCGGTGTGTTTGTCGAGATCCGATGAATTGTGGGATTATGATCAAGATTATCTATGAGAAATATTTGAATCTCCTCTGAATTCTTTTATGTATGATTGGTTATCTTTGCAAGTCTCTTCGAATTATCAGTTTGGATTGGCCTACTAGATTGATCTTTCTTGCAATGGGAGAAGTGCTTAGCTTTGGGTTCAATCTTGCGGTGTCCTTTCCCACTGACAGCAGGGGCAACAAGGCACGTATTGTATTGTTCCCATCGAGGACAAAAAGATGGGGTTTATATCATATTGCTTGAGTTTATTCCTCTACATCATGTCATCTTGCCTAATGCGTTACTCTGTTCTTATGAACTTAATACTCTAGATGCATGCTGGATAGCGGTCGATGTGTGGAGTAATAGTAGTAGATGCAGAATCATTTCGATCTACTTGTCGCGGACGTGATTGAGGGATTCCTGGATTAGGGGGTATCCGGACAGCCGGACTATATACTTTGTCCGGACTGTTGGAGCGTAAAGATACAAGACTCAAGACTCCGTCGCATGTCCGGATGGAGCTCTCCTTTGCGTGGAAGACAAGCTTGGCGATCCGGATATTATATTTCCTTCCTTGTAACCAACTCTGTGTAAACCCTAGCCCTCTCCGGTGTCTATATAAACCGTATAGGTTGGTCCTTAGAAGGCTGATCATGATCACAATCATAATCATCATAGGCTAGCTTCTAGGGTTTAGCCTCTACGATCTCGTGGTAGATCTACTCTTGTACTACTCATATCATCAATATCAATCAAGTAGGAAGTAGGGTTTTACCTCCATCGAGAGGGACCGAACCTGGGTAAACATTGTGTCCCTTGCCTCCTGTTACCATTAGCCTAAGACGCACAGATCGGGACCCCCTACCCGAGATCCGCCGGTTTTGACACCGACATTGGTGCTTTCATTGAGAGTTCCTCTGTGTCGTTGCTGCGAGGCTTGATGGCTCCTTCAATCGTCAACAAAACGGTCCAGGGTGAGACTTTTCTCCCCGGATAGATCTTTGTGTTGGCGCCGCTTAAGCTGCGGGCCAATTAAGCAGCCAACCTGGAGCAGATCGGCAGCTCGCCCACAGCCACTGTGTCGTTGAAACTGAACTACATGACGGATATCCGCGGAGACTTGATCTTCAATGGATTCGGGCCTATGCTAGGAGCACCGGACAGTCATGATGAGCATGACTTAGACCTGCTGTCGGACAACGCTCGGGATATCACCCCCGCAGTAGCCCCGGACCTAAATCCGAGGCAGATTGCGCTGCCCAAGGACGGGTGGACGGACCCTGTCCCGCGGGCCACACACTCATTGGTGGTTGAGCCGAACACATGCCTCACCTCTAAATAAGCCTGTAACACCGGACACCCGGACTCGTATCCGCCTGTAGGTTCCAGTCCACGCGCTCCTGAGCCCGCCGAACCTGGTTGGGCTCCTGTAATGGAGTTCACCGCTGCGGACAGCACTTGCCCTTTGGCGACAAGCTGAACTCGTTGAAGTCTCTCTCTTTGTCAGGAGACTCTCAGCCGAACTATGTCCGGCTTGAGTGGGAAGCAGGCAACGAAGGAGTTCATTGCCCACCCACCACCCACTTTGTTGCCACGGTCGATGATTTAACCGACGTGCTTGACTTCGACTCCGAAGACATCGACGGTATGGACGACGATGCAGGAGAAGAATAGGAACCACCACCCACGGGGCGGTGGACAGCCACCCCGTCATATGATATATACATGGTGGATACGCCCAAGGAGGACGACGGCGACAATCCGGAGGATAAAACCCCCGGGAAAAAGCAAAAATGACGGCGCAGACGCCGCTCCAAGTCTAGCAACAGTAAAAATAGCGACAAGAGCGCCAGAAAGATCGAAACCCCAGTCAACTCTGGAGGCAACAATGACCATATGGACCCAGCGATGGAGCAGGATGAGCCAGGCCACGCCGAACACAGTTCGGAGCAGACACCCGATCACAATGATCCCGAGGGACGAGTTCATCAAACCGCCCCAGGACAAGAACACAGTCCGGATGATGATGCATTCATCATCCCGGAAACACACGTGGAACGGGATAACCTCTCCAGAAGGCTTATGGCCACCGCGAGAAGTCTAAAGAACCAGAAGCAACGGCTAAAGGCCGCACAGGAAACGCTCAATCGCAGATGGAATAAAGTGCTAGACACGAAAGAAAGGTACGGCGACGATCGCCATACAAAGAGCTATCCAAAACGCAAGCTGCTGCCAGAATTCAACGACGAGGCCGTTCCACCAAAGAACAACATGCCCAGAAGGCCGGATGAACCACTTCATAACCGCAACAGAGCAGCTACCGATGCCGAACACGACTTACGCGAGCTCCTGGATAAGAAAGCCAGCGCGGCTAGGTCCATCTACAGATCTAAAGGACACACCCCGGAGCGGGACTATGGTCACCAAAATGATCATACCGGTCGGATACCAGTTCGGAATAAACACCGGACACAACAACAGCCGACGGCATGCCACAACACGTCCAGATACAGAGGGTCTGCTCACCCCCTGTGCTTCACCGAAGAAGTACTGGACCATGAATTTCCACAGGGTTTTAAACCTGTGAACATAGAGGCATATGACGGAACGACAAACCCAGGGGTCTGGATCGAGGATTTTATCCTGCATATACACATGGCTTGTGGAGATGACCTCCACGCCATCAAATACCTTCCCCTCAAGTTGAAGGGACCAGCTCGACACTGGTTCAAAAGCCTCCCCGAAAATTCAATAGGAAGTTGGGGGGAACTCGAGGACGCTTTCAGGGCCAATTTTCAAGGGACTTATGTCCGGCCTCCGGATGCGGACGATTTAAGTCACATAATCCAACAACCCGGAGAGTTCGCCCACAAGCTTTGGAACAGTTTCCTCACTAAGAAAAATCAAATTGTTGATTGTCCGGATGCCGTAGCCTTAGCGGCCTTCAAACACAGCATCCGAGACGAGTGGCTTGCCAGACACCTCGGCCAAGAAAAGCCAAGGACAATGGCAGCCTTAACGAGCCTTATGACCCGCTTTTGCGCGGGTGAACATAGCTGGTTGGCCCGTAAAGGCACCAGCGACCCAAGCACATCCAAAATAAGGGATGGCAACGGGAAGCCACGAAGGAATAAAAACAAACGTCAAAACAAGGAAGAGAGCCCGGACAACACAACGGTCAACGCCGGATTCAGAGGCTCTCGACTTGGTCAGGAAAAGAAGCCATTTAAAAGCAATAAGAGGGACCGTCCGGTCTAAACAGAGTCTGGACGGTGTGCCAAATTCATGGCACCCCGACAAACCTGCGAACCACACTCACAGAGAATCTTTGGGTCTTCAAGCAGGTGGCAAATTAAATGCGAACACAAGGGAAGGAAAACACCAAGTGAAGGCGAGGATGAACCTCGCCGATCGAACACCGGGGACGAAAAAATTCCACGAGGTAAAAACGGTAAACATGATCCACGCGACTCACCCGCCCACGAGAAGGCACGAATGCACGCTCGGAGACGCAAACGCTGTAAAGCCCGTCGTACCCACACCTAACCACTGGTCGGCTTGTCCGATCACCTTTGATCACACGGACTGCCTGACTAGTATTCGGTGCGGAGGATCAGATGCCTTGGTGCAAGACCCAATTATTGACGGATACCATCTTACCCGCGTCCTCATGGACGACGGCAGTAGTCTCAATTTAATATACCAGGACACTGTCTGCAGGATGGGGATAGACTCATCCAGAATCAACCAAAGCAACACCACCTTTGAAGGGGTGCTACCAGGCGTTGAAGCCTACGGTAGGGGCTCCGTTGTACTGGAGGTAACATTCGGCTCCCCAGGCAACTCCAGAAGCGAAGAACTACTCTTCACCATCGCACCCTTCCAGAGCGGCTATCACGCATTGCTTGGGAGAACGGCCTTCGCCAGCTTCAACGCAGTACCGCATTACGCCTACCTCACACTCAAGATGCCTGGTCCACGAGGCGTCATCACCGTTAACGGAAACACAGAGCGCTCTTCACGCGTGGAGGAACACGCGATGGCCCCTGCGGCCGGACTCTAAGCGGCCTCCAATCAGAAAGCATGTCTGGTCGTTAAGACCACGGACACGGTTAGACGAGTCCGGCAACCCGGATAAAACTAAGCCAGGGCGCCATATATGTAATCCCATAGAGGACACCAGGGGCTATAAATATTTAATACATCCCCACTCTTGGCTCAACCTTATTGGCAGGCCAACGTCTTACACTTTTACTATCCATCTCATGCTTAGGTTGTACTCCTCTACACGAGTTTTCTTTTTCTGAGACAACATTAGCGATACCCTTCGAGGATCTGCTGCAACGGAGACAAAAGCGCAGACGCAAAGCAGGCCCTGCTCAAAGGTTTCTCTTTAGATTAAGCCCTGTGTAAACCTTTTCTATTGCCTCTTGTTGTTTACACATCCCATGGGTACTATACCCACAGAGGATACTGCCGTTATTGGCATTTCGCCATGACAAACTAATGCACATACCTGGTAATACAGGGTTTATAATGAAAGGGCATTCTTTAGCACATTTTCTGTTATAAAGTCCGAATACCTTCGGGAGTGTTCGGCGTCACGAGTTTGGCCTTATATGCATCAGCTCCGAATCATGTCTTTGGTCAAATGTTGGGTTTGCCCGGCTCCTGGGTTCACCGCCTTACGTTCCGTTCTTATCGGCTAAGGGGGCCAAAGGAGAACTACTGCGATTGTGCCTTGGTTATTCCGGATGAGCACCTCAGTAGAGAAAGCCGAAAACTGACTGTCATGATACAACGAGAGACTGTTCAACCACTCGAAGACTTACCGGAATCTTTAGGATTCCTCGGCATTAACAAAGGGCCATTTCCCGGTCATGTACATACGCGCCCGTATTCGGATGCACGCAAAAGTACTAGGGTCTACATAGTAGCCCCACCGTCAAACTCCTATGGCTAAGTGAAAGTGTTACAGCTATATAGTCTGGTTGCCTAGTTCGACGTGCGAAAACCTCCTTAATGGACCAAGACGTTGGATCAAGTGTGATTATGCATATTTTTCGCGAACACCCCCGCATTGTATGCGTGGGGGCTGAAGCCAACGACTGCTAACTTTCAGATTACACGTATACATAAAAACGGCCGCACAGGAGGCACAATAATACTTTCGGGCACAAAGTATAAATATAGCCTCATAATCAAAATTACATCGTTTTTATAATGAAGCGCTTTGTCACTCGAACATGACATTCTTCGAGCACTGAGCCCCTATTAAGCGAGCACCTTCTGTTACCTGCTCCAAGTAGTGCTCGACCGGATCCTGGACTCCCGCAGGATTCTGGGTCGCAATGATGGTGACCTCCATATCTGTCCAATATGCCTTAACATGGGCAAGTGCCATCCGTGCACCCTCTATACATGCCGACCTCCTCATGGCATCGATCTGAGATACGACACAGAGTAATTGTTGCACCAAACCAAAATAACTGTCTTGCTTAGGCCCCTTCGGCCAAAGATGGTCTATTACAGACCGCATGGCAAGCCCGGACAACCTATGAAGCTCCACCAAAGCAGCCATCTTCTCACTCAACGGCATTGGACGCGCGGGAGCATTGAATTGGGACCAGAATAGATTCTCCACTTCTTTATCACCTTGATCCTTGAAAAACTTGGCGGCATCAGCTGTACTCTTCGCCAAGTCTGCATAAGCGTCTGCAGGACTCCAGCGTCGATCCAAGAGAGCATACTTCAGATCCAAAAACTTCATCCGCAACAAGTAGGGGCTCCCAGCCGCGATTTTTCCGCCCTGTCGAAGCTCCTCCCGCACATCCCTGAGTTCGGTCCGCATCTCCTTGGCTGCATTAAGTGCCTTGTTCAGGTCAGCTGAATTAACCTGATTATCCTTTTCAAGGAGCTCATATCGGTCGGTGGCATTTTTCAACTCCACAACCATTTCGGCTATCTTGTATTCACTTCGGCGATGAGCAGCCTGTTCGGCTCTCATCTCTTCGGCCACCTTTAGGGCAGCCATATTGCTAGCCCGAGCTTGTTCCTTGGCCTGGGCAAGTTCCGCCCTCAGGGCTTCCACGGCAGCAAAGACCGTAAATGCGGTGAGGAGTCTGGACTAGGGGTGTCCGGATAGCCGAACTATCATCATCGGTCGGACTCCAAGACTATGAAGATACAAGATTGAAGACTTCGTCCCGTGTCCGGATGGGACTTTCCTTGGCGTGGAAGGCAAGCTTGGCAATACGGATATGTAGATCTCCTACCATTGTAACCGACTCTGTGTAACCCTAGCCCTCTCCGGTATCTATATAAACCGGAGGGTTTTAGTCCGTAGGACACAAGAACAATCATACCATAGGCTAGCTTCTAGGGTTTAGCCTCCTTGATCTTGTGGTAGATCCACTCTTGTACTACCCATATCATCAATATCAATCAAGCGGGAGTAGGGTTTTACCTCCATCGAGAGGGCCGAACACAGGTAAAAACATCGTGTCCCTTGTCTCCTGTTACCATCCGCCTAGACGCACGATTCGGGACCCCTACCGAGATCCGCGGTTTGACACCGACATTGGTGCTTTCATTGAGAGTTCCTCGTGTCATCACCGATAGGCTCGATGGCTCCATCGATCATCAACAACAACGACGCAGTCCAGGGTGAGACTTTTCTCCCCGGACAGATCTTCGTATTCGGCGGCTTTGCACTGCGGGCCAATTCGCTTGGCCATCTAGAGCAGATTGAAAGCTACGGCCCTGGCCATCAGGTCAGATTCGGAAGCTTGAACTTCACGGCTGACATCCGCGGAGACTTGATCTTTGACGAATTCGAGCCACAGCCGAGCGCACCGCACTGTCTCGATGGGCATGATTTAGTTCTACTGCCGGACAGTGCCTCGGAGGCCGCACACGAGTCCGCTCCGACCCTTAATTCGGAGCCGACTGCGCAGATCGAGGATGGGTGGCTAGACACCGCCTCGGGAGATGCTACATCTACGGCGATGGAGCGAATACCGACCTTGTCCCTTGTGAAGCTCGTGACTCCGAGGTGCCGGACTCCTCGCCGGACTCCGAACCTCCTGCGCCCCTACCAATCGAATCCGATTGGGCGGCGATCATGGAGTTCACCGCCGCGGACATCTTTCAGCACTCGCCTTTTGGCGACATCCTGAATTCGCTAAAGTATCTCTCGTTATCAGGAGAGCCCTGGCCGGGTCATGGTCAGGACGGTTGGGATGCGGACGATGAAGAAATTCAAAGCCGACCCACCACCCACTTTGTAGCCATCGTCGACGATCTAACCGACATGCTAGACTACGACTCGGAAGACATCGACGGTATGGACGACGATGACGGAGACAACCAAGAACCAGCGCCTACGGGGCACTGGAGACCACCTCGTCATATGACATATACATGGTGGACATCCCAAAGGATGGGAGTGGCGAGGAAATAGTGGAGGAAGACTCCTCCAAGAAACAACCTAAGCGCCGACGTCAGCGGCGCCACTCTAAATCCCGCCACAGCAAGAATGGAGATTCCAACACCGGAGATAATAACACACCAAACAGTGCCGAAGACAACCCCCTCCAGCAAGATTCAGCACAGGAGGACGGAGAAGCCAGCCCTAGAGCAGCAGGCGAAGAGGTAGAGGATGATAATTACATACCTCCCTTCGGAGACGAGGCAAGCCTCGACGACGACGAATTCGTCGTGCCAGAGGATCCCGTCAAACAAGAGCGTTTCAAACGCAGGCTTATGGCCACGGCAAGCAGCCTCAAGAAAAAGCACCAACAGCTTAGAGCTGACCAAGATTTGCTAGCTGACAGATGGACTGAAGTCCTTGCGGCCGAAGAGTATGAACTCGAACGCCCCTCCAAAAGCTACCCCAAACGCAAGCTGCTCCCCCGATTAGAGGAGGAGGCATATAAACCTGCATCACCAGCACACAATACGGCTGACCGACCACCTCGTGGCCGCGATAGAGAGGCCTCTAGGCCCTCCACTAGAACCGTACCCCGGCATCGCTCGAAAAGTCTACGGGCCACGGAGAATCGCCGGACTTGCAAGACATATTGGAGGATAAGGCAAGACAATCAAGATCGATCTACGGATCGCGTGGGCGCCCCACGATGCGCGACGACAACCGTCGCGCCGGATACAACAACTCCGGCCGGGCCGAACACAGTAGACAAAGCTCGCTTGAGCTACGTCGTGATATAGCCCAATATAGAGGCGCCGCACACCCACTATGCTTCACAGATGAAGTAATGGATCATCAAATCCCCGAGGGTTCAAATCCGTGAAAATTGAATCCTACGATGGCACAACAGACCCTGCGGTTTGGATCGAAGACTATCTCCTTCATATCCACATGGCCCGCGGTGACGATCTTCATGCCATCAAATACCTCCCACTCAAGCTTAAAGGACCAGCTCGGCATTGGCTTAATAGCTTGCCAGCAGAATCAATTGGGTGTTGGGAGGACACGGAAGCCGCATTCGACAACTTCGAGTGGCGCGTATGTGTGACCACCGAGCGCCGATGACCTAAGCCACATAATTCAGCAGCCAGACGAATCGGCGGACAATTACGGACACGGTTCTTAACAAAGAAAAATCAAATCGTCGATTGTCCGGATCAGAGGCCCTCGCAGCCTTCAAACATAACATCCACGACGAGTGGCTTGCCCGCACCTAGGGCAGAAAAGCCGAAATCCATGGCAGCCCTTACATCGCGATGACCCGCTTCTGCGCGGGAGAGGACAGCTGGCTAGCCTGCAGTAACAACCTCAGCAAAAATTCTGGCAGTCCGGATACCAAGGACCGCAATGGCAGGTCGCGTGGCAACAAGAATAAACGCCGCATTAACGGCAATAACACTGAGGATACAGCAGTCAACGCCGGGTTCAGAGGCTCCAAACCCGGTCAGCGGAAAAAGCCATTCAAAAGAACTACTCCGGGTCCGTCCAATTTGGACCGGCTTCGACCGCTTCGTGCGGATACGACACCCCGAAAAGCCAGCTAATCACACCAACATGGATTGTTGGGTATTCAAGCAGGCAGGCAAGTTAATTGCCGAAAACAACGACAAGGGGCTGCATAGCGATGACAAGGAAGAGACCCGACCGTCGAACAATAGAGGACAAAAAGGTTTCCACCCACAAGTGCGGACGGTGAACATGATATACGCAACCCACATACCCAAGAGGGAGCGGAAGCGTGTGCTCAGGGACGTATATGCGATGGAGCCAGTCGCCCCGAAGTTCTACCCATGGTCCTCCTACCCGATCACTTTTGATCGAAGGGACCACCCCACCAGCATCCGCCACGGTGGATTCGCGCGTGGTTTTAGACCCAATCGCCGATGGTTTCACCTCACGAGTCGATGGACGGCGGCGGCAGCTTGAACCTGCTTTATCAAGATACGGTCGCAAGATGGGCATTGACCCTCAAGGATTAAACCAACAAAGGCGACCTTCAAAGGCGTCATACCAGTGTAGAGGCCAATTATGCAGGCTCGATTACTGGAAGTGGTCTTGGATCCCGGATAACTTCCGGCGAGGAGTTAATCTTCGACATAGTCACGTTCATGGCGGCTATCATGCTCGCTTTCGAGCGGACCACGTTTACAAAGTTCAACGCGGTGCCACACTACGCATACCTCAAGCTCAAGATGCGGGCCCTCGAGTCATCACGGTCAGCGAAACACGGGGCGCTCTCTCGAATGGAGGAACATCTGGCTGACTCTCGCGGTAGAAATCTGATGCAGACCTCTTAAGGCAATTCCGAGTCCGGCCATTAAGCGACCGGACACGGCTAAACGCGCCCGGAGTAACCTACAACAAGACCACCTGGCACGTTACAAGCACGCGTAGCAATGCGGCCCCAACCCCAGCCCTTGCAAAACTGCAAGACTGGTCCTTCGCGTACATCATTACGCTCTTTACACTACTAGGAAAAGGGCTATAGATAGGACTGATTCTAATGGCGCACCAGGTAAGTAGTGCACCACTACTATATACTAATGGCGCACCTGTGGCTCGTGCGCCATTAGAGTGGAAGACACTAATGGCGCACCGTGCTCACAGTGCGCCACAACTATTGATTTTTTCCCATTTTTCCATACAAACTAATGGCGCAGGGATGGCAAAGTGCGCCATTACTAGTTAGAACTAGTAATGGCGCATTACTATTATAGTGCGCCATCAGTATATAATTTTTTTTTACTTTTCTGCAAACCTACTAATGGCGTACTATGCCAAAGCCCAGTCGTGTTTATACCCGAAGCCAAATCCAAGACCGCGGGCGTAAAGCGTCACCGCGAAAAATGAGCCATGGGTACTGGCTTCCCAAGTGGACCAATGCTTCTTCATTACCGACCCGCCAAAGCCCAGTCGTGTTGTCGTGAGGAGAGGCAAAAGGAAGATCATCGGAATGGATGGAGTAGCCAATGAGCAAGACTTCGACAAGTACGGCAACCTGAAGATCGAACATGACGACGACGATGAAGTAGCAGCACACACCACAAGAAGAAGCAGGACCACCCTACCTAAATGACGTCCGTTCCACAGAAGAACTCCATTTGCGAAAAAGAAGGGCAAGAAGATTGTGAACAGATAGATAGCTAAGATGATTGTATTTAAATCGTAGTCTTCATTTCTCGAGTGTATTTCATGGGCACTTTTTGATATCATGAATATTTTTAAATTTCATGGGCACCTTTTGAATTCATGAGGACACTTGATCTCGATCCCCCTCCATCTCGATCTCGATTCCCCCTCCATCTCGATCTTGATCCCCGCACCCTCCCCCGCTCCACCGCCGCTGCCGATGATATTTTCAAGTAAGAAATTTGAACATATTTTTAAAAAAATTATTACTGTTTTTATAAAAAAAAGATTACTGTTATGATTTAAACAAGTTTGAACATATTTAAACACAAATAAATATAAAAAACAGCATTTAAAATGCATAAAAAATATTGGGGAGCCTGGGAATCGAACCCAGGACCTCTGGTGTGTGTCTTGCGTCTTGACGGTCGGGCTAGTGGGTGGGTTTTGTTGTAGATAGGGTTAGGTTGTAGATATGGTTAGTGGGCTAGATTAAAACAAAATTTTAATGGCGCACCGCGGGGTGGTGCGCCATTAGAATAGTCATACTTATGGCGCACGACTGGAAGGTGTACCATTAGAACCCTCCCCCTAGCTATACTCTCTCCCTCTCGCGAGATCCTTGACACTCTCTCCTCGACACTCTCTCCTCGCCACAGATGCACCAGCTGCTGCCCGACCCACGCCCGCCGCCGCCCGCGCCTCCATCTCGTCGCCGCCCCAGTCAGCCCCTGCCCCCCCCCGTCGCCGTCCGCTCCCAATCCACCCCTCCTCGCCTTCCCAGCCCTCGAGCTCCAGCATGCGAGGCGATAGGCAAGCGGGGGCAGAATCTGCTTCAACACCGGGCGGCGAGCAGCGGAACCAGGCGCGACGGCGCTCGATCCCTCCACCCCCTCCACCTCTTCTTCCTCGGGTGCTTGTTGTCTTCCTCAACTTCAGCCACCTCTGTTGCTACTAAGCTGTCATGAGGCCTCCTTGCGCCTCCCGGTGAGCTCCGCCTCCTCTCCCTCTTCCTTCTCGCGTGCCAAGAAATGCATAGCAAATATTTGCTTCACTTAGTCATTGATGGTCATTCAAGTATGAAATTACAACCTGCGGTATTGGTTGGAATGTGTAACTACAATTCTGAAATGTTTCCGTTTGATAGCTCTGCATTTTCTAAGTATTTTGTGAATACTACAGTTTTTCTAAATACTATGGTTTTAATTACTTTGAGCTGTTTGGTCTCCACAAAAAACTGTAATATTAATACTACAGTATTCCTCAAAATGCAGTATTTTCCCTATCAAAAAACTGTAATATTAATACTACAGTATTCCTCAAAATGCAGTATTTACTTTGAGCTTTGCATGGCCATTGGGTTTGGGTAACAGGGTAAGCAAGTAGAAGACGGCAAGCTAGTTATTAGGTGCGTCAATATATACAACACTACCAAACAGCTCCAAAGTATTCCCAATACTTCAAAATAATGTGGTATTTCAAAACTGTGGTATCTTACACCTACATGCTAAAATGTTGTAGTTTTCAATACTTTGGTTTTTTCAATACTTTACTATCAAACACAGCCTAAAAGTTATGTGGTTGGAAAGATCATGTGTCATTAGAAACTTGGAAGCTAAAATGTTGTAGTTTTCAAGTTTTTGTTCATAGTATTTAGAAAAAGGAAAAAAAAGAAGAAGTAGTTTATATATAGTTGAACTAGCTAGTTGATTTAATAAACTAATTTATTTTACTATATATAGAAGTAGTTTGTTTTTAGTAAGTACTACTTATTTATTTATAGTAAGTGCTTAGTAGTTGAACTAGATAGTTGACTTAATTAATAAAACTAAATTATGAACGTAGGCCAGAAATGTCCTACTCATCGGACGACTAAAACCGCCCGGGAGTGCGTTGGTGCCACGACGACCAAGGTATCTGACAGGTTCATTGAGTGGGCGAAGATCGGTGCTTGACATTAAGCTCGAGGAGACTGTGATGTTCATCTGATGCGGAATAGCGACAATAGTTTTTTCATAATTAAGCATGACTTCAACTATTTTAACGTGTATTTTTCATCTTTTCCAATTCGACTAGCTTATCCCATGCTTTGCAAGACGCTATGTCTTGGAGAGGATGGGTTTTGAAGACCATGAAAATTTCGAAACCAAAAAAATTATCCTAAGTACCGAACATGGTGTGGATTTTCAAGTAAAGCTGTACAATGCTCAGAGTGTAACCCCATTTTGGTTGCAAAAATTGGGATGCATTTTGCAAGATGTATGGTCTTGATGAGGGTATGCTTGTCACCATGGATCTTGGTGATCCTACAATCGAGCAAGAGACACCTTCGATTTGGGTCTTTGTCGATACACCTCCAGTTCTTCCCTCATGTGGGCTAAACATAGTTATTAAGTAATTTATATTGTTTATTTCAAAATATAATGTTGACAAATTATCTCCATTGACAACTTATTTTCATTCTTCAAAGAATGTGCGGAAGATGGTAGACAGAACAGACTACACTGAAGGCTCCGAATTAACTTATCAGGAGAAAAATCATCTGGTCGGATTTTGTACTGATCTTGAGAATTACAATATCTACAATCAAACTCCTCAACATTATGGTCAATCGTGCCACTAGTGCACGTGTTGAACTCTGATAACTAACATGGAGATACCTGGTAAGATTATTTTTACTATTACAACATCCGTGCATCTTTTTGCACACTTCTAAAACTAGTACATCATTGCTAACTACAAAGTTATTATTATGTTTTTCAATAGATAATCCCGAATGATTGTGTGCCTCATCGATGTATCTGGCGTGGTAGCCTTCATGTTTTGAACATACGACCAGGTCGTCCTATTAATCTCAACTGTCCATACCGGGTTTCTAAAAGAAGTGGAGACATAACAATCAAAGAATGGAAAAAATGTATGGACATCGTAAGGAGCTTCTTGGAAGCAATAAGCGTGAAATGCAAGAATTGGAGACATGATGATCGCCATTCTTCATAATGGAGAGTCAGGGTCTATATTGTTTTATGCTATTTTACCTTAAGGGTGTTTAGGTCCTACGATCTTGATGATCATGTGCTAAGAACAATTATGTAGGGTTGGGTTCGATGACTATATATGAGGATGATGACCGTATGACTTATTATTAATAACGAGTAGAAGTTGTATGATGATGCATGATTAGTAGGACTTGTTATTATATATATATGATGATGTAATGATGCAAAGCATGCATGAGCATGTTATATCTGGGTGCAATGAACATAGCAGCAGCGTTGATAAACAAAGCATGCATGATGTATGATGCATAACGTGTACAATGTGTAGTATCGTAAAATACCAGCAAACAAAAAAGAATTAAAATGGAAACACAAAATTAAATGAAAAATAAATCATAAAACTAAAAACCCACCAAACCTTATAGTACCGGTTGGTGTTACCAAGCTGGTACTAAAGAACTCGAGCCCGGAGCTGGCTCGTGCCACGTGGTTGCCCTTTAGCACCGGTTCGTGCTGAACCGGTACTAAAGGGGGGGGGGCTTTAGTGACCACAATTTAGTGTCGGTTATGTAACCGGCACTAAAGGGCCTGACGAACCGGTGCTATTGCCCGGTTCTGCACTAGTGCATTGCGATCCTCACCATAAGGATGATTATATCTTCCATGCCTGAATAGCTCTGCCTAAATAATAAATAGATAAAGGTAAAACTAAACCATGCTCAGCGATGAGTGATGTCAACTGACAACCAAAGCAAACTTGTTCATCATTACAAAAGCAAACTTGTTCAACATAACAAAAGCAAACTTGTTCAACATAACAAAAGCAAACTTGTTCAACCACATAACTACAAACTGAGACACAGTAGTAGGGGTCATCCCAATACCACAAACAACTCAATATCCCCAGCAGTAGGGGTCATCCCAATGATCCTCCGCCTCTTGCCAGAGCTCCAAACCTTCTTTGGTGATTTGGATTTTCTTCCATGCCTCGTAGGTGACGTACGCATCTTTCGCGGTGTACTCGATGATGTTGTTTGGCAGTGGACTGTCCCCCCATAGTAGGTGGTCCGATTTCCTGTCGATCTTCTACTTCATTTCCTTGTAGGATGGGTGGATGAGGCTGCCTGCAAACTCAGCCAAAGACTGCCACTTCTTTCATTGTTTGGAACTCTCCATTTGCGCTGCAAGTCGACGTAATTGTCGGGGTTGATCTCTAAACCAGACAACTTCAGCTTCTCCTTGTCGCCTCCAATGCAGAAGCCAACAAAGGTGTACAGGTTCTTCTCCTGCAGGAGCGGGCGGAGTTCCTTGGGCCTGCATCAAATTAATCTGGTGCATCAAATTCATCTACTCCAAAAACTTCAGAAACTACAGAATTAAAATGGGTTCAGTTGAAGCAAAATTCAGTTAAAATAGCATCTTCAGTTCTGACCAAAATTCAGTTAAAACAGTATGATCACAACAACTACTAAATGATCACAACAACTACAAGACAACATTCTGTATGATCAAAACAGCAAGCATAACATCTCAATGATGTATTTTTTTGCAATCTTTTGCATTACAAGACAACATTCATAACAGCTACTAAGGCTGTGTTTGATAGCAAAGTATTATATAAACCAAAGTATCAAAAACTATAGTAATTTTGCATGTAGGTGTGAGATACCATAGTTTTATCAAAATAGAGTATTTTGGAGTATTCGCAATACATTGAACCTGTTTGGCTGTTGCCGCATAACGCTATAAATTTTGTTGTTTAGCCGTTGCATTTAAGCACTCAGCAGCTCTGTTTTTTTAAAAGAGGTTTGGGGTTCTTTTTTTTATGCAGAGAAAAAACTGTAGTTTGCCCAATACTACAATATTAAAAGCACAGTTGTTAGGGGCAACCAAACAGCTCATTGTAAATAAAATTATGATAATATCAAAAACTTTAGTATTCAGAAAATACTTTGCTATCAAACAGGGCCAAAATGATCACAAAAACTTCTAGACAACATTCTGTATGATCACCAAAAAATTACTAATTAAACAAAAACTTCATAACTTCAGAACTAGTATTGCATCTACTTCAGAACTTCATAACTATTGCATCTACTTCAGAAACTACTAATTAGACAGAAACTTCAGAACTGGATGTTTTTACCATTTGGTTGCCCCGGTGATGTGGTATACCAGGACGAGATCCTCCACACATAACTGCAGAACTGCAGCAATTTGCGGAGGTTTGTCTTCCCTGGTATACTCGACATCAACGCCGATATTCCGACGAAGCATGCCGCCGAGCCTCCTCCTCATCTTGCAGATCATCTTGTCGGCCGTGCGGATTGCGGTGCATACGACATCCAGCGGCTCCTTCAGGTGGATATCAACCTTGAGCGGCACGGTGTAGTCCTGCTTCTGCCCGGGGACCGGAACGTCATCGTCGACCACCAGAGGCTCCTTGCCAGACGCCTCACCACGGTGATGCTTGGCATACGGAGGGGAGTTGCTCCACGATGCCTCCGCCATTCTCTTGGCAGACGGAGGGGAGTTGCTCCACGATTCCTCCGCCATTGCCCTCCTGGCCAGCGATGGTGGAGGCAGAGGGTAGTTGCTTGATGCTAGAGGGAGAGGGAGGTAAAGGGAGGAAGATGGAGCGGCAATGGAATGAGGAGGGAGGCAGAGGGAGGAAGATGGAGCGGCAATGGAATGAGGAGGGAGGCAGAGGGAGGAAGATGGAGCGGTAATGGAATAGGAGGGGAGTTACCTGGATGTGGCAAGAAAACCCCCTCTGCGTCGTGGGGAGTTGCCAGTGGAGGGGATACGTGGGGAGTTGCTTCGAAAACTCAAGCGTCCTACCCTTTGGAGGGGAGGCGTGGGCCCTCGAAAACTACGGAGGGAGGCGTGGGCCCTCTGTTTCAAACGTCCGGGAGGAGAGCGTGGTAAAATTCAGTTTATATCGATTTAAACCGAGCGAGAGGCTGAAAACTACACCTATGTCATTTGGCGAAGGTGTTCTTGACAGCTAATTAAAATTCAGTTAACAACAACATCAGTAAAATTCAGTATGTATGTATGTATGCATTGTTTTTATGCATTGTATTTTTATTTCCTTTGGAAAGTAAGCGTCCAGTATGTATGTATGTATGCATTGTATTTATGCATTGTATTTAACATCAAGTAAAATTCAGTTAACAACAACATCAGTAAAATTCAGTTAACAACAACACCTATAGCTTATTAAGTATGTATGTATGCATTGTATTTTTATTTCCTTTGGAAAGTAAAGTTTATTTCTGGCTGGCTAGCATGATGGCTCATGGATCCCTCATTTGCAGCTACAATTGAGCTCAATCGATCTCATCTGAAATGAATCTATAAATCTGAGTGTAGTTAGTTCTGAGTAGCGAAATAGTTCTGGATGTAGTTACTTGCATGGGCCCGACTGATGAAGAAAAACTTTATATATATTCATACTAATGTTGACTCTATAAATCATACTTATTGGACATGTTTTATGTGTTGATCCATCAATTGATCACATTGAGAAACACCATCGTGTCTCCGACCATTTTGCAGAGGTCATGTCTCCGACCATCGTGTCGTGATGAATTTGCAGGTACCCCGAGAGGCCCTTGAGTTTGTCGGAATGTTGATTAACTTCCGTTCCGGCAAATTCGGGTACTCCATATGTCCTATTTTCAGCAAAGGTCATGCTGAAATTTTCCGTGAATTTTAGCATGACTTTGCTAAAAATAGGACATATGGGGTACTTGCGACTAATGCATGGGCCGAGGTATCTTAGTACTTAGTTAAGTAGGATCAACTGCCCCGCCATTCTTGCTGCATTAAACCATAGGTGGCAATAGAGCCAAGTGATTAGGCCCAACTTAGAATTCTCCTTAGCATCGATAAACCCTGGATGATAAACCCAACATAGGTGGCAAGAGAGCCAGGTGATTAGTGCCAAGTGATTAGGCCCAACCTAGGGTGCCTCGGCATCGATAAATCCTAAATGATGAAAACTTAACTTGGCTGCCCCGGATGCCTCGGTGTCGATGAGAACCTAAATGATGTACGCTTAGGCTTTTAGGGTGCCTCGGCGTCGACAAACCCTAAATGATGAAAGCTTAGGCTTTTAGGGCGCCTCGGTGTCGACAAACCCTAAATGATGAGACCATGATCTTGTTCCTTGACAATAACCAACTTTTGACCAAACTTTTTCCTATTTAGAGCGAAACATGGCCCACAACGATGAGGCCGGTGGTTGAGCGGCAAGCAATTCAGGAGCTGTCCCGGAGATGGAGAACAACCTCACCGCTATGAGGACGCCTTGGCGGAACACCGATCCTGATTACACAACCCCTAGTGGCGTCGGGGATGACACCACTGATGGTGCCGCCGAGGATGCCACCACTGATGATGGCGGCGCACACACAGATGGCAGCCAATCGAAGAAGCAAAGGAAGGATTGGCGTCCGAGTGCGCTCCGCACCGTCTGCGTTGGAGGAACCGGATGAGGACCAGTTTGATCGCGATGATGCTCATCGTGATGACCACAACTCTCTTTTATGTGATGGTAGTTTAGATGATCGATATCGACTTGTAATGTGAAGACAAACTCGATACTCGCGGTCTTGAGACTTGTAATGTTTTATCTTTGTTCGGTCTTTTGAATTCGGAGACTAATATGATGAATTGTATTCGGAGACTAATCTTCTATTGTATTCGATGAATCTGATGTTGCTGTGTGCTGCTGTCTATATTCTGTCCAATAATGTATTTTGTAACCCGTGCAAAAATCAGAAAAGCAAAAAAAACCCAAATATTCATACTAATGGCACATCAAGGCAGAGTGCGCCATTAGTTTGCCAAAGGATACTAATGGCGCATCATGGCAGAGTGCGCCATTAGTGTGACAAAGCACATGGTTACATATGGCCCCACGGGAGGCATACTAATGGTGCATGGAGTTACATACTAATTGCGCACTGCCGGGTGCGCCGTTAGTATACCAGATACTAATGGCGCACCAGTGGTGCGCCATTAGTAAAAAATTCTAATGGCGCGCTACTAATGGCGCACCGGTAGTGCGCCATTAGTAGGCAAAACCGGTGCGCCATTAGTAGGCCTTTTCCTAGTAGTGGGAGATACCATGGGCATAGGGGGAGGGGCACGACCACGACAGACCCATAGTGCAGCTTAACCACACCAGGGGCTCCCAAGTGTGTCATATTTTTTCCCTTTTTCTTTTTTCTTACCCACAGGACTCCGTTCACCAGAGACCCTGTCCGGCAGTAGACCTGCCGAACTCACGATGCAACAGCCAGGGAAGGAGAAAGGCTACGACGAGTATCCAGGTGGTCTCCATTACGAACATTAAATCTGTTTTATACACCATTCCGCAGCCTACCCCTGGAGGGGGACATGTTTAATAGTCCCATCCCTTGCCTACCGCACTATTTGTATCGTTCTGCACTCATAAACAATGCATCGCCTTCTTGCTTGTAATTGCATTCCTTCCTCATACATATGTTCATTTATGACATGTTGCATCCGTACACTTTGGTACGGCTAAATACACCAGGGGCTTAAGTTCCCCATATTATGGTGTGATAAGTCCGAACACTTTCACAAGTGCGGCACCCCGAACTTATAGCATTATATGCATCGGCTCCGAATCATGTCTTGGGTCAATAGTTGGGTTTGCCCGGCTCCCATGTTTTGGTACCTTACGTTCCGTTGTATTGGCTAAGGTAGCACTGGGAGAACCACTGCGATTGTGCCCCAGTTGAGCTGGGCGAGCGCCTCAGTGGAGAAAGCTAAAACTGACCCTCATGATGAGGCAAGAGCCGGTCGCTGTTCGAGAGGTTTTTTCGAGTCCCTAAAGACTTATGCCGCTTAGAGCGAGGAACCGGCTTTGTCCGGCCCAGGCATGGATAGCACCCTGAATTTGGCCTTCCAAATACCAGGGGCTTCGCCGAAATTTAAAATTATAGAATTCTATGGCTAAGTGAGAGTGTTCAAGCACTATAAGTCCGGTTGCCATGTTCGTTGTGTTGAGCGCCTCCCTAAATGGACACGAAAATGGGAACAAGAGCGCTCATGTTTATCCCGAACACCCCAGCACTCGTGGAATGGGGGCTGAAGCCGACGACTTGCCATCTCTCAGATTTGATAAACGGCCGCACAGAAGGTAATATTTTAAATTAACAAGCGTTGCTTAGCGATACGAACAAAGTTTTGGTAGACGGGATAACAAAATGCGAGTCTACTCAAATATTACATCCTTGGAGCACTCACCGCAATAATGCGGGCACCCTTTAGGACACCCTTATAATACATCTCGGGTGTGCGATACTCCTTGCCGGCGGTGGCGCGTCCGTCACAAGCTTCTCGGCATCCATCTTGCCCGGTGCACTTTAGCACGGGCAAGGGCCAACAGGCACCTTCAATGTAGGCGGAGTGCTTGGCGACTTCAACCCAGTGGACACGCATCCACCAGCCGCCGACCAGGCGAAGTAGCTCCCGGGCATGGCCTCTTTGGGCCATAGCCGAACTATAAGGCCCTTCATGGCCAGTTCGGCCACCTTGTGGAGCTCGACCAGCTGCTTTAGCTGGTCGCTAAGGGGCACCGGATGTCCGGCCTCAGCATACTGAGACCAGAATACCTTCTCTGTCGAGCTCGCCTCCTCGGCTCTATAGAAAGCGGCAGCATCGGACACGCTGCAGGGCAGATCTGCGAATGCTCCTGGAGAGCTCCGAATTCGGGTAAGTAACAGGTAATTCACTTTAACATGCTTGCTTTGCATGAAGAATGCCTTACCCGCCGCTATTTTCTTCAAATCCTCGATTTCCTAGAGGGCCTTGTGGGCATCGGCCTTAGCGGCTTTGGCACTCTCAAGAGACGACGCAAGATCGGACTCTCGAGTCTTCGAGTCATGCTCCAAACTCTCATGCTTTTCCACGAGAGCCTGAAGCTCTTGCTGTACCTCCGCCACCCGCGCCTCCTGCTTCTCTCGCTCGGCTCGTTCCGCGGACGCATTGCGTTCGGCCGCAGACACCGCCTTCTTTAGGGTGTCCACGTCGTTCGTGGCCCCTGGAGTACCCACGTTATCCTTGTTAATTCTCTTGCAACCAAATCCTTTTCTATAAGGTACAACTTCAATATGGTGTTACTCACCTTCCTTATCCTCGAGCTGCTTCTTGGCACGTCCGAGCTCGCTCTCGGACCGCTCGAGGCTCTGCTTCAAGGTATTGACCTCCATGATCGGTCTTGGCGGGCAGAGGTCGGCGGCGCAGCCTGCATTCCCATATGGACATATTTTTAAGACTCCTGCGTATATCTTTTTAGATCCTCGGTCCGGATTTTGTTTGAACAACGAACCGAGCATCGGGGCTCTTGTCTATGCGGTATTATATTACATATCTTAAAATCTTACCTCAAAGCTTTGTTAGAAGGCTGCTGCGAGCTTCGATTAGCCCGCTCTTGGCGAGTGAACCTTACGAATCACCACACTCATGACAAGGCGGTGTTCTTCTTCGATGGAAGCGCCGTTGAGTGCCTCCGGCAAGTTATCCGCGCCCCGGTTGGGCCGGAGGCCGCGGTGTCCAGATGTTGCCCTTCTTACGAAGGGGCCGCCCGCGGGACTCTAGAACCACTGCAGGTTCCGGTGCGGAGTCCGGTACAAAGTCCGGGAGGTTGCCCTGCGGCACCTCCGGGGCCTCCTCCTCCTGGTGGGTCCCTTCCCGGGATCCCACCTCGGCGTCGTCCACATCATGGGGGGTGGAGGCGGTCGGAAGAGAATCCATATCCGACGTGCCCAAGGACCCGCTCGGCGAAGCGGGAAGATCATCCTTGGGCCGACTACAGGGTTGTATGCGGCATTAGAAAGACGCCATGCGACAAAAAGAAAAATTATAAACCATCTAGGAGTCTGGATACTTACGATCTCGCCAGGGGCTTGGCTCTTGAGGGCCACTCCTCGTCGCCGTCGCCGACGTTGGCGGAACAGTCCGGGGGAAGGGTCCTTCCCTTCTTGGACCCTTCGGCCTCCCTCGTTAGGGAGGCCTTCCTCTTCTTCTCCCCCCCCGCTAGGGGAGAGGCCACTTTCTCCTCCTCCTCGTCCTCGTGGGAGGAGTCCGCCTCGGAGTCATCGGACGATGAGTCCGATACCACCTGACACCGGGAACTCCTTCGGGTTCCCGTGGCCTTCTTCTTGGCCTTCTTCTCCGGCACTACGTAAAGCGCCGGGACTAGCAGCCCTGTCAAACGGGCATCCACTGGGTCTTCTGGAAGGGGAGCCGGACAGTTAACCTGTCCGGACGTCGCCTGCCAGGCCTGTTAAAGGTATTGGGAGTATAGATCCCGCATAAAGTCAAAACATGAAAAGCAAGTGTCCCATAAAGGATAACATGGCTTACCTCGCCAGCCGGACGCTGCGAGCAGAATCCGCGATTTCGGTAGCGGATGCGGGAGCTTTGGCGCCCTTGAACAGCACCCTACAGGCCTCTTTGTACGTAGTGTCGAAGAGCCCGCTCAAGGTCCGGTGCTGTGCCGGATCAAACTCCCACAAATTGAAGTCCCGTTCTTTGGCGGGGAGAATCCGCGACGAGCATGACTGGATCACGTTGACAAGCTTGAGCTTCTTGTTCACGGGGTTTGGAGGCGGGATCGAGTCGGTCGGCTCTTCGAACTACCCCATAGCAAGCCCTTCTCTTTCCGGAGGTGAGCTGCATGGGGATGCAGATCTGAATTCGGGGGCCGCTGCCCATTTAGGGTCGCGCGGCTCGGTGATGTAGAACCACCCCGATTGCCACCCTTTGATGGATTCCACGAAGGCGCGCTCGAGCCAAGTGACGTTGGGCATTTTGCCCACCGTGGCGCCTCCGCATTCCGCTTGGCTTGCCTTCACAACCTTCGGCTTGACATTGAAGGTCTTTAGCCACAAGCCGAAGTGGGGCTGGGTGCAGAGGAAGGCCTCGCACACGACGATAAACGCCGAGATATTGACGATAAAATTTGGGGCCAGATCGTGGAAATCCAGGCCGTAGTAGAACATGAGCCCCCGGAGAAAGGGGTGGAGTGGGAAGCCCAGTCCACGGAGGAAATGGGGAAGGAATACCACCCTCTCATGGGGCCTGGGGGTGGGGATGAGCTGCCCCTCGTCGGGGAGCCGGTGCGCGATGTCGCTGGACAGATATCCGGTGCTGTGCAGCTTCTTGATGTGCTCCTCCGTAACGGAGGAGGCCATCCACTTGCCTCGCGCTCCGGACATGGCTGGAGAAGGTCGAGGTGAGATGTGCGGACTTGGGCGCTGGAGCTCGAGTACACGGAGATGGATAAGCAAAGGAGGAAGAAGGCGTAGGTAAAAAAGGTGGATCCTTATCCCCTTATATATGGGCGGACGGAACTATGCGTCCCCACCAGCCTGGTAAAACTTTCTTATGTCCCAAGCGCCACAATCAATGGCGCGGTTGGGTTACCCACGTCCGTATTGATGAGAATCCCGGAATAAGGGGAACACGATCTCTGCTTCGACAAGACGTGCCAAGGAAACCGCTTCGCTAAATGCGCTGAGGTGGTATGAAAAAAACGATTCGAGTAAAGGCTTGGCCGTGGGTGACGTCACGTCACGAAATATGTCAGCAGATTGAACTTGTGTAAATATTATTCTCTCTACGGTGGTATGTGGAATTTATTTTCCAGAGCCAGACACTATCCTGGTGTTCACAATCTTCTATGAATTATTCGGAGGAGGAACCCGCCTTGCAATGCCGAAGACAATATGCGCGCTGGACTCGTCGTCATTGAAGCCTGGTTCAGAGGCTACTGAGGGAGTCCTGGACTAGGGGTTGTCCGGATAGCCGAACTATCATCATCGGCCGGACTCCAAGACTATGAAGATACAAGATTGAAGACTTCGTCCCGTGTCCGGATGGGACTTTCCTTGGCGTGGAAGGCAAGCTTGGCAATACGGATATGTAGATCTCCTACCATTGTAACCGACTCTGTGTAACCCTAGCCCTCTCCAGTGTCTATATAAACCGGAGGGTTTTAGTCCGTAGGACACAAGAACAATCATACCATAGGCTAGCTTCTAGGGTTTAGCCTCCTTGATCTTGTGGTAGATCCACTCTTGTACTACCCATATCATCAATATCAATCAAGCAGGAGTAGGGTTTTACCTCCATAGAGAGGGCCCGAACTTGGGTAAAAACATCGTGTCCCTTGTCTCCTGTTACCATCCGCCTAGACACACAGTTCGGGACCACCTACCCGAGATCCGCCGGTTTTGACACCGACACCAGGCATGTCGCATTAATATTATGCCCCTCTCATATTTTCCTATACAACATAATAAGGAAAGCAGAGCACATACCTTGTGACCCATTCAGCCGCTCGTTCACCAGCGTGATATCGGCATCAATAGATCCAATCTGCCTCCTTAGTTCGGCAACTTCAATGGACTGGTCGGCTGCCAGATCCTTAGACACCTGCGCATATATACAGCGCAATCATTACTTACACATTACGATCCTCCGTTTGTCGCCTAGGGCGGGCAAC
This sequence comes from Aegilops speltoides, assembly GCA_021437245.1. Classification (NCBI taxonomy): domain Eukaryota; kingdom Viridiplantae; phylum Streptophyta; class Magnoliopsida; order Poales; family Poaceae; genus Aegilops; species Aegilops speltoides. The sequence continues at coordinate 439,057,838 of CM038145.1, read as the reverse complement.
CAGAGTCTCAGGGGCTACTATCCATATGGAGCACACCTAGCGCGTGCCTCACAGCCAAAAAATTATGTATTTTTCACTACATATGTCAAAGCCTCTGAGCAGGCTCGTAAATGCTTCATTCAAACCGCTTGTGGCGGATGAAATCTTCTTGATCACTGTGCTCATTAATGAGCGGTGCTCCTCCGAGAGCGCAGCTCGCTCCAGAAGGCCCGTCAGTATGTCCGGCCGGACACCGAACTGTGCCGGACCCTTCTCATCACCCCCCGTGGGAGCAGAATGCTCCGGGCTTAGGGCGGCAGAAGGATTACCTTCTGGCTTCGGCAGATCTAGACTCCTCCGTGACGACAACTCGGTGTCGCCCGCCTCATGAGGCGGAGAGTTTGGTGGGGTCTCACTCTCCATCATCTCCGGAGGGAGATCCCCCAAAGACAAACTCTGTCGAGAAGAGCTGCTAGTCGGACTGCAAAACATGAATCCTGGTTATTGTTCTCAGAGAAATGCAGTACCTTCAAATTAACGATTAACTCACAGCTCGGTTGAGGGCTGGCCCGTCGGCGGGCATGACGCGGTAAGGGCGCCCTTCGGGGAAGGGCCCCTTGGTGACATTTTCTTCCCCTGCTTGGGCACCTCTGTCTACAAGTCTTCGGAGGTGGCCCTCTTCTTCCCGCACGGGGAGGAGGCTTTAGACTCCCCTTCCTGACTACCCTCCTTACAGGAGGTAGCAATTCCCCCGGTTTGGATGCGCAGTGTGTGAAGTTTGGCTTCTCGTTTCTTCCCTTCGTCTTTCCCTGAGGGCATTTTGCTGAGCACACGGCAAAGCATCTTGGCTATTGTTGGACTAGGCGAGCCTTCGAGAAGTGGCGCCCGACACCTGATTCTCTCCGCCTTGCTGAGCCATTCCTGGCCACGGAGGATTTTCAGAATAATGATTATCACAAATATAAACGAAGTGTCCAGTTTCAGGGTTACTTACTTGGGTATCTAGGCGATTGCTGCTTAGGCCCGCATCCTCGGTGGTGTCCGGACACTTTACTTGTGTTTCGAAGAATAATTTACACATCCCTTCGAGCTTCAGGCCGAAGAAGTGCTTAATAGTCTGCAGACCCTCTGGATTGAACTCCCACATCCGGAGAGGCCGGCGTTTGCACGACAACATCCGTCGGATTAGCATTACCTGAATTATGCTGACAATGTTAATCTCCCTTTCAAGAAGCTCCCGGATACGGCTCTGCAGTGTTGGTATAGCACTAGCGGGCCCCCAATTCCATCCTATGTCGGTCCATGACACCAGTTGTGATGGAGGGCCCGAGCGGAAATCAGGGGCGGCCACCCACTTTGTGCCTCTGGGAGCCATGACATAAAACCACCTCCGCTGCCATATATCGGACACGTCTAGGAAGGAACCCTCTGGCCATGGGGCATCGGCATTCCTTCTTATTATGGCACCTCCGCACTCCGCATGTCGCCCCTCGATCATATTCAGCTTCACGTTGAAGGTCTTTTACCATAAGCCGAAGTGTGGAGTGACGTGGAGAAAAGCCTCGCACACAATGATGAACGACGAGATATGGAGGATGGCGTCCGGAGCTAGATCGTGAAAATCTAACCCGTAATAGAACATGAGCCCCCTCACAAAGGGATCAAGGGTGAGGCCCAAGCCCCGGAGGAAGTGAGGAACAAATACGACGCTCTCATTAGGCTCGGGAGTAGGGATGACCTGCCCTGAAGCAGGAAGCCTATGCTGGATGTCGGCAGTCACATATCGACCTCCCTAAGCCTCACAATGTCCTCCTCTTTGATCGAGGAGGCCACCCATCGGCCTTGAGGGTTGGATCCGTACATATTGGAGGATCTGGGGTGTTTGAGCTTGGGCCTCGGGTGCTAGAACTCGAGATGCGAAAAGGCGCAAGGGTGGTGGAAAAGAGGTATAGGCCTCGGCCCCTTTATAAAGGGGGTGAATATCAAGAATCCTCAGCGTGACCGCTTGAGACTTATCTAAAAACACACGGAGTCATACCAACGGTCGTCGTAGGGGTTGCGCACGCCCGTATTGATGGAAGGTCCCATAATAAGGGGAACACGACCTCTGCTTCGACAGGGCGTGCCAATAAAACGCCTCGCAACACGAGTCGAGGAGGGATAATAAACACCGGTTCATGTTGGGCCGGGCTACGATGCAAGGGCACGACGTACGAAGATTGCTAGCAGATCATATTTATGCTATGCTCCCTACTGTGGTATGTGAAGATCATCTTGCAGATCCGGACACGGTCTAAGTGTTCGATAGTTACTTTGGAGTATTCGGAGATGGAACCCGCCTTGCAATGTCGAAGACAAGACTGCGCGCCGGACTCATCGTCATTGAAGCCTGGTTCAGGGGCTACTGAGGGATTCCTAGATTAGGGGGTATCCGGACAGCCGGACTATATAATTTGTCCGGACTGTTGGAGCGTGAAGATACAAGACTCAAGACTCCATCCCGTGTCTGGATGGAGCTCTCCTTTGCGTGGAAGACAAGCTTGGCGACCCGGATATTATATTTCCTTCCTTGTAACTGACTCTGTGCAAACTCTAGCCCTCTCCGGTGTCTATATAAACCGGAGAGGTTGGTCCTTAGAAGGCCGATCACGATCACAATCATAATCATCATAGGCTAGCTTCTAGGGTTTAGCCTCTACGATCTCGTGGTAGATCTACTCTTGTACTACTCATATCATCAATATCAATCAAGCAGGAAGTAGGGTTTTACCTCCATCGAGAGGGCCCGAACCTGGGTAAACATTGTGTCCCTTGCCTCTTGTTACCATCAGCCTAAGACGCACAGATCGGGACCCCCTACCCGAGATCCGCCGTGTTTGACACCGACAGTGATGTCTATATACATGATCATGCCTAGATATTCTCATAACTATGCACTTTTCTATCAATTGCTCGACAGTAATTTGTTCACCCACCGTAATACTTATGTTATCTTGAGAGAAGCCACTAGTGAAACCTATGGCCCCCGGGTCTATTTTCCATCATATAAGTTTTTGATATATTTTATTTTGCAATCCTTACTTTCCAATCTATATCATAAAAATACAAAAAATATTTATCTTATTATTATCTCTATTAGATCTCACTTTTGCAAGTGGCCGTGAAGGAATTGACAACCCCTTTATCGCGTTGGTTACAAGGTTCTTATTTGTTTGTGTAGGTACAAGGGATTTGCGTGTAGCCTCCTACTTGATTGATACCTTGGTTCTCAAAACTAAGGGAAATACTTACGCTACTTTGTTGATGCTTGATACGTCTCCACTGTATCTATAGTTTTTTATTGTTCCATGCTATTATATAACCTGTTTTGGATGTTTAATGGGCTTTACTAATCACTTTTATAATATTTTTGGGACTAACCTATTAACCGGAGGCCCAACCCAAATTGTTGTTTTCTTGCCTATTTCGGTGTTTCCCAGAGAAGGAATATCAAACGGAGTCCAAACGGAATGAAACCTTCGGGAGAGTTATTTTTGGAACAAACGCAATCCATAAGACTTGGAGTGGACGTCAAGAAACAAACGAGGCGGCCACGAGGCAGGGAGGCGCGCCCTAGGGGGGTGGGCACGCCCCCCACCCTCGTGGGCCTCTCGTGGCTCCCCTGACCGACTTCCTACGCCTATATATATATATCCATATACCCTAAAGACATCCAGGAGCACCACGAAACCCTATTTCCACCGCCGCAACCTTCTGTACCCAAGAGATCCCATCTTGGGGCCTTTTCTAGTGCTCCACTGGAGGGGGAATCGATCATGGAGGACTTCTACATCAACACCATAGCCACTCCGATGAAGTGTGATTAGTTTACCATAGACCTTCAGGGCCATAGTTATTAGCTAGATGGCTTCTTCTCTCTCTTTGAATCTCAATACAAAGTTCTCCTCGATCTTCTTGGAGATCTATTCGATGTAACTCTTTTTGTGGTGTGTTTGTCGAGATCCGATGAATTGTGGGTTTATGATCAAGTTTACATATGAGAAATATTTGAATCTCCTCTGAATTCTTTTACGTATGATTGCTTATCTTTGCAAGTCTCTTCGAATTATCAGTTTGGTTTGGCCTACTAGATTGATCTTTCTTGCAATGGGAGGAGTGCTTAGCTTTGGGTTCAATCTTGTGGTGTCCTTTCCCAGTGACAGCAAGGGCAGCAAGGCACGTATTGGATTGTTTCCATCAAGGATAAAAAGATGGGGTTTATATCATATTGCTTGAGTTTATCCCTCTACATCATGTCATCTTGCCTAATGCGTTACTCTGTTCTTATGAACTTAATACTCTAGGTGCATGCTGGATAGCGGTTGATGTGTGAAGTAATAGTAGTAGATGCAGAATCGTTTCGATCTACTTGTCGTAGACGTGATGCCTATATACATCATCATGCCTAGATATTCTCATAATTATGCACTTTTCTATCAATTGCTCGACAGTAATTTGTTCACCCACCGTAATACTTATGCTATCTTGAGAGAAGCCACTACTGAAACCTATGGCCCCCAGGTCTATTTTCCATCATATAAGTTTCTAATTTAATTTATTTTGCAATCTTTACTTTCCAATCTATATAATAAAAATACCAAAAATATTTATCTTATTATTATCTCTATCAGATCTCACTTTTGCAAGCGTCTGTGAAGGGATTGGCAACCCCTTTATGCGTTGGTTGCAAGGTTCTTAATTGTTTGTGTAGGTACGAGGGATTTGAGTGTAGCCTCCTACTGGATTGATACATTGGTTCTCAAAAACTGAGGGAAATACTTACGCTACTTTGCTGCATCACCCATTCCTCTTCAAGGGAAAACCAACGCATGCTCAAGAGGTAGCAAGAAGGATTTCTGGCGCCGTTGCCGGGGAGGCTTACTCCAAGTCAAGTCAAGATTTGATCTCTCGACAACTCATCGATTTCTGGCGCCGTTGCCGGGGAGGTCTACGCACAAGTCAATACATACCAAGTACCCATCACAAACTCTTATCCCTCGCATTACATTATTTTCCATTTGCCTGTCGTTTTCCTCTCCCCCACTTCACCGTTGCCGTGTTATTCACCCTTCTTCTGTTCGTCTTTTCGTTTGCTTGGATGTCTTACTTGGCTCGTTTGCTCGTTTGGTTGGAATAGTTGTTTATTTATTGCTAAACAGAGAACCTAAGATCTATGGATCCTCATCCGCTTGCCAATCTTTTTAAGAGATCCAATTATGATGAACCAAATTCTAGTGATTTGAGTGCACTAGATTATCTTATGAGGTTTTCCTTGAAATTCGTCAATCTAAAAATTGTGATGAAGAAATTTATGAAGAGATTCATGATAGCTCCTTGAATAAAAGCATGATCACAATGATTTTATTTTAAATTCTCTTGATGTCAATTGTGCTAATAATATCCAAAACCCTAAGCTTGGGGATGCTAGTTTTGCTATGTCTACTACTTGTTGCAACGATCATGATTGGGTCTTCTTATGACCTTGAAAATTTATTTAAGCCCCATGATGAATATGAGATTGATAATATTGTTTGAAATAATATTGAAAGTGGGTTTGGAAGAGTGTCAACTTTAGATCCCACATATTTGGAGTATGTTCAATCTTATGGTATTTTTGATAAAAGTGGGTTTGGAGAGGTCATGACTTTAGTTAATGATAATCCCACTATTTTGGAAGAGTGTCAACTTCACATTCATGTGGATCATGTTGAGAATATGTTATGTGATAGCTATTTTGTTGAATTTTCCTATGATCTTACATGTAATTATTATGAGAGAGGAAAATATGGTAGTAGAAATTTTTATCTTACTAAATTACCTCTCGTCATGTTGAGATTGCTATTGTTCCTTTCTTCTTTCTTGCATATGTTAGTTTTGTTTGCTTTGATAATTTGTTTGCTTATAAAATACCTATGCATAGGAAGTATGTTAGACTTAAGTGTTTTTTTATGATGCTCTCTTGTCTTTCATGTGAGCATCATTGAAATCTCAATGCCTAGCTAAAAAGGCTTTAAAGAAAAGCGCTTGTTGGGAGGTAACCCAATATTTTTCCTTGCTGTTATTCAATAAATAAAAAATCTAGCCTCTTATTAGATGTGGTTTTATGTTTTAGTTAGTGTTTGTGCCAAGTAGAACCCATAGAATCATCTTGGGTGATAGTTAATGTGATCTTGCTAAAAAACACACACTTTTGCATGCACGAGAATAATTTTAATAAATCACAAAAACGTGATTTTCAGTTGATTCTTTTTGCATAAGATTAATTGTCAAATGGCCTAGGACTTCCTATTTTTGTAGGATTTTTAAGGTCCCAGAATTATTCGAAAGTTATAGATTACTACAGACTGTTCTATTTTTGACAGATTCTGTTTTCGTATGTTGTTTGCTTATTTTGATGAATCTATGGCTAGTATCGAGGGGTATGAACCATAGAGAAGTTGGAATACAGTAGATTTAACACCAATATAAATAAATAATGAGTTCATTATAGTAACTTAAAGTCGTGGTTTGCTTTCTTGCACTAACGGAGCTTATGAGATTTTCTGTTGAGTTTTGTGTTGTGAAGTTTTCAAGTTTTGGGTAAAGATTTGATGGATTATGGAATAAGGAGTGGGAAGAGACTAAGCTTGGGGATGCCCAAGGAACCCCACGGTAAAATTCAAGGACAACCAAAAGCCTAAGCTTGGGGATGCCCCGGAAGGCATCCCCTCTTTCGTCTTCGTCCATCGATAACTTTACTTGATGCTATATTTTTATTCACCATATGATATGTGTTTTGCTTTGAGCGTCTTGTATGATATGAGTCTTTGCTTTTTAGTATACCACAATCATCCTTTCTGTACACACCTTTTGGAGAGACACACATGAATCGGAATTTGTTAGAATACTCTATGTGCTTCACTTATATCTTTTGAGCTAGACAATTTTGCTCTAGTGCTTCACTTATATCGTTTTAGAGCACGACGGTGGTTTTATTTTGTAGAAATTATTGATCTCTCATGCTTCACTTATATTATTTTGAGAGTCTTTTAGAACAGAATGGTATTTGCTTTGGTTATAAAATTGGTCCTAATATGATGGGCATCCAAGTTGGGTATAATAAAAACTATCATATAAAGTGCATTGAATACTATGAGAAACTTGATACTTGATAACTGTTTTGAGATATAAAGGTGGTAATGTTAGAGTCATGCTAGTTCGGTAATTATGAAATCGAGAAATACTTGTGTTAAAGTTGGCAAGTCCCGTAGCATGCATGTATGGTAAACGTTGCGTGACAAATTTGAAGCATGGGGTGTTCTTTGATTGCTTTCCTTATGTGTGGAGGTCGGGATCGTGCGATGGTTAAATCCTACTGCTACCTCTTGAGCACTGCATTGTTTTCCCTTGAAGAGGAAAGGGTGATGCAGCAAAGTAGCGTAAGTATTTCCCTTAGTTTTTTAGAACCAAGGTATCAATCCAGTAGGAGGCTCCTCAAAAGTCCCTCGTACCGACACAAACAAACAAGAACCTCGCAACCAACGTGATAAAGAGGTTGTCAATCCCTTCACGGTAACTTGCGAAAGTGAGATCTGGTAGAGATAATAAAATAATATAAATATTTTTGGTATTTTTATGATGTAGATTGGAAAGTAAAGATTACAAAATAAAGATAGATGGAAACTTATATGATAAAAGATAGACCCAGGGGCCATAGGTTTCACTAGTGGCTTCTCTCAAGATAGCATGAGTATTATGGTGGGTGAACAAATTACTGTCGAGCAATTGATAGAAAAGTGCATTGTTATGAGAATATCTAGGCATGATCATGTATATAGGCATTACGTCCGCAACAAGTAGACCGAAATGATTCTGCATCTACTACTATTACTCCACACATCGACCAACTCCTGCCTGCATCTAGAGTATTAAGTTCATAAGAACAGAGTAACGCATTAAGAAAGATGACATGATGTAGAGGGATAAACTCAAGCAATATTATATAAACCCCATCTTTTTATCCTCGATGGCAACAATACAATACGTGCCTTGCTGCCCCTGCTGTCATTGGGAAAGGACACCGCAAGATTGAACCCAAAGCTAAGCACTTCTACCCTTGCAAGAAAGATCAATCTAGTAGGCCAAACCAAACTGATAATTCGAAGAGACTTGCAAAGATAACCAATCACACATAAAAGAATTCAGAGGAGATTTAGTTATTTCTCATAGATAAACTTGATCATAAACCCACAATTCATCGGATCTCGACAAACACACCGCAAAAAGAGTTACATCGAATAGATCTCCAAGAAGATCAAGGAGAACTTTGTATTGAGATTCAAAGAGAGAGAAGAAGCCATCTAGCTAATAACTATGGACCCGAAGGTCTGTGGTAAACTACTCACAACTCATCGTAGAGGCCTTGGAGATGATGTAGAGGCCCTCCATGGTCGATTCCCCCTCCGACGGAGCACCAGCGAAGGCTCCAAGATGGGATCTCGCGGATACAGAAGGTTGCGGCGGTGGAAATAGTTTTTCATGGTGCTCCTGGATGTTCTCGGGGTACGTGGATATATATATAGGCGAAGGAGGTAGGTCAGGGGAGACACAAGGGTGGGGGAGCGCCCACCCCCCTAGGGCGCGCCCTCCTGCCTCGTGGCCGCCTCGGCTGCTTCTTGACGTCCACTCCAAGTCTCCCGGATTGCTTTTGTTCCAAAAGGATCGCTCCCGAAGGTTTGATTCTATTTGGACTCTGTTTGATATTCCTTTTCTTCGAAACACTGAAATAGGCAAAAAAGCAGCAATTCGGGCTGGGCCTCCGGTTACTAGGTTAGTCCCAAAAATGATATAAAAGTTTAAAGTAAAGCCCATAAACATCCAAAACGAGTAATATAATTGCATGGAACGATAAAAAAACTATAGATACATTGGAGACGTATCAAGCATCCCCAAGCTTAATTCCGGCTCGTTCTCGAGTAGGTAAATGATAAAAACAGAATTTTTGATGTGGAATGCTACCTAGCATATTTCTCAATGTAATTTTCTTTATTGTGGCATGAATGTTCAGATCCAAATGATTCAAGATAAAAGTTCATATTGACATAAAAACAGTAATACTTCAAGCTTACTAACAAAGCAATCATGTCTTCTCAAAATAACATGGCTAAATAAAGCTATACCTACAAAAATCATATAGTCTGGCTATGCTCTATCTTCTTCACACAAAGTATTTAATCATGCACAACCCCTATGACAAGCCAAGCAATTGTTTCATACTTTAGTATTCTCAAACTTTTTCAACATTCACGCAATATATGAGCATGAGCCATGGACATAGCACTATATGTGGAATAGAATGGTGGTTGTGGAGAAGACAAAAAAGGAGAAGATAGTCTCACATCCACTAGGCGTATCAATGGGCTATGGAGATGCCTATTAATAGATATCAATGTGAGTCAGTAGGGATTGCCATGCAAAGGATGCACTAGAACTATAAGTGGATGAAAGTTCAACAAAAGAAACTAAGTGGGTGTGCATCCAACTTGCTTGCTCACGAAGACCTAGGGCATTTTGAGGAAGCCCATCATTGGAATATACAAGCCAAGTTCTATAATGTAAAACTCCCACTATTATATGAAGGTGACAACATAGGAGACTCTCTATCATGAAGATCATGGTGCTACTTTGAAGCACAAGTGTGGTAAAGGATAGTAGCATTGTCTCTTCTTTCTTTTTCTCTCATTTTTTCTTTTTCTTTTTTTTCTCTTGGGCCTTTTTTATGGCCTTTCTTTTTTTATAAAGTCCGAAGTCTCATCCCGACTTGTGGGGGAATCATAGTCTCCATCATCCTTTCCTCACTTGGGACAATGCTCTAATAATGAAGATCATCACACTTTTATTTACTTACAACTCAAGATTACAACTTGATACTTAGAATAAAATATGACTCTATATGAATGCCTCCGGCGGTGTACCGGGATATGCAATGAGTCAAGAGTGACATGTATGGAAGAATTATGAAGGTGGCTTTGCCACAAATACGATGTCAACTACATAATCATGAAAAAGCAATATGACAAAGATGATGCGTGTCATAATAAACAGAACGGTGGAAAGTTGCATGGCAATATATCTCGGAAGGCTATGGAAATGCCATAATAGGTAGGTATGGTGGCTGTTTTGAGGGAGGTATATGGTGGGTGTATGGTACTGGCGAAAGTTGCACGGCACAAGAGAGACTAGCAATGGTGGAAGGGTGAGAGTGTGTATAATCCATGGACTCAACATTAGTCATAAAGAACTCATATACTTATTGCAAAAATCTACAAGTCATTGAAACAAAGTACTATGCACATGCTCCTAGGGGGATGGATTGGTAGGAAAATACCATCGCTCGTCCCCGACCGCCGCTCATAAGGAAGACAATCAATAAATAAATTATGTTCCAACTTCATCACAAAGCGGTTCACCATACGTGCATGCTACGGGAATCACTAGCTTCAACACAAGTATTCCTCAAATTCACAATTACTTAACTAGCATGACTCTAATATCACCATCCTCATATCTCAAAACAATTATCAAGCATCAAATTGATAATAGCATCCAATTCACTTTCTATGATAGTTTTTATTATACCCAACTTGGATGCCCATCATTCTAGGACCAATTTTATAACCATAGCAAATACCATGCTGTTCTAAAAGACTCTCAAAATAATATAAGTGAAGCATGATAGATCAGCAATTTCTACAAAATTAAACCACCGCCATGCATCTAAAAACATATAAGTGAAGCACTAGAGCAAAATTATCTAGCTCAAAAGATATAAGTGAAGCACATAGAGTATTCTAATAAATTCCAAATCATGTGTGTCTCTACCAAAAGGTGTATACAACAAGGATGATTGTGGTAAACTAAAAAAACAAAAGACTCATATCATACAAGACGCTCCAAGCAAAACACATATCATGTGGCAAATAAAAATATAGCTCCTAGTAAAGTTACCGATAGACGAAGATGAAAGAGGGGATGCCTTCCGGGGCATCCCCAAGCCTAGGCTTTTGGTTGTCCTTGAATTATCTTGGGGTTCCATGGGAATACCCAAGCTTAGCCTCTTGACACTCCTTATTCCATAGTCCATCAAATCTTTACCCAAAACTTGAAAACTTCACAACACAAAACTCAACAGGAAATCTCGTAAGCTCCATTAGTGCAAGAAAGAAAAACCACCACATAAGGTACTGTAATGAACTCGTTATTTATTATATTTAATTTAAACCTACTGTATTCCACCTTCTCTATGGTTCATACCCCGCGATACTAGCCATAGATGCATCAAAATAAGCAAACAACACACGAAAAACAGAATCTGTAAAAAACAGAATAGTCTGTAGAAATCTGTAACTTTCTAATACTTATACAACTCTAAACATTCTACCAAAATAGGAATTACTGCGAAATTTTTATATTGATCGACAGCAAAAAGAATCAATGCAAAATCACGTTTCTGTGATTTATTAAAAGTATTCTCGTGCGCGCAGAAGTTTCTGTTCTTCAGCAGAATCAAATTAACTATCACCGTAGGTTATCCTATAGGTTCTACTTGGCACAAACACTAATTAAAACATAAAACCACATCTAAACAGAGGCTATATGATTTATTTATTACTAAATAGAAGCAAAAATCAAGGAACAAAAATAAAATTGGGTTGCCTCCCAACAAGCATTGATAATTTTAATGATGCTCACACGAAAGACAAGAATTGAAGCGCAAAGAGAGCATCATGAAACACGTGACAAACACATCTAAGTCTAACATACTTCCTATGCATAGGCATATTATAAGCAAACAAATTTACAAGGCAAGCAAAAACTAGCATATGCAAGGAAGAAGAAAGAGACGATAGCAATCTCAACATGATGAGAGGTAATTTAGTAAGATAAAAATTTCTACGACCATATTTTCCTCTCTCATAATAATTACATGTAGGATCATAGGAAAATTCAACAAAATAGCTATCACATAACATATTTTCAACACGATCCACATGCATGCGAAGTTGACACTCTTCCAAAATAGTGGGATTAACATTAACTAAAGTCATGACCTCTCCAAACCCACTTTTATCAAAAATTTCGTAAGATTGAATATTCTTCAAATATGTGGGATCTAAAGTTGACACTCTTCCAAACCCACTTTCAATATTATTGCAAACACTATTATCAATCTCATATCATGCGGCTCAAATAAATTTTCAAGATCATAAAAAGAATCACCCCAATCATGATCATTGCAAAAAATAGTAGACATAGAAAAACTAGCATCCCCAAGATTAGGGTTTTGCATATTACACAATTGACATCAAGAGAATTTATAGTAACATCATTGCAATCATGCTTTTCATTGAAGGAAGTACCAAGTATGGGTGCTATAGCAACGATCTCATGTTTAACATAAGGAACTATAGCAAATTCATCTTCATAAATATTGGCCTCATGGCCACAAGAATAGCAAGCATCATGTTCATTAAGGGAAATTTCAATCAAATCATCGGAATCATTATTTATAGATTCTTGCATATCATTATTTTGTTCCAAAGCAATAGTCATTCTCTCAATAAATTCTTTGACATAGACATTATGAGCATAGTTTTCAGAGCAATATTTAAGTATGTCAAATTTTTTAGATTCGTAGAGAGTAATATCATACTTTTCAATCAAAGAAGCCACTTCATAAGCACCCTTAAAAGCAACAAATTCTTCAATTTGTTCGAGATCATAGTAACTATAAACACCCTTTGCATAAGAAGATAAGATTTCATTTTCATTAAACTCACATAGGTAGGGAAGGTGTTTTTTAGGGTTCTTAGAGCAACAAGTAAAATCATAAATTTCACAAAGATTCCAAACATAACACAACAATCTGTTTATTTGATCCCGTAAGAGTCTCCCTTTTTCAGACAAACGATGACGCCCAAAATGAGCATGCTCATCTACAATTTTCCCATCAACTAGGCTAGTTGGGGTTTCAGCACGAGAGCATAAGGATCGAAGATGATCCAAGTAGAACACTTTAAGTGGATCCATATCAAGAGATTTTTAGCAAGCAAAGATGCAAGCAAATAGAAGGCACGTGGAAATACAAACAAAAAGACATACGGGAAGAAGGCGAAGAATAGGCAAAGGTGAAGTGGGGGAGAGGAAAACGAGAGGCAAATGGCAAATAATGTAATGCGAGGGAGATGAGTTTGTGATGGGTACTTGGTATGTCTTGACTTGAGCGAAGACCTCGCCGGCAACGGTGCCAGAAATCCTTCTTGCTACCTCTTGAGCACTGCATTGGTCTTCCCTTGAAGAGGAAAGGGTGATGCAGCAAAGTAGCGTAAGTATTTCCCTCAGTTTTTGAGAACCAAGGTATCAATCCAGTAGGAGGCTCCTCAAAATTCCCTCGTACCTAACCAAACAAACAAGAACCTCGCAACCAATGCGATAAAGGGGTTGTCAATCCCTTCACGGTAACTTGCAAAAGTGAGATCTGATAGAGATAATAAAATAATATTAATATTTTTGGTATTTTTTATGATATAGATAGGAAAGTAAAGATTGCAAAATAAAGATAGATGGAAACTTATATGATAAAAGATAGACCAGGGGGCCATATGTTTCACTAGTGGCTTCTCTCAAGATAGCATAAGTATTACGGTGGGTGAACAAATTACTGTCGAGCAATTGATAGAAAAGTGCATAGTTGTGAGAATATCTAAGCATGATCATGTATATAGGAATCACGTCTGCAACAAGTAGACCAAAACGATTCTGCATCTACTACTATTAATCCACACATCGACCGACTCCTGCCTGCATCTAGAGTATTAAGTTCATAAGAACAGAGTAGCGCATTAAGAAAGATGACATGATGTAGAGGGATAAACTCAAGCAATATGATATAAACCCCACCTTTTTATCCTCGATGGCAACAATACAATACATGCCTTGCCGCCCCTGCTGTCACTGGGAAAGGACACCACAGGATTGAACCCAAAGCTAAGCACTTCTCCCATTGCAAGAAAGATCAATCTAGTAGGCCAAACCAAACTGATAATTCGAAGAGACTTGCAAAGATAACTAATCACACATAAAAGAATTCAGAGGAGATTCAATTATTTCTCATAGATAAACTTGATCATAAACCCACAATTCATCGGATCTCGACAAACACACTGCAAAAAGAGTTACATCGAATAGATCTCCAAGAAAATCAAGGAGAACTTTGTATTGAGATTCAAAGAGAGAGAAGAAGCCATCTAGCCAATAACTATGGACCCGAAGGTCTGTGGTAAACTACTCATAACTCATCGGAGAGGCCTTGGAGATGATGTAGAGGCCCTCCATGGTCGATTCCCTATCCGGCGGAGCACCGGCGAAGGCTGAAAGATGGGATCTCGCAGATACAGAAGGTTGCAGTGGTGGAAATAGTTTTTCGTGGTGCTCCTGGATGTTCTCGGGGTACGTGGATATATATAGGCGAAGGAGGTAGGTCAGGGGAGCCACGAGGGGCCCATGAGGGTGGGGGGCGTGCCCACCCCCCTAGGGCGCGCTCTCCTGCCTTGTGGCCGCCTCGGCTACTTCTTGACATCCACTCCAAGTCTCCTAGATTGCGTTTGTTCCAAAAAGATCGCTCCCGAAGGTTTCATTCCGTTTGGACTCCATTTGATATTCCTTTTCTTCGAAACACTGAAATAGGCAAAAAAAGAGCAATTCGGGCTGGGCCTTCGGTTACTAGGTTAGTCCCAAAAATGATATAAAAGTGTAAATTAAAGCCCATGAACATCCAAAACGGGTAATATAAAAGCATGGAACGATAGAAAATTATAGATACGTTGGAGACGTATCACCTACCAACCCTTCCCCTAGGAGCATGCATAGTAGTACTTTGCTTCGAGGGCTAATAAACTTTTACAATAAGTATATGAGTTCTTTATGACTAATGTGAGTCCATGGATTATACACACTCTTACCCTTCCATCATTGCTAGCCTCTGCGATGCCGTGCATTTCCCTTTCTCACCTTGAGAGTTGGTGCAAACTACGCCGGTGCATCCAAACGCCGTGATACGATACACTCTATCACACATAAACCTCCTTATATCTTCCTCAAAACAGCCACCATACCTACCAATTATGGCATTTCCATAGCCATTCCGAGATATATTGCCATGCAACTTTCCACCGTTCCGTTTATTATGACACACTCCATCATTGTCATATTGATTTTGCATGATCATGTAGTTGACATCACATTTGTGGCAAATCCACCTTTATAATTCTTTCATACATGTTGCTCTTGATTAATTGCATATCCCAGTACACCGCCGGAGGCATTCACATAGAGTCATATTTTATTCTTAGTATCGAGTTATAATTCTTGAGTTGTAAATAAATAAAAGTGTGATGATCTTCAATATTAGAGCATTGTCCCAAGTGAGGAAAGGATGATGGAGACTATGATTCCCCCACAAGTCGGGATGAGACTCCGGACTTTATGAAAAATAAAAGAGGCCAAAGAAGCCCAAATAAAAAAAGAGAGGCCAAAGAAGCCCTCCAAAATAAAAAAAATAAAAAAATAAAATGATAGAAAAAGAGAGAAGGGACAATGTTACTATCCCTTTTCCACACTTGTGCTTCAAAGTAGCACCATGATCTTCATGATAGAGAGTCTCCTATGTTGTCACTTTCATATACTAGTGGGAATTTTTAATTATAGAACTTGGCTAGTATATTCCAATGATGGGCTTCCTCAAAATGCCCTAGGTCTTCGTGAGCAAGCGAGTTGGATGCACACCCATTTAGTTTCTTTCGTTGAGCTTTCATACATTTATAGCTCTAGTGCATCTGTTGCATGGCAATCCCTACTCCTTGCATTGACATCAATTGATGGGTGAGGGAGTCCTGGACTAGGGGGTGTCCGGACAGCCGGACTATCATCGTCAGCCGGACTCCAAGACCATGAAGATACAAGATTGAAGACTTTGTCCCGTGTCCGAATGGGACTTTCCTTGGCGTGGAAGGCAAGCTTGGCGATACGGATATGTAGATCTCCTACCATTGTAACCGACTCTGTGTAATCCTAGCCCTCTCCGGTGTCTATATAAACCGGAGGGTTTTAGTCCGTAGGACAACATAACCATGACAACAATCATACCATAGGCTAGCTTCTAGGGTTTAGCCTCCTTGATCTCGTGGTAGATCCACTCTTGTACTACCCATATCATCAATATCAATCAAGCAGGAGTAGGGTTTTACCTCCATCGAGAGGGCCGAACACAGGGTAAAACATCGCGTCCCTTGTCTCCTGTTACCATCCGCCTAGACACACAGTTCGGGACCCCCTACCCGAGATCCGCCGGTTTTGACACCGACATTGGTGCTTCCATTGAGAGTTCCTCTGTGTCGTCACCGATAGGCTCGATGGCTTCTTCAATCAACAACAACGCCATTCGGGGTGAGACTTTTCTCCCCGGACAGATCTTCGTATTCGGCGGCTTCGCACTGCGGGCCAATTCACTTGGCCATCTGGAGCAGATCGAAAGCTACGCCCCTGGCCGTCAGGTCAGGTTTGGAAGCCTAAACTTCACGGCAGACATCCGCGGAGACTAGATCTTCGATGGATCCGAGCCTCAGCCGACCACGCCGCACTGTCACGATGGGCACGATCTAACTCTGCCGCCGGACAGTGCTTTGGAGGCTGCACGGGGATCCGCTCCAACCCATAGTCCGGAGCCGATCGTGCAGATCGAGGATGGGTGGCTGGACACCGCCTCGGGGGCTGCAACTGCTATGGCGATGGAGCCGAATACTGACCTTGTCCCTTATAAAGCCCGTGACTCCAAGGTACAGGACTCCCTGCCGGACTCCGAACCTCCTGCGCCCCTGCCAATCAAATCCGATCGGGCGCCGATCATGGAGTTCACCGCGGCGGACATCTTTCAGCACTCACCCTTTGGCGACATCCTAAATTCGCTAAAGCATCTCTCGCTATCCGGAGAGCCTGGCGGACTATGGCGGGATGGTCGGATTCGGTCGACGAAGAAATTCAAAGCCCACCCACCACCCACTTTGTAGGCACTGTCGACGATCTAACCGACATGCTAGACTACGACTCCGAAGACATCGACGGTATGGACGACGATGCCGGAGACGACCAAGAACCAGCGCCTACAGGGCACTGTAAGACCACCTCGTCGTACGACATATACATGGTGGACACCCCAAAGGGAAGCGATAACGAGGAATAACGGGGCGCGAAAAAGGACAATCCCGCCGACAAAAAACCAAAACGGCGACGCAGACGCTGCCCTAAGTCCCGCCTCGACAAAAACAGCGCTCCTAATGACCCAGCAGTAGAGTAGGGCAAACCAGTGGACGACGAACATGCAACCAAGAAACCGTCCGAACAGGACGAATCGGATAATCAATCCATGCCCGGCGAAACCAACAGTCCAGACGACCTCACGCCGGACACACCTCTAATGCATAAGAACCTTCACAAAGGACTCGTCGCCACTGCAAGGAGTCTGAAGAAGGAAAAACGGATGCTCAAAATAGCGGAAGACATACTCAGAATGAGGAGGAGCAAAGTACTCAAGACCGCAGACAAATATGGCAATGGCCACCAAACAAAGAGCTACCCGAAGCGCAAGCTGCTGCCAGAATTTGACGAGGAAGCCGTAGAGCCCCCATAGTCAAAAAACAAAGAGGCCGTGTCGGTGTCAAAACCGGCGGATCTCGGGTAGGGGGTCCCGAACTGTGCGTCTAGGCGGATGGTAACAGGAGACAAGGGACACGATGTTATACCCAGGTTCAGGCTCTCTTGATGGAGGTAAAACCCTACGTCCTGCTTGATTAATATTGATGATATGGGTAGTATAAGAGTGGATCTACCACGAGATCAAGGAGGCTAAACCCTAAAGCTAGCCTATGGTATGATTGTTGTATTGTATGTTGTCCTACGGACTAAAGCCCTCCGGTTTATATAGACAACGGAGAAGGCTAGGGTTACACAGAGTCGGTTACAATGGTAGGAGATCTACATATCCGTATTGCCAAGCTTGCCTTCCACGCCAAGGAAAGTCCCATCCGGACATGGGACGGAGTCTTCAATCTTGCATCTTCGTAGTCTTGGAGTCCGGCGGGCGATGATAGTCCGGCTGTCCGGACACCCCCTAGTCCAGGACTCCCTCAGTAGCCCCCGAACTAGGGTTCAATGACGATAAGTCCAGCGCGTATATAGTCTTCGGCGTTGCAAGGCGGGTTCTTCTTTTAAGTTCCATGTACCAGCCGAACAGTGTCCGGCTTTCTCATAAATGCTGTGCTTCTTGGCTTCTACGCCCGATAATGGCCTTCCTCCACGCGTCGCACGAATGCGAAAAGCCAGGGTGTTTTTTACGTTCACCCCCTAGTCGTGCAAGTCATCTGCCTACAAAAGAGGCAAAAATCCAGATCCAAATCACACCATCTTCCTTCCGCGAATACTCATCGGAGCGCCTTTGACCCAACAATCCATTCCACCATGGACCGTCGGCACGGTTCCTCTTCTCGCGCTCCCTGCCCACTGCCAGGAGATTGGAGGAGATGATTTGTTCCACACAACGAGCTAGTGAAGCTCCAAGCGGGGGGATATCTCCCTCCGGCCTTCATGGTCCTGGTTCGAGCCGGGCTGGCCACCTACCAAGGTGGGAAGCAAGCGGAGGCTACCCCAAGTCCCAACAAAGGGGAGCGGGTATGCTTCGTCCCCTATCTGATAAGGGGACTCGGATTTCCTATACATCCGTTCCTCCGCGGGCTCCTGGAGTTCTACGGACTCCAGCTCCATCATCTCACACCCGCCTCTGTCCTGCATATCGTGGGTTACGTAGCTCTTTGCGAGCTGTTCCTGGGCATTGATCCCCATTTTGCGCTGTGGAAGAGGTTGTTCTGCATCGTACCCCGTTCTCACGAGGGATCCATATATCAAGTGGGCGGCGCCGAAGTATGGCGTGTTGGGGAACGTTGCAGAAAATTAAATTTTTTTCTACGGTTTCACCAAGATCCATCTATTTGTTCATCTAAGCAACGAGTATTGGGAGAGAGTTTGCATCTACATACCACTTGTAGATCGCGTGCGGAAGCTTGCAAGGTGATGATGGAGTCGTACTCGACGTGATTCAGATCACCGATGTCCAAGTGCTGAACGGACAGCACCTCCGCGTTCAACACACGTACGGGACGGGAGATGTATCCTCCGTCTTGATCCAGCAAGGAGGAAGGAGAGGTTGAGGAAGACAGCTCCACCGGCAGCACGACGTCGTGGTGATGGTGGAGAAGCAGTACTCCGACAGGGATTCGCCAAGCTCTTGCGGAGGAGGAGAGGTGTTGGGGAGGGGAGGGGCTACGCCTTGGAGATGGGTGCTGCAGCCCCCCTCCCTCCCCCCTTTATATAGGCCCCACAGGCGTCGGCCCTGAGATCCAATCTCCAAGGGGGCGGCGGCCAAGGGGTGGAGTGCCCCCAAGCCAAGTGGGCGCCCCCCCTAGGGTTTCAACCCTAGGCGCGGGGTGGGCCTGAGGCGCACCAGCCCACTATGGGCTGGTTCCCCTCCCAGTTCAGCACGTGGGGCCCTCCGGGATAGGTGGCCCCACCCGGTGGACCCCCGGGACCCTTCCGGTGGTCCCGGTACATTACCGAGAGACCCCGAAACTTTCCCGATGGCCGAAATACCACTTCCTATATATTATTCTTTACCTCCGGACCATTCCAAAACTCCTCGTGACGTCCGGGATCTCATCCGGGACTCCGAACAACATTCGGTAGTCACATACTTGACTTCCTACTAACCCTAGCGTCACCGAACCTTAAGTGTGTAGACCCTACGGGTTCGGGAGACACACAGACATGACCGAGACGACTCTCGCATCATACGGAGTGACAAATCCCAGTCTTGATCCGTGTCAACCCAACAGATACTTTCGGAGATACCTGTAATGCACCTTTATAGTCACCCAGTTACGTTGTGACGTTTGATACACCCAAGGCACTCCTACGGTAACCGGGAGTTACGATCTCATGGTCAAAGGAAGAGATACTTGACATTGGCAAAGCTTCTAGCAAAGCGAACTATCGATCTTTTATGCTATGCTTAGGATTGGGTCTTGTCCATCACATCATTCTCCTAATGATGTGATCCGTTATCAACGACATCCAATGTCCATAGTCAGAAACCATGACTATCCATTGATCAACGGGCTAGTCGACTAGAGGCTCACTAGGGACATATTGGGGTCTAAGTGTTCACACGTGTATTACGATTTCCGGATAATAGAGTTATAGCATGAACAAAAGACAATTATCATGAACATTGAAATATAAAAATACTTTTATTATTGCCTCTAGGGCATATTTCCAACATCTCCCACTTGCACTAGAGTCACCAATCTAGTTACATTGTGATGAATCGAACACCCATAGAGTTACGGTGTTGATCATGTTTTGCACGCGAGAGAGGTTTAGTCAGCGGATCTGCGACATTCAGATCCGTGTGCACTTTGCAAATCTCTATGTCTCCATCTTGAACATTTTCACGGATGGAGTTGAAGCGACGCTTGATGTGCTGGTCTTCTTGTGAAACACAGGCTCCTTGGCAAGGGCAATAGCTCCGGTGTTGTCACAGAAGAGTTTGATCAGCCCCGACGCATTGGGTATGACTCCTAGGTCGGTGATGAACTCCTTCACCCAAATCGCTTCATGCGCTGCCTCCGAGGCTGCCATGTACTCCGCTTCACACGTAGATCCCGCCACGACGCTCGCTTGCGGCTGCACCAGCCATCTTGCTCCACCATTCAACATATACATGTATCCGATTTGTGACTTAGAGTCATCCGGATCTGAGTCGAAGCTAAGCGTTAGCGTAACCCCTCACGACGAGCTCTTCATCTCCTCCATAAGCGAGAAACATGTCCTTTGTCCTTTTCGTGTACTTCAGGATATTCTTGACCGCTGTCTAGTGTTCCTTGCGGGATTACTTTGGTATCTTGCAACCAAACTTACGGCAAGGTTTACATCGTGCAGTACACAGCATGGCATACATAATAGATCCTATGGCTGAAGCATAGGGATGACACTCATCTCGCTTTATCTTTTGCCGTGGTGGGTGGTCGAGCCGAGCTCAATCTCACACCTTGTAACATAGGCAAGAACCCTTCTTGGACTGATCCATTTTGAACCTCTTCAAAATCTTATCAAGGTATGTGCTTTGTGAAAGACCTATGAGGCGTCTCGATCTATCTCTATAGATCTTGATGCCTAATATATAAGCAGCTTCTCCAAGGTCCTTCATTGAAAAACACTTATTCAAGTAGGCCTTAATGCTGTCGAAGTTTTGTATCATTTCCCATCAAGAGTATGTCATCTACATATAATAGGAGAAATGCTACAGATCCCACTCACTTTCTTGTAAACGCAGGCTTCTCCATAAGTCGCATAAACCAAACGCTTTGATCATCTCATCAAAGCGAATGTTCCAACTCGAGATGCTTGCACCAGTCCATAAATGGATCATTGGAGCTTGCATACTTTGTTAGCGTTCGAGGATCGACAAAACCTTCCATTGCATCATATACAGCTCTTCCTTAAGATGTCCGTTAAGGAATGCCGTTTTGGCGTCCATCGCCATATCTCATAATCATAGTATGCGGCAATTGCTAACATGATTGAGACGGACTTCAGCTTCGCTACGGAGAGAATGTCTCTTCGTAGTCAATCCCTTGAACTTGTCGATAACCCTTAGCGACAAGTCGAGCTTTATAGATGGTAACATTACCATCGCGTCCGTCTTCTTCTTAAAAATCCATTTGTTTTCTATCGCTCGCCGATCATCGGCAAGTCTGTCAAAGTCCATACTTTGTTTTCATACATGGATTCTATCTCGGATTTCATGGCTTCAAGCCATTTGTTGGAATCCGGGCCCGCCATCGCTTCTTCATAGTTCGATGGTTCACCGTTGTCTAACAACATGATTTCCGTGACAGGGTTGCCGTACCACTCAGTGCGGAGCGTGTCCTTGTGGACCTGAAGTTCAGTAGTAACTTGATTCGAAGTACTTTGATCATCATCATTGTTTTCCTCTTCAGTTGGTGTGGGCATCACAGGAACGGTTTCCTGCGCTGCGCCACTTTCCCATTCGAGAGGTAGTACTTCACCGAGTTCTACTTTCCTCCCACTTACTTCTTTCGAGAGAAACTCTTTTTCCAGAAAGCATCCGTTCTTGGCAACAAAGATCTTGCCTTCGGATCTTAAGTAGAAGGTATACCCGATAGTTTCCTTAGGGTATCCTAGGAATACGCATTTTTCCGACTTGGGTTCGAGCTTTTCAGGTTGAAGTTTCTTGACATAAGCATCGCATCCCCAAACTTTTAGAAAGCGACAGCTTAGGTTTCTTCCCAAACCATAATTCATACGGTGTCGTCTCAGCGGATTTAGGCGGTGCCCTATTTAAAGTGAATGTAGCTGTCTCTAGGCGTATCCCCAAAATGATAGCGGTAAATCGGTAAGAGACATCATAGACCGCACCATATCCAATAGTGTGCGATTACGATGTTCGGACACACCGTTTATTTGAGGTGTTCAGCGGCGTGAGTTGTGAAAGCGATTCCACATTTCCTTAAGTGTGTACCAAATTCGTGACTTACGTATTCTCCTCCACGATCGATCGTAGGAACTTTATCTTTCGGTCACGTTGATTCTCCACCTCATTCTGAAATTCCTTGAACTTTTCAAAGGTCTCAGACTTGTGTTTCATTAAGTAGACATACCCATATCTACTCAAGTCATCGGTGAGAGTGAGAACATAACGATATCCTCCATGAGCCTCAACGCTCATTGGACCGCACACATCGGTATGTATGATTTCCAACAAGTTGGCTGCTCGCTCCATTGTTCCGGAGAACGAGTCTTGGTCATTTGCCTAAGAGGCATGGTTCGCATGTGTCAAACGATTCATAATCAAGAGACTCTAAAAGTCCATCAGCATGGAGCTTCTTCATGCGCTTGACACCAATGTGACCAAGGCGGCAGTGCCACAAGTATGTGGGACTATCGTTATCAACTTTACATCTTTTGACATCCACACTATGAACATGTGTAATATTACGCTCGAGATTCATTAAGAATAAACCATTGACCATTGGAGCATGACCATAAAACATATCTCTCATGTAAATCGAACAACCATTATTCTCAGACTTAAATGAGTAGCCATCTCGTATTAAACGAGATCCAGATACAATGTTCATGCTCAAACATGGCACTAAATAACAATTATTAAGGTTCAAAACTAATCCCGTGGGTAAATGTAGAGGCAGCGTGCGACGGCGATCACATCGACTGGAACCATTCCCGACAGCGCGATCGTCACCTCGTCCTTCGCCGGTCTCCGTTTATTCCGTAGCTCTGCTGTGAGTTACAAATATGAGCAACGGCACGGTATCAAATACCCGGGAGTTACTACGAGTCTCGGTAAGGTACACATCAATTACATGTATATCAAATATACCTTTGGTGTTGCCGGCCTTCTTATCCGCTAAGTATTTGGGGCAGTTCCGCTTCCAGTGACCCTTCCCCTTGCAATAAAAGCACTCAGTCTCAGGCTTGGGTCCATTCTTTGACTTCTTCCCGGCAACAGGCTTACCGGGCGCGGCAACATCTTTGCCGTCCTTCTTGAAGTTCTTTTTACCCTTGCCCTTCTTGAACTTAGTGGTCTTATTGACCATCAACACTTGATGTTCTTTCTTGATTTCAGCCTCTGCTGACTTCAGCATCGAGAACACTTCAGGAATGGTCTTTACCATCCCCTGCATGTTGTAGTTCATCACAAAGCTCTTGTAGCTTGGTGGGAGCGACTGGAGGATTCTGTCAATGACCGCCTCATCTGGGAGGTTAATGTTCAACTGGGTCATACGGTTGTGCAACCCGGACATCTTGAGGATGTGCTCATCGATGTAACTGTTCTCCTCCATCTTACAACTATAGAACTTGTCGGAGACATCATATCTCTCGACCCGGGCATGAGCTTGGAAAACTAGTTTCAGCTCTTCGAACATCTCATATGCTCCGTGATGCTCAAAACGCTTTTGGAGCCCCGGTTCTAAGCTGTAAAGCATGCCGCACTGAACGAGGGAGTAATCATCAGCATGAGCTTGCCAAGCGTTCATAACGTCTTGGTTCTCTGGGACGGGAGCGTCACCTAGCGGTCCTTCTAGGACATATTGCTTCCTGGCAACTATGAGGATGATCCTCGGGTTCCGGACCCGATCCGTATAGTTGCTGCCATCATCTTTCTCGCTTGGTTTCTCTAGGAAGCGTTGAAGTTCATGTTGACATTAGCGTTGGCCATTGATCTACAAGACATATTTGCAAAGGTTTTAGACTAAGTTCATGATAATAAAGTTCTAATCAAATTATGAACTCCCACTTAGATTAGACATCCTCTAGTCATCTAAGTGTTACACGATCCGAGTCGACTAGCCCGTGTCCGATCATCACGTGAGACAGACTAGTCATCGTCGGTGAACATCTTCATGTTGATCGTATTTTCCATACGACTCGTGTTCGACCTTTCGGTCTCCGTGTTCGAGGCCATGTCCGCACATGCTAGGCTCGTCAAGTTAACCCTAAGTGTTTTCATTTGTGTAAAACTGTCTTACACCCGTTGTATGTGAATGTAAGAATCCATCACACCCGATCATCACGTGGTGCTTAGAAGCGACGAACTGTAGCAACGGTGCACAGTTAGGGGTGAACACTTCTTGAAATTTTGTAAGGGATCATCTTATTTACTACCGTCGTCCTAAGTAAACAAGATGCATAAACATAATAAACATCACATGCAATTATATAGTTGTGACATGATATGGCCAATATCATAAAGCTCCATTGATCTCCATCTTCGGGGCTCCATGATCATCTTGTCACCAGCTTGACACCATGATCTCCATCATCGTGTCTTCATGAAGTTGTCACGCCAACGACTACTTCTACTTCTATGACTAACGTTTAGCAATAAAGTAAAGTAGTTTACATGGCGTTCTTCAATGACACGCAGGTCATACAAAAAAATAA
This sequence comes from Aegilops speltoides, assembly GCA_021437245.1. Taxonomy (NCBI): domain Eukaryota; kingdom Viridiplantae; phylum Streptophyta; class Magnoliopsida; order Poales; family Poaceae; genus Aegilops; species Aegilops speltoides. Next base: position 439,032,692 of record CM038145.1, on the reverse strand, counting down.
AGACAACTCCTATGGCTCCTACCGGTTGTCATACTCATCGACATGCAAGTCGTGAATCCTATTACAAGAACATGATCTCATACATAACAATTCATCATTCATCACAACTTCTGGCCATATCACATCACATGATCCATCGCTGCAAAAACAAGTTAGACGTCCTCTAATTGTTGTTGCATCTTTTACGTGGCTGCGATTGGGTTCTAGCAAGAACGTTTTCTTACCTACGAATAACCACAACGTGATTTTGTCAACTTCTATTTACCCTTCATAAGGGCCCTGTTCATCGAATCCGCTCCAACTAAAGTGGGAGAGACAGACACCCGCCAGCCACCTTATGCAACTAGTGCATGTCAATCGGTGGAACCGGTCTCACGTCCCGTACGTGTAAGGTTGGTCCGAGCCGCTTCATCCCACAATACCGTTGAGCAAGAAAAGACTAGTAGAGGCAAGTAAGATGACAAGATCCACGCCCACAACAAATTGTGTTCTACTCGTGCATTAGAGAACTACGCATAGACCTAGCTCTGATACCACTGTTGGGGAACATTGCAGAAAATTAAAATTTTTCCTACGGTTTCACCAAGATCCATCTATGAGTTCATCTAAGCAAAGAGTATTGGGAGAGAGTTTGCATCTACATACCACTTGTAGATCGCGTGCGGAAGCTTGCAAGGTGATGATGGAGTCGTACTCGACGTGATTCAGATCACCGATGTCCAAGTGCTGAACGGACAGCACCTCCGCGTTCAACACACGTACGGGACGGGAGACGTATCCTCCGTCTTGATCCAGCAAGGAGGAAGGAGAGGTTGAGGAAGACAGCTCCACGGCAAAGACGACACGGCGTGGTGATGGTGGAGAAGCAAGATCTCGGCAGTGGCTTCGCCAAGCTCTTGCGGAGGAGGAGAGGTGTTGGGGAGGGGAGGGGCTACGCCTTGGAGATGGGTGCTGCAGCCCCCCTCCCTCCCCCCTTTATATAGGCCCCCTAGGCGGGGCACCGGCCCCTGGAGATCCAATCTCCAAGGGGGGGCGGCAGCCAAGGGGTTGGAGTGCCCCCCAAGCCAAGTGGGGCGCCCCCCCACCCCTAGGGTTTCAACCCTAGGCGCAGGGGGTGGGCCTAGGGGGGCGCACCAGCCCACTATGGGCTGGTTCCCCTCCCACTTCAGCCCGTGGGGCCCTCAGGATAGGTGGCCCCACCGGTGGACCCGGGACCCTTCCGGTGGTCCCAGACATTACCGAGAGACCCGAAACTTTCCCGATGGCGAAATACCACTTCCTATATATTATTCTTTACCTCTGGACCATTCCGAAACTCCTCGTGGCGCCCAGGATCTCATCGGGACTCGAACAACATTCGTAGTCACATACTTGACTTCCTACTAACCCTAGCGTCACCGAACCTTAAGTGTGTAGACCCTACGGGTTCGGGACACCTTGAGACATGACCGAGATGACTCTCGGGCAATAACCAACAGCGGGTCTGGATACCCAAGTTGGCTCTACATGCTCCTCGATGATTTCATCGGTTGAACCACGATGTCGAGATTCGATCAAACCACGTATGCAATTCCCTTTGTCAATCGGTAGGTTACTTGCCCGAGACTCGATCGTCGGTATCCCAATACCTTGTTCGGTCTCGTTACCGGCAAGTCACTTTACTCGCATCAGTAATGCATGATCCGTGGCCAACTCCTTGGTCACCTTGAGCTCATTATGATGATGCATTACCGAGTGGGCCCAGAGATACCTCTCCGTCATACGGAGTGACAAATCGATCTCGATCCGTGTCAACCCAACAGATACTTTCGGAGATACCGTAATGCACCTTTATAGTCACCCGATTCGTTGTGACGTTTGATACACCAAGGCACTCCTACGGTAACCGGAGTTACGATCTCATGGTCAAAGGAAGAGATACTTGACATTGGCAAAGCTTCTAGCAAATGAACTATACGATCTTTTATGCTATGCTTAGGATTGGGTCTTGTCCATCACATCATTCTCCTAATGATGTGATCCCATTATCAACGACATCCAATGTCCATAGTCAGAAACCATGACTATCCATTGATCTGTGGGCTAGTCAACTAGAGGCTCACTAGGGACATATTGGGGTCTAAGTGTTCACACGTGTATTACGATTTCCGGATAATACAGTTATAGCATGAACAAAAGACAATTATCATGAACATTGAAATATAATAATACTTTTATTATTGCCTCTAGGGCATATTTCCAACATGGCGCATTGCCGGGACCGGATACCCATCCGGAACCCCTAAGAAGGCGTCTGAAGACTGGCCTTCGGAATGGTTTTACATAGAAGACGCTCCGCTGCCGGACCCCGTCTGGGTCGGCCTCCCGGAGTTCAGTGCTACTCCTCTGAAGAAACGCCTTAGTTGGCGCCCGCGGAGTCCCCAATTGGAGGAAGACAAGAGCGTCCATTACCTGATGGGCCGAATAAGATTACTAGCCCATTCCGGGTTGACCATGATCGGAATCATGGCAATATGCATCATGCGGGGGGTACAGCCGTTGCAATACAGGGGCCACCCCATGTGGGATTTCAACGGGGAGGATGATGTGTCACACCCTAGCAAGTACATGCATTAGAGTGTTGCATCATGTCTATTTTTTTTCAACAGAAAGCTGAAATGGGATTGCCAGAACTCCCAGCCCCCTCTGAAACAAACTAGGGTTTACTAAAAATATTTTCGATGAACCTGAAATGCCCTTCTAAAATGTCCATCATTTTTGTCTTGGTTCAGAACCTCTGCCAAAAGTGATGCACAATTTCCTAGGACATCCCAAGGTCTTTGAATTAAATCATAACTATTTGAATTTGGGCATTTTAAATTTATAAAATATTTCAAATGTCCAAATATTCCCAATCTAAAATGTTTCATGTTGGAAATATTCCAACAATGGACCAGGAGTAGTTTGGTGAATTTTAGAACCTTTTAAGTATTTTTAATAATCCAACAAAGTTACAGAATAATAGAAAAAGAAAACAGGAAGGAAAACTTACCTGGCGCCACACCGGCCCACCAGCCAGCCCACTGGCCGGCCCAGCCCAGCCAAGGCCAATGCCCAGCTGCTTGCCGACCAGGCAGGCAGGCAAGGTGCTCGACGGCGAGCACCGCATGGGTGCCACGCACCTGCTCGCCGCCTCGCCACCTCCCTCGTCTTGCCACGACGGGGATCACTCCCCCTCTCTCTCCCGCACCCCCCAGACGTCCCCTCTCCTCTCAGCTCGTCTCCCCGCAAGGCCCCACGCCATGACCGACGCGCCGCCGTCGCCGCACCACCGCCCGAGCGCGCTCTCCGTCAACCTCACGCCCGCGCCACCGTGTCCAGGAGCTCCGCCGCCGTCCACTCCTTCGAGCTAGCCGAGCCCCGAGCGCTCGCGTGCTCCGAAGCCACCGCACCAACCTCGCCCGAGTCCGCCGCCGCCGGAGATCCCCTTCGCCGTCGCCGCCGCATCAGTTTGTCCCCGACCACGCCGACCGTCCCGTCGAGACCGCTGTGAGCTGGGCTACCTTCCCCACCCTCTCTCTCTCGCTCCCGTGCACCACAGCGAGCACACGAAGCTCACCCGCACGCACCGCCGCGGACCTCGTCGCCGACGTGCTCCCGGCCACCCTCCGGCTACCTCACCGTGTCCAACGCACTCACCACGTCGCGTTGGTGCTAACTGTGCACTCCCCGCACCTCACCGCACACCCCAGCCCAAGTTCGGTCTCACCCGAACTCCGGTGGCCGCCAAAGTCGCCGCCGGCGCCAACTCCGGCCACCCCGACCCCAACGGACTCCGCCAAGAGCTGCGGCTCGTCCTCAGCTTCACTCCGGTGGCCTCCGCGACCCATTTGGTGGCCAAAACGGCCAAAACCACTCTCGCCGCCGCGTCGGGCTCGCCGGCGGCTAAACGCCGGCAGGGTTTGACCCTGACTTTGACCACGGGTGGGCCCAGGTTGACCCCTGGGTCTATGACATGTGGGCCCCCTCTGTTAATTAACTTAGTTTAGTTTTAATTAAATTCTAACTAAACTAACCCCACTGACATGCGGGACCCACTGGTCAGTTTGACCTGACCAGCCCGTTGACCACTGACGTCATCATGACATAGTGCTGACGCAATAACTTAATTACTGGAATTATTTTTACACAGGAAATTCCAGAAAATGTTTCAAACTTCAAAAATTCATAGAAATTAATCTGTAACTCCAAATGAAACAAATTATATATGAAAAATGATCAGAAAAATCCAATCTATCCATCTGTACTGGTTTCATGCATGTTTACAGAAGCTAACCTGCTGTTTTACACAGAACAAGATATAACACCTTAAATGATCATATATGAGTTTGGAAATTGCATCTTTGGTTCAAAATGCTTCAAACCCATCTGATCTTAGTTGCATTAGCCCAACACACTCATATATGCCATGTCTCATGCATGCATCATATTGTTGCATATTGTTTGGTAATGCTTGTGTATCGGTGATCCCTGCGGCAGGTTCTGCCCCCGAGGAGTACCGTGATAACCCCGACGAAGAGCAATACCCGTGCACCGAACCGTCAGGCAAGCAACCAACCATTTGATCATACCGATAAAATCCCATGTTCTTGCTCCTGCTCTCGTTTACTGCTTAAGACAACGCGATTCAAACTGCTGTGTGCTGCGGTAGTTGAACCCATTTCCTCTGCATGACCTGTCATTGCCATAGTAACTAGATGAAACCCACTAGCATGTGTAGGAGTTGATTGAGCCATATGATTGTGTTGTTCCTACCTTGCTATGCCTGCTATGCTTAGAGTCGTGTCAGGTCTGGTTCATCTGGGTGATGGCTAGAGTGAAATGATCGAGTCGGTATGAGAGTAAGGTGTTGAACACGATTTGGTAAAGGTATCGATGAGAGGCCATGTAGGAGTACATGGTGGGTTGTTTCATTGAGGCCGTCCTTAAGCCGAGATCTGTATGTGTGATTTAAGATTCAGCTACTACCATGCATTGGGCCCGAAACCAATGGACCCTCTCGGCTGCTTATTCACCCTAGTCTTACGTCCGGGAGTTGCAAGTAGTTTCGGTGTTTGTAGCCTCTTGGAGGCCGTGGACAGCGCTGACCGTAGGGGTGGGCTGTGATCACGGTAGGTGCGTGGCACGGTGTACCGGATGCCCGTTTGGTATCTCGGGAACCTGTTCACATCGTTTGGGGCTGTGAGAAACTTGGCGGAACTCCTCATAGATGGAACCCAAATAGGCGATAAACCTGGACTAGAGACTTAGGTGTCTAGGTAGGTCGTGGCCGACACCCACGTTGGGCTTCCGCTTGAAGGTTGCCGAGTACATGTCGTGTAAACGGCGATAAGTGGTGAGCGTGTATGAAGAAGTACACCCTGCAGGTTAACATCATCTATTGAATAGCGCGTCATGATAAAGGACTACTTGGTTGCCTATACGGTTCATAGACAAGTAAATGGATACTACTAAAAGCCTCAAGATAAGCGTGAGTGCGAGGATGGCTCTTCCGTAGGAAGGCGGAGGTGGATCCTCGGTGGTGTATTGAAGTGATGAGTAGTGGACTCGAGTCATAAAACCATTTCAAGTTGGTGTCTCGTGGGATAGCTTAGCCATGAGTCAAAGCTGGCTTGCTGCAATAACCCCACAAACCCTTCTTGATAATATGCATGTATGTAGGATCGATGTAAGTCTTCTTTGAGTACCTTTGTACTCATGTTGCTATAATTTACATTTTTCAGACGATGCCACAAACCCTTCCGACGGGTTCTTCGTGAGCGTTGACATCGATGAGTAGACTAAGGCCGGTGGTGATCTGAGCAAGTGAAGGACCATGTAGTATAGCTAGGCTTACCCAAGCCTCTTTTATTTTACTAGTTATGCGTACTCGGACAAAGCACTTCAGCTGTGGCTTGTATGCTTGTATGACTTGTATGTGGGTCGTGTGACCCGTACTTGTGTGTATGATATGTATGGCTCTCTGAGCCTTTAAATAAAATACTTGTGTCGTAGAGTCATGTTGTGATGCCTTGTTGTATTTGCACATATTGAGCATATTGTGTGTATGATTGAAATGCTTGGTATGTGTGGGATCGACTATCTAGTTGTTTATCTTTAGTAGCCTCTCTTACGGAAATGTCTCCTAGTGTCTCCACCGAGCCATGGTAGCTTGCTCTTGCTCAGGAACACTTTGGCTGGCGGCATGTGTCCTTCTTCGTTCTGTATACATCCCTTCGGGAAATGTCACGCATTAGTACCGGAGTCTGTTAGCCGCTTCTGCCCGGTTTACGAGTCTGCTAGCCCAGTGCTACAGCCGGAACTTACTTTTGATGACCGACACGTTCGATCTTTGGGTCATGGATGCTGTCCTGTAAGTTTGTGCCACTTTGGGTTTACGACTAGTCATGTCAGCCGGGCTCCTTTTCATATGGATGCTAGCGACACTATCATATCGTGTGCCAAAAGGCATAAGCGGTCCCGGGCTAAGGTAAGGCGACACCGTTGGGATACCGTGCGTGAGGCCGCAAAGTGATATGATGTGTTCTGAGCTAGATCGATGTGACATTGAGTCGGGGTTCTGACAGCGTTGGCGTCAGAGCCGGACTGCCTTTAGGTTCTCCAAGCCAAACTGGTCGATGTTGAGTCTAGAGATGCTTTAGTTATATGTAGGGGAATTGATTGTGGGATGGTACGTAAGGCTCTTTTTACTCCTTTACCTCATGGCATTCTGATCTGAGTCAGTCCATTCTTCCACCGGGGGTTTAGGATTAGGATCTCTTCTCTCTGTTAGGCTCACGTGTTACTAATCAGTAGTACCTTGTAGGTTTGATGGTTACAAGCCTGGTTCAGTTTTACTATCCTGTTATGTTACTAAATTGGACCCAGAACCTTGATATGATATTGTTGAGTGGCTATGCAATTCTTGTAAAATGTCTCAGATCCTTTGAGCATTTACAGTCGTTATGCTGTCCAAATTCCGCTAGAAATTCTAATGTCTTTGCATTGTGGTTATGCTTCCAGATGGCCACTCGTGACCAAAATCAAGTGGTTAAATCGACCAGATGCATTGGTGTGACGGTCATACAGCCATGTTAGTTAGGGTTATGATCGAGCGGGTTACCGTTGGTACCCGAATACGATTGAAGCGATGTCGAGACTTTAATCAAAGCGATATCTACTGCCTTTGTCGGTGTTTCCCTCTTATCCTGGTTCCACCGAGGCCCTTCACAGCTCCTATGGGCTTGGTGTTACTATTGATATGGCGGTGCAAGATGGTGCATATTCTATGATGACCATTATGCGAGTCAGGACTGGCCTGCTTCGCAACACCGACTTCCGGTATATGCCGGGTTCACTTCCTGGAGCGTTTGGTTATCTCCGGGCTATCTATGCTGATTCCAGTCAGGAGGACTCATTAACCCGCACCACTGCCGAGTTGCTCGAGGACAAGGACCGAGAGAGTCGGGCCTTGAGGATGGAGCTCTTCAACGCCCGTGCTGATCACTGGGCCACTTTGACCCGCTTTGCACCGGCCGTCCAAGCTGGATATATGGATATGAGAGACCTGTATCCTATTAGATCTGCTCTGCCGGACATGATGGACTGGCGTGATGTGGGGGCATCACCCCACCTCGTGGTCCCCGCAGGCCACCGTTCGTCGGTCCAAGACCTCACCCTTGCCCTTATGGTCCACAGGCTCCCCAGGACCGTCTGTTTCCGGACGATCATGTTGAACTCCCAGGCTACGGAGGAGACTTCTATGAGAACTACTACGGAGACGTCTGAGTTAGTAGTAGTCTCACTAGTATTGTAATAGTTGTATCTCCACCATCCTGCGTGACTCGTGGAATATGACTTAGTGTGTACTAATTCCGGAGGTGTAAGAAAAATAATGTATAGGAGCTTGGTATGCCTCCGACGAGATGTAATCTTCCTTTCACCGTAGTAGTACTTCGTTTGGTCTTGTACTAAACCTTGTATGGTGTGTATGACGATGGAATAAAGGAAGCAGTTTCTGTATCTACCATGTCATATGGATGATCATCTTGCATTCCAAGTTATCCATTACATTCTACATTTCTATGTCAGAATCTTGCCATCCTGAACTAAATCCTTGTCTTGTTTTCCCTAGGATGGTTAACACCCGCAACAACCCTGCTCCGCCAGAGCAGGCCGAAGGCAGCAGAGTTGAAGAAGCGAACCTGCCTCACCCTCCTTCTCGGCGAAGTTATCTTTGGAGGCGAGAGAAACAAGCGGAGACCAACCGTTTGCTGGAGCGTATCGAAGAGAACACAGCCCATCATCAGAGAAATAACTTGGTGTCGCTCAGTGACTTCATCAAGTTACACCCACCTACCTTTCACCACTCCATCGAGCCTCTCGACGCTGATGACTGGCTTCGCAAACATTACTCACAAGCTGCGTTACGCCTTTGGTAGCTGAGGTGACAAGGTCACCTTTGCTGCATATCATCTTGAAGGCCCTTGATCTACGGTGGGAGAACTATATCGCTATCGCCCGATTGGCCATGTCACTACTTGGGCAGAATTCAGCGAGGCTTTCCGTGAACATCACATTCGGAGGGTCTCATGGATCGTAAGCGTGAGGAGTTCTGCAGTTTCACCCAAGGCCGTCTCTCCGTGGGCGCCTGCGAGAGAGAGTTTGGTAATCTCGCACGCTATGCAAGCGAAGAGGTCTCCCGGCGCCAAGAAAGCAGGCAAGGTTCCGCAAGGACTTAGCCCGAACCGCCGAGATCTCCGTCGCATGAGTGCACCTCTTTCGAAGCTTGTTAACAAAGCCATCAGCGCTGAAACTGGTCGGACGATTTGAAGCAACACGCAAGCATGGCCGTGATATGGGTTCCTCATCCGGTCTTTGGACCACGAAGCGCCGTGTGTGGGTGCCTAATACTGCTCTGCCACCCAGATTCACACCGAGGCCATCCTTCCAGGCGCCTCGCCCAGTTCAGCAGTATGCACCAGCTAAGCCCTATGGTGGGCCAACCAACAATGCTCCTCTACGCGCCAACCCCGTGACGTGCTTCAAATGTGGTGAATCAGGCCACTACATGCGCGATTGTCCTCAGACCAACCCCAACCAGCCTGCAAAAGCTGTTGGCCGTGGCAAGCCAGCAGGAAAGGTGTTCTATGCCAAGCCGGCCACCACTACACGTGGCCATGTTAATTGTGTCTCAGCTGAAGAGGCCCAAGAGGATCCCAACGTCGTGCTCGGTACGCTTCTTGTTAATTGCCACCCGGCATCTGTTCTTTTCGATACTGGAGCATCTCATTCATTCATATCCGAAAGCTATGCTCGCTTGCACAACACTGCATTCAGTGATATGCCCACCTCCATGGTAATTCAAACCCCGGGATCCAAATGGCAAACTTCTAGAGTAAGCCATGGAAATGAAATTCAGGTCGACAGACTTGTTTTCCTTGCATCGTTGATAGCTCTCAAATCTTGGATATAAATATCATCTTGGGTATGGGTGGATGTCAGCCCATCATGCCAAGATTGATTGTTTCTCTAGGACTGTTCAACTTACGCACCCTCGGGAAAGATAGTCAATGTCTTGACCCGAATATCAAGCGCCAACTATATTCTCTTAATGCTAGTCCATTGCGGACCTCGAAGGCGTTCCGGTAGTCCGTGACTTTCCGGATGTCTTTCAGAAGAATTGCCGGTGTTCCACAGCGGAGATGTTGAATTCGTGATAGACCTCATTCCGAGAACTGTCCCAATTTCTAGAAGACCCTATAAGATGGCACCCTAGAACTAGCGAACTTAAGAAACAACTCGATGAGTCCTTGAAAAGGGTTTCATCCGTCCTAGTTCATCTCCTTGGGCTTGCCCGTCCTCTTCGTCAAGAAGAAGGATGGTACGGATCGGATGGTTGTAGATTATCGACCCGTCAACTTGGTCACAATTAAGAACAAGTATCCGCTTCCCGGGATCAACGATCCGTATGACCAGCTCGCGGGATCCTCGGTCTTCTCTAAGATGGATTTGAGGTTAGGCTACCATCAAATCAAAATCCAAGCGGGACATTCCCAAAAGCGGCCTTTGTTACTCGTTACGGCCATCTGAGTACACCGTCAAGTCCTTCGGTTTAACCAACGCCCCACCACTTTCTCGGTTAATGAACTCAATCTTCATGGAATATTTGGATAAATTCGTCGTGGTTTACCTCGATGACATACTCATCTATTCCAAGAACGAGGAAGAACATGCCGAACATCTAAGGCTAGTGTTGATGAAACTTAGAGAGCATCGCCTTTATGCCAAGTTTTCTAAATGCGAATTTTGGCTGCCAGAAGTGACCTATCTAGGACATGTAATTTCTGGTAAAGGTATTGCTGTCAATCCCGAGCGAGTTCAAGCCATCCTTAATTGGACTCCACCTGAGTCGGTCAAGCAAGTTCGAAGTTTCCTTGGCTTGGCGAGCTATTGTCGCCGCTTTGTCGAGAACTTCTCCAAAGTTGCTAAACCTCTAACTGAACTCCTCAAGAAGGATAAAAAGTTCGAGTGGACTCCACAATGTGAGCACAGTTTCCAGGAACTGAAAAGACGTTTAACTTCTGCTCCCGTACTGGTTCCACCAGATTTCTCTAAGGACTTTGTTATCTATTGCGACGCCTCGCGACAAGGGCTAGGCTGTATTCTCATGCAAGATCGACACGTAATTGCTTATGCTTCACGGCAATTACACCCACATGAGGAAAACTATCCTACTCATGATCTAGAGCTTGCGGTGTAGTCCATGCACTCAAAACCTGGCGACATTACCTTCTTGGTAATCGTTGCGAAATCTACACCGATCACCAAAGTCTGAAGTACATATTCACCCAACCAGATTTGAATCTCGAGGCAAAGGCGTTGGGTTGAGTTGATCACAGATTTCGACTTAGGAATAACTTATACCCGGGGAAAAGCCAGCGTCATGGCTGATCGCTAAGTCGTAAATCTTATTGCAACAACCTAATGTTGCAACAAAGTCAACCACTTCTCCACGAGGAATTTGGAGCTTAACCTTCACATTGTTCCTCGAGGGTTCCTTTCCACATTGGTGGCGAAACCTTCCCTTACGGATCAGATCATCAAAGCCCAAAAGGTAGATCCGGAATTTCCGCATCAAAAGAAACATCAAGAAAGGAGTTGCGGATTGTTTCTCCGTTGATGATCAAGGAGTCGTATACTTGGAACCGCCTAGTGGTTCCTAAAGTCTGAAACCTGCGGCGATTGATCCTTAAAGAAGCTCATGAATCTCCTCTCACCATTCATCCGGTAGCACTAAAATGTATCGGGACCTCGCCAGAGGTTACGGTGGACTAGGATGAAAGAGACATTTCTCAATTTGTTGCTAAGCTGCGGCGTTTGTCGTCGTGTAAGCGAGCATCAGCGGCCTCTTGGCACCCTTCAACCCTTAGCTATTCACGAATGGAAATGGGATAAAATCAGTATGGATTTCATCACGGTTTTCCCAGGACCAAGAGAGGAATAATGCTATCTTTGTCGTTATCGACCGCCTCTCCAAAGTAGCCCATTTCCTACCTGTTGGAGAGTATAACCGCTAGTCAGCTAGCAGACTTGTACATCTCCCGAATAGTGTCTCTTCATGGTGTTCCATTGAAATTAACTCGGATCGAGGAAGTATCTTCACCTCTCGATTTTGGGAAAGTTTCCAAAACGCTATGGGAACCCATCTTTCCTTTAGCTTGCTTTTCACCCTCAATCAAGTGGTCAAGTAGAGCGAGTCAACCAAATCCTAGAAGACATGCTTCCGAGCTTACATTATCTCGTTCGGAATGGATTGGGAGAAATGTCTTCCATTTGCGAATTTGCTTATAACAACAGCTATCAATCTAGCTTGGGCAAAGCACCTTTTGAAGTTCTCTATGGATGAAGGTGTGAACACCTCTTAAGCTGGTCGAAACCGGAGAAAGACAATTCTTTGGCCCGGATATGATCCAGGAAGCAGAAGAGCAAGTTCACATCGTTCACGAAAAGTTGAAAACAGCCCAATCTCGTCAAAAGAGTCAATATGACCGAAAACATAAGGCTATGACTTACGAGGTTGGCGAGAAGGCTTATCTTGGGTTACCCTCTGAAGGAACCCATCGTTTGATATCAAAGGCAAATTGGCTCCTCGCTACATTGGACCCTTTCGCATTCTTACCAAGCGAGGAGAAGTTGCCTACCAATTGGAACTACCTCCGCATCTCTCCAAAGTCCATGATGTCTTCCACGTTTCTCAACTCAGCGTTGCTTCTCGGATCCTATCCGTGGAGTGGACCACTAAACGCTTGATCTTCAAGATAATCTCACTTATCGAGAATACCCGTCGTATCCTCGATCAAGCCGAGCGTACCACTCGGCGTCATAATATCAAGTTTCTCAAGGTTCAATGGTCGCACCATTCCGAGAAGGAAGCTACTTGGGAAAGGGAGGATCGTCTTCGACTTGAGTACCCGCCTTCTTTCGGAGGAACCTAAATCTCGGGGCGAGATTCTTTTGAGTGGGGTGAGTTGTCACACCTAGCTAGTTCATGCATTAGAGTGTTGCATCATGTCTATTTTTTTCAATGAAAGCTGAAATGGGATTGCGAACTCCGGCCCCTCTGAAACAAACTAGGGTTTACTAAAAATATTTTCGATGAACCTGAAATGCCCTTCTAAAATGTCCATCATTTTTGTCTTGGTTCAGAACCTCTGCCAAAAGTGATGCACAATTTCCTAGGACATCCCAAGGTCTTTGAATTAAATCATAACTATTTGAATTTGGGCATTTTAAATTTATAAAATATTTCAAATGTCCAAATATTCCCAATCTAAAATGTTTCATGTTGGAAATATTCCAACAATGGACCAGGAGTAGTTTGGTGAATTTTAGAACCTTTTAAGTATTTTTAATAATCCAACAAAGTTACAGAATAATAGAAAAAGAAAACAGGAAGGAAAACTTACAGGCGCCACACGGCCCACCAGCCAGCCCCCTGGCGGCCCAGCCAGCCAAGGCCAATGGCTGCTTGCCGACCAGGCAGGCAGGCAAGGTGCTCGACGGCGAGCACCGCATGGGTGCCACGCACCTGCTCGCCGCCTCGCCACCTCCCTCGTCTTGCCACGACGGGGATCACTCCCCCTCTCTCTCCCGCACCCCCCAGACGTCCCCTCTCCTCTCCAGCTCGTCTCCCCCGCGCTCCCACGCCATGACCGACGCCGCCGTTGCCGCACCACCGCCGTAGCCGCGCTCTCCGTCAACCTCACGCCGCGCCACCGTGTCCAGGAGCTCCGCCGCCGTCCACTCCTTCGAGCTAGCCGAGCCCCGAGCGCTCGCGTGCTCCGAAGCCACCGCACCAACCTCGCCCGAGTCCGCCGCCGCCGGAGATCCCCTTCGCCGTCGCCGCCGCATCAGTTCGTCCCCGACCACGCCGACCGTCCCGTCGAGACCGCTGTGAGCTGGGCTACCTTCCCCACCCTCTCTCTCTCGCTCCCGTGCACCACAGCGAGCACACGAAGCTCACCCGCACGCACCGCCGCGGACCTCGTCGCCGGCGTGCTCCGGCCACCCTCCGGCTACCTCACCGTGTCCAGCGCACTCACCACGTCGCGTTGGTGCTAACTATGCACTCCCGCACCTCACCGCACACCCCAGCCCAAGTTCGTTCTCACCGAACTCCGGTGGCCGCCAAAATCGCCGCCCGGCGCCAACTCCGCCACCCGACCCCAGCGGACTCCGCCAAGAGCTGCGGCTCGTCCTCGGCTTCACTCCGGTGGCCTCGCGACCCATTTGGTGGCCAAACGGCCAAAACCACTCTCGCCGCCGCGTCGCTCGCCGGCTGGCTAAGCGCCGCGGGTTTGACCACGACTTTGACCACGGTGGGCCGGGTTGACCCACAGGTCTATGACATGTGGGCCCCTACATTAATTAACTTAGTTTAGTTTTAATTAAATTCTAACTAAACTAACCCCATCGACATCTGGGACCCACTGGTCAGTTTGACCTGACCAGCCCGTTGACCCAGACGTCATCATGACATAGTCTTGACTTAATAATTTAATTCTTGGAATTATTTTTACGGAAATTCGAAAATGTTTCAAACTTCAAAATTCATAGAAATTAATCTGTAACTCCAAATGAAACAAATTATATATGAAAATGATCAGAAAAATCCAATCTATCCATCTGTACTGGTTTCATGCATGTTTACAGAAGCTAACCTGCTGTTTTACACAGAACAAGATATAACACCTTAAATGATCATATATGAGTTTGGAAATTGCATCTTTGGTTCAAAATGCTTCAAACCCATCTGATCTTAGTTGCATTAGCCCAACACACTCATATATGCCATGTCTCATGCATGCATCATATTGTTGCATATTGTTTGGTAATGCTTGTGTATCGGTGATCCTCGGCGAGTTACGCCCCGAGGAGTACCGTGATAACCCGACGAAGAGCAATACCGTGCACCGAACCGTCGAGCAAGCAACCAACCATTTGATCATACCGATAAAATCCATGTTCTTGCTCCTGCTCTCATTTATTGCATTAAGACAACGCGATTCAAAGCTGCTTTGTGTGCTGCGGTAGTTGAACCCATTTCCTCTGCATGACTGTCATTGCCACGAATAACTAGATGAAACCCACTAGCATGTGTAGGAGTTGATTGAGCCATATGATTGTGTTGTTCCTACCTTGCTATGCCTGCTATGCTTAGAGTCGTGTCGGTGCGGTTCATCCGGGTGATGGCTAGAGTGAAATGATCGAGTCGGTATGAGAGTAAGGTGTTGAACATGATTTGGTAAAGGTATCGATGAGAGGCCATGTAGGAGTACATGGTGGGTTGTTTCATTGAGGCCGTCCTTAAGCCTTGAGATCTGTATGTGTGATTTAAGATTCAGCTACTACCATGCATTGGGCCCGAAACCAATGGACCCTCTAAACTTCTTATTCACCCTAGTCTTACGTCCGGGAGTTGCAAGTAGTTTACGGTGTTTGTAGCCTCTCTGGAGGCCGTGGACAGCGCTGACCGTAGGGGTGGGCTGTGATCACGGTAGGTGCGTGGCACGGTGTACCGGATGCCGTTTGGTATCTCGGGAACCTGTTCACATCGTTTGGGGCTGTGGCGAAACTTGGCGGAACTCCTCATAGATGGAACCCAAATAGGCGATAAACTGGACTAGAGACTTGGGTGTCTAGGTAGGTCGTGGCCGACACCCACGTTGGGCTTCGCTTGAAGGTTGCCGAGTACATGTCGTGTAAACGGCGATAAGTGGTGAGCGTGTATGAAGAAGTACACCCTGCGGGGTTAACATCATCTATTGAATAGCGCGTCATGATAAGGACTACTTGGTTGCCTATACGGTTCATAGACAAGTAAATGGATACTACTAAAAGCCTCAAGATAAGCGTGAGTGCCGAGGATGGCTCTTTAGTAGGAAGGCGGAGGTGGATCCTCGGTGGTGTATTGAAGTGATGAGTAGTGGACTCGAGTCATAAAACCATTTCAAGTTGGTGTCTCGTGGGATAGCTTAGCCATGAGTCAAAGCTGGCTTGCTGCAATAACCCCACAAACCCTTCTTGATAATATGCATGTATGTAGGATCGATGTAAGTCTTCTTTGAGTACCTTTGTACTCATGTTGCTATAATTTACATTTTTAGAACGATGCCACAAACCCTTGAAGCGGGTTCTTCGTGAGCGTTGACATCGATGAGTAGACTAAGGCCGGTGGTGATCTGAGCAAGTGAAGGACCATGTAGTATAGCTAGGCTTACCCAAGCCTCTTTTATTTTACTAGTTATGCGTACTCGGACAAAGCACTTCATTGTGGCTTGTATGCTTGTATGACTTGTATGTGGGTCGTGTGACCCGTACTTGTGTGTATGATATGTATGGCTCTCTGAGCCTTTAAATAAAATACTTGTGTCGTAGAGTCATGTTGTGATGCCTTGTTGTATTTGCACATATCGAGCATATTGTGTGTATGATTGAAATGCTTGGTATGTGTGGGATCGACTATCTAGTTGTTTATCTTTAGTAGCCTCTCTTACGGAAATGTCTCCTAGTGTCTCCTTTGAGCCATGGTAGCTTGCTCTTGCTCCGGAACACTTTGGCTGGCGGCATGTGTCCTTCTTCGTTCTGTGTACGTCCCTTGAAATGTCACGCATTGAGTCCGGAGTCTGTTAGCCGCTTCTGACCGGTTTCGGAATCTGCTAGCCCAGTGCTACAGCCGGAACTTACTTGCGATGACCGACACGTTCGATCTTTGGGTCATGGATGCTGTCCTGTAAGTTTGTGCCACTTTGGGTTTACGACTAGTCATGTCAGCCCGGGCTCCTTTTCATATGGATGCTAGCGACACTATCATATACGTGTGCCAAAAGGCGCAAACGGTCCCGGGCTAAGGTAAGGCGACACCCGTTGGGATACCGTGCGTGAGGCCGCAAAGTGATATGATGTGTTACAGGCTAGATCGATGTGACATTGAGTCGGGGTCCTGACATGATGCCACCCGCCATGGCCGCAAAGGGCCGGATTCGACCGAGGACCTGGTGCAGATCCTGTCCGGCCTGTACAAGGGGGAAAAGGAGGACTTCCTCCGAACGAACCCCTTGAATGGGTTCTCCATGAACAACCCTTGGGGCTGGGTAAGCGAAGGCTTTTTAAGGGCTCAACCCGTACTTAAAGTTTTAAGCCTCTTACATTATATCTTCGGCGCAGGAACTGCGCCGGATTGTGGAGGACATCACTACTAGGGAAAAGCCTATACGAGAATCTTAGCAGCAGCAGTTCAAAATAAGCGCTCTTTGGTAAGTAGTAATGGCGCCCTTTGCGTAAACTTCGCTTTGCTAAATATTTAGCGATGGAGGCTCGCCGTAAACTCGCTGCTACAAATATCGACCGGCGGTGTTCCCCACCTCTAAGTAGCGATGGCGTGTGGCGAAACAGCGCTATTGCTAAGTGCATAGTAGTAGCGGTTTCCTCGAGATCGCTCTTTGGTAAGTTTCAAACTGCCGCCATTTTTGTCCCGATTAGCGATGGCGCCTTACAGAAGCGCGTTGCTGCTAAGTTTTTAGCAGCAGCGGTTTCTCACCAGCGCTTCTGCTAACCCCACCAACCCCAAACCGTCCCTCCCTCCCCTTGCTTTTTCCCTTCCCCTACCTCCCCTCTCCTCTCTTCCCTCCACCACATGCTCCCTCTCACTTTTTCCCTTCCCCTACCTCCCCTCTCCTCTCTTCCCTCCACCACATGCTCCCTCTCACTCTTCTTCTTCTCAATACTTCTCCCCATTACTCCCTCTCTTCTCTATCCACCTTCTCTCTCTTCATTACTCCTACATAACTACACCACCTCCATTAATGCATCTCCTTTCTCTTTTCCTTCCCCCTCCACTAGTTGAAGTTGTCTCCTTCCAAATTAGGTAGCTAGGTAGATGTAGGATTTAGTTAAGTGACCTATTTGCCCCTAACTAGATCTATCTTTGTCAAGAAGAGCTTAATTTGTGCACTTTTGATCTCCCTACAACATCATCTTGACCATCAAGATAGAGGTGATGAAACTTTCATGCTTTTGCAAAATGGAAATGTGTTTATGTGTGTGTGATATGTTTGTGGAAATTGTGTGTGTGGCATGAGTTGGCCTTGTAAATTGTGCTTTTGAGTTGCCTATGTTTTGCTGAAATGTCGATTTATTTCCGTTTGGTAATTCGAACAAACTCTAGATCCATATATGTCCTATTTTTAGGGAAGGTCATGCCAAATTTTTTATGACTTTGATGCATGCATGCATTTTTACAATCAATTTTTTATTATTACCGTGTAGAGTTGGCGATGGTCGATTGGAGCGATGGTGGACAGGTGCTTGCGGTCGGCGTGCAAGACATGAAAGAAAATAACCGGACAGAGGTTTTATGTCCGTCGAAAATGCAAAGGAATAGTTTGGCTCGACCCTCATGGCGATGGTCGTGTCGAGCGCACCTGCTCATGACTGGTTTCATGGATGGCTATACTAGGTGGATAATTGAAGATGAGGATGGCGATGTTGAGGATGCCGACGGGCAGGAAATGATGACACGGGCAAGAAGAAGAGATGATCGATAATGGCGGCGGGGAAGAGGCGGACATGGCGGCGGAGAAGGGGCGGACATGGCGGAGGAGAAGGGGCGGACATGGCGGCGGAGAGAGCGACATGGACTCCACGCAGCAGAGTTAAATCGGTACTAAGTTCAATTGTCGGGACCCTCATGTTCAAGCATTGCCCATGAGGAGGCAATCTTGAGAGAGCTGCTTCTAGAGAGGAGGCTAAGCTGGAGCAAGCGGTGGTAGACTCGAACACTCCATTGTATGATGGTTGCAATCTGAGGTGACCGGTTGAGTTTCACGCTCCAACTCCACGAAGGCGAAGGCTAAAAACAAATGGACCGACACTAGCCTCGATGAGCATCTCAAGTACCTAAAGGATGTTCTTCCCTTGGGTAATCTATGTCCTACTAGTGTTGATGAGGCCAAGAAGATCGTGTGCCCTCTTGATCGCCACACGTTAGATACCATGCATGCATCAGCGATTGCATAATTTATCGGAAGAAGCACGCGGAAAAAACAAGCTGTCCGGTGTGCAATGCTTCTCGATACAAGAAGGCGGAAGAAATGTCCCCGAAAGTTTTATGGTACTTACCGATCACTCCCGTCTCGGTATTTTGTAGATCCCAAGGAAGCAAAGCTAATCGCTGGCACGCGGAGAGGAAGAAGCCCGACGATGGAGATGATCCGGTGAGACACGTGAAGGATGGAAGCGGTGGAGGCGTTGAACAGCTTCTATCGGTATTTTGAATGTGATGCAAGGAACATCGTGCTCGGCGCGTGTACCGATGGCATGAATCCGTTTGGCAACTAGAACACCAACCATAGTACATGGCCCGTGTTTGTATGGATGTACAACCTCCCCCCTGGTTGTGCATGAAATCGAAATACATTCACATGAGCATGCTTATTCAAGGGCCAAAACAACCAGGAAATAATATTAATTTGTATCTGGGGCTACTTCAAGAGGAGTTAGACACGTTATGAAAACACCTACCAAGACATGGGACGCCAGCAAAGGTGAGTATTTCAACATGAGAGCAGCGCTGATCACGGCGATCTGAGGACTATCTCGATTACGGATATGTGGCAGGCCGGTGTGCCATGGATATTGCGGATGCACGCGGTGCATGGATGATACAACGTCTCGGTAGCTAACGTCAAGGAAAGATGGCGGTGCAGGAAAATCGTGTACATGGGGCATCAAAGATGGCTTGAACAGGACGACCGTGGAGAAACCGTGGAGATCTATTCAATGGTCACGCTGAGCATCGAGGACCTCCACGTAAGCGGAGCGGTGTCGAAATCGATGAGCTGTTGAAAAACTGGAATGAGTGCCCGCGCCGAAAGCGATGAGAAAGGCGCGAGCAGCTGCTGAAGGTATGGAAGGCGAGGTGCGTGTTGCGGGACTTGAGTCTTGGCACAAACTCGATACACCTCATTGCCTAGATCAAATGCATATCTGTAAGAATGTCCTTGAGAGCTTGCTCGCAACACTAATGAACATGCGGATAAGACCAAGGATGGGCGAAGGCAAGAAAAGACTTGCAAGATTTGAAAATCAGGAAGATCTGCACATGCCGCCCGTAAAATGTCGACGAGAGGCAGAGCGAAGGCAGAGGCACGGAGAAGAAGGGCAAGAAATTAAAGAAAGAAGATTATTGCCCCCTCTTGCTTCACCTTAAGTCGGCTGAGATCAATCAATTCTTTAAGTGCCTTACGGGAGTGAAAGTTAGTTCGATTCTTGTGGCAAGATAAGCGGATATCTAGACACGGACAAGAAAAGGTTCAGCGGGATGAAGTCTCATGAGTGTCATGTGATGATGACGCAGATACAACTGTTGCCCTTAGAGGGATAATGGACAAGCACGTCCGTGACACGCTTATTGGTCTCTGCAACTTTTTGGCGTCATCTCTCGAAAGTCGATCGGTGTGAAGCAGCTCCAAAGGCTACGAGGAAGAGATCGTTGTGATCTTGAATGAGCTTGAGATGTACTTCCGCCGCGTTCTTGACGTGATGGTGCATCTGTGTGTCCATATTGTGGATGACATAATAGACACTGGGGCCGTCATTCCTGCACAACATGATGCCGTTTGAGAGGATGAATGGGATCATCAAAGGATTCGTTCAGTAACATGTCCCGTCCGGATGGAAGCATCGTCAGGGCTATTTGGCACAAGAGTGCATCTCTTTTCGTGAGAATTTTCTATATGGTGCAGACCAGCCGCTTTGGTGTTAGTGTTGGTTTGCCCGTTAACAAGCACGATGGGAGGCTCGAAGGAGATGGTCTTCATAGCGGTCGCGAGGAACTGCACGTGGCATACTCAGATCGATGCAGCGATTTTGACAGAGCAAACTTGGTAGTGCTACAACACCTAGGCGAGGTAGATCCTTCGTGGCTTTGCACAAAGAAATTATCGCAAAGAAGTATCGTGACGGGGGTATGGGGACGGACGCCGAAGTTACTAGAGAGCACAACTCCACTTTCTGCATTGGTTCAAAGAGCATATTATTGCTAATCCCGGAGGAGGGCTCTAGGACGGATTGCTCATATCGCCTTAGCACATGGCCCTCGCCCAACCTCGTAACCTATCGGGCATATGATATCAGCGGATACACGTTCTACATGGAGGCAAAAGATATGGACGGTGATGATCGAACTCGGGGTGACGATGGAATGCATGACCGCAGCGACAACGGCACTGGCGAGCGATTTTATGGAAGGGTCGAGGAGATCTGGGAGCTTGACTACTCTGGACTGCACAACACGATGATGTTCCGTGTCGGATGGGCTAAGAATGTTGAAAGAAAGCGGATGTTCACTACCATGACTATACCCGACGCCAAGAGCGCTACCGTCAACGCTATCGCAAAAAAGCGAGCCATGGGTACACGCTAAGCACGTGACACAATGCTTCTTCATAACCGACCCACACAATCCCAGTCGTGTTGTCATGAGGAGAGCAAAAGGAACATCATTGGAATGGATGGAGTCGCCAACGAGGAAGACTATGATCGATATGGCAACCCAATGAGGGAAGATGGCGCGATGATGAAGTATCGTCAAAGAAGAATCAATACTACATTACCTAAGAAAATTGCACTCCATGGAAAAGGCAAAGTCACAATGAGGGCTCAATTATTCTTGACGAACAAGAAGGAAAGAAGCTGACTCAAAAAGAAAGCGTCAAAGACCGAGGAAGCGTATGTTATGGGTCCAATGATGTGTAATATATATATGTTCCTATTTTGTACACACACTTAGCCAAATGATGTGTAATATATATGTTCCTATTTTGCATACATATTTAACCGTCAAATGATGCAATATATATCGCCTCCCTTCGTTCCTTGCCTCGGGAAATAAAAGTGGGATAAAATAAAGGAAAATAAAAATGAAAACTGGCGATGGCGGCGGCGTAGCAGCAGCGTTTCCACAAAACCGCTGCTGCTACATACCATAGTAGTAGCGCGTTTCTTATAAACCGCTGCCGCTACGCACAGTAGTAGCAGCGTGTTTACCATAAAGCGCTGCAGCTACAGATCATAGTAGTAGCGTGTTTCGGCATAACGCGCCATCGCTACGTCCACTTAACCCAAAATTTTCACTCGCGCAGCTTCATCCCGCCACATTTCCCCCCAAATCCCCACTCTCTCTCCGGCCCCCGTCGCTCCGCCGCGCCCGACCCGGCCCCGGCGCTCACCCCCAACTCCGCCCGGCGCGCCGGCGCTAGCCGGCGCTTCGCCCTGTCCGACCCTCGACCCGACTCGGCGGCGCTCGCCCCGACTCAGCGCTCGGCCCCGACTTCAGCGCGCCCCGACACCGGCTGCCTCGCCCCGACCTCGCGCTCGCCCCCGACCCGTCGGCCCTCGCCTCCCTCCTCGCCCCTGCACTCTCTGTAAACCCCCCCTCTGCTAGGGTTCATGTTAATTAATTAGGTTATCTATTTAGTTATGAATTTAGCTAGGTTTCAAAATTAGCTGAATTTATATGGAAATTTGAACTGGACATGTGATATGTGCATATGTCATGTTTTGGACATGTCATGTTTGGAAAATGATCCGAGTGGCCTATGTTACATGAAATGTTGATTCATTTCCGTTTGGTGAATTTCAGGTGCTCGATATGTCCATTTTTAGCAAAGGTCATGCGAAATTTCCGTGAATAAAGGCATGATTTGTGCTACATAGTTGGCATATCAGTCTGGCACATAGATTTCTTTTACGTCATTTCTCATTTATTCATACTTTTAGAAATAAATGAGGCCACTTAATCATAGGAAACATGTCGAACAACGAAGAAACCGGGCCTTGACCAAGATGCGAGCGAGATGGATTATGATGGTGAACAAGAGTACCTCGACTATTTGACTGCTAAGCAAGGTTTGCAGGTCGGCCTCGATGATGGTACTGACGCCGACATCGACACCCGGCACCGATGGCGGCGCCGAGACCGGTGGGGAAGGTACCGGCGGGGAAGGTACCGGCCCCGATGCCGATACCGAAAAGAGGAAGCATAAGAAGCAGAGGATACGAAAACCTAACAAACTAGGGATTGGACGACTTGTGATCACAAAGATGGCACAGCAAGTTTGAGCCGTTAGAGCCGGAAGAACCTCGCAAGTGCTATGGGAACCAAGTAGGATGCATCCCACGGAATCTTGTGAGCATCAGCAGCGATGACTTAAGGAGTAAAGAACATTTGGCGAATTGCTCCTAACGAAGTTGCACAAGAGATTCAAGTTCCCCGACCGGGATGATAACATAGAACAACCGTGGGATGATCCGAAGATGAAAAAGATTAACAATCACGCCATGGGCATGTTCAGCAATGATTTGGCCTCCTGGAAAGGGAGGGTGAAACGAGCTATTGAGGCTGATGAACCCCTGTCCAAGATTCTAGAGGAAAATCCGACATTTACAGAAGAGGAGTTCGAAAAGTTCAAGGACACTTGCGCTACCGAGGCAGCCAAGGCTAAGGCTGCGAAATTCAAAAGCCTTCAGCTCCGGAACACGGGGAAGCATCGCCTCGGAAGCCGTGGCTACCTCGGTAAAAGGCCCATATGGGATAAGGAGGACGCGGAACATGAAGCCGCGGGTCTCCCAGACCCTTCGCTGAAGTTCACCAACCCCTTGGAGCATGACTTCATCGGGGCCCGCTACAAGTGGGACAAGGAGAAAAGGTTTTTACGGACAAGATCACGAGGAAATTGATTAGACTCTGGAGAAGCAACACCGCTTGCAGCCGAAAGCCCTACTTCTCGATGAGGCCCAAGTGGGACACCCTCTCAACCGGCCTTGAGCGAACTTAAGGGACTCCCGTTGGACCAGCGCCGCAATATGGTCATGTGCACGGCGCTGGAGACGGCGCCACGTGGAAGGTGTTTTACAACGGCCCAGAGGCCAAGAAGCGAAAAAGAAGTTTAGTCGGCGGACATCGGCGCAAAGGTGAAGCTTGCGGTCGAGAAAAAGCAGGTGAGGATGCGAAAAAAGCAGCCGAGGACAAATATGAGTTGCTCTGACAGAAGATCAATGCAGTATGAATCACTGCTGAAATGATTTCGCTACTAACTTGGTTCGATTATCATCAAGCTGGCGAAGGAAAATCCAGGTACATGATTTCCCGATGCCGGTTTAAATCATAACAACTCCATGAACAACAACACCATCGCACCATCACTTGCTCAAGCAACGGGCCTCCTCTCGCCGCCGCTCCGCTCATAGCAGCCGTCCTCGGTCTCGGTAGCGCTAGGTGGGCCTTCGTCTTTAGCTGAGCTTGCGCCGTCATGGTAATTACATGTCACACCAACATATATATATATATATAGATAATATTCCATTTTGTTGCCTTTGGTTGTTTTACACCACAAACATATGTGTTTGCGGCGAAAAAACCCCATGCACCATACTCTACTTGATCAAAGGCGGAAGGTGGGCGTGGGAAAGGGGATGATAATGGACCCGTCTCAACGCACATTCCACAACCACCCGATCGCCGCTGGGCACTTCAGGTTAGCTTGACCGGTGTGAAATCGGGCACGAGGTTGCCTCCTCGATGCAGCATGTGGGAGCGGACGGCGAGACCCCGCGCGGATTGGACGATGCAAGGGTTGGGTGCTGCTATGGCGAAGAATCTTATTAAATGCGAGCCGCCGAGAGCACACCAATAACTACCACACATCAACAAGCATGTGCGGAGACCACCACCCACCTACGCAATTACCAGCTCTGTAGTAGTGCCGGGTGAGAGCGGCGAGACGACATGATGAAGGGGTGCAATAATCTTGGCTGATGTACCTGTAGAATAGAGAATGGATGATGAGGCGGAGGTCGACCCTATGGATTACCTCAATACAAACGCGTATGGTGTGACATAGATATGATGAGTCAACCATATGACGAATCGGGCTATCGACTTGCTAATGAGGATATGGATGATATGCCCGAGCAGGGCCGTACCATGGAATGCAAAAGTCTCTCTTCATGCAATCCTCACAGGACACGCTGAAGATGCCGCCTCAACACGAGCTCAACTAGCCGGGCGCGAGGGTCGTCTGATGATTTAGCCCGGGAACACTTGGGCAGGGGTTAAGGAAGGGTCGGAAGGTGTGCCCAAGAAAAAGGAGAGGAAGAGATCGGGAAGGTAATCGCCTCCAAACAAGCGAGCACACAGCAGCGGATGATGCATTACGAAGAGCGTGTACCCGTGAAAGGTGCGGTCATGTTCCATCTCACGGCGAGCCGATGCTACCGCCGAAACCGCTGGAGGCACTATCGAGGATCTCGAGACTGCACGACCATGTCTTTGTCGACCGAGAAAAGCCTACTAGCCTCAAAGGATCCGGGATATCCGACATCTGGCTCGTGTGCTTGAGGGAAGTGCTACGTCGACACACGGCCCGCAGAGGTGTTCTTCCTGCGGTTTGACCATATCTTTGAGATGTTTCTAACAAAGCGGCTTGATTTTACTATCGTCCGCCTTTTTGCGCTACATATGAGCTCCGTCGTGAAGAGTGAAGAAGTCTCGCAAATCTGTGTGGCGGATCCGTACTACATGCACGAGTCTTTCTTGAGTCTCGGCGACTTTGGCGATGTAACTGCTAGGGAGTACCTCCAAAACTTCATGGTACAGAATAAGGACCGGAAATTGTCCTTGTGCCTTATCATCCAAAGTAAGTCAGTTTAGGACAACCCTTTAGTACATTTCAATCATTCCTTCTCTCTCATATGGGGAATAATTTGAGGTGTCTTTTTCCCGCAGCAACGGGCGCGCCGTTCTTATCGTTCTTTACCCGCAAGTCTCCCACGCCGTGTATTTTGACCCTTGAGAGACTACGAGAAAAGGACTACTCCCACATAATGAATATTCTAGATGATGCTCTCAAGGCTTCAGCTATAGAGGTGGCCACGTGCATATCGAAACAAAGGAACAAGAAGATGGGTTTCGCGCATAAAACTAACTTCTCCGCATCCATGTCCCAAAACCAAGCAAGAAGGATGGATTCTACATCGTCCATCTCATGATTCAGTTCAACACGGATCACCAAAAGCTTCGCATTAACAGCAGAAATGATGATCATATCCACAAGTGGCTAGAATCTCATGGAGAAGCGAATTATAAACTTAGAGATGACTTCTTTCACATCCAAAGCGACATTGCGGCGATCATCATGAAAGAAGTAAATCGATGAGAAGGGATGTTCCACCACGGCCCTATATCGCGGTGACGTCCGAACTCGCATAGGCATGCAACGTCTAGACCTCACGCCGTTCAAGCAGCTAGGGTTCGTCCTCGATGATATGGAAGGATGGAACTTCTAGTGAGTTATGATGCCGATGATGATGATATGTGTCGGTTGAACTTGTATACTTTTTGTAGCGATGAAACTTTGTGATGTCCACGGTCCCTGCCGAACTTGCGTAACGCTACTTTGTTAGTTGGCGTATGATGACCTGCGTACCTCTAGTTAATTAATTTGCGTACTGTATATGTTGCATCTAGTTGCTAACCTTTCTTTTTTGGTGTTGCTCTAGTATATTTTTTGCATATATATGATTGTACATCCTCTTCATGAACATGCATCTCTAACGGTACCTAGTTTCTTGATGGCGAGATGGAAATGCTATATCGTGTACAAAGGGAAGGTTCGGGGTGTACAACGAGTGGCATGAGTGTCGGCGCATGTGAATGGGTTCACAGGCGCCAGCCATAAAACTTCAAAAGCAGACAAGAAGGAGAAGCTAGTTACTTGAGGTTCACGCTAGCGAGAGAGGACTCGTAACCGCCACCTCATGTCTTGCATGGTTCCGCTCTCACTCATAGTGATAGCACTTCTTGCGTATGCCTTTGTTTAGATGGATAGCGTTGTTGTAGTTGCAAGTATTGAGACTTGCATGTATTGCTATTTTCGAGATGATAACAAGATATCACTTTGTGTTGGATGATGATTATGAAGAGACTATTTGTATGTACATGCTATGATTACATTTGTGGTCTCGCAGCATTTGTATGTGTATCATGATGAAATTTCTATGTGCTAAAGATTCTTCTACAAAGCGGTTCAAATACAAAACAAATATGCCAAAAAAACTACTTAAATTAGCGATGGCGAGTGTACAAAAGTTAGCAGCAGCGCCGTTATAGCGATGGCGCGTCCGGACAAAAGCGCTAAGCGCTAATAGCGATAGCGAGCTTCCAACAACAGCTGCCGCTACACTAGTATAGCGATAGTGCGGGGGCGCGCTCTCGCTATGAGTTAAGTCAGAGCGCCCGTATTAGTAGCGCGGGTACCCGCGCTACTGATACATGTAAAACCCGCGCTGCTGCTAGCCTTTTCCCTAGTAGTGCATGGTAAGTCTGGCTCCGCAACCTGAGGATCCAGAGAGATCCCAAGACCCGGCCTCCGAAGAGGATCCGGATATCAAGGTGGAGCTGATCGACGGGGTGTTACACCAGCTCAGCACGGATAACGCCTTGGTTGCCATTACGGCGGACTACCCCGGATTATATCCGGCTTCCCAGGTGATTGTGACTGAGGTCCGGACACCATTATCTCTTCCTTGCCCATTTTTGACCTTCGCGAACGATGGTGTTTGACAGGAAGTGCCTTCAAGGCAGGAAGCCGAGCCTGTGGCGGCTGACCAACAAAGGTCAGTCCGGACCAGCAGGCAGAAAAGGAGCGCGGCACGGACTGAAATGTCGCCGCAAAGGTATAGCTCGTATTTAAATATTCAGAGCAGCGTTCCTAGGAATCGTCTGAGTGCTCATGATCCTCATAGGAGAAAAAGCCCCCGCCGGACTGTGGGCGTAGAGGTTGACAATCCGGCCTATACCGGCCAGGCTCTAGCGCCCGGTCAGGAGGGGGAGGCAAGCGCAAGGCGCGGACCGGATACTCCTCCAACGGAGGATGCCGACCGACTGTCCGCCACCAAGTCTGAGGTGGAGAGCGCCATGAACCATAGGCGCCGCCGGTAGTATTTCGTGAAGCATGCTTCTCCCCTGAGGCGCTGGACGCCTTTAACGGGGGGGGACGCGCACCTCTGTGCTGCTCAAGATGGTTTTACCAGAGCCACGGAGCAGTATGTAAAAGACATACGGGTAAGGGAATTTAATGGTTATATATGCCAGTAGCCCCCGAGACTTAAAGTAGTTATGTTAACTGATTTAAGGATCATTTGAAACATGAGCTCTTACCGAGAAGAATGCCCGGTTGTCTCGGGAGCTGCAAGAATGCAAGGCCCAACTTGAGGTCGCTTTTCGCTGCCATAGGAGGAACACAGAGGCCCCTCCGGTAACACATTTGTTTGGTAAATATAGCGCTAGCTGCGGCGGCGCGTAAGTCTAATAATGACATTGCAGGTGCTGCCGGACTAGATCCGGACAGGCAGGAACTGCTGCGCCAGCTGAAGGCCGGCGGGAGGGTGCTGAATAGAGTACAGCAGGAAAGGAACAAGCTTCAAGATGCCCACGCCCAGCTTGGAGAAGAGCTGAAAGGCATTCGGGTCGAGCTGTCCGGCTCCGTTAAGGAGAATCAGCGGCTTCGTCGCGGCATCTATAGTAAGTGCTTGAGCGAACTCCTTTGAAAAGAAGAGTTCGAAGAGGAAGTCAATTGATAGAATATGTCTTGTAGGTATACTCACAGGTCGCCCTGCGGAGGAGATGCCCGTATCGACGGGTGATCAACTTCCCGAGCTGTTGCAACTGCTCGAACGAGTTCGGCAGCGGCGAGCGGCGTCGTCCAGGCATTATGGCCAGTCGTCTCCCTACCCGAGGGCCTTGGGGAGCTTGCGGAGAAACTCCAGGGAGTGCGGCAGTGCTTCCGTTTATGGAAGATTTCAGCCTGCCGCCAGGGTGCCAGGGAGGCTTGGGCCATGGTGAAGACGCGGTACAAGAAGGCGGATCCCAACCACATGGCCGAAGTTGGAGCGGTGGGGCCCGATGGGAAGGAGATCCCTGTGAGTTTAGTATACAGCCAAGTAGAGTTGGCTGCTAAATTTTCCCAATGGGACTATAAGTTAAACAGCCTGTTAGACGGGATTGAGGAGGAATACAATCAGTAAATTTGATAATGTATTGAAAATGACATGTGAAATGCCTTCTAGCCGGATTGTAGATCGTTTGTCTTTGCCGACCTTTTCGCCGACCTCGGGACCCTAGAGTCCGAGTGTGTCCGAATAACTTTTGGTTTTAAAAACAACCGGGTATGCATGGAGACCCGGCGTAGGGGTCATTAGTGCTTTATCGGACAAGTGCCCAACTAGTTATGTTATATTACATGGTTAGTAAGAAACATCTTCCGGGAGAATAGTTCCGTTAAGGGTTCCTTTCTCGAGGGCATGCCCTAAAGTGCATGTCGGACTGTAAAAAAGAGAAAAACATGTGGGGGCAGATAAGCGGTAGGTAAAAATCATCTTTCAAGTCACCTACGAATATTCCCTTAAGAACGCTAGCTTTCGGCTTCACCCAGTCTGAGGTACACATCCGGCTGACCCGGCAGTAACAATCGTAGAGGTGCTCCCTTTACCTCCTAGCCGAACAATCGAGAACGAAGGGGTAAGCACAGGAGCCAGGCAACCCAGCTTGGCCAAAACTTAAGTCATATCGATGCATATAATGGTGAGTAAAAGGTACATGTGGAAGCATGACACATGTTGGGCATGAAGCCCTTATAGTTGAGCTTCTGGAAAAGAAGCCCCTAGGTATAATGAGTGCGGATAGCACATCAAGTGTATGCTAGTAGGCCCTTGAGGACCTTTTAGTAGAAGGGTTAAGAAAAGAAAGGGAAACAAAGGACAGCTGCAGTATAAAAATTTGAACGGGGGGAGGAGACGAACCCTTAGTCCGGCACTAGGCGTAGAATCTTCGGAGTTGGGCTGCATTCCATGGGTTTGGCTCGAGTCGGTTGTCCGACGCATTTCGTAGACGGTACGCCCCGCCGGTCAGGACTTGGTCGATGATGAAGGGCCCCTCCCATTTGGGCTTGAGCTTGTCCTTTTTCTTGTCCGGCAGGCGTAGAACTAGTTCGCCAACGTTGTAAGTCTTGGCCCGTACTTCTCTGCTTTGATATCTTTGAGCCTGCTGCTGATAAAATGCGGAACGAGCCTTGGCGACATCGCGTTCCTCCTCCAATGCGTCCAAGCTGTCCTGCCGATCCAGCTCGGCTTCTCATTCTTCGTACATGCACACTCGAGGTGAGTCATGAATGATGTCGCAGGGCAGAACTGCCTCTGCGCCGTATACCATGAAGAATTGTGTAAATCCGGTAGTATGGTTGGGCGTTGTCCGCAGCCCCTAGAGTACGGAGTCGAGCTCCTCTACCCAGTGCGTGTCTGATTTTGTAAGTGACCGCACTAGTCTGGGTTTAATGCCGCTCATTATTAGACCATTTGCTCGTTCCACTGGACCGTTTGTTTGAGGGTGATAGACTGAAGTGTAGTCGAGCTTAATGCCCATGTTTTTGCACCATGACTTAACCTCATCGGCCGTGAAGTTCGTGCGTTGTCGATGATGATCTTTGTGGGGACACCGTAACGATTATGCGACCCGGATATAAAGTCTATCACTGGTCCGGACTCTGCCGTTTTGACGGTTTGGCCTCTATCCATTTGGTGAATTTATCCACCATGACCAATAGGTACCTTTGCTTGTGGGTTCCCCCTTTAAGGGGTCCAACCATATCAAGCCCCTGGACATGACGGCGGTAATGGGTATAGTTTTGAGGCGGTGGGTGGCATATGGCTCTGATTAGCAAAGAGCTGACAACCGACGCATCTCTGGACTAAGTCCTGGGCATCTGCCCGGGCCGTCGGCCAATAAAATCCTGTATGGAATGCCTTTCCTACAAGGGCCCGGGCTGCTGCATGGTGTCCGCCTAGTCCGGCATGAATTTCAGCCAGGAGGTTTCGCCCTTCCTCTTCGGAGATACACCTTTGAAGGATTCCGGTTGTACTTTTCTTATAAAGTTCTCCCTCATGGACCTTGTAGGCTTTCGATCGGCGGACTATGCAGTGGGCCTCATTTTGGTCTTCGGGAAGTTCTTGTCTAAGCAAATAGGCTAGGAATGGTTCTGTCCACGGGGCGATTACTGCCATTATGTCGTGGGCTGAAGGTGTTATGTCATCGGCTGAATCGCCGGTTGGCGCGGTTGTTTCCGGTTTGTCATTTCCGGACTCCCCTTCCCATAGTACGGATGGCTTAAAGAGCCGTTCTAGGAAGATATTTGGAGGGACAGCGTCATGTTTTGCGCCAATGCGTGCCAGTACGTCGGCTGCTTGGTTATTTTCTCGGGCTACGTGATGGAATTCAAGTCCTTCAAACCGGGCCAACATTTTTAGGACAGTGTTGCGATATGCTGCCATTTTCAGATCCTTGGCGTCAAAGTCTTTGTTTATTTAGGATATTGCCAGGTTTGAATCCCCGCGCACCTCTAGGCGTTGAATGCCCATGGAGATTGCCATCCGGAGACCATGTAGAAGGGCCTCGATTGGCTGCATTGTTGGAGTCCGTGTACATTATTTGAAATACGTATTGGATTGTGTCCCGGTTGGGGGCGTCAAGGCAACGCGAGCCCCGATCCGCCAACATTTTCGAGCCGTCGAAGTGCATAGTCAATTGGAGTATCGCCGTACTCTTTAGGGAGTTAAACTTCGTCCATTCAGCGACGAAGTCAGCCAAAACTTGTGACTTTATAGCTCACGAGGCTTGTAGGTTATATCGAATGGTAGGAGCTCAATGGCCCATTTGCAATCCTGCCCGTTGCGTCGCGGTTGTTTATAATGTCATTGAGTGGTACTTGAGGCCATTGTTATCGAACACTCTTGAAAGTAGTGTCGAGCTTCCGGATGCCATGAACACGCGTCGCTATCTTTTGATAGTGCGGGTAACGGACTTTGGGGGTTAACACGGTGGATCGTAGTACACTGGTTTTGAAGAGGGAATTTATGCCCTTCTGTCTCTCGTTCGACGACGAGTACCGCGCTTACGACTTGATGTGTTGCCGCGATGTATAACAACACTGGTTCGCCCAGGTTGGGCGCAGCCAGGACCGGATTTGTTGCCAATATGGCTTTTATTTCTTCGAGTCTGACAGTGGCAGCATCCGTCCACTCGAAGTGTTCGGTGAGCCTAAGGAGGCGATAGAGGGGCAATGCTTTTTCTCCTAGACGGGAGATAAAGCGGCTTAGAGCCGCCACGCATCCAGTCAATTTTTGTATTTGTTTGAGGTCTTTTGGGATATCTAGCTGTGACATAGCTCGGATCTTGGCTGGGTTTGCTTCAATTCCCCTACCGGATACAATGAAGCCCAGTAGCTTTCCGGCTGGGACGCCGAAAATGCATTTTCCGGATTCAGCTTGATGTCATATGCTCTGAGATTGTTCATTGGATCTCGATAGTTACACACCCAATGAAAATGGTTCATTGGATCTCGATCGTAGTGATACACATATTCATAATATTGAAACCAAAAGATGCAAAGTTAATAATGATAGTGCAACTTATTTGTGTACTCGCCGTTTATGTCATATTGGTGTAAAGCGCATGAAGAAACTCCATCTTGATGGGATTTTGGAATCACTTGATTATGAATCACTTGATGCTTGCGAACCATGCCTCATGGGCAAGATGACTAAGACTCCTTTCTCCGAACAAATTGAGCGAGCAAGCGACTTATTGGAAATAATACATCTTGATGTATGCGATCCAATGAGTGTTAAGGCTCATGGCGGGTATCATTATTTTCGACCTTCGAGATGATTTGAGCAGATATGGGTATATCTACTTGATGAAACATAAGTCTGAAATAGTTGAAAGGATTCAAAGAATTTCAGAGTGAAGTGGAAAAATCATCGTGACAAGAAAATAAGGTTTCTACGATTTGATCGCGGGACAAATATTTAAGTTTCTGAGTTTGGTCTTCAATTAAAACAATGTGGAATAGTTTCACAAATTCATGCCACCTGGAACACCAGATCATAATGGTGTGTCCGAACGTCATAACCGTACTTTATTGGATATAGTACAATCTATGATGTTTCTTACCTACCAATGTCGTTTTGGGATCATGCATTAGAGACAGCTGCATTCACGTTAAATAGGGCACCATCTAAATCCGTTGAGACGACACTATATGAACTGTGGTTTAGCAAGAAACCAAAGTTGTCGTTTCTTAAAGTTTGGGGCTGCGATGCTTATGTGAAAAAGTTTCATCTGATAAGCTCAAACCCAAATCGGAGAAATGTGTCTTCATAGGATACCCAAAGGAGACAGTTGGGTACACCTTCTATCACAGATCCGAAGGCAAGACATTCGTTGCTAAGAATGGATCCTTTCTAGAGAAGGAGTTTCTCTCGAAAGAAGTGAGTGGGAGGAAAGTAGAACTTGATGAGGTAACAGTACTAGCTCCCTTATTGGAAAGTAGTTCATCACAGAAATTGGTTCATGTGACACCTACAACAATTAGTGAGGAAGTTAATGATGATGATCATAAAACTTTAGATCAAGTTACTACCGAACCTCGTAGGTAAAACAGAGTGAGATCCGCACCAGAGTGGTACGGTAATCCTGTTCTGGAGGTCGTGTTACTTGACCATGACAAACCTACGAACTATGAGGAAGCGATGATGAGCCCAGATTCCGCAAAATGGTTTGAGGCCATGAAATCTGAGATGAGATCCATGTATGAGAACAAAGTGTGGACTTTGGTGGAGTTGCCCGATGATCGGCAAGCCATAGAAAATAAATGGATCTTCAAGAGGAAGACGGACGCGGATAGTAGTGTTACTATCTACAAAGCTAGACTTGTCGAAAAAAGGTTTTTGACGAAGTTCAAGATGTTGAATACAATGAGATTTTCTCACTCGTATCGATGCTTAAAAGTCATCGAGAATCATGTTAGCAATTGCGCATTTTATGAAATCTAGCAAATGGATAAACAAAACTGCATTCCTTAATGGAGTTATTAAAGAAGAGTTGTATGTGATGCAACCAAGAGGTTTTGTCGATCCTAAAGGTGTTAACAAAATGTGCATCTATGGTGGTGCAAGCATCTCGGAGTTGGAATATACGCTTTGATAAGTTGATCAAAGCATATAGTTTATCTGAGACTTGCGGTGAAGCCTGTATTTACTAGAAAGTGAGTGGGAACACTACAACATTTCGATAAGTATATGTGAATGACATATTGTAGATCGGAAATAATGTAGAATTATTACGTAAAGCATAAAGGAGTGTTTGAAAGGAGTTTTCCAAAGAAAGACCTCGGTGAAGCTGCTTACATATTGAGCATCAAGATCTATAGAGATAGATCAAGATGCTTGATAAGTTTTTTCAATGAGTACATACCTTGACAAGATTTTGAAGTAGTTCAAAATGGAGCAGTCAAAGAAAGAGTTCTTGCTGTGTTACAAGGTGTGAAATTGAGTAAGACTCAAAACCCGACCACGGCAGAAGATAGAAAGAGAATGAAAGTCATTCCCTATGCCTTGGCCATAGGTTCTATAAAGTATGTCATCTTGTGTACCAGATCTATTGTATACCCCTGCACTTGAGTTTGGCAAGGAGTACAATAGTGATCTAGGAGTAGATCTTTGGACAGCGGTCAAAATTATCCTTAGTGGAATAAGGATATGTTTCTCGATTATGGAAGTGACAAAAGGTTAGGTGCGTAAAGGGTTACGTCGATGCAAGTTTTGACACGATCGGATGACTCTAAGTCTCGATCTAGATACATATTGAAAGTGGGAGCAATTAGCTAGAGTAGCCGTGCGAGCATTGTAGACAGAGAAAAATTGCAAAATACATAACGGATCTGAATGTGAAAGACCCGTTGACTAAGACTCTCTCACAAGCAAAACATGATCACACCTTAGTACTCTTTGGGTGTTAATCACATAACGATGTGAACTAGATTACTGAATCTAGGAAACCCTTTGGGTGTTGGTCACATGGCGATGTGAACTATGGGTGTTAATCACATGATGATGTGAACTATCGATGTTAATCACATGGTGATGTGATCTAGATTATTGACTCTAGTGCAAGTGGGAGACTGAAGGAAATATGCCCTAGAGGCAATAATAAAGTTATTATATATTTCCTCATATCATGATAAATGTTTATTATTCATGCTAGAATTGTATTAACCGGAAAAATAATACATGTGTGAATATATAGACAAGCAGTGTCACTAGTATGCCTCTACTTGACTAGCTTGTTAATCAAAGATGGTTATGTTTCCTAACCATGAACAAGGAGTTGATATTTGATTAACAAGGTCACATCATTAGTTGAATGATCGATTGACATGACCCATTCCGTTAGCTTAGCACACGATCGTTTAGTATGTTGCTATTGCTTCCTTCATGACTTATACATGTTCCTATAACTATGAGATTATGCAACTCCGTTTGCGGAGGAACACTTTGGGTACTACCAAACGTCCACAACGAATCGGGTGATTATAAAGGAGTACTACAGTGTCTCCAAAGGCAGATGTTGGGTTGGCGTATTTCGAGATTAGGTTTTGTCACTCCGATTGTCGGAGAGGTATCTCTGGGCCCTCTCGGTAATGCACATCACTTAAGCCTTGCAAGCATTGTAACTAATGAGTTAGTTGCGAGATGATGTATTACGGAACGAGTAAAGAGACTTGCCGGTAACGAGATTGAACTAGGTATTGGATACCGACGATCGAATCTCGGGCAAGTAACATACCGATGACAAAGGAACAACGTATGTTGTTATCGGATCGACCGATAAAGATCTTCGTAGAATATGTAGGAGCCAATATGGGCATCCAGGTCCCGCTATTGGTTATTGACGGAGGCGTGTCTCGGTCATGTCTACATTGTTCTCGAACCGTAGGGTCCATGCACGCTTAAGGTTTCGATGGCGGTTATTATGAGTTTATGTATTTTGATGTACCGAAGAAGTTCGAGTCCGGATGTGATCACGGACATGACGAGGAGTCTCGAAATGATCGAGACATAAAGATTGATATATTGGAAGCCTATATTTGGAGTTCGGAATGGTTCCGGGTGAAATCGGGATTTTACCGGAGTACCGGGGGGTTACCGGAACCCTCCCGGGGGTTAATGGGCCTTAATGGGCCATGAGGGAAAGGAAGAGGGCGGCCAGCAGGCAGGCGCGCGCCTCCCCCCAGTCCGAATAGGACAAGGAGGGGGCGCCTCTTCCTCTTCCTCCCCCAATCCTACTCCAACTAGGAAGGGGGAAGTCCTACTCCCGGTGGGAGTAGGACTCCTCAGCAGCGCCTCCTTGGGCGGCCGCCTCCCCCTCCCTCCTTTATATACGGGGCAGGGGGGCACCCTAGGACACACAAGTTTGATCTACGGATCGTTCCTTAGCCGTGTGCGGTGCCCCCCTCCACCATAATCCACCTCGATCATATCATCGTGAAGCTTAGGCGAAGCCCTGCGCCGGTAACACATCAAGATCGTCACCACGCCATCGTGCTGACGGAACTCTCCCTCGACACTCGGCTGGATCGGAGTATGAGGGACGTCATCGAGCTGTACGTGTGTCAAGAACTCGGGGGCGCCGGAGTAACGACGCCGGGATCGGTCGGATCGCGAGGAGAACGTACGACTACTTCCTCTACGTTGTGATTGCTTCCGCTTCGGGTCTAAGAGGGTACGTAGACAACACTCTCCCCTCTCGTTGCTATGCATCACCATGATCTTGCGTGTGCGTAGGAAAATTTTGAAATTACTACATTCCCCAACAGTGGCATCCGAGCCTAGGTTTTTATGGTTTGATGTTTTGCACGAGTAGAACACAAGTGAGTTGTGGGCGATACAAGTCATACTACCTACCAGCATGTCATACTTTGGTTCAGCGGTATTGTGGGGATGAAGCGGCCGGACCGACATTACGCAGACGCTTCGCGAGACTGGTTTCACCGCTCTGAGCACTCGTTTCTTAAAGGTATTGGCGGGTGTCTGTCTCTCTCACTTTAGTTGAACCGAGTGTGGCTACGCCCGATCCTTGAGAAGGTTAAAACGGAGTCTATTTGACGAAGTATCGTTGTGGTTTTGATGCGTAGGTGAGACTGGTTCTTGCTTCAGCCCGTAGCAGCCACGTAAAATTTGCAACAACAAAGTAGAGGATGTCTAACTTGTTTTTGCAGGGCATGTTGTGATGTGATATGGTCAAGGCGTGATGCTATATTTTATTGTATGAGATGATCATGTTTTGTAACGAAGTTATCGGCAATCTGGCTGGAGCCATATGGTTGTCGCTTTATTGTATGAAATGCAACGCATACTGTAATTGCTTTACTTTATCACTAAGCGGTAGCGATAGTCGAGAAGCAATAGGTGGCGTGGCGACAACGATGCTACGATGGAGATCAAGGTGTCGCGCCGGTGGCGATGGTGATCACGACGATTAGCCGGAGATGGAGATCACAAGCACAAGATGATGATGGCCATATCATATCACTTATATTGATTGCATGTGATGTTTATCCTTTATGCATCTTATCTTGCTTTGATCGACGGTAGCATTTTAAGATGATCTCTCACTAAAATTATCAAGAAGTGTTCTCCCGAGTATGCACCGTTGCCAAAGTTCGTCGTGCCCGGACACCACGTGATGATCGGGTGTGATAAGCTCTCGTCCATCTACAACGGGTGCAAGCCAGTTTTGCACACGCGAATACTCAGAGTTAAACTTGACGAGCCTAGCATATGCAGATATGGCCTCGGAACACGGAGACCGAAAGGTCGGCGTGAATCATATAGTAGATATGATCAACATAAGATGTTCACCATTGAAAACTACTCCATCTCACGTGATGATCGGTTATGGTTTAGTTGATTTGGGTCACGTGATCACTTAGATGACTAGAGAGATGTCTGTCTAAGTGGGAGTTCTTAAGTAATATGATTAATTGAACTTAAATTTATCATGAACTTAGTCCTGGTAGTATTTTGCAAATTATGTTGTAAGATCAATAGCTTGCGTTGTTGCTTTCATATGTTTATTTTGATATGTTCCTAGAAAATTGTGTTGAAAAATGTTAGTAGCAATGATGCGGATTGGATCCGTGATCGAGGTTTATCCTCATTCTGCGCAGAAGAATTATGTCCTTGATGCACCGCTAGGTGACGGACCTATTGCAGGAGCGGATGCGCAGGCGTTATGAGCGTTTGGCTAGCTCAATATGATGACTACTTGATAGTTTTGTGCACCATGCTTTATGGCTTAGAATCGGGACTTCAAAGATGTTTTGAACATCATGGACCATATGAGATGTTCCAGAGTTGAAGTTAATATTTCAAGCAAACACCGAGTTGAGAGATATGAAGTCTTCAACAAGTTCTATAGCTAAAAGACGGAGGAGAATCGCTCAACTAGTGAGCATGTGCACGCAGATCGTCTGGGTACTACAATCGCTTGAATCAAGTGGGAGTTAATCTTCCGATAAGATAGTGATTGATGAATTCTCTAGTCACCATCACCAAGTTAGTAGAACTTCGTGATGAACTATAGTATGCAAGGGATGATGAAAATGATTCCCGAGTTTTTCATGATGATGAAATCGATGAAGGTAGAAATCAAGAAAGAACATCAAGTGTTGATGGTTAACAAGACCACTAGTTTCAAGAAAAGGGCAAAGGGATAGAAGGGAACTTCAAGAAGAACCGCAAGCTGTCGGGGGGGCGACCGTGTCTGCCCGCCGCGAGCACCTATGGGGCCGGGGCCCCTTCGTCTGTGCGGTACGAGGGTGGAGGGAGCACAGAGAGCAGATCGAGGCGAGCACGCGGGCGATCTTTTTACCCAGCTCAGACGCGATGGACGCCAGAAACCCTCTGCTGCTTTGTGTTTGTATTTGATCTTGCTCAAGAATGCGAGCGTATGGTGGTGTTGTGTTGGGTGAATCGAACCAGCCGAACCCCTTCTACGTTGTGCATGGGCCTCCTTTTATAGTGCCAAGGGGTCACCAACAGGTGTCAACGTAGGAGAAAGGGGTAAAAATGTAAAAGAGGTGGTAGTTGGA
Organism: Aegilops speltoides; assembly: GCA_021437245.1. Taxonomy (NCBI): domain Eukaryota; kingdom Viridiplantae; phylum Streptophyta; class Magnoliopsida; order Poales; family Poaceae; genus Aegilops; species Aegilops speltoides. The sequence goes on along the minus strand of CM038145.1, from coordinate 438,994,068 downwards.
ACAGTGCGGGAACAGTGGAGCTACAGTGCTTGAACAGTGGTTTCTACCTACTTTGTGATGGGGACAAAGGCATTTAATGCATGCGCCGTCGACCAAAAAGCTCCCGCCCTTGCGTCTCCGTGCCACGGCGATGGATCCACCACCGTGGAGTGCCACCGCACCCCAGCTGCACAGCCATCCGCCACGCGTCTCTGGAGAGGGCTCAAAGGCGGCGTGGGCGGATGAGCTGGAGGCGGGCACACAAGCGCAGCTCTCCCGCGAGTACCTTGCCGGGTCTTGATCTTGCGGACCGGGAGCTTGTCGGGCTTTGTAACTTGCCGCTCCCGGGCCCTCGCCGACGCGTAGAAGCGCCGAGGCGTGTCTTCTACGATGTAATCTTCTAGTCTCCCGGCGAGCTCCTCTCGCCGGGGCCTTGCGTGAGTGATGTAATCTTGAGCACTCGGCGGCCTTCCCGACAAGCTCCTCTTGCCGGGTCTCGATCTTCTGTCTTGTATACTTTGTTCTTGAATGGCTTGATATGGAGCAGGAATGGTCTCCGCAAGCACATGGTAAACCCTACCTGCGGAGTTGCGATTGCCGTGCACAAGTTGGGGTATTGAGGTACCCTACCTTAGTCTACCGACACAAGCAAGTTGCTGCTCAAGTGAAGAAGCCTAAGTCTGGACCTAAGCACGAGACTAAGTGCTTCTCTTGCAAAGGACTGGTCCTTTGAAGCAGAACTACCCCAAGTATTTGGCGGATAAGAAGGATGGCAAAGTAAACAAAAGTATATTTGATATACATGTTATTGATGTGTACTTTACTAGTGTTTATAGCAACCCTTGGTATTTGGTACTGGTTCAGTTGCTAAGAGTAGTAACTCAAGCGGAGTTGCGAATAAGCGAAACTAGTTAAGGGTGAAGTGACGATGTGTGTTGAAAGTAGTTTCAAGATTGATATGATCATCATCGCACACTCCCTATACTTTCGGGATTAGTGAGCATGAATATGATTTGATCGTGTTTATTGCAATACGGTTATTCATTTAAGTAAGAGAATAAACTGTTGTTCTGTTTACATGAATAAAACCTTATATGGTTACACACGCAATGAAAATGGTTCATTAGATCTCGATCGTAGTGATACACATATTCATAATATTAAAACCAAAAGATGCAAAGTTAATAATGATAGTGCAACTTATTTGTGGTACTTGCCGTTTATGTCATATTGGTGTAAAGCGCATGAAGAAACTCCATCTTGATGGGATTTTGGAATCACTTGATTATGAATCACTTGATGCTTGCGAACCATGCCTCATGGGCAAGATGACTAAGACTCCTTTCTCCGAACGATGGAGCGAGCAACTGACTTATTGGAAATAATACATCTTGATGTATGCGATCCAATGAGTGTTAAGGCTCATGGCGGGTATCGTTATTTTCGACCTTCACAGATGATTTGAGCAGATATGGGTATATCTACTTGATGAAACATAAGTCTGAAATAGTTGAAAGGATTCAAAGAATTTGAGTGAAGTGGAAAAATCATCGTGACAAGAAAATAAGGTTTCTACGATTTGATCGCGAGGACAAATATTTAAATTCTGAGTTTGGTCTTCAATTAAAACAATGTGGAATAGTTTCACAAATTCATGCCACGGAACACCAGATCATAATGGTGTGTCCGAGCGTCATAACCGTACTTTATTGGATATAGTACAATCTATGATGTTTCTTACCTATTTACCAATGTCGTTTTGGGATCATGCATTAGAGACAACTGCATTCACGTTAAATAGGGCACCATCTAAATCCGTTGAGGCGACACTATATGAACTGTGGTTTAGCAAGAAACCAAAGTTGTCGTTTCTTAAAGTTTGGGGCTGCGATGCTTATGTGAAAAAGTTTCATCTGATAAGCTCAAACCCAAATCGGAGAAATGTGTCTTCATAGGATACCCAAAGGAGACAGTTGGGTACACCTTCTATCACAGATCCGAAGGCAAGACATTCGTTGGTAAGAATGGATCCTTTCTAGAGAAGGAGTTTCTCTCGAAAGAAGTGAGTGGGAGGAAAGTAGAACTTGATGAGGTAAAAGTACTAGCTCCCTTATTGGAAAGTAGTTCATCACGAAATTGGTTCTGTGACACCTACACCAATTAGTGAGGAAGTTAATGATGATGATCATAAAACTTCAGATCAAGTTACTACCGAACCTCGTAGGTAAAGCAGTGAGATCCGCACGAGTGGTACGGTAATCCTGTTTCGGAGGTCGTGTTACTTGACCATGACAAACCTACGAACTATGAGGAAGCGATGATGAGCCCAGATTCCGCAAAATGGTTTGAGGCCATGAAATCGAGATGAGATCCATGTATGAGAACAAAGTGTGGACTTTGGTGGAGTTGCCCGATGATCGGCAAGCCATAGAAAATAAATGGATCTTCAAGAGGAAGACGGACGCGGATAGTAGTGTTACTATCTACAAAGCTAGACTTGTCGAAAAAGGTTTTTGACGAAGTTCAAGATGTTGAATACAATGAGATTTTCTCACTCGTGTCGATGCTTAAAAGTCTGTCGAGAATCATGTTAGCAATTGCGCATTTTATGAAATCTAGCAAATGGATAAACAAAACTGCATTCCTTAATGGAGTTATTAAAGAAGAGTTGTATGTGATGCAACCAAGAGGTTTTGTCGATCCTAAAGGTGTTAACAAAATGTGCATCTATGGACTGGTGCAAGCATCTCGGAGTTGGAATATACGCTTTGATAAGTTGATCAAAGCATATAGTTTATCTGAGACTTGCGGTGAAGCCTGTATTTACTAGAAAGTGAGTGGGAACACTACAACATTTCTGATAAGTATATGTGAATGACATATTGTAGATCGGAAATAATGTAGAATTATTCTGTAAAGCATAAAGGAGTGTTTGAAAGGAGTTTTCCAAAGAAAGACCTCGGTGAAGCTGCTTACATATTGAGCATCAAGATCTATAGAGATAGATCAAGATGCTTGATAAGTTTTTTCAATGAGTACATACCTTGACAAGATTTTGAAGTAGTTCAAAATGGAACAGTCAAAGAAAGAGTTCTTGCCTGTGTTACAAGGTGTGAAATTGAGTAAGACTCAAAACCCGACCACGGCAGAAGATAGAAAGAGAATGAAAGTCATTCCCTATGCCTTGGCCATAGGTTCTATAAAGTATGTCATGCTGTGTACCAGATCTATTGTATACCCTGCACTGAGTTTGGCAAGGGAGTACAATAGTGATCTAGGAGTAGATCACTGGACAGCGGTCAAAATTATCCTTAGTGGAATAAGGATATGTTTCTCGATTATGGAAGTGACAAAAGGTTCGTCGTAAAGGGTTACGTCGATGCAAGTTTTGACACCGATCCGATGACTCTAAGTCTCGATCTAGATACATATTGAAAGTGGGAGCAATTAGCTAGAGTAGCTTAAATGCGAGCATTGTAGACAGAGAAAAATTGCAAAATACATAACGGATCTGAATGTGAAAGACCCGTTGACTAAGACTCTCTCACAAGCAAAACATGATCACACCTTAGTACTCTTTGGGTGTTAATCACATAACGATGTGAACTAGATTACTGAATCTAGGAAACCCTTTGGGTGTTGGTCACATGGCGATGTGAACTATGGGTGTTAATCACATGATGATGTGAACTATCGATGTTAATCACATGGTGATGTGATCTAGATTATTGACTCTAGTGCAAGTGGGAGGCTGAAGGAAATATGCCCTAGAGGCAATAATAAAGTTATTATATATTTCCTCATATCATGATAAATGTTTATTATTCATGCTAGAATTGTATTAACCGGAAAAATAATACATGTGTGAATATATAGACAAGCAGTGTCACTAGTATGCCTCTACTTGACTAGCTTGTTAATCAAAGATGGTTATGTTTCCTAACCATGAACAAGGAGTTGATATTTGATTAACAAGGTCACATCATTAGTTGAATGATCGATTGACATGACCCATTCCGTTAGCTTAGCACACGATCGTTTAGTATGTTGCTATTGCTTCCTTCATGACTTATACATGTTCCTATAACTATGAGATTATGCAACTCCGTTTGCGGAGGAACACTTTGGTACTACCAAGCGTCACAGCGAATCGGGTGATTATAAAGGAGTACTGAGGTGTCTCCAAAGGCGGATGTTGGGTTGGCGTATTTGAGATTAGGTTTTGTCACTCCGATTGTCGAAGAGGTATCTCTGGGCCCTCTCGGTAATGCACATCACTTAAGCCTTGCAAGCATTGTAACTAATGAGTTAGTTGCGAGATGATGTATTACGGAACGAGTAAAGAGACTTGCGTAACGAGATTGAACTAGGTATTGGATACCAACGATCGAATCTCGGGCAAGTAACATACCGATGACAAAGGAACAACGTATGTTGTTATGCGGTCGACCGATAAAGATCTTCAGTAGAATATGTAGGAGCCAATATGGGCATCCAGGTCCCGCTATTGGTTATTGACCGAGACGTGTCTCGGTCATGTCTACATTGTTCTCGAACCGTAGGGTCCGCACGCTTAAGGTTTCGATGGATGTTATTATGAGTTTATGTATTTTGATGTACGAAGAAGTTCGAGTCCGGATGTGATCACGGACATGACGAGGAGTCTCGAAATGATCGAGACATAAAGATTGATATATTGGAAGCCTATATTTGGAGTTGGAATGGTTCGGGTGAAATCGGATTTTACCGAGCAGGGGTTACGGAACCCTCCGGGGTTAATGGGCCTTAATGGGCCATGAGGGAAAGGAAGAGGGCGGCAGGGGGGCAGGCGCGCCCCCCCCCAGTCCGAATAGGACAAGGAGGGGGCGCCCCTCTTCCTCTTTCCTCCCCCAATCCTACTCCAACTAGGAAAGGGGGAAGTCCTACTCGGTGGGAGTAGGACTCCTCGGCAGCGCCTCCCTTGGGCCGGCCGCACCTCCCCCCTCCCTCCTTTATATACGGGGGCAGGGGGGCACCCTAGGACACACAAGTTTGATCTACGGATCGTTCCTTAGCCGTGTGCGGTGCCCCCCTCCACCATAATCCACCTCGATCATATCATCGTGAAGCTTAGGCGAAGCCCTGCGCCGGTAACACATCAAGATCGCCACCACGCCGTCGTCTTGTGGAACTCTCCCTCGACACTCGGCTGGATCGGAGTCGAGGGGCGTCATCGAGCTGTACGTGTGTCAAGAACGGGGCGCCGAGTAACGGCGCGGGATCGGTCGGATCGCGAGGAGAACGTCGACTACTTCCTCTACGTTGTGATTGCTTCCGCCGGGTCTAAGAGGTGCGAGACAACACTCTCCCTCTCGTTGCTATGCATCACCATGATCTTGCGTGTGCGTAGGAAAATTTTGAAATTACTACATTCCCCAACAGTGGCATCCGAGCCTAGGTTTTTATGGTTTGATGTTTTGCACGAGTAGAACACAAGTGAGTTGTGGGCGATACAAGTCATACTACCTACCAGCATGTCATACTTTGGTTCAGCAGTATTGTGGGACGAAGCGGCCCGGACCGACATTACGCGTACGCTTACGCGAGACTGGTTTCACCGCTACGAGCACTCGTTTCTTAAAGGTGACTGGCGGGTGTCTGTCTCTCTCACTTTAGTTGAACCGAGTGTGGCTATGCCCGATCCTTGAGAAGGTTAAAACGGAGTCTATTTGACGAAGTATCGTTGTGGTTTTGATGCGTAGGTGAGACTGGTTCTTGCTTCAGCCCGTAGCAGCCACGTAAAATTTGCAACAACAAAGTAGAGGATGTCTAACTTGTTTTTGCAGGGCATGTTGTGATGTGATATGGTCAAGACGTGATGCTATATTTTATTGTATGAGATGATCATGTTTTGTAACCGAAGTTATCGGCAACTGGCTGGAGCCATATGGTTGTCGCTTTATTGTATGAAATGCAACGCATACGTAATTGCTTTACTTTATCACTAAGCGGTAGCGATAGTCGAGAAGCAATAGGTGGCGAAACGACAACGATGCTACGATGGAGATCAAGGTGTCGCGCCGGTGGCGATGGTGATCACGACGATTGCCGGAGATGGAGATCACAAGCACAAGATGATGATGGCCATATCATATCACTTATATTGATTGCATGTGATGTTTATCCTTTATGCATCTTATCTTGCTTTGATTGACGGTAGCATTTTAAGATGATCTCTCACTAAAATTATCAAGAAGTGTTCTCCCGAGTATGCACCGTTGCCAAAGTTCGTCGTGCCCGGACACCACGTGATGATCGGGTGTGATAAGCTCTCGTCCATCTACAACGGGTGCAAGCCAGTTTTGCACACGCGAATACTCGAGTTAAACTTGACGAGCCTAGCATATGCAGATATGGCCTCGGAACACGGAGACCGAAAGGTCGGCGTGAATCATATAGTAGATATGATCAACATAAGATGTTCACCATTGAAAACTACTCCATCTCACGTGATGATCGGTTATGGTTTAGTTGATTTGGGTCACGTGATCACTTAGATGACTAGAGAGATGTATGTCTAAGTGGGAGTTCTTAAGTAATATGATTAATTGAACTTAAATTTATCATGAACTTAGTCCTGGTAGTATTTTGCAAATTATGTTGTAAGATCAATAGCTTGCGTTGTTGCTTTCATATGTTTATTTTGATATGTTCCTAGAGAAAATTGTGTTGAAAAATGTTAGTAGCAATGATGCGGATTGGATCCGTGATCGAGGTTTATCCTCATTGCTTTGCTGTGAAGAATTATGTCCTTGATGCACCGCTAGGTGACAGACCTATTGCGAGGAGCGATGCGAGGCGTTATGAACGTTTGGCTAGCTCAATATGATGACTACTTGATAGTTTTGTGCACCATGCTTTATGGCTTAGAATCGGGACTTCAAAGATGTTTTGAACATCATGGACCATATGAGATGTTCCAGGAGTTGAAGTTAATATTTCAAGCAAACACCCGAGTTGAGAGATATGAAGTCTTCAACAAGTTCTATAGCTAAAAGACGGAGGAGAATCGCTCAACTAGTGAGCATGTGCACAGATCGTCTGGGTACTACAATCGCTTGAATCAAGTGGGAGTTAATCTTCCAGATAAGATAGTGATTGACAGAATTCTCTAGTCACCATCACCAAGTTAGTAGAACTTCGTGATGAACTATAGTATGCAAGGGATGATGAAAATGATTCCCGAGTTTTTCATGATGATGAAATCGATGAAGGTAGAAATCAAGAAAGAACATCAAGTGTTGATGGTTAACAAGACCACTAGTTTCAAGAAAAGGGCAAAGGGATAGAAGGGAACTTCAAGAAGAACCGCAAGCTGTCGGGGGGGCGACCGTGTCGCCCGCCATGAAAGCACCTATGGGGCGGGGCCCCTTAAATCTGTCTTGATACGAGGTGGAGGGAGCACTGAGAAGCGATCGAGGCGAGCACGCGGGCGATCTTTTACCCAGCTTCGGGCCGCGATGGACGCGTAAAACCCTACTGCTGCTTTGTGTTTGTATTTGATCTTGCTCAAGAATGCGAGCGTATGGTGGTGTTGTGTTGGGTGAATCGAACCAGCCGAACCCCTTCTACGTTGTGCATGGGCCTCCTTTTATAGTGCCAAGGGGTCACCAACAGGTGTCAACGTAGGAGAAAGGGGTAAAAATGTAAAAGAGGTGGTAGTTGGAGCAGTCTTGGGAACGGTGGAGCTACGATTAGCTTGAGCAGTGGTTTCTACCTACTTTGGCGATGGGGACAAAGGCATTTAATGCCCGTCGTCGTCGACCCAAAAAGCTCCCGCCCTTGCGTCTCCGTCGCCACGGCGATGGATCCACCACCGTGGAGTGCCACCGCACCCCAGGCTGCACAGCCATCCGCCGCGCGTCTCGAGAGGGCTCAAGCGCGGCGTGGGCAGATGAGCTGGAGTGCGGCACTGGCGCAGCTCTCCCGGCGAGTACCTTGCCGGGGTCTTGATCTTGCCGGACCCGGGAGCTTGTCGGGCTTTGTAACTTGCCGCTCCCCGGGCCCTCGCCGGGACGCGTATAGCGCCGAGGCGTGTCTTCTACGATGTAATCTTCTAGTCTCCCCGGCGAGCTCCTCTCGCCAGGGCCTTGCGTGAGTGATGTAATCTTGAGCCTGGAACGGCCTTCCCGGCAAGCTCCTCTTGCCGGGGTCTCGATCTTCTGTCTTGTATACTTTGTTCTTGAATGGCTTGATATGGAGCAGGAATGGTCTCCGGCAAGCACATGGTAAACCCTACCGCGGGGAGCTGCGACTGCCCGTGCACAAGTTGGGGTACTGAGGTACCCCTACCTTAGTACACCGACACAAGCAAGTTGCTGCTCAAGTGAAGAAGCCTAAGTCTGGACCTAAGCCTGAGACTAAGTGCTTCTACTGCAAAGGGACTGGTCACTGGAAGCAGAACTACCCCAAGTATTTGGCGGATAAGAAGGATGGCAAAGTAAACAAAAGTATATTTGATATACATGTTATTGATGTGTACTTTACTAGTGTTTATAGCAACCCTTCGGTATTTGGTACTGGTTCAGTTGCTAAGAGTAGTAACTCAAGCGGAGTTGCGAATAAATGAAACTAGTTAAGGGTGAAGTGACGATGTGTGTTGAAAGTAGTTTCAAGATTGATATGATCATCATCGCACACTCCCTATACTTTCGGGATTAGTGAGCATGAATATGATTTGATCGTGTTTATTGCAATACGGTTATTCATTTAAGTAAGAGAATAAACTGTTGTTCTGTTTACATGAATAAAACCTTATATGGTTACACACGCAATGAAAATGGTTCATTAGATCTCGATCGTAGTGATACACATATTCATAATATTGAAACCAAAAGATGCAAAGTTAATAATGATAGTGCAACTTATTTGTGGCACTGCCGTTTATGTCATATTGGTGTAAAGCGCATGAAGAAACTCCATACTGATGGGATTTTGGAATCACTTGATTATGAATCACTTGATGCTTGCGAACCATGCCTCATGGGCAAGATGACTAAGACTCCTTTCTCCGAACATTGGAGCGAGCAAGCGACTTATTGGAAATAATACATCGATGTATGCGATCCAATGAGTGTTAAGGCTCATGGCGGGTATCGTTATTTTTCGACCTTCACAGATGATTTGAGCAGATATGGGTATATCTACTTGATGAAACATAAGTTTGAAATAGTTGAAAGGATTCAAAGAATTTCAGAGTGAAGTGGAAAAATCATCGTGACAAGAAAATAAGGTTTCTACGATTTGATCATCGGGGACAAATATTTGAGATTCTGAGTTTGGTCTTCAATTAAAACAATGTGGAATAGTTTCACAAATTCATGCCACCTGGAACACCAGATCATAATGGTGTGTCCGAACGTCATAACCGTACTTTATTGGATATAGTACAATCTATGATGTTTCTTACCTATTTACCAATGTCGTTTTGGGATCATGCATTAGAGACAACTGCATTCACGTTAAATAGGGCACCATCTAAATCCGTTGAGACGACACTCTATGAACTGTGGTTTAGCAAGAAACCAAAGTTGTCGTTTCTTAAAGTTTGGGGCTGCGATGCTTATGTGAAAAAGTTTCGTCCTGATAAGCTCAAACCCAAATCGGAGAAATGTGTCTTCATAGGATACCCAAAGGAGACAGTTGGGTACACCTTCTATCACAGATCCGAAGGCAAGACATTCGTTGGTAAGAATGGATCCTTTCTAGAGAAGGAGTTTCTCTCGAAAGAAGTGAGTGGGAGGAAAGTAGAACTTGATGAGGTAACAGTACTAGCTCCCTTATTGGAAAGTAGTTCATCACAGAAATTGGTTCCTGTGACACCTACACCAATTAGTGAGGAAGTTAATGATGATGATCATAAAACTTCAGATCAAGTTACTACCGAACCTCGAGGTAAAAGCAGTGAGATCCGCACGAGTGGTACGGTAATCCTGTTCGGAGGTCGTGTTACTTGACCATGACAAACCTACGAACTATGAGGAAGCGATGATGAGCCCAGATTCCGCAAAATGGTTTGAGGCCATGAAATCTGAGATGAGATCCATGTATGAGAACAAAGTGTGGACTTTGGTGGAGTTGCCCGATGATCGGCAAGCCATAGAAAATAAATGGATCTTCAAGAGGAAGACGGACGCGGATAGTAGTGTTACTATCTACAAAGCTAGACTTGTCGAAAAAAGGTTTTTGACGAAGTTCAAGATGTTGAATACAATGAGATTTTCTCACTCGTATCGATGCTTAAAAGTCTGTCAGAATCATGTTAGCAATTGCCGCATTTTATGAAATCTAGCAAATGGATAAACAAAACTGCATTCCTTAATGGAGTTATTAAAGAAGAGTTGTATGTGATGCAACCAAGAGGTTTTGTCGATCCTAAAGGTGTTAACAAAATGTGCATCTATGGACTGGTGCAAGCATCTCGGAGTTGGAATATACGCTTTGATAAGTTGATCAAAGCATATAGTTTATACAGACTTGCAGTGAAGCCTGTATTTACTAGAAAGTGAGTGGGAACACTACAACATTTCTGATAAGTATATGTGAATGACATATTGTAGATCGGAAATAATGTAGAATTATTCTGTAAAGCATAAAGGAGTGTTTGAAAGGAGTTTTCCAAAGAAAGACCTCGGTGAAGCTGCTTACATATTGAGCATCAAGATCTATAGAGATAGATCAAGATGCTTGATAAGTTTTTTCAATGAGTACATACCTTGACAAGATTTTGAAGTAGTTCAAAATGGAACAGTCAAAGAAAGAGTTCTTGCCTGTGTTACAAGGTGTGAAATTGAGTAAGACTCAAAACCCGACCACGACGGAAGATAGAAAGAGAATGAAAGTCATTCCCTATGCCTTGGCCATAGGTTCTATAAAGTATGTCATCTTGTGTACGGATCTATTGTATACCCCTGCTTTGAGTTTGGCAAGGGGTACAATAGTGATCTAGGAGTAGATCATTGGACAGCGGTCAAAATTATCCTTAGTGGAATAAGGATATGTTTCTCGATTATGGAAGTGACAAAAGGTTCGTCCGTAAAGGGTTACGTCGATGCAAGTTTTGACAACGATCTGGATGACTCTAAGTCTCGATCTAGATACATATTGAAAGTGGGAGCAATTAGCTAGAGTAGCCATGCGAGCATTGTAGACAGAGAGAAAATTGCAAAATACATAACGGATCTGAATGTGAAAGACCCGTTGACTAAGACTCTCTCACAAGCAAAACATGATCACACCTTAGTACTCTTTGGGTGTTAATCACATAACGATGTGAACTAGATTACTGAATCTAGGAAACCCTTTGGGTGTTGGTCACATGGCGATGTGAACTATGGGTGTTAATCACATGATGATGTGAACTATCGATGTTAATCACATGGTGATGTGATCTAGATTATTGACTCTAGTGCAAGTGGGAGGCTGAAGGAAATATGCCCTAGAGGCAATAATAAAGTTATTATATATTTCCTCATATCATGATAAATGTTTATTATTCATGCTAGAATTGTATTAACGGAAACATAATACATGTGTGAATATATAGACAAGCAGTGTCACTAGTATGCCTCTACTTGACTAGCTTGTTAATCAAAGATGGTTATGTTTCCTAACCATGAACAAGGAGTTGTTATTTGATTAACAAGGTCACATCATTAGTTGAATGATCTGATTGACATGACCCATTCCGTTAGCTTAGCACACGATCGTTTAGTATGTTGCTATTGCTTCCTTCATGACTTATACATGTTCCTATAACTATGAGATTATGCAACTCCGTTTGCGGAGGAACACTTTGGGTACTACCAAACGTCACAACGTAACTGGGTGATTATAAAGGAGTACTACAGGTGTCTCCAAAGGCAGATGTTGGGTTGGCGTATTTCGAGATTAGGTTTTGTCACTCCGATTGTCGGAGAGGTATCTCTGGGCCCTCTCGGTAATGCACATCACTTAAGCCTTGCAAGCATTGTAACTAATGAGTTAGTTGCGAGATGATGTATTACGGAGCGAGTAAAGAGACTTGCCGGTAACAAGATTGAACTAGGTATTGGATACCGACGATCGAATCTCGGGCAAGTAACATACCGATGACAAAGGGAACAACGTATGTTGTTATGCGGTCGACCGATAAAGATCTTCGTAGAATATGTAGGAGCCAATATGGGCATCCAGGTCCGCTATTGGTTATTGACCGGAGGCGTGTCTCGGTCATGTCTACATTGTTCTCGAACCGTAGGGTCCGCACGCTTAAGGTTTCGATGGCGGTTATTATGAGTTTATGTATTTTGATGTACCGAAGAAGTTGGAGTCCGGATGTGATCACGGACATGACGAGGAGTCTCGAAATGATCGAGACATAAAGATTGATATCTTGGAAGCCTATATTTGGAGTTCGAATGGTTCGGGTGAAATCGGATTTTACCGAGTACCGGGGTTCTGGAACCCTCCGGGGTTAATGGGCCTTAATGGGCCATGAGGGAAAGGAAGAGGGGCGGCCAGGCAGGCGCGCCCCCTCCCCCCAGTCCGAATAGGACAAGGAGGGGGCGCCCCTTTCCTCTTTCCTCCCCCAATCCTACTCCAACTAGGAAGGGGGAAGTCCTACTCGGTGGGAGTAGGACTCCTCAGCAGCGCCTCCCTTGGGCCGGCCGCACCCCCCCTCCCTCCTTTATATACGGGGCAGGGGGCACCCTAGGACACACAAGTTTGATCTACGGATCGTTCCTTAGCCGTGTGCGGTGCCCCTCCACCATAATCCACCTCGATCATATCGTCATCGAAGCTTAGGAAGCCCCGCGCGATAACACATCAAGATCGTCACCACGCCGTTGTCTTGATGGAACTCTCCCTCGACACTCGGCTGGATCGGAATCTGAGGGCGTCATCGAGCTGTACGTGTGTCAAGAACTCGGGGCGCCGAGTAACGGGCGCGGGATCGGTCGGATCGCGAGGAGAACGTCGACTACTTCCTCTACGTTGTGATCGCTTCGCCCGGTTCTCGAGGGTGCGTAGACAACACTCTCCCCTCTCGTTGCTATGCATCACCATGATCTTGCGTGTGCGTAGGAAAATTTTGAAATTACTACGTTCCCCAACAGCTGCGATGTATAACAACATAGGTTCGCCTAGGTTTGGCGCAGCTAGGACCGGATTTGTTGCCAATATGGCCTTCATTTCTTCGAGTCCGGCAGTGGCAGCATCCGTCCACTCGAAGTGTTCGGCGCGCCTAAGGAGGCGATAAAGGGGCAGTGCCTTTTCTCCCAAGCGGGAGATAAAACGGCTTAGGGCTGCCACGCATCCTGTCAATTTTTGTATCTGTTTGAGGTCTTTTGGAATATCCAACTATGACAGAGCTCGGATTTTAGCCGGGTTTGCTTCAATTCCTCTACCGGATACAATGAAGCCCAGCAGCTTTCCAGGTGGTACGCCGAAAACGCATTTTTCCGGATTCAGCTTGATGTCATATGCTCTGAGGTCATCAAATGTGAGCCTCAAATCGTCTACTAGAGTTTCGACGTGTTTTGTTTTGACGACTACGTCGTCTACGTATGCCTCGACTGTTTTGCCGATCTGGGTAGCCAGACATGTTTGAATCATGCGCTGATATGTTGCGCCAGCGTTTTAAAGTCCGAAGGGCATCATGTTGAAGCAGAATGGTCCGTATGGAGTGATGAATGCCGTTGCGGCTTGGTCTGCTTCCGCCATCTTGATTTGATGGTAGCCAGAGTATGCGTCGAGGAAGCACAACGAATCGTGCCCTGCGGTAGCATCGATAATTTGGTCGATGCGGGTGAGGGGGAAGTGATCCTTTGGGCAAGCCTTATTGAGGTCTTTAAAAGCGACGCATAGGCGCCAGGATTTGTCCTTCTTTGGTACCATTACCAGATTTGCTAGCCAATCCAGATGTTTGATATCTCTGATGAATCCGGCTTCCAATAGTTTGGCTAGCTTTTCTCCCATTGCCTGTCTTTTGGGTTCGGAAAATCGTCGAAGAGCCTGTTTGACCGGCTTGAATCCTTTTAGGATGTTTAGGCTGTGTTCTGCCAATCTGCGTGGGATTCCGGGCATGTCCGAAGGATGCCAGGCAAAAATGTCCCAATTTTCCGGCGAATTCTCGCGATGTGGCGTCTACCTCGGGGTTCAATTGTGCCCCAATGGAGGCCGTCTTTGTTGGGTCCGTTGGATGGACCTGGAATTTTATTATTTCATCTGCTGGTTTGAAGGATGTGGACTTGGATCTTTTATCGAGTATCACATCGTCCCTATTCACCGTAGAGCGCAGCGCGGTGAGTTCTTCTGCCGCTAAGGCTTGGATAGTGCCTCGTGGCTAGTGCGTCTGTCTTGTTTTCGGTAGCGGAGTGCTATGTCCGGATCACTAGCGAGTGATTATTCCACGGGCCCTGCATTTTGAGCTTCATGTACCCGTAATGGGGTATGGCTTGAAAATTGTGAACGACTCTCGTCCTAAGATAGCGTGATATCCGCTATTGAGCGGGCCACTTGGAGCGTGACTTCTTTGGATCTGTAGTTGTCCGCGAGCGAACACCACATCGAGTGTGATTTTTCGGTGCAGCGCGCTCCGGCTAGGGATTATTCCTCTGAAGGTTGTGCTGCCGCTCAATCGGCTCCAGTCTATTTCCATTTTTTGAAGAGTTTCCTCGTAGATGAGGTTTAGTCCGCTGCCGCCATCCATGAGGACCTTTGTATGTCGAAAGCCGTCCACTACAGGACTAAGCACCAGTGCGGCTGGTGCTCGGGCTGTTCGGAATTTAGGTTCGTCGCTGGCGTTGAAGGTGATGGCTGTGTCGCTCCATGGATTTGCTGTTGCTACTTGGTAGACTTCGGCGAGGCCGCGGATTGTTCGTTTTCGCATATTATTTGATGCAAACGTCTCGAAGACTATTGATATCGTACCGGTATTGTTGCAGTGGTTTTGCGGGGCTAGAAGCTTCTCGCCACTTTTGGCCACCTGCCGTAATATCCAACATGCTCGAAGGCTATGTGTTGGGACGGCGCCCTCTGTACTATGAAGCTTACAGGGTCCGCTGAGCCATCCCTCCAGTACGGTTCCGTGCCCTCTATGGGGTTTTTGCTTTTTGGTTTTTGTATTTGGGGCCTGAGTATGATGCACCCTTTTGTTGCAGACTAGGGTTGTATTCGGGGCCGGATTGTCCCAAAACTGGTTTTCGGTTTTCCGGAAACTCTCCATCGCACAGTACTTTCGTACTATGGACGCCAGATCGGTGAAGCGTGTGATTTTACGACGGCCGATGGCGTTCAATATTCCCTTGTCCGTGCAATTATTGCAAAAGATTGACATTGCGTTTTCCTCTCGGCAGTCCTTTA
The DNA here is from genome assembly GCA_021437245.1 of Aegilops speltoides. Classification (NCBI taxonomy): domain Eukaryota; kingdom Viridiplantae; phylum Streptophyta; class Magnoliopsida; order Poales; family Poaceae; genus Aegilops; species Aegilops speltoides. The sequence continues at coordinate 438,978,705 of CM038145.1, read as the reverse complement.
TCCTGTCCATAACCAGGAGGAATATGGCCCAGTAGTGATGTACTGTTTCAGCGGGCTCTTGCCATATTAAAGATAGATCGCATATGTCTGGGCGGGTGGGTGGAATAAAATCCGGATCCCAACCCATCTTGGGGCTTAAAGGCCGTGAAGTTTCCAATTTTGGAAGCTTGGATTGCTGGACGTTGTCCAACGAGTCCGGTCCGATGCCTGACTTTAAGTTCAGTGCTCGATCGAAGTTCGTTCCTCCGCGGAAATCCGGCGTGGAGGGTTTGGGAGCCCGGACATGTCTAGTTTTTAATACAGGGGGAAAGTCGCCGCATTGTTCCTCTACCACTGCGACGTGGTGGGTAACCTGGGGAGAGTTAATCTCTCTTAGATCGGTTTTAAGCCCAATCTGATTGTAGTCAATAGCGACTCCCAGGGCGGCGATGCGATCCAAGAGTTCGTTGACAGACGAGAGCTCTATCGGATCCAGCCGCTCGGTGAATTCCGAGCTGACGTGGAGATTGCTTTTGACGACTTGAGAAGTCATTGTCGAAGCAGTGGCCGGACAGGCGGTCATAAGAAAACCGCCTAGCCGGATAGGTTGGCCAGTGGCCAAGGCCCCTTTGGCAAAAATACCGTCCTTGAAGACGGGTGGAGGCATCCTTCCTATCGGTGACGACACAGAGGAACTCTCAATGAAAGCACCAATGTCGGTGTCAAAACCGGCGGATCTCGGGTAGGGGGTCCCGAACTGTGCATCTAGGCGGATGGTAACAGGAGACAAGGGACACGATGTTTTACCCAGGTTTGGGCCCTCTTGATGGAGGTAAAACCGTACGTCCTGCTTGATTAATATTGATGATATGGGTAGTACAAGAGTGGATCTACCACGAGATCAAGGAGGCTAAACCCTAAAGCTAGCCTATGGTATGATTGTTGTAATGTATGTTGTCCTACGGACTAAAGCCCTCCGGTTTATATAGACACCGGAGAAGGCTAGGGTTACACAGAGTCGGTTACAATGGTAGGAGATCTACATATCCGTATTGCCAAGCTTGCCTTCAACGCTAAGGAAAGTACCATCCGGATACGGGACGGAGTCTTCAATCTTGCATCTTCGTAGTCTTGGAGTCCGGCGGGCGATGATAGTCCGGCTGTCCGGACACCCCCCTAGTCCAGGACTCCCTCAGGCCGCCTGGCCGGATAGACGGCCAGATGACAGGCCAAAAACGACAAGTGGCGCCGCACACAAGCCGACTCATGATCCTGGGAAAACAGATAGCCCAGCCAGGTCCATTTACGGGCCAAAAAAGAGGGCTTCAGGAAGCAACACAACACGCCAAGTGTTCGAAGACAGCGGTACACCCAAATACAGGGGCGCCGCACACCCACTATGTTTCACCGATGAGGTGCTAGATCATGAATTTCCAGCAGGGTTCAAACCCATAAACATAGAGGCATACGATGGAACAACAGACCCTGGAGTCTGGATAGAGGATTACATACTACACATACACATGGCTAGAGGAGATGATCTCCACGCCATAAAATATCTACCCCTCAAGCTCAAGGGGCCAGCTCGGCATTGGCTCAAAAGCCTCCCAGAAAACACTGTTGGAAGTTGGGAAGAGCTTGAGGACGCGTTTAGAGCAAATTTTCAAGGGACTTATGTTCGCCCTCCGGATGCAGACGATCTAAGTCATATAACTCAACAGCCCGGAGAGTCAGCGCGCAAATTCTGGAATAGGTTCCTTACCAAAAAGAACCAAATAGTCGACTGTCCGGACGCGGAAGCCTTAGCAGCTTTCAAACACAACGTCCGAGATGAATGGCTCGCCAGACACCTCGGCCAAGAGAAGCCGAGGACAATGGCCACGCTAACAAGCCTCATGACCCGCTTTTGCGCGGGGGAAGACAGCTGGCTAGCAAGATGCAGCACCAGCGACCCGAGTACATCCGAGATCAGAGATGGAAACGGAAAATCACGGCGCCGAAAAGATCAGCGCCGGAATAAAGAAAAAAGCCCAAAGAACACGGCGGTCAACGCCGGATTCAAAAGCTCGCGGCCAAACAATAAAACACTACCTCTTAAGGATAAAAGTGACGAGCTCTCCAACTTAAACAAAATTTTGGATCGGATATGCCAAATCCACACTACCTCCGGAAGGCCTGCAAACCACACCCACCGAGATTGTTGGGTTCTGAAACAGTCCGGCCGACTCAACGCCGAACACAAGGGGCTCGACGCACTAAGCGAGGATGATGATGAACCCCACCAGCAGAGCACCGGAAAACAAAAGACTTTCCCACAAGAAGTCAAAACAGTAAACTCACTTCATGTGATATTACGAAAAAACAATGCGGCACCCGCTAAAATAAGTGCCGCACGATCCACCCCAGCGGAACCTCGAAGTTGGATGTCAAAACCAATCACCTTCGATCACCTGGATTATTCCAGAAGCATTCGAAACGCAGGATGGACTGCTCTGATATTGGATCCTATAATCGACGGACTACAATTTACACAAGTCCTGATGGACGGTGGCAGCGATTTAAACCTGCTATATTCGAACACAATCCGCAAGATGGGGATAGACCTTACTAAAATTCGACATAGCCGCACTTCCTTTAAAGGAGTGACGCCAGGCCCTTACGCCAAGTGCACAGGCTCCTTATCACTAGAAGTTGTGTTTGGGACATCTGACAACTTCCGACGCGAAAGGCTAATCTTTCATGTCGCCCCATTCAAAAGTAGCTATCAAGCACTATTGGGACGCGAAGCTTTCGTCCGCTTTAACGCAATACCGCATTACGCGTCTCTTACGCTTAAAACGCCCGGTCCACGCAGCATCATTTCATTAAAAGGTCGTTTAAGATCCCGGACACGGTTAGACGAGTCCGGAACAAATAAGCTAGGGGCTCCCTAGCCGCACACCCCTTCACAAGGGGCTGTGCATATAAGCAATAATGAGCTAATACAGGCTCAGCTTTATTCATTTGTTAATATTTTTTATGCACTTTTTCGCACGATTTCCTTTCAAACTAAATTCCTCTCTTTTTACAGATGAACAACGTGCACACCCGTCCAGGATAACGGCACAACGGAGACACATGCGCAGACGTGCAGTAGGGACCCGTTACAAGGATTCTTTTCAGATTAAGGCCCTGCGTAAACCTTTCTTACTGTCTCTTGATCCTATAATCCCCTGGTTTTTCATTATAACCAGAGAGGAGACTGACGTTTTGGCATCGGCCGCGTCAGAGGACCTCGCCCGTACCTGGACAATAGGGGCTTAGGGCATCGTTCTGCCCATCACTATAAAGACCGAACACCTTAGGGAGTGTTCGGCGTCTCGAGTTAGGCCTTATATGCATCAGCTCCGAATCATGTCTTTGGTCAAATGTTGGGTTTGCCCGGCTCCTGTGTTTTGCTGCCTTACGTTCAGTATCATCGGCTAACGCGGCACCAGGAGAACTACTGCGATTGGGCCCCAGTTGCTGGCCGAGCACCTCAGTAGAGAAAGCCAAAAACTGACTTTCATGATACAGTGAGAGACTGGTCAACCACTCGATCGAACACAGGATTGTTTAGAATTCCTCCGCTTTGACGAAGGACCGCTTCGGTCAGCACATACGCCCGAACCAGATAGCGCGGTGCCCCTGTGGGCTATATCATAGCCCCACCCTCGAACTCCAATGGCTAAGTGAAAGTGATAAAGCATTATAGTCCGGTTGCCTCGTTTGCTACGCTACCACCTCCTTAACAGGACGGAGACGTCAGATTAAGTGTGAAAATGCGCTATTTTTGTGAACACCCCCGCACCTTGTGCATGGGGGCTGAAGCCGACGACTGCCATCTTTCAGGTTATACATACGTATACATAAATGGCAGCACAGGAGATATTTCAATACTGTAATGCACAAGTACAAAAAGCGCCTACATCATAAACATTGTTTTATAAAATTAAAACGTTCATTTGAACGTGACATTTTTCGAGCACTGCGACTCTATTAAACGAGCACCACGCAGAACTTCCCCAAAATAGTGCTCGGCGGGTAACCGGCTCTCGTCCGAACCCTGGGTTGCAACTGTGGTGGCATCCATCTCCGTCCAATGTGTCTTCACACGGGCGAGTGCCATCCGTGCACCCTCTATGCAGGCCGACCGTTTCATCGCCTTGATATGCGGCACCGCCCCAAGAAATTGCTGCAATAAGCCAAAATAGCTCTTCGGCTTGGGCCTATCCGGCCAAACATGAGTCACGATATCCGTCATGGCAAGTCCGGACAACCTATTCAGCTCAGTCCATTCAGCCAACCGATCGGTCAGCGGAAGTGAACGATCCGGACTATGGAATTGAGACCAAAACAACTCTTCCGTCTTGTGATCCTTCTGACTTCGGAAGTGCACAACGGCATCCGCCGCACTCGCCGCTAAGTCCATATAAGGATCCTCCAGACCCCACAGCTGGCCAAACTGGGCATACTTTGGATCCGTAAACCTGCGGCGCAGCAGAAAAGGCTTGCCAGCCACAATGTCTCCGGCCTGGCGCAGCTCCTCCTTTATAGCCCGCATTGCAGAACGGGCATCCTTGGCTTCGGCGGTGGCCTTCCCCATGTCTTCTCGCTCTGATAGGCGCTCCTTTTCAAGAGCCTCATTGCGGTCGGTAGCATCCTTCAACTTAACGGCCATTTCGCCATCTCTTCCTCGCCGCGTGTGCAGCCCTTTCGCTTCTAACTCCTCGGCCGCCTTCGAGGCGGCCGCATCACTCCTTCTGGCTTGCTCCTTGGCTTGAGCAAGTTCTGCCCGAAGGCTCTCCACAGCAGCGGCACCATCACGTCAAGCACAAATATTGTAAGAGGTGGGCTTTGGCTCCCTTTATAGGTGACTGCGGAGAAACAACTTACCTTGCGACTCGTCAAGTCGCTTGTTGACTAGCGCGATGTCCGCATCCGCAACATCGAGTTGCCGCTTTAATTCAGCAACTCCATCAGTCCGGCTGGCCCCCGGACTATCCGCCACCTGCATAGGAAAGGCGACACTCAATACCTGCGATTTTGATCCTCGGCACGCTGTCGCTTTCGACAACCTACCGAGTCTCAGGGGCTACTATCTATACAGGGCGCACTTTTATGTGCAAAACTGTCAAAAAGGTGTGTCGTTTTTACGTACCTCAAACCCCGCCAGCAAACTCCTGACGACATTATGCAACCCGCTTTCGGCGGACAAAATCCTTCCAATCACCATACTCATCAATGCATGGTGATCTTTTGAGATGGACGCCCTCTCTAGCAGATCCTTCAGCTCCCCCGGCCAAACACTAGTCGGCACCGAACTCTTCGGCTCTGCCGGGCTCGGGGATACCCTCTGTGATGACACTTCAGGCTCATCCGCCCTATCTGACGGCGCAACGGACGGAGGCGTCTCACTCTCCACCATCTCCGGACGAAGATCCCCCGAAGACGAGCTCATCTGAGAAGGTCGGAGATCCGAACTACAAGGTAAAAATTTGGTTATCCTCAGAAGCACGAATAGGGATGTCTCTTATTACCGAGCTCTCTTTTTTCTACTTACGGCTCGCTGGAGGGCTGATGCTTTAGGGGAGACTGTGCGGCCGGGGCCTCCCCGGGCGCAGGACCCTCTGGTGAAGACTTCTTTGTCACGCCCAATATGCGACCCTATCCAAAAGGAACTCGAAGGTCCCACCAAGGATAGACCCGCATATTGGAACGCTTTTGCAAGGTGGATATCATTACATCAACATTACATAATAGTGGGGATACATCCAATACATACAATGTCACACGAATACAACAATACAACATACAAGAACAACATCCGACTACGGATGAATCATAAACAGAAACTCAAACAATATCCACCCTCCTAGCCCAGGCTACCGACCTGGAACCTATCCCCTGATCGAAGAAGAAGCAGAAGATGAACTCAAGCAAGCAAACATCGCTCTCGCGTCATGATCATCGCATAACCTGTACCTGCAACTGTTGTTGTAGTAATCTGTGAGCCACGAGGACTCAGCAATCCCATTACCATGGGTATCAAGACTAGCAAAGCTTAATGGGAAAGGAATGGGTAAAGTGGTGAGGTTGCAGCAGCGACTAAGCAAGTATGGTGGCTAACATACGCAAATGAGAGCGAGAAGAGAAACAAGCGGAACGGTCGTGAAGCTAGCAATAATCAAGAGGTGATCCGAACACCTACTTACGCCAAACATAACCCGAAACCGTGTTCACTTCCGGACTCACGAGAAGAGACCATCACGGCTACACACGCCGTTGATGCGTTTTAATTCGGATCTGGTGTCAAGTTATCTACAACCGACATTAACAAATTCCCATCTGCCACATAACCGCATGGGCGGCTCTCAAAAAAGTTTAAACCCTGCAGGGTGTCCCAACTTAGCCCATGACAAGCTCTCGCGATCAACGAAGGAATAGACCTTCTCCCAGGAAGACCCGATCAGTCTCGGAATCCCGGTTTACAAGACATTTCGACAATGTTAAAACAAGACCAGCAAGACCGCCCGATGCGCCGACAATCCCGATAGGAGCTGCACATATCTCGTTCTCAGGGCAACACCGGATGAGACAGGCTACGAGTAAAACCAGACTTCGAGTTTCCCCGAGGTGGCCCCGCAGGCAGCTCGGTTCGGACCAACACTTAGACAAGCACCGCCCGGGGGCTAAAATAAAGATGACCCTTGGGTTGGCCGACCCAAGGGAAGGGTATAGGTGGTGGTGAGGCAAATGGTAAAACCAAGGTTGGGCCTTGCTGGACAAGTTTTATTCAAAGCGAACTGTCAGGGGGGTCCCATAAATCACCCGACCGCGTTAGGAACGCAAAATCCGGGAACATAACACCGGTATGGCGGAAACTAGGGTGGCAAGAGTGGAACAAAACACCAGGCATAAGGCCGAGCCTTCCACCCTTTACCAAAAATATAGATGCATTAATAATATAAGAGATATTGTGATATCCCAACATAAACCTTGTCCACCATGGAGCAATCTTCAACTTCACCTGCAACTAGCAACGCTATAAGAGGGGCTGAGCAAAAGCGGTAACATAGCCAAACAGTGGTTTGCATAGGAAAGGTGTCAAAGGTTAGAGGTTCATGGCAATTTGGGAGGCTTGAAGAGCAAATGATAGGTAACGCAGCATAGCGATAGAACGAAGCAACTAGCATAGCAATGATAGTAGTGAGATCCAGGGTAGCGGTCATCTTGCCTGAAATACCGCAAGGAAGAAGAACGAGTCCATGAAGAAGATGAAGCCACGAAGACAAACCAAGCGTAGACGAACGAATCCTCACGATCGCAACGAAACAGGAACTAACAAGAAGAAGCACACAACATAGGTAAACACACCACACATAGGCAAAACAATATGCACAACAAGCAGGATGCATGCCAAAGCTACAGGAAGCTACTCATGGCAAGAGATGATGCAAACAAGAACAACACATCAAGGCAAGTTCAAATGAGGCCGGAAACATCATATAACAATTCCGGTAAGTCCTCATATGCATATTTCGAAATTGGTCCAGAACTGAATAAACATTAAGTTGAAGTTGTTAAACAGCAAGTTAAGATGCACCAAGATGATCTACACGAGATTCTAGTCAAGTTACATATAAAGTTCATTAGATTCGGAGCTACGACCTAGAAGATATGAGCAAAACAAGTTAAACATGGCATTGATGCAAAATGCACTCAAACATCAAGCAAACACCTCAAAGCAAGGGTTCAACATGATAATAGGAAACAACATGCAAAATCAAGCAAGTTTCATATAAAGCACACTCAAAACGGAGCAACGGTTCAACACATGCACACTATACAAGTTATAGCAACAATCTGTCCATAACAGCAAGTAGGCATATTGCAAGCATCAAAACAATATGCTACAGCAACCCAACATAATAACAAAAGGCATGGGCATGAAGTACAGGTGAAGCATAACAAAACATGAACACTAAGCTATCTCCAGAAATAACTATAACATGCTCAAAAGGATATGGTAAGATTGCAAATAATAACAGTTTCAGACTTTACAGGAAATAACATCAGGTTGCAATGTTTAGAGCTATCAAACAACATGTTATAGGAACATATCATGGCAAACAAAGGCATGGCATGATACTACTAAATGCATAGAACAACAGTCCCTTACTGACCATGAGCCAAAAAGGATCAGAAAATATGATGGGACCCATGTAAACATGGCAAGTTATATTACAGATTCATACATGGCAGGAACAACAATAAGTAGGCATGTTGGTGAGCTTGAACCACTCACCACAGAGCAATACATGGCATGTCAAGGCAACCAACAGTAAGAAGGCATGTTTGTGAAGTTAATCATGGCAAGATCAAGTTCATAGGGTGCATGGATCACTAGGAAAACACATGGGAACAAGTGAACTTAATGTTAACAGGCTGACAGCAACATTTTCAAGCAAATTTGGAGCAAGATATGAACAATCTACAGCAAGCTATAAATTCAACCAGGGGCATGGATAGATACGGGCATAACATGTAGATCAAAACATGTTTATAGGACATCTCCAGATTATGCATAGAATGATATGTAGAAGCATGTTAACATAGCAACAAAATATAACAGAATCTGTCAGGAAAACAGCAACAACAACTACCCCACTTAACAAGGTCGATTCACTCACCACAAGTCATTGCATGACAAGTTAAGCATAGCATCATCAAGAAGGCATGTTTGTGAAACAAACCAAGTCAAGAACAAGTCCATAGCATGCAAGGATCAACTATAGCAAGCTTGGCCATATTGAATAACAAGTAAACAATCTGCCAGGAAACATTTTGAAGCAAAAGTAGAGCACTCAAATGACATGCTAGACTACTCCATAATTGCAAACAAGGGCACGAATGGATAGACAATAACCATATGTTCAAAACACCCTTACTGAAGTATCTCAAAATATGCATGGATCTCTCTGTAGCATCAAGTTTACATGGCATCAAAATAACAGCAGAACAGGGACTAAAATCAGCAATATCACGAAGCCTAGTTTGCATGCTTGTGCTAGTCACCACATTGATCACAAAAATACATGGCATACACCCCTAGAAAGATGGCATGGCATAGATCAAAACACATGTAGAGCTCAACCTCATAGGATGCACACATCAATCATGGCAAAAATGACAAAAGAGCAAGTTATAACAGTTTCAGCAGATTAACATCAACATGCACTCTTCCAACAGCATTTCTGGCATCAAGATGAGCTCAAATGAAAATGATGCAATGGAATGAAGTGAAGTACTCGTCGAGACGAAAAATTTGACATATTTCACGCACTAAACGGAGCTACGGATGCAGAGTTACAATGCGATGAACATGGCATGATTATGTCAAAAACCAGGGACTTAGTGGAAATTTACCCCGCGAAAACGTGGACGGGATGGTGCGGGACGGAGGGATCCAGGACGGGCGGAGGCGCGTTTGGATGGGCGGATTGGTGGATCTCATCCACCCTGCGGGTTGGATCCGGACGGGACGGACGCCGGCGAGCTCTGGCGAGCTGGCGCGGTCGCCGAGGAGGCGCGGGGAGGGGCGCCGGCCGGAGCGGGACGACGAGAGGCGGCGGAGACGGCGCGAGGCGCGGAGGGCGGAGGAGCTTGGCAGGCGAAGTCCGTGTGCGCTGGCGGCGGCGAAGTTAGCGGCAGAGGCGCTGGGCGGCGGGCGGCGGCGGCCGCTGGCCAGGGCGGGGGCGCAAGCGGCCGGGCGGTAGAGACGAAAAGGCGCTGCAGCGGAGGCAAGCAGCGGGCGCGGGCGGCTTCGGGAGGCGGCGGGCGGCGCGGGCGCCATGCGGCGGGGCGGAGGCGCGCTGCAGGTGGGGCGAAGGCGGGCGCTTCAGGCGGGCGGGCGGGCTGGGGCGGGCATGATGGGGCGCGCGGGCGGCGGCGCAGCGAAGCCTGTGGCAGGCCGCGATTGACGAAGCGCGGCGCGCGGACATGTCCGCGCGATGTCGACACGCCCCGCCATGAGGAGGAAAAGCTAGGGTTTCGGGGGATTTGACCGCGAATTTCGGGGGAGGGGCTAGTTTTATAGGTAGAGGGAGCTAGGAGAGTCCAAATAAGGTGCGGTTTTCGCCCACATGATCGTGATCGAACGACCGAGAGCATGGAGGGGAGCTTGCTGGGCTTTGGGCCACTTTGGACGGGGTGTTGGGCTGCAACAAAAGAGGCCTTTACGGTTACCCGGTTAACCGTTGGAGTACCAAACGACCTCCAAATGGCACGAAACTTGACAGGCGGTCTACCGGTGCTATACCAAGGCCGCTTGACAAACCTCGGGCCATTCCGAGAACATTTGACACCCGCACAAGAGAAGAGGCAAAAAGGAGGCGCCGGAGGACATAGGAGCGACGGATTGCAAAACGGACAACGGGGAAAATGCTCGGATGCATGAAATGAACATGTATGCAAAATGAAATGCACATGATGACATGATATGAAATGCAGATGATGACATGGCAAAGTGCAACACGCAAGCAAATGACATGGCAACGACGGCGAATAATTGGCAGACACCTGTCGCATCGAATCCGGGGCGTTACAACACTCCTCCACTAACAAGAGATCTCGTCCCGAGATCTTAGGACCGAGACGGAAGGGAAAAAGGGATGAGGTGAAACAAGAACTCAAGAGAAGAAGTAAAGAATCGAGAGCACTCGAGAAGAAGAGAGGAACAATGAGAATTACAAGAATCGAGAGCTCACGGCATCAGATAGACTCTGAAATGACTCCGGTTGGAACGGGATAAGAAGCGGATGATACTGAAAGAATTTAGGCAGCACTCCGGCTAAAAATGGAATGATTGGACCATGAACTTGAGAGGATGGAAAGATACTTGACGAACTCTTGCAGAATGAATTAAATCATGAAGAATCGCCATGAAGAATTAGAAAAGCACGAAGATACTTGAGGAATAAAAAGACAAGATAATGGCGGGATCACGAGCTGGTTGAAGAATACTTGAGCGAAGCACCGGGAGAATATAGAGACGACCGAAGCTGAAAACTTAGAACGAAGAACTCTTCCGAAAAGATGGCCTCCGGATGATCGAGAGAGAAAGCAACTCCTGAAAAGCTCCGGATGGATGAAAAGAATTTGCATGACTAGAAACAATTTGATAGGATAGCATCGAGCTAGCACCGCGAATCTCCGGGAGAACGGGAAGATTTAGAGAAAAAACTCTTCTTCGGTCTTCAAATGGCGACGAGAAAAGCCACCAAAATTACTGAGGTACTCCGGGAGAATGAAAAGCAAAGAGGTTGAGCCAACAATGAAAGAATTTGAAAGCGATCGTAGAGAAGGCATGTGACTGATGGAATCCATTCTTACGTCAAACTTGAAAAGAATTATGAATGACTCCGGGGGAATTAGAAGAGTCAGGTAAGATCCTGGGAAAAGACCTGTGGGTTAGGGCCCACTAAAAGAAACACCGTAGAAAAGGATTGTTGAACAGATAGATGATGCACCAGAACAATGAAATCTTTGAATGAGGTGACAACCTCGAATTAATTGGAACACAGACGAATCTCCTGAGATGTCTTGAACACTCCGGGTTGATAGACTGGCGAGAGGCGAACGAGCAAGGAAAACACTTGAGCTGAGGAAAAGAATATGATCGACAACGAAGAAAAACTTGAATTGAATCCACCGGAAAAGAAAAAGAGATGAAGAATGTCCACCGAGACGAGAATTCACCGGTTGAAATGATTGACACAAGATTGAAGAGGCTCCACACGAATGAAATAGATGGTCGAAAGAGACTCAGACTCCGGGAAGAAGAAACGGTGGGAGGGCGGGAAAAACAAAGGCAACTTGGAAGGGGAAACCGACGAATATCTTGAAGAGAAAAACACCGGTTAAAAACATTGAGGAAAAAAAAGCAACAACTTCACACGAGTACGATGGATACTCGATTACAGACTCCGGTTCCGAGACGAAGAAGGGAGGGCGGGTGGGAAAAAAATAACTGAGGATTGAACTTGGCAAAGATGAAGAGGCTCGAGTCAACTTGACGAGAAATGCACCGGATGAAAAGAGCTGAGGAACAACTACCGGAAAACCAACTGCGTGAACCTAAATAAAAATTTGAAGGGAAAGAGGAGTAAATCAAAACACCTATGTCAAGAATCCTCACCAGAGCGACGAAGGGGCAAAGGAGTAAAAAGAATTCCTACTCTCCGATATAACTAGACTCCAAAATCAGTTTTCTTCTAGACTCAACAGCGGCCAAACTACACGAACAATCAAGGGGCTCCTAAGGTCGGTCGAGGCTCTGATACCAACTTGTCACGCCCAATATGCGACCCTATCCAAAAGGAACTTGAAGGTCCCACCAAGGATAGACCCGCATATTGGAACGCTTTTGCAAGGTGGATATCATTACATCAACATTACATAATAGTGGGGATACATCCAATACATACAATGTCACACGAATACAACAATACAACATACAAGAACAACATCCGACTACGGATGAATCATAAACAGAAACTCAAACAGTATCCACCCTGCTAGCCCAGGCTGCCGACCTGGAACCTATCCCCTGATCGAAGAAGAAGCAGAAGATGAACTCAAGCAAGCAAACATCGCTCCCGCATCATGATCATCGCATAACCTGTACCTGCAACTGTTGTTCTAGTAATCTGTGAGCCAGGAGGACTCAGCAATCCCATTACCATGGGTATCAAGACTAGCAAAGCTTAATGGGAAAGGAAGGGGTAAAGTGGTGAGGTTGCGGCAGCGACTAAGCAAGTATGGTGGCTAACATACGCAAATGAGAGCGAGAAGAGAAACAAGAAGAACGGTCGTGAAGCTAGCAATGATCAAGAGGTGATCCTGAACACCTACTTACGTCAAACATAACCCAGAAACCGTGTTCACTTCTCGGACTCCGCCGAGAAGAGACCATCACGGCTACACACGCGGTTGATGCGTTTTAATTCCGATATGGTGTCAAGTTATCTAGAACCGGACATTAACAAATTCCCATCTGCCACATAACTGCGGGCACGGCTCTCGAAAGTTTAAACCCTGCAGGGGTGTCCCAACTTAGCCCATGACAAGCTCTCGCGATCAACGAAGGAATAGACCTTCTCCCAGGAAGACCCGATCAGTCTCGGAATCCCGGTTTACAAGACATTTCGACAATGGTAAAACAAGACCAGCAAGACCGCCTGATGCGCCTACAATCCCGATAGGAGCTGCACATATCTCGTTCTCAGGGCAACACCTAATGAGACAGGCTACGAGTAAAACCAGACTTTGAGTTTCCCCGAGGTGGCCCCGCAGGCGGCTCGGTTCGTACCAACACTTAGACAAGCACTGGCCCGGGGGGGGGGGGGCGAAAATAAAGATGACCCTTGGGTTGGCCGACCCAAGGGAAGGGTATAGGTGGTGGTGAGGCAAATGGTAAAACCAAGGTTGGGCCTTGCTGGACAAGATTTATTCAAAGCGAACTGTCAGGGGGTCCCATAAATCACCCGACCGCGTTAGGAACGCAAAATCCGGGAACATAACACCGGTATGACGGAAACTAGGGTGGCAAGAGTGGAACAAAACACCAGGCATAATGCCGAGCCTTCCACCCTTTACCAAAAATATAGATGCATTAATAATATAAGAGATATTGTGATATCCCAACATAAACCCTATCCACCATGGAGCAGTCTTCAACTTCACCTGCAACTAGCAACACTATAAGAGGGGCTGAGCAAAAGCGGTAACATAGCCAAACAGTGGTTTGCACAGGAAAGGTGTCAAAGGTTAGAGGTTCATGGCAATTTGGGAGGCTTGAAGAGCAAATGATAGGTAACGCAGCATAGCGATAGAACGAAGCAACTAGCATAGCAATGATAGTAGTGAGATGCAGGGTAGCGGTCATCTTGCCTGAAATCCCGCTAGGAAGAAGAACGAGTCCATGAATAAGATGAAGCCACGAAGACGAACCAAGCGTAGACGAACGAATCCTCACGATCGCAACGAAACAGGAACTAACAAGAAGAAGCACACAACATAGGTAAACACACCACACATAGGCAAAACAATATGCACAACAAGCATGATGCATGCCAAAGCTACATGAAGTTACTCATGGCAAGAGATGATGCAAACAAGAACAACACATCAAGGCAAGTTTAAATGAGGCCGGAAACAACATATAACAATTCCGGTAAGTCCTCATATGCATATTTCAAAATTGGTCCAGAACTGAATAAACATTAAGTTGAAGTTGTTAAACAGCAAGTTAAGATGCACCAAGATGATCTACACGAGATTCTAGTCAAGTTACATATAAAGTTCATTAGATTCGGAGCTACGGCCTAGAAGATTTGAGCAAAACAAGTTAAACATGGCATTGATGCAAAATGCACTCAAACATCAAGCAAACACCTCAAAGCAAGGATGCAACATTATAATAGGAAACTACATGCAAAATCAAGCAAGTTTCATATAAAGCACACTCAAAACGGAGCAACGGTTCAACACATGCACACTATACCAGTTATAGCAACAATCTGTCCATAATAGCAAGTAGGCATATTGCAAGCATCAAAACAATATGCTACAGCAACCCAACATAATAACAAAAGGTATGGGCATGAAGTACAGGTGAAGCATAACAAAACATGAACACTGGGCTATCTCCAGAAATCACTATAACATGCTCAAAAGGATATGGTAAGATTGCAAATAATAACAGTTTCAGACTTTACAGGAAATAACATCAGGTTGCAATGTTTAGAGCTATCAAACAACATGTTACAGGAACATATCATGGCAAACAAAGGCATGGCATGATACTACTAAATGCATAGAACAACAGTCCCTTACTGACCATGAGCCAAAAAGGATCAGAAAATATGATGGGACCCATGTAAACATGGCAAGTTATATTACAGATTCATACATGGCAGGAACAACAATAAGTAGGCATGTTGGTGAGCTCGAACCACTCACCACAGAGCAATACATGGCATGTCAAGGCAACCAACAGTAAGAAGGCATGTTTGTGAAGTTAATCATGGCAAGAGCAAGTTCATAGGGTGCATGGATCACTTGGAAAACACATGGGAACAAGTGAACTTAATGTTAACAGGCTGACAGCAACATTTTCAAGCAACTTTGGAGCAATATATGAACAATCTACAGCAAGCTATAAATGCAACCAGGGGCATGGATGGATAGGGCATAACATGTAGATCAAAATATGTTTATAGGACATCTCCAGATTATGCATAGAATGATATGTAGAAGCATGTTAACATAGCAACAAAATATAACAGAATATGTCAGGAAAACAGCAACAGCAACTACCCCACTTAACAAGCTCGATTCACTCACCACAAGTCATTGCATGACAAGATAAGCATAGCATCATCAAGAAGGCATGTTTGTGAAACAAACCAAGTCAAGAACAAGTCCATATCATGCAAGGATCAACTATAGCAAGCTTGGCCATATTGAATAACAAGTAAACAATCTGCCAGGAAACATTTTGAAGCAAAAGTAGAGCACTCAAATGACATGCTAGACTACTCCATAATTGCAAACAAGGGCATGAATGGATAGACAATAACCATACGTTCAAAACACCCTTACTGAAGTATCTCAAAATATGCATGGATCTCTCTGTAGCATCAAGTTTACATGGCATCAAAATAACAGCAGAACAGGGACTAAAATCAGCAATATCACCAAGCCTAGTTTGCATTCTTGTGCTAGGCACCACATTGATCACAAAAATACATGGCATACACCCCTGGAAAGATGGCATGGCATAGATCAAAACACATGTAAAGCTCAACCTCATAGGATGCACACATCAATCATGGCAAAAATGACAAAAGAGCAAGTTATAACAGTTTCAGCAGATTAACATCAACATGCACTATTCCAACAGCATTCCGGGCATCAAGATGAGCTCAAATGAAAATGATGCAATGGAATGAAATGATGTACTCGTCGAGGTGAACAATTTGACATAATTCACGCACGAAATGGAGCTACGGATGCAGAGATACAATGCGATGAACATGGCATGATTATGTCAAAAACCAGGGACTTAGTGGAAATTTACACCGCGAAAACTTGGACGGGATGGTGCGGGACGGAGGGATCCGGGACGGGCGGAGGCGCGTTTTGATGGGCGGATTGGTGGATCTCATCCACCCTGCGGGTTGGATCCGGACGGACGGACGCCGGCGAAGCCCGGCGAAGTGGCGCTTCGCCGCCGAGGAGGCGGGAGGGGCGCCGCCGAGCGGGACGACGAGGGGCGGCGGAGACAGGCCCAGCAGTGGTGGGGCGGAGAGTTTCAGCAGGCCGAAGTCCGGCGGGCGGCGGCGGCGAAGTTAGTGGCGAGGCGCCGGGCGGCGGGCAGAACGGCCGCTGTGCACGGTGGCGCGGCCGGGCGGCGGAGGCCGAAGCGGCGCGGTGGAGGAGCGCAGCTGCTGGGTGCGGGCGGCTTCGGGAGGCGTCGGGGGCGGAGGCGCGCTGGCGGGGGGCGAAGCGGCGGGCGCTGCGGGCGGGCGGGTCTGGCTGCGGACGCGCGGCGGGCGGCGGCGCGGGGCGGCGGCGCAGCTACGTGGCAGCCGCGATTGACGGCGCGGCGGCGCGGACATGTCCGGCGCGATGCCGACACGTCCGGCGGCGCGGGGAGGAAAAGCTAGGGTTTCGGGGGATTTGACCGCGAATTTCGGGGGAGGGGCTAGTTTTATAGGTAGAGGGAGCTAGGAGAGTCCAAATGAGGTGCGGTTTTTGCCCACACGATCGTGATCGAACGACCGAGAGCATGGATGGGAGTTTACTGGGCTTTGGGCCACTTTGTAAGGGGTGTTGGGCTGCAACAAAATAGGCCTTTACGGTTACCCGGTTAACCGTTGGAGTACCAAACGACCTCCAAATGGCACGAAACTTGACAGGCGGTCTACCGGTGCTATACCAAGGCCTCTTGACAAACCTCGGGCCATTCTAAGAACATTTGACACCCGCACAAGAGAAGAGGCAAAAAGGAGGCGTCGGAGGACATAGGAGCGCCGGATTGCAAAACGGACAACGGGGAAAATGCTCGGATGCATGAAACGAACATGTATGCAAAATGAAATGCACATGATGACATGATATGAAATGCAGATGATGACATGGCAAAGTGCAACACGCAAGCAAATGACATGGCAACGACGGCGAATAACTGGTAGACACCTGGCGCATCGAATCCGGGGCGTTACATTCTTCCCCCGCTTTGGGGCTTTGGCCTCCGGGTCTCCAGAGGCGGTCCTCTTCTCCCCTTGGAGGGAGGGATTCTCGATCCCCCCTTTTTCAAGAGCCTCCTTGGGCGAGGCGGTAGCTCCCTTATTTTCCCCTCCGCTTTCTTCTGAAGGCGCAACCTCCAGCATCTTGACCAGCACGGGATCCGGCGCGATCTCTGGGTGGGGGGCCGGACACCGTATCAGCTTTGGTTACGCTATACACTCCTGTTGAAGGATAACGGGTTAAAAGGCGAATTGTAGAAAGGCAAACAAACGGTACGTCTGAACACCGAGCTACTTACTTGAGTATCCGGGCGATTGCAGCTTAGGCCGGCGTCCTCGGTCAATTCCGGACACACTGCCCGTGATTCGAAGAAAAACTCGTACATCTCCACGGGTGTCGTACCCATGAAGTGTTGGAGAATCCGTGGTCCCTCCGGATTGAACTCCCATAGCCAGAGAGGATGGCGTTTGCAGGGCAGCAGACGCCTAATCAACATAACCTGCATCACCACGACCAGATCGATCTCCCTCGCTTGGAGGTCTCGAATCCGTCCCTGCAATAGGGGCACGTCTTTTGACGGCCCCCAGTTGAGCCCTTGGTTGACCCACGACATCAACCATCGAGGAGGTCCCAAGCGGAATACGGGCGGCGGCTTCTGCCTGCTGCCCTTCGGAGCGGTGATATAGAACCACTCCTGTTGCCATAGGCCAAGCTCCTCTTGGAAGGAGCCCTCGAGCCACAGGGCATCGGCCCTCTTGCTCACGGCCGCCCCGCCGCACTCTGCTTGACGCCCCTCGATCATCTTCGGCTCCACATTGAAGGTCTTCAACCACAGGCCAAAGTGGGGGGTGACCCAGAGGAAGGCTTCACAGACGACAATAAATGCGGAAATATGGAGGATGGACTCCGGAGCCAAGTCGTGGAATTCCAACCCATAGTAGAACATGAGCCCTCTCACAAAAGGATCCATCGGGAAGCCTAAACCCCGACGAAGGTGGGATACAAAGACGACGTACTCGCCGGGCTCGGCGGTAGGGATGGCCTATCCACCGGCCCTGAAGGTCGGAGCCGGACATTGTTGAAGGTCCGAAGCGCTCGAATATGGGGCTCTGGGTGTTGGAACTTGGGGCAAGGAGAATATTTGATGGAGGATTGGAGAAAAGAAACGAGCCTTGGTCCTATTATAAAGAGGGAGAATACCAAGAGCCGTCTCCGTGACCGTTCGGAACTCGCCTTCGATAGAGGGGGCGTGGCGACGGGTGCAGTTGGGTTACCCACGTCCGTATTGATGAGGATCCCGGAATAAGGGGAACACGATCTCTGCTTCGACAAGACGTGCCAAGGAAACCGCTTCGCTAAACGCGCTGAGGTGGTATAATAAAAAACAATTCCAGTAAAGGCTTGGTGGTGGTGTGACTTCATGCCACAAAATACGTCAGCAGATTGAACTTGTGTACATAATATTCTCTCTACGGTGGAATGGAAAATTATTTTGCAGAGCCGGACACTATCCTGGTGTTCACAATCTTCTATGAATTATTCGGAGGAGGAACCCGCCTTGCAATGCCGAACAATATGCACGCCGGACTCATCGTCATTGAAGCCTGGTTCAGGGGCTACTGAGGGAGTCCTGGACTAGGGGGTGTCCGGACAGCCGGACTATCATCATCAGCCGGACTCCAAGACCATGAAGATACAAGATTGAAGACTTCGTCCCGTGTCCGGATGGGACTTTCCTTGGCGTGGAAGGCAAGCTTGGCGATACGGATATGTAGATCTCCTACCATTGTAACCGACTCTGTGTAACCCTAGCCCTCTCCGGTGTCTATAATCTAGGGTTTAGCCTCCTTGATCTCGTGGTAGATCCACTCTTGTACTACCCATATCATCAATATCAATCAAGCAGGAGTAGGGTTTTACCTCCATCGAGAGGGCCCGAACCTGGGTAAAAACATCGTGTCCCTTGTCTCTTGTTACCATCCGCCTAGACGCACAGTTCAGGACCCCCTACCCGAGATCCGCCGGTTTTGACACCGACAATGGGCATCTCCATAGCCCGCTGATTAGCCGCGTCAATGTGAGACTTTCCCCCTTTTTTTGTCTTCTCCACACAACCTCCATCATCATATTCTATTCCACCCATAGTGTTATATCCATGGCTTACCCATAGTGCTAAGATTGATTGTGAAAAGGATGTTGTTACAGTTGTCTTGGGGGATATGAAACATGAGTTTAATTTTGCTAAGTTCCGTAGACAACCCATGATAAAGAATTGCCTAGTAAGGATGAGATTATTGGTCTTGCTTCTATTGCCGTACCTCCTACTGATCCGTTAGAACAATATTTGATAGACCATGAAAATGATATGTTTATGAATGAAAGAAGGGAAATAGATGAAGTATTCCTTCAACAGGGTCCTATTCTGAAACACAACTTGCTTGTTGAAATCCTAGGGGATCCCCCTGCACCCAACGGTGATCCCGTGTTTGAGTTCAAACCATTACCTGCTAATCTTAAATATGCTTATCTTGATGAAAAGAAGATATATCATGTTATTATTAGTGCTGACCTTTCAGAGCAAGAAGAGGAAAGACTATTGAAAACTCTGAAGAAGCACTGTGCTGCTATTGGATATACTCTTGATGATCTTAAGGGCATTAGTCCCACTCTATGCCAACACAAAATTAAATTGGACGAAGGCTCCAAACCAGTTAGAGATCATCAACGACGGCTAAATCTGAAGATGAAAGAAGTGGTAAGAAAGGAGATACTAAAGCTCCTTGAGGCGGGTATAATTTATCCAGTTGTTGATAGTGATTGGGTAAGTCATGTCCATTGCGTCCCTAAGAAAGGAGGTATGACTGTTGTTCCTAATGATATAGATGAATTGATCCCGCAAAGAATTATTACAGTTTATAGGATGGTAATTGATTGCCGTAAATTAAATAAAGCTACTAAGAAAGATCATTACCCTTTACCTTTTATTGATCAAATGCTAGAAAGACTATCCAAACACACACATTTCTGCTTTCTAGATGGTTATTCTGGTTTCTCTCAAATACTTCTGTCAGCGGACGATCAATCAAAGACCACTTTTACTTGCCCTTTCGATACTTTTGCTTATAGACGTATGCCTTTTGGTTTATGTAATGCACCTGCTACCTTTCAAAGATGTATGATGGCTATATTCTCTGACTTTTGTGAAAAGATTTGTGAGGTATTCATGGATGACTTCTCCATTTATGGATCCTCTTTTGATGATTGCTTGAGCAACCTTGATCGAGTTTTGCAGAGATGCGAAGACACTAGTCTCATCTTGAGTTGGAAAAAGTGCCACTTTATGGTTAATGAAGGCATTGTCTTGGGGCGTAAAATTTCTGAAAGAGGTGTTGAAGTTGATAAAGCTAAAGTTGATGCTATTGAAAAGATGCCGTGTCCCAAGGACATTAAAGGTATAAGAAGTTTCCATGGTCATGCCGTGTCCCAAGGACATTAAAGGACTTTTCTAAAATCTCCAGGCCTCCGACTAATCTATTACAAAAAGATATTCCTTTTGTCTTTGATGATGATTGTGTAGAAGCATTTAAAATACTTAAGAAAGCTTTGATCACTGCACCTATTGTTCAACCGCCTGATTGGAATTTACCCTGTGAAATTATGTGTGATGCTAGTGACTATGCTGTAGGTGCTGTTCTAGGGAAAAGAGTTGACAAGAAATTAAATATTATCCAGTATGCTAGTAACACTCTTGATACTTCCCAGAGAAATTATGCTACTACTGAAAAAGAATTCTTAGCAGTTGTATTTGCGTATGATAAGTTCAGACCTTATAATGTTGATTCTAAAGTAACTATTCACACTAATCATGCTACTATTAAATATCTTATGGAAAAGAAAGATGCTAAACCTTAACTTATTAGATGGGTTCTCTTGCTCCAAGAATTTGACTTGCATATTATTGATAGAAAAGGAGCTGAGAACCCCGTTGCATACAACTTGTCTAGGTTAGAGAATGTTCTTGATGACCCACTACCTATTGATGATAGCTTTCCCGATGAACAATTAGCGGTCATTAATGCTTCTCGTACTGCTCCATGGTATGCTAATTATGCTAATTATATTGTTGCTAAATTTATACAACCTAGTTTCACATACCGGCAAAAGAAAATGTTCTTTTATGATTTAAGACATTACTTCTGGGATGACCCACACCTTTATAAAGTAGGAGTAGATGGTGTTATTAGACGTAGTGTACTTGAGCATGAACAGGAACAGATCCTACGCAAGTGTCACTCCGAACCATATGGAGGACACCACGCTGGAGATAGAACTGCACATAAGGTATTGCAATCCGATTTTTATTGGCCTACTCTCTTCAAAGATGCTCGTAAGTTTGTCTTGTCTTGTGATGAATGTCAAAGAATTGGTAATATTAGTAGACATCAAGAAATGCCTATGCATTATTCTCTTGTTATTGAACCGTTTGATGTTTGGGGATTTGATTATATGGGACCTTTTCCTGCCTCTAATGGATATACACATATTTTAGTTGTTGTTGATTACGTTACTAAGTGGGTAGATGCTATTCCAACTAGTAGTGCTGATCATAACACCTCTATTAAGATGCTTAAAGAAGTTATTTTTCCGAGGTTTGGAGTCCCTACATATCTAATGATTGATGGTGGTTCACATTTTATTCATGGTGCTTTTCGTAAAATGCTTGCTAAGTATGATGTTAATCATAGAATTGCATCTCCTTATCATCCACAGTCTAGTGGTCAAGTAGAGTTGAGTAATAGAGAGCTCAAGTTAGTTTTGCAAAAGACTGTTAATAGATCTAGAAAGAATTGGTCCAAGAAACTTGATGATGCATTATGGGCTTATAGAACTACATATAAAAATCCTATGGGTATGTCTATGTATAAGATGGTTTATGGAAAAGCATGTCACTTACCTCTTGAACTTGAACATAAGGCAAATTGGGCTATTAAAGAGCTCAATTATGATTTCAAACTTGCCGGTGAGAAGAGGTTATTTGACATTAGCTCTCTTGGTGAATGGAGAACCCAAGCCTATGAGAATGCCAAGCTGTTCAAAGAAAAATTTAAAACATGGCATGACAAAAGGATACAAAAGCGTGAGTTTAACATAGGTGATTATGTGTTGCTATTCAACTCTCATTTAAGTTTTTTTGCAGGAAAACTTCTCTCTAAATGGGAAGGTCCTTACGTTATCGAGGAGGTCTATCGTTCTGGTGCCATAAAAATCAACAACTTCGAAGGCACAAGTCCGAGGGTGGTGAACGGTCAAAGAAACAAACATTATATCATAGGTAATCCTATAAATGTTGAAACTAATATTAATGAAACCGTAACCCCGGAGGAATACGTAAGGGACACCTTCCAGAACGTTTCAGACTCCAAAAAGGAATAGGTATGTGGTACGGTAAGTAAACCGACTCCAAAACAATTCTAATAGCAATTTTTCTCCGTTTTGGAATATTTAAGAATTTAGGGAAATAAGAAGTAGTCCAGGAAGGACACGACGCGAGGCCTTCACGAGGGTGGAGGTCGCGCCCACACTTAGTGGGCGCGCCCCCTGCCTCATGGGCACCTCGTGTGCCTTCCAGACTCCGTTTTCTTGCACGATACTTCTTTTGGTCGGTAAAAATTCATTATATAATCTCCTGAAGGTTTGACCACCGTATCACGCAAATATCTTCTGTTTTCATTTCGAGTTGTTTTTCTAACAGATCTAGAGCATCATGACGTCACCCTTCTCCAACAAAGAAGACAAGGATTCTTGGCTATTGAAGATAGAGCTGAAAAGAGAAGAACCAGGGAGATCAACAAGGATGAAGGGATCAAGAAGGCCATGGAGGATCCAACTCCAGCGGTGGAAGAAGAAAACATCCCTCAACCTCTACCTAACCTTTTTACCCCAACTGAGATTGAAGCTTTCAAGATGATTGAGTTAGCTCGCATACAAAACAAGTATCTCACATAGGAAAATATTTTGTTGAAGGATCATATCGTCGCACTCAAGGGCATTATCCGCAAGTTGGAGGAGCTTTTATGCTCGATGTGCGATTATCCACCATCATCATCACCACCTTCATCACCTTCGAGGACATAATCACATGTGTATGGGCACTCCCCTTGGCAACTGCCAAGGTTGGGGGAGGTGCCCCGGTATCGTATCATCATCACACTCCTATCTTTACCGTTTACTTAGTTCGATCCTTTTGGTAATATCTAGATCTAGTAAAATAAAGTTTTGGTTTAAATTAGTTTTGAGTTTTGCCTTGTGATCCTTCTATGTAATCAAGTCTGTGAGCTATATAATAAAGATTAGTGTTGAGTCAAGGTCTTTGCTATCTTGCTATGATCTTGAGAAAATAGAAAGAATAAAAGGAAATAAAAGAGTTCATACTGATCTTATGGATAGTAATGACTTCACATATAGAGAGTATGAGACTTAAAAGTTGTTGAAAGTTGACAAACATAGTTTTGGTCATCGTTGCAATTAATTGGAAGTAATAAAGAAAGAGAGGTTTTCACATATAAATATACTATCTTGGACATCTTTTATAATTGTGAGCACTCATTAAGTATGACATGCTAAAGAGTTGATGTTGGACAAGGAAGACAATGTAATGGGTTATGTTTTCTCACATCTTAGTTAAAGTATATTGTCATGGATCGTCCAACATGTTGAGCTTGCCTTTCCCCCTCATGCTAGCCAAATTCCTTGCACCAAGTAGAGATACTACTTGTGCTTCCAAATATCCTTAAACCTAGTTTTGCCATGAGAGTCCACCATACCTACCTATGGATTGAGTAAGATCCTTCAAGTAAGTTGTCATGTTGCAAGCAATAAAAATTGCTCTCTAAATATGTATGACTTATTAGTGCGGAGAAAATAAGCTTTATACGATCGTGTGATATGGAAGTAATAAAAGCGACGGAGTGCATAATAAAGGTTCATATCACAAGTGGCAATATAAAGTGACGTTCTTTTGCATTAATATTTTGTGCATCCAACCCTAAAAGCACATGACAACCTCTGCTTCCCTCCGCGTAGGTACTATCTTTTACTTTATGTCTTTTACTTTATGCAAGAGTCAAGGTGATCTTCACCTTTCCCTTTGGCAAGCACCTCGTGTTGGAAAGATCTGATATATATATATATATATATATATATATATATATATATATATATATATCCAATTGGATATAAGTTAGCATGAACTATTATTGTTGACATCACCCAAAGGTGAATACGTTAGAAGGCGAAATTATTAGCCCCTATCTTTCTCTGTGTCTGATTAAAACTCCATAACCATAAATATTGCGTGAGTGTTAGCAATTGTAGAAGACTATATGATGGTTGAGTATGTGGACCTGCTGAAAAGCTCCATTCTTGACTCTTTCCTATGTTATGATAAATTGCAATTGCTTCTTTGACTGAGATTATAGTTTGTTAGTTCTCAATGAAGTTTCTGAACCATACTCGACATTGTGAATAGATTGTTACTTGAACATAAGAAATAATATGACAAAATCTATATATGTTGCTGTTATAAGAATGATCATGATATCCTCATGTCCGTATTTTATTTTTATCGACACCCCTATCTCTAAACATGTGGACATATTTTTCGATATCGGCTTCCGCTTGAGGACAAGCGAGGTCTAAGCTTGGGGGAGTTGATACATCCATTTTGCATCATGCTTTTATATCAATATTTATTGCATTATGGGCTGTTATTACACGTTATGTCACAATACTTATGGCTAATCTCTCTTATTTTACAAGGTTTATCATGAAGAGGGAGAATGCCGGCAGCCGGGATTCTGGGCTGGAAAAGGAGCAAATATTGGAAACCTATTCTACACAGCTCCAAAAGTCCCGAAACTCCACGAAAGTCATTTTTGGAATTAATAAGAATTATTGAGCAAAGAAAGTACAAGGGGGGGCCCACACTCGGGCCATGAGGGTGGGGTCGTGCCCACCCCTACTGGCGCGCCCCCTGCCTCGTGGCCCCCCTGGTGGCCCTCCAGTGTCCATATTCTGCTATATGAGGGATTTTACCCTGGAAAAAATCATAAGCAAGATTACGGGGCGAAACTCCGCCGCCACGAGGCGGTACCAATCTAGGGCTCCGACGGTGCTGTTCTGCCGGGGAAACTTCCCTCTGGGAGGGGATAATCATCACCATCATCAGCACCAACGATCCTCTCATCGGGAGGGGGTCAATCTCCATCAACATCTTCACCAGCACAATCTCCTCTCAAACCCTAGTGCATCTCTAGTATCCAATCTTGTATCAAAACCACAAATTGGTACCTGTGGGTTGCTAATAGTGTTGATTACTCCTTGTAGTTGATGCTAATTGGTTTATTTGGTGGAAGATTATATGTTCACATCCTTAATGCATATTAATACTCCTCTGATCATGAACATGAATATGCTTTGTGAGTAGTTACGTTTGTTCCCGAGGACATGGGTGAAGTCTTGCTATTAGTAGTCATGTGAATTTGGTATTCGTTTGATATTTTGATGAGATGTATGTTGTCTCTCCTCTAGTGGTGTCATGTGAACGTCGACTACATGACACTTCACCATTATTTGGGCCTATAGGAAGGCATTGGGAAGTAATAAGTAGATGATGGGTTGCTAGAGTGACAGAAGCTTAAATCCTAGTTTATGCGTTGCTTCGTAAGGGGCTGATTTGGATCCACTAGTTTCATGCTATGGTTAGGTTTACCTTAATACTTCTTTTGTAGTTGCGGACGCTTGCAATAGGGGTTACTCATAAGTGGGATGCTTGCCCAAGAAAGGGCAGTACCCAAGCACCGGTCCACCCACATATCAAATTATCAAAGTAACGAACGCGAATCTTATGAGCATGATCAAACTAGCTTGACGATAATTCCCATGTGTCCTCGGGAGCGCTTTTCTCATTATAAGAAATTGTCTAGGCTTGTCCTTTGCTACAAAAAGGATTGGGACACCTTTCTGCACTTTATTTACTTTCATTGCTTGTTACCCGTTACAAATTATTCTATCACAAAACTATCTGTTACCTACAATTTCAGTGCTTGCACAGAATACCTTACTAAAAACCGCTTGTCATTTCCTTCTGATCCTTGTTGGGTTCGACACTCTTACTTATCGAAAGGACTATGATAGATCCCCTATACTTGTGGGTCATCAAGACTCTTTTCTGGCGCCGTTGCCAGGGAGTGAAGCGCCTTTGATGAGTGGAACTTGGTAAGGAAACATTTATATAGTGTGCTGAAATTTTCTGTCACTTGTTACTATGGAAACTAACCTTTAAGGGGCTTGTTTGGGGCATCTTCGCCCCGACCAGTAGAGAAAAGAGTTTCTCCTCAACCTACTAAACCTACTGAAAATTTTTACTTTGAAATTCCTTCGGGTATGATAGAGAAACTACTAGCAAATCCCTTTGCAGGAGATGGAACATTGCATCCCGATTTACCTTATCTATGTGGATGATGTTTGTGGATTATTTAAGCTTCCAGGTATACCCGATGATGTTGTTAATAGGAAGGTATTCCCTTTATCTTTGAAGGGAGATGCATTGACATGGTATAGGCTATGTGATGATACGGGATCTTTGTACTATAAGCGATTGAAGTTGGAATTTCACCAGAAGTTCTATCCTATGCATCTTGTTCATCGTGATCGTAATTTATATATATATATATATATATATATATATATATATATATATATATAATTTCTGGCCTCACGAAGGAGAAAGCATAACTCAAGCTTGGGGGAGGCTTAAGTCAATGTTATATTCATGCCCTAATCATGAGCTCTCAAGAGATATGATTATTCAAAAAATTTATGCTTGGCTTTCTCTCAATGATCGCACCATGCTCGATACTTCCTATGCTAGTTCTTATATGCTGAAGACTATTGAATTCAAGTGGGACTTATTGAAAAGATTTAAAAGCAACTCTGAAGATTGGGGTTCCGACGATGGTAAGGAGTCAGGTATGACACCTAAGTTTTATTGTGTTAAATCTTTAATGGATATCGATGCTTTTCGTGGATTTAGCGCTAAAGATGGACTTGACTCTGAGATAGTAGCTTCTTTATGTGAATCTTTTGCTACTCACGTTGATCTCCCTAAGAAGAAGTGGTCTAAATATAATCCTCCCATTGAAGTAAAAGTAGTTGCACCTATTACAGTTGAAGAAAAGACTATAATTATAATGATCCTATTGTTCCTACTACTTATGTTGAGAAACCACCTTTCCCTGTTAGAATAAAGGATCATGCTAAAGCTTCAACTGTGGTTCGTAAGAGTAATACTAGAACATATACACCTCCTGAGCGAATTAAAGTTGAACCTAGTATTTCTATGGTTAAAGATCCCTTGGCTGATAATATTGATGGGCATGTTATCTACTTCTATGAGGAAGCTGCTAATATTGCTAAACCCAATACTAAGATACATAGACTTGTTGTAGGCATGCCTGTTATTTCTGTTAAAATAGGAGATCATTGTTATCATGGCTTATGTGATATGGGTGCTAGTGCTAGTGCAATACCTATTTCCTTATATGAAGAAATTATGCATGATATTGCACCCGCTGAGTTGGAAGATATTGATGTTACAATTAAGCTTGCCAATAGAGATACAATTTCGCCATTTGGGATTGTTAGAGATGTTGAAGTCTTGTGTTGAAAGTTAAATATCCTGCTGATTTTCTTGTTCTTGGTTCCCCAAAAGATAGCTTTTGCCCCATTATATTTGGTAGACCCTTCTTGAATACTGTTAATGCTAAGATTGATTGTGAAAAGGATGTTGTTACAATTGGCTTGGGGGATATGAAACATGAGTTTAATTTTGCTAAGTTCCGTAGACAACCCCATGATAAAGAATTGCCTAGTAAGGATGAGATTATTGGTCTTGCTTCTATTGCCGTACCTCCTACCGATCCGTTAGAGCAATATTTGCTAGACCATGAAAATGATATGTTTATGAATGAAAGAAGGGAAATAGATGAAGTATTCCTTCAACAGGGACCTATTCTGAAACACAACTTGCCTGTTGAAATCCTAGGGGATCCCCCTCCACCCAAGGGTGATCCCGTGTTTGAGTTCAAACCATTACCTGATAATCTAAAATATGCTTATCTTGATGAAAAGAAGATATATCCTGTTATTATTAGTGCAAACGTTTCACAGCAAGAAGAGGAAAGACTATTGAGCACTCTGAAGAAGCACTGTGCTGCTATTGGATATACTATTGATGATCTTAAGGGCATTAGTGCACTCTATGCCAACACAAAATTAAATTGGACGAAGGCTCCAAACCAGTTAGAGATCATCAACGACGGCTAAATCTGAAGATGAAAGAAGTGGTAAGAAAGGAGATACTAAAGCTCCTTGAGGCAGGTATAATTTATCCAGTTGCTGATAGTGATTGGGTAAGTCCTGTCCATTGCGTCCCTAAGAAAGGAGGTATTACTATTGTTCCTAATGATAAAGATGCATTGATCCCGCAAAGAATTATTACAGGTTATAGGATGGTAATTGATTTCCGTAAATTAAATAAAGCTACTAAGAAAGATCATTACCCTTTACTTTTTATTGATTGAATGCTAGAAAGACTATCCAAACACACACATTTCTGCTCTCTAGATGGTTATTCTGGTTTCTCTCAAATACCTGTGTTAGCGGATGATCAATCAAAGACCACTTTTACTTGCCCTTTCGGTACTTTTGCTTATAGATGTATGCCTTTTGGTTTATGTAATGCACCTGCTACGTTTCAAACAAGTATGATGGATATATTCTCTGATTTTTGTGAAAAGATTTGTGTGGTATTCATGGATGACTTCTCCATTTATGGATCCTCTTTTGATGATTGCTTGAGCAACCTTGATCGAGTATTGCAGAGATGCGAAGACACTAGTCTCGTCTTGAATTGGGAAAAGTGCCACTTTATGGTTAATGAAGGCATTGTCTTGGGGCATAAAATTTCTGAAAGAGGTATTGAAGTTGATAAAGCTAAAGTTGATGCTATTGAAAAGATGTCGTGTCCCAAGGACATTAAAGGTATAAGAAGTTTCCTTGGTCATGCCGGTTTTTATAGGAGGTTCATTAAGGACTTTTCTAAAATCTCTAGGCCTTTGACTAGTCTATTACAGAAAGATATTCCTTTTGTCTTCGATGATGATTGTGTAGAAGCATTTGAAATACTTAAGAAAGCTTTGATCACTTCACCTACTGTTCAGCCGCCTGATTGGAATTTACCCTTTGAAATTATGTGTGATGCTAGTGACTATGTTGTAGGTGCTGCTCTAGGGCAAAGAGTTGACAAAAAATTAAATGTATCTAGTATTCTAGTAAAACTCTTGATACTTCCCAGAGAAATTATGCTACTACTGAAAAAGAATTCTTAGCAGTCGTATTTGCATGTGTAAGTTCAGACCTTGTATTGTTGATTCTAAAGTAACTATTCACACTGATCATGCTGCTATTAAATGTCTTATGAAAAAGAAAGATGCTAAACCTAGACTTATTAGATGGGTTCTCTTGCTCCAAGAATTTGACTTGCATATTATTTATAGAAAAGGAGCTGAGAACCCCGTTGCAGACAACTTGTCTAGCTTACAGAATGTTCTTGATGACCCACTACCTATTAATGATAGCCTTCCAGATGAACAATTAGCGGCCATTAATGCTTCTCGTACTGCTCCATGGTATGTTGATTATGCTAATTATATTGTTGCTAAATTTATACCACCTAGGTTCACAAACCAGCAAAAGAAAAAGTTCTTTTATGATTTAAGACATTACTTCTGGGATGACCCACACCTTTATAAAAAAGGAGTAGATGGTGTTATTAGACGTTGTGTACCTGAGCATGAACAGAGCGGATCCACATAAGTGTCACTCCGTACCATATGGAGGACACCATGCTGGAGATAGAACTGCACATAAGGTATTGCAATCCGGTTTTTATTGG
The DNA here is from genome assembly GCA_021437245.1 of Aegilops speltoides. Classification (NCBI taxonomy): domain Eukaryota; kingdom Viridiplantae; phylum Streptophyta; class Magnoliopsida; order Poales; family Poaceae; genus Aegilops; species Aegilops speltoides. The sequence continues at coordinate 438,948,377 of CM038145.1, read as the reverse complement.
CCTACTCTCTTCAAAGCTGCCCGTAAGTTTGTTTTGTCTTGTGATGAATGTCAAAGAATTGGTAATATTAGTAGACGTCAAGAAATGCCTATGAATTGGTAACTGCTCCGTCCGCTGCGCTTCTCCACGACCCGCGTTGAACGCGCGACGTGGGGGTTGGACGCACGCATGACAGAAGCATGCTGGCATCATCCCGTGGTGGATAGTAAAGAGGCGGCTTGCGTGTCTCTTTGAGACCGCTGGGCCGCTGCTCATTTACCGCCCTCGTTTGGGAACCGTCGCTCCACGCGTCCTACTGCGCCTATCCCTTGCACCACGTTCGCTGCATGCATGATGCAGGGCGAATGACAGGTGCGCGGGATGTGGGAAGTCGTGCGTGTGCATGGGTCAATTCCCACGCGCCTTCAATGGAGCGGGGAGGGCGGTCGACGGCCCCGCTTGCTGTCACTTCAACGTGCCGGATTGGCTGAGAGGGGGCGGCCGAGCCTCGCCCCGCCCCTTTATAAAGAGGGGAGCGGGAGGAATAGTGTCTCTCAACCCTTTGCCATCTGCCTCTCCCCATTCCTGCTTCCTCCTTTCTTCTGCCATGGCGAGGGGGCGTGGCGACACTTCATTGGTGGCGGCGAGGGTCTCGGCTCGACAAGGCATTGCTCCTCCCCCAGAGCTCGTGGTGGCGGAGCCGCCTGTTAGAGGGAGGGGAAGGGGGAGAGGACGAGGCCGCCATGGCGCTCGTGGGAGAGGAGGACGGGGCGCAAGATCGGCTACGCCTCCGCCAGCGGCCCCTCCTCCGGTGGAGGGCCATGTCAAGGACAACCCTTGCGAGTTCTTCATCAAGCTACGCCAGCCACCGCGTCGTTGTCTTCGCCTCACGACTCCATTTGCGCGGGAGATGTAGCTGGATCTACCGTAGGTGTTGCAGCTGCATATGAGGGGTTGCGGGAACAGTGGCACGTGGGCTGATGTCGAGTTCCCCGCCCCTCACGTCATGTATCTCCGCCAAGGGTGGAAGACCTTTGCTCGCATCCATAGCTTGACGGAGGGGCTCACTCTCCATTTCAAACTAATGGAGGGTGGCCTTCTCTCCGTCAAGATCTTCGGGCACCTCGGGACTTGCGCGAGGTGCTGCGTGGAGAGCTCTTCTGACGATGAAGATTCCTCCTCAAGCGAGAGTGGCGAGGAAGACAGCGGCGGCGACGATGAGGACAGCGGCCGGCAGGATGACGGGTCCGACTAGGCATCGGGCGCCACTCCGGGTGGCACCGGCGACCCCATCATCCATGTCACTGACTCCTTGAACATCTCGGGGTCGTCTCCTTGGGCGGCTGGCATTGGGAGGCTGCGGAAGAGGAAGAGGGCGGGCGGCCAGGCCATCAAGTCGGAGTACGCGGGCACCGACGCCTTCGTCGCATATTAACGTCCTGCCGCCTCGTCTTCGAGCTCTTCCTCCGGCGCCGCCATCACCATCCAGCCTCTAGACGACCGCCGAGATGTTTTCTTGGTGTCTTCTGCCACCCGTAGCTTGCCTAGGCGCCCCTTTTGCCCTTCTGCTTTCTTGTTTCATTTCCTGAGGAGAGGGACAAGAAAGGGGTTACGGGCACCTTATCTCTTTTTAGTCTTGTAAGCCTTTGGGCATTTGTTAACTTTAGAACTTATAATCCCCTTGCTCATGTTTTTCATTTTGTATAAATTGTACCTGTATGGGATGTTTTTTTAATGAAAAAGGGATGTTTGCCGGGTTTTTCGTTCGTGGGTGGAACCCACGACAAGGAGTGAATCCTTGTTATTTTTTAAGACAAACATTTTTCACCCGGCAACAGGCCTTGCCATCTTCCCACTTTGCTCGACCTTTCTCGCGCCCTTGGCGGAGGTAGGGATGAGGTGGGCTTAGGCTCCTCGTTCCTCTTCTTTGCTGCCGCGGCTACGACCAAATTCAGACCCAGGGGATAATCCTTGGGTGCCGAAAAAGGGGAGCACGGTAGCTCAAAGATAGAACGGGGTTTCACGTATCCCAGTCCATAACGAAATGCATGATAGAGGATAGGGAACTTATCTAGATCTGCAGCCCCCGGAAACCTCGTCTTGCCGCGGATGGATCCTTGCCCTCGCAGCCCCCGACAACTTTGGCTTGTTGGGGTTCGGACGCCGGTCCGTCCCCTTTCTTCCAAAATAGCTCGGCAAGGATATTTATGTGTCCTGTGAACCAAAGAAGACAGAGAAGAATAGAGAGACGCGCACTCGACCTCTAAGCTAGGGGTTAGCCGCCGCTAAGCACTATCAACCCTAACCAAGGAAGAGATTCAACCTAGCATGCATGCTATAACTTAGGGCGCTAGCGTTTCGTTTATTTATGCTCAGGGTCTGCGCTTGGCTTTGTACAAAGGGTTACATGCCTTGCCGGCAAGGCTTGTACAAAAAGAGTGGCTTGCCGGGAGGCCCGGTAGCCGCGCCTTATGGGTAAAACTTGCGGAGATGCTTGATGTTCCAGGAGTTGCTCACTGGAACAGCATCTTCGGTCTCCAGCCGGACTGGGCCGGGCCTAGTGACTCGTGTTACCCGATAAGGGCCTTCCCACTTCGGCGTCAACTTTATGGAATTCTTGGCCGACTGAATGGGCCGAAGAACTAGGTCGCCTTCCTCAAAGTTCCGGGCATGAACCTTGCGGCTATGGTAGCGGTGCAAGGCTTGCTGGTAGCGTTCTGCTCTCACAGCCGCCCGGAGACGATCTTCCTCAAGGAGCATCGCATCATCTTGCCGCAATCGCTCTTGCTCCAGCTCATCATAAGTGAGCACTCGAGGTGACCCGTATATGAGTTCTGTGGGGACAACTGCTTCTGCCCCGTAAACCAGGGCAAAGGGTGTCTGGCCGGTGGCTTGATTTGGCGTCGTTCTGATCAACCAAAGAACCGCCGACAACTCATCAATCCCGCGCCTTCCACTCTTGCGCAGCCTGTCAAAAGTCGTCATTCTTAAGCCTCACAGGACTTTAGCATTTGCTCTCTCTGCTTGGCCATTGCTCCGTGGATGTGCCACGGAAGCAAAACAGACCCTTCCCGGAAGCAAAACAGACCCTGCTGCCGAGATCCTCGTGGCTGTGAACTGTGTGCCGTTGTCGGTGATGATCCTATTGGGCACCCCAAATTCACACTAGTCGCTTGAAGAACTTGATGGCTGACTGCGCTATCACCTTCCTCACTGCTTCCACCTTTGGCCACTTTGTGAACTTGTCGATTGCGATGCACAAGTACTCAAGGCCCCCGATAGCACGGGGGAAAGGGCCCAATATGTCGAGCCCCCAGACCGAGAAGGGCCAGGAGAGAGGGATAGTTTGAAGGACTTGAGCTGGTTGATGGAGCTTCTTTGAATGGAACTAGCACGCTTCAGACTTGGTTACTAGTGCCGTCGCATCCTGGAGGGCGGCGGGCCAGAAGAAACCTTGCCGGAAAGCCTTGCCGGCAAGGGCCCTCGACCCTATGTGGGAGCCAGATATGCCTCCATGTATCTCTGCCAACAGCTTTAGTCCTTCCTCACGGGAGATGCACTTCAATTTCACCCCGTTCGGTCTTTTTTGTACAATACGTTATCAACGAATTGGTACAGAGCAGACCGGTGGGCTACTCTTTCTGCCTCTTCCTGCTCCTCAGGGAGTTCTCCTTTTTGAAGGAATCGGACGGTGTGCTGCGCCCATGCCAGAGCCTATGGCTCGACGACAAGGACCAAAGGCATCTCTTCTGCCATGGGAGCGGCCGCCTCCACGGCCATGACCTGAGGTCCTGCCGGAGTCGGTTGTCCTGCGGCAGGATAGGCATCGACGGCAACATCTCCGTCGACGGCTCCGAGGAGCTTGCTAGGGAAGTACTTGCCGGAGCCTAGCTTCCTCCGCTTGTTCTGCCCGGTCGACGGCTCAACGGATGGTTGAGTTAACTGAAGCACAAAAGTACCTGGTTCCACAGGTAGCTTGAGGGCAGCGCGCTTTGATAAGTAGTCGGTAATGTCGTTCTTTGTCTGAGGGACATGCTCCGCTTGTATACCATCGAAGCGCTCCTCCAGTTTCCTCACCTCATCTACGTAAGCTTCCATCAACGGGCTTTGATAATCTTTGTTGACCTGCCTGACGACGAGTTGCGAGTCGCCCCTGACGATGAGCTTTTTAACTCCGAGGTCCGCCGCAATCCTGAGACCGGCAAGCAAACCCTCGTACTCGGTGGTGTTGTTGGTTGACATCTCCGGGGAAAGTGCATTTGGATGACGTACTTGAGGTGCTCTCCGGTGGGTGCGACAAGCAGCACACCAGCACCGGCCCCTTGCAGCGAAAAGGCCCCATCAAAGTACATGATCCAGTTGCCGCTTGTTTCCTCGCTGGGGAGAGTAGTCTCCTGCACCTCTTTTGTCGGGGGTTGGGTGCGACATATGCCAAGGGATGGCTTATCATGGTGGGGGCGAGTAGAACGTCGCCGGTGCCTGGAAACGGGACGAGGCGAAGACATGCACACCGGCGGATCTTACCCAGCTTCGTGGCTCTCCGAGGAGATAACACCCCTATCGCTGCTCAGGGGTCTCCGCATGATCACTAAGGCAAAGTGAGTACAAGGTTGCTCCTTGAGCTGTTTCTGGAGGTAGGGGAAAGCAAGGCTAGCTCCCTCCTTCCTATATGATCTGGTCTAGTGCTAATGGATTCCAACCCTTTGCATGGGTTCCACTGGGGTTTATATAGGCCTACCCTGTGGGTACAATGGTAAACTGGCTGGCGCGGGTCCCAGCCGCATGTCTCTCAGCCGCCGTCTTCTCCGCCGATCGCTGGGGCCCGCTGTTGGTAGGCCCCGCCGACCGGTTGCATGAGGCCTTCAGCCCTTGTTCGCGCTTGTGGCGGTCTTGCCGGCTGCGGATCATCAGAGCCGTGCTTCTAATGATCTTGGCTTGCTCATGGGGTCATGGCAGCAGTGCAGCGCCGCTGACGGGCGATCCGCTGCCATTCCCGTCGTGTCGGCTAATGGCGTGTGGGGCCCGTGGGAGGGCTAGCCGACTCGGGGCCGACTCCAACGGGTCCGTCTTGTGGCGCTCGCCGCTTCTCAGACTCCGCCGACTGGTGGGACCCGCTGTCTCTGGGTCGTACAGACAGGCCGTCGTGGGCACAGGGCTCCGCCCCCAGGGGCTGATGTCAGGGCTGGCATGGCAACAGTGCCGCGCCGGATGGAGATCTCCGCCGGTACGGCGCACTGTGGCCATGCCTGCCCTCGATAAACGGGGCAGGAATGGGCCGCGTGGTGGCCGTTCCCCGTCCCGTCCATTATCGCAAAGGTACGGGGTGGTTGGAGTCGCGGGCCGACTCCCTACAGCCGGCTTCTCCGGAAGTCGCCAGCCAGGAGTCAGCTTATCTTGGAGTCGTCCCTGGGACTCGGCCGCGAGGGGCAGTCGGCAGCGTCGACGCCGACTCTCGGGAGGCGGCTCGTCATCTTGGGGCTCGAGGGGCGCAGCCTGCCCTGATGTCTTGAAAGGTTCAGGGACTCGGGTTAGCCTACCCGTGGCCCATTACTCCGACAGTAGTCCCCGAAGCTGGTGAGGCTCCGAGGGTGATACGTCGTGGGGCCTTAGCAGTTTCATCCTTCTGGTGGTGGAATCTGAGCCTTGCTCACCGTCTTCCTTCAGGCCGACTAACTGAAGCCGGACTCGCAGAGGGCCGTCTTGCCCCCTAAAGAGTTTGAAAGTCGCAGCGGGATCCAGGCAGCGTGCCTGATACGCTTCTACGCAGCCGCCCGTTGCGGACCCGTTTCGGGGCGCCACGCGGCAGGGACAGTCTGCCCCCCACGCGCGTGACGGGATAGGCCGTCAGGCGGGGCCCGCCACTACCGCACCTCGGCACGCGAACGGATCCGTCGCGGCCGTGCAGACGGTTGGGGTTCCCACGTTGTTACTGCGCGCAGTAACTTCGTGGGTAAATCAAGGAGGGCGTGGGGTCCTGCGTGCAGTTAATCCCACGCCCGCCCCATCGGCTTCTCAGCCCACGAGGCTATAAGTAGGCGGGGGGAGAGGGGCGGCGAAGCACGGCGCCATCTTCCCTGCTCCCCGCTTCCTCTCGCTTCTTCTTCCTCTTGCCGCCGCCGTGCCGAACCACGCCGCGCCCGCAGTGATGAGCTCTTCCTCCGCCACCGCACCTCCTACCGTGTGCTCCGGCGTGTGGGACGGCTCCGAGGTGGACGACGACCACATCGAGCTCCTCCGCAAGACACGCCGGCTCCCCGGCGCGAACCTAGTGCGGGCCCATGCCGCGCCAGCGAGGGAGATATCGCCGGCGCCGGAGGAGGGCGAGCGGGTCATATTCCGCTCGCACCTCATGCGCGGCGTAGGGCTGCCGGCGAGTGGCTTCTTCTGCTCATTCTTGGAGTTCCACAGGCTCCAGCCGCACCACCTTACTCCGAACACGGTGGTGCTGCTGGCCGCCTTCGCCACCCTGTGCGAGGGCTTCCTCGGCGTTCTCCCCACAATCGAGCTGTGCGGGAGTTCTTCCAGTCCAAGCTCGGCATGCACGTCGCCGGCGTGACAGCCCAGTGCGGTGCCTTCATCGCGATGCGGAGATCAACGGCCGACAACCCGTTCCCCTCCATTCCACTGATCAAGTCGGTGAAGATGTGGCAACGGTCCTATTTTTACGTGAAGAACGTCGCCCCAAAAGGCGACTGGGTCAATCTGCCACCCTACGAAGCCGAAGCGTCGGCTGGGAGGCTCCCCAGCTGGTCCCACCGGGCCAGGATGCTGACTCCCGCAGGTGCCGCCGCCGTCGCGCGACTCTGAGTGCTTACACAGTCGGAGGCTTGGTCGGGGCCGACTTGCTGGCCGCCTTCATGGCGCGCCGAGTCCTCCCTCTCCAAGGCCGACCTCATCTGATCAGTCAGATGAGCGACCACCGGGACCCGAGTCGGATGTGCACCAAGGAAATGCCCCACGCGGAGGTGGCGAACATGGTGAACCACATCGCGAACTGCGATCTTGCGGCGGATTGGCAGTTCGGCAAAGAGCCGTACTCGCGCGCCAGCCCCCTGCCTGTGGTAAGTCGTATCTCTTGTTCCTCTGTTTTCTTTTGCAGCCGAATCTGACTTCTGACCTTTTTGGTTTCTTCGAGTCAGAACCCTCTCATTCAGCCTGCATCCGGCGCCAAGGGACCGCCCCGTGAGTTCGTCCCCGACCGAGCGGAGAGCGACATCGACGACCCCGACTTGGGGGCGGCGGCGATGGAGACCGACGCCGAAGGAGGAGGAGGAGGAGCAGGAGGCGGCTTTAGGCCCTCGGCCACCTTCGCCGACTGGCCTGATGACGACGACGAGGGGGAAGTCGCCCCGCGCCACCAGTCGAAGGTCGGCCAGCCAGGTGTGAGTTCCTCCGCCGGCTTGGACGGTCAAGGCGGCGCGAAGAAGCGTCGGGCCGGGCTGAGCTTGATTGGCAGCCGGTCGAAGAAGTTCAAAGGGGCGGCCGCCGCGACCAAGCGGGAGGAGGCGGTCGCGAAGGCCAACCGCTTCCGCAAGGAAGTAAAAAAGCCGCCACTCGTCTTTGCATAAGTGCTCCGTCTTTGACTTGTTTTCTTCTGGTGAATCTTGTCCAAATCTTTTACATGCCTTCCTCGCTTTAGCGCTCCCCTTACTCTTGAGAGGGTCGCCGCCCCCTCCATCATGGGGTCGGTAGAGACGTTCGCTAATACTCGGCGGATTGACCCCGCCGCCGACCTCTGGGAGGCGACGGAGCAAAATGCGCAGGAGAAGCGCGACGAGGAGGAGGCCGACCGCCTGGAGAAGGCAGAGGCCGAGAAGGCGGCGGCCTCCTCCCAGAAGAAGCTGGAAGAGGTCGAAGCCGCCGTCGTAGCAAAACAGCGAGCTGAGGAGACCGGGCACCGCGAATCGGCGTTGCTCGTCATCCCGCTGAGCTCCGCACCGCCGCCCCCGGAGTTCATGGGGCAGACTGGAGAAGCCGGCGCCCAGAAACCCATCGTGGAGAGGGAAAGCGGCGAGGCCTCCATGTCGGACACGGCCGTGCCGCCACCGCCGCCTCCGCCGCCGTCTCGGAGCGCGCATGGTAAACAGCCGGCGGACCCGCCGGTGCCGCCGACTGAGGACGAGGCCGTGGCGAAGCTACTCCTTCAAGTCGCTTCGCCAGCGCGCCGCCGCCTTGAGAAGGTGATTTCGGCGCCATGCCCCTTGGAGACCGGCGCCGCCAGCTCGGCCATCCCAGATGTCGAGGCGACGAGCGCCGCGCCTATTGGGTGGGTGCGAGGAGGCGGCACAGGCTCGCTTATCCAGGCGCTTCTGGACGTCCAGGCGAAGCTGCGAGCTAAGGGCGACGCCATCCAGTGCTGCACCAAGGCGCATCTGGTGTCGCGAGCAGCCGTCCGGGTATGCTTTCTTCTTTTGACTTTGTTTTTTTTCTTGTTTTTTTCTGTGGGGCCGCGCCAGCGCACCCACTGTGTGTAGTCCCTGAGTTTTGGGGCGGCTGCTAAGCAGGCGGCCCGGAACTCCATCTGTTGAGTTCCAAATATTTACCTTTGTCTGAAATACTTATTACAGGAGTATCACAACGTCCGCGTCACTGCCTTCAACCGCAATGTTGAGTAGCTGGGTAAGCGGACTGTTGACTTGTTGGAGAGCCGGAGTGAGTCCTCCTTCTTCTTCGCGGGGGCGCGCTGGCGCACCCGCGGGCTGTAGTCCCCGAGATTCGGGCCGACTGCTGAGCATTCGAGCCGGTTCCCGGCGACCTTCTTTGTTGACGACTTAACGTCCTTTTTCTTTTTGTTCTTCAGAGGCCAACACCACTCTTCAGCAGCAGCTGGGCGAGGTCAACACCGCCTTGCGCGTCAAGGGGGAGGAGTGCAACAAGCTCGCCGCAGAACGCGACCTGCTGGCTGCGCAGCTGGCGGAGCAGAAGGAGCTGCTTAAGAAGGCGCATGACGAGGCGGAGAAGAAAGAGACCGCTCTCCTGGCCGAGTTCGAAAGCGAGCGCTCCTCCTGGACTGACAAGGAGGCACTGCTGACCTCCGGCTTCCATGAGATTGAAGACATCATCGACGATGAGTTTCTTTACTTTCTTTCTTTGAGCCGCCGACTATAAGTCGGGCCAACTCCTGATTCTTTGTCTTGCTTCTTTTTTGTCTTGGCAGACTTCTTCCCTGGCCACTCGCAGGCGGCCATTCAAGCCATCGAGGCTGATCGCGAGGCACGAAGGGCAAATGGTGTGGAGATTGCCGCCAACGCCCTCCGGAGCCTTGATGAGGAGCTTCTAGGCATCGAGGCTCATCTGTGGCCGGCCCATCGGATGCTGCGCCGGCTTCAACATGTCAGCGCCCAGGCGATTGTCGCCCTGTGGCCAGACATGCCGGCCTACACACTCCCAGTCGGACTGCCGACTGGCTGGAGGACGCGGCTGGCCGTATTGAGGCCTGGAAGGGTTCCTCGGCCCGGGCTGGAGCATGCCAGGCCTTGGAATTTGTCAAGGCGTGGTATCCGGGGCTGGACCTGGACCGGCTGGCCGCGTTCCGGTCAGAGGCCCAGGCAGAGCTGGTAGCTGTGGAAGACGCCCTCGTCGAGCGTGTGGCGGCAATCATCGACTATACAGACACCAGTGTCTTTGTCCCTGAGCGGGCTGTATGGGGTGGTGCCGCCGGAGTGGTTCAGGATGAACCCGCACTACGACGAGGACTCGGCGGAGGTGATTGGCTCCAGCGCCGAGGAGGAAGGCGAGGCGGAGGATGGAGGTGAGACGGAGCCGCCAGAAGATGGAGCGGGCGACCAGCCTCAGCTCGACCGAGCCTCCAGCAACGAGCCACACCCGACCGAGCCGGCTGCCGCCGGAGACGATCAAGCCGAGACTGCCCAGCCGGCCACCCCGGCGCCTGACACCGCCGTCTCTTCCGACCCTCCGAACCCGTCTGCCGCTTCCTAGGCTGTCGTCTTGCCTTTATTTTATCTTCTTTAGTAGTCTTTGAAGAACTTATTAATTTGCACAATTCCACCCGCGGGGTGTATTTTGAACTTCTGCATGACGATTCGGCCAAGGTCCTAGTTTATGTAAATATTTATCCAAATTCTATCTTTCCTTTCTTATTGCTCCTTTGGCTTTTTCCTTTGCCGCCTTCCCCTTAGTCGCCGCCTTGCCAGTCGGACAACTGCTCTGCAGACTGCCGCTGGATCAAATGCTTGGCTACTTTGGGGAAGGCAAGTACTTGGCCATTTTTAGAGTCTTTTTAACAAGTTAGATAGAAAGCGGCAAGCCGACTACTCAAGAGTCGGACTTGCGAAGAGAGGCTGGAAGCCGGCTTAAGCTATGTTAATGCTTTAAGTCCTTAGCCATTTTTCGTGTGGGCGCCCATTCTTCCTTACTCCTGCCCACCAAACACTCACTCTGTGAACTACGACTTCTAACAGGAGACGGCTTAGGCACCGCACAGTACTTGTCCGACTGCAGGAAGTATTTCATAGCGCAAGGCAGCGAGTCCCCGGGCCGACTAGTCGAACCTGGTGCCAAGCAACGTAACAAAGAGTACCATACTCGAAGGCATAATTCTTATCATACGGATAACAAAAAAGGCAGTCCCCGAGCTTGTCTCGGGGGGCCCGAAGTCTCGGTACTTTAATACAAAGGATAGCATGGTACATACTGTGTCAACTGTAAAATCTTCGGAGAAGATTTGCGTTCCATGGCCGTTCCGACTCTTTGCCGGAGTCGTCCCTCTTGCGTGCTCGGGGATTCTGAGCGTCGATCGGGTAGTAGGAGTCGTTGCCCAACACTTTGCTGATGATGAAAGGGCCTTCCCAAGGCGCCGACAGCTTGTGCTGGCCGGCTGTTCACTGGATCAGTCAGAGCACAAGGTCGCCCTCTTGGAAAGATCTTGGCCTGACCTTCCTGTTGTAGTATCGGCGCAGGCTCTGCTGGTAGATGCTGGACCGGCTGAGTGCCAACAGCTGGCCCTCTTCCAGCAGATCGACGCCGTCTTGACGTGCTTCTTCTGCTTCCTCCTCGGTGTACATGGTGACTCACGGGGAGTCGAACTCTATGTCTGTTGGGATGACGGCTTCAACACTGTAGACGAGGAAGAAAGGCGTGAAGCCGGTTGACTTGTTTGGAGTCATGCGCAGACTCCAGAGGACGGCTGGCAGCTCCTCAAGCCAACAGCCGGCCGAACGCTCCAGTGGTTCGACCAGTCGAGGCTTGATGCCGGATAGGATGAAGCTGTTTCCTCGCTCTACCTGGCCGTTTGACTGCGGATGGGCAACGGACGCTAAGTCCAGTCGGATGCCCTGTGTCACGCAGAAACGGGCCAAGGCGCCTTTGGCAAAATTTGTGCCATTGTCGGTGATGATGCTGTGAGGTATGCCGTACCAAATCGTGATGTCGGAGATGAAAGTCACTGCAGTCGGACCATTCAACTTTTTGATGGGCTTTACTTCTATCCACTTGGTGAACTTGTCCACCGCGACAAGTGAGTTAGGCCGCCTCGTGCCGTCTTGAATGGTCCCACCATGTCCAGGCCCCAAACCGCAAAGGGCCAGGCGATGGGGATAGTCTTGAGTGCGGAAGCCGGCTGATGCGGCTTGGAGCGGAACTTCTGGCACCCCTTGCATTTTTGGACTAATTCCTTGGCCTCTTCTAGGGCAGTTGGCCAGAAAAAACCGTGTCGAAAGGCTTTGGCGACGAGTGCTCGTGAGGCCGCATGGTGGCCGCACTCGCCTTGATGGATGTCTTTGAGAATTGCTTGGCCTTGCTCTGGCTTGACGCAACGCTGGTAGACACCAGTGACGCTGCGCCTGACCAGCTCTCTGTTGACTATGGTGCAGGCTGCCGCTCGACGTTGTATTTGCCGAGCCAAGATTTCATTGGTTGGCAGCTCTTTGCTCACTAGGAACTTGAGGATGGGCTGGGCCCATGAGAGTGCTGCTATTTCTTCGACTGCCAGCACTGCGACTTGGACGAGGGCGGCTGGGCTGGGAGTCGGAGGGCTGGAGTCCGCGGCCGCTTGTTGGATCGCTGAAGTCCCCGGGCCGACTGGCGCAGTCCCTGGTCCGACTGGCGCAGTCCCTAGGCCGAGCTCTAGAGTCTTCGGGCTGGTCGCCGCAGTCCCCGGGCCGGGTTCTGAAGTCCCCGGGCCGGCTTCGACTGCGGTGTTCTTGGATCTATTTGTAAGAATTCTTGTGCCGTCTTCTGGGGCTCCTGAGTGGGATCCTACTTCTTCGGGGGGAGCCGGCACAAAGATGGAGTCTGATTCTGGTGAAGGCTTGATAGACGGCTTGAGGAGGCACTGAAGGGCGACACAGGATGGTATTGCTTGGCGGGTGGAGCCGACTCGTGCCAGGGCGTCTGCTTGGTCGTTGTCATTTCTTGGTACGTGAAGGAACTCGCACCCCTCGAAATATCCGCTGAGTTGCTGCACCAGGAAGCAGTAGCTCGCCATGTTTGCATCTTTGGCGTCCCAGTCGCCAGATGACTGCTGAACCACCAAATCGGAGTCGCCATAACAAAGGATCCGGCGAATGCCGAGTTCTTTGGCAAGCCGGAGCCCATGAATGAGCGCCTCGTATTCGGTGACGTTGTTGGAGGCGGCGAAGTGGATCTGCAGCGCATACTTGAGCTTGTCGCCTTTAGGGGAAGTGAGGACAACGCCGGCTCCCAAGCCGGTGCGCATCTTGGAGCCGTCGAAATGCATCCGCCAATGGGTGGAGTCGGGCGCTGGTGGCAGGTACTGGGTCTCGGCCCAGTCGACAAGTCGGGCGCTGGTGGCCAGTGCTTGCGACTTGATGGTGGTGCGGGCTGGTAGTAGATGTTGTAGGGAGCCAGCTCTATGGCCCACTTCGCCACTCGGCCTGAAGCATCTCGGCTTTCGATGATCTCGGCTAGTGGGGCCGTGCAAACCACGGTGATTGGATGCTCTTGAAAGTAAGGCTTCAACTTCTTGGCAGCAAAATGCACACCGTAGCACATCTTCTCATAGTGGGGGTAGTTCTGCTTGGAGGTCAACAGTACTTCGCTCAGGTAATATACCGGTCTCTGGATAGGTAGCACCTTGCCTTCCTCCTTGCGCTCAACTATGATGACTGTGCTGACTACCCGGCGGGTGGCGGCAATGTATAGAAGCATGGGCTCTTTAGGAGTCAGAGCCGCCAGCACAACGGGAGTAGTCAACATCTTCTTCAAGTGGAGAAATGCTTCGTCCGCCTTGTGGTTCCACTCGAAAAAGGTGGTCTTCTTCATCAGCTGGTATAAGGGGAGAGCTTTCTGTAGGATCGTTGAAGGTGAGAGTGTCTAGAGGGGGGGTGATTAGACTACTCGACAAGATAAAAATTATGCCTTTTGACAAGGGCAAGTTTTTGGCAGATTTTGCATATCACACAAGTCAAGCAGCTTACTACACATGCGATTCTAGAGTATGGGCAGCGGAAAGTAAATTGCACAAGTAGTAAAGGAGAGGTGGAGAAGAGCAAACGCAATTTGGAGACACAGAGATTTTTCTCGTGGTTCCGATAGGTGGTGCTATCGTCAATCCACGTTGATGGAGACTTCAACCCACGGAGGGTAACGGCTGCGAGAGTCCACGGAGGGCTCCACCCACGAAGGGTCCACGAAGAAGCAACCTTGTCTATGCCATCATGGCTTACGCCCACGGAGGACTAGCCTTACTCGGGGTAGATCTTCACGAAGTAGGCGATCTCCTTGCCCTTACAAACTTCTTGGTTCAACTCCACATCTTGACGGAGGCTCCCAAGCGACACCTAACCAATCTAGGAGGCACCACCCTCCAAAAGGTAATAGATGGTGTTGGTGATGATGAACTCCTTGCTCTTGTGCTTCAAATGATAATCTCCCCAACACTCAACTCTCCTCACTGATTTGGCTGTGGTGGAAGAAAGGATTGAGTGGAAAGCAACTTGGGAAGGCTAGAAATCAAGTTTCATATGATGGGAGTGGAGCAACTTGATCTCAACACAAGGGTAGGTAGTTCTCTTCTCAGAAATGTAAGGTAGGAGTGGTAGTTCTTTCTGATGGCTCTCTCCATGAATGAAGAGGAGGTGTAGGGGTATTTATAGCCTCCACACAAAATCCAACCGTTACACACATTTGACCAATCTCGCTCAGACCGAAGTTGACAACTCGGTGAGACCGAAAGTTCAAATCTTGTGAACGTTGGGATTTTCGGTGGGACCGAAAATACAATCTCGGTTAGTCCGATTCTTCCAAAGACTAGGGTTTGCCATTCTCGGTGGGACCGACTTTATCATCTCGGTGACACCGATATGATTACGAAGGTTCTGAAGGTTGGCAACACTAGTTTCGTGAGACCGAGTTTGGAATCGGAAAATCCGAAATTACTAGGGTTTGGCTATATGGCTGAGGTGGTTCATCTCGGTGTGGACTGAGTTTATGGAATCGGTGGGACCGAGATTACTTATGAGTATATGTTGGAATGAAAGATTGCTGATAGTTTGGGAGATAGATCACTAAGCACTTTGAGCAACCAGACCATCATCATAACCTCATCCCCTTTTAATAGTATTGGCTTTCCTATGGACTCAATGTGATCTTGGATCACTAAACCAAAAATGGAGTCTTGAGCTTTTGCCAATGCCTTCCTTAGCATCCTAGGGGTCCACCTTTCAAGTCCTTTTGCCATGCCAGAGTGATTGACTTTCCTGAAACATACTTGATAAAAGCATTAGTCCAACCATAAAGTATGTTGTCATTAATTACCAAAACCACCCAGGGAGCAAATGTGCTTTCAATCTCCCCCTTTTTGGTAATTGATGGCAACACACAAAAGAAGATATCAAAGCTTACTGAAATAAAGACAGAATTATCACTAAAGCTTTGACAAACATGTAGTACACAGGCTCCCCCTACAGGTGTGCAAGATTTTCATAGATTATGGTTTTGGACTACCACAAGCACACAAGAGAGAAGAACAAGATGTGCTACATGCAACTTGGCTATATGCATCAGAGTAGATTAGGATAAGATAAAGAAGATGCATATGTGCATGGTGATTTCCTGCAAACAAGTATTCATAAGCAAGTCACCATCATGCACATTCTGCAAGATGCATATACTTACCTTGAAGTTCCTTGGCATTGTACTTGAAGAAACAAGCTTGGGAAAACAGAGTTAGATAACACAAGAGTATTTCTTCAACCAACATCAAGAACATCAAGAGTACCAAGCCAGGGATGACATGTATAAAGAGTGTCTCATGTTGAGCACTAGCTTGAATCAGCAGACATGTCTCCCAAGACTAAAAGATTTTCAATAAGCTCTGAGAGATTTTGCTTTTCATAAGATACCAATTGTGCTTTTCAAAAGATACCAATTGTGAGAGCTAAGAAAGCAAAATCAAAGGAAATGATGCCAAATGTAATATCCAATATGGAACACGGCAAAGCTTTGATGTGATTCTCTCCCCCTTAAGGTAAGATTTCTCTTCTTCTCCCTTTAAATCTTCTCTTCTCCCCTTATCTTCCATTCTCCCTTAAGCTCCCCCTAAATCTTCTCCCCCTTTGACATCAAGTGCCGAAAAGGACAGTAAACTAGGAAGGTCAGGAAAGATGGAAGGAAGGAAATGGGGTCCTTAAGAATCACAACTTGTTCAATAAGAAACATGCATAAAGAATCATTGAGTTGAGCTGCAGAAGATGCTATCCTGAAAGAAAATCGGTGACACCGAAGTGAGTTGGATCGGTGAGTCCGAAAGTCTGGGACTTAGGACAGATCCTTTTTCGGTCAGACCGAAAGCTTTAAGTCGGTGACGCCGAGTTTAATTCCAGGGAAATTCAGAAATAATTCAGCTCACTTTGCCAGGAATATTTCAAAAGATTTGCAATGAATTTGGAAATGATTTTCAAGGAATTGATCTGAGCCAAAATGATATTCACAAAAACAAAAGAGTAAAGATAAAAAGATTGCTAGATGAAGTTTTTTTTTGATTAAAAGGAAACTCAACGAGAGAATCAAAAGAGACAATAGCAAAACTCCAAAACATATGTACTTCATCTAGACAGGGGTCGGCGACAAAGTCACCTATGTTTGAGTATATTGAATTAGGAGTCAAATGAGGACATTTGATCATAGGTCATACTCATCGTTTAAGCTCAAAATGGGGTTGCCATTTTTCGATTAAGCATTTGATGTGATCACATCTTATGAAGCTGCTTGTACTCATGACTTTGAGCAAAGCTCCTTCAAGATGTGAGAACATACCTTGGGCTTGTTGTTGCTTGTACTCATGTAGGTGAACTTGATGTAGATGCTCATAGAATGTGATGGTGAAGCACCATTTCCAATTGTATAGTTCATCTTCCTACATGGGTTAGTCAAGCAAGGAAATACTCAAGAATATCCAAGATGACAAGAGTGAAATACTAGGTGTATTAGGTGTCAAAAAGGATATGTGGAATCTTGTTCCTTGAACTCAACATCCCAAAGAGCTAGATACTTGGTCTATGACAAGATTACTCATGATTTGAGTGTGTGGTAATCTTGTGGAATGTAGATCATCCAAGTACCTGCAAGGAGTTAGATGCAATACAAGGTGCAAATGTGTCCAAGACATATGATCATCATCATAAGAGAAATATCAAGGATTAGTCAATAAGGCTCATGCCTTGCATGCATCAATGGAGTTTTCACTCCAAGTTTGAAGCATCAATGATGTTCAACTCACTCCTCAAGCGACAAAACACTTTCTCATCAAGTGGTTTTGTAAAGATATCTGCAAGCTGTTTGTCAGTACGAACATGTTTAAGATCGATGTCACCCTTGGCAATGTGATCACGAATAAAATGGTGACGAACTTCAATGTGTTTCGTGCGAGAGTGTTGCACGGGATTGTGACCAATCTTAATAGCACTCTCATTGTCACAAAGCAAAGGAACATGTCTTGCATGTATCCCATAATCCTTAAGCGTCTGTGTCATCCATAGCAACTGAGCACAACATGAACCTGCAGCAATATATTCTGCTTCGGCAGTAGATAATGATATCAATTTTGTTTCTTGGAGGACCAAGATACAAGGGATCGACCGAGAAATTGACACGTGCCGAAGTTGACTTTCTATCAATCCTGTCTCGGCATAGTCCGAGTCGGAATAGCCAACAAGATCGAAAGAGGCCCTCTTAGGATACCATATGCCAAAGTTAGGTGTGTGTATCAAATATCTCACAATTCTTTTAACAGCTTTAAGATGACATTCTTTAGGGGCTGCTTGATATCGAGCACACATGCATACACTCAACATTATGTCAGGACGAGAAGCACAGAGATATAGTAGAGAACCAATCATGGATCGATAAACCTTTTGATCAACAGGTTCTCCATCTTTTGTCAAGTCATTATGTCCACTAGTAGGCATGGGGGTTTTCATACCTTTGCTTTCTTGCATGTTGAACTTCTTGAAGAGATCCTTGGTGTACTTTGTTTGTGAGACAAAGGTACCCTCCTTAGATTGCTTGATTTGCAACCCAAGGAAGAATTTGAGTTCACTCATCATGGACATCTCATACTTCTCCGACATAAGCTTTCCAAACTTCTCACTAAAATGAGGGTTAGTTGAACCAAAGATAATATCATCAACATATATTTGGCACACAAATAGTTCACCATCAACCCTTTTCGTGAAAAGCGTTGAGTCTATTTTACCAATCTCAAATCCTTTTTCAAGAAGAAAGCTAGTCAAGCATTTGTACCAAGCTCTAGGAGCTTGCTTAAGACCATAAAGAGCTTTGTGCAACTTGTAAACATGATTAGGCTTTTTAGGATTCACAAATCCGGGAGGTTGTTTTACAAATACTTCCTCCTCAATTTCACCATTAAGGAAAGCACTTTTAATGTCCATTTGATAGAGAGTAATATCATGGTGGTTGGCATAAGCAAGAAGAATGCGTATGGACTCAAGTCTAGCAACGGGGGCATAGGTCTCACCATAGTCCATACCTTCGACTTGTGTGTAACCTTGAGCTACGAGACGAGCCTTGTTGCCGATGACTTGTCCATCCTCATCTTGCTTGTTCCGAAACACCCATTTGGTTCCAATGACCTTTTGGTCATCATTGGGCTTCTCTATCAAAGTCCAAACGTTGTTCCTCTCGAAGTTGTGTAGCTCTTCGTGCATAGCGTTCACCCAATCCGGGTCTTCAAGCGCTTCTTCTACCTTCATAGGTTCAAGACTAGAGATAAATGAGTAGTGCTCACAAAAGTTAGCTAAACGAGTTTTAGAGCGAGTAATTCTCCCGGAGTCGATGTAATTCATCATTTGTTCCACGGGATGATCCTTCTTGACTCTTGCTCGAACTCGGGATAGATTTTGTCGTGGTCGTGGCTGAGCTTCCTCATCATCCTCATCTTCTTCTTCATCATTGTTGTTGGTGTTGTCTTGAGGTGGTGGAGAAGGAGGTTGTGGTGGATCTTCTTGTCGCACTTCCTCATCTTGGTGAGTTCCACTTGTGGAAGCCTCCATATTGCCTTGAGGTTCATCTCTCCGTGAGGTAGGGGGCTCCACATATGTGGATGAGGTACTCTCCTTCACTTCCATGGGACGGATCTTTCCAATAGATAGATCTTGAATGGCTTCCGATGGGTCCTTGTCTCCTACATCAATAGGCATTTGCTCTACTTGCGAGCCATTAGATTCATCAAACTTCACATCTACCGTCTCTTCAACCTTTCGGGTGAAATTATTGTAGACACGGTAGGTGTGAGAGTTTGATCCATAACCGAGAAAAAAACCTTCATGAGTTTTAGGAGCAAACTTAGACCGACGATGCTTATCAAGGATATAGCATTTCGAACCAAAGACACGAAAGTATCTCACTTGGGGTTTGTTACCGGTGAGGAGCTCGTATGAAGTCTTGCCGAGGAGCTTGTGAAGATAAAGCCTGTTGATGGCATGACAAGCTGTCTCGACGGCTTCACCCCAGAAGTGTTTCGGTGTCTTGTATTCATCAAGCATCGTTCTCGCCATCTCAATGAGCGTTCGGTTCTTCCTCTCAACAACTACATTTTGTTGAGGTGTGTACGTAGCCGAGAACTCATGTAAAATCCCTTCCTCATCGAGAAAAGAGTCCACATGGGCGTTCTTGAACTCCGTTCCATTGTCGCTCCGAACTTTCTTGATCTTCACCTCAAATTGATTTTGGGCCTTTCTAGCAAAAGTTTTGAAGATTCTACGAACCTGCGATTTGTCATCAAGGAAAAATATCCACGTAAATCTGGAATAATCATCAACTATAACTAGACCAAAGGAGTTACCACCAAGGCTTTTGTAAGCATTGGGACCAAGAGATCCATATGAAGAAGCTCAAGCGGTCTCCTTGTAGTCATGATGTTCTTCACGGATGACTTCCACCTACTTGTTTTCCTGCTTGACAGCATCGCAGAGTCTATCTTTGTCAAAGAAAACATCCTTAACACCAAGAATATGATCACCTTTAATTAGCTTATCTAGATTACGATACCAACATGTCCAAGCCTTCTATGCCGAGCCAACCTTTAGCAGATTTAGCAATGAAGCAAGTTCTAGGTTGAGCTTTCTTAGTGAAATCAACGATATACAAATCACCTCTACGGATACCGGTAAAGACCATGTTATGATTGTCACGATGAAAAACTTGACAATCTACTTTAGTGAATAGCACATTGAATCCAAAGTCAGCTAATCTAGACACGGATAGTAAATTGTATCCAAGTGATTCAACAAGCATGACATTTTGAATGGAGCTATCATGAGATATAGCCACCTTACCAAGGCCAAGTACCTTACCCTTGGAGTTGTCTCCAAAAGTCACATACTTGCGTGGACCATCGTTCTTTGCGAGCTCTCGAAACATGTCTTCATCTCCGGTCATGTGATCGGTGCATCCACTATCAAGAATCCACTCTTTTCCACCGGATATATAGTCTCTCAAATTTGCCATAAGATTGAGACTCTTCATGATCTTGTCTAGCTCGATTGTCCGAATCGAGTAATCGTCATCATGCTCATGCTCATCATCATATTGACCCATAGATAGTTCATCATCAATGCCTAGGTCAATTTGACAATGACTTGCATCAGTTTTGTCAATGTGATAATAATCATCGGAATGCAATACCAGAGCATTTCTAACTAGAACATTTATAAGTCCGGAATCACCCTTCCTTTTCATAAGATCACGAAGCTCAAAGAAGCATTTATCAAAGTTAGGATCATTGGGGCGCAACATATCAAATTCAACAGTTTTGTATAGAATTTCATCAAGACCTCTCAAAGAGTAGTCCGGATAAAGTTCTTCCAAGAACTTCCATATAGCATGGGCGCACTCAAAGTTAGTGACAAGCTCAAGCAAGTTATCGGGCAAACCTCTAATGATGAGATTGACAGTTCTAAGGTTACGAAGCAAATCAAGCTCTTCATCCATAGTAGGGTGCAAGGGATCAACTGGAGGTACATATGGGTTTTCAACATATTTGCGCAAGTTGTACATCTTAAAGATAGCAAGCATTTCAATCCTCCACGAGTTATAGGACACTCCATCAAGAATAGGCACTCTATGGCTAACACTCCCAAACGTAGACACGTCCATCTTCCTCCAATGGTGTGCAAACCAAAGCAATGGAGACCAATGCTCTGATACCAATTGTAGGATCGTTGAAGGTGAGAGTGTCTAGAGGGGGGGTGATTAGACTACTCGACAAGATAAAAATTATGCCTTTTGACAAGGGCAAGTTTTTGGCAGATTTTGCATATCACACAAGTCAAGCAGCTTACTACACATGCGATTCTAGAGTATGGGCAGCGGAAAGTAAATTGCACAAGTAGTAAAGGAGAGGTGGAGAAGAGCAAACGCAAATTTGAGACACGGAGATTTTTCTCGTGGTTCCGATAGGTGGTGCTATCGTCAATCCACGTTGATGGAGACTTCAACCCACGGAGGGTAACGGCTGCGAGAGTCCACGGAGGGCTCCACCCACGAAGGGTCCACGAAGAAGCAACCTTGTCTATGCCATCATGGCTTACGCCCACGGAGGACTAGCCTTACTCGGGTAGATCTTCACGAAGTAGGCGATCTCCTTGCCCTTACAAACTTCTTGGTTCAACTCCACATCTTGACGGAGGCTCCCAAGCGACACCTAACCAATCTAGGAGGCACCACCCTCCAAAAGGTAATAGATGGTGTTGGTGATGATGAACTCCTTGCTCTTGTGCTTCAAATGATAATCTCCCCAACACTCAACTCTCCTCACTGATTTGGCTGTGGTGGAAGAAAGGATTGAGTGGAAAGCAACTTGGGAAGGCTAGAAATCAAGTTTCATATGATGGGAGTGGAGCAACTTGATCTCAACACAAGGGTAGGTAGTTCTCTTCTCAGAAATGTAAGGTAGGAGTGGTAGTTCTTTCTGATGGCTCTCTCCATGAATGAAGAGGAGGTGTAGGTGTATTTATAGCCTCCACACAAAATCCAACCGTTACACACATTTGACCAATCTCGGTCAGACCGAAGTTGACAACTCGGTGAGACCGAAAGTTCAAATCTTGTGAACGTTGGGATTTTCGGTGGGACCGAAAATACAATCTCGGTTAGTCCGATTCTTCCAAAGACTAGGGTTTGCCATTCTCGGTGGGACCGACTTTATCATCTCGGTGACACCGATATGATTACAGAAGGTTACAGAAGGTTGGCAACACTAGTTTCGGTGAGACCGAGTTTGGAATCGGAAAATCCGAAATTACTAGGGTTTGGCTATATGGCTGAGGTGGTTCATCTCGGTGTGACTGAGTTTATGGAATCGGTGGGACCGAGATTACTTATGAGTATATGTTGGAATGAAAGATTGCTGATAGTTTGGGAGATAGATCACTAAGCACTTTGAGCAACCAGATCATCATCATAACCTCATCCCCTTTTAATAGTATTGGCTTTCCTATGGACTCAATGTGATCTTGGATCACTAAACCAAAAATGGAGTCTTGAGCTTTTGCCAATGCCTTCCTTAGCATCATAGGGGTCCACCTTTCAAGTCCTTTTGCCATGCCAGAGTGATTGACTTTCCTGAAACATACTTGATAAAAGCATTAGTCCAACCACAAAGTATGTTGTCATTAATTACCAAAACCACCCAGGGAGCAAATGTGCTTTCACTTTCTCGCCCAGCCAACTGATGAATCGGCTGATTGACGCCAAGCAGCCAGTGAACTTTTGCACATCTAGCAGTCGGCTGGGTACCTCCATCCTCTCGATGGCCTTGATCTTCACAGGGTTGCACTCTATGCCGCGTTCAGAGACCAGGAAGCCAAGGAGTTGGCCGGCTGGTACTCCGAAGACGCACTTCTCAGGGTTGAGCTTGATCTGGAATCGGCGCAGGTTCTCAAAGGTTTCCTTGAGGTCTTCCAGCACTATTCCACGCTTTTCCGTCTTCACCACCACATCGTCTACGTAGACGTGGGCGTTTCTGCCGAGTTGCTTGAGGAGGCACTTCTGCATGCAACGCCGAAAGGTGGCGCCGGCATTCCTCAAGCCAAACGTCATGGTCAGGTAGCAGAAGGCTCCAAACGGCATGATGAAGGCATTCTTCAGTCTGTCTACCGGGTTCAGTTTGATCTGGTGATACCCTGAATATGCATCTAAGAAGCTCAACAGCTCGCATCCGGCTGTGGAGTCTATCACTTGGTCAATTCTCGACAGAGCAAATGGGTCCTTGGGGCAAGCTTTGTTGAGGCTTGTGTAGTCAATACACATCCGCCACTGCTTGTTCTTCTTAAGCACTAGGACCGGGTTTGCTAACCATTCTGGAAAAAAACACCTCCATAATGAAGCCGGCTGCCAGGAGCCGGGCTATCTCTTCTCCAACAACTCTTCTCTTCTCTTTTGACAGGCGGTGCAAGGGCTGCCTGACAGGCTTCACATCAGGTCGGACATGTAACTTGTGCTCGGCGAATTCCGTCGGTACACCTGGCATGTCTTTAGGGGACCATGCGAAGATGTCTCGATTCTCACGGAGGAAATCGACGAGCTCGCCTTTCTATTTGCTGTCAAGGTTTGTACCCATGATAGCATACCTCTCCGGGTGCTCCGGGTCCAAGGGTATCTTCTTCGTTTCTTTGGCCGGCTTAAACGAACCCTCAGCTTCCGACTCCTTGGGGTCGGGCGACATCTCAGGCTGCTTGCCGGCCATCGCCACAACCCGATCAAGAAGCCGCTTCTCGGCTGCGATCACCAGGGACTCGGCTAGCCGACTGCTTTCTGCCGCGCAAGTGGACGACTTTCTGTAGTCGCCGGCTATGGTCAGGATCCCCTTTGAACTCGGCATATTCATCTTGAGGTGGGCGTAGTGGGGGACCGCCATGAACTTGGCCAAAGCAGGTCGGCCAAGCAACGCATGGTACAGGCTTTCGAGGTCCACCACTTCAAACCAAACTGGCTCTCGGCAGAAATGCTCTTTGTCTCCAAAGAGGACGTCTATCAGGATCTTGCCGATTGGTGAGCAGGAAAGGCCAGGTACAATGTCGTGGAACACAGTCCGGCTATTCTGAAGCTGTCTTTGCTTGATTCCTAACTTCTCCATGGTATCCTTGTATAGGATGTTGATGCTACTGCCTCCGTCTATCAGCACTAGCGAGAAGCAAGCGGCCCGCCTATCTGTGGCCAAGGTGGCACTTAAAACCAGGGCGTAGGAGCCCGGATTCGGCATCACCTCTGGGTGATCAGCTCTGCAGATAGGCTTCTCGGACCAATGCATAAACTCTGGAGTATCTGATGCTACTGCATTTACTTCTTGCTGCTGCAGCCGCCTGCTGCGTCGATCATCAGCCACACTGGTGAACACCACATAGGCTCCGTGCTCTTCTGGGTACTCATCTCAGATCGCGCCGACCGGCTCGGCAGCCGGCTCTTTGGGCGGCGATGGAGGTGGCGGCCCAGCAGGCGGGGGAGGAAGGAAGCCGTCTCCCTTGGCGACCCTGGTGAGCCAGTGGCACTTTCGGGTGGTATGGTTTGATGGCTTCGCGCCACCGTGGAACTTGCAGGGACCATCTAGACTCTGCTCGTAAGAGAAGGCCGGTAACCAGTTGGACTTGCCGCCTTTCTGTCGCTCGGTCGGAGGCGGCCCCTCCGGCTGCTGGTCTTCGACTGTCGCAACCTGCCGGCTGCTGGAAGCCGGCTGTGGGGCCTTGCGCTTGTGATCGTTCTGTTGTTGTCGTCGACTGGCATCTCCAGCCGGAGTTCTGGGAGCCTGAGAGGCCGCTTTGCCAGTCGCACTAACTTGAATCTCTGCCTTCATGGACGAGTCGGCTGTGGCGTACTTGTCTGCTATGATCAGTAGCTCGTCGAGGGTCTCCGGCTCATCCCAGAGGAGCTTGTGCTTGAGGAGGGTGCCTTCTCTGCACCCGGCGATGAAGTACTCGATAGCCTGCACCTCATGCATGGCCTCGCAGGAGTTCCGAAGCTCGGCCCAACATGTGAGGTAGTCGCGAGTTGACTCGTCTGGGCCTTGCACGCACAAGGAAAGCTGGTGAGGCTTGGGGGGGTCGCTTGTACGTGCTTGTGAAGTTGCGGACGAAGGCCTCGGTGAAGTGAACCCAGCTGTTAATGCTGCGGGGCTTCAGGCTGTTCAACCATGTCCGGGCCGTACCCTGGAGCATGAGTGGAACATACTTTACGGCAACACGCTTGTTGCCGTTCGCTATGTTGACGGCCGTGGAGTAGTCAACCAGCCAGTCTTCCGGCTTTACCGAGCCGGTGTACTTGGGCGTATCCCGGGGGAGTGTGAACCCCTTGCGAAAGGGCTCGTCTCGGATGCGGGTTCCGACACAGGGCAGAACCAACTCGTCTTATTCTTCCAGCGCCAGGGATCAGT
The DNA here is from genome assembly GCA_021437245.1 of Aegilops speltoides. NCBI lineage: Eukaryota > Viridiplantae > Streptophyta > Magnoliopsida > Poales > Poaceae > Aegilops > Aegilops speltoides. The sequence continues at coordinate 438,923,533 of CM038145.1, read as the reverse complement.
GGAGTTGGTCGATCCGGTGGCGGGCGTCATTCTCTCCGACTCCCCCTCGGTGGCCAAGGCGGCCGCCGAGAGTCGGATGCTCACTTGGTGGCGGGGAGACTCGCCTTTCTCTTCGAGGTGGCGGAGGCAGATAGTCATCCCGCCGTTCCACTGCTCGTGGGCGGTCGTCTTGGTCGCGCTCGATGGTGATGCAGGTCCGAGTGTGGCTGACAGCCGGATCCTTGTCTTTTCTTCCGCGGACACCGCCAGTCGGTGTCCGAGACGTCGCGCCTTGATCTCGGCGGGGAGGCAGGTCGTCGTTTGGTTGCTGCGGTGCCTCTGTGCGGCAGCCGGCTTCATTCAGCGCGGCAGCCACTTTGAGGAGCCGCTGGACTCGCTCCATCATCAGGCGTCGCTCTTCACCTTCGAAGTTGTTTAGCTCGTCCGCCGCCACCTGGGCGGCGCGGATGTTCTCCGCAAGTGTGGCGTACACGGGGCGATCAGCCCCGAACAGGTTGGCGATAGCCATGCCGCGCTGCTGGACCGTGCCTAGGCGGCTAGGCCAAGTCAGGGCCGGCGAGCCGCCCACAGCGCGATCCATCTCACGCTGGTAGGCTTCTGACAAGCGTCTCATGCTTGCGAGCTTCTTCGCGCCTTCGACGGTCTGTAGGCGGCGCGCCTCCAGCGTTTCGGCGTCTGCATCTTTCGGAATAGGCGCGGTCAGGTCTCGTAGAGCCGCGTCGAGTGGGTCATGACCTCCCTCACCGGAATGCTGCCATGACTGATGACGAGCACCACCGTGACGGTGCTTCCGCAGCTCTCCTCGTGAGGGAGCGGCTCGTCGTAGATCACCATGTTGGTGGGGAACGCATCGAGCGACGCGGCGTCGGAGTCGACCAGCATAGGGTCGGTGGAGCCTACGGACTCCAAGTCCATGGCAGGCTCGCCGGTGACGTGGAGTTGGTCGAGGAGGCCCGCGAGGAGGCTCTCGGGGCCGCCCGTGCCTGCGTCGGATGCAGGCTTGTCGGAAAGGCGAACCTCGCCGAAAAGTTCGGCGAGGTAGCTGGCTGCACATGCGACCTCAGTGCCGCGCAGCGCATCGACGCAAACTCTGTCTGGCATGCATGGCTGGCTGCGCTCGCCAGGGAGGAAAAGGGTTCCCGTCCAGAACAGGTCTCCAGACGACGGTGCACTAGGCCCCATGGTGGGCGCCAAATGTCGGGGGTTGGGTGCGACATATGCCAAGGGATGGCTTATCATGGTGGGGGCGAGTAGAACGTCGCCGGTGCCTTTAAACGGGATGAGGCAAAGACATGCACGCCGGCGGATCTTACCAGCTTCAGGGCTCTCCGAGGAGATAACACCTCTACTGCTACTCTGCGGGGTCTCCGCATGATCACTAAGGCAAAGTGAGTACAAGGTTGCTCCTTGAGCTGTTTCTGGAGGTAGGAGAAAGCAAGGCTAGCTCCCTCCTTCCTATATGATCTGGTCTAGTGCTAATGGATTCCAACCGTTTGCATGGGTGCCCTGGGGGGTTTATATAGGCCTACCCCCCAGGGGTACAATGGTAAAACCGGCTGGGCGCGGGTCCCAGCCATCTGTCTCTTAGGACGCCGTCTTCTCCACCGACTGCTAGGGCCCGTCGACTGGTGGGCCCCGCCGACTTGCCTGGTACAGGGCCGTCAGCCCTTGTCCACCGCGGGTGGGTCTTGCCGGCTACGGATCACTGTAGCCGTGCTTCTAATGACGCTGGCTTGGTCATGGGCCGGGTCATGGCAACAGTGCCGCCGCCTGACGGGCGATCACTGTTGCCATTCCCGTCGTGTCTGGTTAATGGCGTGTGGGGCCCATGGGAGGGGCCAGCCGACTCCTGGGGGCCGACTCCCAACGGGTCCGTCTTGTGGCGCTCTCGCCGTCTTCTGTGCTCCCGCCGACTGGTGGGACCCGCCGTCTCTGGGTCGTACAGACAGGCCGTCGTGGGCACAGGCTCCGCCTGTGGGCTGATGTCGGCTGGCATGGAAGCAAAGGCGTGCGGATGGAGATCTCCGCCGATGCAGCTGCAGGCCATGCACGCCCTCGATAAACGGGGCAGGAATGGGCTGCGTGGTGGCGTTCCCCGTCCCGTCCATTATCACGAAGGTACGGGGTGGTTGGAGTCGCGGGCCGACTCCCTACAGCCGGCTTCTCCAGAAGTCGCCGGCCAGGAGTCGGCTTATCTTGGAGTCGTCCCTGGGACTCGGCCGCGAGGGGCAGTCGACAGCGTCGCCGCCGACTCTCGGGAGGCGGCTCGTCGTGTTGGGGCTCAAGGGGCGCAGCCTGCCCCGATGTCTTGAAAGGTTCAGGGACTCGGGTTAGCCTACCCGTGGCCCATTACTCTGACATCTTCGTCAGGCGTCGAGGTCCATTCTGCAACAAACTCCGCCAAGACTCTGCTCTGGATCGTCGAGGTACTTTCAAACTTTAGACCAAAACTTGACAGCTCCAGGGCCCATTCCACGATCCTCCACATTGCATCTGGGTTATGCAGTATCCGTTGCAATGGGAGGCGGGTGACCACCGTGATCTCGTGCGCTTGGAAGTAATGGCGCAGCTTCCTCGAAGCCATAAGGAGGCCGAAGAGCAATTTTTGCACACCTGTATACCTCGACCTAGCTCCCTGCAAGAGGGAGCTGACGAAGTAAACCGGGTGCTGCACCTCTTCTTCCTTTGCGCCACCTCACCTGGCCATGCAGGTCCTGTCGTACTGGCGCCAATCTTGCCGGGACCGAGCCCTGCCGGGGACTCAGTCTTGCCGGGACCGAGCCCTGTCGGGGAGGGTTCTGGCCCACCAACCGTTAACTCTGTCGCTGCCGCTGCCTTGTCGTCGACCTCTCTCTGCGCCACTAGTGCGGCGCTAACCACCTGATTTGTTGCCGCTAGATAAAGCAGCAACGGTTCTTATGGTTTGGGCGCAACCAGCACTGGGGTAGAGGAGAGGTATTTCTTCAAATATTGCAGCGCTGCCTCGGCCTCTGGGGTCCACTCCACTGGCCCTGCCTTCTTCAAGATCTTGAAAAAAGGAAGGGCATGCTCCGCGGACTTGGAGATGGACCGGCTCATGGCAGCAACGCAGCCAGTGAGCCGACGCACGTCCTTGATCCATTTGGGTGCCTCAATCTGCTCGATGGCCTTGATCTTATCTGGGTTTGCTTCAATCTCGCGCTGGGACACAAAGAACCCGAGAAGCTTGCCAGACGGGACACTAAAGACACACCTCTCAGGGTTCAATTTGAGGTTGATCTTGCGTAGGTTTGCAAATGTTTCCTCCAGATCTTGCACAAGGGTTGGTTTGTCCGTAGTTTTGACCACTATGTCATCCATATAAGCTTCCATATTTCTATGCAGTTGGGGCTCAAAACCAATTTGGACCGCTCTTGCAAAGGTTGAGCCAACACTCTTCAACCTGAAAGGCATCCGTATAAAGCAATACGTACCACATGGGGTGATGAATGTTGTCTTCTCCTCATCCTCTTTCGTCATGAAGATCTGGTGGTATCCCGAGTAGGCATCGAGGAATGATAAAAGGTCACACCCGGTCGTGGAGTCAACAATCTGGTCAACGCGTGGTAACGGGAAGGGATCCTTTGGACAAGCCTTATTAATGCATGTGTAATCAATTCACAGCCTCCACTTCCCATTTGCATTGCGCACTACTACTGGATTGGCCAACCACGTTGGATGGAGTACTCCTCTCACCAGGCCTGCCGCCTCTAGCTTTCTGATTTCCTCCGTGAAGAACTCCTGCCTCTCCAGAGCTTGCTTCCTAACCTTTTGCTTGACGGGCCGCGCATGAGGACAGACAACAAGGTGGTGCTCAATCATCTCCCTGGGAACGCCGGGGATGTCGGAGGCTTGGCATGCAAACATATCGACATTCGCCCGCAGGAAGGTGACGAGCTCGCTTTCCTATTTGCCGTCGAGGGTGGAGCTTATGGTAAAAGCTCCCCCCGTGTCGTCCTCTTTGACAGGCACCTTCTTGGTCTCTGGTGGTGTGGCTCTGGACTTCTTGCTCTTGCCAGCGGAGCTCTCTAGCACGTCCTCAACGGGAGCGCAACACCCTGAAGAGGTGCGCTTGCCGGAGTGGGTGCGAGGGGTCTCGCCGGTCTTCTTCCCCCCGGGGTTCCGTCGGCAGGAGCAGGTGCCTTGGCGGCAGCTGCCACAACTGCTTCCCTGTAGAGTTTGTCGGCGCAGATCAACGCATCTTTCTTGTCGGAGGGGACGGTGATGGTGTTCATCGGCCCGGGCATCTTCAACATGTTGTAGGTGTAGTGCCGGGCGGCCGAGGATCCCATTGTAAGGCAAGGGGATCTCAGCTACATCAAAAACAATCCTTTCCGTCCTGTGGTTCAGCTCGCCTCCGAATGTCACAGGCAGCGTGACCTTTCCCTTTGGCTAGCTCCTCCCCGGGTTAACCCCTTGGAACGTGCCCGTCTCCTCGAGGTCTCCATCAGGGATCTATAGCCTTTTGACCACAACAGGTGAGACCAAGTTCAGTCCGGCCCCGCAGTCAACCAACATCTTTGTCACCTTGAGGTTGCGGATTGTTGGTGAAACCAACAATGGCAAGCACCGACCGCAGTAGTGCAGTCAGGGTGGTCCTCGGTGTCGAAGACGATGGGCGTGCTGGACCATTTCAGCGGCTTCCGTGCGTCGAACGATGGCTCCACCACCGTGATCTCACGCGCCCACTGCTTGAGTTGGCGGTGGGACGTATGCAGCGAGGCGCCACCATCGACGCACATGGCCTCTATGGCTTTTTGAAACTCGTGGTCACCGGACTCGTCGTCCTCATCATGATCATCATCTTCCTGCTTCTTATCGCGGCCCCGGGCGGGCCTCTCCTGCTGATTATCCTTGCCGCGGAGGCCTCCTTGGCCGCCATGTTTCTTGTCGGACCCCTCGGCAGCATCTGGGCCTTTCTCCTTGTCCTGCCGCTCATACTCAGCTTTCTGCTTCTCGGCGAGCAGCTCTACCTGCCGGCAGTTTTGGAGGTCATGGCCCTTGGTGCGGTGGATCTTGCAGTACTGCTTGTCGGAGCCTCCTGGCTTGTCGGCAGACGCCAAGGCCCGACAAGTGACACACCTGGCTACCTCCTTGCCGGGGTCGCTCGCCTTGGTCTTCTTGGTGGCGCCGGTGTCATCGGATCCCTCGATGGCAAGCACGGCCTTGCCCTTGCGCTTCCTGCTACGGCGTCGGCCCTTCTTCGCTCGGGTGGCGGTGTCGCCAGTGGAGTCGGTTTCCGCGCCGGCATCTTCGCCAGGGTACTTCCTTCCCTCTTCAGCGCGAGCGCATCGATCGGCCAGGACATAAAGCTCGGCCACATCCTTGACCTTGTTCATCGCCAGATCTTCACGCATCTTGCGGTTGCGCACGTTCTGATGGAACGCACTGATCACAGTGGCGGGATGAACATCGGGGATGTTGTACTGCACCCGACTGAACCTTTGGATGTATTTGCACAAGTTTTCTCCTTCCTTCTAGGGGATGATGTGTAAATCACTTGCCTGGCCATGAGCTTGGTGACCTCCGGTAAAGGCGCCAACAAACTCATGGCACAGATCCGCCCAAGAAGAGATGGAATCCACCGGCAAGTGCATCAACCATGACATAACATTAGGCTTGAGTGCCAACGGGAAGTAGTTGGCAAGCACCTTATTGTCGCGGGCCCGAGCAGCTTGCATCGCGATGGTGTAGATGCTGAGGAACTCTGACGGGTGAGTCTTGCCGTTGTACTTCTCGCCAACGTTAGGTTTGAACGTACGGTGGGAGGGCCACTGGAACTGCCTGTCACATCCCCAGTTCAGGCCTTGCTTGTCTTTGGTTTATCATCCATGCATCATGTTTAAATTTTATGAAACTTGAAATGGGGATTGCCTAAACCCTAGCATCAAAGGAATTCACTAGGTTCAACTAAAATATTTTCAGTGATTTCCAAATGGCTTTAAAAAAATGTTCATCATTTCTGGAAAAATGCTAGAACCATAACCAGAGGTGTTGCACATTTTTCCATGACATATTTGGGCTCTGAGTTAAATACTATAAAATATTTGAAATGCTCAAATAATCATAAACTAAAATGTTTACTGTTGGATATATTCTAAACAGTAGCCATGATTAGTTTCATGATTTTTGAAACTACTGAGTATTTTTAATAAAGCCCTAAAATTTCTGAACAAAATAGAAAAACAATAAATAAAAAGAGCGCAGAGGACTTACTGGCGCCCCGGCAGCCCAGCCGCCCACACCGCCCAGCCCAGTAGCCAGCGCCAATGAAGCTGCTTGCCGCAGCAGGCAGGCAGGTGCTCGACGGCGAGCACGGCATGCGTGCCACGCAGCTGCCGCCGCCTCGCCGCTTCCCTGGTCGAGCTGGCGACGTGGAACGAACCCCCTCACTCTCCCCGACCTCGCCGACACCCGCACCGTCCCCTGTTCGCTCTCCCGCGCTTTCTCCCATGATGGCCGACGCTGCCGTAGCCGCGCCGTCGCCATAGCCGTGCCCTCCGTCGTCTCCGTGCCACGCCACCTTGTCAAGGAGCTCCGCCGCCCTCCTCTCCGTCGAGCAGCTCGAGCCCGAAGCTCGCAAGCGCTCGCCGTCTTCTTCAAGCTCGACTTCACCGAGCACCGCCGCAGATCCCCTTCGCCGTCGCCGCCGCATCAGTTCGTCCCCGGCTGCGCCGTCTGGTTCTACAAGACCGCCGTGAGCTCAGCTACCTCTTCATCCTCTCTGTTTGCCTTCTCGTGCATCGTAGCGGCTATACGAAGCTCACCGCACACGCCGCCGCCCGACCACGTCGCCGGCGTTGCTCCGGTGACCATTTGGTCATGGGCTTGTGCCCGTCACACTCCTCGCACCGCGTAGAGACCGTAGGTGCTAGCACCACGCTGCCTAGGCCACCGCAGCCCCGCGCATGAGTTGGCCCGAGCTTCGGCCGCCGCCGAGCTCATCGCCGGCGCCAACTCCGGCCACCCCGACCCCAACGGACTCCGCCAAGAGCCGCGGCTCGTCCCCAGCTCCACGCTGATGCCTTCCGCGTCCCATTTGGTGGCCGGAACGGCGGAAACCACTTTCGCCGCCGCGTCGGGCTCGCCGGCGGCTAAACGCCGGTGCAGCCGCGTCGACTTTGACCACGGGTGGGCCCCGGTTGACTCCGTTGAGTCAATGACAGGTGGGGCCCCCTTCTGTTAATTACCCAGATCAGTTTAAACTAAATTAAACTAGTTAATTAGCCACTGACACCCTGGACCCACGCGTCAGGTTTGACCTGGCCGGCCCCGTTGACTGCTGACGTCACAGTGACGTCATGCTGACGCAGTAAATCCTTTTCTGGATTTATTTTTATTCAGGAATTCCAGAATTTAGTTCAAACTTCTAAAATTCATATAAAATCAACCGTAGCTCCAAATCAAACAAATTATATATGAAAAATTATCAGAAAAATTCAAGGAATCTATCTGTACCATTTTCATGCATGTTTGAACAATGTTTGTCCTCTGTTTTGGACAAAACAAATAAAGGGCATTTAAATAATCATATATGGAGTTTGAATTTGAATCATGTATTCAAACCAACTTCATTTAACTTGCTGCTAGTTGCATTAGCTCAATCAACAGCATATTGCCATGACATTATCATGCGTCATATTTGTTGCATTGCATTGATTGTGTCCCTCTTTATTTGCCGGTAACTGTCCCCTCTCGATAGACGTGGTTTCGACGATGAGATCGATGACACCGATGAAGAACTATATTATCTTCAGAAGTGCCAGGCAAGCAAAACCCCCTTGTTCATTCCGATACAAACCCACTCTCTCGCTCCTGCTCTCTTTTACTGCATTAGGACAACATCGATTCAACTGTTACTTGTTGCGGTAGTTGAACCCCTTTATCCTTTGCATGACCTGTCGTTCCACAGTAAATAGATGAAACCCACTAGCATGAGTAGGAGTTGTTTGAGCCCTGTTGTGCCTACTCATACATGCTTGTTTGTCATGCCTGCTACTGCTTAGAGTTGAGTCGGGTCTGATTCATCGAGGATGAATCAGAGGTGTGTGAACATGTCCTACTGTGTGTGAGCTAAGTGCGTGAACACGATTTGGTAAAGGTAGCGGTGAGAGGCCATGTAGGAGTACATGGTGGGTTGTCTCATTGCAGCCGTCCTCGAGAACTGAGTTCGTGTTTGTGATCCATGATTCAGCTACTACCACGCATTGGGCCCGAAACCAATGGACCCTCTCGGCTTCTTAATCACCCTTGTCCTCTGTCCGGGAGTTGCAAGTAGTTTCGGTGTTTGTAGTATCTTTGGAGGCCGGCGCAGTGCTGACCGTAGGGGTGGGCTGTGATCACGGTAGGCACGTGGCGGGTAAACTGGCGCCTGTTTGGTGTCACGGAACCTGTACACATCGTTTGGGGCTGTGAGCGAAACTCGGCGGAACTCCTCATAGATGGAACCCAAATAGGCGATAAACCTGGACTAGGGACTTGAGTGTTTAGGTAGGTCGTGGCCGACACCCACGTTGGGCTTCCGCTTGAAGGTTGCCGAGTACATGTCGTAAACGGCGTAAGTGGTGAGAGCGTGTGTGAAGAAGTACACCCTGCAGGGTTAATATGATCTATTGAATAGCCGTGTCCATGAAAAGGACTTCTGGGTTGCCTATAACAGTTCATACACAAGTGAAAGTGGATACTCTAAAATACGCAAGATAAGCGTGAGTGCTATGGATGGCGTTCTCGTAGGGAGACGGAGCGGATCCATAGTGATGTATTGATATGGTGAATATGTGGACTCGTGTGCGCCACCTCAAAAGAGTTACTTGCAATAGTAGTTCAGGATAGCCACCAAGTCAAAGCTGGCTTGCTGCTGTTAAACTCCACCATCCCCTTTGTTGATAATGATGCATATGTAGTTAGTTCTGATGTAAGTCTTGCTGGGTACATTTGTACTCACGTTTGCCTATTTTATGTTTTTGCAGAGAGACTTGGTCTCGCTAGTAGTTCCACGTGGACTTGACGTTTAGCTTGATACCTCAGCTACGATCTTGTGCCCTCGGCAGATCGTAGATAGTCGCTTTCGGCCTTTTTCATTTATAGATGTCTGTACTCAGACATATTAGCTTCCGCTTGTGCTTGACTTGTATGCTCTGAATGTTGGGTCATGAGACCCATGGTTGTAATATCTCGCTCCTCGGAGCCTATTGTATAAATACTTGAGTCGTAGAGTCATGTTGTGATGCCATGTTGTATTTGCGCATATCGAGCTTATTGTGTGTATGTTATTGAAATGCTTGGTATGTGTGGGATCTGACTATCTAGTTGTTTATCTTTAGTAGCCTCTCTTACGGAAATGTCTCCTAGTGTTTCCACTTGAGCCAGTAGCTTGCTACTGCTCCGAACGCTTAGGCTGGCCGGCATGTGTCCTTCTTCGTTCGTGTACATCCTTCGGGAAATGTCACGCATTGAGTACCGGAGTCCTGTTGCCGCTACAGCCGGTTTACGAGTCCTGCTAGCCCAGTGCTACAGCCCGAACTTACTTGCTGATGACCGACACGTTCGATCTTTGGGTCATGGATGCTGTCCTGTAAGTCTGTGCCACTTTGGGTTTACGACTAGCCATGTCAGCTCGGGCTCCTTTTCATATGGATGCTAGCAACACTATCATATACGTGTGCCAAAAGGCGCAAACGGTCCCGGGCTAAGGTAAGGCGACACCCGTTGGGATACCGTGCGTGAGGCCGCAAAGTGATATGATGTGTTACAGGCTAGATCGATGTGACATTGAGTCGGGGTCCTGACACTGCCGCAGCTCACGGGTAAAAGCCGGACAACCCACCTTGTACGGTAGGCCACCGTAGCCTCCCGGCGCTGGGTGGTCCGTAGCGAGCCCTGCCCGCCTGTCTGACTGGTGGCGCGCGTCACGTCGGTGCTCGATGGTAGTTCGAGCGTCCTCATGAACCCGCTCCCGAAGGACTTGACGCTGATCGCGGTTGGTTCGTGGGTCGGACGATGCGATGGAGATATCATCACGAGCGTCATCGCGACGGACCTACACCCGGGGTGGCTGGGATGGAGGTGGGGAGTGCATCGTGGCTGCATCGCCTCCTCCACGGCCTCTGCTGGCCTACGGTGGCCCGGCGGAGCGACGGCCTACGGGTCCCGTCGGCCGCAACTCATCGTTGTTGGAGATGCCGACGAGGCTCCGGACGGTGGCCCTCCATTGTCGAGCTTCTTCGTGGTGGGAGGAAAGTCAAGGAGCAGCTGTGCGCATGCTAGGGCTTCCGCTGGCGTGGGTGGCGGCGAAAGCTGGCTGGACCGCGATGTGCCTCGACTTCTAACCATGTTAGAAGGAGCTGCGTCATGGCCCCGCAGCCGTTCTCCACCTCCGTCAGCACCTCGACACGCATGTTGGCCCTCCTCATCATGTGATGGGCACATGGGACTCTTCACTCGGCGGCGCACAGAGTCACTGGCAGGGTGACGTTGCTCATCGCGCACAACCTGAGAAGAGCGCACCATGGGCGCCGGTGTTGGCATCTTGGAGGGCCCCGTGCCGCCTGCGGGGGGCCCGACTCCATCTCTGGAGCCCGCGACTGGTGGCTCGTCGCCTGGCGCGCGAACGACGCCTCTCGCCAGGCCCGGACCACCAGGGCGATGTGGATGTTCGCAGGACGTGCCATGGGTTCTCTCCGCGAATGGCCCGCTACTGGTCCGCGCCGGTACTGGCAACCCGGTCCCGGACGAACCGATCGCCGTGGTCATCTTCTTCTTGGGAGCCATGGCGATGAAGAACAGCTAGGTCAACTGCTAGACCAGATTCTCACAATTGCGCGCCCCCTACTTGGCGCGCCAAAGATGTCGGTGGGAGACGACACCTATGGGATCACTGGAATCCCTACTACGGTTGCGGGGCACGGGGATCGTGAGAAGAGCAGGACTAGTACAGCACAAAGGGGATTTACCAAGGTTCGGGCCGCAAAAGATGTGTAAAACCCTACGATCCTGCTTTGGTGGATGTATTTAGTGTTCTAGAGCTCTTGAACTAGCTCTGGTTGCTGCTAGGTTCGAAAGAGCCGAATCCTTCTCCAGTGCGCCATGGGCCTCCTTTTATAGGCGAAAGGGCTGCCAAAGGGCACTTGGAGGTGGAAAGTCTTCTGATGCTTTGAGCTTATCGCTGGTATTACAGGACAAAGTGCATTTAATGCATGGCTTAAATGTCCCTCACTTTATCTGGGATGGGAGCGAGGCCCATCCCATCCGTCGCCGCTCCTCCTTGCTCCGACACGCGCCCTGGCCAGCGATGCATGCGGTGCCATGTAGGCAGGCAAGCAGCTGAGGTGGCGCGGTGGTGGAGCCTTCACAAAGATCTGCATGCTACAACGCAGGTGCATGCTGAGTTGGTCTAGAAGCTACATGTTGCCACGCAGGTGCCTGCCTAGCTGGTTGGGCTGGCAGCTGCATGCGAACGGCGGCGGGGAGTTGGTTGGTGCGGGCCTGGCAGTGGCCCCGTGGTTGCCTCTGGCGTTGGGTCTTGTTGGGTGGCCCGACAAGGGTATTGCCGTGGCGCGCTGGCGTCCCCGACAAGGATCTTGCTGGGGGTCTTGTGGGTTTCTTCGGTGAGGATCTTGGTGGAGATTGTTACCCTCCAATCATTATCCGATCTTGAGCATTCTATGTCTTCACAAAGATCTGCATACCACCACGGAGGTGCCTCCCGAGCCCTGTCCAAATGCGTCTGTCTAGCATTAGTGGGCTCAAAGGTGGCTCGCTCAGCTGGTGTGGGCGAGCTGCCCCGGCAAGGGTCCTTGCCGGGGAAACCTGCTTCGTCCATCTGATCTTTGTGGCCTTGGTCCTTGTCGTTGCTTTGTTTGCCTTGCGCCTTCAGCTTCTCTTCGGCTTCCCTTTCCTGCCCTATTATGCGTGGCCATGGCGGGTGGCTCTGACTGCCCATGCACAAGTAAAGGGGTCAAAAGCAGAGCCCCTACTTTTGTACACCGACACTGTAGCACAAAGCGTGTGGGTGTGTTTGGTTGCATTCTCATCTCAATATAGTTGTTTCCTCTTCGTGTATTTTTGTTAACCTACTAGTGTGGACTCATGCACCCTTCATGCACTCTTCCAAACACCCAAAAGTGGGTCGAGAAGGGAACTTTTGCTCCCATCCCGTGCACCCTTCATGCACCCTGCCTAACACTATTCGTGCTTCATATGGTTCATGTTTCGTGGAGTACTGTAGCACCGTACTCTCCATGCGCTGTATACCTACTTCTGTTAACATTGATCTCACCGTTCATTCTCGACCGGACAGTCGAAAAAGCGGTACTATGTTACATATAGGAGTATTTGACATGCGCACAACATCATTTGTTATCATCATATCTTACTACACTAGCAACAAGATTGTGTAGTACTCACGTATGAACCACTGCACATGCCTAGTAGTAGGAGCACTGTGTATGTTCAAGTGGCTGCCGTGTTTCGCACTCCTCCGTCGTAAGAGTGGAAACGCTTGCTGTAATCATTTTTTTTTCTTCAGAAAAATAGTGGACACGCTCTACCGTGCAAATCCTCCTCCAGCCATGCACTAAATTACTCACTTTCGCCGATGTGTGGGACATCCAGCACCTGGGTCCACCAGCCATGCACTAAATTACTCCATAGTAGAGTGACGATAGACTACCCCGATCGAAGTGCCGCAGTAATGCCTAATGAGCCGTCAAATCACAAAACCACCTCCTTTCCAGCAGTAAGTTGGACGGACGAAGCAACCATCATTTCACTCTTCTCTCTCAGCTTCCTCTCTTGAAGAAAACCCCCACTCGCTTCGCTTCTCCCTCATCTCGTTCCTCCTTTCACTCTTCTCTCTCAGCTTCCTCTCTTGGATGGACACTGGAGCACCGGCCGACGTGATATCTATGGCTAGGGCCAAAACCGTCGAGGCTCATGGTACGAAGAAGCGCAAGCACCCCGCCGAGACTACCGCAGACAAGCTCAAAGTCATCGCCCTGTCCAAGCCCCCCTCTCCAGGATCCCTCATTAAGCAAGTCCAGGTAATGTTTCTTGTTGACGATCTTTTTCTCGATATTGATCGTGTTTTTTCATCTAACACGCAGTACTAGTACTGGTAGTACAACTTTCTGGGTGATCTTGCATGTGATTTTAGTGTGCCAAATGATAGTTCTAAATTCCTCTTTTGACCAAAACATGCGATAGGTTGACTCTGATTTCTTATAGATTACTTTCAACTACTCCCTCTGTCCCAAATTTCTTGTCTTAGATTTGTGTAGATACAGATGTATCTAATACTAAAATGTGACTTGATACATCCGTATCTAGACAAATCTAAGACAAGAATTTTGGGACGGAGGGAGTACTTTATGAGCATCAATGCTACATTTGAAGAGGGTATATTTGCCTCAGTAACTTGTGTTATGGATATTGCAAGTAATCCCTCTACTCTCATGCCTTTGAAGACATGTTCTAGTGTCTTTGTTCACTCATTTCTGTGCATATATGTAGTCATATATGGAGTATAATATTGAAAATCATTTTATATTTCTGAACAGAGGTAGTAATAAAATATGGTTTCTGTTTGAATTAGAACCAGGTCCGCGGTGGAGATGAAGTTCTCAAAGTCATGCCATGTGAACTAGAAGACCTGATGATGAGTTCTACCGCTGAACTATCCAGCTGCCGTGTCCTTGTCGCCACGTGTCCTGAACTAGTGTTTTCCTGTAGCTTTGTTGTCAGGCGTGTTCTCGAGGCTGTACTTGACCACAACAATTTCCTGGTGTGCCTTCGATTACGAAGGGTGTGGTTCTTGTAAAGCTTCCCAATAAATCTGATGCGGCATGTCTTCATCATCATGTTTATGAGTGGAAAGACCACTCTATTAGGTTCTCCAAGGTTGACAAGATGGTGATGGTGCATGTAGACATCTCTCACGAAGTCCATGGCCTAGTCGGTTATGCGGGGTTCATCCTGTAGGTCGGTGGCAAGAAATAGTCTGCAGAGTTTAGTTAGTGCAACTTTGCTTATGCGTAGTAAGTACTATTGTTCAGTACTTGATTTGTGTTTGTGAACCCTGTATTGTTTATTAGTACTGCCGCTTTTGGTGTGTGGTCAGTCCTGAGAACGGTCTATGTTAATGTCTATCCACTCAATTCAGTCTGTATATTTTGAAGTATCCAGATCATATTTTTTGTGAGGACGGTTTATCAATTATGGTTACACTCCAATATCTGTATGCAATGCAGGGTTTATCGCACACACCAGGATTTCCAGTCCCATGGATGTTCAGTCCATACGATTTGTCACGACCTTTGGACTGTCCTGCTTGTGGGAGTAGGCGGGGCTCCTGCATGCCACCCGTAGTTGGACGATCAATCTTCTGTTTAATACTTCAACATAGTGATTTCCTGGTAAGGATTCACTCGTGTCACATCAAGTAAATCTTATTGATTTATTGTCTAAATCTTATTGATTTAATGTCATGTTTTCTTTCTTTTCCTGCAATTTTACGATCCAGGTTTTGCCATGTGACATTCATCACAGAATAAACCGTTTGGTTTGCTCTATGATGGCTATTTTTGCAGGTTTCACTTCTTATGTCGTGTCAGTAACGAAGGCACTGTCCATCACTTATACTGCTAGAAAAAATTGGATCAGTCTGTTGTCTGAGTACAAGCTGAATCCCTATGATGAACTGCAGTTTGGTTTAACAAAAATGCCACAATTCGTCCTTCTCGCATTTAAAAGAAATGAAGAAAAAACTGGATCACGGTCACGGATCCTAGTCAAGTTAGAAAGCTTATCATAGCAGACCATACACGACCACCGCTGTCTCGCACATCGGTACCACCTTTAGCAATGGATCGAGCACCGACAGTTGCTCTAGCACTGGCAGCGGCAACAGCTCAGTCCGATCCAGTTGAGGATTGGGCACCAACCGCGTCAGCGGATCAGTCTAATCTACTGGAGGATCGGGCATCGACATCGGCACCAGCTCTACAAGGAGCACCATCTTCGGTAGCAGCAGCGGCTTCGGCACCTGCACCAACACTTGCACTTGCATCTGCTCCGGCCCGTGCAGTTGCACCGGCAACAGACTGGGCTGCAGTTCACACTTCATATACCAAAGTCCTTACAAAAACCGACAAGTCCACCTTCTTGGTAAGCATTGGCCGCCCAAGTGCTTCGTTCTTTTTTCTTTCCATGTTGTTTCACATGATTCACTGTGTTGATCTGACTATTTGGGTATGTCTTCTTGTTTGCAAACAGAGAATTCCTAGAGCAACGAGGGAGTCGTTCAACAACCCGGGCGACCGCAGCCAAGTTTCTCTTACCATGCGTAGCCTTGGTGTGAATGAACCTACTCAATATACCGTAAGTACAAAGGATGGTTGCATAATGATTGATTCTAAAGGATGGTCAAGGTTCAAATCTAAATCATATCTTGCGGTAGGGGATGATGTCAAAATCGAACTTTCTCAGCAAGGAGAGCTCGGCCTTGCCATAACTGAATACACTAGTTTAATTGTCACAGTGAAGACAAGCCATGGATATAAGTTCCGAGTTGGGTTCATGAACCAAGAAGATCGCTACTTTTTTTATGGCCGAACTTGGATAAACTTTCTCAAGTGTTACGGACTGAAAGTTGGCACACGAATGTTGATGGAAATAGCAGAACCTGGTCTCATACTCCTCTCCGCGCGGGCTTCCACTGACGCGTCTTCCCGGGCTCCGTGTCGTCCCCTTCCCAGGCCTCGCTGTCGTCCACCGCCGTGGTGCTCTTGGCGCGGCCTGGTCAATGTGGTCAACGACCGACTTCCATCGGAAGAGTACTGTACGTGGAGAGGCTAATAGCTTGGTCCACGGCAGCCGCAAGGAAGTGCCTCCTTATTACGCGGAAAATAATTATTCCTCCACCTGACAGCAGGGATCCACCGGACGGGCCACTTGTATTTCGTGAAAAAACGTTTCCCCCTGACTGCTTGGACCCACCGGACGGGCCACCGTATTTCGCGAAAAAAATGTTCCCCCCGCTGTCAACTCGGACCCATCGGAAGTGCCTCCTTATTACACACAAAAAGTGAATACCCCCTACTAGCTGGGACCCACCTTGGTGGGAGGCTGACTTGTGGGCCTACTAAGTTGACTGGGACGGAGGCCTTTGTCAACTTTAGTCAATATATGAACAATTCTAGCTCCAGTGACCGTATGACGTCCATCCAACGGCCGTAGTGCTTCTACAACCTCTGGTCTTCTTGCTCCAGCCGCCCAAAGTAGCGCCGGTCGTGTCGCATGCTCCTGCAGCCCGTGGTCGGCTGTGATGCCGTGGAGGCCTCACCGCCCCCTACTACTCCCACCACTGGCCAGGCCATCCCTCTACTCACCCACACCCCCTGTTATTCTGCGGCGACGGCAACCTCACACCACAGCCGAACGAGTGAACCCTCATACTCCTCTACGCGTGGGCATCCACTGCCGCGTCTTCCCTGGCTCCGTGTCGTCCCCTTACTAGCCTTGCCATCGTCCACCGCCCTGGTGCTCTCGGCGTGGCTTGGTCAACGTGGTCAAGGAATGACTTCCATCGGACGTGGACTATACGTGGAGAGGCTGACAGCTGGGTCCACGGCTGCATCAAGGAAGTGCCTCCTTATTACGCGGAAAATAATGATTCCTCCACCTGACAATAGGGGCCCACCGGACGGGCCATCTTATTTCGTGAAAAAAACGTTCCCCCTGACTGCTGGGACCCACCAGCTACACCTTCGCACGCAAGGAAGTGCGTCGGGGCAAAAAAAAACAATTCGCCCCCCTGTCCGCTGGGACCAGCTACATCTTCGCACGCAAGGAAGTGCCTGACAGTCGGGACCCACCGGGTCGAAGCGTACGTAGCGTTGTCATTCTGGTCGTGAACGTGTACGTACATATATACTAGTGGATGTAGAGGCGCGCACGTGTCGTAGTAGAGGCGCGTACGTGTCGTAGTAGAGGCACACACGTAACATGTACACGTACATACAGCGGCCAGTGTGCAATAAAGAAAATACGGCCACGTATGTGTACATACGGGCGGGGTCTCAAATTCCTACTCGCGCATACGTACGGCCAGGGCTCGTGTACATGGCTGGGTCGAAACGGAGAAACAACATTGTCGTCATGTTCATGGGGAGCCAACCGGTTGGGTCGAAACGGAATGCATCGTCCTGTTCGTCGGGAAGGCTTGCACGGAACAGGCGATGGAAACGAGGCCTGGCGTACCGCAGAACGGAGGAAACGGCCTTGTGTTCGACCGACCACATTCGAAACGGGATCCTGTTCATCGGGAGGGGTCTGGCGTACCGCAAAACGGAGGAAACGGACCTCCTACGGTCAAAACGGGGGTCCTGTTGATCGGGAGGGGTGTGCCGTACCGCAAAACGGACGAAACGGACTTGTGTTGGAAAGCTACGGTCAAAACGGGGGTCCTGTTGATCAGGAGGGGTGTGGCGTACCGCAAAACGGGACTCCACGGGATACTGTTCATCTCCACCGTCGACCTCCTCCAGCCTCCACGGGCTACCGTCGACCTCCTCCAGCCTCGACGGGCTCCTGTTCATCCAGCCTCCACCACGCGTTACTCCACCGGCTACTGTTCAACCACCCCTCCACTGGCACCCCTCCACCGTCTACTGTTCATCCAGCCCTCCACGGGGTCGTCCTGTTCATCTAGCCCTCCACACCACGGGGTCCTGTTCATCCAGAGGCAATGCCACTGCTCACTGTTCATCCACCCCCCCCCAACGCTCACTGTTCATCCCAGAGGCAGCATCGATCGGCTTCAGTTAGCAGCAGTAGGGAAGGAATCGCTCAATCTGGTTCAGTTAACACCCATCGATCGCTCGAAGTGCGATGTAGCGTAACTGCAGGCAATCGCCGGGTTGATTAGAGCCCAATGCCCTTTCGGGTTGATTAGAGCTAAAGCCTCACACACACACGCGTACGTGTATGAGAGAAACACGCATCGCTCGGCCCCCGACCTCCCACCGTAACCAGGAACTCGCCGAAATTTTCCTCGCCCTCGCTTCTACCACGGTTTTTTCCGTCATAGACGGCCCAAAGAATGTCATGCAGCTGCGTCTCCAGCCCGCCCAGGACGAAAAGCCCATTTTCTGTCATGATTTTTTGTCATAGAAGTAGGAGCTCACCACATCTATGATCATACCAGGTTTTGTCACAATTATCATCATAGAAGTGTCATATGTATGACAGAAAAAAAATTCATTCGGCCCAAATGTCACGGATGTGTCTTTTTTTTGTAGTGCATATACCCTGAAAACATCCAGCAGCACCACAAAACCCTATTTCCACCGCCACAACCTTCTGTACCCGAGAGATCCCATCTTGGGGCCTTTTCCGGTGCTCCACCGGAGGGGGAATCGATCACGGAGGGCTTCTACATCAACACCATAGCCTCTCCGATGAAGTGTGAGTAGTTTACCACAGACCTTTGGGTCCATGGTTATTAGCTAGATGGCTTCTTCTCTCTCTTTGAATCTCAATACAAAGTTCTCCTCAATCTTCTTGGAGATCTATTCGATGTAACTCTTTTTGCGGTGTGATTTGCGGTGTGAGAGGAGCCGTAGATCTCAATTTATGTTATCTGTGATTAATTTATCTGTGATTAAGTTACCAGACCCTACGGGAGCTCTATGGGTCCTCTCACAAGGACATCTGGAAGGTGCTCTTCAAGTCCGACAAACCGTGGTCGGGCTCTGCCGAAGACCGCGGGTATCAACTGTCCCGCTCTGCAAGCCCGGTAAGTCATTGCTATGTTCTATCTATCCATGTTTTGCTGGCATATCCCGAGGGAGATGCTTTTATCATGATCTCTACAATAATCCCACGAATGGACGAAGAAGGTGGGGCGGATACACTATCCGACCCCGCTGCCAGAGGAACCGGCAGGACCTCTTCTGACGAAGATGCTGGTCCCAGGGCCTTACAAGGCGCCGAAGACAGAGGCCTCCAAGAAGGTCAAGAAGACCCAGAGCGGCCTCCATCGCTGCGATGCTCCGGACACAAAATCCAAACACTCCAGCGCCCATCCCTCATCCGAAGACAAAGAGGAGGAGGAAGAAGACGAGTCCTCCACGGGGGGAGGAAGAAAAGGACGGCTTCCTCCTCCATGGAGGCCGAATCGCCAAAGAGGGGAAAAAGTTCCCTCCCGGAGGCGTCCACCACAGCTGCCGATAGCAGCCCGGAGTGGGATCCCAGGGCCCAGCCTCTGGTAAAGTCGTGAGTACACAAAATACGAACACGCATACGCGCCAGGGGTTATTAGGATGCGGTAGTTTAACTGTCGCCATACTTTGTGCAGCCCGGCGAGGTCCCACGCCGGACTCTCCTCATCGGAGGATTTGTTGAGCTCAGATGCCCTGGAGAGCGAGACGGCTCTAGAGGCCCCTTCCCTGAGGCCTAAGCACGACACCGAGGTGTCGTCTCAGCGAGACTCGGACCAGGGAGGGCATGTCTCTCGGGCCGGATACATGGGAGCAGCGGTTCCCAGGATCGTCGACAGTGGGGGCGATCTTAGATTCGGCCCGCTGCCAGACACGGTCCTGGAGACCTTTAAAGCTCCAGGATCGAGCGAGCAGCCCCCTCAACAGAGGGAGTCAAGCCTGCTCTGCCAGCAACCTCTGTCCAAGCAGAGTTGTCGGGCGGCCTATCGACAGCGCTAAAGAGTGCGTCCATCGTCGATGAGTATCGCGCCCTCATGGGTGCGGTGATTGAAAAGATTCAGTCCACCAAGAGCGGACTGAATGAATCCTGCCTTAGCCTTATAAAAGGCTTTGAGGTATGTTTTTAGAAACCTTTGAAGATTGTCATAGTATGAGTGGTAGCCCCTGATGCACTGTCCGATGAAAGAGAGAGCCGGACAAGGGATCAAATTTCTGCTTCGCAGGGGACTCAGTTAATGACATATATCCCTTTGTTTGAAAACAGGCGTCTGTAATAACGACTGCCTCTCATAATGTGGAGGTGTCCAGACTAAAGCAGAGTCTGGAACAGGCCGAAGAAGAACTTGGCCATGTGAAGAAGCAGTTGGAGGACAAGCAAGGTATGTCGAAATCTTTTGCTAAGTTGAGCATGAACAAGTAGTCGTGCCTTATGAAAATATTTGTATTGTATGCTCTAGGAGCGAGTGCCGAAATTGAGGCACTGAAGAAGGCTGTGGCCGGAGCTGACAAGAAGGCCGCCGTAGAGCAGGCTCTTTGCGAGAAGCACGAGGCTAGGGTCATTGAAGCTGAGCGGGAGCTCCAGGAGGCCGTGAAGAAAGGCGAGACCATGGAGCAGAGTCTAGCAGGGAAAGAATCCGAACTCTCCCAAGCTCTCCAGGCCACAGATGATGCTCGAGAAGAAGCCCGAGGTGCTCTGAAGGACATTCAGGAGGCACAGAGGGTTGCAGCTGGTAAGGATTTTTGTACTCAAAGCAATTTTTACATAGTAATGGGAGGAACTCCAAGCGACGAGCTAAATTCTTGTTTCTCTAGGGGCGTTTGCAGACCTGGCGCACAGCATATCTGATGCTGCCCAATTCTACCGAGCTGAGGACAAGAAGTCTGCGGAGAAGCATTTCTAGTCGCAGTATTTGGCGCCGAATTATCCGGTGCCCTTTATCGATCAGCTGAAGCAGCTGGTCGAACTGCACCAGGCGACCGAACTAGCCATGAAGGACTTAGTTGTCCGGCTGTGGCCCGCGGAGCCAATTCCAAGCAGTTACTTTGGACTCATGAAGCGGATTGTTGGTGCTTTCCCTCGGCTCGAAGTCATTAAGCGGTCGGTCTGTATAGAGGGTGCATGCATGGCGTCTGCCCGTGCGAAGGTGCACTGGGGGAAGTTGATGCTGAGAAGCTGATGACTGAGGGACCACGGGAGGGTAAGGAGCATCGCAAGCCCGAATTATACTATGAAGGTGTCCTGAAAGGAGCCCGCCTTGTGGCGGATCAGTGTACCAAAGACACTATATTTCCCTGAAGGCAGTCATGCTGTCCTTTGTAATGCGGGATACTGACATTTTTATTGTTCATCGCCTGTTATATGAACATTTTTTCTTCCTGTGCGGCCGTTTAGTGTATATAAATCCAGAGAGTTGGCTAGTCGTCGGCTTCTGCCCCCATGCAGGAAGTACGGGGGTGTTCGGGACATACATGAACACTCTTTATCCCATTTTTGGGTCCTTAAAGGAGGTGTTCATCACCGCGAACTAGGCAATCAGACTATAGGGCTTTATCACTCTCACTTAGCCATAGGAATTCGAGTATGGTAGGCGCAGCCCTTGGTGTTCAGAAGACCGTACGAGGGGCTCTAACGGCGCTTGATCGGAAGACTGATCCATCGCACTTTGCATTTGTTATGGCATTATGCGGAATAAATCTTTAAAGATTTTACAACCTCTCGAACAGCTGACCAGCTCTCGCTGTATCATGACAGTCAGTTTTTGGCTTTCTCTACTGAGGTGCTCGTCTGGAAGACGGGACACAATCGCAGTAGTTCTCCCAGCACTACCTTAGCCGATGGAGCGGAACGTAAGGTACCAAAACATGGGAGCCGGGCAAACCCAACTAATGACCCAAGACATGATTCAGAGCTGATGCATATAGTGCTATAAGTTCGGGGTGCCGAGCGACCGAGAAGGTGGCCGGACTTTGTTGCCATATTATGAGTATTATGAAGCCCCTAGCATAGTGGGGCATGAGACTATGTGTGGGTGCCGCTATGACGAAAAAGCGTCAGTGAGGGACAACGGCCGATAAGTGTTATTTTAAGTCTACGTATTGTAGTAGAGTGACATGTCTATGCGTATGAGTGTGTTTTGTGCTTATGAAAAGAGGTGTGCTAGCGGAACCTGTCGTGGCCGGACTAGAGGGGGCTGTGTGCGGATCCAAAGTGTATCTGGACTGTCTCCTTGGGGGGATACTTATGTCTTCCCGCCTTGTGCGTCCGAGCTGATTCCATGTCTTCAGTCCTGTTCTGCGCAAAAGTCGGTCTGTAAAGACGAATGCTTAGAGGCAGTTGCATGTCACATGGTGGTTGAACTGCGGGTGCCTGATCGGAGCCTGGTCAAGCCAGGTTATCATGCCTTAAAGTAGCTCGGACTCCTCTGTTGGTGTCCGGGTTGTTGGCTGCCGAATCAAAGTTTGATAAATGGGCACAACTCGCTATCTCACCGGCGGTATAATTTCCGCTCTTAGGGTGGAGTTCGGCCTTGCCCATAATTGTGACCATGCCACGTGGGTTTGGCCTGATGTTGTACCGCATCTCTAGCCAACGCGGTTCGTCCCAATAGTATATTGTAGTTACTGTATAAGGGGACAATGCCGAAGACTTATTCTTCGGCATGGTATTTGTTTGGTTATCCGAAGACGACCTCCAGGGTGGTGGGCCTGTAAAACATGGCCTTTACACCTGGGACGGCATCTTTTAGAAGATGTTATTAATGGGATTGATCCTCGAGCGGCCAATACCTATCTGGCAAATTTTGTCCTGGAGCAGCGAGTTTGGGCTGTTGTTTATGACCATAGGGGCTCGTGTGAGATGGAACCCACAAATTATTGGGTCGATGGTAAGTGCAGTTAAATTGCTATGGTGGATATTGTCCGGACAGCCTATGCGATCGGAGATGATCGGCCGTATTTTTGTACTGCAGAGGATCTTCCTTTGACCTCGCCATGGTTGGTGGTCTGGGCTTCTCGTTGTTTGAGACCTCCTTTCATTGTTTCCGGTGCACGGTCGGCCGTTTTGTTTTGAGGATCCGGCATTCTCTATTGGTATGCTTGGCCGTCATTCTAGGGGTACCATGAATTTGACATGGTTGGTCGAGTATGCTGCCCGGGCCGGATGGGCCTGAGCTGTTCTTTTTCCGCTGAACAGACTGGGGGCCGCGGAACTCGGCACCAATTCCCTTGTCTTCGTCGCCACCATTATTTTTGTGACGCTTATGTCTGTTGCATCGAGGTTTATTGGCGTCGGGCCGTGGTGTATTGGCGGCGAGGTTTCTTGTGTATTGCCCTGGGCCGTGGTGTATTGGCGTCGGGGTGCGGGCTTTAGGACCTCCTTCTCAGGTTGAGGTAGCGAATTGTGCTTTGTGTATCCATTGGCGGGGCGGCCGACTCTGTATTCCTCGGTTGCCAGGACCTTGGTCCATCTGTCTGTGAGCAAATCTTGGTCAGTTTTGAGCTGCTGCTGCTTCTTTTTCAGGCTTTTCGCCATGGCCATAAGCCGTCGCTTAAAGAGAACTTGCTCTGTGGGATCCTCAAGCACGCGAATTCATCGTTGCCGACGCTCACCTCGTCTTCGGAGGGGGACATGTAGTTCTCCTCCTCCAAGTATCTGTCTGTCGCCTGTCCGGCCTGCTCGAAGGCAGGCTGATCGGGATTGTATTCATCTTCGGCACCATCCGGATTGTTTTTGACTCCTGTGCCGGTATTGCTGTGGCGGGGCTTGAAGCGGCGCCAATGACGCCCATGCTTTGCTTTCTTCCTTGAGGGGTTATCATCTATTGCCTCGTCGTCATTGGTTTCTTTCGGAGTGTCCACCATGTATATATCATATGAGGAGGTGGCTGTCCAGCGCCCCGTGGGTGGTGGTTCCTGTTCTTCTCCTACATCGTCGTCTACACCGTCGATGTCTTCAAAGTCGAAGTAAGGAACGTCAGTCAAATCATCAATCATGGCAATGAAGTGGGTGGTGGGTGGGCAACGAATTCCCTCGTCGCCTGCTTCCCACTCGAGCAGGACATAGTTCGGCCAAGAGTCTCATGACAAAGAGAGAGACTTTAACAAGCTCAGCATGTCACCAAAGGGCGAGTGCTGGAAGATGTCTGTAGCGGTGAACTCCATTACTGGAGCCCAACCAGATTTGGTAGGCTCGGGGGCTGCTCGGACTGGAACCTATAGCCAGGCACGAGTCCGGGGGTCCGGTGTCATAGGCTTCCTTGGGGTTGGAGTCTGTGCTCGGCTCTACCGCCGATGAGTGTGCGGCCTCCAGGGCAGGGTCCATCCACCCGTCCTCGGACGACGCGGTCTACCCCGGATTTAGGTCCAGGGCTCCTGCAGGTGCGATATCCCGAGTTTTGTCCGACAGCAGGTCTAAGCCGTGCTCGTCGTGACTGTTCGGCGCTTCTGGCGTAGGCCCGAATCCATCGAAGATCAAGTCTCCGCGAATATCGGCCATGTAATTCAAGTTTACGAACCTGACCTGATGGCCAGGGGCGTAGCCATCGATCTGCTCCAGATGGCCAAGCGAATTGGCCCGCAGTGCAAAGCCACCAAACACGAACACCGAACACGAAGATCTGTCTGGGGAGAAAAGTCTCACCCTGGACCACGTTGTTGTTGATGATTGAAGGAGCCATCGAGCCTTGCAGCGATGACACAGAGGAACTCTCAATGAAAGCACCAATGTCGGTGTTAAAACCGGCGGATCTCGGGTAGGGGGTCCCGATCTGTGCGTCTAAGGCTAATGGTAACAGGAGGTAAGGGACATGATGTTTTACCCAGGTTCGGGCCCTCTCGATGGAGGTAAAACCCTACTTCCTGCTTGATTGATCTTGATGATATGAGTATTACAAGAGTTGATCTACCACGAGATCGTAGAGGCTAAACCCTAGAAGCTAGCCTATGATGATTATGATTCTCCTTATACGGATCAAACCCTCCGGCTTATATAGACACCGGAGGGGCTAGGGTTTACATAGATTCGGTTACAAAGAAGGAAATCTAATATCTGGATCACCAAGCTTGTCTTCCACGCAAAGGAGAGTCCCATACGGACACGGGACGAAGTCTTGAGTCTTGTATCTTCACGATCCAACAGTCCGACCAAAGTATATAGTCCGGCTGTCCGGATACCCCCTAATCCAGGACTCCCTCATCCACCTCGTTGCTTCCCTGACATCTACTCCAAGTCTCCTGGATTGCGTTTGTTCCAAAAATAACTCTCCCGAAGGTTTCGTTCCATTTGGACTCCGTTTGATATTCCTTTTTTGTGAAACACCGAAATAGGCAAAAAAAATAGCAATTTGGGTTGGGCCTCCGGTTAATAGGTTAGTCCCAAAAATAATAAAAAAGTGTATAGTAAAGCCCATAAACATCCAAAATAGGTAATATAATAGCATGGAACAATCAAAAATTATAGATACGTTGGAGACGTATCAAGAATCCCCAAACTTAATTCCTGCTCGTCCTCAAGTAGGTAAATGATAAAAACAGAATTTTTGATGTGGAATGCTACCTAGCATAATTCTCAATGTAATTTTCTTTATTGTGGCATGAATGTTTATATCCAAAAGATTCAAGATAAAAGTTCATATTGACATAAAAATAGTAATACTTCAAGCATACTAACAAAGTAATCATGTCTTATGAAAATAACATAGCCAAAGAACGCTTATCCCTACAAAATCATACAGTTAGGCCATGCTTCATTTTTGTCACACAAAATACTCCCATCATGCACAACCCCGGTTTCAGCCAAGCAATTGGTTCATAATTTTTAACACGCTTCAGTTTTTTCAACCCTCACGCAATACATGAGCGTAAGCCATGGATATAGAACTATGGCTGGAATAGAATATGATGATGGAGGTTGTGTGGAGAAGACAAAAAAGGAGAAAGTCTCACATTAAAGCGGCTAATCAATGGGCTATGGAGATGCCCATCAATTGATGTCAATGCAAGGAGTAGGGCTTGCCATGCAATGGGTGCACTAGAGCTATAAATGTATGAAAGCTCATCAAAAGAAACTAAGTGGGTTAGCATCCAACTTGCTTGCTCACGAAGACTGATGACCCACAAGTATAGGGGATCTATCGTAGTCCTTTCAATAAGTAAGAGTGTTGAACCCAACGAGGAGCAGAAGGAAATGACAAGCGGTTTTTAGTAAGGTGTTCTCTGCAAGCACTGAAAATTTAGGTAGCAGATAGTTTCATGATAAGATAATTGGTAATGGGTAACAAGCAATGAAAGTAAATAAAGTGCAGCAAGGTGGCCCAATCCTTTTTGTAGCAAAGGACAAGCCTGGACAATTTCTTATAATGAGAAAAGCACTCCCGAGGACACATGGGAACTATCGTCAAGCTAGTTTTCATCACGCTCATATGATTCGTGTTCGGTACTTTGATAATTTGATATGTGGGTGGACTGATGCTTGGGTACTGCCCTTAATTGGACAAGCATCCAACTTATGATTAACCCCTATAGCAAGCATCCGCAACTAAAAAAGAAGTATTAAAGTAAACCTAACCATAGCATGAAACTAATGGATCCAAATCAGCCCCTTACGAAGCAACGCATAAACTAGGGTTTAAGCTTCTGTCACTCTAGCAACCCATCATCTACTTGTTACTTCCCAATGCCTTCCTCTAGGCCCAAATAATGGTGAAGTGTCTTGTAGTCGACGTTCACATAACACCACTAGAGGAGAGACAACATACATGTCATCAAAATATCGAACGAATACCAAATTCACATGACTACTAATAGCAAGACTTCACCCATGTCCTCAGGAACAAACGTAACTACTCACAAAGCATATTCATGTTCATGATCAGAGGAGTATTATTATGCATTAAGGATCTGAACATATGATCTTCCACCAAGTAAACCAATTAGCATCAACTACAAGGAGTAATCAACACTACTAGCAACCCACATGTACCAATTTGTGGTTTTGGATATAAGATTGGATACAAGAGGTGAACTAGGGTTTGGAAAGGAGATGGTGCTGGTGAAGATGTTGATGGAGATTGAGCCCCTCCCAATGAGAGGATCCTTGGTGATGACGATGGTGATGATTTCCCCCTTCCAAAGGGAAGTTTCCCCGGCAGAACAGCTCCGCCAGAGCTCTAGATTGTTTTCGCCAAGGTTCCGCCTCGTGGCGGCGGAGTTTCGTCCCGTAAGCTTTCCTATGGTTTTTCCAGGGTAAAAGCCTTCATATAGCAGAAAATGGGCACCGTAGGGCCACCAGGGGGCCCAAGAGACAGGGGGCGCGCCCCCACCCTCCTGGCCAGGGTGTGGGCCCCCTCAGGTATTTTCTTCACTCAATAATTCTTATTAATTCCAAAAGTGACTTCCGTGGAGTTTCAAGATTTTTGGAGCTGTGCAGAATAGGTTTCCTATATTTGCTCCTTTTCCAGCCAAAATTCCAGCTGCCGGCATTCCCCCTCTTCATGGTAAACCTTGAAAAATAAGAGAGAATAGCCATAAGTATTGTGACATAACGTGTAATAACAACCCATAATGAAATAAATATTGATATAAAAGCATGATGCAAAATGGACGTATCAACTCCCCCAAGCTTAGACCTCGCTTGTCCTCAAGCGGAAGCCGAAATCAAAAAATATGTCCACACGTTTAGAGATAGAGATGTCGATAAAAATAAAATATGGACATGTGGGCATCATGGTCATTCTTATAACAGCAACATATATAGATTTTGTCATATGATTTCTTATGCTCAGGTAACAATCGATTAACCATGTCAAGTATGGTTCATAAACTTCATTGGGAACTAACAAACTATAATCTCAGTCATTGAAGCAATTGCAATTTATCATAACATCAGAAAGAGTCAAGAATAGAGCTTTTCAGCAAGTCCACATACTCAACTATCATATAGTCTTCTACAATTGCTAACACTAACGCAATACTTGTGGTTATGGAGTTTTAATCGGACACTGAGAAAGATAGGGGCTTATAGTGTTGCCTCCCAATGTATTCACCTTTGGGTGATGTCAACAATAATAATTCATGCTAACTTACATCCAATTGGATATATATATATATATATATATCAGGATCTTTCCAACACGAGGTGCTTGCCAAAGGATAAAACGAAAAAGGGAAAGGTGAAGATCACCTTGACTCTTGCATAATGTAAAGACATAAAGTAAAAGATAGTCCCTTCACAGAGGGAAGCAGAGGTTGTCATGTGCTTTTATGGTTGGATGCACAAAATCTTAATGCAAAAGAACATCACTTTATATTGCCACTTGTGATATGAACCTTTATTATGCAGTCCATCGCTTTTATTACTTCCATATCACACGATCGTATAAAGCTTATTGTCTCCGCACTAATAAGTCATACATAATTAGAGAGCAATTTTTATTGCTTGCAACATAACAACTTACTTGAAGGATCTTACTCAATCCATAGGTAGGTATAGTGGACTCTCATGGCAAAACTGGGTTTAATGATATTTGGAAGCACAAGTAGTATCTCTACTTGGTGCAAGGAATTTTGGCTAGCATGATGGGGAAAGGCAATCTCAACATGTTGGGAAGATCAATGACAATATACTTTAACTGAGATGTGAGAAAATATAAACCATTACATTGTATTCCTTGTCCAACATCAACTCTTTAGCATGTCATACTTAATGAGTGCTCACAATCATAAAAGATGTCCAAGATAGTATATTTATGTGTGAAAACCTCTCTTTCCTTATTACTTCATATTAATTGCAACGATGACCAAAACTATGTTTTGTCAACTCTCAACAACTTTTATGCCTCATACTCTTTATATGTGAAGTCATTACTATCCATAAAATCAATATGAACTCTTTTATTCTTTTTATTCTTTCTACTTCCTCAAGATTATAGCAAGATAGCAAAGCCCTTGACTCAACACTAATCTTTATTATAGATAGCTTACGGACTCGATTACATAAAGAGATCACAAAGCAAAACTCAAAACTACTTCATACCAAAACTTCAATCTACTAGATCAAGATATTACTAAAAGGATCGAACTAAGTAAAACGGTAAAGATAGGAGTGTGATGGTGATACGATACCGGGGCACCTCCCCCAAGCTTGGCAGTTGCCAAGGGGAGTGCCCATACCCATGCAATTATGTCCTCGGAGGTGATGGAGGTGGTGATGATGATGGATAATCGCACATCGAGCGTAAAAGCTCCTCCAACTTGCGGATGATGCCCTTGAGTCCGACAATATGATCCTTCAACAAAATATTTTCCTGTGTGAGATACTTGTTTTGTATGCGAGCTAACTCAATCATCTTGAAAGCTTCAATCTCAGTTGGAGTAAAGAGGTTAGGTAGAGGTTGAGGGATGTCTTCTTCTTCCACAGCCGGAGCTTGATCCTCCATGGCTTTCTTGATCCCCTCATCCTTGTTGATCTCCTCCGGTTCTTCTCTTTTCATCTCTATCTTCAATAGCCAAGCATCCTTGTCTTCATTGTTGAAGGAGGGCGACGTCATGGTGCTCTAGATCTGTCAAAAAACAGCTCGAAACGAAAACAGAGGAGTTTTGCATGATACGGTGTTCAAAACCTTCGGGGGATTATATAATGAATTTTTACCGACCAAAATACATAACGTGCAAGAAAACGGAGTCCGGGAGGCACACGAGGTGCCCACGAGACAGGGGGGCGTGCCCAGTAGGGGTGGGCGCGCCCTCCACCCTCGTGGAGGCCTCGTTTCCTTCCTGGATTACTTCTTGCTTTCCAAAATTCTTATATATTCCAAAACGGAGAAAAAATGCCATTAGAATTGTTTTGGAGTTGGTTTACTTACCGTACCACATACCTATTCCTTTTCGGAGTCTGAAACACTCTGGAAAGTGTCCCTTATGTATTCCTCTAGGTTACGGTCTCAATAATATTAGTTTCAACATTGATTACCTGAGATATAATGTTTGATTCTTTGACCGTTCACCACCCTCGGAGTTGTGCCTTCGAAGTTGTTTATTTTTATGGCACCGGAACGATAAACCTCCTCAATAAGGTAAGGACCTTCCCATTTAGAGAGAAGTTTTCCTGCAAAAAATCTTAAACGAGAGTTGAATAGTAACACATAATCACCTATGTTAAACTCACGCTTTTGTATCCTTTTGTCATGCCATCGTTTAACTTTTTCTTTGAACAGGTTGGCATTCTCATAGGCTTGAGTTCTCCATTCATCAAGTGAGCTAATATCAAATAACCTCTTCTCACCGGCAAGTTTGAAGTCATAGTTGAGCTCTTTAATAGCCCAATATGCTTTATGTTCAAGTTCAACAGGTAAGTGACATGCTTTTCCATAAACCATCTTATACAGAGGCATACCCATAGGATTTTTATATGTAGTTCTATAGGCCCATAATGCATCATCAAGTTTTTTGGACCAGTTCTTTCTAGATCTATTGACAGTCTTTTGCAAAATTAATTTGAGCTCTCTATTGCTCAACTCTACTTGACCACTAGACTGCGGGTGATAAGGAGATGCAATTCTATGGTTAACATCGTACTTAGCAAGCATCTTATGGAAAGCACCATGAATAAAATGTGAACCACCATCAGTCATGAGATATCTATGGACTCGAAACCTCGGAAAAATAACTTCCTTAAGCATCTTAATAGAGGTGTTATGATCAGCACTACTAGTTGGAATAGCTTCTACCCACTTAGTAACATAATCAACAACAACTAAAATATATGTGTGTATCCATTAGAGGCAGGAAAAGGTCCCATATAATCAAAGCCCCAAACATCAAATGGTTCAATAACAAGAGAATAATTCATAGGCATTTCTTGACGTCTACTAATACTACCAATTCTTTGACATTCATCACAAGACAAGACAAACTTACGAGCATCTTTGTAGAGAGTAGGCAAAAAAACCAGATTGCAATACCTTATGTGCAGTTCTGTCTCCAACGTGGTGTCCTCCATATGGTTCGGAGTGACACTTGCGTAGGATCCGTTCATGTTCATGCTCGGGTACACAACGTCTAATAACACCATCTACTCCTTCTTTATAAAGGTGTAGGTCATCCCACAAGTAATGTCTTAAATCATAAAAGAACTTTTTCTTTTGCTGGTATGTGAAACTAGGTGGTATAAATTTAGCAACAATGTAATTAGCATAATTAGCATACCATGGAGCAGTACGGGAAGCATTAATGACCGCTAATTGTTCATCAGGAAAGTTATCATCAATAGGTAGTGGGTCATCAAGAACATTCTCTAACCTAGACAAGTTGTCTGCAACGGTGTTCTCAGCTCCCTTTCTATCAATATTATGCAAATCAAATTCTTGGAGCAAGAGAACCCATATAATAAGTCTAGGCTTAGCATCTTTCTTTTCCATAAGATATTTAATAGCAGCATGATCAGTGTGAATAGTAACTTTGGAATCAACAATATAAGGTATGAACTTATCACATGCAAATACAACTGCTAAGAACTTTTTTTCAGTAGTAGCATAATTTCTCTAGGCAGTATCAAGAGTTTTACTAGCATACTGGATAACATTCAATTTCTTGTCAACTCTTTGCCCTAGAACAGCACCTACAGCATAGTCACTAGCATTACATATAATTTCAAAAGGTAAATTCCAATCAGGCGGCTGAACAATAGGTGCAGTGATCAAAGCTTTCTTAAGTATTTCAAATGCTTCTACACAATCATCATCAAAGACAAAAGGAATATCTTTTTGCAATAAATTAGTCAGAGGCCTAGAGATTTTAGAAAAGTCCTTAATGAACCTCCTATAAAAACAGGCATGACCAAGGAAACTTCTTATACCTTTTATGTCCTTGGGACATGGCATCTTTTCAATAGCATCAACTTTAGCTTTATCAACTTCAATACCTCTCTTAGAAATCTTATGCCCCAAGACAATGCCTTCATTAACCATAAAGTGGCACTTTTCCCAATTCAAGACGAGACTAGTGTCTTCACAGCTCTTCCAAACTCGATCAAGGTTGCTTAAGCAATCATCAAAAGAGGATCCATAAACGGAGAAGGTATCCATGAATACCTCACAAATCTTTTCATAAAAGTCAGAGAATATAGCCATCATGCATCTTTGAAAGGTAGCAGGTGCATTACATAAACCAAAAGGCATATGTCTATAAGCAAAAGTACCGAAAGGGCAAGTAAAAGTAGTTTTTGATTGATCCTCCGCTGACACAGGTATTTGAGAGAAACCAGAATAACCATCTAGAACGCAGAGATGTGTATGTTTGGATAGTCTTTCTAGCATTTGATCTATAAAAGGTAAAGGGTAATGATCTTTCTTAGTAGCTTTATTTAATATACGGAAATCAATTACCATCCTATAGCCTATAATAATTCTGTGCGGGATCAATTCATCTTTATCATTAGGAACAACAGTAATACCTCCCTTTTTAGGAACGCAATGGACAGGACTTACCCAATCACTATCAGCAACGGGATAAATTATACCTGCCTCAAGGAGCTTTAGTATCTCCTTTCTATCACTTCTTTCATCTTAGAATTTAGTCGTCGTTGAGGATCTCTAACTGGTTTGGCATCTTTCTCCACTTTAATTTTGTGTTGACATAGAGTGGGACTAATGCCCTTGAGATCATGCAGAGTATATCCAATAGCAGCACGGTGCTTCTTCAGAGTTTTCAATAATCTTTCTTCTTCTTGCTCTGAAATGTTAGCACTAATAACATGATATATTTTCTTTTCATCAAGATAAGCATACTTAAGATTATCAGGTAATGGTTTGAGCTCAAACACGGGATCACCCTTGGGTGGAGGGGGATCCCCTAGGATTTCAACAGGCAAGTTGTGTTTCAGAATAGAACCCTGTTGAAGGAACACTTCATCTATTTCCCTTCTTTCATTCATAAACATGTCATTTATATGGTCCAGCAAATATTGTTCTAACGGATCAGTAGGAGGCACGACAATAAAATCAAGACCAATAATCTCATCCTTACTAGGTGATTCTTTATAATGGGGTTGCCTACGAAACTTAGCAAAATTAAACTCATGAGACATATCCCCTAAGCCAATTGTAACAATATCCTTTTCACAATCAATCTTAGCATCTATTATATACTTAAGACAGAAGTCAAACAAGCCATCACGTTAGTCCACATAGATTAAATTATCTTGACCGTAAATTTTAAAGATTAACGGTTAAGATTTAAAAGAAGTAGCGTTACATACAAATATTACCATGAACTAATAGTTGGACATGTCACGTACACCACGTCTTTTTGTTAGAACCAGCACGTCTTAAACTATTATTTTTATTTCCTATAAGAATCGGACTAGGCCGGAAGGCTACATGTTCAGATCACATAAAAAGAAGCAAGCCAATTGATGCTCCCGTAAAAAAGGCAATCAGAATCCACAAAAAAAACAAAAATACGTGGGTTCCTTTTTCAGATGAGAAAAAAAAGGTGTGTACAGTCCTAATCGGACCTACCAAAAATAATCTAGCCTCTGATTTGGGCACGCTATAGGCGGCATATACGGACACAAATTTTTTTATACGGACAGAAATAGAAGGAGAAAAAAATCATACGGCATGCTGTGTTGGGCCACAAGACATGCCACGGGCTAAGTACTGGTCCGCTTTTTTTGCAAAAAAAAGTACTGGTGCGTTTTTTCTTTCGAAATCTGTATGCGCTCATTTGGGCACTTGAATGTACGAAGCCATAGTGCAAATGAAGCAAACAAAATTCTAAAAAATACAATTGAAAATACGGAAAAAAAACCTATAAATGTGATTATTCTCGAATAAAAAATTCTTTAAAAAAGTTAATTCATACAATAACATGTAATAGTTACAAAGGAAATAGCCATGTAAACGTGCATGCGACACACATCTTTGGCTATTATTAGTAGTAGGTATATATAACAAATGTTAGATTGGTCAGGTAAAGATAATATAATTTGTTTCACCATAAATTGCTATCTTCGTTGCGGGGGATTGAGCTTTTACTATCATTTGTAGTTTTATATACAAACACATATCTTTATTAGATCAAATCCAGAGTTATGCATCAAGATAGTGTCAAAATCTAAAACAATAGATGTTACAATAGAGAGGAATCGTTAACCTTGACTTCATGTTATATGAATACAGATAAAATTTTCAACTGTACTAAGCCGCAAGTATGCATCCGCATACATGTTAGTTACCTAATATAGTAGCTTAGATTTAGTAATATGAAATAAGATAATATGCTCCTGCATCCAGTATTAAGCACAACAAACTAATTCAAAGTATAGTTAGACAACAACTGGAAAGTGCAAAGTTGCACGTACAAGTCACTTGAACTTTCCGTTTTTCTAATTCAAAGTATATAACTATAAAAAAAAGTGGACTAATTTATCAGATGAAATATGTTTCTACAAGAGAGAGAAAATTGGTTTACAATGAATTCATTCATGTTTACATCTTCTTTGAGGGGATTGCCGCAAAGACACATTGAAGCAAATATACATAACATGGGATAAGGAGTGGATCAAAGAGGGGAAATATGAAATCTATATATGGTTTTGTGTCCGACTTCTAAGGTCACAACCAAGGTATTGTATCAGTAAACAACAATGCAATTCATAAATACAACTATGTTTACGTGAAACTTGCCTTTTGAAAATAGACTATTTATATGACATAATTAGTGTAAAATTAAATCAAATAATATTTGAGAGAGTAGCCATATAGTTGGTAGAGAAAATAATCTCAAATATAACATTATATAGAGTCAATCTAGCCGCGCAATTGCGCGGGTCACTACACAAGCCACAACATTTACCCACATATGCTGATATTATTACTGCCGTTTGATCAAAATAACAACGGCTGAGATTTAGAAGTTTATATGTAACATGTAAAAATATATGTGTTGGCATATTGAACTGTCACGTCTATTTACACGTGCATATAAGGACATAAGCTCAGAAACATCGGCTGAGATACATAGAACCAAACCGTGTGTAATTGGCTCCACAAAAAAGAACCATATGTACACGGCTGAAAAGAAAAAGAAAATGTGGACGTTGATTTGGAAAATAAAGTCATAGTCCATCACGTGTCCACATGCAAAAAGAATATGCTACAAGTCTGCACCTTACATGCTTGCACGATTTCACTCGGACTCGGCGAGAGGCCAAGGGATCAAGGACGGTAGCCAACTTTTCATGCATAAGGAGACACAGCCGGGCTCACCTTTTCTTAAAAGAAAAACTCTATACTCTGCCGTGCATTAAAGGCTACGTGAGACTTATAAAGTAGGTTGAAAAATTAACCTACATAAAAAGTACGTCCAAACATACAAAACGTCTATGCTCCATAAGAAAAGAGATGCCACTAGCCTTGAATGTTATTTTTTTTTCCAAAAAGAAAAATTCAGCACTAACATACAAAATTAGATGCTTTGGAAAATAAATAAATATACATTTGAATATAGATTTCTTTTCGCTAGAAACATAAATTCATATTTTGCCTCACAATGAGAATGCAAGATCGATCATATATGGGCTTCTAAGGATATCGAGAATTAGAAAATGAAGCAATATGTAATGCGCAAAATTGATGCCAAAATCTATGTATTAATGCTTGAGATTTAAAAGATGTAGCGTTAAATATCATGTGTCCTAGAAAAATATTTCAACACATATTCGGTCTAACTCATATGCCTTTCTATTAAAATATCAGTCCGAGGAAGCCAGACATAGCGTACCAAAAGGAAGAGTCTGATTCAAAAAAAATGAGAACAAAGAAAGAAGAGAGCGAGTAGTAGTTTAAATAAAGTATTGTTCATCGAAAATATTCATGAGGATGTCCATGTGAAAGAATCTAAAATGTACATGCCTAGAAAAAAAATACCACATCCGTGTCAAAATGTAAAGTTCATAAGTCAACATGGAGTCAGTGCTTAGAACCTTTGACCAGTAATATATGCAAAAGTATATGGTTTGGATAAAACAATTGGTGTATTGACCACAAACTGTTTTTTCTATGATATTTCATTTTTTCTAATTTTTGATGTATGATAATAGAAACCGTAGCTAAAATTGTGAAATGGAAAATGCAAATAATCAAATGTATGATATATTTTGGAACATATGAAACATTGTATAATTATAGTAGATCGACATGTACTACCATCATGGAAAAGCCGGACAACTCTTGGAGAACCTATGAGTATCACAATCATGTAAGCTCCGCACGTACAGCCAACCAGGGATAGTTGCAAAGCTCTATGGTACCTATGAACATCCCAAACATGTATGCTCGATGAATTGATCTATACTCCGTTGAAATTACGTATTTTTCGTGAATAAATACCCATGATAAGGATCATGCTGAAGCATCTAAAATGTAAATGCATAAGAAAAATACCCCATTCCTTACAATATTTGAGGCACATAAGTAAACCTGATGTCAGTGTTTAAAACCTTTGACCACAATTATATACAAAAGTATATGGGATGGGAAAATAATAACTAATGACGTTCTATTGATCACAATATAACTTTTTTGGCATAGGTTATTTTAATAATTTTTTGATTTATAATAATGGATATCACAGCTAAAATAGACAAGTACACCAGATCTGAGAGGGTTTTCTGAGAGAGGAAGAATGCAAAAAATGTTAATTATATACTAAGATAAAAAATGTCAAAAAATACTAGGAAAAAGATAAATGAGATGATAAAAGGAGTAGAGACTACAATACAATTTTTTGCACGACTTTTATAATATTAAAATAGAAGTGCCTTGAACTAAAGCCCAAAAATGGTTATGTTGCACAAATTAATGTGTCTGTGGAATATATTAATTATAGAAATTCATCTAGACTTTGGCATGTGAAAAAACCATTGTAGAATTGAATATCATGGAATATAAATTAACATCAAAGTACAAATTACAAACAAAAAGAACTAAGCATGACAATATGTAATAAATCTATGGGACAATGCACGAGCCATCACAATGCTAATGATGGCGTGATGCGAGACACAAACCCATGCTTAGATGTAAGACATCAATACTTAGATTTAGTTCTTGCGTCAAATTTTATTTATAAATTTTAAAATATCACAAATTACTATCCCTCATACGTATCGACATTGCAAACTGATGATGTATAATACAACAATTGATCGAGAAGAATGTGCGAATTGCATAAAATTTATATGTAAATAAAATAATAATATTTTGATTTTCCATGTGAAATAGTATTAGTATATCAATGACTTACTTTCAAAACTAACATTCTACAAAGTATATTCATATAAAAATAGTGACCAAAATATTGATATGGAGACCCTATTACAAATCTAAAATAGCATGTGCAGGTATATATCAAAATTCTAGCCGCGCAAATGCGCGGGTGACCCTGCTAGTTAACAGTATTCAAGAAGGGTCTACCAAATATAATGGGACAAAAGTCATCTTGTGGGGAACCAAGAACAAGGAAATCAGCAGGATATTTAACCTTCCCACACAAGACTTCAACATATCTAACGATCCCAACTGGCTTAATGGTGTCCCTATTGGCAAGCTTAAT
This sequence comes from Aegilops speltoides, assembly GCA_021437245.1. Taxonomy (NCBI): domain Eukaryota; kingdom Viridiplantae; phylum Streptophyta; class Magnoliopsida; order Poales; family Poaceae; genus Aegilops; species Aegilops speltoides. Next base: position 438,886,187 of record CM038145.1, on the reverse strand, counting down.
AGTAACATCAATACCTTCTATTTCAGCAGGTGCAATATCATGCATAATTTCTTTATATAAGTCAAAGGGTATTGCACTAGCACTAGCACCCATATCACATAAGCCATGATAACAATGATCTCCTATTTTATCAGAAATAACAGGCATGCCTACAACAGGTCTATGTATCTTAGCATCTGGTCTAGCAATATTAGCAGTTTCACAACAGAAATAAATAACATGCCCATCTAAATTATCATCTAAGAGATGTTCAACCATACTAGGTTCAACTTTGATTTGCTCAGGAGGTGTATAAGTTCTAGTATTACTCTTACAAACAACAGTTGAAGTTTAGCATGATCCTTTATCCTAACAGGAAAAGGTGGTTTCTCAACATAAGTAGTAGGAACAATAGGATCATTAAAAGTGATAGTCTTTTCTTCAGCTGTTATAGGTGCAACTACTTTTACTTCAGTGGGAGGATTATATTTAAACCACTTCTCCATAGGGAGATCAACGTGAGTAGCAAGAGATTCACAAAAAGCAGCTACTATCTCAGAGTCATGTCCATACGTAGTGCTAAATCCACGAAAAGCATCGGTATCCATAAAAGATTTAACACAATCAAACTTAGGTGTTATACCTGACTCCTTACCATTGTCGGAACCCCAATCTTCAGAGTTGCATTTAATTCTTTCCAATAAATCCCACTTTAATTCAGTAGTCTTCAGCATATAAGAACCAGCACAGGAAGTATCAAGCATGGTGCGATCATTGAGAGAAAGCCGAGCATAAATTTTTTGAATAATCATATCTCTTGAGAGCTCATGATTGGGGCATGAATATAACATTGACTTAAACCTCCCCCAAGCTTGAGCGATGCTTTCTCCTTCGCGAGGCTAGAAATTATATATGTAATTACGATCATGATGAGAACAAGATGCATAGGATAGAACTTCTGGTGAAATTCCAACTTCAATCGTTTATAATTCCAAGATCGTGAATCATCACATAACCTATACCATGTCAATGCATCTCCCTTCAAAGATAAAGGGAAGACCTTCCTTTTGACAACATCATCGGGAATACCTGCAAGCTTAAATAATCCACAAACTTCATCCAAAAGATAAAATGTAAATCGGGATGCAATGTTCCATCTCCTACAAAGGGATTAGCTAGCAGTTTCTCTATCATACCCGAAGGAATCTCAAAGTAAACATTTTCAGTAGGTTTAGTAGGTTGGGGAGCAACTCTTTGCTCCACTGGTCGGGGTGAAGATACCCCAAACAAGCCCCTCAAAGGATTAGTTTCCATAGTAACAAGTGACAGAAAATTTCAGCACACTATATACATGTTTCCTTACCAAGTTCCACTCACCAAAGGCGCTTCACTCCCCGGCAACGGCGCCAGAAAAGAGTCTTGATGACCCACAATTATAGGGGATCTATCGTAGTGCTTTCGATAATTAAGAGTGTCGAACCCAACAAGGAGCAGAAGGAAATGACAAGCAGTTTTCAGTAAGGTATTCTCTGCAAGCACTGAAATTGTAGGTAACAGATAGTTTCGTGATAAGATAATTGGTAACGGGTAACAAGCAATGAAAGTAAATAAAGTGCAGCAAGGTGGACCAATCCTTTTTGTAGTAAAGGACAAGCCTGGACAATTCCTTATAATGAGAAAAGCGCTCCCGAGGACACATGGGAATTATCGTCAAGCTAGTTTTCATCACGCTCATATGATTCGCGTTCGGTACTTTGATAATTTGATATGTGGGTGGACCGGTGCTTGGGTACTGCCCTTACTTGGAAAAGCATCCCACTTATGATTAACCCCTATTGCAAGCATCCGCAACTACAAAAGAAGTATTAAGGTAAACCTAACCATAGCATGAAACTAATGGATCCAAATCAGCCCCTTACGAAGCAACCCATAAACTAGGGTTTAAGCTTCTGTCACTCTAGCATCCCATCATCTACTTATTACTTCCCAATGCCTTCCTCTAGGCCCAAATAATGGTGAAGTGTCATGTAGTCGACGTTCACATAACACCACTAGAGGAGAGACAACATACATCTCATCAAAATATCGAACGAATACCAAATTCACATGACTACTAATAGCAAGACTTCACCCATGTACTCAGGAACAAACTTAACTACTCACAAAGCATATTCATGTCCATGATCAGAGGAGTATTAATATGCATTAAGAATATGAACATGTGATGATTTCCCCCTCCTGGAGGGAAGTTTCCCCGGCAGAATAGCTCCGCCGGAGCCCTAGATTGGTTCCGCCAAGGTTCTGCCTCGTGGTGGCGGAGTTTCATCTCGTAAGCTTTCCTATGATTTTTTTTGGGGGGTAAAAGCCTTCATATAGCCGAAGATGGGCACCGGAGGGCCACCAGGGGCCCAGGAGACAGGGGGCACGCCCAGTAGGGGTGGGCGCGCCCCCCACCCTCCTGGCCAGGGTGTGGGCCCCTTCTGGTATTTTCTTCGCTCAATAATTCTTATTAATTCCAAAAGTGACTTATGTGGAGTTTCAGGATTTTTGGAGCTGTGCAGAATAGGTTTCCAATATTTGCTCCTTTTCCAGCCAGAATTCCAGCTGCCGGCATTCCCCCTCTTCATGGCAAACCTTGTAAAATAAGAGAGAATATCCATAAGTATGGTGACATAACGTGTAATAACAGCCCATATTGCAATAAATATTGATATAAAAGCATGATGCAATCAAAGGCCCAGGGCATTTTGAGGAAGCCCATCATTGGAATATACAAGCCAAGTTCTATAATGAAAAATTCCCACTAGTATATGAAAGTGACAACATAGGAGACTCTCTATCATGAAGATCATGGTGCTACTTTGAAGCACAAGTGTGGAAAAAGGATAGTAACATTATCCCTTCTCTCTTTTTCTCTCATTTTTTCTTTTTTTTCTTTTTTTTCTTTTTTTGGTGGGCTTCTTTGGCCTCTTTTATTTTTTGTATAGTCTGGAGTCTCATCCCGACTTGTGGGGGAATCATAGTCTCCTTCATACTTTCCTCACTTGGGACAATGCTCTAATAATGAAGATCATCACACTTTTATTGGTTTACAACTCGATACTAAGAACAAAATATGACTCTATGTGAATGCCTTCGGCGTAGGATGAAGATGGTCTCTCTCAAACAACCCTGCAACCAAATAACAAAGAGTCTCTTATGTCCCCAACACACCCAATACAATGGTAAATTGTATAGGTGCACTAGTTCGGCGAAGAGATGGTGATACAAGAACAATATGGATGGTAGATATAGGTTTTTGTAATCTGAAAATATGAAAACATCAAGGTAACAAAGTGGTAAAAGTGAGCGTAAACGGTATCGCAATGCTAGGAAACAAGGCCTAGGGTTCATACTTTCACTAGTGCAAGTTCTCTCAACAATGATAACATAATTAGATCATATAACAATCCCTCAACATGCAACAAAGAGTCACTCCAAAGTCACTAATAGCAGAGAACAAACAAAGAGATTATTGTAGGGTACGAAACCACCTCAAAGTTATCCTTTCTGATCGATCTATTCAAGAGTCCGTAGTAAAATAACATGAAGCTATTATTTCTGTTCAATCAATCATAGAGTTTGTACTAGAATAATAACATAAGACACAAATCAACCAAAACCCTGACGTCACCTAGATACTCCAATGTCACCTCAAGTATCCGTGGGTATGATTACACGATATGCATCACACAATCTCAGATTCATCTATTCAACCAACACAAAGTATTTCAAAGAGTGCCCCAAAGTTTCTACCGGAGAGTCAAGACAAAAACATGTGCCAACCCCTATGCATAAGTTCACTGAACCCGCAAGTTGATCACCAAAACATACATCAAGTAGATCACGTGAATATCCCATTGTCACACAGATAAGCACGGCAAGACATACATCAAGTGTTCTCAAATCCTTCAAGACTCAATCCGACAAGATAACTTCAAGGGGAAAACTCAATCCATTACAAGAGAGTAGAGGGGGAGAAACATCATAAGATCCAACTATAATAGCAAAGCTCATGGTACATCAAGATCGTGCCAAATCAAGAACATGAGAGAGAGAGAGAGAGAGAGAGAGAGAGATCAAACACATAGCTACTGGTACAAACCCTCAGCCCCGAGAGTGAACTACTCCCTCCTCGTCATGGAGAGCGCCGGGATGATGAAGATGGCAACCGGTGATGGATTCCCCCTCCGGAAGGGTACCGGAACAGGCTCCCGAGAGGTTTTTGGTGGCTATAGAGGCTTGCGGCGGCGGAACTCCCGATCTATGGTGCTCCCGTATCTTTTCGGGGTATATGGGTATACATAGGTGAAAGAAGTCAGTCAAGGGATCCACCAAGGGGCCCACGAGGGTGGGGGGCGTGCCCAGGGGTAGGGTGTGCCATGGACCCTCGTGGCCACCTCGTTGCTTCCCTGACGTCTACTTCAAGTCTCCTGGATTGTGTTTGTTCCGAAAATAACTTTCCCGAAGGTTTCATCCTGTTTGGACTCCGTTTGATATTCCTTTTCTGCAAATCACTGAAATAGGCAAAAAAAACAACAATTTGGATTGGGCCTAGCATCCCCAAGCTTAATTCCTGCTCGTCCTCGAGTAGGTAAATGATAAAAATAGAATTTTTGATGTGGAATGCTACCTAACATAATTCTCAATGTAATTTTATTTATTGTGGCATTAGTGTTCAGATCGAAAAGATTCAATATAAAAGTTTAATGTTGACATAAAAATAGTAATACTTCAAGAATGCTAACCAAGCAGTTTATGTCTTATCAAAGTAACATAGCCAAAGAAAGCTTATCCCTACAAAATCATATAGTTTGGCCATGCTTCATTTTCGTCACACAAAATGATCCCATCATGCACAACCCCAGTTTCAGCCAAGCAATTGGTTCATACTTTTTAATGCGCTTCAGCTTTTTCAACCCTCATGCAATACATGAGCGTAAGCCATGGACATAGCACTATGGGTGGAGTAGAGTATGATGATAGGGATCATGTGAGAAAACAAAAAAAGAAAGTCTCACATTGACGCGGCTAATCAACGGGCTATGGAGATGCCCATCAATTGATGTCAATACGAGGAGTAGGGATTGCCATGCAATGGATGCACTAGAGCTATAAATGTATGAAAGCTCATCAAAAAGAAACTAAGTGGGTGTGCATCCAACTTGCCTACTCACGAAGACCTAGGGCATTTTGAGGAAGCCCATCATTGGAATATACAAGCCAAGTTCTATATTAAAAATTCCCACTAGTATATGAAAGTGACAACATAGGAGACTCTCTATCATGAAGATCATTGTGCTACTTTGAAGCACAAGTGTGGTAAAAGGATAGTAACATTGTCCCTTCTCTCTTTTTCTCTCATTTTTTTCTTTTTTTATTTGGGCTTCTTTGGCCTTTTTTTTATTTGGGCTTCTTTGGCCTCTTTTATTTTTCATAAAGTCGGGAGTCTCATCCCGACTTGTGGGGGAATCATAGTCTACATCATCCTTTCCTCACATAGGACAATGCTCTAATAATGGAAATCATCACACTTCTATTTATTTACAACTCAAGAATTACAACTCAATACTTAGGACAAAATATGACTCTATGTGAATGCCTCCAGCGGTGTACTGGGATATGCAATGAATAAAGAGCGACATGTATGAAAGAATTATAAAGGTGGATTTGCCACAAATACGATGTCAACTACATGATCATGCAAAGCAAGATGACAATGATGGAGCATGTCATAATAAACGGAACGGTGGAAAGTTGCATGGCAATATATATCGGAATGGCTATGGAAATGCCATAATAGGTAGGTATGGTGGCTGTTTTGAGGAAGATATAAGGAGGTTTATGTGTGATAGAGCGTATCATATCACGAGGTTTGGATGCACCGGTAAAATTTGCACCAGCTCTCAAGGTGAGAAAGGGCAATGCACGGTACCGTAGAGGCTAGCAAATTGCGGAAGGGTAAGAGTGCGTATAATCCATGGACTCACATTAGTAATAAAGAACTCATATACTTATTGCAAAATTCTATTAGCCCTCGAAGCAAAGTACTACTACGCATGCTCCTAGGGGAAGGGTTGGTAGGAGTTAACCATCGCGCGATCCCGACCTCCACTCATAAGGAAGGCAATCAAAGAACACCCCATGCTTCAAATTTGTCACACAATGTTCACCATACGTGCATGCTATGGGACTTGCCAACTTTAACAAAAGTATTTCTCAATTTCATAATTACCCAACTAGCATGACTCTAACATTACCACCTTTATATCTCAAAACAATTATCAAGTATCAAATTTATCATAATATTTAATGCACTCTATATGAAAGTTTTTATTATACCCAACTTGGATGACCATCATATTAGGACTAATTTTATAACCAAAACAAATTACCATGCTATTCTAAAAGGCTGTCAAAATAATATAAGTGAATCAAGATAGATCAATAATTTGTACAAAATAAAACCACCACCGTGCTCTAAAAACATATAAGTGAAGTACTAGAGCAAAATTATCTAGCTCAAAAGATATAAGTGAAGCACATAGAGTATTTTTATAAATTCCGATTCATGTGTGTCTCTTCCAAAAGGTGTGTACAGAAAAGATGATTGTGATAAACTAAAAAGAAAAGACTCAAATCTTACAAGACGTTCCAAGCAAAGCACATATCATGTGGTGAATAAAAATATAGCTCCAAGTAAAGTTACCGATGAACGAAGACGAAAGAGGGGATGCCTTCCGGGGCATCCCCAAGCTTAGGCTTTTGGTTGTCCTTGAATTTTACCTTGGGGTGCCTTGGGTATCCCCAAGGTTAGGCTCTTCCCACTCCTTATTCCATAATCCATCAAATCTTTACCCAAAACTTGAAAACTTCACAACACAAAACTCAACAGAAAATCTCATGAGCTCCGTTAGTATGATAAAATAAATCACCACTTTTAGTACTGTTGTGAACTCATTCTAAATTCATATTGGTGTAATATATACTATATTTAAACTTCTCTATGGTGCATACCCTCCGATACTACTCATAGATTCATCCAAATAAGCAAACAACACATAGAAAACGGAATCTATCAAAAACAGAACAGTCAGTAGTAATATGTATCATTCGAATACTTCTGTAACACCAACAATTCCGAAATAAATAGGTGTACGTGAGGAATTTTTCTATTAATCATCTGCAAAAAGAATCAACCTAAGAGCACTCTCCAGTAAAAAAATGGCAGCTAATCTCGTGAGCGCAAGAGTTTCTCTTTTTTGTTAGCAAGATCGCAAAGACTTCACCCAAGTCTTCCCAAAGGTTCTACTTGGAACAAACACTAATTAAAATATAAAACAACATCTGACCAGAGTCTAGGTGAATTATTTATTACTAAACAGGAGCAAAAAGCAAAGGACAAAAATAAAATTGGGTTGCCTCCCAACAAGCGCTAACGTTTAACGCCCCTAGCTAGGCATGATGATTTCAATGATGCTCACATAAAAGATAAGAATTGAAACATAAAGAGAGCATCATGAATAATATAAATAGTACATTTAAGTCTAACCCACTTCCTATGCATAGGGATTTTGTGAGCAAACAACTTATGGGAACAATAATCAACTAGCATAGGAAGGTAAAACAAGCATAACTTCAAAATTTTCAACACATAGAGAGGAAACTTGATATTATTGCAATATGTAGAAGCATAATATCCTCTCTCATAATAATTTTCAGTAGAATCATGAATGAATTTAACCATATAAACAGCAACTAAAGCATTCTTTTCATGATTTATTTGCATAGAAATTTTACTACTCTCCACATAAGCAAATTTCTTCTCATGAATAGTAGTGGGAGCAAACTCAACAAAATAATTATCATGTGAGGCATAATCCAATTGAAAACTAAAATCATGATGACAAGTTTCATGGTTATCATTATTATTAATAGCATACAAGTCATCAAAATAATCATCATAGATAGCAACTTTGTTCTCATAATCAACTCGAACCTCTTCCGAAATAGTGGATTCATCACTAAATAAAGTCATGACCTGTCCAAATCCACTTTCATCAATATAATCATCATAAATAGGAGGCATGCTTTCATCATAATAAATATTCTCATGAAAACTTGGGGGACTAAACATATCATCTTCATCAAACATAGCCTCCCCAAGCTTGTGGCTTTGCATATCATTAGCATCATGGGTATTCAAAGAATTCATACTAACAACATTGCAATCATGCTCATCATTAAAAAAATTAGTGCCAAACATTTTAATGCATTCTTATTCTAACACTTGGGCACAATTTTCCTTTCCATCATTCTCACGAAAGACATTAAAAAGATGAAGCATATGAGGTACCCTTAATTCCATTTTTTGTAGTTTTCTTTTATAAACTAAACTAGTGATAAAACAAGAAACTAAAAGATTTGATTACAAGATCTAAAGATATACCTTCAAGCACTCACCTACCCGGCAACGGCGCTAGAAAAGAGCTTGATGTCTACTACACAACTGCTACCTCTTGAGCACTGCACTGATTTTCCCTTGAAGAGGAAAGAGTGATGCAACAAAGTAGCGTAAGTATTTCCCTCAGTTTTTGATAACCAAGGTATCAATCCAGTAGGAGGCTACACGCAAGTCCCTCGTACCTACACAAAAAAACAAGAACCTCGCAACCAATGCGATAAAGGGGTTGTCAATCCCTTCAAGGCCACTTGCGAAAGTGAGATCTGATAGAGATAATAAGATAAGATAAATATTTTTGGTATTTTTATGATATAGATTGAAAAGTAAAGATTGCAAAATAAAGTAGATCGGAAACTTATATGATAGAAAATAGACCAGGGGACATAGGTTTCACTAGTGGCTTCTCTCAAGATAGCATAAGTATTACGGTGGGTGGACAAATTACTGTCGAGCAATTGATAGAAAAGTGCATAGTTATGAGAATATCTAGGCATGATCATGTATATAGGCATCACATCCACGACAAGTAGACCGACTCCTGCCTCCATCTACTACTATTACTCCACACATCGACTGCAATCCAGCATGCATCTAGAGTATTAAGTTCATAAGAACAGAGTAACGCATTAGGCAAGATGACATGATGTAGACGGATAAACTCAAGCAATATGATATAAACCCCATCTTTTTATCCTCGATGGCAACAATACAATACGTGCCTTGCTGCCCTAACATCCTTTGGGAAAGGACACCGCAAGATTGAACCCAAAGCTAAGCACTTCTCCCATTGCAAAGATCAATCTAGTAGGCCAAACCAAACTGATATTTCGAAGAGACTTGCAAAGATAACAAATCATACATAAAAGAATTCAGAGGAGATTCAAATATTTCTCATAGATAAAGTTGATCATAAACCCACAATTCATCGGATCTCGACAAACACACCGCAAAAAGAGTTACATCGAATAGATCTCCAAGAAGGTCGAGGAGAACTTTGTATTGAGATTCAAAGAGAGAGAAGAATCCATCTAGCTAATAACAATGGACCCGAAGGTCTGTGGTAAACTACTCACAACTCATCGGAGAGGCTTTGGTGTTGAGGTAGAAGCCCTCCGTGATCGATTCCCCCTCCGGCGGAGCGGCGGAAAAGGCTCCAAGATGGGATCTCACGGGTACAGAAGGTTGCGGCGGCGGAAATATGGTTTCGTGGTGCTCCTAGGTGTTTCCAGGGTATGCAAGTATATATAGGCAAAAGAAGTTGGTCAGGGGAGCCATGAGGGGCCCATGAGGGTGGGGGGTGCGCCCACCCCCCTAGGGCATGCCCTGGACCCTCATGGCCGCCTCGTTTGCTTCTTGACGTACACTCCATGTCTCCTGGATTGCGTTTATTCCAAAAATAACTCTCCCGAAGGTTTCATTCCGTTTGGACTCCGTTTGATATTCCTTTTCTGCGAAACACTAAAGTAGGCAAAAATACAGCAATTTGGGCTGGGCCTCCTGTTAATAGTTAGTCCCAAAAATGATATAAAAGTGTATAGTAAAGCCCATAAACATCCAAAACGGGTAATATAATAGCATGTAACAATAAAAAATTATAGATATGTTGGAGACGTATCAAGCATCCCCAAGCTTTTCCTACTTGTCCTCGAGTAGGTAAATGATAAAAACAGAATTTTTGATGTGGAATGCTACCTAGCATATTTCTCAATGTAATTTTCTTTATCGTGGCATGAATGTTCAGATCCAAATGATTCAAGATAAAAGTTTATATTGACATAAGAGTAATAATACTTCAAGCATACTAACAAAGTAATCATGTCTTCTCAAAATAACATGGGCAAAGAAAGTTATCCCTACAAAATCATATAGTATGGGCTATGCTCTATGTTCATCACACAAAATATTTATATCATGGACAACCCCGATTTTAGCCAAGCAATTGTTTCATACTTTAGTGTTTTCAAACTTTTTCGATCTTCACGCAATACATGAGCGTGGACATAGCACTATATGTGGAATAGGATGGTGGTTGTGGAGAAAAAAAGGAGAAGATAGTCTCACATCAACTAGGCGTATCAACGGGCTATGGAGATGCCCATTAATAGATATCAATATGAGTGAGTAGGGATTGCCATGCAACGGATGCACTAGAGCTATAATTGTATGAAAGCTCGTCAAAAGAAACTAAGTGGGTGTGCATCCAATTTGCTTGCTCACGAAGACCTACAGCAATTTGAGGAAGCCCATCATTGGAATATACAAGCCAAGTTCTATAATGAAAGATTCCCACTAGCATATGAAAGTGACAACATAGGAGACTCTCTATCACGAAGATCATGGTGCTACTTTCAAGCACAAGTGTGGAAAAAGGATAGTAACATTGTCCCTTCTCTCTTTTTCTCTCATTTTTTGGTGGGCTTGTTTGGCCTCTTTTTTTATCTAGGCTTCTTTGGCTTCTTTTATTTTTCATAAAGTCCAGAGTCTTATCCTGACTTGTGGGGGAATCATAGTCTCCATCATCCTTTCCTCACATGGGACAATGCTCTAATGAAGATCATCACACTTTTATTTACTTACAACTCAAGAATTACAACTCAATACTTAGAACAAAATATGACTCTATGTGAATGCCTCCGGCGGTGTAACGAGATATGCAATGAATTCCGGAGGTGTACCGGGATATGCAATGAATCAAGAGTGACATGTATGAAAGAATTATGAAGGTGGCCTTGCCATAAATACGATGTCAACTAGATGATCATGCAAAAGCAATATGACAATGATGGAGCGTGTCATAATAAACGGAATGGTGGAAAGTTGCATGGCAATATATCTCGGAATGGCTATGGAAATGCCATAATAGGTAGGTATGGTGGCTGTTTTGAGGAAGGTATATGGTACCGGCGAAAGTTGCACGGCACAAGAAAGGCTGGCAATGGTGGAAGGGTGAGAGTGCGTATAATCCATGTAGTCAACATTAGTCATGAAGAACTCATATACTTATTGCAAAAATCTACAAGTTATCAAAACAAAGTACTACACACATGCTCCTAGGGGAAGGGTTGGTAGGAGTTAACCATCGCGCGATCCCAACCTCCACACATAAGGAAGACAATCAATAAATAAATCATGCTCCAACTTCATCACATAATGGTTCACCATACGTGCATGCCACGGGAATCACAAACTTTTAACACAAGTATTACTCAAATTCACAACTACCCAACTAGCATGACTCTAATATTACCAACCTCATATCTCAAAACAATCATCAAGCATCAAATTGATCATAGCGTTCAGTGCACTCTATATGATAGTTTTTATTATACCCAACCTTGATGCCCATCATATTAGGACTAATTTTATAACCAAAGCAAATACAATGTTGTTCTAAAAGACTCTCAAAATAATATAAGTTAAGCATGAGAGATCAATAATTTCTACAAAATAAAACTACCGACGTGCTCTAAAAAGAAATAAGTGAAGCACTAGAGCAAAATTGTCTAGCTCAAAAGATAAAACTGAAGCACATAGAGTATTCTAATAAATTCCGAATCATGTGTGTCTCTCCCAAAAGGTGTGTACAGAAAGGATGATTGTGGTAAACTAAAAAGCAAAGACTCATATCATACAAGACGCTCCAAGCAAAACACATATCATGTGGTGAATAAAAATATAGCTCCAAGTAAAGTTACCGATGGACAAAGACAAAAGAGTGGATGCCTTCCGGGGCATCCCCAAGCTAAGGCTTTTGGTTGTCCTTGAATTTTACCTTGGGGTGCCTTGGGCATCCCCAAGCTTAGGCTCTTGCCACTCCTTATTCCATAATCCATCAAATCTTTACCGAAAACTTGAAAACTTCACAACACAAAACTCAACAGAAAATCTCATGAGCTCCGTTAGTGCAAAAAAGCAAACCACCACTTTAAGGTACTGTAATGAACTCATTATTTATTTATATTGGTGTTAAACCTACTGTATTCCAACTTCTCTATGGTTCATAACCCCCGATACTAGCTACAGATTTATCAAAATAAGCAAACAACACGAAAAATAGAATCTATCAAAAACGGAATAGTCTGTAGCAATCTGTAACTTTCGAATACTTATGGAACTCTAAAATCCTACCAAAATAGGAATTCTTAGGAAATTTGTCTATTAATCTTCTAAAAAAGAATCAATAAAAAAATCATGTTTCTGTGATTTATTAAAATTATTCTCGTGCGCACAAAAGTTTCTGTTTTTCAGCAAGATCAAATTAACTATCACCCAAGATGATCCGATAGGTTCTACTTGGCAAAAACACTAATTAAAACATAAAACCACATCTAACCAGAGGCCAGATGAATTATTTATTGAATAACAGCAAAGAAAAATATTGGGTTGTCTCCCAACAAGCGCTTTTCTTTAAAGCCTTTTAGCTAGGCATTGATAAATTTAATTATGCTCACATGAAAGACAAGAATTGAAGCGCAAAGAGAGCATCATGAAATGCGCGACAAACACATCTAAGTCTAACATACTTCCTACGCATAGGCATATTATAAGCAAACAAATTTGCAAGGCAAGCAAAAACTAGCATATGCAAGGAAGAAGAAAGAGACGATAGCAATCTCAACATGACGAGAGGTAATTTAGTAAGATAAAAATTTCTACGACCGTATTTTCCTCTCTCATAATAATTACATGTAGGATCATAGGCAAATTCAAAAAAATAGCCATCACATAACATATTCTCAACACGATCCACATGCATGTGAAGTTGACACTCTTCCAAAATAGTGGGATTAGCATTAACTAAAGTCATGACCTCCAAACCCATTTTATCAAAAATACAATAAGATTAAACATTCTCCAAATATGTGGGATCTAAAGTTGACACTCTTCCAAACCGACTTTCAATATTATTGCAAACACTATTATCAACCTCATATTCATCATCGGGCTTAAATAAATTTTCAAGATCATAAAAAGAATCACCCCAATCATGATCATTGCAACAAATAGTAGTCATAGAAAACCTAACATCCCCAAGCTTAAGGTTTTGCATATCATTGACACAATTGGCATTGAGAGAATTTATAATAACATCATTGCAATCATGCTTTTCGTCGAAGGAATTATGAAGTATGGGTGCAATAGCAACGATCTCATGTTTAACATAAGGAATTATAGCAAATTCATCTTCATAAGTATTGGCATCATGGCCACAGAATAGCAAGCATGATGTTCATCAAGGGATATTTCAATAAAATCAGAATCATCATTATCTATAGATTCATGCATATCATTATTTTCTTCCAAAGCAACGGTCATTCTCTCAATAAATTCTTTGACATAGACATTATGAGTATAGTTTTCATAGCAATATTTAAGTATGTCAAAATTTTCAGATTCGTAGAGAGTAAGATCATACTTTTCAATAAAATAAGCAACTTCATAAGCACCCTTAAAAGCAACAAATTCTTCAATTTGTTCGATATCATAGTAACTATAAACACCCTTTGCATAACAAGATAAAATTTCATTATCATTAAACTCACATAGGCAGGGAAGGTGTTTTTTTAGGGTTCTTAGAGCAACAAGTAAAATCATAAATTTCAAAAAGATTCCAAGCAAACACAGCAATCTATTTATTTGATCCCATAAGAGTCTCCTCTTTTCAGACAAACGGTGACGCACAAAATGAGCATGCTCATCTAAAGATTTCCCATCAACTAAGCTAGTTGGGGTTTCAACATGAGCACATGAGGATCGAAGATGATCCAAGTAGAAAACTTTAAGTGGATCCATAACAATAGATTTTTAGCAAGCGAAGATGCAAGCACATAGAAGGCACATGGAGACACAAGCAAACATAAGATCAAACAAAAGAGGGGCGTAGACCTCCCCGGCAATGGCGCCAGAAATCCTTCTTGCTACCTCTTGAGCACTGCGTTGGTTTTCCCTTGAAGAGGAAAGGGTGATGCAGCAAAGTAGCGTAAGTATTTCCCTCGGTTTTTGAGAACCACGGTATCAATCCAGTAGGAGGCTCCTCAAAAGTCCCATGTACCTACACAAACAAACAAGAACCTCGCAACCAACGCAATAAAGGGGTTGTCAATCCCTTCACGACCACTTGCGAAAGTGAGATCTTATAGAGATAATATGATAAGATAAATATTTTTTTGGTACTTTTATGATATAGATTGGAAAGTAAAAGTGCAAGTAAAAGTAGATAGTAAACTTGTATGATAAAAGATAGACCCGGGGGCCATAGGTTTCACTAGTGGCTTCTCTTAAGATAGCATAAGTATTACGGTGGGTGAACAAATTACTGTCGAGTAATTGATAGAAAAGTGCATAGTTATGAGAATATCTAGCCATGATCATGTATATAGGCATCACGTCCGCGACAAGTAGACCGACTCCTGCCTGCATCTACTACTATTACTCCACACATCGACCGCTATACAGCATGCATCTAGAGTATTAAGTTCATAAGAACAGAGTAACGCATTAGGCAAGATGACATGATGTAGAGGGCTGGGCCTCCGGTTAATAGGTAGTCCCACAAATGATATAAAAGTGTATAGTAAAGCCCATAAACATCCAAAACGGGTAATATAATAGCATGGAACAATCAAAAATTATAGATACGTTTGAGACGTTGTTGGGCCTCCAAGTGCAGAGGTTTGTCGGGCAGTAGCAAATTTCCCTCAAGTAGCAAATTTCTTCGCCTTCCCATGGTGGGCGCACGACAGATGCCAAGGGATGGCTAAAGAGAGGAGGAGGCTCGAGGGCACTGGTGGGCTTCGGAGGTGAGGTTGATATGCGCGGGCGCGGGACGCCGGACATACCCAGGTTCGGGTCTCTCAGGAGAGATAACACCCCTAGTCCTGCCAAGTTTAGTTGGATGGTTGATAGTACAATGTCGCTCCTGGAGCTGTTTGGAGGAGGAAGGAGGCTGGCCAAGGCTCCGGCTGCTCCTTATCCTTGGTGTTGCTATGTAGTGGCTAGTCCTATCTTGCTTGCTCTATCTCGTATGGCTTTGCATGCCGTGTGTGTCGTATGTCTCTGTCAAATATCTCGCGTCTTCTTCTTGCCTATGAAGGTGTGGACTCCTAGGGGGTTTTATAGATCAACCCACCCAGGCTTACAATGGTAATATGCCGAGTCGGTGGGTCCGTATTGTCGGTGTCCGGGGTACCGGGCTGGGGCCCGCTTGGGGGCTTGTGGTTCGTTGGGTTCCCCTAGGTGCGCGCCCCGCGTGCCTAGGGGGGCTGTGCGCCATCTTGTCGATCGTCATGGCATGGCCGAGTCGAGCCGCGCACAGTGTTCTCCGTCCAGCCGCTGCTTGCTGTCGTCAGCGGTGAGGGCGGGAACACTGTTGCCATGCCAGCCCTGGTTAGTGAGTAGGTAAGGTGCACTGTTGCCACGCTCTGGCTGACCACGGGCTTGGGCGGGGGCACTGTAGTCTTGGTCATCAGTGATGGAGGTCTCTGTCGTGGAAATTGATCCACGGACACCTATGGGGCCGGCGGACCGGGCCCCTTTCGGTTCGGCGGGGGGCGGAGGCCGCGCGAAGAGCGGATTGAGGCGAAGCACAGGAGTAGTTTACCCAGCTTCGGAGCTCTCCGGAGAGATAATACTCCTACTGCTGCATGTCTGAGTGTATTGAGTTCTTGCTCGGGAGCGCTGAGTGCAACAGTACACACTAGCTACTAACGAGACCGAGCGTGAGTGTTTTCTGCCTTCCAACCCCCCTCTACGTTGCGCATGGGCCTCCTTTTATATGCTCAAGGGGTCACCGACAGGTGGCAACGTAGGCAAGGGTAAAAATGGAAAGGTGTTGCGGTTGGTACAACTACCTGTACAGTGTATCATACCTAACCCTGACGGCAGGGGACAAAGGCATTAAATGCCCGTCTGCATCGCCCAAATAGTGCGAAAAGGGACCGTCAGGGACGCCACCGCTTGCCACGATGGCAATCTTGTCAGCATCGCTTGCCACCGCGCACCGCTGGCTGCACAGCCTCTTGCCACGCACGCCTGGAAAGGTCCCAGGGCGACACATTGGTGGATGTGCCGGAGCGCGGGTACAGAGTGGTAGCTTGCCGCGGCAAGTGCCTTTTCGCGGTCGTTGTCTTGCCGCGTCCGGAAGCTTGTCGCTCACCGGGCCTCGCCGGGACGCGTGGTGCGTCGCGGCAAGTTCCTTGAGATGCCTTGGTTGGCCTTCCCGGCAAGCTCCTCTTGCCGGGGCCTTGTCTCCTTGGCTTGAATACTTTGTTCTTGAATGGCTCCAAAAGGAACCACGGAGGACCTTGGCGATCACCCGGCAAGCCTTGCCGCGGGGTGCTGCGACTGCCCGTGCACAAGTTCGGGATACTAGGGTACCCCTACTCTAGTACACCGACAGAGCCCGGGCTGGGCCACACACGGCGCCGGCGGCTGTTGGGCGAGGCCAAAAGCAGGCACGGGCACGCGTGGCCTGGGTTACGCCGTATCTTACTCCGTATCCACCGTGCCCTCCCCGAACGGCACGCTACGAATGCGGCATCATGGGAGAGATCGTGGGTGGTTTCTTTATTCAGAAAGACGGAACGTCCGCCCCCTCCCTCTTTATAAGTAGGGGAAACAGGGACAGTTCGCCCATCTCGCCAGTTGCTATTCCAATCTCAGAAACCTCCGCCGCTCCCCCCTTCTTCCCAAAGCTGAAAGAGAGCAGCGCTCCGCCCCCCATCGCCATCAGCACCACCAACACCGTCGATCTCCCCCACCACCTCCGCCATGGCTAGGAAAGCCGGCAAGGGGAAGGCCGTGAAGTCGACCGAGGCGTAGCGGCTCGCGGCGCTGCGAAAGGAGCGAACAACCTCCCCCCCAAGCTCGCCGCGAAGGAGCTGAGGGAGTACTACTACCTCTTCTGGTCGACGGAGACGCGAGCGCATCCGCGCACGAAGGTACTCTCCGCCGCCGCTTCGGAACGGGCTCCAAATGGATATCCCTTCTTCGCGTTGTTATTCTACTGCGGGCTCTGCCCGCCTTTCTCTGAATTTTTCTGCGACATTATGAACACCTACGGGTTCCACCCCCTTGACTTCACCCCCAATGTCGTTCTGACCATGGCAGTTTTCGCACATCTCTGCGAAAACTTTCTCAGAGTCCATCCAAATGTAGCTCTTTTCCGCCACTTCTTTATGCCCCGAGTTGAGAGAGGGGAGCCTTTATCCGGCGGAATCGCCTAGATCTCGAGAGCTGGCAAGAAGGAAGCTTATCTGGAGGGAGAGCTCCGTGGCAAGTGGGAGGAATGGAGAGCAGACTGGTGCTAGATTGTCGAGGAGAACCCGCAGCCGTTTACCGCCCAGCGCCAAGCCCCAGTAGCGCGCGGCAACGATTGGAGGAATGTGGCCCCGGAAGACGATAGGCTGAAGATTGCCGTCACCCGGATCCTACGCCTCAGGCTTGCCGGGCTCACTGTAGGCGCCGTTGGCGCAGATTTTCTTCGCCGCCGCATCGCCCCCCTGCAGGAGAGGAGGAGACCCGCCTGGGAGTTCCAGAATGCGGCGGATATCATGAGGCTGCGCCCGGGCCTCAACTTCAACTTCACTGTCCTGGAACTGGAAGCAATGCTCCAGGAACTGTTCAAGTACGACCGTCAACATCCCGAAGTGTTCAGGTTGCCGAAGGGTGTCGTTCCGCTGTGCAACAACTCCTCACTCGACCGCATCCGTGCAATGATGCCGATGTGCGATTCACATGGAATTGTCCCAACTTGGCAAGAGCCTGCAGACGACGTTGTGCAGGAGTTCTTTGACGGCTTGGTAGAAGTGCCGGTCCGCGCCGATGAACAGAAAAGTCTCACCCACGACACCACCGATGCGGAGATGCAGCGCATCGCCACTAGGCTGGAGGAGGCGGCGGCAGCCGCTGCCGCGGGCGAGTTTGGATTCACCGTGGAGGAGGCAGAGGCAGCAGAGGCGGCAAGCCTTGCCGAGCGAGAGGAGCCTGCCGGCGAGGGAGAGCTTGCCGAGCCTCAAGCCGAGTTGAGCGAGCCCGCCGAGGGTGCGAGTGGCTCGTTGAAGACCGAATCCTCTTCCTCCTCATCTTCAGACAGCTCGCCGCAAACACAGCCCCCATCGTAAGTATATGGTTTACTTCCCGCTGTTAGGTGCGCATGGGTGCTCTTTCTTTGCTGACATCTGACTATCGGTTTGCGTAGGAGCAGAACAGCCTCACTAGGAGCGCTCTGAAGCCGCCCCCGACATGCTATCTGCTTTGACTACACCGCCAGGGGGGTTCTCCGGCAAGGGAGCATTCTCCGGCAAGGGAGAGTTCTCCGGCAAGGGACAGCACCAGCGACCCCCCGGTGGCGGAGACCGTGACTGTAGAACCTAGTACAGGTAATCCTCTTGCTTGAAAACTTCCCTTGGGTTCCTCTTCTTCTGATCTTCTTTTTGGATATTTGCTTGACTTTTCTCTCTCTTCCGGCCTTCAGATCCACCTGTCACGGAGCCGATGGATACCGATGTTGCCAGCGACGAGAACGCGCATGGCAATACCAACGATGCCGCTGTCACCGAAGAAGCAGCTGACGCTGATGATCCCGCCGGCGAAGAGGCCGCCAAAGCTGCCGCCGCAAAAGCTGGCGAGGGGTCTGGCGATTGTACTGACGGCACCGAGGCCGCAGGAGCGTCTGGCGGTACACCGACCGCCGATCCCCCCGCCGCTGCCGCAGCGTCAGTCTCCGAAGAGCCCCAGCCCGGCGCCTATTTGAAGGCCGGCGATGGCGTCTTCATCAAGCTCCCCTGGGCGTCAAGCTCCAGGGTGCCGGTCGAAGGAGAAATCTTGGATGGAGAGGTGCTCGCCTCCGCTGGGCTGACGCTGGTTGATGCGCCGAGCAGCAGCAGCGACGAGACTGAGGAGGAGCGGCTCCTGCGGAAGCTGGTGTCGCTCTGCCACGCTCGGCAGGCCAAGCTGGAATCCCGAGAAGCGCTTGTCGTGAGGGCGGGAGTGGACATCGAGAAGCACGCGGAGGAGCTCCGGGGTCGTAACCAGGAAGCCCTCCGGTCCCTGGCAGAGGAGCGGGAGCAACTCGCCGAGGCGCGGAAAGCCTTCCTCCTCGAGAAGGCCGAAGTTGAAGAGCAACAGCTGCTTGCCGCCGAGGAGCTGTTTGCGCGGGAGGGCGAATTGGCACAGCGGAAGGTCAACCTCGACAGCCACGAGGAGGAGCTTGTTGCGCGCGAGCAAACATTCGGCGGGGCTCTCAAGGAAGCATAGGATGCTGCTGCAGCTGCCGAGGCCGCTAAGAAGGAGCTGGAGACGAAGGTGGCGCAGCTGGAGGCCGATCTCAAGGCGAGGGGTGAAGAGCTTGCCACGCTCAAGCGTGAGCGCGAGAAGGACGCCTACACCCTTGGCGAGCTGCAGGGTAGTCTCGCCGAGAAGGGCAAGGAGCTTAGCGCCGCCAAGGACTCCAACGCAGATCTTGAGTTGAAGCTGACTACTTTGACCAAGATGCTGGACGGCGCCAGGGAGCAGGAGGTGGCCTTGAAGAAGCAGATCAAGGCCGACGAGGCGCTGCTGGCGAGTGCTGCTGCCACCCAGAACACTTTTAGGGAGAATGTGGAGCACTGGACGGAGGGTCTCGTGGATGTTGCCGCAGCCATCGACAGGGAGCTGGCGTAGCTGGGGATGGAGGATTTCGGGTATCCCTCCGATGAGAACCTCCAACCCAGCGCCAAGCTCAGTTTGTTCTTCAAAGGCGTGGCGACGGCCCTCCAGCGACTCCGGGAAAGGATCCCAAAGCAGCTGGCCGACGAGTCGCGCAAGATCTGCGCGGGAGCTCTTCAAAAGGTGTTGGTGAAGGTGTCCTTCCGCAACCCAGGCCTCAACCTCACCAACGTCCTCAGGACCTTGCCGCCGGAAGCTGATCTGGAAGCGCTCAAGACCCTTGTCGCACCCATTGTGGACAAGGTGAGCGGGATCAAGAGGGTTGAGGGCGATCGCGTAGATTAGGCCGCCCGTTTCCTCCTTTTCTTGTCGTTGTTGGTCATGTTACGAGAACAATCTATTAGAGTTGCGACAAGCTATCTTGTAATATAACTCTATTTTGGGTAGTGATTGCTATGTTATTTCCTTTACTTGATTCCTTCCTTTGTATGTTTTTGCCCTATGCTTTTAGGGAACTTGCCGGTGCAGGCGCCTTAGCCGCGAGCGCTGAGTGCGGGAAGTCAGCAGCCTGCTAGCGGTGCTGCAGCCAACAAGAAACCTTGTCGCAACTAGTCGCAGCTCACTTAAGTTGTTGAGCAGACTCGAAACAAAGTAAGGGCGCAACTAGCTACGAGTTGGTTCCTCCGCGCACAGGTTTTCCATACAAAGCACGGTCGTTCGAGGAAGATAACTTAAAAATTTTAAAACTGATTGCTCAAACTTTGGCAACTTAGCTTTTCTATCGTTTGCGTCCCGGTAAGGCGAAACTTTCTTGAACGACGCCTGGTTCACACCATTATCTTCTCCTTTCCCCCGGCAAACTTGTGGGCGAGGGAACCTTCCTTTCTTTGAGAAAGAGAAAGAAGAGAAAATAAAGATATGGAGCCTTACGGCTCGTTATTGCTTAGCGGGGGTAGGCGCTGCACAAAGTGTCAGATAACACATGCAAAAAATAGAAAGCATGAAATTGACAAGATGTGCGGAGCACATGAGCTTTACTTATGCACGGGGTCTGCGCCCGGCTTTGTACAAAGGATTACATGCAACAGCGGCAAGACTTGTACAAAAGGTGGTTGCCGGAACAGGTTCTGGCAACCGCGCCTTACGGGAAAAACTTATGAAGATGCTCAATGTTCCAGGAGTTGCTCACCGGAGTGCCATCTTCGGTCTCAAGGCGGACAGCGCCAGGCCTAGTGACTCGTTTCACCCAGTAAGGGCCTTCCCACTTTGGCGTCAACTTGTTGGAATTCTTGGCGGACTGAACGCGCCGAAGAACAAGGTCGCCTTCCTCGAGACTTCTGGCATTAACTTTGCGGCTATGGTAGCGGCGCAAAGCTTCTTTGGTATCGAGCAGCTCGTGCGATGCTTTCAAGATGGTCTTCCTCAAGGCAGCAGCGTCATCTTGTTGCAGCTGCTCTTGCTCAAGCTCATCATAAGCGAGCACCGAGGTGACCTGTATACGAGTTCCGTGGGGAGAACTGCCTCTGCTCCATAGACTAGAGCGAAGGTGTCGGCGGTGGCTCGATTTGGCATCATCTGATCGACCAAAGAACCACCGGCAGCTCCTCAATCCAGATTCTTTCCGCGACTTGCGCAGCTTCGCCGAAAGTCTGGTCTTGAGCCCGTGCAGCACTTCAGCATTTGCCCTCTCCACTTGACCGTTGCTTTTCGGATGAGCAACAGAAGCAAAGCAGACCTTGGCGCCAAGATCTTGGACGTACTACATGAAGGTGCGGCTCGTGAATTGCGTGCCATTGTCGGTGATGATCCTGTTAGGGATCCCGAAGCGGCAAACAATCGACCTGAAGAACTTGATCGCCGATTGTCTTGTCACCTTCCTCATCGCTTCCACTTCCGCCACTTTGTGAACTTGTCGATTGCAACGTACAAGTACTCAAAGCCCCCGACAGCTCGGGGAAAGGGGCCGAGGATGTCGAGCCCCCAGACCGAAAATGGCCAGGATAAAGGGATCGTCTGGAGACCTTGAGCTGGCTGGTGTATCTGCTTGGAATGGAACTGGCACGCTTCACACTTGGTTACTTGTGCAGTTGCATCCTGGAGGGCAGTCGGCCAAAAGAAACCTTGCCGGAATGCTTTGCCGGCAAGTGCTCTTGCGCCAATATGGTGACCACATATGCCTCCATGTATCTCTGCCAACAGCTTTTGTCCATCTTCCCGGCGAATACACTTCAATTTCACACCGTTGAGTCTTCTTCTATACAGTGTTTTGTCAACAAACTGGTACATACTTGATCGCCGGGCTACTCTTTCCGCTTCTTCTTGCTCTTCGGAAGTTCTTCATCTAAAGGAAGCGGACAATCTCTTGTGCCCATCCGGAGCTCTGGCTCGACAACAAGGACTAAAGGCACATCTGCCGCTGCTGGAACATCCGCTTCTACGGCGAGAACCTGTGGCTCAGCCGGAGCTTGACGTTCCCCAGCAAGCTTGCCGAAGCAAAACTTGTCGGGAGTGTCTGCTTCAACGGAACAAACCCTAGGGCTTGCCGGAGCAGACTGCTCCTCAGTACTCTTGGTGTTGATCTTGGGGACCTTCTTGGTGGCGGCTTCGGGGAGCTCTGCCTGAAAATAGTCACTAGAAATCAACTTCCTCTTCTTGCTCTGTCCAGTTGATGGTGTTACAGACGGTTGAGTCAGTTTGAACACAAAGATCCCTGGTTCCATTGTGTAACTTAAGTGCGGCGCGACTTGACGAAGCCATCGGCAATGTCGATTCGAGCTCTTGGGACAAGTTCCATCAGAGGCCGTCAAAGTGCTCTTCTAACTTTCTCACTTCATCAACGTAAGCTTCCATCAACGGACTCTGATAATTCTTGTTCACTTGGCGGATGACAAGCTGCGAGTCACCCCGACAATGAGCTTCTTGATCCCAAGGTCTCTGCGATCTCGAGACCGCAAGCAAACCTTCATACTCTGCGGTATTGTTTGTTGCTTGCTCCTTGGGAAAGTGCATCTGGACTACGTACTTGAGGTGCTCTC
The DNA here is from genome assembly GCA_021437245.1 of Aegilops speltoides. NCBI lineage: Eukaryota > Viridiplantae > Streptophyta > Magnoliopsida > Poales > Poaceae > Aegilops > Aegilops speltoides. The sequence goes on along the minus strand of CM038145.1, from coordinate 438,863,024 downwards.
CAGTGGGCGCAACAAGTAGCACGCCCGCACCGGCGCCTTGCAGCGAGAAGGCACCATCAAAGTACATCAGCCACTCTTTGCTTGCTTCCTTGACGAGGATGCTCATTTCCGGAATTTCTTCATCTGGTGTTGGCGTCCACTCTGCTATGAATTCTGCCAATGCTCTGCTTTGGATAGTTGAGGTGCTCTCAAACTTGAGGCCAAAGCTGGACAGTTCCAGTGCCCACTCGACAATCCTTGTAACGCCCCGGATACAACTTTCCATATTCGTAACTCCGACTCTTGCCTTTTCCGGAGATGCGAGATATTATTTTCTCCGTGGTTGGGTTTTTGTCTTTCGTTTTGCATTTTGTTCATGTCATGCATTTCATCATCGCATCATTCGCATTGCATCGGCATCGTTTTCTTAAAACTTGCATTCGTTCGTCGTTGTCGTTTCTCCCTTTTGCCTTCATCACCTTCCCTCGGATCGCCTTGCCGCTACCGACCGTTCCGCACCAACCGGTTTTGCTTCCCTCTTGACCGTGACCACCTAACCTCTCTTGCCAGCTCGCAGCCCCCTCGCGCGCGTGTCCGAAAGTTGCCCGAACCCGACCCGCTCAGTCTTTACCTTTGAGTCCGGATCATCCCCTAACATCTACAAAACATCTCCATTTTATTATTCGGACATCCCTAGTCTATTTTTCTCAACCGCCCGATTTCGATCGGCGGGTCCAAATCTACCCTAAACACTCCCTCTTTCCTTATATAAAGACCCCCTAGTCTAAATCAGGCCAAACCCTAACTTCTAGGGAGTTTGTCCCATCGAGCCGCCGCCAACCAGTTCCCCTCGGGATCCTTCCCCACCCAACCGGCGCTCTCCTCTGGATCCCCTCGATCCACCAACAAGCGCAGCCCACGGTGCCCGATCCTCTGCTCCTCTGCCCGAGCCCCTCGTCACCGCGCCGCCCCGGCGAGCGTGCCAGTCGGCGACCTCGACCCCAGGACCGGTCCCGTCCCGCTCCTCTCTTCCTCCTGTTTTCCCTCTCTCTCTCACGGTGGCCTCTCTCTCCTTCCCAGGAACGAGCAGGAGCTCGCCCATGATCCATGCCGCCGCTGCCTGGAACCAGCCGGATTTGATGAACCTCGCTGGGATCCACCTTCCCCTCGACCAGATTGGCCGTCGTCCCAGTCATCCTCGACCACCTCCGCCCGTCCGAGCTCCGGCGAGCCACTACCAGGCCGCCCCTCTGCTCGTTCCTGCCAAGTCCCGCCGCCGCGCCCTTGTTCCTCTGCCGCGGCCCGCACCATCCTCACCGGGGCACCGAATTAGGCTCGTGCTCCACCTCCCCCTCCCTTCCCTTCCTCTTCTTCCCTGAAGCTCTCTCTGACCACCTCCTTCGTCGTGTTTCTCAGGGAACCATGGCGCCGCCGCAAGTCCCCTGCCTCCAATGCCGCCGCACCTTGGAGCAGCCATGGTGGCGCCGTCCTCCTCCGACCCCGTGCAGACCTGAAGCCCTCGCGCCCGCTCCTCCCGTCTGCCCGAGCGCCGCTGCCTCGCGACCCCGCATCCCTCACCGTCCAGTCCTCGCGGCGCCGTCCAGGACCCTGACAGCCTCCCCTGCTTCTGCTGCACGAGGAGGACGACGCATCTAGCGTGCGCCCGCTCGTCCCAGCCGTCGTCTAGTCCGCGTCCGGCCCCGACCTCCTCTGCCTCGCCGTCGTGGCCTCGGATCCGGCCGGTTCCCGTGCGCCCTCACCCTGTCTCCTCTGCATCGCACTGCTGCCCCTGCCTTACCTGCTGTTGCTGCTTATGTTCTTCAGAACGAACAGAGCCAGCTCGCTCGAGCCGCTCGCCCCGTTGACCGCGCCTCCAGGCCCAGCGCGCCCCTTCGCGGCCTGCCAGGCCTCTCCTCCAGCCGGGCCGAAGCCCATTGGTGAGGCCACCCCCAGCGCCCCTCTGTTTGTTTTCCTTCTGTTGGGCCAGATCTCAATTTCGGCCCATGTCATGTTTTTTTTCCTGGACAGATTTGTCTATTTATCCAGTGAATTACAGATTTACAAAAAACCCCTCATACTTCATGCATTTAATAACTCATCAACCGTGCATCAGAATTAAATAATATATATATGAAAATTGCTTAGTTTTTCATCTAGTTTCATAATATGCCACTTTCATCCATGTTTAAACTGTTTAACATGCCGTTTGATTAAATTTGTTCAAATGTCATGCTAAAATGATTTAATTCATAACTAAATAACCGTAGCTCGGTTATAAATGTTCTTTATATGTAAATGGGGTGGAAAAATGCCTAGTTTAACATGGTGCACTTTATTTTCCTGTTTAACAACAATAAAATATGGTTTATGGCAGAACAGTACCACTTTGAAATATGCATATGAGGATTTTCCGGAATTGTTGTTTTTTTCCGGCCTCATTTAAACTTGCCTAAATATTTAGTTTACTTTTGTTACACCCCTTGACATGCTTAACAACATTTAACATTGTTGTGTACCTAAACGAGAGCGAACTAAATAACTTGGATGTGGTGTTTCGTCAATATGCAACTCGTTGCATATTGAGCTCCACTTAACTTGTAGTATTGTGTGTTGCACTTTGCCATGCCATGCTTATGTGATGGTTGTTTACCATGTTGTTTGTTTCTTTCCGGTGTTGCTTCTTAGTTCCGGTAATGTTGCGATTGTGAGGATTCGTTTGACTACGTCCGTTTGTCTTCTTCATGGACTCGTTCTTCTTCCTAGCGGGATTTCAGGCAAGATGACCGCTACCCTGGATCTCACTACTATCATTGCTATGCTAGTTGCTTCGTTCTATCGCTATGCTGCGCTACCAATTACCTGTTTGTCAAGCCATCCCATATTGCCATGAACCTCTAACCTTTGACACCTTTCCTATGCAAACCGTTGTTTGGCTATGTTACCGCTTTGCTCAGCCTCTCTTATAGCGTTGCTAGTTGCAGGTGAAGTTGAAGATTGCTCCATGGTGGACAGGGTTTATGTTGGGATATCACAATATCTCTTTTATATTAATTAATGCATCTATATATTTGGTAAAGGGTGGAAGGCTCAGCCTTATGCCTAGTGTTTTGTTCCACTCTTGCCGCCTAGTTTCCGTCATACCGGTGTTATGTTCCCGGATTTTGCGTTCCTAACGCGGTCAGTGATTTATGGGACCCCGTGACGGTTCGCTTTGAATAAAACTTGTCCAGCAAGGCCCAACCTTGGTTTTACCATTTGCCTCACCACCACCTATACCCTTCCTTGGGTCAGCCAACCCAAGGGTCATCTTTATTTAGCCCCCGGGCGGTGCTTGTCTAAGTGTTGGTCCGAATCGAGTACCAAGGGCCACCTCGGGGAAACTCGAAGTCTGGTTTTACTCGTAGCTAGTCTCATCCGGTGTTGCCCTGAGAACGAGATATGTGCAGCTCCTATCGGGATTGTTGGCGCATCGGGCGGCTTTGCTGGTCTTGTTTTACCATTGTCGAAATGTCTTGTAAACCGGGATTCCGAGACTGATCGGGTCTTCCTGGGAGAAGGTCTATTCCTTCGTTGATCGCGAGAGCTTGTCATGGGCTAAGTTGGGACACCCCTGCAGGGTTTAAACTTTCGAGAGCCGTGCCCGCGGTTATGTGGCAGATGGGAATTTGTTAACGTCCGGTTGTAGATAACTTGACACCAGATCCGAATTAAAATGCATCAACCGCGTGTGTAGCCGTGATGGTCTCTTCTCGTGAGTCCGGAAGTGAACACGGTTTCGGGTTATGTTTGGCGTAAGTAGGTGTTCAGGATCACCTCTTGATCATTGCTAGCTTCACGACCATTCCTTTGTTTCTCTTCTCGCTCTCATTTGCGTATGTTAGCCACCATATCATGCTTAGCCACCGCCGCAACCTCACCACTTTACCCCTTCCTTTCCCATTAAGCTTTGCTAGTCTTGATACCCATGGTAATGGGATTGTTGAGTCCTCGTGGCTCACGGATACTTCAAAACCAGTTTGCGGTGCCTATGTTCTTGGCGGTGGCGCAGCCAAGCTCAAGGAGGAGCCCGATGAAGATCTTGCCCTTTGTGTTGTTTCGTTCTAGTTGATCAGTAGTGGAGCCCAGTTGGGCTCGATCGGGGACCTTTGTCACATTTGGGGTTCTTCTTTTATTTTGGTTCCGTAGTCGAACCTTGATTGTATCTGGATGATGTAATGCTTTATTCATGTAATTGTGCGAAGTGGCATTTGTAAGCCAACTATGTATCTCTTTCCCTTATGTATTACATGGGTTGTGTGAAGATTACCTCACTTGCGACATTGCTTTCAATGCGGTTATGCCTCTAAGTCGTGCTTCGACACGTGGGAGATATAGCCGCATCGAGGGAGTTACAATCATGCCTGTTGCTTCTGGATTCTGCAGTATCCTCTTCAACGGAAAACGAGTGACAACCGTGATCTCATGTGCTTGGAAGTAATGGCGCAGCTTTCTCGAGGCGATGAGAAGGCCGAAAAGCAATTTCTGCACACCAGAATACCTTGACCTAGCCCCCTGCAGAAGGGAACTGACAAAGTAAACTGGGCGCTGCACCATTCTCTTCTGTATCTCCTCACGCGCTGTCGGTGTACTAGAGTAGGGGTACCCTAGTATCCCGAACTTGTGCACGGCGATCAGAAGACCCACGGCAAGGCTTGCGGGTGACCATAAAGTCCTCCGTGGTTCCTTTGGAGCCATTCAAGAACAAAGTGTTTAAGTCAAGGAGACAAGGCCCCGGCAAGAGGAGCTTGCCGGGAAGGCCAACCAAGGCATTTCAAGGAACTTGCCGCGACGCGCCACGTGTCCGGCAAGGCCCGTGGCGACAAGCTTCCAGATGCGACAAGACAACGATCGCGGCAAAGGCGCTTGCGCGCAAGTTCATCTCAGACCCGCACTCGGCGCATCCACCAACGTGTCGCCTACGAGGCCTTTCGGTAGCGGCGTGGCGGGAGGCTGTGCAACCAGCGGTGTGAGGTGGCAAGCGGCGCTGACAAGACTGCCATCGTGGCAAGCGGTGGCGCCCCTGACGGTCCCTTTTCTGCACTATTTGGGCGACACAGATGGGCATTTAATGCCCTTGTCCCCTGCCGTCAGGGTTAGGTAGGATACACTATTCAGGTAGTTGTACCAACCACAACTCCTTTTCCATTTCTGCCCTCGCCTATGTTGCCACCTGTCTGTGACCCCTTGAGCATATAAAACGAGGCCCATGCGCAACGTAGAGGGGGGTTCGAAACCAGAAAACACTCACGCTCGGTCTAGTTAGCAGATAAAGTGTACGGTAGCATTTAGCGCTCCCGAGCAAGAACATAATACAACCACAAAGCAGCAGTAGGAGTATTATCTCTCCGGAGAGCTCCGAAGCTGGGTAAATCGCTCGTGTGATTCGCCTCGATCCGCTCTTCGTGCGACCTCCGCCCCCCACCGAACCGAAAGGGGCCCGGTCCGCCGGCCCCATAGGTGTTCGTTCCCACGACATCTATGGCGCGCCAGGTAGGGGGCGTCGAGGTTGTGTGAACCCGATCCAGCGTTCACGCGAGCCAGATCTTCATCTTCTTCATCATCTTCATCAACATGCCACCGAAGAAGAAGGCTTTAGAGGTGTCTGCTCCGTCCACGTCGATCCCACCACCACCGGAGCAAACGGGTGGTGGGGTAGACGTCGGCGGAAGAACGGGCGTCGACGAGGGAGCTCACGGTGCTGCCAGGTCCAAGGACAAGGCCGTGCAAACCTCGGCGTCCGTACATGCAACGCGCCCATCTCAGGAGGTGCGGGACCAACAGCGTCATGGTACTCGCGGTACCATATGTTCGTTGGACCGAGATCGAGCTGGTGGATCTCGGGATGCTCAAGACCAGCATGCGCGCCAACATGCTGCCACGAGCAAGACACGGTCGCCTGAACGGGATGCTGCTCCTTCTAACATATTTAGAAGTCCGAGCATATCCCGCTCCTCGCATCGTTCGCCACTGCCGCCAAGCACTCCAGCAGAAGCTTTGGCGAGAGCTCAACTGCTCTTGGATTACCCTCCAACGGTAGACAAGATCGACGAATGGAGGGCCACCATTCAGAGTCTCATCGGCTTCGCCAACGGCGACACTCCACGGCAGCCGAATGCACCGCAGCCGCGGCAAGATTGCCAGGCGCGAGACGATGGCGACAAAACCGGTTGGGGTGCAACCACCGTGCACTCTCCTCCCCGAAGACCAAGATCGCCGACTCGCCGGATCAACCTCGACAACGACTCCACCGCGTCATCAGATCCACGAGCTCGTCGCGATCAGCGCCAAGTTCTTCACGAACGACAGCAAGAAGACGCTCGTACTCGCATCGAGCGTCGAAGAGAAGCGTGGCGTCAATCAGACCAGCGCGCTGGGCCCACTATCGACATGCATGCGCCAGGGGAACCAGGCGACTTGCCATACGCGGTAGGTTGCCCTGCATTCACTCGTGAGCTGCGGCAAGTCCGATGGCCCAAAGACGAAGAATTTCAAGCAGACGTACGAGAAATACGGCGGCAAGTTGCATCCATCGGAGTTCCTCAAGCATCTACACCATTGCGGTGCAAGCTGCGAGGCGCGACGACAAGATCCTTGCCAACTACTTCCGCGGTGCTCAAGCCCAATGTCGAGTCTGGCTCATGCACTTGCCGGACAACTCCATATCCTCTGGGCAGATTTATGCCATCGGTTTGTCGGCGCCTTACAGTGACCACAAGCCTCATGGCCAAGAGAGCGACCTTCATCGCTGCCGCCCTGAAGGAAGGAGAGCCCCTGCGCAAGTACATTCAGAGATTCAGCCATGTACAGCGCAACATCCCAGATGTCCACCCTGCCGCGGTCATCAGCGCGTTCCATCAGAACGTGCAAAACCGCAGGATGCGGGAGGAGATGGCGATGTGCAAGATCAAAGACGTCGATGAGCTATCATACGGCCGACAAGTGTGCGTCTTTGAGGAAGGAGGAGACTCCCCGGAGAGAATACAGGAGCAGGAGGATCTAACAGCGAGGATGCCGCCCCGGCAAGAAAAAACCGACGGCGAAACAACAGGAAGAAGAAAGGCAAAGATGTGCTAGTCGTTGAGCAGTCCGGCAACGGAGGTGGCGCCAAGGAAGCCGAAGCTGTGGCGGCCGCCGACAAGAAGGACGGCTCCGGCAAGCAGTACTGCAAGATCCACCGCACCTAGGGCCATGATCTCCAGAGCTGCAAGAAGGTCGAGTAGCTTGTCGAGCAGCAAAAGGCTGAGTACGAGCGACGCGACAAGGAGAAGGCCCAAGAAGGTACTAGAGGATCCGGCAAGAAGCGCCCCGGCCGGGGAGGATGCCGCGGCAAGGCCAAGCAGCGGCAAGGAGACAGACCTCCCCACGGCCGCGACAAGGATGAAGATGACGACGACGATGAAGATATGGATGATGATGAGTCCGATGAGCAGGAGTTCCAGAAAGCTACAGAGGTCCTGTGCGTTGATGGCGGTGCTTCTCTGCATACTTCACACCGCCAGCTCAAGCAGTGGGTGCGGGAAGTCAATGCGGTAGAACCACCCGTTGAGTCACGCAAGCCTCTGAAATGGTCCAGCACGCCTATCATCTTCGATATTGAGGACCACCCTGATCGCATAACTGCGGTCGGGTGCTTGCCGATGTTGGTTTCACCAACTATCCACAACCTCAAGGTCACTAAGATGCTAGTTGACGGCGGGGCCGGCTTAAACCTGATCTCCTCCGCGGTACTCCAGAAACTCCAGATCCCTGACAGCGAGCTCGAAGAGACCGGCACATTTCAAGGAATCAATCCGGGAATGAGCAAGCCGAAGGGAAAGATCACGTTGCCGGTAACATTTGGCAGCGAGTTGAACTTCGGGACTGAGAGGGTCACTTTTAACGTTGCTGACTTTCCATTGCCTTACAATGGGATACTCGGCCATCCAGCGCTCGCCAAATTCATGGCAGACTCTCACTATGCATACAACGTACTGAAGATGCCAGGCCCGATAAGTGTCATCTCTGTCCCTGGAGACAAGAAGGATGCTCTTATCTGTGCCGACAAGATCTATCGGGATGCAGCAGCCGCGGCAGATCGCAAGACACTTGCCGCTGAAGCTCCCGGGGGGAAGAATAAGACCAAGTCTGGCAAGAGCTCTGATGCCCACTCCGGCAAGCGCACCTCTTCGGAGTGCTGCGCTACAGTCAAGGACGCACCATCAAGCTCCACCAGCAAGTGTAAGAAGGCAATGGCAGCTCCGCCAGAAACCAAGAAGGTGCCCGCCAAGGAGGACGGCACTGGTGGTACCTTCACCATCAGTGCCACTCTCGACCCTAAATAGGAAGCGCGCTCGTTGCTTTCTGCGGGTAACGTCGGCGTGTTTGCATGGCAACCGTCGACATCCCCGTGTTCCTGTGAAAGTAATCGAGCACCACCTTGCCGTCTGTCCTCATCGCGCGGCCCGTCAAGCGTAAAGTCGAAACAAGCGGTGGGCGCCAAGAATTCATCGCAGAAGAAATCAAGAAGTTGGAAGCAGCAGGCCTTGTCGGAGGAGTGCTCCATCCTCGTGGTTGGCCAATCTGTAGTCGTCGCGCCAAGGCAAAGCGGAAATGGAGGCTTTGTATCGACTTTACCGATGTTAATAAAGCTTGTCCCAAAGACCCATTTCCTTGCGGCGCATTGACCAGATTGTTGACTCCACGGCGGATGTGACTTGCTTTCATTTCTTGATGCATACTCAGGATACCATCAGATCTTCATGGCAGAAGAGGATGAGGAGAAGACCGCATTCATCACTCCATGTGGCACGTACTATTTCGTACGAATGCCTTTCATTTTATAGAATGCTGGTTCAACATTTGCAAGAGTAGTCCATGACGCTTTTGAGCCACAAATACACAGAAATGTGGAAGCCTACATGGATGACACAGTGGTCAAGAGCAAGGACAAGGCGACTCTGATTCAAGATTTAGACGAAACCTTTGCAAATCTGCGCAAGATCAACCTCAAGCTTAACCCCGAGAAATGTGTGTTTGGAGTCCCCTCCGGCAAGCTTCTCGGGTTCTTTGTGTCTCAGCGGGGAGTTGAAGCCAATCCCGACAAGATCAAGGCCATTGAGCAGATTGAAGCACCAAAGCGCGTCAAGGATGTACGAAGACTTGCCGGTTGTGTGGCTGCTCTCAGCAGGTTTATCTCTAAGTCTGCTGAGCGCGCCCTGCCATTTTTCAAAATATTGAAAAAGGCAGGTCCAATGAAATGGACTCCGGAAGCGGAGGCTACGTTGCAGGACTTGAAGAGATACCTGTCCTCCACTCCAACACTTGTCGCACCTAAGCCACAAGAGAAGTTGCTGCTGTATTTAGCGGCAACCAATCAAGTGGTTAGTGCTGCGTTAGTAGCGGAGAGGAAGGCGGATGATGAGCCAGCAACCACGGCAGATGCATCCAGCGACAAGCAGGGGACTTCACCGACAAGCTCTGGTCCCGACAAGGATAGATCTGCGCACGCACATGAGGAGGTGCAGAAGAAAATGGTGCAGCGCCCAGTTTACTTTGTCAGTTCCCTTCTGCAGGGGGCTAGGTCAAGGTACTCTGGTGTGCAGAAATTGCTTTTCAGCCTTCTCATGGCCTCGAGAAAGCTGCGCCATTACTTCCAAGCACATGAGATCATAGTTGTCACTCGTTTTCCGTGAAGAGGATCTGCAGAATCCGAAGCAACAGCGGGATTGTCGAGTGGGCATTGGAACTGTCAAGCTTTGGCCTCAAGTTTGAGAGCACTTCAACTATCCAAAGCAGAGCATTGGCAGAATTCATAGCAGAATGGACGCCAACACCAGATGAAGAAATTCCAGAGACGAGCATCCCCGTCAAGGAAGCAAGCAAAGAGTGGCTCATGTACTTTGATGGTGCCTTCTCACTACAAGGCACCGGTGCGGGCGTGCAACTTGTCGCACCCACCGGAGAGCACCTCAAGTACATAGTCCAGATGCAATTTCCCAAGGAGCAAGCAACAAACAATACTCCAGAGTATGAAGGTTTGCTTGCCGGTCTCAGGATCGCGGCAGACCTTGGGATCAAGAAGCTCATTGTCAGGGGTGACTCGCAGCTTGTCGTCCGCCAAGTGAACAAGAATTATCAGAGTCCGTTGATGGAAGCTTACGTTGATGAGGTGAGAAAGTTAGAAGAGCACTTTGACGGCCTACAGATGGAACATGTTCCGAGAGCTCAGAACGACATTGCAGATGGCATGTCGAAGTGCGCCGCACTTAAGTTACCTATGGAACCAGGGATCTTTGTGCTCAAACTGACTCAACCGTCTGTAACACCATCAACTGGACAGAGCAAGAAACAGAAGTTGATTTCTAGTGACTATTTTCCAGCAGAGCTCCCCGAAGCCACCACCAAGAAGGTCCCCAAGATCAACACCAAGAATGCTGAGGAGCAGTCTGCACCGACAAGCCCTAGGGTTTGTTCCGTTGAAGCAGACGCTCCCGACAAGTTTTGCTCCGGCAAACTTGCCGGGGAACGCCAAGCTCCGGCTGAGCCGCAGGTTCTCGCCGTAGAAGCGGGTGTTCCCGCAGCAGCATATGTGCCTTTAGTCTTTGTTGTCGAGCCGCAAGCTCCAACATGGGCCCAGCAGATTGTCCGTTTCCTTCAGACAGGAGAACTTCCCGAAGAGCAAGAAGAAGCGAAAAGAGTAGCCCGGCAGTCAAGTATGTACCAGTTTGTCGGCAACACGCTGTACAGAAGAAGGCCCAACGGTGTGAAATTGAAGTGTATTCACCTGGAAGACGGACAGAAGCTGTTGGCGGAGATACATGGAGGCATATGTGGTCACCACATTGGCGCAAGAGCACTTGCCGGCAAGGCGTTCCGGCAAGGTTTCTTTTGGCCGACAGCCCTCCAGGATGCAACTGTACAAGTAACCAGGTGTGAAGCGTGCCAGTTCCATTCCAAGCAGATACACCAGCCAGCTCAAGCTCTCCAGACGATCCCTTTATCCTGGCCATTTTCGGTCTGGGGGCTCGACATCCTCGGCCCCTTTCCCCAAGCTGTCGGGGGCTTTGAGTACTTGTACATTGCAATCGACAAGTTCAGAAAGTGGCCGGAAGTGGAAGCAGTGAGGAAGGTGACAGCACAGTCAGCAGTCAAGTTCTTCAGGTCGATTGTTTGCCGTTTCGGAACCCTAACAGGATCATCACCAACAACGGCATGCAATTCACGTGCCGCACCTTCATGCAGTACGTCCAAGATCTTGGCGCCAAGGTCTGCTTTGCTTTTGTTGCTCATCCAAGAAGCAACGGTCAAGCGGAGAGGGCAAATGCTGAAGTGCTGCGCGGGCTCAAGACCAGGACTTTCGACAGGCTGCGCAAGTGCGGAAAGAACTGGATTGAGGAGCTGCCGGTGGTTCTTTGGTCGTCGGGGCGACACCAAATCGAGCCATCGGCGGACACCTTCGCTCTAGTCTATGGAGCAGAGGCAGTTCTCCCCACGGAACTCGTATACGGGTCACCTCGAGTGCTCGCTTATGATGAGCTTGAGCAAGAGCAGCTGCGACAAGATGACGCGCTGCTCCTTGAGGAGGACCGTCTTCAGGCTGCTGTATGAGCTGCTCGATACCAGCAGGCTTTGCGCCGCTACCATAACCGCAAAGTTAATGCCAGAAGTCTCGAGGAAGGCGACCTTGTTCTTCGGCGTGTTCAGTCCGCCAAGAACTCCAACAAGTTGACGCCGAAGTGGGAAGGCCCTTACCGGGTGAAACGAGTCACTAGGCGTGGCGCTGTCCGCCTTGAGACCGAAGATGGCTTTCTGGTGAGCAACTCCTGGAACATTGAGCATCTTCGTAAGTTTTACCCGTAAGGCGTGGTTGCCGGAACCTGTTCCCGCAACCACCTTTCGTACAAGTCTTGCCGCTGTTGCATGTAATCCTTTGTACAAAGCTGGGCGCAGACCCCGTGCATAAATAAAGCTCATGTGCTCCGCACATCTTGTCAATTTCATGCTTTCTATTTTTTGCATGTGTTATCTGACACTTTGTGCAGCACCTACCCCCGGTAAGCAATAACGAGCCTTTAGGCTCCATATCTTTATTTTCTCTTCTTTCTCTTCCTCGAAGAAAGGAAGCTTCCCTCACCCACAAGTTTATCGGGGGGAAGGAGGAGATAATGGCGTGGACCAGGCGTCGTTCAAGAAAGTTTTGCCTTGCCGGGACGCAAACGATAGAAAAGCTAAGTTGCCAAAGTTTGAGCAATCAGTTTTAAAAATTTTAAGTTATCTTCCTCGAACGACCGTGCTTTGTATGGAAAACCTGTGCGCGGAGGAACCAACTCGTAGCTAGTTGCGCCCTTACTTTGTTTCGAGTCCGCTCAACAACTTATGTGAGCTGCGACTAGTTTCGACAAGGTTTCTTGTCGGTAGCGGCACCGCCAGCAGGCTGTTGACGTTCCGCACTCAGCGCTCGCGGCAAGGGTGCCTGCGCCGATAAGTTCCCTAAAAGCGTAGGGCAAAAACATACAAAGGAAGGAATCAAGTAAAGGGAATAACATAGCAATCAATACCCAAAATAAAAGTTATATTACAAGATAGCTTGTCGCAGCTCTAATAGATTGTTCTCGTAACATGATCAGCAGCGACAAGAAAAGGAGAAAACGGGCGGCCTAATCTACGCGATCGCCATCAACCCTCTTGACCTCGTTCACCTTGTCCACAATGGGTGCGACAAGGGCCTTGAGCGCTTCCAGATCAGCATCCGCCGGCAGCTTCTTGAGGACAATGGTGAGGTTGAGGCCCGGGTTGCGGAAGGCCACCTTCACCAACACCTTTTGAAGAACTCTCGCACAGATCGCGCGCGACTCATCGGCCAGATGCTTTGGGATCCTTTCCTGGAGTCTCTGGAGGGCCGTCGCCACGCCTTTGAAGAACAGGGTGAGCTTGGCACTGGGCTGGAGGTTCTCATCGGAGGAATACCCGAAATCCTCCATCCCCAGCTACGCCAGCTCCCTGTCGATGGCTGCGGCAACATCCACGAGACCCTCCGTCCAGTGCTCCACATTCTCCCTGAAGGTGTTCTGGGTGGCGGCAGCACTCGCCAGCAGCTCCTCGTTGGCCTTGATCTCCTTCTTCAAGGCCACCTCCTGCTCCCTGGCGCCGTCCAGTGTCTTGGTCAAAGTAGCTAGCTTCAACTCAAGATCAGCGTTGGAGTCCTTGGCGGCGCTCAGCTCCTTGCCCTTCTCGACGAGACGACCCTGCAGCTTGCCATGGGCGTGGGCGTCCTTCTCGCGCTCACGCTTGAGCGCGGCAAGCTCTTCATCCCTCGCCTTGAGATCGGCCTCCAGCTGCGCCACTTTTGTCTCCAGCTCCTTCTTGGCGGCCTCGGCAGCTGCGGCAGCATCCTTTGCTTCCTTGAGAGCCCCGCCGAATGTTTCCTCACGCGCGGTAAGCTCCTCCTCGTGGCTGTCAAGGTTAACCTTCCGCTGCGCCAACTCGCCTTCCCGTGCAAACAGCTCCTCGGCGGCAAGCCGCTATTGCTCTTCAGCTTCAGCCTTCTCGAGGAGGAAGGCTTTCCGCGCCTCGACGAGCTGTGCCCGCTCCTCTGCCAGGGACCGAAGGGCTTCCTGGTTGCGTCTCCGGAGCTCCTCCGCATGCTTCTCGATGTCCACTCCCGCCCTCGCGACAAGCGCTTCTAGGGATTCCAGCTTGGCTTGTCGGGCACGGTAGAGTGACACCAGCTTCCGCAGCAGCTGCTCCTCCTCAGACTCGCCGCTGCTGCTGCTCGGCGCGTCAACCAGCGGAGGCAAGCACTTCTCCATCAAAAGTTTCTCCTTCGACCGGCGCCCTGTAGCTTGACGCCCAGGGGAGCTTGATGAAGATGCCATCGCCGGCCTTGATATAGGCGCTGGGCTGGGGCTCTTCGGAGCCTGATGCTGCGGCAGTGGCGGAGGGATCGGCGGTCGGCGTAGCGCCTTGCGCTCCTGCGGCCTCGGGGCCGTCAGTGCGATTGCCAGACCCCTCGCCAGCTCCTGCGGCTGCAGCTTTGGCGGCCTCCTTGCCGGTAGGATCATTGGCGCCGGCTTCCTCTTCAGTGGCAGCGGCGTCGTTGGTGTTGCCGCACGCGTTCTCCTCGCCGGTGGCCTCGGTCTCCAAAAAGAAAAATCAGAAGAAGAAGAACCCAAGGGAAGTTCTCGCGCAATAGGATTACCTGTACTGGCATCTGCAGTCATGGACTCCACCACCGGGGGGTCGCTGGTGCTGTCCCTTGCCGGAGAACCGTCCCTTGCCGGAGAACTCTCCCTTGCTGGAGACTTCTCCCTTGCCGGAGAACGCTCCCTTGCCGGGGAATCCTCCCTTGGCGGTGTAGTCGAAGCAGATAGCATCTCGGGGGCGGCTTCTGGGTGCTCCTAGTGAGGCTGCTCTGCTCCTACACAAACCAACAGTTAGATGTCAGCAAAAGAAAGAGCACCCATGCGCGCCTAACAGCGAGAAGTAAACCATATACTTACTGTTGGGGGTTCTTGCTGGGGCTGCTTTGAGAATGATTGCCGGGTCCGGCAAGGTGGTCTCGGGCGCACCCCCTGTTGTCGCGGTGGGTTCGTCCTTGATGACAATCACCGGAGCCTTGGCTCTCTTCGCCGCTCTCTGGGCCAGGGTCCTGAAAATGTATGAGTTTAGAGCAAAGCAAATCAGATACAAGACAAAACAGCAAGAATTGAAGAACTACAAGTACAGCGAAGAATCTTACTCTTCTTCTTCCTCGTCGGAGCTGAGCGCAGAGAGGTCAAGTCCGCCCTCTTCGCGCGACGAGGCGGAGAGTAGGCTCCCTTGACCGCTTAAGGGGCGGCGGCAGGATCGAAGCGGCAGTCGGGAGGACCCGCTCCGATTGCCGCAGCAGCGTGAGGCGCTCCAAAGCTTGATGTTTGTCGCGGCGGAGCGTGTCGCGCGGCGCGACGGCTGTTGACCCGTCTGCCGCCCTGCTACGTCCCCGGCCTTGCGGAGACGCCTTCTTGGTGGAGCTGGGGGCTGCGCTGGGGGCTCTGCTTGCGGCAAGCTGCTTGGGATGGCGGGCCGCTCGCACCCTCGGCGGGCTCGCTCGACTCAGCGTCAGGCTCGGCAAGCTCTCCCTCGCCGGCAGGCTCTCCGGCAAGCTCATCTCGATCGGCAAGGCTTGCCGCCTCTGCTGCCTCTGCCTCCTCCACGGTGAATCAAACTTCGCCATGGCGATGGCTGCCGCCGCCTCTTCCGCCCTAGTGGCGATGCGCCGCATCTCCGCATCGGTGGTGTCACGGGTGAGGCTCTTCTGCTCATCGGAGCGGACCGCCACTTCTACCAGGCCGTCGAAGAATTCCTGCACAACGTCGTCCGCAGGCTCTTGCCAAGTTGTGACAATTCCATGCGAATCGCACAACGACATCATTGCACGGATGCGATCGAGCGAGGAATTGTTGCACAGCGGGACGACGCCCTTCAGCAGCCTGAACCATTCGGGATGCTGAGGGTCGTGCTTGAACAGCTCCTTGAGCATCGCGTCCAGTTCCAGGACAGTGAAGTTGAAGTTGAGGCCCGGGCGCAGCCTCATGATATCCGCCGGGCCCCCAAACTCCCAGGCGGGTCTCCTCCTCTCTTGCAGGGGGCCGATACGGTGGCGAAGAAAATCTGCGCCAACAGCGCCTAAAATAAGCCCGGCAAGCCTAAGGCGCAAGATCCGGGTGACGGCAATCTGCAACCTATCATCTTCCGGGGCCAGGTTGCTCCAATCGTTGTCGTGCACTGCTGGAGCCATGGCGGAGGTGGTGGGGAAGATCGACGGCGTTGGTGGCGCCGGTGGCGATGGGGGCGGAGCGCTGCTCTCTTTCGGCTTTGGAAGAAGGGGGGAGCGGCGGAGATTTCTGAGATTGGGACAGCAACTAGCGAGATGGGCGAACTGCCCCTGTTTTCCTTGCTTATAAAGAGGGAGGGGGCGGACATTCCGTTTTTCCGAATAAAGAAGCCACCCACGATCTCTCCCACGACGCTGCATTCAACATGTGCCTTTAGGGGAGGGCGCGGTGGATAGGGAGTAAGATACGGCGTAAACCAGGCCACGCGTGCCCGTGCCCTGTTTTGGGCCTGGCCCAACAGCGCTCGGCACCGTGTGTGGCCCAGGCCCGGGGGCTCCTGTCGGTGTACTAGTGTAGGGGTACCCTAGTATCCCGAACTTGTGCACGGGCAGTCGCAGCACCCCGCGGCAAGGCTTGCCGGGTGACCGCCAAGGTCCTCCGTGGTTCCTTTGGAGCCATTCAAGAACAAAGTGTTTAAGTCAAGGAGACAAGGCCCCGGCAAGAGAAGCTTGCCGGGAAGGCCAACCAAGGAATCTCAAGGAACTTGCCGCGACGTTCCACGCGTCCCGGCAAGGCCCGGTGAGCGACAAGCTTCTGGACGCAACAAGACAACGACCGCGGCAAGTTACCATCCTGTACCCGCGCTCCAGCGCATCCACCAACATGTCGCCCTGAGGCCTTTCCGGGCGCGTGTGGCGGGAGGCTGTGCAACCAGCGGTGCGAGGTGGCAAGCGACACTGACAAGATTGTCATCATGGCAAGCGGTGGCGCCCCTGGCGGTCCCTTTTCTGCACTGTTTGGGCGACACAGATGGGCATTTAATGCCCTTGTCCCCTGCCGTCAGGGTTAGGTAGGATACACTGTTCAGGTAGTTGTACCAACCACAACTCCTTTTCCATTTCTGCCCTCGCCTACATTGCCACCTGTCGGTGACCCTTGAGCATATAAAAGGAGGCCCATGCGCAACGTAGAGGGGGGTTCGAAACCAGAAAACACTCACGCTCGGTCTAGTTAGCAGCTAAAGTATACGGTAGCATTTAGCGCTCCCGAGCAAGAACATAATACAACCACAAAGCAGCAGTAGGAGTATTATCTCTCCGAAGAGCTCCGAAGCTGGGTAAATCGCTCGTGTGATTCGCCTCGATCCGCTCTTCGTGCGACCTCCGCCCCCCGCCGAACCGAAAGGGGCCTGGTCCGCCGGCCCCATAGGTGTTCCTTCCCACGACACGCGCCTGCGTAGATCCATCTTTGTCGGGACCAGAGCTTGTCGGTGAAGTCTCCTGCTTGTCACTGGATGCATCTGCCGTGGTTGCAGGCTCATCATCCGCCTCCCTCTCCGCTACTAACGCAGCACTAACCACTTGATTGGTTGCCGCTATATACAGCAGCAACTTCTCTTGTGGCTTAGGTGCGACAAGTGTTGGAGTGGAGGACAGGTATCTCTTTAAGTCCCGCGGCGCAGCCTCCGCTTCCGGAGTCCATTTCATTGGACCTGCCTTTTTCAATATTTTGAAAAAGCGGCGTAGGCGCTCAGCAGACCTAGAGATAAACCTGCTGAGAGCAGCCACGCAACCGGCAAGTCTTCATACATCCTTGACGCGCTTTGGTGCTTCAATCTGCTCAATGGCCTTGATCTTGTCGGGATTGGCTTCAATTCCCCGCTGAGACATGAAGAACCCGAGAAGCTTGCCGGAGGGGACTCCAAACACACACTTCTCGGGGTTAAGCTTGAGGTTGATCTTGTGCAGATTTGCAAAGGTTTCGTCTAAATCCTGAATCAGAGTTGCCTTGTCCTTGCTCTTGACCACTATGTCATCCATGTAGGCTTCCACATTTCTGTGCATTTGTGGCTCAAAAGCGTCATGGACTACCCTTGCAAATGTTGAACCAGCATTCTTTAAACCGAAAGGCATCTGTATGAAAAAGTGTGTGCCACATGGAGTGATGAATGCGGTCTTCTCCTCATCCTCTTCTGCCATGAAGATCTGATGGTATCCTGAATATGCGTCAAGAAATGAAAGCAAGTCACATCCAGCCGTGGAGTCAACAATCGGTAAGGGAAATGGGTCTTTGGGACAAGCTTTATTGACATTGGTAAAGTCGATACAAAGCCTCCATTTCCCGTTTTCCTTACACACAACCACAGGATTGGCCAACCACGTAGGATGGAGCACTCCTCTGACAAGGCCTGCTGCTTCCAATTTCTTGATTTCTTCTGCGATGAATTCTTGGCGCTCCACTGCTTGTTTCCTGACCTTCTGCTTGACGGGCCGCGCATGAGGACAGATGGCAAGATGGTGCTCGATTACTTTCCTGGGAACACCGGGGATGTCAGACGGTTGCCATGCAAATACATCGACGTTCGCCCGCAGGAAAGCAACGAGCGCGCTTTCCTATTTAGGGTCGAGAGTGGCACTAATGGTGAAGGTACCACCAGTGCCGTCCTCCTTGGCGGACACATTCTTGGTCTCTGGCGGAGCTGCCATTGTCTTCTTACGCTTGCCGGTGGAGCTCGATGGTGCGTCCTCGACGGTAGCACAGCACTCCGAAGAGGTGCGCTTGCGGAGTGGGCATCGAACTCTTGCGGACTTGGTCTTCTTCTTCCCCGGAGCTTCAACGGCAAGTGACTTGCGATCTGTTGCGGCTGCTGCTGCCGGTAGATCTTGTCGTTGCGAGATAAGAGCATCCCTCTTGTCGCCGGGGACAGAGATGACACTTATCGGGCCTGGCATCTTCAGCATGTTGTATGCAT
This sequence comes from Aegilops speltoides, assembly GCA_021437245.1. Taxonomy (NCBI): domain Eukaryota; kingdom Viridiplantae; phylum Streptophyta; class Magnoliopsida; order Poales; family Poaceae; genus Aegilops; species Aegilops speltoides. The sequence goes on along the minus strand of CM038145.1, from coordinate 438,844,463 downwards.
AGTGAGAGGCTGCCATGAATTTGGCGAGAGGCTGGGCGGCCGAGTATCCCATTGTAAGGCAATGGAAAGTCAGCAATGTCAAAAGTAACCCTCTCAGTCCTGAAGTTCAACTCGCTGCCAAATGTTACCGGCAACATGATCTTTCCCTTCGGCTTGCTCCTTCCCGGATTGATTCCTTGGAATGTGCGATCTCTTGAGCTCATTGTCAGGATCCGAGTTTCGGAGTACCACGGAGGAGATCAGGTTCAAGCCGGCCCCGCCGTCAACTAGCATCTTAGTGACCTTGAGGTTGTGGATAGTTGGTGAAACCAACATCGGCAAGCACCCGACCGCAGTTGTGCGATCAGGGTGGTCCTCAATATCAAAGATGATAGGCGTGCTGGACCATTTCAGAGGCTTGCGTGACTCGACGGGTGGTTCTGCCGCATTGACTTCCCGCACACACTGCTTGAGTTGGTGGTGTGAAGTATGCAGAGAAGCACCGCCGTCAACGCACAGGACCTCTGTGGCTTTCTGGAACTCCTGCTCACCGGTCTCGTCATCATCCATATCTTCATCGTCGTTGTCATCTTCATCCTTGTCGCGGCCGCGGGGAGGTCTGTCTCCTTGCCGCTGCTTGGCCTTGCCGCGGCGTCGTCCTCGACCGGGACGTTTCTTGCCGGATCCTCTAGTACCTTCTTGGGCCTTCTCCTTGTCGCGTCGCTCGTATTCAGCCTTTTGCTGCTCGACAAGCTGCTCGACCTTCTTGCAGCTCTGGAGGTCATGGCCCTTGGTGCGGTGGATCTTGCAGTACTGCTTGTTGGTGTCATCCTGCTTGTCGGCGACCGCCACAGTGTTCTTGGCGCCACCTTCGTTGCCGGACTGCTCAACGACTAGCACATCTTTGCCTTTCTTCTTCCTGTTGTTCCGCCGCCGGTTTTTCTTTGCCGGGGCAGCATCCTCGCTGTCAGATCCTCCTGCTCCTGTATTCTCTCCGGGGAGTTTCCTCCCTACCTCAGCACGTGCACACTTGTCGGCCAGGGCATATAGCTCGCTGACGTCTCTGATCTTGCACATCACCATCTCCTCCCGCATCCTGCGGTTTCGCACGTTCTGATGGAATGCGCTGATGACCGCGGCAGGGTGGACATCTTGGATGTTGTGCTGTACACGGCTGAATCTCTGAATGTACTTGCGCAGGAGCTCTCCTTCCTTCTGGGCGAGCAGATGAAGGTCGCTCTCTTGGCCATGAGGCTTGTGGCCGCCTGTAAAGGCGCCGACAAACTGATGGCATAGGTCTGCCCAGGAGGATATGGAGTTGTCCGGCAAGTGCATGAGCCAGGACCTGACATTGGGATTGAGCACCAGCGGGAAGTAGTTGGCAAGGATCTTGTCGTCTCGCCCCCCGGCAGCTTGCACCGCGATGGTGTAGATGCTGAGGAACTCCGACGGATGCGATTTGCCGTCGTACTTCTCTGGTACGTCTGGCTTGAAATTCTTCATGCTGGGCCACTGGACTTGCCGCAGCTCACGAGTGAACGCAGGACAACCTACCGCGTACGGCAAGTCGCCTGGTTCCCCTGGCGCATGCATGTCGACAGAGGGCCCAGCGCGCTGGTCCGATTGACGCCGCGCTTCTCTTTGGCGCTCGACGCGAGTACGAGTGTCTTCTTGCTGTCGTTCGTGAAGAACTTGGCACTAATCGCGACGAGCTCGTGGATCTGATGATGCGGTGGAGTTGTTGTCGAGGTAGATCCGGCGAGTCAGCGATCTTGGCCTTCGGGGCGGAGAGTGCACGGTGGTTGCACCCCCACCTGTTTTGTCACCATCGGCTCGTGCCTGGCAGTCTTGTCGCGGCTGCGATGTACTCGGCTGTCGTGGGGTGTCGCCGTTGGCGAAGCCGATGAGACTCTGAATGATGGCCCTCCATTCGTCGATCTTGTCTGCCGTTGGAGGGTAATCCAGGAGCAGTTGAGCTCGCGCTAAAGCTTCTACAGGGGTGGTGGGTGGCAGTGGCGAACGGTGCGAGGAACGGGATATGCTCGGACTTCTAACTATGTTAGAAGGAGCAGTATCCCGTCCAGGAGACCGTGTCTTGCTCGTGCCAGCATGTTGGCGTGCATGCTGGTGTTGAGCACCCCGAGATCCACCAGCTCGATCTTGGTCCAACGAACGTATGGTACCGCGGGTACCAAGACGCTGTCGGTCCCGCGCCTCCTGAGACGGGCGCGGTGCATGTATGGACGCCGAGGTCTGCGCAGCCTTGTCCTTGGACCTGGCAGCACCGTGAGCTCCCTCGTCGATGCCTGTTCTTCCGCCGGCGTCTACCCCACCACCCGTTTGCTCCGGTGGTGGTGGGATCGACGTGGACGGAGCAGCCACCTCCGAAGCCTTCTTCTTCGGTGGCATGTCGATGAAGAAGATGAAGATCTAGCTCGTGTGAACGCCGGATCAGGTTCACACAACCTCGACTTCCCCTACCTGGCGCGCCAAAGATGTCGTGGAAACTGATCCACGGACACCTATGGGGCCGGCGGACCGGGCCCCTTTCGGTTCAGCGGGGGGCGGAGGCCGCGCGAAGAGCGGATCGAGGCGAAGCACACGAGCAGTTTACCCAGCTTCGGAGCTCTCCGGAGAGATAATACTCCTACTGCTGCATGTCTGAGTGTATTGAGTTCTTGCTCGGGAGCGCTGAGTGCTACAGTACACACTAGCTACTAACGAGACCGAGCGTGAGTGTTTTCTGCCTTCCAACCCCTCTCTAAGTTGCGCATGGGCCTCCTTTTATATGCTCAAGAGGTCACCGACAGGTGGCAACGTAGGCAAGGGTAAAAATGGAAAGGTGTTGCGGTTGGTACAACTACCTGTACAGTGTATCATACCTAACCCTGACGGCAAGGGACAAAGGCATTAAATGCCCATCTGCGTCGCCCAAATAGTGCAAAAAGGGACCATCAGGGACGCCACCGCTTGCCACGATGGCAATCTTGTCAGCGTCGCTTGCCACGCGCAAGATCACCGGCAGCAGACCTCTTGCCACGCGCTGAAAGGTCGAGGCGACACGTTGGTGGATGTGCTGGAGCGCGGGTACAGAGTGGTAGCTTGCCACGGCAAGCGCCTTGTCGCGGTCGTTGTCTTGCCGCGTCCAGAAGCTTGTCGCTCACCGGGCCTCGCCGTGACGCGTGGTGCGTCGCGGCAAGTTCCTTGAGATGCCTTGGTTGGCCTTCCCGGCAAGCTCCTCTTGCCGGGGCCTTGTCTCCTTGGCTTGAATACTTTGTTCTTCAATGGCTCCAAAAGGAACCACGGAGGACCTTGGCGATCACCCGACAAGCCTTGTCGTGGTGTGCTGCGACTGCCCGTGCACAAGTTCGGGATACTAGGGTACCCCTACTCTAGTACACCGACAGTCTCGTCCCATCGTACGGCCTGGATGGGACGGGAGCTGACCCGTGGATGGGTTGCCGTGGACGCCACCGGTGGGTTGGCTTACTGGGGAAGCCAAGGTTGCGCCGGGTTGAGTTGCCTTGCGCTAGCCGCTGCGGCCGGGTTGATGTACCTTGCCGAGTCGAGGGTCTTGGCCCGGGTTGCGCACCTTGCCGGGTCGAGCGATCCGTTGCCTGCCCGGGGTTCATCCCCCTGACAAGTCTCTTGTGTCCCCAACCCCAACACACCAAATACAATAGTAAATTGTATAGGTGCACTAGTTTGGCGAAGAGATGGTGATACAAGTGATATATGGATGGTAGATATAGGTTTTTGTAATCTGAAAATATAAAAACATCAAGGTAACAAGTGGTAAAAGTGAGCGTAAACGGTATTGCAATGCTAGGAAACAAGGCCTAGGGTTCATACTTTCACTAGTGCATGTTCTCTCAACAATAATAACACACTTGGATCATATAACTATCTCTCAACATGCAACAAAGAGTCACTCCAAAGTCACTAATAGCGGAGACCAAACGAAGAGATTATTGTAGGGCACGAAACCACCTAAAAGTTATCCTTTCTGATCGATCTATTCAAGAGTCCGTAGTAAAATAACACGAAGCTATTCTTTCCGTTCGATCTATCATAGAGTTCGTACTAGAATAACACCTTAAGATACAAATCAACCAAAACCCTAATGTCACCTAGATACTCCAATGTCACCTCAAGTATCCTTGGGTACGATTATACGATATGCATCACACAATCTCAGATTCATCTATTCAACCAACACAAAGAACTTCAAAGAGTGTCCCAAAGTTTCTACCGGAGAGTCAAGACGAAAACATGTGGCAACCCCTATGCATAAGTTCACAAGGTCACTGAACCTGCAAGTTGATCACCAAAACATACATCAAGTAGATCACGTGAATATCCCGTTGTCACCACAGATAAACACATGCAAGACATACATCAAGTTTTCTCAAATCCTTAAAGACTCAATCCGATAAGATAACTTCAAAGGGAAAACGCAATCCATTACAAGAGAGTATAGAGGGGGAGAAACATCAGAATATCCAACTATAATAGCATAGCTCACGATACATCAAGATCGTGCTGAATCAAGAACATGAGAGAGAGAGAGAGAGATCACACACATAGCTATTGGTACATACCCTCAGCCCCGAGGGTGAACTACTCCCTCCTCATCATGGAGAGCGCCAGGATGATGAAGATGGCCACCGGTGAGGAATTCCCCCTTCGGCAGGGTGCCGGAACAAGGTCCCGATTGGTTTTTGGTGGCTACAGAGGCTTGCGGCAGCGGAACTCCCGATCTATGGTGCTCCTGGATGTTTTCGGGGTATATGGGTATATATAGGAGGAAGAAGTAGGTCGGTGGAGCTGTGAGGGGCCCACGAGGGTGGGGGCGCGCCCACCCTCTTGGGGTGCGCCTCCCTGCCTCGTGGGCGCCTCGTTTGTTTCTTGACGTCCCTCCAAGTCTCCTGGATTGCGTTTGTTCCAAAAATAACTCTCCCGAAGGTTTCATTCCGTTTGGACTCCATTTGATATTCCTTTTCTGCGAAACACTGAAATAGGCAAAAACAGCAATTTGCATTGGGCCTCTAGTTAATAGGTTAGTCCCAAAAATATTATAAAAGTGCATAGTAAAGCCCATTAAACATCCAAAACAGATAATATAATAGCATGGAATAATAAAAAATATAGTTACATTGGAGACGTATCAAGCATCCCCAAGCATAATTCCTGCTCGTCCTCGAGTAGGTAAATGATAAAAACAGAATTTTTGATGTGGAATGCTACCTAACATAATTATCAATGTAATTTTCTTTATTGTGGCATGAATGTTCAGATCCAAAATATTCAAGATAAAAGTTTAATATTGACATAGAAATAGTAATACTTCAAGCATGCTAACCAAGCAGTTTATGTCTTATCAAAATAACATAACCAAAGAAAGCTTATCCCTACAAAATCATATAGTTTGGCCATGCTTCTTTTCGTCACACAAAATGCTCCCATCATGCACAACTCCGGTTTCAGCCAAGCAATTGGTTCATACTTTCTAACGCGCTTCAGCTTTTTCAACGCTCACGCAATACATGAGCGTAAGCCATGGACATAGCACTATGGGTGGAGTAGAGTATGATGATAGGGATCATGTGAGAAAACAAAAAAAGAAAGTCTCACATTGACGCGGCTAATCAACGGGCTATGGAGATGCCCATCAATTGATGTCAATACGAGGAGTAGGGATTGCCATGCAACGGATGCACTAGAGCTATAAATGTATGAAAGCTCATCAAAAGGAAACTAAGTGGGTGTGCATCCAACTTTCCTCCTCACGAAGACCTAGGGCATTTTGAGGAAGCCCATCATTGGAATATACAAGCCAAGTTCTATAATGAAAAATTCCCACTAGTATATGAAAGTGAGAACATAGGAGACTCTCTATCATGAAGATCATTGTGCTACTTTGAAGCACAAGTGTTGTAAAAGGATAGTAACATTGTCCCTTCTCTCTGTTTCTCTCTTTTTTTCTTTTTTTTATTTGGGCTTCTTTGGCCTCTCTTTTTTTATTTGGGCTTCTTTGGCCACTTTTATTTTTCATAAAGTCGGGAGTCTCATCCCAACTTGTGGGGGAATCATAGTCTCCATCATCCTTTCCTCACATAGGACAATGCTCTAATAATGTAAATCATCACACTTCTATTTATTTACAACTCAAGAATTACAACTCAATACTTAGGACAAAATATGACTCTATGTGAATGCCTCCAGCGGTGTACCGGGATATGCAATGAATCAAGAGCGACATGTATGAAAGAATTATAAAGGTGGCTTTTCCACAAATACGATGTCAACTACATGATCAAGCAAAGCAAGATGACAGTGATGGAGTGTGTCATAATAAACGGAACGGTGGAAAGTTGCATGGCAATATATCTTGGAATGGATATGGAAATGCCATAATAGGTAGGTATGGTGGCTGTTTTGAGGAAGATATAAGGAGGTTTATGTGTGACAGAGCGTATCGTATCACGGGGTTTGGATGCACCAGCGAAATTTGCACCAGCTCTCAAGGTGAGAAAGGGAAATGCACGGTACCGTAGAGGCTAGCAAATTGCGGAAGGGTAAGAGTGCGTATAATCCATGGACTCACATTAGTCATAAAGAACTCATATACTTATTGCAAAAGTCTATTAGCCCTCGAAGCAAAGTACTACTACGCATGCTCCTAGGGGAAGGGTTGGTAGGAGTTAACCATCGCGCTATCCCAACCTCCACTCATAAGGAAGCCAATCCCGACCTCCATTTGTCACATAACGTTCACCATACGTGCATGCTACGGGACTTGCCAACTTTAACACAAGTATTTCTCAATTTCATAATTACCCAACTAGCATGACTCTAACATTACCACCTTTATATCTCAAAACAATTATCAAGTATCAAATTTATCATGGTATTTAATGCACTCTATATGAAAGTTTTTATTATACCCAACTTGGATGCCCATCATATTAGAACTAATTTTATAACCAAAGCAAATTACCATGCTATTCTAAAAGACTCTCAAAATAATATAAGTGAAGCATGAGAGATCAGTAATTTCTACAAAATAAAACCACCACCGTTCTGTAAAAAGATATAAGTGAACTACTAGAGAAAAATTATCTAGCTCAAAAGATATAAGTGAAGCACATAGAGTATTCTAATAAATTCCGATTCATGTGTGTCTCTCCCAAAAGGTGTGTACAGCAAGGATGATTGTGATAAACTAAAAGGCAAAGGCTCAAATCATACAAGACGCTCCAAGCAAAACACATATCATGTGGTGAATAAAAATATAGCTCCAAGTAAAGTTACGATGAACAAAGACGAAAGAGGGGATGCCTTCCGGGGCATCCCCAAGCTTAGGCTTTTGGTTGTCCTTGAATTTTACCTTGGGGTACCTTGGGAATCCCCAAGCTTAGGCTCTTGCCACTCCTTATTCCATAATCCATCAAATCTTTACCCAAAACTTGAAAACTTCACAACACAAAACTCAACAGAAAATCTCATGAGCTCCATTAGTATAGGAAAATAGATCACCACTTTTGGTACTGTTGTGAACTCATTCTAAATTCAAATTGGTGTAATATCTACTGCATTTCTACTTCTGTACGGTTCATACCCTCCGATACTACTCATAGATTCAAGGGTATGTGAAGATCTGTAATTTTGGTTGAGCTGTCATACATTTATAGCTCTAGTGCATCCGTTGCATGGCAATCCCTGCTCCTCGCATTGACATCAATTGATGGGTATCTCCATAGCCAGTTGATTAGCCGCGTCAATGTGAGACTTTCTCCCTTTTTGACTTCTCCACACAACCTCCATCATCATATTCAATTCCACCCATAGTTCTATATCCATGGCTTACGCTCATGTATTGTGTGAGGGTTGAAAAAGCTGAAGCGCGTTAGAAAGTATAAACCAATTTCTTGGTTGAAACCGGGGTTGTGCATGATGGGAGTATTTTGTGTGACAAAAATGAAGCATGGCCCAACTATATGATTTTGTAGGGATAAGCTTTCTTTAGCTATGTTATTCTGATAAGACATGATTACTTTGTTAGTATGCTTGAAGTATTACTATTTTTATGTCAATACTAAACCCTTATCTTGAATCATTTGGATCTGAACATTCATGCCACAATAAAGAAAATTACATTGAGAAATATGCAAGGTAGCATTCCACATCAAAAATTCTGTTTTTATCATTTACCTACTCGAGGACGAGCAGGAATTAAGCTTGGGGATGCTTGATACGTCTCCAACGTATCTATAATTTTTGATTGTTCCATGCTATTATATTACCTATTTTGAATCTTTAATGGGCTTTACTATACACTTCTATATTATTTTTGGGACTAATCTATTAACCGAAGGCCCAGCCAAAATTGTTGTTTTTTGCCTATTTTAGTGTTTCGCCGAAAAGGAATATCAAATGGAGTCCAAACGGAATGAAACCTCTGGGAGAGTTATTTTTGGAACTAACGCAATCCAGGAGACTTGGAGTGGACGTCAAGAAAGAAACGAGGCGGCCACGAGGCAGGGAGGCGCGCCCCAGGGGGGTGGGCGCGGCCCCCACCCTCATGGGCCCCTCGTGGCTCCCTTGACCGACTTCCTTCGCCTATATATACTCGCATACCCTGAAAACATCCAGGAGCACCACGAAACCCTATTTCCACCGCCGCAACCTTCTGTACCCGTGAGATCCCATCTTGGGGCCTTTTTCGGTGCTCCGCCGGAGGGGGAATCGATCATGAAGGGCTTCTACATCAACACCATAGCCTCTCCGATGAAGTGTGAGTAGTTTACCACAGACCATCGGGTCCATAGTTATTAGCTAGCTGGCTTCTTCTCTCTCTTTGGATCTCAATACAAAGTTCTCCTCGATCTTCTTAGAGATCTATTCGATGTAACTCTTTTTGCGGTGTGTTTGTCGAGATCCAATGAATTATGGGTTTATGATCAAGTTTATGTATGAGAAATATTTGAATCTCCTCTGAATTCTTTTATGTATGATTGGTTATCTTTGCAAGTCTCTTCGAATTATCAGTTTAGTTTGGCCTACTAGATTGATCTTTCTTGCAATGGGAGAAGTGCTTAGCTTTGGGTTCAATCTTGCGGTGTCCTTTCCCAGTGACAGCAGGGGCAGCAAGGCACGTATTGTATTGCTGCCATCAAGGATAAAAAGATGGGGTTTATATCATATTGCTTGAGTTTATCTCTCTACATCATGTCATCTTGCCTAATGCGTTACTCTGTTCTTATGAACTTAGTACTCTAGATGCATGCTGGATAGCGGTCGATGTGTGGAGTAATAGTAGTAGATGCAGAATCGTTTCGATCTACTTGTCGCGGACGTGATGCCTATATACATGATCATGCCTAGATATTCTCATAAGTATGCACTTTTCTATCAATTGCTCGACAGTAATTTGTTCACCCACCATAATACTTATGCTATCTTGAGAGAAGCCACTAGTGAAACCTATGGCTCACGGGTCTATTTTCCATCATATAAGTTTCCGATCTATTTTATTTTGCAATCTTTGCTTTCCAATCTATATCATAAAAACTAGCAGGGTCACCCGCGCATTTGCGCGGCTAGAATTTTGATATATACCTGCACATGCTATTTTAGATTTGTAATAGGGTCTCCATATCAATATTTTGGTCACTATTTTTATATGAATATACTTTGTAGAATGTTAGTTTTGAAAGTAAGTCATTGATATACTAATACTATTTCACATGGAAAATCAAAATATTATTATTTTATTTACATATAAATTTTATGCAATTCGGCACATTCTTCTCGATCAATTGTTGTATTATACATCATCAGTTTGCAATGTCGACACAGAAGGAGGGATAGTAATTTGTGATATTTTAAAATTTATAAATAAAATTTGACGCAAGAACTAAATCTAAGTATTGATGTCTTACATCTAAGCATGGGTTTGTGTCCTGGCATCACGTCATCATTAGCATTGTGATGGCTCGTGCATTGTCCCATAGATTTATTACATATTGTCATGCTTAGTTCTTTTTGTTTGTAATTTGTACTTTGATGTTAATTTATATTCCATGATATTCAATTCTACAATGGTTTTTTCACATGCCAAAGTCTAGATGAATTTCTATAATTAATATATTCCACAGACACATTAATTTGTGCAACATAACCATTTTTGGGCTTTAGTTCAAGGCACTTCTATTTTAATATTATAAAAGTCATGCAAAAAATTGTATTGTAGTCTCTACTCCTTTTATCATCTCATCTATCTTTTTCCTAGTATTTTTTGACATTTTTTATCTTAGTATATAATTAACATTTTTTGCATTCTTCCTCTCTCAATAAACCCTCTCAGATCTGGTGTACTTGTCTATTTTAGCTGTGAAATCCATTATTATAAATCAAAAAATTATTAAAATAACCTATGCCAAAAAAGTTATATTGTGATCAATAGAACGTCATTAGTTATTATTTTCCCATCCCATATACTTTTGTATATAATTGTGGTCAAAGGTTTTAAACACTGACATTAGGTTTACTTATGTGCCTCAAATATTGTAAGGAATGGGGTATTTTTCTTATGCATTTACATTTTAGATGCTTCAGCATGATCCTTATCATGGGTATTTATTCACGAAAAATACGTAATTTCAACGGAGTATAGATCAATTCATCGAGCATACATGTTTGGGATGTTCATAGGTACCATAGAGCTTTGCAACTATCCCTGGTTGGCTGTACGTGCGGAGCTTACATGATTGTGATACTCATAGGTTCTCCAAGAGTTGTCCGGCTTTTCCATGATGGTAGTACATGTCGATCTACTACAATTATACAATGTTTCATATGTTCCAAAATATATCATACATTTGATTATTTGCATTTTCCAGTTCACAATTTTAGCTACGGTTTCTATTATCATACATCGAAAAATTAGAAAAAAAATGAAATATCATAGAAAAAACAGTTTGTGGTCAATACACCAATTGTTTTATCCAAACCATATACTTTTGCATATATTACTGGTCAAAGGTTCTAAGCACTGACTCCATGTTGACTTATGAACTTTACATTTTGACACGGATGTGGTATTTTTTTTCTAGGCATGTACATTTTAGATTCTTTCACATGGACATCCTCATGAATATTTTCGATGAACAATACTTTATTTAAACTACTACTCTCTCTCTTCTTTCTTTGTTCTCATTTTTTTTGAATCAGACTCTTCCTTTTGGTACGCTATGTCTGGCTTCCTCGGACTGATATTTTAATAGAAAGGCATATGAGTTAGACCGAATATGTGTTGAAATATTTTTCTAGGACACATGATATTTAACGCTACATCTTTTAAATCTCAAGCATTAATACATAGATTTTGGCATCAATTTTGCGCATTACATATTGCTTCATTTTCTAATTCTCGATATCCTTAGAAGCCCATATATGATCGATCTTGCATTCTCATTGTGAGGCAAAATATGAATTTATGTTTCTAGCGAAAAGAAATCTATATTCAAATGTATATTTATTTATTTTCCAAAGCATCTAATTTTGTATGTTAGTGCTGAATTTTTCTTTTTGGAAAAAAAAATAACATTCAAGGCTAGTGGCATCTCTTTTCTTATGGAGCATAGACGTTTTGTATGTTTGGACGTACTTTTTTATGTAGGTTAATTTTTCAACCTACTTTATAAGTCTCACGTAGCCTTTAATGCACGGCAGAGTATAGAGTTTTTCTTTTAAGAAAAGGTGAGCCCGGCTGTGTCTCCTTATGCATGAAAAGTTGGCTACCGTCCTTGATCCCTTGGCCTCTCGCCGAGTCCGAGTGAAATCGTGCAAGCATGTAAGGTGCAGACTTGTAGCATATTCTTTTTGCATGTGGACACGTGATGGACTATGACTTTATTTTCCAAATCAACGTCCACATTTTCTTTTTCTTTTCAGCCGTGTACATATGGTTCTTTTTTGTGGAGCCAATTACACACGGTTTGGTTCTATGTATCTCAGCCGATGTTTCTGAGCTTATGTCCTTATATGCGTGTAAATAGACGTGACAGTTCAATATGCCAACACATATATTTTTACATGTTACATATAAACTTCTAAATCTCAGCCGTTGTTATTTTGATCAAACGGCAGTAATAATATCAGCATATGTGGGTAAATGTTGTGGCTTGTGTAGTGACCCGCGCAATTGCGCGGCTAGATTGACTCTATATAATGTTATATTTGAGATTATTTTCTCTACCAACTATATGGCTACTCTCTCAAATATTATTTGATTTAATTTTACACTAATTATGTCATATAAATAGTCTATTTTCAAAAGGCAAGTTTCACGTAAACATAGTTGTATTTATGAATTGCATTGTTGTTTACTGATACAATACCTTGGTTGTGACCTTAGAAGTCGGACACAAAACCATATATAGATTTCATATTTCCCCTCTTTGATCCACTCCTTATCCCATGTTATGTATATTTGCTCCAATGTGTCTTTGCGGCAATCCCCTCAAAGAAGATGTAAACATGAATGAATTCATTGTAAACCAATTTTCTCTCTCTTGTAGAAACATCTTTCATCTGATAAATTAGTCCACTTTTTTTTATAGTTATATACTTTGAATTAGAAAAACGGAAAGTTCAAGTGACTTGTACGTGCAACTTTGCACTTTCCAGTTGTTGTCTAACTATACTTTGAATTAGTTTGTTGTGCTTAATACTGGATGCAGGAGCATATTATCTTATTTCATATTACTAAATCTAAGCTACTATATTAGGTAACTAACATGTATGCGGATGCATACTTGCGGCTTAGTACAGTTGAAAATTTTATCTGTATTCATATAACATGAAGTCAAGGTTAACGATTCCTCTCTATTGTAACATCTATTGTTTTAGATTTTGACACTATCTTGATGCATAACTCTGGATTTGATCTAATAAAGATATGTGTTTGTATATAAAACTACAAATGATAGTAAAAGCTCAATCCCCCGCAACGAAGATAGCAATTTATGGTGAAACAAATTATATTATCTTTACCTGACCAATCTAACATTTGTTATATATACCTACTACTAATAATAGCCAAAGATGTGTGTCGCATGCACGTTTACATGGCTATTTCCTTTGTAACCATTACATGTTATTGTATGAATTAACTTTTTTAAAGAATTTTTTATTCGAGAATAATCACATTTATAGGTTTTTTTTCCGTATTTTCAATTGTATTTTTTAGAATTTTGTTTGCTTCATTTGCACTATGGCTTCGTACATTCAAGTGCCCAAATGAGCGCATACAGATTTCGAAAGAAAAAACGCACCAGTACTTTTTTTTGCAAAAAAAGCGGACCAGTACTTAGCCCGTGGCATGTCTTGTGGCCCAACACAGCATGCCGTATGATTTTTTTCTCCTTCTATTTCTGTCCGTATAAAAAAATTTGTGTCTGTATATGCCGCCTATAGCGTGCCCAAATCAGAGGCTAGATTATTTTTGGTAGGTCCGATTAGGACTGTACACACCTTTTTTTTCTCATCTGAAAAAGGAACCCACGTATTTTTGTTTTTTTTGTGGATTCTGATTGCCTTTTTTACGGGAGCATCAATTGGCTTGCTTCTTTTTATATGATCTGAACATGTAGCCTTCCGGCCTAGTCCGATTCTTATAGGAAATAAAAATAATAGTTTAAGACGTGCTGGTTCTAACAAAAAGACGTGGTGTACGTGACATGTCCAACTATTAGTTCATGGTAATATTTGTATGTAACGCTACTTCTTTTAAATCTTAACCGTTAATCTTTAAAATTTACGGTCAAGATAATTTAATCTATGTGGACTAACGTGATGGCTTGTTTGACTTCTGTCTTAAGTATATAATAGATACCAGCAATATTTACCTTATTATTATCTCTATCAGATCTCACTTTTGCAAGTGGCTGTGAAGGGATTGACAACCCCTTTATCGCGTTGGTTGCAAGGTTCTTATTTGTTTGTGTAGGTACGAGGGATTTGCGTGTAGCCTCCTACTGGATTGATACCTTGGTTCTCAAAAACTGAGGGAAATACTTACGCTACTTTGCTGCATCACCCTTTCCTCTTCAAGGGAAAACCAACACATGCTCAATAGGTAGTAAGAAAGATTTTTGGCGCCGTTGCCGGGGAGTCTACGCACAAGTCAAGACATACCAAGTACCCATCACAAACTCTTATCCCTCGCATTACATTATTTGCCATTTGCCTCTCGTTTTCCTATCCCCCACTTCACCCTTGCCGTTTTATTCGCCCTCTTTTTCCCGTTCGCCTCTTTTTCGCTTGCCACTTGTGTGCTTGTGTGTTGGATTGTTTTTCACGATGGCTCAAGATAATACTAAATTGTGTGATTTCTCCAATACCAAAAACAATGATTCTCTTAGCACTCCGATTGCTCCTCTTACCGATGTTGAATCTTGTGAAATTAATGCTGCTTTGTTGAATCTTGTCATGAAAGATCAATTCTCTGGCCTTCCTTGTGAAGATGCCTCTACTCATTAAACAACTTTATTGATTTGTGTGATATTCAAAAGAAGAAAGACGTGGATAATGATATTGTTAAATTGAAGTTATTTCTGTTTTCGCTTAGAGATCGTGCTAAAACTTGGTTTTCGTCTTCGCCTAAAAATAGTATTGATTCATGGAATAAGTGCAAAGATGCTTTTATCTCTAAGTATTTTCCTCCCGCTAAGATCATCTCTCTTAGAAGCGATATTATGAATTCTAAGCAACTTGATCATGAACATGTTGCACAATCTCGGGAGAGGATGAAATTAATGATTCGCAATTGCCCTACTCATGGATTAAATTTATGGATGATCATACAAAAATTTTATGTCGGATCGAATTTTGCTTCTAGAAATCTTTCAGATTCAGCCGTGGGAGGCATTTTTATGGAAATCACTTTAGGAGAAGCTACTAAACTCCTAGATAATATTATGGTTATTTATTCTCAATGGCACACCGAAAGATCTACTAGTAAAAAGGTTCATGCGATAGATGAAATTAATGTTTTGAGTGGAAAGATGGATGAACTTACGAAATTGTTTGCTAATAAGAGTTCTCCTATTGATCCTAATGATATGCCTTTGTCTACTTTGATTGAGAATAATAATGTATCTATGGATGTGAATTTTGTTGGTAGGAATACTTTTGGTAACAATCCTAGGCCATTTCCTAGTAATTCCTCTAATAATTATGGTAATTCCTACAACAAATCTTATGGAATTTTTAATAAGATGCCCTCTGATTTTGAGATTAGTGTTAAAGAATTTATGATCCCTCAAAAGAATTTCAATGCTTTGCTTGAAGAAAAATTGCCTAAGATTGATGAATTGGCTAGGAACGTGGATTAAATTTTTCTTGATGTTGATTCTTTGAAACTTAGATCTATTCCACCTAAGCATGATATCAATGAGTCTCTCAAAGCCATGAGAATTTTCATTGGTGAGTTCAAAGAAAGAACCGCTAGGATGCGTGCTAAGAAAGATTGCTTTGTAAAAGCGTGTTCTTCTAGTTTTCATGATAATAATGATGAAGATCTAAAAGTTATTGATGTGTCCCCTATTAAATCTTTGTTTTGTAATATGAATCTTGAAAATGATGGGACTGGAGATGAGTCAACTTTAGTTAAAAGGCGTCCCAATGATTCGGAGTTTTTAGATCTTGATGCAAAAATTGGTAAAAGTGGGATTGAAGAGGTCAAAACTTTACATAGCAATGAACCCACTATATTGGATTTCAAGGAATTTAATTATGATAATTGTTCTTTAATAGATTGTATTTCCTTGTTGCAATCCGTGTTAAATTCTCCTCGTGCTTATAGTCAAAATAAAGCTTTTACTAAACATATCGTTGATGCTTTAACACAATCTTATGAAGAAAAACTTGAATTAGAAGTTTTATCCCTAGAAAACTTTATGATGAGTGGGAACCTACTATTAAAATTAAAATTAAAGATCATGAATGCTATTCTTTGTGTGATTTGGGTGCTAGTGTTTCCACGATTCCAAAAACTTTGTGTGATGTGTTAGGTCGAATTTGATGATTGCTCTTTAAACTTGCATCTTGCGGATTCCACTATTAACAAACCTATGGGAAGGATTAATGATGTTATTATTGTTGAAAATAGGAATTATGTGCCCGTAGAATTTATTGTTCTTGATATAGATTGCAATCTTTCATGTCCTATTATTCTTGGTAGACCTTTTCTTAGAACGATTGGTGCAATTATTGATATGAAAGAAGGAAATATTAGATTCCAATTTCCATTAAGGAAAGGCATGGAACACTTTCCTAGGAAGAAATCAAATTACCTTATAAATCTATTATGAGAGCCACTTATGAATTGAATACCAAAGATGGCAATACTTAGATCTATTCTCGCTTTTATGCCTAGCTAGGGGCGTTAAACGATAGCGCTTGTTGGGAGGCAACCTAATTTTATTTTTGTTCTTAGCTTTTTGCTCCTGTTTAGTATTAAATAATTCATCTAGCCTCTGGTTAGATGTGGTTTTATATTTTAATTAGTGTTTGTGCCAAGTAGAACCTATAGGATCATCTTGGGTGATAGTTAATGTGATCTTGCTGAAAAACAGAAACTTTTGCATGCACGAGAATAATTTTAATAAATCACAGAAACGTGATTTTTAGTTGATTCTTTTTGCATAAGATCAATAGACAAAATTCCTGGGACTTCCTAGTTTGGTAGGATTTTTAAGGTTCCAAAAGTATTCGAAAGTTACAGTTTACTACAGACTGTTCTGTTTTTGACAGATTCTGTTTTTCGTGTGTTGTTTGCTTATTTTGATGAATCTATGGCTAGTATCGGGGGGTATGAACCATAGAGAAGTTGTAAATACAGTAGGTTTAACACCAATATAGATAAATAATAAGTTCATTACAGTACCTTAAAGTGGTGGTTTGCTTTCTTGCACTAACGGGGCTTACGAGTTTTCTGTTGAGTTTTGTGTTGTGAAGTTTTCAAGTTTTGGGTAAAGATTTGATGGATTATGGAATAAGGAGTGGCAAGAGCCTAAGATTGGGGATGCCCAAGGCACCCCAAGGTAAACTTCAAGGACAACCAAAAGCCTAAGCTTGGGGATGCCCCAGAAGACATCCCCTCTTTCGTCTTCGTCCATTGGTAACTTTACTTTATGCTATATTTTTATTCACCACATGATATGTGTTTTGCTTGGAGCGTTTGTATGATATGAGTCTTTGCTTTTTAGTTTAACACAATCATCCTTATTGTACACACCTTTTGGAGAGACACACATGAATCATAATTTATTAGAATACTCTATGTGCTTCACTTATATCTTTTGAGTTAGACAATTTTGCTCTAGTGCTTCACTTATATCTTTTTAGAGCTCGGCGGTGGTTTTATTTTATAGAAATTACTGATCTCTCATGCTTCACTTATATTATTTTGAGAGTCTTTTAAAACAGCATGGTATTTGCTTTGGTTATAAAATTAGACCTAATATGATGGGCATCCAAGTTGGGTATAATAAAAACTATCATATAGAGTGCATTGAATACTATGAGAAATTTGATTCTTGATAATTGTTTTGAGATATAAAGGTGGTAACGTTAGAGTCATGCTAGTTGGGTAATTATGAAATTGAGAAATACTTGTGTTAAAGTTGGCAAGTCCCATAGCATGCACGTATGGTAAAGTTGTGTGACAAATTTGAAGCATGGGGTGTTCTTTGATTGCCTTCCTTATGAGTGGAGGTCGGGATCATGCGATAGTTAACTCCTACCAACCCTTCCCCTAGGAGCATGCGTAGTAGTACTTTGATTCAATGGTTAATAAACTTTTGCAATAAGTATATGTGTGCTTTATGACTAACTAGCAAAATGGCCCATGCGTTGCAATGGGAGAAAAAAGTCATATTCTTCAATGGCCATGACCACATTTTACTGCATCACCGAGATACACTATCACTCTCGTTTTCGTAAAATCAAGAACAATTTTTGAAAATCTTGAACATTTTTGTAAACTCGTGAATATATTTAAAATCATGAATATTTTTCCAATTCTTGAATTTTTTTACAAATTGCGAACATTTTCTAGAATCATGACATTTTTTGAATTCGTGAACATTTTATACTATTTCAAAAATAGAAAAACTTGTGAACGATTTTTAAAACATTTTCCTTGAAGGGGCGAACATTTCTAGAATCGACGAACATTTTTTGGAAGTTGGTGGAATAATATTTGTAATTGACAAACATTATTTTGTTTTACCAAACATTTCTTGAAATGCGTTTTTTTTTGAATTAGCGAACATTTTATGAATCAATAAACAATTTGCAAGTCACAAACAGTTTTTTTAATTTTTTAGTTCGTGAATATTATTTGAAATAAAGAAATTCTGTCCTATTTCATTACATTTTTAATACACAAACTTTTCAAAAAAAACATGACAATTTTTTATTTCCCAAACACTTTTTCCAAAATTTGCTAACATTTTCTGAATATGCAAATTTTTTCTAAACTCCCGAACATTTATTAATCCACAAACATTTTATTTCAAATTATAAAAATTAGAAAAAAAGACGGAAAAGGAAAACCAAACAAAGAAAATTAAAAAACAGGCCGTCAGAGATGGGCCGCCGAAACAGGCGTGCTATGTCTTCTTTAGCGTGCAGAGCGCAGTATAGAATGTTTCTACTACATGGGCTGGCCCTTGCTGGGATTCACCTGTGTGAATTTTTTCTATCACTTATAAGTGGTGTTGGTAGGTAATATTTCATAACTTTTGTGGATGTCCATGCGTTGCAATGGGAGAGATATTTTTTTTGCGAGAAGCAATGAGAAACATAATTGATGTGTCATCCAAGAAAGGGTCTCCACAATGGTAGGCGACAAAGCAAGGAGTTATGGTCTTCTTGCTAGACACGTTTGACACGCGAAATCTTGATAGTGATGGGGTTGGTCGGCGTGGTGACGAGCACCGAACTCAAGACTTTTTTTTCCTTCGGGCCCGCCTCCATCTTCGGGTTGTGCCCGCCTCCTCATTTGGTGGCTGCGCGGCGACCTCCAAGACACGGTTGCTTCGTCCACTCTATGCTACCACGACATAACTTGGTGGATTATTAATTGCAGGGCATAAATCCCGTTTCATCAGGTATGAATGTTCCTTATTTTTAGGGTTTATTCTCTGTGATTATTTTAGTGTTCAAGTGCCCATAATTTTCCTTCAATTAAACCCAAACAACATATTCTCTTTTGTTGGCAGGTTCCCACAATTTCTTTTATTTATAGTCAACCAAGATAAAACGAACGCGCACCGCTAAACAATGGCCAGCACGAATATTTAATAAAATACTATAGTGTAAGATTAAAAATATTTTTTGATTTTTTTTTGAACATTGAACAAAATATGAATTGGGGAATATTCTTGGAAGCGTGAACAATTTCTTAAATTCCGATTTTTTTACATAAAATGTGATTTTTTTTTAAAAAGCCATATTTTTGATAAAACTCGAACATAATTAGAAACATGAATAGTTTTTGAAATTCACAAACAGTATTTCAAAACATGATTTTTTTTATAAAAACGTAAAAAGTTCAATTTTTAATTTGTTTTAAAGGGGAGCACTATAAATAATTTTAGAAAATATTTTCTTAGACGTAAATATTATTTTCTATCTCTGAAAATTTCACAAAAACAAGAATATTTTAAGATATGGAACATTTTATAAAATTTTAATTTTATAAAGAAATCACGAATAAATTTTCAAAACACCAACATTTTTTGAATGTTGAGAAACATTGGAAACAGGAAACTTTTTAAAGTTTCGAACATTTTTCAAGACAGGAACAAAATATTGGAATTCTGAAAATTTTTTGTATAGGTAAACCGAAACAGAAATATGAAAGATAAAGAGAAAGGAGCAGAAAAAAATTAGAAATAGAACGACGAAAAAGGGTAACGGGCCGGCATAGGCCCCTGTGGGAAGCTTGAACTATTTCTTGCTCCACGCGAGTGGGTTGGCTTTGTTGGGCCGGAGAGCGCAAACTACCGAACATTTTTTAATCCACAATCATTTTATTTCAAAATTCATATTTTCTTTTCATTTTTGGAACTTTTTTGAAGTCCCAAGTTATAAAAAGTAGAAAAAAAAGACGGAAAAGGAAAACCAAACAAAGAAAATTAGAAAACAGGCCGTCGGAGATGGGCCCGCCGAAACAGGCGCGCTATGTCTTCTTTGAGCGTGCAGAGCGCAGTATAGAATGTTTCTATTACATGGGCTGGCCCTTGCGGGGATTCACCTGTGTGAATTTTTTTATCACTTATAAGTGGCGTTGGTAGGTAATATTTCATAACTTTTGTGGACGTTCGTGCGTTGCAACAGGGGAGATATTTTTTTCGCGAGAAGCAATGAGAAAGATAATTGATGTGTTATCCAAGAAAAAGGGTCTCCACAATGGTAGGCGACAAAGCAAGGAGTTATGGTCTTCTTGCTAGACACGTTTGACACGCGAAATCTTGATAGTGATGGGGTTGGTCGGCGTGGTGGCGAGCACCGAACTCATGACTTTTTTTCATTCGGGCCCGCCTCCATCTTGGGGTTGTGCCCGCCTCCTCATTTGGTGGTTGCATGGCGACCTCCAGGACGATTGCTTCATCCACTCTATTCTACCACGACGTAATTTGGTGGATTATTAATTACAGGGCATAAATCCCGTTTCATCAGGTATGAATGTTCTTCTTTTTAGGGTTTATTCCATGTGATTATTTTAATGTTCAAGTGCCCATAATTTTGCTTCAATTAAACATAAACAACATATTCTCTTTTGTTGGCATCTTCCCACAATTTTTTTTATTTATAGTCAACCAAGATAAAACGAACGCGCACCGCTAACCAATGTCCAGCGCAAATATTTAAGAAAATACTATAGCGTCCGATTAAAAACATTTTTTGATATTTTTGAACATTGAACAAAATATGAATCGGGGAATATTCTTGGAAGCGTGAACAATTTCTTAAATTCCGAAATTTTACATAAAATGTGAACATTTTTTTAAAAAATACTATTTTTTTTGGAAAAGCACGAACATAATTAGAAACATGAATAGTTTTTCAAATTCACAAACAATATTTAAAAACATGATTTTTTTTATAAAAACATAAAAAATCAATTTTCAATTTGTTTTAAAGGGAGCACTATAAATAATTTTAGAAAATATTTTCTTAGACGTAAATATTATTTTCTATTTCTGAACATTTCACAAAAACAAGAATATTTTAAAATATGGATCATTTTATAAAATTTAAGTTTTTATAAAGAAATCACGTATAAATTTTCGAAACACCAACGTTTTTAGAATGTTGAGAAACATTGGAAACAAGAATTGTTTTTTAAACTTTCAAACATTTTTCAAAATAGGAACAAAATTTTGGAATTCTGACAATTTTTTGTATATGTAAAACGAAATAGAAATATGAAATATAAATATAAAGGAGCAGAAAAAGAAAATTAGAAATAGAACGACAAAAAAGGGAAACGAGCCGGCATAGGCCCCAGTGGGAAGGTTCAACTATTTATCGCTCCATGCGAGTGGTTGGCTTTGTTGGGCCGGAGAGTGTGCAGCCCAATTACGGAATTCTGGCAAACCTTTTTTCTTTTCTAGCGGATTGACGCACAAAAATTTAGTACCACCTTGGATAGAAAAAATAAAATTCGACGGTGAACGGATGAAAATTTTGGAGAAACGCACCTTGCTTCATTAGTAGGTATAGATATAGATATAGATGTAAGTCCATAGATTATACGCACTCTTACCCTTCCATCATTGCTAGCCTCTACGGTACCGTGCATTTCCCTTTCTCACCTTGAGAGCTGGTGCAAATTTCGCTGGTGCATCCAAACCCCGTGATACGATACGCTCTGTCACACATAAACCTCCTTATATCTTCCTCAAAACAGCCACAATACCTACCTATTATGGCATTTCCATATCCATTCCAAGATATATTGCCATGCAACTTTCCACCGTTCCGTTTATTATGACACACTCCATCACTGTCATCTTGCTTTGCATGATCATGTAGTTGACATCGTATTTGTGGAAAAGCCACCTTTATAATTCTTTCATACATGTCGCTCTTGATTCATTGCATATCCCGGTACACCGCTGGAGGCATTCACATAGAGTCATATTTTGTTCTTAGTACCGAGTTGTAATTTTTGAGTTGTAAATAAATAAAAGTGTGATTATCTTCATTATTAGAGCATTGTCCCAAGTGAGAAAAGGATGATGGAGACTATGATTCCCCAACAAGTCGGGATGAGACTCTGGACGTTATGAAAAATAAAAGAGGCCAAAGAAGCCCAAATAAAAAAAAGGCCAAAGAAGTCCACCATAAAAAAAGAGAAAATAAAAGAAAGAAAAAATGAGAGAAAAAGAGAGAAGGGACAATGTTACTATCCTTTTTCCACACTTGTGCTTCAAAGTAGCACCATGATCTTCATGATAGAGAGTCTCGTATGTTGTCACTTTCATATACTAGTTGGAATTTTTCATTATAGAACTTGGCTTGTATATTCCAATGATGGGCTTCCTTAAAATGCCCTAGGTCTTCGTAAGCAAACAAGTTGGATGCACACCCACTTAGTTTCATTTGATGAGTTTTCATACATTTATAGCTCTAGTGCATCCTTTCCATGGCAATCCCTACTCCTCGCATTGACATCAATTGATGGGCATCTCCATAGCCCGTTGATTATCCGCGTCAATGAGACTTTCTCCCTTTTTTTGTCTTTTCCACACAATCTCCATCATCATATTCTATTCCACCCATAGTGCTATATCCATGGCTTACACTCATGTATTGCGTGAGGGTTAAAAAATGCTGAAGCGAGTTAAAAGTATGAACCAATTGCTTGGCTGAAACCAGGGTTGTGCGTGATGGGAGTATTTTGTGTGAGGAAAATGAAGCATGGCCAAACTATATGATTTTGTAGGGATAAGCTTTCTTTGGCAATGTTATTTTGATAAGACGTGATTAGTTTGTTAGTATGCTTGAAGTATTACTATTTTTATGTCAATATTAACCTTTTATCTTGATTCATTTGGATCTGAACATTCATGCCACAATAAAGAAAATTACATTGAGAAATATGCTAGATAGCATTCCACATCAAAAATTCTATTGTTATCATTTACCTACTCGAGGACGAGCAGGAATTAAGCTTGGGGATGCTTGATACGTCTCCAACGTGTCTATAATTTTTGATTGTTCCATGATATTATATTATCCGTTTTGGATGTTTAATGGGCTTTACTAGACACTGTTATATTATTTTTGGGACTAACCTATTAACCGGAGGCCCAGCCCAAATTGCTGTTTTTTTTGCCTATTTCAGTGTTTCGTAGAAAAGGAATATCACACGGAGTCCAAACGGAATGAAACCATCGGGAGAGTTATTTTTGGAACTAACACAATCCAGGAGACTTGGAGTGGACGTCACGAAACAAACGAGGTGGCCACGAGGCAGGGAGGTGCGCCCCCAGCCTCATGGGCCCCCCGTGGCTCCCCTAACCGACTTCCTTCGCCTATATATACTCTCATACCCTGAAAACATCTAGGAGCACCACGAAACCCTATTTCCACCGACGCAACCTTCTATACCCGTGAGATCCCATCTTGGGGCCTTTTCCGGTGCTCCGCCGGAGGGGGAATCGATCATGGAGGGCTTCTACATCAACACCATAGCCTCTCCGATGAAGTGTGAGTAGTTTACCACAGACATTCGGCTCCATAGTTATTAGTTACATGGCTTCTCCTCTCTCTTTGAATCTCAATACAAAGTTCTCCTCGATCTTTTTGGAGATCTATTCAATGTAACTCTTTTTGCGGTGTGTTTGTCGAGATCCGATGAATTGTGGGTTTACAATCAAGATTATCTATGAACAATATTCGAATCTCCTCTGAATTATTTTATGTATCATTGGTTTTCTTTGCAAGTCTCTTCGAATTATCAGTTTGGTTTGGCCTACTAGATTGATCTTTCTTGCAATGGGAGAAGTGCTTAGCTTTGGGTTCAATCTTGCGGTGTCCTTTCCCGGTGTGATAGGGGCGACAAAGCACGTATTGTATTGTTGCCATCGAGGATAAAAGATGGGGTTTATATCATATTGCTTGAGTTTATCCTCTACATCATGTCATCTTGCCTAATCGTTACTCTGTTCTTATGAACTTAATACTCTAGATTCATCTTGGATAGCGGTTGATGTGTGGAGTAATAGTAGTAGATCTGAGAATCGTTTGATCTACTTATCGTGGACGTGATGCCCATATACATGATCATGCCTAGATATTCTCATAACTATGCACTTTTCTATCAATTGCTCGACAGTAATTTGTTCACCCACCGTAATACTTATGCTATCTTGAAAGAAGCCACTAGTGAAACCTATGGCCCCCGAGTTTATTTTCCATCATATAAGTTCCCGATCTATTTTATTTTGCAATCTTTACTTTCCAATCTATATCATAAAAATACCATAAATATTTATCTTATTATTATCTCTATCAGATCTCACTTTTGCAAGTGGCCGTGAAGGGATTGGCAACCCCTTTATCGCATTGGTTGCAAGGTTCTTATTTTTTGTGTAGGTACGAGGGATTTGCGTGTAGCCTCCTACTGGATTGATACCTTGGTTCTCAAAACTAAGGGAAATACTTATGCTACTTTGCTGCATCACCCTTTCCTCTTCAAGGAAAACAAGCGCATGCTCAAGAGGTAGCAAGAAGGATTTACGGCACCGTTCTTAGGGAGTCTACGCACAAGTCAAGACATACCAAGTACCCATCACAAACTCTTATCCCTCGCATTACATTATTTGCCATTTGCCTCTCGTTTTCCTCTCCCCCACTTCACCCTTGCCGTTTTATTCGCCCTCTTTTTCCCGTTCGCCTCTTTTTCGCTTGCTTCTTGTGCCGTTGTTCATTGTTATGGCTAGTCTTCTATCATTGTTAGTACTCCCGATCATGAAGATCTTAATTTTAAACAAAGGGAGGGAGAAAATCTAAAAGATGTTGGCATAGAATTTGCAATGCTCAAAATAGATCTACTAGGAAGCAATCTACTTCCGTTCTTCTACACAATTTTTATGTAGGCATTACTCCTTGGAATAGATATATTCTTGATACCATTACCGGAGGGAATTTCTTGGGTAGACATACTTTTGATTCTTATAATGCCATGATAGATTTGTTTGGTCCACCAGCTCTTTTGGTTTATGGAACTGTTTTAACTTTGGAACATGTTTTGCAAAGGCTTAAATTATTGAAAATAAAGTTGCCAATGTTGAGTTGATTGAAAATTTGGATAAAAAGATCCACAACCAAATTACCCAATATGGATCTAAGGTTGGAGTTACTCTAAAGTTTTTTAAAGAAAAGGAACCAATAGTTAACAAAAGAATAGATCAAGATTCCACAAGAATCGGTAAACTTAGGATATTATTACTAACTTAGGGTCTGCCTTTTCATCCGTGAAAAATACTCCAACTCCTCCTACTACGAAAATGGCCAAATTAATGTATGTTCCTAAAAATAAGGGTGAATCTTCTAGTAAGGAAAATGCGGATCTCAAATCAATAGGTGTTCACCCCAGTTTTTTCGCTATCATTAAGGAACCTTTTGCTACTAATGAATTTCTTGATTTCTCGACTAGGAGTTTAATCACTAATAAAAAGAAGGAAACTCCTAAGGGTTATAAGTGTTATATTGTAGAATTGAATACCAAAGATGGCAATACATAGATCTATTCTAAGCTTTTATAGAATAGATCTATGTATTTCCATCTTTGGTATTCAATTCTACAATAGAACACTTATAACCCTTAGGAGTTTCCTTCTTTTTATTAATGATTAAACTCCTAGTCAAGAAATCAAGAAATTCATTAGTAGCAAAAGGTTCCTTAATGATAGCGAAAAAACTGGGGTGAACACCTATTGATTTGAGATCCGCATTTTCCTTACTAGAAGATTCACCCTTATTTTTAGGAACATACATTAATTTGGCAATTTTGGTAGTAGGAGGAGTTGGAGTATTTTTCATGAATGAAAAGGCAAACCCTAAGTTAGTTATAATATCCTCAAGTTTACCGATTCTTGTGGAATCTTGATCTATTCTTTCGTTAACTATAGGTTCCTTTTCTTTAAAAAACTTAGAGTAACTCCAACCTTAGATCCATATTGGGTAATTTGGTTGTGGATCTTTTTATCCAAATTTTCAATCAACTCAATAGTGGCAACTTTATTTTCAATAATTTCAAGCCTTTGCATCACATGTTCCAAAGTTAAAATAGTTCCATTAACCAAAAGAGCTGGTGGACCAAACAAATCTATCATGGCATTATAAGAATCAAAAGTATGGCTACCCAAGAAATTCCCTCCGGTAATGATATCAAGAATATATCTATTCCAAGGAGTAATGCCTAGATAAAAATTGCGAAGAAGAACGGAAGTAGATTGCTTCCTAGTAGATCTATTTTGAGCATTGCAAATTCTATGCCAAGCATCTTTTAGACTATCTCCCTCCCTTTGTTTAAAATTAAGAACTTCATGATCGGGAGTACTAACAATGATATAAGGACTAGCCATAACGACGAACAACGGCACAAGAAGCAAGCGAAAAAGAGGTGAACGGGAAAAATAGGGCAAATAAAACGACAAGGGTGAAGTGGGGAAGAGGAAAACGAGAGGCAAATGTCAAATAATGTAATGCGAGGGATAAGAGTTTGTGATGGGTACTTGGTATGTCTTGACTTGTGCGTAGACCTCCCCGGCAACGGTGCAAGAAATCGGCAAGTTATCGAGAGATCAAATCTTGACTTGACTTTGCGTAAGCCTCCCCGGCAACGGCACCAGAAGTCCTTCTTGCTACCTCTTGAGCACTACGTTGGTTTCCCTTGAAGAGGAAAGGGTGATGCAGCAAAGTAGCGTAAGTACTTCCCTCAGTTTTGAGAACCAAGGTATCAATCCAGTAGGAGGCTACATGCAAATCTCTCGTACCTACACGAACAAATAAGAACCTTGCAACCAACGCGGTAAAGGGGTTGTCAATCCCTTCACGGCCACTTGCAAAAGTGAGATCTGATAGAGATAATAATAAGATAAATATTTTGATATTTTTATGATATAGATTGGAAAGTAAAGATTGCAAAATAAAATAGATCGGAAACTTATATGATGGAAAATAGACCCGGGGGCCATAGGTTTCACTAGTGGCTTCTCTCAAGATAACATAAGTATTACTTGGTGAACAAATTATCGTCGAGCAATTGATAGAAAAGTGCATAGTTATGAGAATATCTAGGCATGATCATGTATATAGGCATCACGTCCGCGACAAGTAGACCGACTCCTGCCTCCATCTACTACTATTACTCCACACATCGACCGCTATCCAGCATGCATCTAGAGTATTAAGTTCATAAGAACAGAGTAACACATTGGCAAGATGACATGATGTAGAGGGATAAACTCAAGCAATATGATATAAACCCCATCTTTTGTCCTCGATGGCAACAATACAATACGTGCCTTGCTGCCCCTGCTGTCACTGGGAAAGGACACCGCAAGATTGAACCCAAAGCTAAGCACTTCTCCCGTTGCAAGAAAGATCAATCTAGTAGGCCAAACCAAACTGATAATTCGAAGAGACTTGCAAAGATAATGAATCATACATAAAAGAATTCAGAGGAGATTCAAATATTTCTTATAGATAATATTGATCATAGACCCACAATTCATCGGATCTCGACAAACACACCGCAAAAAGAGTTACATCGAATAGATCTCCAAGAAGATCGAGGAGAACTTTGTATTGAGATTCAAAGAGAGAGAAGAAACCATCTAGCTAATAACTGTGGACTCAAAAGTCTGTGGTAAACTACTCACACTTCATTGGAGAGGCTATGGTGTTGATGTAGAAGCCCTCCCTGATCGGTTCCCCCTCTGGTGGAGCGCCGGAAAAGGCCCCAAGATGGGATCTCATGGGTACAGAAGGTTGCGGCGGTGGAAATAGGGTTTCGTGGTGCTCCTGGATGTTTTCAGGGTATGAGAGTATATATAGGCGAAGGAAGTCAGTCAGGGGAGCCACGAGGGGCCCACAAGGGTGGGGGCGCGCCCACCCTCTTGGGGTGCGCCTCCCTGCCTCGTGGGCGCCTCGTTTGTTTCTTGACGTCCCTCCAAGTCTCTCGGATTATGCTTGTTCCAAAAATAACTCTCCCGAAGGTTTCATTCCGTTTGGACTCTGTTTGATATTCTTTTTCTGCGAAACACTGAAATAGGCAAGAAAACAACAATTTGGGCTGGGCCACCGGTTTAGAGGTTAGTCCCAAAAATAATATAAAAGTGCATAGTAAAGCCCATTAAACATCCAAAACGGATAATATAATAGCATGGACCAATAAAAAATTATAGATACGTTGGAGACGTATCAAGGCTCCCGAAGGAGCGCTCATTAATTAGTTGCTCCCGCTTGAAACTCAGCTGCTCTCATTTGCTTTGTTACGCGTGAGATGGCTCCCAGTCCCAGCGCTCGTTCTGCTTTTTTTCAGGGGAATGCCTTATCTTTATTAACTTCAAGCAATGCTTACATCATCCGCAAGTAAAACCGAAATGAAACTAGGGGGCATCCAACCACATAGATGGTCGAACATCCCGTCCCTGTTGAGCTAGCCTATGAGCAACCATATTGGACTCTCTATTACAATGCTGAAAAAAGAACTCCCCGAAATCCAAACACAATTGATGGCATTCATCAAGTATAGGGCCTGCCAACATCGATTGGCAAGAGTTATTTGCCATCGACTCCACCACTGTAATGCTATCTTCCCGAGCAACAAGAGTATTTGCACCAATAGACCGAGCAAGTTTAAGTCCCTCCAAAAGTGCAGCCGCCTCCGCCGACTCTACATTCGCCACATGTTCTAATTTTGCCGTAGATGCCGCAACGAAAAAACTTGAATGGTCTCTTATAACAGCACCGCACGAACCTGTATGGTCATCCTCCGAAAAAAAGCGTCTGTGTTCATAACCAGCTGGCCCTTCAACGGTCTCGCCCATCTATTAGTTCTTGGCGGAATCACCTTCGTTGTTGCTGCCCGAACAAAGTTAAGGGCTATAGCTAAGATGGCTTGGCTTGATCTTTCAATGTTCTGGACGTCCTCACCCTCCTCTATCTGCCTTCGTTGCCACCAGATATGCCAGCTAGTTACCGCAATCATCTCTGGTAACTCAATCACGTCCGAGTAACTCTTCTGACTCGCCTTACCACACAGGAGAAACTCTAGTATCTCAGCTCCCGACTTCCCTGGTAGTCTGGCTGCAGTTACTATTTCATGTAAGCCAAGAATAGACTAGATTTGTCCGGCCCAGTTGCATACAAATAGCACATGAGCAACGTCTTCCGCGTGCTGTTTGTAGACCAGACATTGCACCGATGTTGACATGTGCCGATTAGCAAGCACACCAAAGCAACGAATAGCATTATGTAATGATCGCCAAATGAAGATTTTCACTTTGTTTGGCACCTTGAGACTCCACAATTTCTTCCATATCGGGTGGGGGTTGAACCACTCGAGAGAGAGCTCGGTTCAGTACTGCCATACGCATCTTCCCACTATTTATAATAGGCAGATCGTACACTAAATTTTCTCGTCTTCGTCAAGTGCCATGCCACATAATCCTCAGTATCATCCTGATGCAATGGAATTTGCAGTATGTGATCAACATCAATGGGCCAAAAAATTTCTCTGATAAGATTCTCATCCCACTCTCCGGATACTGGATCAATAAGTTCATTAACTCGGGTAAGCACTCTATTTCCGCGTGTTGTGACAATTTTCCTGGAGGAGTTGTTCGGCAACCAGCAGTCCTCCCATATATTTATTTTAAGGCCATTACCCACCCTCCTAATGCTTCCTTTCTTGAAAGTCTGAGCTCCCGCCCAAATACTCTGCCACACATAGGAAGAACCTTTCTTCAAACTGCAGTTTAGTAATTCACCATTCGGGTAATATTTCACACGTAAAACCCTCGCACATAGAGAGTCATGATGCTCAATGAGTCTCCAACACTGCTTGGCTAGAAGTGTCAAATTAAAACTGTGTATATCACGGAAACCCATACCACATCTTTCCTTGGGAATGCACATCTTCCATCAAGCGAACCAATGCATCTTTTGTTAGTTTTCCTCATCACCCCACCAGTAATGCGAAATGGCATCAGTGATCCCCTTGCAGATTTGTTTTCGGGAATTTGAACACCCTCATCGCCTACGTAGGAATGGACTGGGCCACCGCTTTGATCAATGCTTCCTTACCAGCATAAGATAGCGTTCTTTCCTACCACCCATTTATCATCTTCTGGATCCTCTCAATAATCTGCTTGAAACAGGCAACACGGTCTACCCCAATCATGCAAGGGAGACCCAAGTACTTATCAGAGAGAGATTCTGTCATCATGTCCAATATCTGGCACACCTCCACTTTCCGATCAACATCAGTATTGGGGCTGAAGTATATCGATGATTTTGCCGCACTCACCAACTGTCCTGAAGCCGAACAGTACTCATCCAAAATCCTTTTTAATATGCTTGCATTATCCGCATCTGCTCTCATGAGGATCAAGGAGTCATCAGCAAAAAGTAAGTGAGATATGGTAGGGGAGTCACGACACACCTAGACACCCTTGAGGTTACCCGTTGTTTCCTCGAAGGAAATTAAATTTGAAAGCCCCTATGCACATAAGGGAAAGAGGTAGGGAGAAAGGGGATCCCCTTGTCTCAAATCTCTCATGGGATAAAAGGTTGCAGTCTCATTTGAGTTAAATCTCACTTTATACTCCACTGATGTCACACATGCCATAATAAAATCAACCTATCTTTCATCAAATCCCCGTCTGCCAAGTATAGACTTTAGGAATACCCATTCGACCCTGTCATACGCCTTATGCATATCAAGTTTTACTGCACAATTCCCAACCTTCCCCTTCTTCTTTTTCATAGTATGGAGACATTCATTATGCAACGATCACATTTTCTATAATGATCCGACCAGGTACAAATGCACTTTGTGTCTCACTAATGATGTCAGGGAGGAACACCTTCAGTCTTGCTGCCAACATTTTTGCTATCACCTTATAAACAACATTGATAGACTTATGGGCCTGAATTGGGAAATCTTCTCTGGAACGTCAACCTTTGGGATTAGCACAATTGTTGTGGTATTCCAGCCTTCAGGTATAACTAGATCATGACGGCGCGTGTTGCTGCGCCCGTCCATTTTTGCTATAAAATGGTAGGAATTTTTACAAGTACACAAATACAAGAAACATGGAAGTCATATAGGATTTGTATAAATATGTTGAGACGTTAAATGCATGTGTAGATTTCGTTGGACAAACATGTGACAACCTGCTTTGACTTCCTTCTAGCCGCATGTACACATATTTTTAAAAAGGTTTCATATTTAAATATGATTGTAATAATTGTTTACATATAGTATTTTTTTATCATAGCACACATGAACTCTTGAAGAATAGGAGCATAGTAGGACTACAAAACAAACTACCTATTGGTTTACATGATATTTATTAATTATTTAATACAAAATCAAAGGATATTTCCTAATGTTCACAACTTATATAATCGGAATAACTCACATTATAAATAATTTCCACCAAATATATTTGAAGATCTTTACTGGATGTATATACAGAGTAACTCTCAGCATAAAATACAAAGAATATGGCATGGCATTTGGTAACACAATCGGGGAGTGCAGGTCAGCTTCATTAGCCAAAGCTACGTGCAGATTCTCAATCTTTCAGCTTACCCCGCACACCTTGTCTATAGTATATATCAGAGCTTCAACCCAATACTTTGATTTTTCTCCAACCTGGATCAATAATTAGGAAAGAAAAATTACCTTCTTATGTTTGTTTTTAGTTGTCATAAAAAGTCCGGAGTTTTCCTTGAGCTCGTATGACATCCTAACCAATTATCCTGATTCCTGCGGTTAACAGTTTAACACTGGGTTTTTCATGTTCCCAGCCGTGGAGATGCACAGACTGTAACCAACCCCAATTTATCTCACCAGAGGCAGGTTCTTGGCAAATACAATATCTGAAGGAAACAATAAGAATATGGCCACTGAATTCAACACCCTCCAATAATAATAAAATAACATCTCGGTTGGAAGGTTGATGTATGCCAAATAGAGTTGGAGCAACTAATACCTTGACATCAGACGATCCAAAACATCATAATTTAAAATCGTCCTATGTCTCTCGGATGGAACTGGAACTAATGTGAGATCTCATCTGACAGGAAAACGACTGTAATGAGAAAAAGCAAGAAACTGAACATCCAAGTTTTAGATTAATCCAGAAGTCAATCAGGAAACATGCTGACCTAAGTGAGTAAGATGCAACAAGAACCATGGTCCATAGCACAGCAAGGAGAGGAACACCACATGCAAAAACCAGTGCGACGACGGCGAACAATGGCAGCGGAGTGACCCACAATATTTTGATTCGATTCACAGTGTGATGTGGACGAATCAACGCCTTGTATATTTCTTTTTCTCATTTTCACTTGCTAAATAACCTGCTAGATAGGATGCTATTATTTTAAACAGTTATAGAGAGTAACATCATATCATACGATTTAAAAGTATTGATATTAGGCATAAATTAAGTTAAATGAGGTATATGAGCAAACTCATAATAAACTATCAGTTGGCCATTGGATACCGACAAATTCAGATGGAAAAGGGTAAGAAACCCAACAGTATGTGCTTGAATTCATCTTGTACAGAACCTGCATTTTTTTAGTGGGCACAAAGAACAGCATCAGTAAATAAAACAAATTCCAAAGACGGAGGAAGAATTAGGGGAAGATGAGATGCAGGGAGGGAGAATTGGACCGAGTTGGGGACGTGAGAATCACCCATCGTTGCTTGATAATGGTTTTTGGAAGTGGGGAGAATGTGGAATGAGCAGCGGCACGTTTGGGATTATATAGGCATGTATAAGTTGAATGAAAATTAATCAACGATTGTAACTGACCTACAATAACCAGCAGTCCGTGAATTGACCGGTAGTAATGGCTGATTAAACTCTCAACAAATCATCATCGGATTGGCAATATAGAACTTCAAAGGATGCATGCATTGCCGCCAGACAATCCTGCCGTGTTGTGCAACCGAAAGGATCGAGCGGACCCCCTGCCCCATTGCCCAGCGAGGCGCTTTCTGAACCAGCGGGGTCGCCATGGATCCGTTGCTCTAGCCCGGCATCGGTCGTCACCCAGGCCGGTCGCATCTGGAGAGAGCCGCCAGGCAAAGGGATCGGAGCGGCACACGATTCTCCCGATCTAGATAATGCATCTTTTCTAGGGAAAATGGCCTGCTGGTACAGGACGGGAAGAGGGCAAAGGCCCATTAGGCCAAAGTTTACCACAGTGATGGAAAAATGCGACCAGAGCAGCAACCCATAACTGTTCGCGCTCGCTTACAACGAACTGAGGCTGATTAGGGGCGATCAGGAGAAAATCTGATGGCCATAAATGCATTGAACTAAGGATCCTACGGCTGAAAACGCTAATGGCTTGAGAGGGCAGGAAAAGGGCTCAGTTATAATGTATCTAATAAATTCCACTATTCGCCGCCTCCAGCACTTCCTTTACTAAATCATCTCCCAACAGGTGTCAATTTGTTTTATAAAAAATCGCGTGTAGGCCATTCGGCCCCGGTGCTTTCAAATCGCCAATGCTGAACAGGGCATGTTTCACTTCTTCCTCCGTACACGGCGCCAGTAGAGCTTCATTCATATAGGGTGTAAGGCGTCGCTCTCCTGGCGGCCCGGGTGAACTCTACACGCCGCCGCCCCAAGCTCCCCCATCTCCCTGATACGTCTCCGTCGTATCTATAATTTTTGATTGTTCCATGCCAATATTATTCACTTTCATATACTTTTTGGCAACTTTTTATATTATTTCTGGGACTAACTTATTGACCCAGTGGCCAGTGCCAGTTCCTGGCTGTTGCATGTTTTTTGTTTCGCAGAAACCCAATATCAAACGGAGTCCAAACAGGATAAAAATGGACGGGGATTTTTTTGAATATTTATGATTTTTGGGAAGTAAAATCACCGCAAAACGGTGTCCGAGGTGGTCACGAGGTAGGGGGCGCGCCCTACCCCCCCCCAGGCGCGCCCCTGACCCTCGTGGTCCACCCGTAAGGTGGTAGATGCTCCTATTTTGGCGCAAGAAAGATAATTTTATGAGAAAGATCTGGGCGAAAGATTCACCCCAATCGGAGTTACGTATCTCCAGATATAAAGGAAACTGTGAAGGGGAAGAATCTGAGAACGCAGAAACAGAGAGATATATCCAATCTCGGAGGGGCTCTCGCCCCTCCCAAGCCATGGGAGCCAAGGACCAGAGGGGAAACCCTTCTCCCATCTAGGGAGGAGGTCAAGGAAGGAGAAGAAGAAGGGGGCCCCTCTCCCCCTTGCTTCCGGTGGCGCCGGAACGCCGCGGGGCCATCATCATCACCGCGATTTTCACCAACAACTTCACCGCCTTCATCACCAACTCTTCCTTCCTCTATGCAGCAGTGTAACCTCTCTCTTACCCGCTGTAATCTCTACTTAAACATGGTGCTCAATGCTATATATTATTCCCCAATGATGTATAGCTATCTTATGATGTTTGAGTAGATCCGTTTTGTCCTATGGGTTAATTGATGATCGTGATTGGTTTGAGTTGCATGTTTTATTATTGGTGTTGTCCTATTGTGCTCTCCGTGTCGCGCAAGCGTGAGAGATCCCCGCTGTAGGGTTTGCAATATGTTTATGATTTGCTTATGGTGGGTGGCGTGAGTGACAGAAGCACAGACCCGAGTAAGTAGGTTGTTTGCGTATGGGATAAAGAGGACTTGATGCTTTAATGCTATGGTTGGGTTTTACCTTAATGAATCTTTAGTAGTTGCGGACGCTTGCTAGAGTTCCAATCATAAGTGCATATGATCCAAGTAGAGAAAGTATGTTAGCTTATGCCTCTCCCTCAAATAAAATTGCAATAATGATTACCGGTCTAGTTATCGATTGCCTAGGGACAAATAACTTTCTCGTGACAACAAGCTCTTTACTTTTACTAATTTAGTTGTGTCTTTATCTAAACAGCCCCTAGTTTATATTTACGTGTTCTTTACTTTCTTGCAAGCCTATCCTTTCACACCTACAAAGTACTCCTAGTTTCATACTTGTTCTAGGTAAAGCGAACGTCAAGCGTGTGTAGAGTTGTATCGGTGGTCGATAGAACTTGAGAGAATATTTATTCTAACTTTAGCTCCTCGTTGGGTTCGACACTCTTACTTATCGAAAACTGTTGCAATCCCCTATAGTTGTGGGTTATCAAGACCTTTTTCTGGCGCCGTTGCCGGGGAGTCATAGCGTGGGGTGAATATTCTCGTGTGTGCTTGTTTGCTTAGTAATTTTTATTTGTTGTCCTTAGTTGTTTTCTATCTTTAGTCATGGGTAGGAAACGCAAAATACAAAAAAAATTAGTTGTACCTACTACTCCAATGGTTGAAGAATCACTCAAAATCTATCACACTACTGAAGCTTTTTACTTGGATCATCTTCGATCCCTATGTGCTCGTGCTGAAACCACAACTAGCTTAGTTGAGGGCAAATCTTTAGATGAGCATGCTTGTTATGTGCGACACCGTATATCTGAAAAAGGGAAACTATTATGGGATCAAATTCAACGTTTACAATGCTATGCTTGGAATTTATGTTGGGAATATGATTTTACTTGTTG
Organism: Aegilops speltoides; assembly: GCA_021437245.1. NCBI lineage: Eukaryota > Viridiplantae > Streptophyta > Magnoliopsida > Poales > Poaceae > Aegilops > Aegilops speltoides. Next base: position 438,808,574 of record CM038145.1, on the reverse strand, counting down.
TTCTGAAAACCCTAAAAAACACCTTCCCTACCAATGTGAGTATATTGATAATGGGATCTTATCTTTGTATGCTAAGGGTGTTTATAGTTACTATGATGTTCAACAAATTGAAGAATTTGTTGCTTTTAAGGGTGCTTTTGAAATTGCTTCTTTGATTGAAAAGTATGATGCTACTCTCTACAAATCTGAAAATTTTGCCATACTTGAATATTGTTATGAGAATTATGCTTCTAATGCCTATGTTAAACAACATATTGAGAAATTCTCCGCTGTCCAAGAAGAGACTAATATTTTGCAGGAAGCTATGGAAGAAGAAATTGATGAGACTGTGAGCTCATTGGATGAAAAAGATGATGAGGAGAGCGGAGAACAAAAGGAGGAAGAGTGGATTGATCACCCGTGCCCACCTCCTAATGAGAGTAACTCTTCAACTCATACATTGTTTAATTCCCCTTCATGCTTACCGAAGGATGATTTCTATGATAATTGCTATGATCTCATTAATTCTCTCGAAATATCCCTTTTTGATGATGCTTGCTATGCTTGTGGCCAAGATGCCAATATGAATTATGCTTATGGAGATGAACGTGCTATAGTTCCTTATGTTAAACATGAAATTGTTGCTATTGCACCCACGCATGATAGTCCTATTATCTTTTTGAATTTTCCAAATTACACTATATCGGAGAAGTTTGTGCTTATTAAGGATTATATTGATGGGTTGCCTTTTACCATTGCATATGATGATTTTGATGAATATAATATGCATGTGCTTGCTGCTCCTACTTGCAATTAATATGAGATAGGAACTCTATCTCCACCTCTCTATGTTTCCAACACGATAGAATTGCAAGAAACTGCTTATACTATGCATTGGCCTTTACTATGTGTGCATGAATTGTTCTTTTATGACATGCCGATGCATAGGAAGAGAGTTAGACTTCGTTGTTGCATGATATATGTTACTTTGTGCTCACTACTAAATCACAAATCATTATTAATTAAAATTGGCTTTGATGTACCTTGGGATCCGTGTGGATTCATTACTTGAGCACTATATGCCTAGCTTAATGGCTTTAAAGAAAGCGCTGCCAGGGAGACAACCCGGAAGTTTTAGAGAGTCATTTATTTCTATTGAGTGCTTTCATATAGTTTAAAAACAACAAAAATAAAGAGGGGAACCCAAAACTTTTCAAAAAGAGGAGTGAGAGTGAGAGAGACGAGCATTGTGAAAGTGGGGGACGTCCATGAACTTTGTTCATGCCCATGGGAACTTTGTGAATCTTAATTGCAGAAAGTTTTCAATAAAAATAATTATCCCCTTGTACAATTCCATTGTATTATAAAAATAATGTACCAAGGTTTGCCTTTAGGATGTTTACAATGCTTGTTGATTTGTACGGTGCAGGACAGAAACTTTGGCTGTAGTGTGCGATTTTACATTTTTAACTGGAACGTCATTTGGTTCTGATTCCTTTGGAAATGTATTTATATACAACTTTTTTATTTTTCCTAATTGTTGTAGAATTTTTGGGGTACCATAAGTATTGTGATTGTTCAGATTGCTACAGACTGTTCTGTTTTTGACAGATTCTGTTTCTGATGCATAGTTTTCTTGTTTTGATGAAACTATCAATTTATATCAGTGGATTTAAGACATGAAAAAGTTATATTACAGTAGACACATTGCAAAAACAAAATATGAATTGGTTTGCAACAGTACTTAGAGTGGTGATTTGCTTTATTACACTAACAGATCTTACCGAGTTTTCTGTTGAAGTTTTGTGTGGATGTAGTGTCTAATCGAGGATGTTTCAATGTGAGAAGAAGGAAGAGAGGCAAGAGCTCAAGCTTGGGGATGCCCGAGGCACCCCAAGTAAATATTCAAGGAGACTCAAGCGTCTAAGCTTGGGGATGTTGGGGAGGCATCCCCTCTTTCTTCAACAAGTATCGGTATGTTTTGTATTCGTTTCATTCATGCATTATGTGCAAGTCTTGGAGCGTCTTTTGCAATTAGGTTTTTATTTTTCTTTTATGCACCATGCGGGTATGAGATAGTCCTTGGTTGATTTATAGAATGCTCATTGCACTTCACTTAAATCTTTTGAGTGTGGCTTTATAGAATGCTTCATGTGCTTCACTTATATCATTTGAAGTTGGATTGTCTTTTTCTCTTTACATAGAAAACCGCTATTTGTAGAATGCTCTTTTGCTTCACTTATATTTGGTAGAGCGTGGGCATATCCTTTGTAGAAAGAATTAAACTCTCTTGCTTCACTTATATCTATTTAGAGAGATGACAGGAATTGGTCATTCACATGGTTAGTCATAAAATCCTGCATAGACTTGTAGATCGTTGAATATGATATGTTTGATTCCTTGCAATAGTTTTGCGGTATAAAGGTGGTGATATTAGAGTCATGCTAGTGGGTGATTGTGGATTAGTAGAAATACTTGTGTTGAGGTTTGTGATTCCCGAAACATGCACGTATGGTGAACCGCTTTGTGATGAAGTTGGAGCACAATTTTATTTATTGATTGTCTTCCTTATGAGTGGCGGTCGGGGACGAGCGATGGTCTTTTCCTACCAATCTATACCCCTAGGAGCATGCACATAGTACTTTGTTTTCAAGGGCTTGTAGATTTTTGCAATAAGTATATGAGTTCTTTATGACTAATGTTGAGTCCATGGATTATACGCACTCTCACCCTTCCACCATTGCTAGCCTCTCTTGTGCCGCGCAACTTTCGCCGGTACCATACACCCATCATATGCCTTTCTCAAAACAGCAACCATACCTACCTATTATGGCATTTCCATAGCCATTCTGAGATATATTGCCATGCAACTTCCATGATATCATATACATGACTTGAGCATTCATTGTCATATGGCCTTGCATGATCGTAAGATAGCTAGCATGATGTTTTCATGGCTTGTCCGTTTTTTTATGTCATTGCTACGCTAGATCATTGCACATCCCGGTACACCACCGGAGGCATTCATATAGAGTCATATCTTTGTTCTAGATGTTGAGTTGTAAGTAAATAAAAGTGTGATGATCATAATTATTAGAGCATTGCCCCAGTGAGGAAAGGATGAAGGAGACTATGATTCCCCCACAAGTCGGGATGAGACTCCGGACTTTATGAAAAATAAAAGAGGCCAAAGAAGCCCACCAAAAACAAATATAAAAAAAGAAAATAAAAAAATGAGAGAAAAAGAGAGAAGGGGCAATGTTACTATCCTTTTACCACACTTGTGCTTCAGAGTAGCACCATGTTCTTCATAGAGAGAGCCTCTTATGCTTTCACTTTCATATACTAGTGGGAATTTTTATTATAGAACTTGGCTTGTATATTTCGATGATGGGCTTCCTCAAATGCCCGAGGTCTTCATGAGCAAGCAAGTTGGATGCACACCCACTTAGTTTCACAGTTTGAGCTTTCATACACTTATAGCTCTAGTGCATCCATTGCATGGCAATCCCTACTAACTTACATTGATATCTATTGATGGGCATCTCCATAGCCCGTTGATACGCCTAGTTGATGTGAGACTTTCTCCCTTTTTGTCTTCTCCACACAACCCCCACCATCATATTCTATTCCACCTATAGTTCTATGTCCATGGCTCACGCTCATGTATTGCATGAAAGTTGAAAAAGTTTGAGATTATTAAAGTATGAAACAATTGCTTGGCTTGTCATCGGGGTTGTGCATGATTAAATACTTTGTGTGATGAAGATAAAGCAACAACCAGACTATATGATTTTGTAGGGATAACTTTCTTTGGCCATGTTGTTTTGAAAAGACATGATTGCTTTATTTGTACGCTCGAAGTATTATTGCTTTTATGTCAAATGATAGACTATTGCTTTGAATCACTCGTGTCTTAATATTCATGCCATGATTAGACATATGATCAAGATTATGCTAGGTAGCATTCCACATCAAAAATTATTCATTTTTTTATCATTTACCTACTCGAGGACGAGCAGGAATTAAGCTTGAGGACGCTGATACGTCTCCGTCGTATATATAATTTTTTATTGTTCCATGCCAATATTATTCACTTTCATATACTTTTTGGCAACTTTTTATATTATTTTTGGGACTAACTTATTGACCCGGTGCCCAAAGTGCAGCCTCATGTCATTGCATGTTTTTGTTTCGCAGAAACCCAATATCAAACGGAGTCCAAACGGGATAAAACGGACGGAGATTTTTTTGGTATATTTATGATTTTGGGAAGTAAAATCAAGCGAAGCGGTGTCCGAGGTGGTCACGAGGTAGAGCGCGCCCTACCCCCAGCGCTCCCCTGACCCTCGTGGTCCACCGTAAAGCGGTTGACGCTGTTCTTTGGGCGCAAGAAAGATAATTTTATGAGAAAGATCTGGGCGAAAGATTCACCCCAATCGGAGTTAGAGATCTCCAGATATAAAGGAAACAGTGAAGGGGTAGAATCTGAGAACGCAGAAACGGAGAGATAGATCCAATCTCGGGGGGCTCTCGCCCCTCCCAAGCCATGGGAGCCAAGGACCAGAAGGGAAACCCTTCTCCCATCTAGGGAGGAGGTCAAGGAAGGAGAAGAAGAAGGGGGGCCCTCTCCCCCTTGCTTCCGGTGGCGCCGGAACGCCGCCGGGGGCCATCATCGTCACCGCGATCTTCACCAACAACTTCACCGCCTTCATCACCAACTCTCCCTCCCTCTATGCAGCGGTGTAACCTCTCTCTTACCTGCTGTAATCTCTACTTAAACATGGTGCTCAACGCTATATATTATTCCCCAATGATGTATGGCTATCTTATGATGTTTGAGTAGATCCGTTTTGTCCTATGGGTTAATTGATGATCGTGATTGGTTTGAGTTGCATGTTTTATTACTGGTGCTGTCCTATTGTGCTCTCCGTGTCGCGCAAGCGTGAGAGATCCCCGCTGTAGGGTTTGCAATATGTTTATGATTTTCTTATGGTGGGTGGCGTGAGTGATAGAAGCACAGACCCAAGAAAGTAGGTTGTTTGCGTATGGGATAAAGAGGACTTGATGCTTTAATGCTATGGTTGGGTTTTACCTTAATGAATCTTTAGTAGTTGCGGACGCTTGCTAGAGTTCCAATCATAAGTGCATATGATCCAAGTAGAGAAAGTATGTTAGCTTATGCCTCTCCCTCAAATAAAATTGCAATAATGATTACCGGTCTAGTTATCGATTGCCTAGGGACAAATAACTTTCTCGTGACAACAAGCTCTTTACTTTTACTAATTTAGTTGTGTCTTTATCTAAACAGCCCCTAGTTTATATTTACGTGTTCTTTACTTTCTTGCAATCCTATCCTTTCACACCTACAAAGTACTTCTAGTTTCATACTTGTTCTAGGTAAAGCGAACGTCAAGCGTGCGTAGAGTTGTATCGGTGGTCGATAGAACTTGAGAGAATATTTATTATACCTTTAGCTCCTTGTTGGGTTCGACACTCTTATTATCGAAAACTGTTGCAATCCCCTATACTTGTGGGTTATCACTCCCCTGCTCCCCTCGCCGCCGCCGGATGAAGCCGGTGGGCTAAGCCCGGCCGGCGGACGGCGGCGGCGGGGCGTTCCTTCGCACCACGGTGCGCGACCTTAGCGGAGGGAGGCTTGACCCCGTTGCCTTGCTGCGCGTGATGGTGGCGCGCCGGCGGCCTCGACCCGGTGCCCTTTAGGCAACACCTCCGCCTTGTTCTTGGGCTGCTGCGGACGGCGGATCTGGCGCCCCATGGCCAGACGGAGGGAGGTGGCGGCCCCTCCTCCCTGCACGGGCTGGATCTGTTCGACGATGTGTTTGGGGGCCCTGCGTGCAGCGCTGAGGTGGCTGAGAGCCGTTCCCAGCTGGTAAGGTCCGGATCTGGCTCGCCAGCTTGCCAGCGGAGAGGTGGAAGGTCCCGGCGTGTTGGTGGCGTCGCCACAGCATCGAGGTGTACGGGCCAGCGGGTTGGCGGATCAGCTGCGTCGCTGGTTGCGTGGGGATGTGGAGGCGGGTTGTACCAGGCGATGGCCTGCGTGGCTCTGGCCAATGCCGATGACACGACGCCCGTGGGCGTCGTTCTTCCTTCCTGGAGGGTCGTCATGGTACTCTCCGGCCTTGTCCATCTTCCGGGTTCATCTTCGGGTGAAAGCCTTTGGCGCTGCAGCAGCAGGGTCGGGCGACAGCGTCGTTCTAGCGGTACTTCCCCCTTGGGGGCGTCGTCTTGAAGACTAGTTCCCCTTCGCGCTTTCCCGGGCTGGACGTGCACGGCATCAAGGTTGGCTGGTGTCCAACCAGTGATGCGAGTGGTTGATGTTGCGACTCGTGCGGCAACGATGATGGTGGTGTGCAGAGTTGGGTCGCGGCTAGTCCTCTTGATGCCGACGGTCCGGTGCGCCAATGGGTGCGCCTATGTTTGTTTCTCGCTGTGACAAAGAAGTCGAAGCTGCGCGGGGCTGGGCCCCTGCGGCAACGATGACTTCATGAGGGCGGTTTCAGCGGATGGCGCTCTCCGGAGATTGCGATGGACTAGGTCGGTGCGAGGCTTGCAACTTTCTCCTGTAATGCACATCAACAAAGTCGGAGCTGCCGGTCCTCGGTGTCTTGGTCGGTTGTTTGGCTTTGGCTGGCAAGGTCCTCGGGTGTCGTTCATTCGGAGGGGTCTTGACGGGTCGTCAGCGACGAAGTCGGAGTTGCCTGCTCGGGGAGAGGCGATGGCGATGACATTGCGGGCAACCATGACGGTGTCCGCTCCTCAACGGTGTGTGTGGTCTTGTGAGTGCCAGGTCGGCCAGTGTGCCCTTTTCTGTGGGCGGGTTGTATCGGTTTTCGCCCGGGTTTCCGTTCATTAACCAGGCAACTCTCTTCTTCTTAATCAATGAAAATGGCAAATCTTTTGCCTCATTTAAAAAAAAGGGTGTAACACGCTGTGTCACTTTGTTAATCACATCCATGTTCAGTACATCAACCTCGGAAGTAAAAGGATTCTGAAAATAAGTATCTCTAAGGTTTTTCATTGCCTCATTATCCTCTAGCCATCCACCATTGTCATCCATTAGCCGCCGAATATAATTTCTTTTCTAACGAGCTAAGGCAAAGTTATTAAAGAAATTTGTATTCCTATCTCCAAACTTCAGCCAATTAGCCCTGCTGCGTTGGACCCAATAAATCTCCTCTTTCTTCATGGTCTCTTCGATCTCAATCAGTAAACAGTACTGCCTATCCAACGACTCGTCAGTGAGTGGCCCCGATCGTAGCGATTCTAGCTCCTCCTTTAATTAGTTCAAGAGACGATGAAGTGCTTTCAGGACTTCTCTATCCCATCTAAGGTCCTGGTAGACCGCTGCCGTGCGACGCGCGAGACAGTCGGACATGCACATCCTCTCCCACGCGTCCGTAACCCTTTGCAACATATCCTCCTCCTGTAGCCAGTGAGCTTTGAATTGTTTTGTTCTCGAACAAACTCCCTGGCCCAAACCCGCTGCACCTTCCAAGTCCAATACCACCGGCCGATGATCTGATTTAGTATGAGGCGCATTTGTAACTACAACAGCAGGGAACAAACCAAAGAAGGCTCCATTACACACTGCTCTGTCTAAACGTTCCCGCAATCTGCGTCTTCTCCAAGTAAATTGCTCGCCCACAAAACCCATCAGCGCCGGACCAGCAATATCCGCGACCCTGTGCCAAACTTTAAAATGGGCCCCATCTTTTGCTGGCGGAGCTACAAAGAAAAATAAATAGGTGGACTAAACTAAATGAGAGACCTGATTATTTTTCGAAATCGTATATAGTAGTATTTCAGTCATTTGCAAAAAATAATAGTATTTCAGTAGAGATATTAACTACTCAGTACCTTTTGTTCCTTTGATTACGAGATCAGCACATTCATCCTTGCAACAATGCAAGCTCGTGGGTGCCAAGTTCAGCAAATGTGAATTTTGGTTGAAGGAAGTTGGATTCCTCGGACATGTTATATCCGGAGAAGGAATAGCAGTAGACCCCACAAAGGTTGTCACCGTGACAAATTGGGTAGCACCAACGACAGTTGGAGAGATCAGAAGTTTTCTTGGACTGGCAGGATACTACCGGAGATTCATTGAGAATTTTTCATAGATTGCAAAGCCCATGACGGAGTTGTTGAAAAAGGATACCAAGTTCAATTGGACTGAGGAATGTGAGGCTAGTTTCCAGGAGTTGAAGGAACGTCTAGTTACCTCGCCAGTGTTGATTCTGCCAGATCAGCGCAAGGATTATGAGGTGTATTGCGACGCTTCACGTCGAGGACTTGGAGCAGTGCTTATCCAGGAGGGGAGAGTTGTTTCGTATGCTTCACGACAGCTTAAACCTCATGAGTTGAATTATGCCACGCATGATTTGGAGTTAGCAGCCGTAGTGCATGCGTTGAAGACATGGAGACATTTTTTGACCGGAAATCATTGTGAGGTGTACATAGATCACAAGAGTTTGAAGTACATTTTCACGCAGAAGGAGTTGAATCTCAGGCAGAGGAGATGGTTGGGGCTCATCAAGGATTATGATATGAGATTGTAGTATCACCCCGGAAAGGCTAACGTAGTAGCCGACGCGTTGAGCCGTAAGAGCCATGTCAATACACTCATGACCGCAGGGTTGCCAAAGGAGTTAGCCGAGGACCTTTGTGAACTATGTTTGGAGATAGTTCCGAGAGGCTATGTAGCAGCATTGGAAATTCAGTCGACTTTGATGGATAAGATCAGAGAAGCTCAGAAGACCGACAAGGAAATTGCCGAGATAAAGGAGAAGATGAGCAAAGGTAAAGCTAAGGGATTTCGTGAGGATGAGCACGATACCTTATGGTTTGAAGACCGTGTTTATGTGCCTAATGACCCGGAGATCAGGAAGTTGATTTTGCAAGAGGCCCATGATTTGCCGTATTCGATTCACCCAGGAAATACCAAGATGTATTTAGATTTGAAGGAGACTTTCTGGTGGACCGGAATGAAGAAGGATATTGCGTACTATGTAGCAGTTTGTGATGTATGTCAGAGAGTAAAGGCAGAGCATCAGAAGCCAGCAGGATTGTTACAACCATTGCCGATACCCGAATGGAAGTGGGATAAGCTAGGCATGGATTTTATCACAGGATTACCCAGGACTCGTTCAGGCTATGACTCGATTTGGGTTGTAGTCGATCGTTTGACGAAGGTAGCCCATTTCATTCCAGTGAAGACCACTTACACCAGTACTAAGTTGGCCAAGATATACATCACCAAGATCGTATGTCTGCATGGAGTTCCGAGGAGCATTGTATCAGAGAGAGGAATCCAGTTTACCTCAAAGTTCTGGAATCAGTTGCACGAAACCTTGGGTACCAGGCTAGAGTTTAGTACAGCTTTTCATCCACAGACAGATGGACAGACCGAGAGAGTCAATCAGATTTTGGAAGATATGCTGAGAGCTTGTGCGCTAGATTACGGATCGAGTTGGGACGACAATTTGCCATATGCAGAGTTCTCTTACAACAACAGTTATCAATCCAGTTTGAAGATGGCCCCTTTCGAAGCCTTATACGGAAGGAGGTGCAGGACCCTGTTGTCTTGGGATGAAGTTGGAGACCGCCAGTTGTTTGGACCAGATTTGATTAAGGAGTCTGAACGGAAAGTGAAGTTGATTCGCGCGACATGCTCAAGGTAGCCCAGTCCAAGAAGAAAAGCTATGCAGATTCTAAACGCAAGGAGACTGTCTACGAAGTCGGAGATAGAGTCTATCTTCGTGTATCTCCACTTCAAGGAGTTAAGCGTTTTGGAGTTAAAGGAAAGTTAGCGCCACGTTTTGTGGGACCGTACAAAGTTTTGGAGCGTATGGGAGAAGTTGCTTACAAGTTGGAATTGCCTGAGGGATTGCCAGGAGTTCACGACGTGTTCCACGTTTCTCAGTTGAATAAGCGCCACGCAGAGATGGCTAATATACCGCTGAGAGATACCGTGCCGCTAGAGGCGATTCAGTTGGACAGTGATTTGACCTATGAGGATAAACCAGTTAAGATTCTTGAGTATGCCAGCTGAGTCACCCGCAACAAGGTTATCAAGTTTTGCAAAGTTCAGTGGAGCCACCACACCGAGGATGAAGCCACCTGGGAGAGAGAGGAAGATCTGCTGAAGGACCACCCTCACCTATTTTCTAGCCAACCCGAATCTTGAGGGCGAGATTCATCTTAAGGGGGATAGGTTTGTAAAATCCCAAAATTTCAATTTGGAATGTTATACAAATAGATCATTATTGCATATCATATTTATTGCATGTTGCCTCGATCCTAGAAATTCCACGCAACTCAAGGACCCATGGAGAGAGTTGGAGATTTCATAAATTTCATATTTGAGTTTTCTCAAATTTTGGAAATAGGATCATTTGATTTTATTTATTTTATCTTCAATTATTTCAATTATAAAAATATGAGAGAGGGAATAAAATGACTTTCCCAAAATAAAGAAATATTGAGGATTTAATAAAAAATCAAATAATATTTTATTTTGGATTTTATTGCTATATTTGAATTTAGGAAAAATGCTCGTTTTTCAAAATTGCATTTAGGCCCCAAATAAATGTTCATCTAAACCGGCTTGATTTTAGAAGCCAGGGAAAATTTATTTCGGGATTTTTGGAGTCCGTTTAGTATTTCTTTCGTTTGATTTTCTGCGCGAAAATTATTTAAAAAAAATCCGAACAAACTACGGGCCGTGATCGGCCAGGACTCTCCTGGCCGGGGCCTTTATATAGCGCTCCGGGCCGCCGCCAGCTCCGAGCCCACCCGATCCGCCGCCCGAACCCTAACCCTAAGCTGCCGCCGCCTTGCCGCCGCCGCCGCCGCCGTCGCCGCCGCCCGCCGCCCGTCGCCGGACCCGCCGCCGTCGCCGCCGACGACCACCGCCCTCGCCCTGAACGCCGCCGCCGACCCACACCCTGAGGTTGACCCCGCCGCCGCCGCCTTTTTTTGAAAAACCGTTCGGTTTTTTGTCGGTTTTTTTTAGTTTCCATTTTTTTATTAGATCATTTTTTCGGTTTAGGTTAATTAGCGAGCGTTCGCTCGTTTGTTCGTTTTAACGAATGCGTTCATCGTTTAGATCCAGATAACGAACGTTCGTTCATTAATCTGTTCGTCATTTTTCTTTTTCTCGGATTTATTCCGCAATTTTTCTGATCGTGATTTTTTATCCGATTTTCGTTTTAGTATAACTTTTCGCTTGTTTATCGGAATCAGGCGATTCAAGTGCCTAGAGTTTCGTCTCGAAACCCTCATTCCGAATAATCTACTCAAATAAGTTTTTGCTACTCGAAAATTTGACTTAGGTCCAGATTAGTAAAATGAAGCTTGTTTCTTTCGACGTTTGATTTTCGTTGCTTCGTTTGATTTGACTCTTTTTGCAAACCGGAGTTCTTAAGCTGAACTTTCTGGTAAGATCTCTTATTTGAGTTTTACTTGTGCATTAGATGAGTACTTATTGTATGCTTGTTTGTTTGTTTGCGATAGAGTACCCGGATTGCGCCGCTTGCTACTTCGAATCCCTAGGTTTCGCGAATCATCAGCAAGGCAAGTAACACTTTGATCATATCTCTTTACTACCCAGTTTTATTGCATTAGATCAACCCTCAAACATTGCATGATTAGGATCCAATTAAATTGTGGGTTTTGGGAAGTAGAAGGGGTAGTATCTATTACCAGTTTAATATCAAACCTTTGGAAGTTACTTCTACGTTTGCTTATTATGCCGTGCTATGCTAGTACACGTGGATTGGGTGAGTGTATCCATGACAGATGTGAGTTTGTTAATTAATGGTTTATGTAAGGTGGCAACTTTAATACACATCTGGGTGGATTAAGGTACCTGGGTATTCCAGGATTGCCTGTTGTTTTCTTTATGGACGCCACCCAGGCCCAAAGGGATCATGAGATTATTCATGCTAGAAATTTCCGTGTGCAGCCACAAGCTACTATGGGCTCTAGCATAGTTGACTAAGTTGTGCGAACTCTTTTTTTTGACTGGGGACTGCAGGGCTTACACCCCACAGCATTTTATTAAAACCAAGAACAGCAAGTACATAGAAAGGTTCCTTAAGAAAAGGAACAAAACAGGAGAAGAAGATAAAAGAAAACTATGTACAATCTAACCTAAAAGAGAAGGAAAAAGTAACTATACATGTCACCTCCCAAGGAGGAAGGAAATCAATCCATTTAAGCAGTGCCTCCTGTGTTTTGACTTGATTACGTGAGCCAAAGGAAATGTCATGGACAAAACCATTTCTCCTTTGTTCGAAGGTAGGTCCGATAAACTGAAAGCTTTATCATTTCGACTTTCAGATATTCCACCAAGTAAGAAACACCACTTCAGAAAAGAAAGGTTTATTGAACTCCTTCCTAGCATGGCATGCAATCTGAACCATATCCTGATTGTTGGGCCATGAAATCTGCAGGTAATTCCAGACTCTCACGCTGAAGTTACACTGAAAAAACAGATGATTCCTGTCTTCAAGAGTTCCTGTAGGGCAAAGCACACATTCAGGCCCATCATTGATCTTCCACTTCCTGCGCTGAATCATATCCTTGGTGTTTACTCTGTCCATAATGAAAACTAGGCAAACATTTTGATTGTCATAGTACAGCATGACTTCCATATCCAACATAGCAAGGGGTTAGTTGGAATAGGCTCATGGACCAGATCATAATATTTCTTAGCTGTGTATCCAGATTTCTTTCCTTGTTTCCAAAACCAGCAATCCTTAGCATTAGCATCCAAGGAGATATGAGACAATATTCCAGACAGTTGATTTAGCTCCCTATAGGCCATTTCAGATAATGGCAGAGAGAACATGCTATGTAACTCACCGGTTTCCATTACTTCGAGCAGAAGAATTCTTTTGTATGCAAAATGAGAACAGCACTGGGAATCTATCACGAAGTGGAATGCAAGAATTATCCACTTCCGGAATCGACGAGAATAGCAAGGAGTCCCTTTTCCAGCATCATTTGAAGACACAGATACAGAATGTATCTATTAGCTTACATATGTCCCTCCACCAAAAGAGCCACACATAGCAGTGTCATGTGGGACTCTCGATAATAATAATCGCCCCTGATCAAATGAACCCATGGAACATCAACTTTGTTATAGAATTTATTGAGGAACTTCATTAACAAAGCTTCATTCTGCAGCCCAGTGTTGGGATGCCAAGCCCACCCTTTAATTTAGGTCTACATACCAGAGGCCATGCAGCCAAAGAGTTCCCCTTTTCCTGACCATATTTTCTCCAAAGACACTGTCTTTGTATTCTTTCCAGTTTTGTGCGAACTCTTACTGTGGTAGACTAGCAGATGTAGGGGATGTAGGTTGGTACTGTTTGCCCGATCGTAAGGTGCTAGCGCTTCTGAAAGACTATGTCTCGGTCATCCGTCTCTCAAACACCATGTAGTGCGAGAATCCCGATGGAGGAGATCGAGTCTTCTGGGGAAAAGTGCACACACCTCTACAGAGTGTATAAACTAATCATGGTTAGCCGTGTCCCCGGTTATGGACGTTTTGAGTATCTAGTACTTGAATTATCATGTGAATCTCATTATGTTACTTTAATTAATATTGTTGGGTTTGTTTAATGATGATGTTACTTAATTGGGATTGAGAATGATGTCAACCATTCTCAATGTTTAACAACCACCATGATAGTTAATTAAAATTATTCCTTTACAGTAGGGAAAAATTGGCTTTTTGCAAAAACTGTAACCATAGAGCTTTCCACCAGCCATATATGCATGTAGTATAGCATTATTCTTTCATTACTCTTTATGTGTTACTTTGCGAGCATATTCCATGTGCTGACCCATTTTCGGGCTGCAACGTTCATGTTGCAGACTTTTCAGACGACGAGTAAGATGCCTTAGGATCGTGGTTCTATACTCAGTGATGCCGCTGGAGTTGATGGAGTCACTTATCTTCCAAGCCTTCCGCTGTTATCGTTATTAAATGGCCTTAAGCCATATTTATTGTAATAAGTTCTCTTTTGAGACATTCGATGTAATAAGTGTGTGATTGCTACTCTGTTATAAATCCTTGAGTAATCTTGTGCGTCAAGACATTCTTGATCCGAGGATGACATCGATGCACGAGATCGACTGTTTGAGGTCTGGTCGCTACATAAACATGTACAGTGAACATTATTAGGGAACATTGCTTATGGCACATTATTTAAGGGACTTTTTCAAATTTTTGGTAAATGGTAAAAACAATTATTTGACAACATTATTGAGGGAACATTGTCAACGTTATTCAATGAACATTACCTAAAAACATTATTTTAATGGAAAGTTATTGAGGGAACATTATTGATGGAATATTACTGAGGAAAACAATAAAAAAAGTGAAGAAAGTAATGTTTTACTAGGCTCATCTGTTGAGGGAATCCTAAAATAATGATTTCACTTTTTTATTGATGGACATTAATATTATTGATGTAATATTATTGATGGACATTAATGAGGTAACATTGTGAACACTGTTAGGGGAAACAATAATTAGTGAACATTATTGAATGAACATTTCCTAAATAATATTTTTTAGGAAACATTACTTACGGAACAGTTTTCGATGAACAAATTTAACGGGAAATGTTTTTTTTGCATCAGTTATCTAGGGAACAAAAAATCCTTATTGAGGGAACATTACTGAGGGAACATAATTGAGCGAAAAAATAAAAATAGTGAACACAAATTCAGTTAGGGGAAACAAAAAAACTAAGAACATTTATTTTGCAATAATTTTAAATTATTTGGGAAATCCTAAGAACGAAACTCTTTTGAAGTAGACATTCTTTTGAAGTAGACATTCTTGAGGCAGGAAGTTTTTGTAGGGGGCTTTCATTTTGTAGGGAACATTGTGGACATTGTTAGGGGAAATAATAATTAGTGAACATTTTTGATGAACATTTCCTAAAAAAATATTTAGGAAATATTACATACGGAATAGTTTTCAATGAACAAATGTAATGGGGATTTTTTTTCATCAGTTATTTAGGGAAACAAAAAATCCTTATTGAGGGAACATTACTAATGGAACATAATTGAGGGAAACAATAAAAATAGTGACCACAAATTCAGTTAGGGGAAAACAAAAAAACTAATTAGTCAACAATTTTATTACTTGCGGAACATTATTGATGGGACATTCTTTGTTGAAAACAAAATAATTAGTCAACAAAAATTAATCAAAAACATTTCGTACAGAACATTATTTAGGGAAAGTTTTCAACATTATTAGGGAACATTACTTGCAGAACATTACTTAGGGGGCTTTTTTAATTCTTTGGGAAGTCATAAGAATGAAACTCTTTTGAAGTAGACATTCTTGAGTTGTGATTTCGACGCAGGAACTGCGCCGGGCCGTACAGGATATACATAGCCTGGCTCCACAACCCGAGGATCCAGAACGATCCCTCGATCCAGCCTCCGAAAAGGATCCGGACATAAAGGTGGAGCTGATCGATGGGGTGTTCCACCAACTTAGCATTGACAATGCTTTGGTCGCCATTACGGCCGACTACCCCGAAATATCTCCGGCTTCCCAGGTAACTGTGACCGGAGTCCCGATACCATTACTCATCCATGCCTATCTCTGACCACCGTATACCAATGGTGTTTCGCAGGAGGTGCCTTCGAGGCGAGAAGCCGAACCCGCGGCGGCTGGCCAACAAGGCATCTCGCCCAAAGAAAGGAAAAGAAGTCTGCGCGCGAATCGAGACGTCGCCGCAACGGTATGGGGCGCCACCATGTTTCCGGGAAAGATTCCTGGAAGGCATATTAACGCTTGTGGTTTTTTCAGGAGAAAGAGCGCTCGCCGGACTGTGTCCGGAGAGATTGCCAATCAAGCCTCCGCCGGCCAGGCTCCAACGCCAGGTCCGGAGGGGGAGGCGAACGCAAAGCGCGCATCGGGTGCTCCTCCAACGGAGGATGCCGACAGGTTGTCCGCCACCAGATCTGAGGTGGAGAGCGCCATGAATCACAGGCGCCGTCGGACAGTTCTTCGCGACGCCTGCTTCTCCTCGGAGGCGTTAAATGTCTTTAATTCGGGAGATGCGCACCTTTGTGCTGCTCGAGATGGTCTAGCCAGAACCACGGAGCAGTATGTGAAAGACATACGGGAGAGGAGTTTTGATAGTTATATATGCCAGTAGCCCCCAAGACTTAAAATAGTTAGAATAACTGATTTAAGGATCATTTGTTATGTAGGATCTTACGGAGAAGAATACCCACCTGTCCCAGGAGCTTCAAGAGTGCAAGGCCCAACTTGAGGCCGCACTAGCCCATTGTGGGGAGCCACAGGACCCCTCGGTAAGATATACTTCGAAAGATAAGTAGTTTGTGAAGTGCGGTATGTGTATAAGTCTGACAATAATATTGCAGATGGCGCCGGACTAGATCCAGACAAGCAAAAACTACTGCGCCAGCTGAAGGCCGGCGAGAAGGTGCTTACGAGGGTGCGGCAAGAGAAGAATAAGCTCCAAGATGCCAACACCCAGCTGGGCGAGGAACTAAAAGATGTTCGGGCCCAGCTGTCGGACTCCGTGAAGGAGAATCGGCGGCCTCGTCGCGGCATTTATAGTAAGTGCTTGAGCGAACTTTTGAAAAGAAGAGTTCGGCGAGGAAGGCGATTTGCAGAAATATGTCTGTAGGCGTGCTCACAGGTTGTCCTGTGGAGGAAATGCCCGGTTCAACGGGTGACCAACTTCCCGAGCTGCTGCAACTGCACGAATGAGTTCGACAGGTGATGAGCGGAGTCGCCCAGGCCTTGTGGCCATCCATGTCCCTACCCGAAGGTCTTGGAGAGCTTGCGGAGAAGCTTCAGGGAGCACGGCGGCGCTTCCGGTTGTGGAAGATATCGGCCTGCCGTCAAGGCGCCAGGGAGGCCTGGGCCATGGTGAAGACACGGTATGCGAAGGCTGACCCAAACCACATGGCCGAGGTCGGACCTGTGGGGCCCGATGGGAAGGAGACCCCTGTGAGCTTAGTGTACGACCAAGTAGAGTTGGCCGCAAAGTATTCACAGCGGGACTGTAAACTAGACAGTTTATTAGATGGTATCGAAGAGGAATACCATCAGTCAACTTGACTGTGTAATTTAAAATGACATGAAAAATGCCTTCTAGCCGGATTGTAGATCGTTTGTCATTGCGGACCTTTTCGCTTCAACCTCGGGACCCGACAGTCCAGAGTGTGTCCGAATACCCTCACGGTTATGTAAGAAACCGGGGCATGCATGGAGACCAGGCGTAGGGGTCATTAGTGCTTTATCAGACAAGTGCCCAACTAGTTATGTTATATTACATGGTTAGTAAGAAACATCTTCCAGGGAGAATAGTTCTGTTAGGGGTTCCTTTCCCTGGGAGGCATGCCCTAAAGTGCATGTCCGGACTGCGAAAAAAAACAGGAAAGCATCTGGGGGCAGATAAATAGGTAAGAAATCGTCTTTCAATTCACCGGCCGAATATTCCCTTAAGAATGCTAGCTTTCGGCTTCACCCAGTCTGAGGTACACATCCGGCTGACTCGGCAGTAACAATCGCAGAGGTGCTCCCTTTACCTCCTAGCCGAACAATCGGGAACGCGGGGGTAAGCACAGGAGCCAGGCAACCCAGCTTGGCCAAAACTTAAGTCATATCGATGCATATAATGGTGAATAAAAGGTACATGCGGAAGAGTGACACATGTGTTGGGTATAAAGCCCGTATAAATAAGCTTCTGTTAAAGAAGCCCCCAGGTATAATGAGTGCGAGTAGCACGTCAAGTGTGTGCGAACTATGCGCTGGCGAGCCACCGAACGCCCGTGAGAGGAAAAAAAGGGGAAATAAAAGATAGTTAAAGTATAAAATATAGACGTGGGAGGGAGACGAACCCAGAGTCCGGCGCTAGGCGTAGAATCTACGGAGACGGGCTGCGTTCTATGGGTTTGGCTCGAGTCGGTTATCCGATGCGTTTCGCAGACGGTACGCTCCGCCAGTCAGGACTTGGTCGATGATGAAGGGACCTTCCCATTTGGGCTTGAGTTTGTCCTTTTTCTTGTCCGGCAGGCGTAGAACTAGTTCGCCAACATTGTAAGTTTTGGCCCGTACTTCTCTGCTTTGATATCTTCGAGCCTGCTGTTGATAGAATGCGGAACAAGCTTTTGCCACGTCACGCTCCTCCTCTAAGGCGTCCAAACTATCCTGCCGATCTAGCTCGGCTTCTCTTTCTTCGTACATGCGCACGCGAGGTGAGTCATGAATTACGTCGCAGGGCAAAACTGCCTCTGCGTCGTATACCATAAAAAATGGTGTGAATCCGATAGTGCGGTTCGGCGTGGTCCGCAGCCCCCAGAGTACGGAGTCGAGCTCCTCTACCTAGTGCATGTTAGATTCCTTAAGGGACCGCACTAGTCTGGGTTTGATGCCGTTCATGATTAGACCATTTGCTCGTTCGACTTGACCGTTAGTTTGAGGGTGATAGACTGAAGCGTAGTCGAGCTTGATGCCCATGTTTTTGCACCAAAGTTTGACCTCGTCGGCAATGAAGTTCGTGCCGTTATTAGTGATGATGCTGTGGGGGATGTCGTAACGGTGTACTACCCCTGATATGAAGTCTATGACGGGTCCGGATTCGGCAGTCTTAACTGGCTTGGCCTCTATCCATTTGGTGAATTTATCCACCATGACCAATAGGTATTTTTGCTTGTGGGTTCCTCCTTTAAGGGGTCCAACCATGTCAAGCCCCCATACCGCGAATGGCCAGGTGATGGGTATAGTTTTCAGGGCGGTGGGAGGCAAGTGGCTTTGATTAGCAAAGATCTGGCAACCGACGCACCATTGGACTAAATCCTGAGCGTCTGCCCGGGCCGTTGGCCAATAAAATCCTGTACGGAAGGCCTTGCTTACAAGGGCCCGAGCTGCGGCGTGGTGCCCACCGAGTCCGGCATGAATTTCAGCCAGAAGATTTCGCCCTTCTTCTTCGAAGATACACCTTTGAAGGACTCCGATTGTGCTTCTCTTATAGAGCTCTCCCTCATGGACCTTATAGGCTTTAGATCGCCGTACTATGCAGCGGGCCTCGTTTTGGTCCTCGGGAAGTTCCTGCCTAGTTAAGTAAGCTAGGAATGGCTCGGTCCGCGGGGCAATGACTGCCATTATTTCGTGGGCTGAAGGTGTTATTTCATTGGCAGAACCACCGATTGTGTCAGAGTGTGCGGTGTCCGGCGGTGTGGTTGGGTCCGGATTGTTGTTTTCGGGCTCCCCTTCCCATAGTATGGATGGCTTAAAAAGCCGTTCCAGGAAGATGTTGGGAGGGACGGCATCGCGCTTTGCGCTGATGCGTGCCAATACGTCCGCCGCTTGATTATTATCCCGGGCTATATGGTGAAATTCGAGCCCTTCAAACCGAGCTGACTTTTTCAGAACGGCGTTACGGTAAGCTGCCATTTTTGGATCCTTGGCGTCGAAGTATCCATTTATTTGGGATATCGTGAGGTTCGAATCCCCTCGTACCTCTAGGCGTTTAATGCCCATGGAGACCGCCATCCGGAGGCCATGTAGAAGGGCCTCGTATTCGGCTGCATTGTTGGAGTCCGTGTACATTATCTGGAGTATGTATTGGACTGTGTCTCCGGTTGGGGACGTCAGGACGACGCCAGCCCCCAGGCCGACCAACATTTTGGAGCCGTCGAAGTGCATGATCCAATTAGAGTATGCGCCGTACTCTTTAGGGAGTTCGGCTTCAGTCCATTCGGCGATGAAGTCGGCCAAAACTTGCGACTTGATAGCTCACCATGGTTTATAGGTTATGTCGAATGGTAGGATCTCGATGGCCCATTTTGCAATCCTGCCAGTCGTGTCGCGGTTGTTTATAATGTCATTAAGAGGTACTTTGGAAGCTACTATTATCGAACACTCTTGCAAGTAGTGTCGCAGCTCCCGGGATGCCATGAACACTGCGTACGCTATCTTTTGATAATGTGGATACCGGGACTTGCATGGAGTTAGGACAGTGGATATGTAGTACACTGGTTTTTGAAGAGGGAACTTGTGTCCGTCCGTTTCTCGTTCGACGACGAGCACCGCGCTTACGACCTGGTGTGTTGCCGCGATATATAATAACATTGGTTCGCCCAAGTTGGGCGCGGCCAGGACCGGATTTGTTGCCAATATGGCCTTTATTTCTTCGAGTCCGGCCGTGGCGGCATCCGTCCACTCGAAGTGTTCGGTGCGCCGGAGGAGGCGATAAAAGGGTAATGCCTTTTCTCCTAAGCGGGAGATGAAGCGGCTTAGAGCCGCCACGCATCCAGTCAATTTTTGTATTTGTTTGAGGTCTTTTGGGATAGAAAATTGTGACAGAGCTCGGATCTTGGCTGGGTTTGCTTCAGTTCCTCTACCGGATACAATGAAGCCCAAGAGCTTTCCGGCTGGTACGCCCAAAACGCATTTTTCCGAGTTGAGCTTAATGCCATATGCTTGGAGATTGTCGAATGTGAGCCTCAAGTCGTCTACTAGAGTTTAGACGTGTTTGGACTTGACGACCACGTCGTCTATGTATGCCTCCACTGTTTTGCCGATCTGGTTTGCCAGACATGTCTGAATCATGCGCTGATATGTTGCGCCGGCGTTTTTTAGCCCGAAGAGCATTGTGTTGAAGCAGAATGGTTCGTATGGAGTAATGAATGCCGTCGCAGCTTGGTCTAGCTCCGCCATCTTGATTTGATGGTATCCGGAGTATGCGTCGAGGAAGCACAATGAATCGTGCCCTGCGGTAGCGTCGATAATTTGATCGATGTGGGGGAGGGGGAAGGGATCCTTTGGACAAGCCTTGTTAAGGTCCTTGAAATTGACACACATGCACCAGGATTTGTCCTTCTTTGGTACCATTACCAGTTTTGCTAGCCAGTCCGGATGTTTTATATCTCTGATGAATTCGGCTTCTAATAGTTTGGCTAGCTCCTCTCCCATTGCCTGTCTTTTGGGTTCGGAAAATCGCCGAAGAGGCTGTTTGACTGGCTTGAATCCTTTTAGGATATTTAGGCTGTGCTCTGCCAGCCGGCGTGGGATTCCTGGCATGTCTGAAGGGTGCCAGGCAAAAATGTCCCAATTTTCCCGTAGGAATTCTTGTAGTGCGCGTGTCTACATCAGGGTTTAATTGTGCCCCAATGGAGGCCGTCTTTGTAGGGTCCGTTGGATGGACTTGGAATTTGACTATTTCGTCTGCTAGCTTAAAAGAGGTGGACTTGGATCTTTTGTCAAGTATCACATCGTCCCTGTTCACCGTGGAGCGCAGCGCCGTGAGTTCCTCGGCCGCTAGGGCTTCAGATACCGCCTCCAGGGCTAGTGCGGCTGTCTTATTTTCGGCGCGGGGTGCTATGTTCGGATCACTGGCAAGGGTGATGATTCCGTTGGGCCTGGGCATTTTGAGCTTCATGTACCCGTAATGGGGTATAGCTTGAAAAATTGTGAATGCCTCTCATCCTAATAAAGCGTGATATCCGCTGCTGAACGGGGCCACATGGAACATGATCTCCTCGGACCTGTAGTTGTCCGGCGATCTGAATACTACATCCAGTGTGATTTTTCCTGTGCAGCATGCTTCCCGACTAGGGATTATTCCTTGAAGGTTGTGTTGCTTCGCTCAATGCGGCTCTTGTCTACTTCCATTTTTCGAAGGGTTTCCTCGTAGATGAGGTTTAATCCGCTGCCGCCATCCATGAGTACCTTAGTAAGGCGAAAGCCGTCGACTATTGGACTGAGGATGAATGCGGCTGGTGCTCGGGCTGTTCAGAATTTAGGTTCGTCACTGGCGTTAAAGGTAATAGCCGTGTCGCTCCATGGATTTATTGTTGCTTCCTGGTAGACTTCGGCAAGGCTGCGGAGTGTTTGTTTCCACATATTATTTGATGCAAAAGTCTCGAAGAGTAGTAATACCATACTGGTACTGCTGGGCTGGTTCTCTGGGGCTAGAAGCTCTTCGCCACTTTTGGCCACCTGCCGTAGTATCCAACATGCTCGAACGCTGTGTGTTGGAGTGGCGCCCTCTGTACTATGGATTTTGCAGGGTCCGCTGAGCCATCCCTCCAGTACGGTTCCGTGCCCTTTAGGGGTTTTTTGCTTTTGGTTTTTAACCTGGTGCACGAATATGATGCACCCTTTTATTTCGGACTAAGGTTGTGTTGGAGCGGATTGTCCCAAAATTTGGTTTCATTTTCGGGCACTCTCCATCGCACAAGACTTTAGATTATGGGCGCCAAGTCGTGGCTTGTAATTTCGTGACGACTTATGGCGTTCATAATTCCCTTATCCATGCAATTATTGCAGAAGATTGAGATTGCGCTTTCTCACGGCAGTCCTTTATCCTGTCCATAACTAGGAGGAATCTGGCCCAGTAATGGTGTACTGTTTCAGCGGGCTCTTGCCGGATTCGGGATAGATCACTTGTGTTTGGGTGGGCGGGTGGAATTAAATTCGGAACCCCGTCTGATCTAAGGCTCAAGGGCCGAAAAGTTTCCGAACTTGGAAGCTTGGGTTGTTTGATGTTGTCCAACGAATCTGGCCCGCTGCCTGACTTTAGGTTCAGTGCTTGATTGACGTCCGTCCCTCCGCGGAATCCGGCATGGAGGGGTCGGGAATTCGGACATAGCTTGTCCTTAATGTAGAAGAAGAGTCGCCGTGTTGTTCCTCCACCACAGCAACATGGTGGGAAGCTTGGGGAGAGTTGATCTCTCTCAGATCGGTTTTAGGCCCAATCTGATCGTAGTCTGTAGTGACTCCCAGGGCGGCGATGTGATCCAAGAGCTCATTTAATGAGGAGATCTCCATCGGATCTAGCTGCTCGGCGAGTTCCGAGTTGACGTGAAGATCGCTTTTGATGACCCGAGAGGTCATCATCGGCACGGCCACCGAACAGGCGGTCATAAGAAAACTGCCTAGCCGGATAGTTTGGCCGATGGCCAAAGCTCCTTTGGCAACGGTGCCGTCTTTAAAGACGTGACGAGGCATCCTTCCTGATTAGAAAGACACAGAGGAACTCTTAATGAAAGCACCAATGTCGGTGTCAAAACCGATGGATCTCGGGTAGGGGGTCCCGAACCGTGTGTCTAGGCGGATGGTAATAGGAGACAAGGGACACGATGTTTTTACCCAGGTTAGGGCCTCTCGGTGGAGGTAAAACCCTACTCCTTCTTGATTAATATTAATGATATGGGTAGTACAAGAGTAGATCTACCACGAGATCAAGGAGGCTAAACCCTAGAAGCTAGCCTATGGTATGATTGTTGTTCGTCCTACAGACTAAAACCCTCCGGTTTATATAGACACCGGGGAGGGCTAGGGTTACACGGAGTCGGTTACAATGGTAGGAGATCTGCATATCCGTATCGCCAAGCTTGCCTTCCACGCCAAGGAAAGTCCCATCCGGACACGGGACGAAGTTTTCAATCTTGTATCTTCATAGTCTTGGAGTCCGGCCAATGATTGTAGTTCGGCTCTCCGGACACCCCCTAGTCCAGGACTCCCTCAGTAAGCGTCCACCAATATAGATTGAATTGTTCAATGGAGTTTCAGTTCTATTGAATAGACTGGTGCTGAAATTTTCAATTTCCTTGTTCAAGTGACTAATGCAAAGTTGAGCCAAATCATAGGTCTTCAGCTTGCTAATGTGGTCGAGCCCATAAAGAATTTTCCAATTTGCATAATTCCGAGTGGTTGGGCAGAAAACAGAACTTATGAACATAAACAAAAAGCTCCGTATGAAACCTTCCTCGATCTCGTCATTATTCATGATAGTGACAATACTATCAAATTGAATGTTCTTCTGACCATTACCGAGATACTGGGACCTAAGCTGTAACACTCTAGTCACGACAACTGGATCTGTGTTGTTCAGAGGAAAAGGCACAGAACCAGAACGAATACCAAAACCTAAATTACCATGTCTCTTCTTAGATGAATTATTTTATCACCCTTTCTGAAAACTCCAGTCCCATTGCAATTTAAGTGGTTTGCAACCCATTGAAGAATTGGAATCAGAACCATTAAGTGAGGATGAATATTCAGAAGATTATCGAGCTCATATTTTGAAACAAACAACTTTTGATTATCACTTAAATCAGAAACTGCCTTATGCCACCTGATGGTAGAAAACCTGTGCTTGATAGTACCAGCAGGATATTTGTAAAGTCTAGGCATGTTTAGAGTTGAGGGAGACCTGTATAGTTTAAGAAAAGTAAGGTGGTGAAACAAAGACTAATTAAAAACACAGAAGAAAGTATGACAACTAAGAAAATGTGAAAAAAGGTAGCACACAAAAGTTATTCTCAAACTGTGGTTAAAACATAACTTATTCATGGTTTATTGTAAAAAAGAAAAGAAGAGTGATTCTCCCATCAAATATAAAACAATGAATTAACATGTAACAATGTATAAAAAAATGTCACAAGTTCAACAACCTCGAAAACAGCAAGCACTCTTACCCCAGGAATGCATTAAAATTATTATCTATTACCTATTCATTTCCTCATAACATCACTCTCAGGCAAAAAGAAAGGGCACAACAAAAGTAGCCACTGTAGTAAGCATCAGATTAACAAAAAATGACATATAACTTCAGATTAAACAACAATCAACAAAAGGGACAAAAAGTACCTAAGTCCATACATATATTTTGATAGATGCTCCAGTGACTTATGCAACCAACTTATCATGATTGCCTAAGCATATATCAAACTTCACTTAAAAATTACTTGAATGCAACATAACTGCAGAATGTTACGAATAGAACATATGAAGCATCCTAACATGACAAAAACATATGAACAACAAACAAACAAAAAATCCCATGATGTTTTATACACAGAGAAGAACTTTTGCACCATGCTACACAAATCACCCTATCATCATCAACAAACAAACAAAAAATCCCAAGGCCAAGTGCCAGAACACACAACCCCCTAACAACATCATGCTGAAATGAGGTGAGTTTGTTATTCTCTCTCTTTTTCCTTTTTTGGGTCTTTTAGACCTTGTAAGTTGTGTACATTTGTAACCTTTTTTATGAGAGCAATAAATTTACTGTGGGGTCCATACCCTACAGTTTCAGGTCAAAAAAAACATCATGCTGAAATCGTACCCTGAATCCAAATCTCTGAACCCATCTGTCAGTGTCAAAACCAGCGAATCTCGGGTAGGGGGTCCCGAACTGTGCGTCTAAGGTTGATAGTAACAAGAGGCGGGGGACACGATGTTTACCCAGGTTCGGGCCCTCTCTATGGAGGTAATACCCTACTTCCTGCTTGATTGATCTTGATGAATATGAGTATTACAAGAATTGATCTACCACGAGATCCTAATGGCTAAAACCCTAGAAGTCTAGCATGTATGATTGTGATTGCCTCTACGGACTAAACCCTCCAGTTTATATAGACAACGGAGGGGACTAGGGTTGTACTAAGTCGGTTACAGAGAAAGGAATCTTCATATTTGGACACCAAGCTTGCCTTCCATGCCAAGGAGAGTCCCATCTGGACACGGGAAGAAGTATTCTGTCTTGTATCTTCATAGGCCATCATCCCGACCCATGCTACATAGTCCGGCCGTTCGAGGACCCTTAATCCAGGACTCCCTCGGTATCCCCTGGACCAGGCTTCAATGACGAGGTGTCTGACGCGCAGATTGTCTTCGGCATTGCAAGGCGGGTTCCTCCTCCGAATACTCCAAAATAGTCTTTGAACACAAGAATCATGTCCGGCTCTGCAAAAAAAATTCCACACACAACCACAGAGAGTATAATATTTCACGAGTCCAATCCGCTGACAACGTTTTGTAGCGTGACATCACGTCGCCGCCCGACCATTATTTCGAACCATTTTTTAGCCTACCGCTCCATATTTCAAGATGTGGTTTCATTGGCACGTCTTGTCGAAGCAGAGATCATGTCCCCTTATTGCGGGATTCTCATCAATACGGGCGTGGGTAACCCAACCGTTCTATTGGCATGATTCCTTGGGAATAGGCAGATTTTAAGGCCTAGGAGGGGGCGTTTGATATTCATCGCCTTTATAAAGGGGCTAAGTCCCGTCTTCTCTCCTTTACGCCAACCCTTTCCTCAACCTCTCCTACCTCGAGCTCCAGCGCCCAAGGTTCAATCAAATTGCTTCGCGTTTCTCAGTCATGTCCAGACCCAGCCCTCAAGGCCGGTGGGTGGCTTCCTCTGTCACAGAGGAGGATATCACGAAGCTCCGGGAGGCAAGATACCTGACCGCGAAAATCCCCCACAGGCTTCCTGCTCAAGGGCAGGTTATTCCTACTCCCAGAGCCGGTGAGAGGGTCGTATTCATCTCCCACTTCCATCGAGGGCTAGGGTTCGCTCTTCATCCCTTCGTTCGAGGGCTCATGTTCTATTACGGGCTAGATTTTCACGATCTAGCTCCGGACTCCTTTCTTCACATCTCGGATTTCATTATCATGTACGAGGACTTCCTCTGTATTCCCCCACACTTCGGCTTAGGGCTCAGGACCTTTAACGTGAAGCCGAAGGTAGTCGACAGGAAAGAAGCGGAGTGCGGTGGTGCTGCAGTGAGCAAACTCACCGACACTCTTTGGACAAAAGGCTCCTTCACAGAAAACTCCAACCTATGGCAGCGGGAGTGGTTTTACATCACTGAACCCCATGGTACCAAGTGGGCAGCTACACCTGCATTCTGATCTGGCCCTCCGCTACAGCTTGCATCATGGATTAATAAGGGGCTGGACTGGGGATCAATTGATGAAGTGCAGACGCTGCAAAGCCGCATTCGGAGCCTCATTGAAAAGGACACCGGTCTTATCAATGTAATCCAAGTAATTCTAGTCCATCGGATCCTACCATGCCAGCGACGGCATCTCCACATGTGGGAGTTCAATCCGGAAGGACCATGAACCCTTCGGCACTTCTCCGGCACGACGCTCGAAGGAATGTGGAAATTATTCTTCCAGACACGAAAAAAGTGGCCGGATACTACAGAGGACATCGTCCTTGACTGCAACCATCCGGATACCTCGGTAAGCACTCGACTCCCGAACACAGCTTAGTTAAATTTCTCATAACAATATACTGAGAAAACCATACTCGGCCAGGGCTGGATAAAGAAGGCGGAGAGAATGAGGTGTTCGGCCCCTCTTCCTGAAGACTTGGCTGATCCGATGTTAACAAGGATGCTGATTCCGGCACCATATCAAGTGCCGGCGAAGGAAGACAAGGAGGAGAGCAAGAAGGCCTAGGGTGGCGCCCATTCTAGAGGTATGCCAGGCACCTCGTTCGGGGAGATTGGAACTCCCTCTTCCTAAGACAAAAGGGAAGGAAAAACCGACATCCCTTCTCCCCATGGGGAGAAAAGGACCGCTTCCGAAGACTTGAAGATAAAAGCTTCTAAGCGAGGGAAGATATCCCTATCAGGGGGTTCTGATTTGGGAGGCGACGTTGTCACGCAGTTCCTCCGCAAGGACAAGCCCTTAACTGAATCGTAAGTGAACAAGGGTGTTTTAAACATATCCCGCTCTTTCCTGGTTGCAAGGGTAATATTTAAAATATATGTTTGCAGTCCGGCATGCAGCCTTCCTCA
This sequence comes from Aegilops speltoides, assembly GCA_021437245.1. Taxonomy (NCBI): domain Eukaryota; kingdom Viridiplantae; phylum Streptophyta; class Magnoliopsida; order Poales; family Poaceae; genus Aegilops; species Aegilops speltoides. The sequence continues at coordinate 438,780,944 of CM038145.1, read as the reverse complement.
ATAGTCCTCCTCCTCAGGGGATCTTCTTCCGGAGATGATGGGGAGCGAGACGCCTCCACCGATCTCCCCGCCCAATAGGGAAAACGACTCTGAGGTGTCGCCTCGGAGGTCTCTCCCGATCAGCAAGCGGTGTGAGGGATGAAGACTAGGCCCAAAGGTGACACTTCAGCCGTCCAGGGTCCGGGGTGTGCGGCCCCTATGGGGACCAACAATAAAGGCCCCGGACTATCCGATTTACTGCCAGAGATGATTCTAAGGTCGAGTAAACATATTCCCTTGAAGGGAGTCCGTACCCCTACAGCTGCTTCCAGGGATCCGGAGGCGCCGGATACATTGATGGACATATTGCGACATGCGCCCGTCTCAGAGGAATATCGTACATTGATGGGTACGGTGGTAGAGAGGGTTCTGTCCATGAAAAGCGGATTGAATGAAGCCTTTACGGGCCTGCTAAGAGCCTTTGAGGTACGTAATGTAATATTTTCAATTGTGTTATAAACGCAAAATGCGCCTGTGTATAGATAGTAGCCCCTGAGACTCTGGTTGGCGTCCAAAGGGAGGCGTTCAGAGGATCAAGAAAGATATGCCCAGGAAATAATCTGACTAATTGGAACACAGGTTGTTACATCCCTGGCGACTGCCCAGGCTACAAAGGTTGTAGATCTGAAGCAGAAACTTGATGTGGCGGATGATGACATCATGCTTATTAGCAGGCGGCTCGACGAGGCGCAAGGTATGTCTTTGGGGCAGTCAGTATATGCAAATACTATAATATGAGCATGACGCTGAGAATTGTATACTGAGATATGCATAACTGGAGATAGTGCCGCTGCGGTGAGACCCTTCGGCTGAGCTTGCCCAGGACAAGGAGCAAGCCAGGATGAGTAATGCGGCTGCCGAAAAGGCAGCTGCTGAATTAAAGGCCAAACAAGATGCTCGGCGCAAGTGCGAGGAGAGAATATCTACTATGGCGCTTAAGCTAAAGGATGCCACTAGCCTATGCGAATTTCTCGAGAAAGATAACGAAACCAGAGCGACCAATCTTGACAAGGCCTTACAAAAGGCGAGGAAAGCACGGTCCCAGTCTAGAGCGGCTCGGGAGGAGATCCGACAAGCTGGGGAGATCGCGGCTGGTAAGCCCTTCTTATTACGAACTAATTTCGGCGATCCGAAGTATGCCCCGCTTAATCAAATGTGGAGTTCTCTAGACGCATTTTTGGACTTGCCGAAGAGTGTCTTCGATGCGACGCAGTTTTTTGAAGCGCGAGAAGGACATGCGACGGAAAAGCTTTTCTGGTCGTAATTCAGCATGCCAAAGCGTCTGCTGTTGCTGAACAAACAGATGGCCCAGTGGGCCAAGCTCCACAAGATATCTGGATCTGCCATGAAGGACGTCGTGGTCCAGTTGTGGCCGACTGAGCCAATTCCAAATAGTTATTTCGGTTTGGTGCAGCGACTTGTTGATGCGGTGCCTCGCATCGACACTATTAAGCGGTCAACGTGCATAGAAGGTGCATGGACGGCCCTTGCCCGCACCAAGACGTACTGGGCGAAGATGAAGGCCATCGATACTGCAGCGAGAAGTCCACCCGAGGGCAAGGACCATCACATGCCAGAGCATTATTTTGAGGATGTCCTAGAGGGTGCCCGCTTGATAGAGGGTCAGTGCTCGAAGGATGTTATGTTCGAGTGAAGTGTACCGAAATTGTAAAAACAATATTATGATATATTAAGGCTATGTTTTTTATACTTTTTCCTAAAAAGTTTTTGGTGCCTCCTGTGCGGCCGTTGTTTTGTAAAATCCGAAAGTTTACCAGTCGTTGGCTTCTGCCCTCTCGCGTATAACGCGGGGGTGTTTGAAAAAGCACTTGATCACTCTTGACCCAACGTCTTGGTCCATTAAGGAGGTGTCAATGCGGCGAACCAGGCAATCGGATTATAGGGCTTTAACACTTTCACTTAGCCATAGGAGTTTGATGGTGGGTCTACGATATAGCCCCTGGTATGTACGATGTTATCCAAATATGGTGTGTTTACATACGTGACCAGAAGAACGGTCCTTCGTGTAATACGGAAGGAATCGCGAAGATTCCGGTGAGTCATCGAGTGGCTGACCAGCTCTCGCTGCATCATGATAGTCAGTTTTTGGCTTTCTCCACTGAGGTGCTCATCCGGACAAACCAGGACACAATCGCAGTAGTTCTCCCTTTACTACCCTAGACGATAGAGCGGAACGTAAGATAGTAAGCACAGGAGCCGGGCAACCCAACTATTGACCAAAGACATAATTCGGAGCTGATGCCTATAAGGCCAAACTCGTGATGCCGAAGTGCGCTATAAAGCTGTTCGGACTTGTCCGCAACTCATACGTTGCCATATCGAGCCCCTGGCAATATATGTCGAGGTGCGTGCATGAAATAACCACAGAAGCAAAATTCAGTTCTTTGAGAAAAGAGAATACTGAATATGGGTTATGTTGACTAATATCTAAATGATATGTCAAGCACGATCTTTACAGATTATAACGCTGCTTCCAAGGCTATTTGACATGCCGGGGGTCGAAAGCTGAGAAAAAGGGCACTTCATAGGTTTGAAATAAAGAGTGTGGTCTACAAAAAACATTTGGACCTCCTGTCGCACGTCTGCGCTACCTTGCCTTGTTTAAAGGACTTCTCGGCAAATATAGTCACCTGTGGTAAAAGATAAAAAATGGTTAGAAAAAGAAAAAGACTATGAGAGTGCGGATAGTGTTATAGGTCTGTCCGCATTGTGCCTCTGCCTGTAACCAGGATATTTTAAGTGTATAATTATGTGCGTGGGACAGACTTCACGGCTATATGGGGCGGACGGCGGAGGCCGGACTGCTAATCTAGCTCTGAGATTGATTGGTCCTGTCTAATGGAGACCGGCGGCTTGATGGCCGATGAAATGTGCGGCTTGATAAAGCGGCTTTGTACTTCGGTCGCAGTAGCCGTAGTACGCTCCCCTATATGGAGGGAGCATTCTGTATTTCCCTTTATCATGATGGTGCCGCGTGGACCGGGCATCTTAAGTTAGAGATAGGTGTAATGTGGGACTGCGTTAAAGCGAGCAAAAGCGTTACACCCGAGTAGTGCATGGTAGCTACTACGGAGCGAGACAATATTGAAGATCAAGCCTTCGCTTCGAAAGTTGTTCGGCGAGCCGAAAACGACTACCAGTGTAATCGAGCCCGTGCAGAGAGCTTCTACGCCGGATATTGTTCCCTTGAAGGTAGTTGTGGTGGGCCTAATTCTTGAAGTATCAATGCCCATTTTCTGGACAGTGTCTTGGTAGAGTAGATTAAGGCTACTGCCGCTGTCCATAATGACTTTTGTGAGATGGAACCCATCGATAATTGGATCGAGGATGAGAGCTGCCAGACCTTCGTGAAGGATACTGGCTGGGTGGTCCTTGCGAATGAAAGTGATCGGGCGGGCCGCCCATTGGCTTAATTTTGGGGTGGCTAGCTCTATGGCGCCGACGTCGTCCCGTAGCGCTCGCTTGTAGTCCCCTGTTGGGATGTGTGTCACGTATGCCATGTTCACTGTCTTTACTTCCGGGGGGCGTGGATTGCTTCTGACCCCCGGTGTTCGGCTGGTGAGTCTCTTCGTCATCGCTGTCACTGGGTGGCCCCTTCACCTTCTGTTTGGCATTAAGCTTGCCGACTTGTTTAAAAACCCAACAGCTCCTGTTGGTGTGATTGGCTGGTTTAACGGGGGTGCCATGAATCTGGCAAGGCCGATCCAGTATCTTCTCTAAATTGGATGGTCCGTCTCTGTTTGCCTTAAATGGCTTTTCCCGTTGACCGAGTTTGGAACCACTGAATCCGTTGTTGACCGCCGTGTCTTGCGTTCCTTCATTGTTATTGTGAAGCTTGTGTTTATTGTGTCATGGCTTGCCGTTGCCGTCTCGAACTTCGGAAGTACCCGGATCAACCGTGTTGTTGCTTCTACGAGCGAGCTTGCTGTCTTCTCCCGCGCAAAAATGGGTCATCAGAGTGGTAAGGGAAGCCATGGATCTTGGTTTTTCTTGACCAAGGTGGCGGGCGAGCCACTCATCTCGGACGCTGTGTTTAAAGGCCGTGAGGGCTTCGGCATCCGGACAATCGATAATTTCATTCTTTTTGATTAAGAACCTAGTCCAGAGCTTCCTGGCAGACTCCCCGGGCTTCTGGATGATGTGAATTAGGTCATCGGCGTCCGGAGGCCGAACATATGTAGCTTGGAAGTTATTGTGGAAGGCTTCTTCCAAGTCTTCCCAGCTACCGATGGAGTTCTCAGGGAGGCTGTTCAGCCAGTGCCGCACTGGCCCCTTTACTTTTAGTGGGAGGTATTTGATGGCGTGGATGTCATCACCGCGAGACATGTGGATATGGGGAAGGAAATCTTCAATCCATATTGCGGGGTTTGTTGTTCCAACGTATGATTCAATATTCATGGGTTTAAACCCTTCCGGGAATTCGTGTTCCATTACTTCATCAGTGAAGCAAAGGGGGTGGGTGGCGCCTCTATGTCGGGCCACGTCACGACGTAGCTCCGATGGAGTTCGTCTGCGGTCTTCCTCCTGGGCGTGGTTATGTTTGTCACGTCCGGCCGGATGGCCATCGCCGTGCATCGGGGCACGCCCCAGCGATCCATAGATCGATCTGGTCTAACATGCTCTGTTTTCCAATTCATGCTGTAGGTCATATGTCTATCCCCGAGTTGTTGTGTCTCTGTTTTTATGGAGAGGTAGTGCGGACAGGTGTTCGGCTTGAGTTGCCGTGTTGTCCCGGCCACGTGGTGGTCAGTCAGCCGCATTACGCGCTGGTACGACGGGCTCCAGCGCCTCGTCATCGAAAATAGGTAACAATTTGCATTTCAGGTAACTTTTGGTTGGGCGCTCGAGGTTGTATTCCTCGGCTGCTAGGACATTACTACATCTATCGTTGAGCAGATCTTGATCAGCTTGAACCTGCTGCTGCTTCTTTTTCAGGCTCCTTGCAGTGGCTACTAGCTGGCGCTTAAAGCGCTCATGCTTGAGAGATTCCTCAGGCACGATGAAATCCTCATTGCCGAGGCTGACCTCGTCCTTGGAGAGCGGAAGGTAGTCACTGTCCCCCGAGTCTTCGTTCATGGCCTGTTCATTAGGGCTAACTCACCCATCTTCCCGTTCGTCCTGTTCGGAGGTTGGCTCAACGGGGCCTTCGTTGTCTTCGGCATCGTCCGGAGTATTATTTTCTCCTGCGTCGGTATTGCTGTTTTTCCACGGCGTGGTTTAGAGCGGCGCCGCTGACGTCGGCACTTTGGCTGTATCTAAGGAGTATTATCCTCGACTGGATCCTTTTCATTGTCACTTTTGTTCTCTTTAGGTGTATCCACCATGTAGACGTCATACGAGGAGGTGGCTGTCCAGCGCCCTATAAGCGGTGGTTTTCGTGCCTGCTCCTCTACAACATTGTTGTCCATACCATCGATGTCTTCAGAGGTGTGATCGAGTATGTCGGTTAGGTCTTCGACAGTGGCTATGAAGTGGGTGGTGGGTGGGAAGCGAAATTCTCTGTCATTAGCCTCCAATCCAAACCGGATATAATTCGGCTGAGAGTCCCTTGATAAGGCGAGGGCTTTTAATGAGTTGAGCACATCGGCTAAAGGTGAGTGCTGAATTCAACGATCGGCGCCTGATCAGGTTTGATGGGCGCGGATACATGCGGTTCGGAACCTATGGCCAGAGATGAATCCGAGGTTCCGGTGACACATGCCCCGCTCGAGGTTGGATATGTGTGCGGCTCTAACGCCGTTGAGTCTGCGGCTTCCGCGGCGGGGTTGAGCTTCCCATCCTCGGATGGCGCAATCTGCTCCAGATCCAGGGCCAGAGCAGTTACAGGTGCTATCTCCTGGGCACGGTCCGATGACAAATTTAGGTCATGTTCATCGTGGTGGCAGGTAGCGGCTTCCATGGGCTCGAATCCGTCGAAGATCAAGTCTCTGTGGATATCGGCAATGTAATTCAAGCTTCCAAACCTGACCTGATGGCCAAGGGCATAGCTGCCGATCTACTCTAGATGGCCAAGCGAGTTGGCCCGCAGTGCGAAGCCGCCGAATACGAAGATCTATCCGGGGAGGAAAACCTCCCCCTGGACTGCATTGTTGTAGATGATTGACGGAACCATCAAACCTTTTGGTGACGACGCGTCGGAACTCTCAAGGAAAGTACCAATGTCGGTGTCAAAACCAGCGGATCTCGGGTAGGGGGTCTCGAACTGTGCGTCTAAGGTTGATGGTAACAGGAGGCGGGGGACAAGATGTTTACCCAGGTTTGGGCCCTGTCTATGGAGGTAATACCCTACTTCCTGCCTGATTGATCTTGATGAATATGAGTATTACAAGAGTTGATCTACCATGAGATCGTAATGGCTAAAACCCTAGAAGTCTAGCATGTATGATTGTGATTGCCTCTATGGACTAAACCCTCTGGTTTATATATATAGACACCGGAGAGGACTAGGGTTGTACAAAGTTGGTTACAGAGAAAGGAATCTTCATATTTGGACGCCAAGCTTGCCTTCCACGCCAAGGAGAGTCCCATCCGGAACGGGAAGAAGGCTTCTGTCTTGTGTCTTCATAGCCCATCAGTCCGGCCCATGCTATATAGTCCGGTCGTCCGAGGATCCCTTAATCCAGGACTCCCTCACCATCCTCCGTAACATCAACATGTTGAATCATACCCTGAATCCAAATCTCTGAACCCATGCTCCCTAACATCAACATGCTGAATCTGTTGTAAATATGCCCTAGAGGCAATAATAAAATGGTTATTATTATATTTCCTCGTTCATGATAATTGTCTATTGTTTATGCTATAGTTGTATTGATCGGAAACTGTAATACATGTGTGAATACATAGACCACACCATGTCCCTAGTGAGCCTCTAGTTGACAAGCTCGTTGACCAACAGATGGTCATGGTTTCCTGACTATGGACATTGGATGTCATTGATAACAGGATCACATCATTAGGAGAATGATGTGATGGACAAGACCCAATCCTAAGCATAGCATAAGATCGTGTAGTTCGTTTGCAAGAGCTTTTCTATTTATAGTATCATTTCCTTAGACCATGAGATCGTGCAACTCCCGGATACCGTAGGAATACTTTGGGTGTACCAAACGTCCCAACGTAACTGGGTGGCTATAAAGGTGCACTACAGGTATCTCCAAAAGTGTCTGTTGGGTTGGCACGAATCGAGACTTGGATTTGTCACTCCATATGACGGAGAGGTATCTCTGGGCCCACTCGATAATGCATCATCATAATGAGCTCAATGTGACTAAGTAGTTAGTCACGGGGTCATGCATTACGGAACGAGTATAGTTACTTGCCGGTAACGAGATTGAACAAGGTATTGGGATACCGAGGATCGAATCTCGGGCAAGTAACATACCGATTGACAAAGGGAATTGTATACGGGGTTGCTTGAATCCTTGACATCCTGGTTCATCCAATGAGATCATCATGGAACATGTGGGAGCCAACATGGGTATCCAGATCCTGCTGTTGGTTATTGGCTGGAGAGCTGTCTCGGTCATGTCTGCGTGATTCCCGAACCCATAGGGTCTACACATGTCACAGCCCTAGAATACCGCATGTAATTAGTTGCATCAGAGTGCATCATGCATCATGTTTAAATTCAGTTGAAATTTGAATTGAGGAATTTTCAAAGCCTCAGAAACCTTTTAAAAATGATGAACATTAAAATCTTCTCAAAGAAGCCCAAGAAAATGTTCATCCTAAACCTTGAAAAATATTGGCAAGAATAAAGTTCAAACCAATATTTTTGGTGGCTTTAAAATATTTATTTTGGGCCTTTGAATTAAATTAATAACATATTTGAGTTGGACTTATTTCTGTTATATAAGAGATAAAGTTCAAATAATTTTTGTAAGTTTGCATGTGGCCTTGGACAAGTTTCCTGAGCTCACATAAAAATTTACAGAAAGTTCTAAATGATTTGATGCCTCAAATCAAATCAAACAAATTACAAAAAATAGCAAAACAGAAAGAACATTAGAAAGGACACGGAGAGAGAGAGAGTTTACCTGTGCAGCCCACCTGGTGGCCCACTTACCTGGCCCAGCCCACCAGAGCCGCCACCGTCTCTCACCTCGCGCCAGAAGGACGCGAGGCGTGTGGCCACCGCGCGCCGGCACGCGCCCGGCCACCTCCTCCCTGCCTGGCTGCCCCTTCCCTTCGACGCCACGACGCCGACACGCACCCTCCCGCCCCTCTCACTCTCTCTTGTTCCTTCCCCTCCTCTCCCTCGCTCTCTCTCACCGCGCCCGAGCGCTGCCGTCGCCGCTCGTCGTCGTTGCTGTAGCTATGGCCACCGCCGCCCGCAAAGAAGTCCACGAGCCTCGCCTCCGCCGCCACATATACACCGAGCCAAGGGGCGCCAAGCCTGTAATCGCCGCCCCAATATCTCCTCCTTCCTCGTCGCCGGAGATCCGCCTCGCCGCCTCGCTCGCTCCGGCGCCTCCCCGAGCCGGCTGACCATCCCTACGACCCCGTTGTGAGCTCCCGAGCGTTCTCCCTCTCTCCCCGCGCTCAATCCCCTCCTCTAGCCACGCTAACCACCGGAACCGAGAGGTCCCGCCATCATGGTTCCACACCGTCGTGGCTCGACCACCGCAGCTTCGTGTCGCAAGCGCCACCTTGCTCGTAAAGCTCCTGTGAGCCTGTAGGCTGCAGTCCGCTCGACCTCGCATGCACCGAAGCGTCTTAGCCGCCGAGCCGTACTCGGCTGCCGCCCATGAGCTTCGTTCCGGCGAGCTCCGCCACCAGCGCCTCCCGCGTGCCTCCCTGGATGCGCGCGAGGAAGGGCAACCCTCCGTGCCCTTGGCTTTGCCTAACACCGTCCGTAGCACCACTCCGCGAGCTCGCCCGGTTGTGGTCGCCGCCGGCGACAATCCGCGTCTTGGCGCGGGTTCGCCATTAGGGGCTAATGACCCGACTAATTAACCTCTCTCACATCGATACTGGGTCCCACTTCCTAATCGAACCCAGTTTATTTTTTCTGTTAAAGTTTAACTAATCTGGCGGGCCCACGAGTCGGCTTTGACCAAGCCGACGTGGCTGCTGATCGACCCACACGTCGGTGTTGACCACCGACGCGTGGCTATTGACTGGCCCCACCTGTCATTGACTCTGAACAGCACCGTGTCACTGACCAGTGGACCCCACTGGTCAGGTTTGACCTAGACCGCTGCTGTTGACTTGCTTAGGTCAGCATGACGTAGTGTTGATGCCGTAAAGGAATTGCTGGATTTTAAATAATACAGGAAATTCCAGAAAATAGTATAAACTTCTAAAAATCATAGAAATTCAACCGTAGCTCAGAATGAAATATATTATATATGAAAAATGATCAGAAAAATCCAATCTATGCATCTGTACCATTTTCATGCATGTTAGAACAACTTTTGTTCACTGTTTAGGTCAAATCAATTAAATGGCATTTGAATAATCACATATGGAGTTTGAATTTGAATCTTGTATTCAAACCAACTTCATTTAATCTGCTGCTAGCTGCATTATCTCAAATCACAGCATATTGCCATGTCATGATCATGCATCATATTGTGCATTGCATTGATTGTGTTCTTCCTTGTTTGCCGGTGTTTGTCCCCTCTCGATAGACGTGGTTCCGACGATGAGTTCGATGACACCAATGAAGAACTATATTATCTTCAGAAGTGCCAGGCAAGCAAAACCCCCTTGTTCATTCCGATACAATCCTACACTCTCGCTCCTGCTCTCTTTTACTGCATTAGGACAACAACGTTTCAACCGTTACATGCTGCGGTAGTTGAACCCCTTTATCCTCTGCATGACCTGTCATTCCACAGTAAATAGATGAAACCCACTAGCATGAGTAGGAGTTGTTTGAGCCCTGATGTGCCTACTCATTCATGCTTGTTTGTCATGCCTGCTATTGCTTAGAGTTGTGTCAGGTCTGATTCATCGGAAATGAATCGGAGGTGTGTAAACATGTCCTACTGTTGAGAGCTAAGTGTGTGAACACGATTTGGTAAAGGTAGCGGTGAGAGGCCATGTAGGAGTACATGGTGGGTTGTCTCATTGCAGCCGCCCTCGAGAACTGAGTTCGTGTTTGTGATCCATGAATAGTTACTACCACACATTGGGCTCCGGCGCCCAAGCCCTCTCGACTTCTTAATCACCCTTGTTCTCTGTCCGGGAGTTGCAACTAGTTTCGTGTTTGTAGGTAGTGTTAGTAGTCTACCAAGTGGCACCCGTGCAGGTGGGCTTGGGATGACTAGGCACCGTGGCACGGTGTACCAAGCGTAGATCCACCCGTCGAGGTGGGCTTGGGAACCCTGCTCACATCGTTTGGGGCCGTGAGCGACACCCGCCGGATCTCCTTGCGGATGGAACCCGAATAGGCGATAAACACGACGAGAGACTTGAGTGTTTAGGTAGGCGTGGCCGACTCCTCGCCCGCTTCCGCTTGAAGGTTGCCGAGGTACATGACGTGTCTGGCGATAAGTGGCGAGCGCGTGTGAAGAAGTACACCCTGCGGGGTTATCATTATCTATTGAATAGCCGGATTCCTCGGATATGGAAACTTGGACCCTTGCATAGTTCATAGACAAGTGAAAGTGGATACTCTAAAATACGCAAGATAAGCGTGAGTGCTATGGATGGCGTTCTCGTAGGGAGACGGGAGCGGATCCATAGTGGTGTATTGATATGGTGAATATGTGGACTCGTGTGCGCCACCTCAAAAGAGTTACTTGCAGTCATAGTTCAGGATAGCCACCGAGTCAAAGCTGGCTTGCTGCAGTTAAACTCCACCACCCCCTTTGTTGATAATGATGCATATGTAGTTAGTTCTGATGTAAGTCTTGCTGGGTACATTTGTACTCACATTTGCCTATTTTATGTTTTTGCAGAGAGACTTTAGTCTCGCTAGTAGATCCACGTGGACTTCGATGTTTAGCTTGTTACCTCAGCTACGATCTTGTGCCCTCGGCAGGATCTGGTAGATAGTCAGGCTTCTAAGCCTTTTTCATTTGTAGATGTCTGTACTCAGACATGTTAGCTTCCGCTTGTGCTTTGACTTGTATGCTCTGAATGTTGGGTCGTGAGACCCATTTTGTAATATCTCGCTCCTCGAGCCTATTGAATAAAATACTTGAGTCGAGAGTCATGTTGTGATGCCATGTTGTATTTGCACATATCGAGCATATTGTGTGTATGTTATTGAAATGCTTGGTATGTGTGGGATCTGACTATCTAGTTTTTTATCCTTAGTAGTCTCTCTTACCGGAAATGTCTCCTAGTGCTTCCATCGAGCCATGGTAGCTTGCTATCGCTCCGAACACTTAGGCTGGCGGCATGTGTCCTTCTTCGCTCTCGTGTATACCTTCGGGAAATGTCATGCGATGAATACCGGAGTCCTATTAGCCCACTACAGCCCGGTTCACCGGAGTCCTGCTAGCCCAGTGCTACAGCCTGGATTCACTCGCTGATGACCGACACGCTCGATCTTCGGGTCATGGATGCCTGTCCCTGTAAGTTTGTGCCACTTTGGGTTTACGACTAGCCATGTCAGCCCGGGCTCCTTATCATATGGATGCTAGCGACACTATCATATACGTGTGCCAAAAGGCGCAAACGGTCCCGGGCAAAGGTAAGGCGACACCCGTGGGAATACCGTGCGTGAGGACGCAAAGTGATATGAGGTGTTACATGCTAGATCGGCGTGGCATTGAGTCGGGGTCCTGACAGCTTTGGTGTCAGAGTTTGACTGCCTGTAGGATTACCAAGCCAAACTGGTCGAAGTTGAGTCTAGAAATGCTTTAGTTATATAAGGGAATTGATTGTGGGATGGAACGTAAGGCTCTTTTTACTCCTTATACCTCATGGCCTTCTGATCTGAGTCATCCTCTTCTCTTCTACGGGGATTAAGAACTAGGCCTTCTCATCTATCTATTAGGATGACGTGTTACTAATCCGTAGACTTATAGAACTGTTAGTTTCAAATCTCAGTTCAGTTTTTACTACTTCCGTATGTTCATAACTGTTGATCTCGAAACCTTGATATTGTGCTTCGGAGAGGCTATGCCACCATTTTTTGTAGCATGTCTCCAATCTTTTTGAGCATTTCTGACCGTTATGTCGTGTCCGAGTTATCCTGTGTTTCTAAACAATCGATGCACTTGCAAATCCTTTTCCCTCTGGTATTGATGTTCCTTTGGGCCAGGTTAATCACACTAATTGCTGAGTTGAGGTATTCTATTGCCTCGACATATATGTTGGAATTAGTATTATGACCCTAGGTTCTTAGAGGATCACCAGGTAATCTAGCCATGTTTTGTGTTCCCAGTGTGATGATTCTGGCCATCATTCTCAAAAGCATCCCGTGATGCCACTTAGTTAGTAGGCATTCTATTCCGGGTTTCTTGACCCAAGATTCACTCTACTTACCTCGTGTTGATAGTGTTGCTCGTACCTTTAGGATATTAGTAGCCTTTGCGATAGTCCTCGAGGTCCGTGGTATATCGTTCTTCCAAATACCATGAACAATTCTTGGCAGGAGTTCTTTTGAACCAAAAGATCACAACCAGAGAGCTCTTGATGAGTTCTTCATTCTACATTGTGAATCTGCCAGTTTAACCTTTCTGCATGGGTTATCCGGAAGAAATGTTGAGCTTTCTCGACATACTAATCTATGCATCCACAACTTAGAAAGATATATGTTCCTTTGAGTTGTCCCTTTTCAGTCGTATTCCGATCTTCGTCTATCAATTGATAGTCAGGAGTGGTTGTGCATTCGTGTTCATCGATGCCTATTACTCTTGTGGTCCGTCAAGCCATTCTATCCAGAATGACTTGGAGAAACAAACTCCAGTACCCATCCATATCTAGGATTGGGTCAAAGTAGTTGTATCTCGCAGATCAAAATGCCAACCCAGCTTTTGTTCTGTTCTACCCTGGAGTATTACCATCTTTTATATCGGGATTATTATAGGAATTGCACACCAGCCTATGAACTCTTGATACAGTGATACTTCTCGCCCTCATTATTCATTTCTCGGTTCCCGTGTTGTTGCAACCGAAATACCGACAAGTGAATCGTGATGTGTGAAATCTATACTCCTAGCAACTCCGTTGCCTGGTAGTTAAAGGACAATAATTTTATTCTTAGCATGTTGGTTCTTGAATCATCATCCTAAGATAGATTGTGCTACCTACTCCTTATTCCCGATGCACTTTTTGATCAATGAGTTAGGATAGTGTCAATCCTTGCTTATACGATCATATCGTCTTGCCCTGAAAAGCAAGATTGTTCTTGAGCTTAGTAACATATCGGTGGTTCGTGATTTTCCGAATATCTTCTCGGAAGTATCACCAGGTTGTCGCCTGACTGCTATGTTAAGTTCGTGATCATGTTGGTTTTCCTCTAAACCACCCATTCTCCAAGAAACTGTGTTGGATATCCCTGAGCTAGTTGGTTGAGCTAGACAACAATTGGAGGGTTGGAAGATAAAAGCTTCATTTGACCCAGTTCATTCAAAGGGGTTATCCTTAGGTGTGTGTGTTTTGAAGGAAGATAATATCTTCATTGATTGGTCCCTGTGATCAATTGTTGGATCGATTATCTTAAACAATCTTTGATTTGAGCATGGGCTATTGTCAAGTCAAATCAGAACCAACGACATTCGTAATGTTATCTTACTCGTGGTTGATTCCTCGAGCATACACCATTATACTCTTTAGGTCTGACCAATGCTATCACCTTGTTCACATAATTGTGGAACTCCAATTATATGGAAACCTGGATGAATTGTTGTTGAGCCCATCGACAACATCCTTGTCTTCTCCATAATTCTGTTGAGCATTAAGCTAGTGTTGGAAACTTTTGAAAGCATTTCTTCATGCTAGCTCATGAAGCATATGTTCGGATGTAAGAAGCGACTTTCTCTAATTCACGTGCACTTGATGTAAGTTGCCGCCGTGGATCCGAGAAGGATTGTTTTTCTTCCTCTGGAATCGTCCCAAGTTGATCATGCACATGTGCGAAGTATTCTATGGTTTGGTAGGTTGGCCGCCACCATTCTATATGGGTTTCCTAGCACCCCAAGCCACTGATTGATTTGCTCAAGGAAAAGGAATTTATTGTGTTAATTCTAGATCATGCACAAGACTCCGATATCCTCGATGATGGTTCCCAACCTGAACTCGGTAGTGTTTTACCATAAGACTACTATGTGGTCATGCTTGTCTAGGACAATGTGTTCACATGTTGTAGCAGAACCAGCTCATGTTTTGGAGCTTGCTATCGTAGTTCATTTCCCGAGAATCTCGCAACGTCATCTCGTCGATTTGTGTTGCAAACTTTCTTTTCCAGACATGTTGTCTGAAATATCCTGTCACCAACCGGATCTGAATCTCAGGCAGATATGATGGTTGGAACGTGTCCCAAGAACTATAATATTGGTCTCTCTGTAACTCGGTACAATGGATGTCGTGGCCAACGCAACCAACCGGAAGACCTATTATATTGTAGTATCTTGTTTGAGGAAGTTGGCCACCTCCCCATAAGGATCTCGTAGAACTTATTCCAGTAGTTGTTCCTTATGGATTCTTGAGCTCCCGAAGTCCGACCTATACTTGATGGCCACATTAATGCTTTAAGTACGACTGTGGTTTGTAGAACATCAAGGAGAACATTAGAAGCGGAGTGCTAAATGTCTCTCGGTCGATCATCCAGATTTTGTCTCCTTGGCCTTGCTAAGGTGAAATATGAGAAGGTTATCTTCCTTTACATCTGCATTGTCCATCGCTATTCATCATGGTAGTATGTTGTGTTGTCCGCACCCTTGACACGGATGTTGGTAAAACCTTGATGAATAGGGAAATGCTCAAGTTCCTGAGAGCACGCACAAGCAAAATCATCCCTTACGTTGTCTTCAACAAGGTAGTCCACATCATCCATCCTAGCCCGAATATGTCATTCCTTCGAACACCTTCCAATGATCGATTGTGATTTGCCTTAGGCTGGTATAAAGAATCTCAATGATCTCTATATCAAAAGTAATTCTTTTTGCCACTTAAGGGAATATTTCTGCGGGTCACCTTCCTTAAGATGTCTCGTTATGGTATCATGGCAACTCAACTCCTCGTTATGTGGACATCCGTTCACCACCCTCTTAAGGCGGGATTGTTGTCTACCTAGTGAACCCTCGCCATCTATTCCACTCCATCTCTCTAGATGTATGCTTCGTGTCTCAGCCCTAGAGATGTTCAATATCTCATTCCGCGAGCTGATCGTCGGTTGTTCGCTCTTCGAGAAGATCGATCCTTCTAGAGTTTTTCCTTTCCTCTCGTTGTCCTGATAGTTGAAGTTTTTGAAGCATGACTTCGAGACAAAGATCGTGATTGAATCAATGTGCTTATGAAGTGCAACTTGGATCGCGAAGACCGTGTTAGCTTGTGCCCCCTCTGTCTTCTTACCTCACGTCTTGAATCTCGGGACGAGATTCTTGTTTAGTGGGGGTGAGTTGTCACAGCCCTAGAATACCGCATGTAATTAGTTGCATCAGAGTGCATCATGCATCATGTTTAAATTCAGTTGAAATTTGAATTGAGGAATTTGCAAAGCTCAGAAACCTTTTAAAAATGATGAACATTAAAATCTTCTCAAAGAAGCCCAAGAAAATGTTCCTCCTAAACCTTGAAAAATATTGGCAAGAATAAAGTTCAAACCAATATTTTTGGAGGCTTTAAAATATTTATTTTGGGCCTTTGAATTAAATTAATAACATATTTGAGTTGGACTTATTTCTGTTATATAAGAGATAAAGTTCAAATATTTTTTGTAAGTTTGCATGTGGCCTTGGACAAGTTTCCTGAGCTCACATAAAAATTTACAGAAAGTTCTAAATGATTTGATGCCTCAAATCAAATCAAACAAATTACGTAAAATAGCAAAACAGAAAGAACATTAGAAAGGACACGAGAGAGAGAGAGTTTACATGCAGCCCACCTGTGGCCCACTTACCTGGCCCAGCCCACCAGAGCCGCCACTGCCTCTCACTCGCGGCGAGAAGGATGCGAGGCGTGTGGCCACCTTGGCAAGACGCGCCCGCCACCTCCTCCTGCCTGGCTGCCTCCTTCCCTTCTTCGACGCCAGGACGCCGACACGCACCCTCCCGCCCTCTCACTCTCTCGTTCCTTCCCTCCTCTCCTCGCTCTCTCTCATCGCTACCGAAGGCTGCTGTCGCCGCTTCGTTGTCGTTGCCGTAGCTATGGCCACCGCCCGCTTAGCCAAGCAAGTCCACGAGCCTCGCCTGCCGCCACATATTCGCAGACCGAGCCAAGCGGCGCCAGAAGCCCAGAATCGCCGTCCCCAATATCTCCTCCTTCCTCGGTCACCGGAGATCCGCCTCGCCGCCTCGCTCGCTCCGGCGCCTCCCCGAGCCGGCTGACCATCCCTACGACCCCGCTGTGAGCTCCCGAGCGTTCTCCCTCTCTCCCCGTGCTCAATCCCCTCCTCTAGCCACGCTAACCACCAGAACCGAGAGGTCCTGCCGTCGTGGTTCCACACCGTCGTGGCCTGGACCACCGCAGCTTGTGTCCGCGCGCGCCACCTTGCTCAGAAAGCTCCCAGGAGCCCAGAACTACAGTCCGTTCGACCTCGCATGCACCATAGCGTCTTAGCCATCGAGCCGTACTCCGGCCGCCGCCGGAAGCTTCGTTCCGCGAGCTCCGGCCACCGCGCCTCCGCGTGCTCTCCCTGGATGCGCGAGGAAGGGCAACCTCTCGTGCCCTTGGCTTTGCCTAACACCGTCCGTAGCACCACTCCGTGAGCTCTGCTGCGGTTGTGGTGCTTCCGGCGATAACCGGCGGCCGACGTGGTTCGCCATTAGGGCTAATGACCCAGCTAATTAACCCTCTCTCACACTGACAGCTGGGTCCCACTTCCTAACTGAACCCAGTTTATTTTTTCTGTTAAAGTTTAACTAATCACAGCGGGCCCACGAGTCAGCTTTGACCAAGCTGACGTGGCCGTTGACTGGACCCACACGTCAGTGTTGACCCAGCTGACGTGGCCATTGACCGCCCCACTCGTTATTGACTCTGACAAAGACCGTGTCAGCGACGATGGACCCCACTGGTCAGGTTTGACCTAGACCGCTGCTGTTGACTTGCTTAGGTCAGCATGACGTAGTGCTGACGCCGTAAAGGAATTGCTGGATTTTAAATAATACAGGAAATTCCAGAAAATAGTATAAACTTCTAAAAATCATAGAAATTCAACCGTAGCTCAGAATGAAATATATTATATATGAAAAATGATCAGAAAAATCTAATCTATGCATCTGTACCATTTTCATGCATGTTAGAACAACTTTTGTTCACTGTTTAGGTCAAATCAATTAAATGGCATTTGAATAATCACATATGGAGTTTGAATTTGAATCTTGTATTCAAACCAACTTCATTTAATCTGTTGCTAGCAGCATTATCTCAAATCACAGCATATTGCCATGTCATGATCATGCATCATATTGTGCATTGCATTGATTGTGTTCTTCCTTGTTTGCCGGTGTTTGTCCCCTCTCGATAGACGTGGTTCCGACGATGAGTTCGTGACACCAATGAAGAACTATATTATCTTCAGAAGTGCCAGGCAAGCAAAACCCCCTTGTTCATTCCGATACAATCCTACACTCTCGCTCCTGCTCTCTTTTACTGCATTAGGACAACAACGTTTCAACCGTTACATGCTGCGGTAGTTGAACCCCTTTATCCTCTGCATGACCTGTCATTCCACAAGAATAGATGAAACCCACTAGCATGAGTAGGAGTTGTTTGAGCCCTGATGTGCCTACTCATTCATGCTTGTTTGTCATGCCTGCTATTGCTTAGAGTTGTGTCAGGTCTGATTCATCGGAAATGAATCGGAGGTGTGTAAACATGTCCTACTGTTGAGAGCTAAGTGTGTGAACACGATTTGGTAAAGGTAGCGGTGAGAGGCCATGTAGGAGTACATGGTGGGTTGTCTCATTGCAGCCGCCCTCGTGAACTGAGTTCGTGTTTGTGATCCATGAGCAGTTACTACCACACATTGGGCTCCGGCGCCCAAGCCCTCTCGGCTTCTTAATCACCCTTGTTCTCTGTCCGGGAGTTGCAACTAGTTTCGGTGTTTGTAGGTAGTGTTAGTAGTCTACCAAGTGGCACCCTGCAGGTGGGCTTGGGATGACTAGGCACCGTGGCACGGTGTACCAAGCGTAGATCCACCCGTCGAGGTGGGCTTGGGAACCCCTGCTCACATCGCTTGGGGCCGTGAGCGACACCCGGCCGGATCTCCTTGCGGATGGAACCCGAATAGGCGATAAACCCGACGAGAGACTTGAGTGTTTAGGTAGGCGTGGCCGACTCCTCGCCCGGCTTCCGCTTGAAGGTTGCCGAGGTACATGACGTGTCTGTAGGCGATAAGTGGCGAGAGCGTGTGAAGAAGTACACCTGCAGGTTATCATTATCTATTGAATAGCCGGATTCCTCGGATATGGAAACTTGGACCCTTGCATAGTTCATAGACAAGTGAAAGTGGATACTCTAAAATACGCAAGATAAGCGTGAGTGCTATGGATGGCGTTCTCGTGAGGGAGACGGAGCGGATCCATAGTGGTGTATTGATATGGTGAATATGTGGACTCGTAGCGCCACCTCAAAAGAGTTACTTGCAAATCATAGTTCAGATAGCCACCGAGTCAAAGATGGCTTGTCTGCAGCTTAAACTCCACCACCCCTTTGTTGATAATGAGGCATATGTAGTTAGTTACGATGTAAGTCTTCTGGGTACATTTGTACTCACGCTTGCCAATTTTATGTTTTTTTGAGAGACTTTAGTCTCGCTAGTAGATCCACGTGGACTTCGACGCTTAGCTTGTTACCTCAGCTACGATCTTGTGCCCTCGGCAGATCTCGGTAGATAGTCGCTTCTAAGCCTTTTTCATTTGTAGATGTACGTACTCGGACATGTTAGCTTCCGCTTGTGCTTTGACTTGTATGTTTCAATGTTGGGTCGTGAGACCCATGTTTGTAATATCTCGCTCCTCGGAGCCTATTGAATAAAATACTTGAGTCGAGAGTCATGTTGTGATGCCATGTTGTATTTGCACATATCGAGCATATTGTGTGTATGTTATTGAAATGCTTGGTATGTGTGGGATCCGACTATCTAGTTGTTTATCCTTAGTAGTCTCTCTTACGGAAATGTCTCCTAGTGCTTCCATCGAGCCATGGTAGCTTGCTACTGCTCCGAACACTTAGGCTGGCCGGCATGTGTCCTTCTTCGTCTCAGGTCTGTCCTTCGGGAAATGTCACGCGATGAATACCTAGGAGTCTGTTAGCCCGTTACAGCCCGGTTCACCGAGTCTGCTAGCCCAAAGTGCTACAGCCTGGATTCACTCGCTGATGATCGACACGTTCGATGTTGGGTCATGGATGCCTGTCCTTGTAAGTTTGTGCCACTTTGGGTTTACGACTAGCCATGTCAGCCCGGGCTCCTTATCATATGGATGCTAGCGACACTATCATATACGTGTGCCAAAAGGCGCAAACGGTCCTGGGCAAAGGTAAGGCGACACCCGTGGGAATACCGTGCGTGAGGCCGCAAAGTGATATGAGGTGTTACATGCTAGATCGGTGTGGCATTGAGTCGGGGTCCTGACAACACACTTAAGGTTCGATGACGCTAGGGTTATAAGGAAGATATGTATGTGATTACCGATGTTGTTCGGAGTCCCGGATGAGATCCCGGACGTCACGACGAGTTCCGGATTGGTACGGAGGTGAAGGTTTATATATGGAAGTTGTTATACGGTCACCTGAAATGTTCGGGGGCATACCAGTATTGTACCGGGGCCACCGGAGTGGTTTCGAGGGTTCACCGGGAGGCACCACCTGTCCCGGAGGGCCTCATGGGCTGTAGAGGGAAGGGAACCAACCCCGTGGAGGGCTGGGCGCCACCCCCCCTTGGGCCCATGCGCCTAGGGTTGGGGGGAAACCTTGAAGGGGGCGCCCCCCTTGCTTGGGGGGCAAGCCCCCTCCCCTTGGCCGCCGTCCCCCCTCTAGATCTCATCTAGAGGGGGTCGGCCCCCTTTCCCCTTCTCCCTATAAATAGAGGGGCGAGGGGAGGGTTGCAACACAACATCCAAGGCGCAGCCCCTCCCATCCCCAACACCTCTCCTCCTTCGTAAGAGCTTGGCGAAGCCCTACCGGAGAACTGTCGCTCCATCACCACCACGCCATCGTGCTGCTGTCGGATCCCTCTTATTCAACCTCTCCCTCCTCCTTGCTGGATCAAGGCGCGGGAGATGTCACCTGGCTGCACGTGTGTTGAACGCGGAGGTGCCATAGTTTGGCGCTTAGATCGGAGTCCACCACGATCTGAATCGCTTTCGAGTACGGCTCCTTCATCCACGTTTTTGCAAGGCTTCCGACTTGCGATCTTCAAGGGTATGATGATGCACTCCCCTCTCTCTCGTTGCTAGTTACTCCATAGATTGATCTTGGTGATGCGTAGAATTTTTTTAATTTCTACAACGATCCCCAACAATGGCATCATGAGCTAGGTCTATGAGTAGTTTCTATGCACGAGTAGAACACAAGTTTGTTGTGGGCGTCGATTTTTTCAATTTACTTGCCACTACTAGTCTTATCTTGTTTTGGCGGCATCGTGGGATGAAGCAGCCCGGACCGACCTTACACGTACACTTACGTGAGATAGGTTCCACCGACTGACATGCACTAGTTGCATAAGGTGGCTACCGGGTGTGTGTCTCTCCCACTTTAGTCGGATCGGATTCGATGAAAAGGGTCCTTATGAAGGGTAAATAGCAATTGGCATATCACGTTGTGGTTTTGGCGTAGGTAAGAAACATTCTTGCTAGAGACCTATAGCAGCCACGTAAAAACTTGCAACAACAATTAGAGGACGTCTAACTTGTTTTTGCAGCATATGCCGCGTGATGTGATATGGACAAAAGGATGTGATGAATGATATATATGTGATGTATGAGATTGATCATGTTCATGTAATAGGAATCACGACTTGCATGTCAATGAGTATGACAACTGGCAGGAGCCATAGGAGTTGTCTTAATTTATTGTATGACCTGCGTGTCATTGAATAACGGCATGTAATTACTTTACTTCATTGCTAAACCGTTAGCCATAGTAGAAGAAGTAATCATTGGCGTGACAACTTCATGAAGACACGATGATGGAGATCATGGTGTCATGCCGGTGACGATGATGATCATGGCGCCCCGAAGATGGAGATCAAAAGGAGAAAAATGATATTGGTCATATCATGTCACTATTTGATTGCATGTGATATTTATCATGTTTTACACCTTATTTGCTTAGAACGACGGTAGCATAAATAAGGTGATCCCTCATAATAATTTCAAGAAAGTGTCCCCCCTAACTGTGCGCCGTTGCGAAAGTTCGTTGTCTCGAAGCACCAAGTGATGATCGGGTGTGATAGATTCTAACGTTCACATACAACGGGTGTAAGCCAGATTTACACATGCAAAACACTTAGGTTGACTTGACAAGCCTGGCATGTACAGACATGGCCTCGGAACACAAGAGACCGAAAGGTCGAACATGAGTCGTATAGAAGATACGATCAACATGAAGATGTTCACCGATGATGACTAGTCCGTCTCACGTGATGATCGGACACGGCCTAGTTGACTCAGATCATGTATCACTTAGATGACTAGAGGGATGTCTATCTGAGTGGGAGTTCATTAAATATTTTGATTAGATGAACTTAATTGTCATGAACTTAGTCTAAAATCTTTGCAATATGTCTTGTAGATCAAATGGCCCACGCTAATGTTGCCCTCAACTTCAATGCGTTCCTAGAGAAAACCAAGCTGAAAGACGATGGTAGCAACTATACGGACTATGTCCGAAACTTGAGGATCATCCTCATAGCTGCCAAGAAAGCATATGTCCTAGATGCACCGCTAGGTGAAGCACCCGTTTTCCCAGCAACTCAAGACTTTATGAACGCCTGGCAGTCACGTAGTGATGATTACTCCCTGGTTCAGTGCGGCATGCTTTACAGCTTAGAACCGGGGCTCCAAAAGCGTTTTGAGCAGCACGGAGCATATGAGATGTTCCAAGAGCTGAAAATGGTTTTCCAAGCTCATGCCCGGGTCGAGAGATATAAAGTCTCCGACAAGTTCTACAGTTGTAAGATGGAGGAGAATGGTTCTGTCAGCGAGCACATACTCAAAATGTCTGGGTTGCACAACCGCTTGTCTCAGCTAGGAGTTAATCTCCCAAATGATGCGGTCATTGACAGAATCTTGCAGTCGCTCCCACCTAGCTACAAGAGCTTTGTGATGAACTACAATATGCAGGGGATGATGAAAACCATTCCTGAGGTATTTTCAATGATGAAATCAGCGGAGGTGGAGATCAAAAAGGAACATCAAGTGTTGATGGTCAATAAAACCACTAGTTTCAAGAAAGGCAAGGCTAAGAAGTACTTCAAGAAGGATGGTAAGGGAGTTGCCGCGCCTGGTAAGCCAGTTGCCGGAAAGAAGCCAAAGCATGGACCCAAACCAGAGACTGAGTGCTTTTATTGCAAGGGAAGCGGACACTGGAAGCGGAACTACCGGAAGTACTTAGCGGACAAGAAGGCCGGCAACACCAAAGGTATATGTGATATACATGTAATTGATGTGTACCTTACCAGTACTCGTAGTAGCTCCTGGGTATTTGATACCGGTGCGGTTGCTCATATTTGTAACTCAAAACAGGAGTTGCGGAATAAGCGGAGACTAGTGAAGGACGAGGTGACGATGCGCGTCGGGAATGGTTCCAAGGTCGATGTGATCGCCGTCGGCATGCTACCTCTACATTTACCTACGAAATTAGTTTTATACCTCAATAATTGTTATTTGGTGCGAGCTTTGAACATGAACATTGTATCTGGATCTCGTTTAATACGAGATGGCTACTCATTTAAATCTGAGAATAACTGTTGTTCTATTTATATGAGAGATATGTTTTATGGTCATGCCCCGCTGGTCAATGGTTTATTCTTAATGAATCTCGAACATAATGTTACACATATTCATAGTGTGAATACCAAAAGATGTAAGGTTGATAACAATAATCCCACATACTTGTGGCACTGCCGCCTTGGTCACATTGGTGTCAAACGCATGAAGAAGCTCCATGCTGATGGACTTTTGGAGTCTCTTGATTATGAATCATTTGACACATGCAAACCATGCCTCATGGGCAAAATGACCAAGACTCCATTCTCCGGAACAATGGAGCGAGCAACCAACTTATTGGAAATCATACATACTGATGTGTGCGGTCTAATGAGCGTTGAGGCTCGCGGAGGCTATCATTATGTTCTCACTCTCACTGATGACTTAAGTAGATATGGGTATGTCTACTTGATGAAACACAAGTCTGAGACCTTTGAAAATTTCAAGGTATTTCAGAATGAGGTAGAGAATGAACGTGACCGAAAAATAAAGTTCTTACGATCAGATCATGGGGGAGAATATTTAAGTCATGAATTTGGTACGCACTTAAGGAAATGTGGAATGTTTCACAACTCATGCTGCATGGAACACCTCAGTGTAACGATGTGTCCGAACGACGTAATCGCACTCTATTGGATATGGTGCGATCTATGATGTCACTCACCGATTTACCGCTATCATTTTGGGGATACGCTCTAGAGACAGCTACATTCATTTTAAATAGGGCACCATCTAAATCCGTTGAGACGACACCGTATGAATTATGGTTTGGGAAGAAACCTAAGTTGTCGTTTCTAAAAGTAGGGGGATGCAATGCTTATGTCAAGAAACTTCAACCTGAAAAGCTCGAACCCAAGTCGGAAAAATGCGTCTTCATAGGATAATCTAAGGAAACCATTGGGTATACCTTCTACCTCAGATCCGAAGGCAAGATCTTTGTTGCCAAGAACGGGTCCTTTCTGGAGAAAGAGTTTCTCTCGAGAGAAGTAAGTGGGAGGAAAGTAGAACTTGATGAAGTACTGCCTCTTGAACTGGAAAGTAGCACAGCTCAGGAAAATGTTTCTGTGGTGCCTGCACTGGATAGAGAGGAAGTTAGTGATGATGATCAAGGTACTTCGGATCACGTTGCTACTGAACTTCGTAGGTCCACAAGGACACGTTCCACACCAGAATGGTATGGCAACCATGTCCTGGAAATCATGTTGTTAGACAACGGTGAACCTTCGAACTATGAAGAAGTGATGGCAGTCCCAACAAATGGCTTGAGGCCATGCAATCCGAGATAGGATCCATGTATGAAAACAAAGTATGGACTTTGACAGACTTGCCCGATGATCGGCGAGCGATAGAAAATAAATGGATCTTTAAGAAGAAGACGAACGCAGACGGTAATGTTACTATCTATAAAGCTCGACTTGTCGCTAAGGGTTATCGACAAGTTCAAGGGGTTGACTACGATGAGACTAAACCTGGGCAAATGTCGGGCCGGGCCGGGTATAAAAGCCCGACCTTCATTTCTCAAGCCTGAGCCCGGCCCGAAGCCCGAAATACTCCATATTTTCAAGCCCGAGCCCGGCCCGAAATCAAGCCCGAAGCCCGAAAGCCAGGCCCGAATGTTGTTTTCTAGTACGCGCACGTGCAAGCCCGGCCCGAAGCCCGAAAGCCTGGCCCAAAATATGGAAAAATTGAAGCCCGAACCCGGCCCGAACTATCTTTCGGGCTGCCAAACGAAGCCCGAGCCCGGCCCGAACGTCAAGCCTGCCCGCCCGCCCGGGTTTTGGGCGGGCTCGGGCTGGTCGTCGGGCGGGCTGCCCATGCCCGGTTTAGATGAGACCTTCTCACCAGAAGCGGTGAAGTCCATCCGAATCATGTTAGCAATTGCCGCATTCTACGATTATGAGATATGGCAAATGGACGTCAAAACGGCATTCCTTAACGGTTTTCTTAAGGAAGAATTGTATATGATGCAGCCGGAAGGTTTTGTCGATCCTAAGAATGCTAACAAGGTATGCAAGCTCTAGCGCTCCATCTATGGGCTAGTGCAAGCATCTCGGAGTTAGAACATTCGCTTTGATGAAATGATCAAAGCGTTTAGTTTATCTTGAGACTTATGGAGAAGCTGCGTTTACAAGAAAGTGAGTGGGAGCTCTGTAGCATTTCTCATATTATATGTGGATGACATACTATTGGTGGGAAATGATATAGAACTTTTGGAAAGCATAAAGGCCTACTTGAATAAGTGTTTTTCAATGAAGGACCTTGGAGAAGCTGTTTACATATTAGGCATCAAGATCTATAGAGATAGATCAAGACGCCTCATAGGTCTTTCACAAAGCACATATCTTGATAAGATATTGAAGAAGTTCAATATGGATCAGTCCAAGAAGGGGTTCTTGCCTGTATTGCAAGGTGTGAAATTGAGCTCGGCTCAAAGCCCGACCACGGCAGAAGATAGAGAAAAGATGAGTGTCATACCCTATGCCTCAGCCATAGGGTCTATTATGTATGCCATCTTTGTGTACTGCACTGATGTAAACCATGCCGTAAGTTTGGTAGGAAGGTACCAAAGTAATCCCGGCATGGAACACTGGACAGCGGTCAAGAATATCCTAAAGTAACTGAAAAGGACTAAGGATATGTTTCTTGTTTATGGAGGTGACGAAGAGCTCGTTGTAAAGGGTTACGTCGATGCTAGCTTCGACACAGATCTGGATGACTCCAAGTCACAAACCGGATACATATATATTTTGAATGGTGGGCAGTAAGTTGGTGCAGTTGCAAGCAAACCGTCGTGGCGGGATCTACATGTGAAGCGGAGTACATGGCAGCCTCGGAGGCAGCACATGAAGCCATCTGGATGAAGGAGTTCATTACCGACCTAGGAGTTATTCCCAATGCGTCGGGCCCGATGACTCTCTTCTGTGACAAAACTGGAGCTATTGCCCTTGCCAAAGAGCCCAGGTTTCACAAGAAGACCAGACACATCAAGCGTCACTTCAACTCCATTCGTGAAAATGTTCAAGATGGAGACATAGACATTTGTAAAGTGCACACGGATCTGAATGTCGCAGATCCGTTAACTAAACCTCTTCCGCGAGCAAAACATGATCAACACCAGAACTCTATGGGTGTTCGATTCATCACAATGTAACTATATTATTGACTCTAGTGCAAGTGGGAGACTGTTGGAAATATGCCCTAGAGGCAATAATAAAATGGTTATTATTATATTTCCTTGTTCATGATAATTGTCTATTGTTCATGCTATAATTGTATTGATCGGAAACTGTAATACATGTGTGATTACATAGACCACACCATGTCCCTAGTGAGCCTCTAGTTGACTAGCTCGCTGATCAATAGATGGTCATGGTTTCCTGACTATGGACATTGGATGTCATTGATAACGGGATCACATCATTAGGAGAATAATGTGATGGACAAGACCCAATCCTAAGCATAGCACAAGATCGTGTAGTTCGTTTGCTAGAGCTTTTCTATTTATAGTATCATTTCCTTAAACCATGAGATCGTGCAACTTCCAGACACAGTAGGAATACTTTGGGTGTACCAAACGTCACAACGTAACTGGGTGGCTATAAAGGTGCACTACAGGTATCTCCGAAAGTGTCTGTTGGGTTGGCACGAATCGAGACTGGGATTTGTCTCTCCGTTTGACGAAGAGGTATCTCTGGGCCCACTCGATAATGCATCATCATAATGAGCTCAATGTGACTAAGTAGTTAGTCACGGGATCATGCATTATCGAACGAGTATAGTGACTTGCCGGTAACAAGATTGAACGAGGTATTGGGATACCGACGATCGAATCTCGGGCAAGTAACGTACCGATTGACAAAGGGAATTGTATATGGGGTTGCTTGAATCCTCGACATCATGGTTCATTCGATGAGATCATCATGGAACATGTGGGAGCCAACATGGGTATCCAGATCCTGCTGTTGGTTATTGGACAGAGAGCTGTCTCGGTCATGTCTGTGTGATTCCCGAACCCGTAGGGTCTACACACTTAAGGTTTGATGACGCTAGGGTTATAAGGAAGATATGTATGTGATTACCGAATGTTGTTCGGAGTCCCGGATGAGATCCCGGACGTCACGAGGAGTTCCGGAATGGTCTGGATGTGAAGATTTATATATGGGAAGTTGTTATACGGTCACCGGAAATGTTCGGGGGCATACCGGTATTGTACCGGGGCCACCGGAGGGGTTTCGGGGGTCCACAGGGAGGGGCCACCTATCCCGGAGGGCCTCATGGGTTGTAGAGGGAAGGGAACCAGCCCCTTGGAGGGCTCAGCGCCACCCCCCCTTGGGCCCATGCGCCTAGGGTTGGGGGGAAACCCTGAAGGTGGCGTCCCCCTTGCTTGGGGGGCAAGCCCCCTCCCCTTGGCCGCCGCCCCCCCTATAGATCTCATCTAGAGAGGGCCGGCCCCCTTTCCCCTTCTCCCTATAAATAGAGGGGCGAGGGGAGGGCTGCAACACAACATCCAAGGCGCAGCCCCTCCCCTCCCCAACACCTCTCCTCCTCCGTAACAGCTTGGCGAAGCCCTGCCGGAGAACTGCCGCTCCATCACCACCACGCCGTCGTGCTGCTGCCGGAGCCCTCTTCTTCAACCTGTCCCTCCTCCTTGCTGGATCAAGGAATGGGAGACGTCACCGGGCTGCATGTGTGTTGAACGCGGAGGTGCCGTAGTTCGGCGCTTAGATCGGAGTCCACCGTGATCTGAATCGCTTTCGAGTACGACTCCTTCATCCACGCTCTTGCAACGCTTCCGACTTGCGATCTTCAAGGGTTTGAAGAGGCACTCCCCTCTCTCTCGTTGCTAGTTACTCCATAGATTGATCTTGGTGATGCATAGAATTTTTTTAATTTCTGCAACGATCCCCAACAGAATCATACCCTAAATCCAGATCTCTGAACACAACCCGCTTGTCTAATCTCCAAAACATCTAAAGCACCACCACTACGACCAAAGCCCCCCTACAAAACCCTAGCAACACTGCACCAACGCTAAATGGAACAAAAACACCTAGATCGCACCATACCACACAGGGAAGAAGGATCAAAACGGGGGAATTGGGTGCGTTACCTTGTGGATGACGAGCTTGACGGGGACCTAGGCAACACCGAGCTTCACGGAACCCTAGCAGATACCGAGCTTGGTGGAAGCCTAGCCTATGAGACAAAGACCACCTGCAAAATAAACATCCAACGCGACGAGGTCAGCCAGATCTGATGCGATGGCGTGGATGAATAGGGAGTAGAGAGGCCCACCGGCTGCTTACGAAGGCGGCAGTCTCTTGCGGAGTAGGATCACGGCGAGGGAGGAAGCAGATGAAGGGATCCCGGCGAGGGAGGAAGCAGATGAAGGGATCCCGACGAGGGAGGAAGCAGATGAAGGGGTGGCCACAAATGGAGGAGAAGGGGATCCAGGCGAGGGAGGAAAGAAACGTGGCTTCTCTATGGAGGAATGAGTCGGGCAAGGGAGGAAAGGGGACAGGGAAGAGGAAATAAAAAGGCCGGACCACTCGAGTCGGGGGTGTGTGCGGCGCCTCGACATTTTGACGCAAAACGCGCCAAATAGGATTTTCCATACACATAGGCCTATACAAAAATTTGGGGCCCCTAAAATTTATGGGCGCTGTGAGGGCCGCACAGTTTGCACTACTATGGGCCCGGCCCTGAAACCCATGTCCTTAGAGTTCACAGTCAACCATTGCATCCCTAAAGTTGTGCATCATACTAACCGGCCTCGGTGCACCCCCCTCCTTCTCATGCGAGTATAAAATCTCGTTGAAATCTCCCACAACAACCCATGGAACTTGGTTCTGTTGATGCAAACCACGTAAGTATCCCCATGAGAAGTGTTTATCTTCCCATTTGGACTCACCGTAAAAACCCGTGAGTCTCCATTTCTCCTCCGATGGCCCTCCCACCATTGCATCAATGAAATTTTTTGTCTTATCATTGATGTGGATCACCACGGGATTACGCCAAAACAGGAGCAGTCCGCCGCTAGCACGCACGCTTTCCACTACCTCCACCCGATCTGTCTTCAACTTTCTCATTAGCTTGTTTGCCCTAATTGTGTTCAGATGCGTCTCGGACAAGAAGACGACATCCGGCCCCCACTGCTTCTGGATATCCAGAAGAGCCCTTTCTGTCGTGACATTGGCCATGCCACGGCAGTTCCAGCTTAGGGTCTTCATTGTGCCCGGCTATCCTCCTCGAGGGAGGTCGCCGATTGTTGTGTTACTCTGTCCACTGCCCCGAGGCGGAGGGGCCATGGGGGCCGCCGCCTCCATGGTGGCTTGCGGAGCAAGAAAGGAAGCAGCAGGAGGAGCACGAGCGCAAGAGGAAGAAGAAGGAGGAGTATCAGCGTCAGGGTTTGGAGCAGAAGAAGGAGCTCAAGAGGAAGGAGTCCCAGATCCCTCCGTGCGGTGAGCGGACAGGGGATCCGCTTGCCAAAAAGCAGAAGCAGAAGGGGGGAAGCTCAGCACAGCTGGCTCTGGTAGCCGGGCCGGCGACCTCGAAGGGTTCGGCCGATGCCCCAATCACCGTGGAGGAGCCCGACGGGCCAGAGTGCTTCAAGTGCGGCAGGGTGGGCCATTACCAGAATATGTGCCATTTCAAACCCCTCTACATAGTGTGCCACAGGGAGGGGCACGCGTTGGCTCACTGCCCCACGCGCGGCCGGCCTCTGTTGCTCCAGATCATGGGCAACGCTATCCCTAGTGAGGGTTTCTTCTGCCTGCCTTTCGTGGAGATGGAGGGCGAGGAGGTGCACGCCCCTTTGGCGGCAGACACGGCGGTCATCTTGGCAGCACTCTCGGTCCCCATCTTGGAGGCGGAACTCCCCCGTTTCTTCGAGGGGGAGTGGGACTGGCAAGTGACGGCGGTCGGTGAGAATCTTTTCTCCGTCATCTTCCCTACCAAGGCCTTGCTGTAGATGGCGACTCGCAGCAGCAAGTTGTTTCTGTCCCTCAACAACATCTTGGCGGAAATAAAGGAATCCCTCCCGGCGGAGACCAAGGCCGAGATCATGCTAGATGTGTGGGTCAAGCTGTGGGGTGTGCCGTCCAAGCACCGCCGCGTGGATCGTCTCATGGCTGGGACAGTGGTGATTGGGCGTCCCATGGAGGTGTACAAGGCATCGCTGGTTGGGCTCGGTCCGGTGCGGATGCGTTTCGCATGTCGCTCCCCGGCTAAGCTTCGTGGGTACGTCCAACTGTGGTTCAACAGTGAGGGCTTCACAATTTGGCTAGAGGCCGAGGCGGACGGTCTACAGAGTGCTGCGCCACCTCCCCCTCCACCAGCTAGCTTGGACAAGGGCCCGGACGGCAAGGATCAGGAGCGCGACACGAGCATGGGTGATGACTCGATTGATACCGCGACTTGGAGCTGGGGATCAAGGACAAGGACCCCGAGCCTGCGGCTCCCATTGGGGAGGCGGCAAAGGACCAGGAGGAGCGTCAACGTGTAGTGGGCAGCAATGAAACTGGCTTCAATCAGTACGGTTCCAACTTGTCGCTCAGCCTCGACATCGACAAGGGTGTCTCTGCTTCCTGTGACTCGGAGGGGCGCTCGATGCTTGTCTCCCCTGCCGCTGCGGAGGTGGGCAGGGTGCGCGCGGCCGTGGCGCGCTCTCCTCCGCCTGCGCTTGGACAAGGTGGCGGTGTGATGCGGTCCCACAAGAAGACAGCGGGCCGCAAGACCCCCCCGACGGCGCCGGTGAGCCCTCTGTAGGTCCGTGCGGGCACGCCTGCCTCGGATCGGCCGGTGGTGATTGCGCTGGCCTCTCCTGGGGGCTTGGCTGGTGGGTCATCGACGGCCATCCCCCTCCTTCCTCTGACGCGTTGCGGGCGGCGGTGTCCAAGACGGCGCCCATCTCCACGGCCAAGCACTCCAAGGCGGTGGTGGTGGCCCCGGCATCTCAGGAGAGGGTCAGCTCGCGCCCAAAAGGCGCCAAGGGCAATCTTCCTGCGCTGCAACGCGCTCAACTCCTGGTGGCTCAAAAGAACATGGAAATCGAAGGTAACCCCCTGCCTCTTTTTACAATCTTTGACGATTATTCTGGTGCGCGTCTAGGGGGTATCTTAGAAGATAGTGGTGTTGATATGTCCGATGCGGGTGAGGCTCGTGAACTTTTTTCGCTCATTCGCTCGAAGGAAATCGCGTAGGCCTCGCTCGCTCAGGAAGCCGCGGCACACATTGCGCCGGCAGCAGACGAAGCAGGGGCTTCTCTGTTGGCTGTTGCGCAGCCCGACCAAGAGGACACAGCAGCAGGGGCTGCGCCGTCCCCCTCAACCCGTCGTCCTGTTAAGACACGACGTGTGGCCACCGCTCGCGGTATCCGCCTCCGCAATCGCGTTATTTAATGCGCTTTATATTCTGGAACATTCGTGGCTTCGGCCACGCTGGGAGGTGGACCCAGTTGAAAGAATTCGTCCGTGCGGAGGGGATCGACGTAGTTGGCTTGCAGGAAACCATCAAGGCTGATTTTTTCCAACGGGACCTGCTAGCTCTCGACCCGCTCGAGCGTTTTGCGTGGCAATGGGTGCCTGCCGTGGGTCACTCCGGGGGCCTGCTGCTTGGCATTACCAATTCTGCTGCGAGGTGGTGGCATGGGATGCCGGTAGATTCTTCTTGTTGGCACACGTTCGTCAACGCGTGACTCTAAGCGAGTGGGAGGTCATTGTGGTGTATGGCTCGGCCGACCACTCGCACTCGCAAGAGTTTTTGGGTGAACTTCAGGTGAAGGTTGCGGCCCTGAGTGTGCGTAACCTATGAGTAGTGGTGGGTGGTGATTTTAACTTAATTTGCTCGGGAGCAGATAAGAACAATGGTATCATTAACTAGAGAAGGGTGTCCCTGTTTAATAACGCGATAGCTTCTATGGTCCTTAGGGAAGTGGCCCACGTGGGCGCATGCTACA
The DNA here is from genome assembly GCA_021437245.1 of Aegilops speltoides. Lineage (NCBI taxonomy): Eukaryota > Viridiplantae > Streptophyta > Magnoliopsida > Poales > Poaceae > Aegilops > Aegilops speltoides. The sequence continues at coordinate 438,748,871 of CM038145.1, read as the reverse complement.
CATGGACCAACAAACAGTTAACGCCGGTGCGATCATTGCTGGATCGGGTTTTCATGTCTACGGAGTGGGAAATGTTATTCCCCATGTGCTCCCTCCAGGCAGAAACGAGGATTGGTTCGGATCACATTCCCTTAATCCTGTCCTCAGGGGAGGACAGGTTAAAGCGTAGTCCTCGTTTTTATTTTGAAACGATGTCGTTCGAGGTCCTGGATTTTGAGCAAATCTTCCTCTCCAAATGGGAGACATGCGTAGCTCAGATCGGACAAACGCGCGGGCCAATGGTGTTTTGGGTTGCCGTAGGGGCGGGAAGGCGTGCGACTCTCAAAGGCTGGGGGGCCAACCAAGGCCGTGAGGATAAGCTGCTCTGAGTGCGTTTAACCACGGACCTCGCCCGTATGGATGCAGTTGCGGATGTGCAGGGCTTCTCGGAACTTGAATGGGCCCAGCGCTATGCGGTTGAAGCCCAAGTTGAGTCCCTCCTTAGGGTGGAGGAGTACTGGCGTAGACGCGGGGGCATCAAGTGGACGATCAAGGGAGACGCGAACACTAAGTATTTCCACGCGTACACTAACGGTAGACGCCGTAAGTGCGCCATCCTGCGTCTGCAATCCGAGCAGGGGCTCCTTTTGCGCCAACAGGACATCGTCCGCCATATTTCCGACTTCTATATCCAGTTGATGGGCTCCAGGGAGGAGTCGCGTGCCCGACTGCGAGCGGATGTTTGGACCCTGCGCTGCGGGTCACGGACGAGGAGAATGAGGGCCTGGGGCTGCCCTTACTCCCCCAGGAGATTGATGCGGCGGCTCTTGGGATGAAATCGGACACCGCACCGGTTCTGGATGGGTGGCCGGTGGCGATGTTCAAACGCTTCTGGCAAGTGCTTAAAGGGCCAATTTTCGACGTCTGCAATGGGTTCATGCGCGGTACTGTAGATATCTCTCGCCGAAACTTCAGGGTTTTATCTTTGATCCCCAAAGTATAGGGAGTGGACTGTATTAGACTATTCCGACCGATAGCACTCATTAATGTCCCTTTTAAAATTTGCGCTAAGGCTTGTTCCACACGCATGTCTCCGACAGCTCAACGAATTATTAGTAGGAACCAATCGGCTTTCATTCGTGGTCGCAACATTCTGGAGGGGGCGTTGGCCCTCCAAGAGATCATTCACTCGCTCAAACGCTCTCGACAGCCTGCCATTCTTTTGAAATTAGAATTTGAGAAGGCGTACGATAGAGTGAATTGGGAGTTTCTCCGACAAGTCCTCCTGGACAGAGGATTTTCGTCGGTCTGGGTTCACCGCATGATGCAATTGGTCTCGGGGGCCAAACGGCAATTGCGGTGAATGGAGAAGTAGGGAACTTCTTCCGCAACAAGCGTGGGCTGCGTCAAGGGGACCCGGCCTCGCCGTTGCTCTTTAACTTTGTGGCAGACGCCCTGGGCGCCATGCTAGACAAAGCTCGTATTGCGGGCCATATCAGGGGAGTGGTTGGCAATCTGATCCCGGGAGGCGTGTCACACCTTCAGTACGTTGATGACACCCTTCTCCTCTTCGAGCCGGACCTACACAACATCGCAACAATAAAGGCCATTCTTCTTTGCTTCGAGCTTATGTCCGGGCTAAAAATAAATTTTCACAAATGTGAAGTGGTGTCCATAGGGATGGATGCGGCTGAAAGCCTGCAGGTAGCCAATTTGCTTAACTGCAAACTGGGAAAGCTTCCTTTCACCTACCTCGGCCTCCCGATCACGGAGAAAAAGTGCTCGATTGCCGATTGGGAACCTCTCAGCACTAAGGTGGCGGGCAGGGTTTGCTCGTGGAGAGGTCGGTTTATGTCTTCAGGGGCTAGACTCATCCTAACTAATTCCAGCCTATCGTCCTTGCCTATGTTTGCCATGGGTCTGTTCTTGCTGGCTGACGGGGTCCACACCAAAATGGACACCCCGCGGGCACGTTTCTTTTGGGAAGGAGCGGGACCGAAACGTAAATACCACATGGTTAAATGGCAGTCCATGTGTAGACCTAAAGCCCAGGGGGGCCTCGGGATCATCAACTCTAAGTTGATGAATATTGCACTTATGTGCAAATGGATTTGGAAGCTGTCTCAGGGAGAGACCGGCCTCTGGATGGATCTCCTTCGTGCCAAATACTTTCCAGAGGGGAATTTCTTCGAGGCAGCGGCACACGGATCACCGTTCTGGAACTCCATCCAATCCCTAAAACCGTTCTTCGCTAGGGGTGCGAGGTTTCCGGTTAATAACGGACGTTCCACGTGTTTCTGGCTCGACACTTGGATAGGCCAACATCCTCTTTGGTCGGAATTCCGCCAACTATAATCCATCGCTGTCCAGCCCAACCAATTGGTTGCTTTGGCTCTTAGCTCCTCCCTGCCCCTTATCCACTTTAGACGGGAGCTCTCGGGGCCAGAGAGGGAGGATTGGGATCGCCTTAGGGCTAAGCGGAAGTTCGCTTGTCGAACAACGCAGATTCGGTGTCCTGGAGGCTTTCGGGCTCAGGCAAATTTACTGTCAAGTTCCTTTATAGAGAGTTGTCCCGAGGCCATGTCCCTATGGCTGCCGCGGGGCATTGGAAGGCTCGGATTCCTCTCAAGATCAAGGTGTTCCTCTGGCAACTTTGCCAAGACCGCCTACCTACTTCCATCAATATTGCCAAACGCAATGGCCCGGCCTCCGGGCCTTGTGCGTTGTGTGGTGTCCCGGAAGACGCTGACCATGTGTTCTTCCGGTGCTCTTTGGCGTGCTTTGCCTGGAGTGCGGTCCGCGAGGCCACGGGGGTAAATTGGGATCCTCGCTCCCGTGCTGAGCTCGTGTCGTCTTTGTCCTTGGTCTAGAGTTTACTACAAGAAATATGTCAACTTATGACCACCACTATTGGTCACTGAAAGGTCACAAATTTCCATTTATGACCTTTTTGTGACCAAAAATAGAAGGTCAAAAGTGGCGTCAGAATCGACTATAGCGACCTTTAACAAAAGGTCGCCGATCCTATGACCTTCGCTTTGGTCGCTAGCTCTTCCCTGTGCCATGTCGGATCCGACGTGGCAATCTGACGTGGCAAAATTGCGACGAATTGAAAAGGTCGTTGGTTAAAATCAGCCCGGTCCAATTGGGGGTTTTACATGGGCCGAGCCCATTAATTCAGCCCATTTATATTTTTTCCTGTGAATATTTTGTCAGCTTCATGGACCAAGCCCAACATTGCAGCCTTTTTATTTTTGGCCCATGGCCTTTTTGTCTCAACAGTTTCATTTTTTTTCTTTTTTTTTATAGTCAGGTGGGTCCCCAATATTCTTCATTTTTTATTTCACACAAATAAATACCTGGTATTTAAATTGGCACACAGAAAACACACGAAATACTTCAAATATTATCAACCATCAAAGTGCTACATCATATAACACACATACAAATGTGATCAGCATCAAGTTTACAATCAGATAACAAGCTCCACAAGTGTACAATCACAGGAGCCACATTCTGCTACATCACATAACACACATACAAATAGGAGCAGCATAAAGGACTCCATTACTCTTAGAACTAGCTCCAATGAGCAAGAACTATTCCTCCTCCGACTTCTTTTTACTGATGGTCACGAAGAAACAGTAAAGCCCAGCATCTGCACGTTACAAAACAAAATATTTAGGAACAAAATAGAAGTAGATCTAACAGCATATTTAACAATAAATAACAGAATAATGAAGTTCATGAGACATTTTAGAATCAACTTGACAGTTGATAGTAATGTTTGCATTGGACACATCCAAAACTAAAATTACTAAGATATATCATCAACAGCCATATAGCTTTGTTTAATATTACTAAGATATATAGCCATTAGTTTGTTTTAACATGGAACCCAAGAGTATGCGACTCTAGCACCCTGAGAAAGATGTTAATATGCCATCATACTAGCTGATAGACAAACATTCCAGGAAGAATTGATGCTTGTTTAACAGGTACAATCGATACTTCTATCTCTAATAGACAAATTTAAAGTTTTTAATACATTTTTTCTATTAGCAAATCTGAATATGCTACTTCTCGATTCATGGCTGCATAGTCCAAATTAGCTACACCAGTTTGCTCTAATGCAAAAATTAGAAAAAAAATGTATCATTGGTAATTATGCAACTCTGTTTGGAGTCATTTCTCCAAACAGTTACTGCTATTATAGTTACTGTTGTATCCTAATTAATAGTACTTTACAGTAGATAAACATTTGTTGATGCTAAAAAAGACAAAGGCTTGTACCATGACATGTCCAGCAAGCCTAATTAATAGTGTCAAACTATAGCAGGACATAAAAGAACAATACAGTAGTAACTTAAGCATGCTCCCCTGTAGACACACACACACACACACACACGCACACGATCAATTCAAACCCAAACAAATCAAATCACGCTCTTCATCTAGACCGCTACATATCCATGTATTAACGCTTGGCATCAAGCATTAGGCCATGAAGCATCTGTCCGATTTGTTCAACAAGACGAGTACATACCTGACTCCAGGTCGATGCGGTGGATGGGGCTGTACTTGAACATCTGGTCCAGAGATGAGCCTGCTAATCCAAATCGAACAAACAAATTAATTAGGAGGGGATCAAAGAGACAAGGAAGAAATGAAGTAAACATACATACAGGTCTATATATAAGCAGCAGAAGCAAGTAATATAAATACATCCTCTTTCTTCCTCTACAACACTAACTACAACAACATCAATCATTGTACACAAGGAGCAGCAGCAACAAGCCGATAAAGAAAGCTCAAGATTTGTGTCTTTTGCAAGTTTTAGCACACTAGTACATGCATTAAAATGGAAGCGCCGCTGCTGGGTTGCAACAGCCAACAAACTATAGGGTTACCGTCAAGTTAGCATTACAGAAAGCGAAAAGAAAAGTGGAAAAGACATGGCAGCCTATAGTTATGCGGATAACATCGACAAGTAGCCAACAGGATGAGCATTGTGCAGTTTAATAACACAAGGTATTAATCAATACCGTGAACAAAACTAGCAATGTTATTAATACATCGCTAAATGAGCATTCAGGATGCTTATTACACACGTGAACAAAACTAGGCCAAAACATAGTAAAAAACTGTGAAATGGACACTAGCGACAAAATGAGCATTGTGCAAACAAAATGCTCACCAGCCAGAAGATAAGCAAGGGAGGGAAACACACAAAGACAATTTCGTAACTGAACCCGGGAAACCTTAGCTGACTATCATAAATCACAACGGAAGCTACTGCAAATGCCTTAAAACTACTGGTTCATCAACAAATATTACAAGCATGGTAATTAGGAAAAGAGTAAAGCTAACCAACAAAACTGCAGAAAAGACATCAATAATAAACTAGGTAAACCTCCATAACCATGGGACTAATGAGCTACTATCAATAAAACCATAGAATGAAGCAGAAATATGTAAGATAACTTGGAAGGGACACCAATCTATTAGAGTCAAACAGTTTATTCACATCTGAGCATTTTCTTAATGCTATTTCAGAAAGCTAACAAAGACACTAACCACCAGGAAGGCTCCTACAACAGTTATGCAAAAGACAGGAACACAAACACAGCTTAATGACCTTGTACATCTCTCACAAATCTGTTGGCAATATGACAAGTCAAGGCACTCATGAATATGCTCTAACTCTACTATCAGTTTGTGAGATCTTCCAAACAAAAATTGTATATATGAACAGGGTCAAACGACAAGAGCCATCTACTATGAATGTACTAGTAGGCAACGGCTGCAGAGATCTTCGAACAGCTACCTCCTCAAACAAGTCACACATTTCATAGCATGTGTAAGGCTAGCTACCTAATGATCTATGAATCAGTATCTTTGAAGTAAGCATGACTACAAAAAAAAACAGCATGTTCACATCATTTCCAACAGGGCTAGATTCAATTCGAAAATGCACTGATCAATTAGAGTCCTTGGCAGGAACACTACTCCAACAGTTTGTCAATATTTAACAGCATGAAAACAACAATCCACACAGGAAAGATGTATACATAAAGCCTATTTCAGGACAAAACACCAAGGCACACGATCTGAGGCCGAGAATACCCTAAACCGGTGGTGGGATGCGGGGGCCCTGAAGCGGCGGCGGGCCCTGAACCATCGAGAAGCTGATGGCGGTCGTCGGGGAGGTCGGGCGAGGAGGAGACCCTTTGCGCCGCGCCACCGGAGGAGGAGGAGAGGAACATGAAGGAAATATGCCCTAGAGGCAATAATAAAGTTATTATTTATTTCCTTATTTCATGATAAATGTTTATCATTCATGCTAGAATTGTATTAACCGGAAACATGATACATGTGTGAATGCATAGACAAACATGATGTCACTAGTATGCCTCTACTAGACTAGCTTGTTAATCAAAGATGGTTATGTTTCCTAACCATGAACAAGGAGTTGTTATTTGATTAACAAGGTCACATCATTAGTAGAATGATCTGATTGACATGACCCATTCCATTAGCTTAGCACACGATCGCTTAGTATGTTGCTACCGCTTTTATCCATGACATATACATGTTCTCGTAACTATGAGATTATGCAACTCCTGTTTACGGAGGAACACTTTAGGTGCTACCAAACGTCACAACGTAATCGGGTGATTATAAAGGAGTACTACAGTGTCTCCAAAGGCGATGTTGGGTTGGCGATTTCGAGATTAGGTTTTGTCACTCCGATTGTCGGAGAGGTATCTCTCGGCCCTCTCGGTAATGCACATCACTTAAGCCTTGCAAGCATTACAACTAATGAGTTAGTTGCAAGATGATGTATTACGGAACGAGTAAAGAGACTTGCCGTAACGAGATTGAACTAGGTATTGGATACCGACGATCGAATCTCGGGCAAGTAACATACCGATGACAAAGGGAACAACGATGTTGTTATCTTGATCGACCGATAAAGATCTTCAGAGAATATGTAGGAGCCAATATGGGCATCCAGGTCCCGCTATTGGTTATTGACGAGAATAGTTCTAGGTCATGTCTACATTGTTCTCGAACCGTAGGGTCCGCACGCTTAAGGTTTCGATGGCGCTTATTATGAGTTTTGATGTACCAAGAAGTTCGAGTCCCGAATGTGATGACGGACATGACGAGGAGTCTCGAAATGGTCGAGACATAAAGATTGATATATTGGAAGCCTATATTTGAGTTCGAATGGTTCGGGTGAAATCGGATTTACCGAGTACCGGGGTTACGGAACCTCCGGAGGCTATTGGGCCTTAGTGGGCCTCGAGGGAGAAGAGGAAGGGCCGGTCAGGGGTGGCCGCTGCCCTCCCCCCCTAGTCCGAATAGGACAAGGGGAGGGGGGCGGCGCCCCCCCTTCTCTCTTCCCCCTCCCCAAATCCTACTCCAACTAGGAAAGGGGGGGAGTCCTACTCCCGGTGGGAGTAGGACTCCTCCAGCCGCCTCCCTTGGGCCGGCCGCACCTCCCCCTCCCTCCTTTATATACGGGGGCAGGGGGCACCCTAGAACACACAAGTTTGATCTACGGATCGTTCCTTAGCCATGTGTGGTGCCCCCCTCCACCATATTCCACCTCGGTCATATCGTCACGAAGCTTAGGCGAAGCCTGCGCGGTAGAACATCAAGATCGCCACCACGCCGTCGTCCGACGGAACTCTCCTCGACACTCGGCTGGATCGAGTACGAGGGACGCCATCGAGCTGTACGTGTGTCAAGAACTCGGGGCGCCGGAGTAACGGCGCCGGATCGGTCGGATCGCGAGGAGAACGTCGACTACTTCCTCTACGTTGTGATCGCTTCGCCTCGGGTCTACAAGGGTATGTAGACAACACTCTCCCCTCTCGTTGCTATACATCACCATGATCTTGCGTGTGCGTAGGGAAATTTTTGAAATTACTACGTTCCCCAACAAAGGGCATCCGAGCCACGTTTTTCTATGGTTTGATGTTTTGCACGAGTAGAACACAAGTGAGTTGTGGGCGATACAAGTCATACTACCTACCAAAGATGTCATACTTTGGTTCAGCGGTATTGTGAGATGAAGCGGCCCGACCGACATTACGCCAGACGCTTACGCTGAGACTGGTTTCACCGCCACGAGCACTCGCTGCTTAAAGGTGACTGGCGGGTGTCTGTCTCTCTCACTTTAGTTGAACTGAGTGTGGCTACGCCCGTCCTTGAGAAGGTTAAAACGGAGTCTATTTGACGAAGTATCGCTGTGGTTTTGATGCGAGGTGAGACTGGTTCTTGCTTAAGCCCGTAGCAGCCACGTAAAATTTGCAACAACAAAGTAGAGGACGCCTAACTTGTTTTTGCAGGGCATGTTGTGATGTGATATGGTCAAGACGTGATGCTATATTTTATTGTATGAGATGATCATGTTTTGTAACCGGGTTATCGCAACTAGCAGGAGCCATATGGTTGTCGCTTATTGTATGCAATGCAATCGCCTGTAATGCTTTACTAAGCGGTAGCGATAGTCGAGAAGCATAAGTTTGGCGAGACGACAACGATGCTACGATGGAGATCAAGGTGTCGCTACGGTGACGATGGTGATCATGGTGGTGTCAGAGATGGAGATCGCGAAGCACAAGATGATGATGACCATATCATATCACTTATATTGATTTGCATGTGATGTTTATCCTTTATGCATCTTATCTTGCTTTGATTGACGGTAGCATTATAAGATGATCTCTCACTAAATTATCAAGAAGTGTTCTCCGAGTATGCACTGCTGCCAAAGTTCGTCGTGCCCACACACCACGTGATGATCGGTGTGATAAGCTCACGTCCATCTACAACGGGTGCAAGCCAGTTTTGCACACGCAGAATACTCGGGTTATACTTGACGAGCCTAGCATATGCAGATATGGCCTCGGAACACGGAGACCGAAAGGTCGAGCGTGAATCATATAGTAGATATGATCAACATAAGATGTTCACCATTGAAAACTACTCCATTTCACGTGATGATCGGTTATGGTTTAGTTGATTAGGATCACGTGATCACTTAGATGACTAGAGAGATGTCTGTCTAAGTGGGAGTTCTTAAGTAATATGATTAATTGAACTTAAATTTATCATGAACTTAGTACCTGATAGTATCTTGCTTGTTTATGTTTGATTGTAGATAGATGGCTCGTCGTCGTTGTTCGTTGAATTTTAATGCTTCCTTGAGAAAGCAAAGTTGAAAGATGATGGTAGCAATTACACGGATCGGGTCCGTAACTCGAGGATTATCCTCATTGCTGCACGTAAGAGCTACGCCCCAGATGCACCGCCGGGTGCGAACTGCTTCTTTGGAGCAACACCAGATGTTGTGAACGTCCCGCGAGCAAAGCTGATGACTACTCTATAGTTTAGTGTGCCATGCTTTACGGCTTAGAACCGGGACTTCAACGATGTTTTGAACGTCATGGAGCATATGAGATGTTCCAGAGTTGAAGTTAATATTCCAATGTAATGCCCGGATTGAGAGATATGAAGTCTCCAATAAGTTCTATAGCTGCAAGATGGAGGAGAATAGTTCGTTAGTGAGCACATACTCGTAATGTCCGGGTACTACAATCACTTGACACAATTGGGAGTTAATCTTCCGGATGATTGTGTCATTGATGTAATTCTTCAATCACTGCCACCAAGCTACAAAGGCTTTGTGATGAACTATAATATGCAAGGGTTAGTAAAGACTATACCTGAGCTCTTCGCAATGCTAAAGGCTGCGGAGGTAGAAATCAAGGAGCATCAAGTGTTGATGGTCAATAAGACCACTAGTTTCAAGAAGAAAGGCAAAGGGAAGAAGAAGGGAACTTCAAGAAGAACAGCAAGCAAGTTGTCGCTCAGAGAAAAACCCAAGTCCGGACCTAAGCCTGAAATCGAGTGCTTCTACCGCAAGCGCATCGTCTTTGGAAGCGGAACCGCCCCAAGTATTTGGCGGATAAGAAGGATGGCAAGGTGAACAAAGGTATATGTGATATACATGTTATTGATGTGTACCTTACTAGAGCTCGCAGAGCACTGGTATTTGATAATCTTGGTTACATTGCTAATATTTGCAACTCAAACAGGACTACGGATTGCTTAACACCGGCAAAGGACGAGGTGACGATGCGCGTGGGAAATGGTTCCAAAGTCGATGTGATCGCGGTCGGCACGCTACCTCTACATCTACCTTCGGATTAGTTTTAGACCTAAATAATTGTTATTTGGTGCTGCGTTGAGCATGAACATTATATCTGGATCTTGTTTGATGCGAGACGGTTATTCATTTAAATCGAGAGAATAATGGTTGTTCTATTTATATGAGTAATATCTTTTATGGTCATGCACCCTTGAAGAGTGGTCTATTTTGATGAATCTCGATAGTAGTGATAGACATATTCATAATGTTGAAACCAAAAGATGCAGAGTTGATAATGATAGTGCAACTTATTTGTGGCCTCGCCGCTTAGGTCATTGTCGATTGTACTAAGGTAGGGGTACCTCAAGACTTCAACTTGTGCATCGGGCAATGCAGCCTCCGCAGCAGATTCACCATATGCTTGCCGGAGACCATTCCCACTCCATATCAAGCCAATCAAGAACAAAGTGTACTAGACAGAAGATCGAGACCCGGCAAGAGGAGCTTGCCGAGGGCTGCTCTGTGCTCAAGGCGACATCATTCACGCAAGGCCCCTGGCGGCGGGAGGAGCTCACGGAGGGACGAGAAGACTACATCATAGAAGACACGCCTTGGCGCTTATACGCGTCCGCAAGGGCCCGGGAGCACAAGTTACTGAGCCCGACAAGCTCCGGGCCAGCAAGATCAAGACCCGGCAAGGTACTCGCGGGAGAGCTGAATCTTGGCGCCCGCCTCCAGCTCATCTCGCCCACGCCGCCTCGAGCCTTTCTGTGGACGCGTGGCGGTGGCTGAAGCTTGGGGGTGCGGTGGCACTCCACGGTGGTGGATCCATCGCCGGCAAACGGAGACGCCAAGGGAGCTTTTGGGGCGACGGCGACGGGCATTAAATGCTCTTGTCCCCTCTGTCAAAAGTAGGTAGAATCCACTGCTCAAGCTAATCGTAGCTGCACTGCTCCCAAGACTGCTCCAACTACCTCCTCTTTTACATTTTTACCCCTCTACCCTACGTTGACACCTGTCGGTGACCCCTTGCCCTATAAAAGGAGGCCCATGCACAACGTAGGGGAGGTTCGGATCTTGGGCAACTCTCGGCGCCTAGGGTTCGTCTGGATCAACCCACTCAACTCACCACACCACCATACGCTCGTATTTCTCGAGCAAGATCAAATACAACACAATGCAGCAGTAGGGTTTTACGCGACCATCGCGGCCCGAAGCTGGGTAAAATCCGCCCGCGTGCATCACCTCGATCTGCTCTCCGTGCTCCCTCCGCCCGCATGCCGCTGCATAAAGGGGCTCCGCCCCATAGGTGCTCGCGCGGGCGGGTCCCTCCGCCCGCTCCTCGACATCTTTGGCGCGCCAGGTAGGGGGCGTCGAGGTTGTGCGGACCTGATCCGGCGTTCGCGCGGCCGCGCTCTTCATCAACCTCTCCAGTTTCATCGACAGCTTCATCGACAACTGCGCCATGGCCCCGAAGACGAGGGCCTCGAGGGTCGCAGACCCGTCTGCATCTCAACCGCCGCCACCGGAACCAACGGCGGGCGGAGGAGACGCCGGCGGAAGGGTGGACACCGACGAGGGCGCTCGCGGTGCCACCAGATCCAAGGACGGGACAGGTGACCGCGCCTCAGTCTCCGTGGATCCGCATCCATCCTCAAGACAACAACCAAAGCAGCGCCGTACCACGAGAGGTGGTATCCGCATGCTGGGGCAAGAACAGGCAGGGGGCTCGCGGGATGCTCCGGACTGCTGTCCATGCATGAGCAAAGCGAAAGGGGTCGAGGCAGGATTACGCTCCTCCTAACGATTGTTAGGAGTCCGAGTATATCCAGCCCCTCGCACCGCTCGCTCCCGCTTCCCCCCGCTCCGGCAAGCGCATCTCCCTGGAGCACTATGACGTCGTCGAGGACGCGCCATCGAGCTCTAAGTCCGGCGAGGACGGCTCTAGTACTCCCTCCGACAAGCGTAGCTCCTCGGAGCGCAATAAGCCCGGCGGGGACAGCTCTGGTGCTCGTTCCGGCAGACGCGCCTTCCCGGAGCGCTGTGCTGCCGTCGAGGACGCGCCATCGAGCTCCCCAGATAAGCGCGAAGAAACAAGAAACAGAAAAGCTAAGTCGCTCAAGCCTTTATACAGAGCACTCTTTAGTTTCATGCTTCTTTATGTTATATCCCTCGCGTGTTCATCCTTTGTACGCAAAACCTGTGCGCGGAGGAGCCTGCCTGTGAATAGCCGCACCCTTATCTTGCTTCGAACACACTCAACGAGTTAAAAGTGAGCCGCGACCAGCTTCGCGCCCTTGTTTCGTTTCGAGTCTGCTCAGCAAGCTAAGCGCGTCGCGACTAGACGCGGCAAGGTTGCTTGCCGGAAGCAACACCAGCCAGCGGGCTGCTGACGTTCCGCACTCAGCAAGTGTGTCAAGCGCCGGCAAGTTCCCTAGAAGCGTAGGGTAAAAGCACACAAAGAGTGTAAAGCAGAGGGTATAACGTGGCAAGCCCTGCCGTGAAACGCTTTTTGTATGAGAGACTTGGGCGTGAGAGGAGCCAAGTTGTGGCCCAGTTGCATACTTGTTTTGTTTCCGAGTCCGCTCAACAAACACAAGTGTGCCGCTACACCCTTATCTTGCTTCCGAGCCTGCTCAGCAAGGTAAGCGTCGCAACTGGCCCGGCAAGGTTGCTTGCCGGTATCAACACCGCCAGCGGGCTGTCCCGCACTCGGCAAACGTGTTCACCCCGGGAAGCTCCCCGGGAGCGTAGAGTACAACCATACGAAGGGCAAGACACGGCATCGTGTTGCACGATCAAGATTTGTATACATATACATGTAAATAACGAAGTTGTTGCAGATTTGTCTCAGCTGTTTTCGTGGCTGAAATTGCAGCAACGAGGAGAAGCCAAAATAGCACACCAGCACTGGGGCCCCGACAAGCCGGAGTCGCCGGGGGCTGCGAGTGCCAAGATTTTTCCCCAGCAAGCTAGTGTTGCTGGGGGCTGCGATATCAGATAAGTTTTTCATCCCTCGTCATGCATCCTCCTATGGACCGGGAAATGCGGGGCTGCGTCTTGAGCGAGCGTGTCTTGTAAAACCCGTACGTGGAGGAGCCGAGTCGTGGCCCGATTATGCATGCTTGGTTTGTTTCGAGTCCGCTCAACAAACACAAGTGTGCCGCTGCACCCTTATCTTGCTTCCGAGCCTCGCCACAAGTTAAGCGTCGCGAATCGGCCCGGCAAGGTTGCTTACCGGAAGCGACACCGCCAATGGCTGTCCTGCCGCTTCGGCAAGCGTGTTCGCCGGCAAGCTCCCCGATAGCGTAAGAACACACAAGGCACGCAGTCAAGTAAAAGACTCGGTCCGGCAAACTTTCCCCTCTTTTTCATTAAAAACATCCAATTTAATACAAGTCCATAGAGGATGAAAAACATGATAGAGAGGATTACAAGTTTTTAAATACAGCTAACGCCCGAAGGCTTACAAATTGAAAGATAAGGTGCCCGTAATCCCTCTCCTGTTTCTCTGTTCAGGAGTTCAGGAGGCCAGAGGAGCGGGGCCTGCTCGCTTTCTCCGCCCGTGATGGCTCGTTCTCCCACCTTCGCCGCCCACGACCCCCATGCATGAGGGCCGCGTGGCGAAAAAGCGGAGTCGGAGCGACGGGTGAAGCGACCTCGCTCTGCACCACGATCACGGGGTGGATGCCTTAAAGGCTGCATGCGCCGCCCACGTCTCCCACGACGCCGCAATCGACGCGTGCCGTTTCGGGGGAAGCGGCGGGTGCAGAAGCAGATTCGGCACGCCATGGGCTTCGCGTGTCTGCAGACTGCTTTTGGGCCTGGCCCAACAGCTTTCGGCAGATGTATGGCCCAGCCGTGGGCTCTGTCGGTGTACTAAGGTAGGGGTACCTCAGTACCCCAACTTGTGCATGGGCAGTCGCAGCTCCCCGCAGCAGGATTCACCATATGCTTGCCGGAGACCATTCCCACTCCATATCAAGCCAATCAAGAACAAAGTGTACTAGACAGAAGATCGAGACCCCGGCAAGAGGAGCTTGCCGGGAGGGCCGTTCCAGGCTCAAGGCGACATCATTCGCGCAAGGCCCCTGGCGGGAGGAGCTCGCCGGAGGGACGAGAAGACTACATCATAGAAGACACGCCTTGGCGCTATACGCGTCCCGGCAAGGGCCCGGGGAGCAGCAAGTTACAGAGCCCGACAAGCTCCCGGGCCCGGCAAGATCAAGACCCCGGCAAGGTACTCGCCGGGAGAGCTGAACTGTGCGCCCGCCCTCCAGCTCATCTGCCCACGCGTCGCCCTGGAGCCTTTCCAGGGACGCGTGGCGGGTGGCTGCGAAGCTTGGGGGGTGCGGTGGCACTCCACGGTGGTGGATCCATCGCCGTGGCAAACGGAGACGCTCGGGCGGGAGCTTTTGGGGCGACGGCGACGGGCATTAAATGCTCTTGTCCCCCTCTGTCAAAAGTAGGTAGAATCCATTGCTCAAGCTAATCAGAGCTGCACTTGTTCCAGACTGCTCCAACTACCTCCTCTTTTACATTTTTACCCCTCTACCCTACGTTGACACCTGTCGGTGACCCCTTGCCCTATAAAAGGAGGCCCATGCACAACGTAGGGGAGGTTCGGATCTTGGGCAACTCTCGGCGCCTAGGGTTCGTCTCGATCAACCCACTCAACTCACCACACCACCATACGCGTATTTCTCGAGCAAGATCAAATACAACACAATGCAGCAAGAGGGTTTACGCGACCATCGCGCCCAAGCCGGGTAAATCCGCCCGCTGCATCGCCTCGATCTGCTCTCCGTGCTCCCTCCGCCCTCGTGCCGCTGCATAAAGGGGCTCCGCCCCATAGGTGCTCGCATGGCGGGTCCCTCCGTTCCGCTCCCGACAGTCATATCGGTGTAAAGCGATGAAGAAACTCCATCTCGATGGACTTTTGGAGTCACTTGATTATGAATCACTTGGCACTTATGTAACAGTGCCTCATGGGCAAGATGACTAGAACACCGTTCTCCGGTACTATGGAGAGAGCAACAGATTTATTGGAAATCATACATACATATGTATGTGGTCCGATGAATGTTGAGGCTCGTGGCGGATATCGTTATTTTCTCACCTTCACAGATGACTTAAGTAGATA
Organism: Aegilops speltoides; assembly: GCA_021437245.1. Lineage (NCBI taxonomy): Eukaryota > Viridiplantae > Streptophyta > Magnoliopsida > Poales > Poaceae > Aegilops > Aegilops speltoides. The sequence goes on along the minus strand of CM038145.1, from coordinate 438,733,584 downwards.
TGGGTATATCTACTTAATGAAACATAAGTCTGAAACATTTGAAAAGTTCAAAGAATTTCAGAGTGAAGTTGAAAATCATCGTAACAAGAAAATTAAATTTCTACGATCTGATCGTGGAGGAGAATATTTGAGTTACGAGTTTGGTCTACATTTGAAACAATGTGGAATAGTTTCAGAACTTACGCCACCGGAACACCACAACGTAATGGTGTGTCCGAACGTCGAATCGTATTTCTTTGGATATGGTGCGATCTATGATGTCTCTTACAGATTTACCGCTATCGCTTTGGGGTTATGCTCTAGAGACGGCCGCATTCACATCGAATAGAACACCGTCGAAATCCGTTGAGACGACACCTTATGAACTGTGGTTTAGCAAGAAACCAAAGTTGTCATTTCTTAAAGTTTGGGGATGCGATGCTTATGTGAAAAAGCTTCAACCTGATAAGCTCGAACCCAAATCGGAGAAATGTGTCTTCATAGGATATCCAAACAAGAGAGTTGGGTACACCTTCTATCACAGATCCGAAGGCAAGACATTCGTTGCTAAGAATGGATCCTTTCTAGAGAAGGAGTTTCTCTCGAAAGAAGTGAGTGGGAGGAAAGTAGAACTTGATGAGGTAATTGTACCTTCTCCCTTACTTGAAAGTAGTTTGTCGCAGAAACCTGCTTCGAGACACCTACACCAAGTAGTGAGGAAGTTGATGATGTTGATCATGAAACTTCGATCAAGTTGCTACGTAACCTCGTAGATCAACCAGAGTAAGATCCGCACTGAGTGGTACGGTAATCCTGTTCGAAATCATGCTACTAGATCATGATGAACCTACGAACTATGAAGAAGCGATGGTGAGCCCAGATTCGCAAAATGGCTTGCGGCCATGAAATCGAGATGGGATCCATGTATGAAAACAAAGTATGGACTTTGGTTGACTTGCCCGAGGGTAGGCAAGCAATAGAAAACAAGTGGATCTTCAAGAAGAAGACCGACGCGACGGTAATATTATCGTCTATTAAAGCTCGACTTGTCGCAAAGGGTTTTCGACAAGTTCAAGGGATTGACTACGATGAGACCTTCTCACCGAAGCGATGCTTAAGTCTGTCCGAATCATGTTAGCGATTGCCGCATTTTATGATTATGAAATTTGGCAAATGGATGTAAAGACTGCATTCCTAAATGGATTTACGGAAGAAGAGTTGTATATGATGCAACCGAAGGTTTTATCGATCCAAAGGGAGCAAACAAAGTATGCAAGCTCCGGCGATCCATTTATGGACTGGTGCAAGCATCTCGGAGTTGGAATAAACGCTTTGATAGTGTGATCAAAGCATTTGGGTTCATATGCACTTTTGGAGAAGCCTCTGATTTACAAGAAAGTGAGTGGGAGCTCAGAGTATTTCGATATTATATGTAGATGACATATTGCTGATCGGAAATGATATAGAATTCTGGATAGCATAAAGGGATACTTGAATAAGAGTTTTTCAATGAAAGACCTCGTGAAGCTGCTTACATATTGGGCATTAAGATCTATAGAGATAGATCAAGACGCTTAATTGACTTTCACAAAGCACATACCTTGACAAAATTTTGAAGAAGTTCAAAATGGATCAAGCAAAGAAAGGGTTCTTGCACGTGTTACAAGGTGTGAAGTTGAGTAAGACTCAATGCCCGACCACCGCAGAAGATAGAGAGAAAATGAAAGATGTTCCTATGCTTCACCATAGGCTCTATCATGTATGCAATGTTGTGTACTGACCTGATGTGTGCCTTGCTATAAGCCTAGCAGGAGGTACCAAAGTAATCCAGAGTGGATCATCGGACAGCGGTCAAGAACATCTGAAATACCCGAAAAGGACTAAGGATATGTTTTCGATATGGAGGTGACAAAGAGCTCATCGAACGGTTACGTTGATGCAAGCTTTGACACCGATCCGGACGATTCTAAATCGCAGACCGGATCGTGATTTACACTAAACGGAGGAGCTGTCGGTGGTGCAGTTCTAAACAAAGCGTCAGAAGGGATCTACATGTGAAGCGGAGTACATAGCAGCTTCGAAGCAGCTAATGAAGGAGTGCGGATGAAGGAGTTCATATCCGATCTAGGTGTCATACCTAGTGCATCGGGTCCAATGAAAATCTTCTGTGACAATATTGGAGCAATTGCCTTAGCGAAGGAATCCAGATTTCACAAGAGGACCAAGCACATCAAGAGACGCTTCAATTCCATCCGGACTTAGTCCGGTGGGAGACATAGAGATTTGCAAGATACATACGGATCTCAATGTTGCGCACCGCTGACTAAGCCTCTTCCACGAGCAAAACATGATCAGCACCAAGACTCCATGGGTGTTAGAATCATTACTATGTAATCTAGATTATTGACTCTAGTGCAAGTGGGAGATCAAGGAAATATGCCCTAGAGGCAATAATAAAGTTATTATTTATTTCCTTATTTCATGATAAATGTTTATCATTCATGCTAGAATTGTATTAACCGGAAACATGATACATGTGTGAATGCATAGACAAACATGATGTCACTAGTATGCCTCTACTAGACTAGCTTGTTAATCAAAGATGGTTATGTTTCCTAACCATGAACAAGGAGTTGTTATTTGATTAACAAGGTCACATCATTAGTAGAATGATCTGATTGACATGACCCATTCCATTAGCTTAGCACACGATCGCTTAGTATGTTGCTACCGCTTTTATCCATGACATATACATGTTCCTGTAACTATGAGATTATGCAACTCCTGCTTACGGAGGAACACTTTGGTGCTACCAAACGTCACAACGAATCGGGTGATTATAAAGGAGTACTACAGGTGTCTCCAAAGGCGTATGTTGGGTTGGCGATTTCGAGATTAGGTTTTGTCACTCCGATTGTCGGAGAGGTATCTCTCGGCCCTCTCGGTAATGCACATCACTTAAGCCTTGCAAGCATTACAACTAATGAGTTAGTTGCAAGATGATGTATTACGGAATGAGTAAAGAGACTTGCCGTAACGAGATTGAACTAGGTATTGATACCGACGATCGAATCTCGCAAGTAACATACCGATGACAAAGGGAACAACGATGTTGTTATGCGGTCCGACCGATAAAGATCTTCAGAGAATATGTAGGAGCCAATATGGGCATCCAGGTCCCGCTATTGGTTATTGACCGAGAATAGTTCTAGGTCATGTCTACATTGTTCTCGAACCGTAGGGTCCATGACGCTTAAGGTTTCGATGGCGCTTATTATGAGTTTATGTATTTTGATGTACCGAAGAAGTTCGAGTCCCGGATGTGATCACGGACATGACGAGGAGTCTCAAAATGGTCGAGACATAAAGATTGATATATTGGAAGCCTATATTCGAGTTGGAATGGTTCGGGTGAAATCGGATTTTTCTGAGTACCGGGGTTACGGAACCTCCCGAGGCTATTGGGCCTTAGTGGGCCTCGAGGGAGAAGAGGAAGGGCGGCCAGGGGTGGCGCGCCCCCCCCCTAGTCCGAATAGGACAAGGAGAGGCGGCGCCTCTTCTCTCTTCCCTCCCCCAATCCTACTCCAACTAGGAAGGGGGAGTCCTACTCCGGTGGGAGTAGGACTCCTCGCCGCCTCCCTTGGGCGGCCGCACTCCCCCTCCCTCCTTTATATATGGGGCAGGGGGCACCCTAGAACACACAAGTTTGATCTACGGATCGTTCCTTAGCCGTGTGCGGTGCCCTCCATCATATTCCACCTCGGTCATATCGTCGAAGCTTTAGCGAAGCCCCGCGCCGATAGAACATCAAGATCGTCACCACGCCGTCAGGTCGACGGAACTCTCCTCGACACTCGGCTGGATCGAGTACGAGGGACGCCATCGAGCTGTACGTGTGTCAAGAACTCGGGGCGCCGGAGTAACGGCGCCGGGATCGGTCGGATCGCGAGGAGAACGTGACGACTACTTCTACGTTGTGATCGCTTCCGCCGGGTCTACAAGGGTATGTAGGCAACACTCTCCCCTCTCGTTGCTATACATCACCATGATCTTGCGTGTGCGTAGGAAATTTTTTAAAATTACTACGTTCCCCAACAGAACAGGCGGCTCATGGACCCATCGAGGTAGGCCGTCTCCCACGAGTCGGGCGCCGCAGCAGCAGCAGCCGCCGCGTCCTCCTCCATGCCCGCTATCACGCGGCTCGATCTGCTCTGCTCGTGGCGGGAGGAGGCAAGGTGGTGGCGGGAGGAGGCTCCTCCTCCTCTATCGGCGGATCTCGGTGCAGTCTGTGTGGGTCGAGTCGATCCGGCGGATTTTGCTGGAGAGAAGGGGAGTGGAGATGCAGATGGTGGGGGTCACTAGCGTTGGGGTAGAGGGCGGAGGTCGCGGGGGGTCCGGCGATGGGTAGTGGGCGGAGTCGCTGGCGTTGGGGCGGAGGTGCTCGGCGGCGGGGCTGGATTTGGGGGAGAAGAGTAGCAGGCAGAGGGGCGGGGCAGGGGTCTGGATCGGGGAGAGGGAGATGGCAGCGCTTGACCTAGGGTTTCTCAGGAAGGAGGGGTCGAGGGAGGAAGGAGAGACGTTGATCAAGAGGAGGCGGACGGCTCAGATCGAATCTGATGGGGTGATCCGTGTGCTGCGTCCTGATTGGTTCAAAAATGAGCTATTAAAATTTCCTCTTCTTAGTGTTAAAAACAAGGGAGGTTTGTGAGGCAGTTACCAAAAATATTTTGCAAAATAGCATCACTAAAATTTTCACTTAAGTTAGACCACCTTTCATCGATGATCATCAATTTGATTGCATTTCCTATCTTTCTAGGTATTTTGAGAAACAGCCAATTCGGCAAGAAACGAGTCAAATTTGAACTACATGTATCTTATAGTTTGCTATTTATTTTCTAATAAATCATTTTTGGATACAAAAGTAGCTATTTCATCATAGACAAACCAATAGTTTTGCATTATTAACCACCTAACTAGGAAGGGTCATGCGGGCAAATTTGATCACAATTTGAAATCGGCATAGGAAATTCACAAAAAAAAATGAAAAACCTTCACATTGTGTGATTATACATCTACGAGGATGCATCTTGGAATGGCAAACAATGTTGCCTAAGGAAGTTTTCATTTTCTTTGGACGAAAAAACCATTTTCCATTTTTCGAGTGCCCGAAAGGAGGGTTTTTTGTGAAGGAACTACCAAATAATTGTTGCAAAATTGGACCAAATCATTTTTATAAAATACTAGGACATATTTAAAGCACAATTGACAAAATGGTTGGGTGTAAAAATTTTTGATCCACCTCTCGTGAAAAATACAAATTTCCACTTATTCAGCTGGAAGCGGGTCAATTTCGAACTGCAGCTGCCTCATAGTTTGCTATTTATTTTTTCCAAAAATCATTTCTAGGTAAATAAGTATCTATTTAATCAGAGAAACACCAAAAAAATTCCAAAATTCAACCACTAGCTAGGAACGGTCATTCCCGCCATTTTGACCGCATTTTGAAACGGGCCTAAAAAATTCAAAAAATATTAAAAAATTGGGAAACCTTCGCATTGTGTCATCATATGTGACCAAGTTCCCAGGAAAAATAACAAACTTGTAATACGGCAATTATTTTAAAAAGTGTTCTCAGAAACGAGCTATCATGTGTGGAGATCAATGGCTTTCAAGCCAAATGATCAATCTTATGGCCACATTGATGGCATAGTTTGTTCAAATGATCTCATATTGTGCACAAGAGTGCATATTGGAATGGCCAACAATGTTTCCTAAGGAAGTTTTCATTTTCTTTGGACGAAAAAACCATTTTCCATTTTTCGAGTGCCCGAAAGGATGTTTTTTTGTGAAGCAACTACCAAATAATTGTTGCAAAATTGGACCAAATCATTTTATAAAGTACTAGGCCATATTTAATGCACAATTGACAAAATGGTTGGGTGTCAAAAATTTTGATCCACCGCTGGTGAAAAAGGCAAATTCCCGCCGATTCAGTTGGAAGCGGGTCAAATTTGAACTGCAGCTGCCTCATAGTTTGCTATTTATTTTTTCCAAAAATCATTTATAGGTACATAAGTATCTATTTAATCATAGAAACACCAAAAAAATTCCAATATTCAACCACTAGCTAGGAACGGTCAAGCCCGCCGTTTTGACCGCATTTTGAAACGGGCATAAAAAATTGAAAAAAAAAATCAAAAAATTGGAAAACCTTCGCATTGTGTCATTATATGTGACCAAGTTTCCAGGAAAAATAATAAACTTGTAATACGGTAATTATTTTAAAAAAGTGTTCTCAGAAATGAGCTATAGAGTGTGAAGATTCATGGCTTTCAAGCCAAATGATCAATCTTGTGGCCACATTCATGGCATAGTTTGTTCAAATGATCTCATATTGTGCACAAGGGTGCATATTGGAATAGCAAACAATGTTGCCTAAGGAAGTTTTCATTTTCGTTGGACGAAAAAACCATTTTCCATTTTTCGAGTGCCCGAAAGGAGGTTTTTTTGTGAAGGAACTACCAAATAATTATTGCAAAATTAGACCAAATCATTTTTATAAAATACTAGGACATATTTAATGCACAATTGACAAAATGGTCTGGTGTAAAAAAATTTGATCCACCTCTCGTGAAAAAGACAAATTTCTGCCGATTTAGTTGGAAGCGGGGCAATTTTGAACTGCAGCTGCCTCATAGTTTGCTATTTATTTTTTCCAAAAATAATTTCTAGTTACATGAGGACCTATTTAATCATAAATACATGGTTTGGTGGCGATACGTCGAGGTTTGGGCGGTGGCCGAGGGCCCCAACTCTAGAGCGCGTAAACTCGCATGCCCACCGCGTGGTCACCGCGTGATCGTGGCGTTGCCATGTGTTCTGGGCGGCCTAGGCATGTCTAGTGGGTTGGGCACTCCCCAGGTTAGTGCTAGGAAGAAAATTACAACATAAGATTCTCACGAGGAGACCAATCGATGCTCAAACATAAATTAGCAGCCAAGTGTTTGATTAGCGGTACGGGAAATGTACATGGCTAATGGGCGTGAGTTTTGGCTGAGGATGATCGGTTACTAAGAAGACCGTTTTCACAAATTTTCAGCTCAAAAGGAGGAGCCTAGGTGGTACTTGCTTTGCAAACCACCACACCGACATAAATACTGAATGTTGAAGCTTGGCTCAAAATAATGAATGGATTGAGCTGGCATTTGGTTGAGGATGGTTATTTGGGCATAGGAAAGCATCAGAGAAAATTGATACTATTTGGACATGCCAAAGTGGTACTTCCTTCGCAAATCACGTTACTCTCGAATGTAATAGGAAAATGAATATTTTTGAATTATTTTTAAACTAGCCAAGGAAGGTTTTCACATATTTGACGAAGATATGACCCAAAGAATTTATGAGATTTTTTTTGGAATTTTGGGAATGACAGAAATATAGGTTGCTTCACAACCTAGGGCAAAAACTGCCACATGGACATGCCACATAGGCAAAACTGATGAGGTGGCGCCTAGTCATAGCAATAAGTACCAATGCATCCACGTTCACAACCTCATGACTATTTATATTGGTCGTAATCAGGTAGAAATAAGGCCATTGGCGCCTCTTGTCTACTTTGTGACCATTTGGTGTAAGCAATTTTAGGGTTTGAGCCCTTCCAAGCGAAATGGCCGTGAATTTACGACCAATTCAGCTGGGGTCACTAAGAGAAGGTCATAAGTTGACATATTTCTTGTAGTGGTTCTTCGCGTCGTGTTATGTGGACAAGTGCGGCGGCCATGCTGTGGGCTTTGTGGCACATTCGTAACAAGTTTACTATTGAGGGTGTGTTCCCCTCTCACCCTGCTGACGTAATCTACAAATACATCTTGTTCTTGCAGCAATGAGCCCCGTTGGGAAAGCAACAGGACTCTGATCTACATCTTCTGGCTCTAGCTCGCCTTCGCTCTGTCTACTCCGCGTCGCGAGCCCCGCCGCCTCCTTCCGCCGCCTCATAGGGATGGGTGGCCCCTTTTGGATGTGTTTTCTTCGAGCCTGCGTGCTCTAATGTTGGCTAGACATGCCATGTAATGCACTTTCCCTGCGTCGTTTCGTTTGTGGTGTGTCTAAGACCCCGGATGACTAGGTCTGTTTATGTCCGTTTGGTCGTTTGGTTGTGCACGCTGCCTAAGTTGAGGGCTTTACTAATTTAAAGCCGGACGTCCCTAACGTCTATGTTTTTTTTTATAAAAAAAAAAGCAAACCACACACCAGCACAAGGCTATGGTGATCCACGGATCAGAATAATACTGACAGTCTGGTGGAGCAAGCCGACTAGGAAAGCAAGACGACACCCTGGTCATGAAGCAACGTTCACGGAGGAGCCGGAGAAAAAACAGCCGAGCTGACGAGGAGACGGGCAGGAGATGATGACGATCCACCTGCCGCACAGCGGAGGGGTCGGACTGGGCAGCGGCGACGCCACCGCCCGAAGTGGCGGCCGCAAGACCTAGATCGCCTTTTGTATCGCCAGACCTTCTTCACGGACCCCTTCAACGCTGATTCCTCCCCACCGCTCGTTCTGCTTGCAAGGTGTCCCTTCTCTCCCCATATGACATTCGAACCATTTTTTGCTCACTCGTTTTGTTTTTTCTGCAGCGTGCATTGGATTCAGATGATGTGAACATTGTGTAGACCCGATCCGTCCGTGCGAAGAAGGCGAAAAGCTCTCCAACGGTCAACATTGGATTCAGATGACGTAACTATTCTTCGTGTTCATTTCGCCTCACAGACATAGCTCTGTGGCAGGCTTTTCATGGCCACTACGGCGCTTATGTATCTCCTCGGGCACAACCGCTACTCCATCTCCGAGTCCCCGTCGGCGCCATGTACACGTACCAACCCGCAGCGTGGATGACGCTGTGATGCTTGAATCCTAGGTCCACGCTGCGTTTGGTGTGATCGTTTCCTTCCACATGGTGAGCACCGTTGACCGCGAGTACATGGTTGCCAAGGCCCAAGGGGGATGCGGCAGGCTTCAAACTCTACGACAGAGACCTTTTTTAGAGCAAGAACTGTGTGGTGCTTGGAGCGCCTTATAGGCTTGTTTTTTTATATCATGTAATATCTGTTCGCCGTCCCACTCCGTTAGCTTTTGCACCAGGTGATCAATAGTACTACCTGTGATTAAAATGCCTTAATCGTATTTGTCATGATTATTTCAGTTGTCATGATTATTTCCGCTGGTCAGCTCATCATTTCTTTCAAGCATGCATCAACATTATCTTGGTTCTTTTTCTTAAAAAAAAAACACATTATCTTGGTTGCCCGTAGGAGTTGATTGAAAATATTCTAATACGCAATATTCACTCGCAAGTTCCTTGAGTGAGTGTCCACCTCAACTATGTATAGCAAGGGGGTTTGAGTAATTCATTCACCTTTAATCTAATCAGTACTTCAATGAAGTACTACAAAATAGTCCAATACTCCATGAACCAATATCCCAGTTCGTACATGAACCAATATCCCAGTTCTTTTCCTACTAATATATATTTACATTAGGCTGAAATCAAACCATAAGGATGAGAATCAAAGCAACTAGTAAGGTACATGCAACTGCTGGTCCGCTTGCCACTGCCGAATAATTTTGGGGTTGCAGATGGAACACCTGGGCCTGTGGCGCCTCTGGCAAGAGCACTTCCGCCCTCGTCAGCAGTGGCCTCTGCTCAGCGCCGCCGCTGGTGTCCTTCACAGGGCCGTTCGGACCTTGCGCCATTGGCGGCGGCGGGCTGTCAGGAGCACAGAACAAACAAAAACACACACACACACACAATGCATGAGCTGTGCTCAACCATTTAGAAGGGATGTTATTTACTGCTGTAAAAGGGACCAGAACAGACTAATCGAAGAAAAAGTTGTAGTAGCACCCGGGTGTCCCGACACCCTACTATCCACTCCGTTGAACCGCACAACTCATGGCACTGTTCAGCTATAGGATGCACTACATCTCTCCATATACGTAAAAACTAGTCTACGCCAAGACTGACTTCCCATGTGCATGTGCTGCATGCGCTGCAGCTGCAGAGAGACAGGGATTGAACAGTGACAAGTGATGTGCTGCGTTGGTTACTTTTGGTATTTTTTATCACGGGTTGCTATGTGGTTGGGAATCTGTACTGTTCATGTAGGCCTGCTAAACAAATTGGCGATGACGGACCTGTCACATATCTCGACGAGGAAGTACAGCATGGGCGGCCAAGATAACCGGGAGTCCAGACCCCCGGGTGCTATAAATCCAGTCTCATCGAAGGAAAAGTTGTAGTAGCACCCGGGTGTCCCGACACCCTACTATCCACTCCGTTGAACCGCACAGAGATTCGTGTAGGGCTCTGCCGAGTTACTGACAACAGTGTACTTAGTCAGGCCATTCTGACTCGTCTAACAGCGATGTGTACTATGTCGTAGGTCTCAGTATTAGGTCTAGTCGGTAGGTACTAGGTCTGACGAGCCTGTCTCCTACAGAAATGACTGGCGAGCACGTTCTACATGGTCAAAGCAGCGCTTGCAATAACCGTGACCATTCGTTTTTGAGACAGTAATTTATACAGACATTTGCAGCTCGTCTCCACTACTCTAAAACAGACTCCTCTTGATAAAGGTGGGAGCCAGCGAATAGAAAATAGCAGCTCCTCTCCACTGATATGCTAAGCAGTCATTCGCAGAGACATGAACAGTATCCATGGCACTGTTCAGCTATAGGATGCACTACATCTCTCCATATACGTAAAAACTAGTCTAGGCCAAGACTGACTTCCCATGTGCATGTCTTTGCATGCGCTGCAATTGCAGAGAGACAGGATTGAACAAAGGACAAGTGATGTGCTGCGTTGGTTACTTTTGGTATTTTTTATCACGGGTTGCTATGTGGTTGGGAATCAGACTGCTCATGTAGGCTCGCTAAACAAATTGGCGATGACGGACTGTCACATATCTCGACGAGGAAGTACAAGATGGGCGGTTAAGATAACTGGAGTCTGCACTTCGGTGCTATAAATCCAGCCTCATCGCAGAAAAGTTGTAGTAGCACCGGGTGTCCCGACACCCTACTATCCACTCCGCTGAACCGCACGCGAGAGATTCGTGTAGGGCTCGCCGAGTTGCGCATAACAAAGGTACTTAGTCAGCCATTTCGACTCATCTAACAAATGATGTGTACTATGTCGAGGTCTCAGATAGGTCTAGTCGGTAGGTACTAGGTCCGACGAGCCTGTCTCCTCTGTAAATGATCAAGAAAGCACGTTCTACATGGTCAAAGCAGCGCTTGCAATAACCGTGACCATTCGTTTTTGAGACAGTAATTTATACAGACATTTGCAGCTCGTCTCCACTACTCTAAAACAGACTCCTCTCGATAAAGGTGGGAGCCAGCGAATAGAAAATAGCAGCTCCTCTCCACTGATATGCTAAGCAGTCATTCGCAGAGACATGAACAGTATCCATGGCACTGTTCAGCTATAGGATGCACTACATCTCTCCATATACGTAAAAACTAGTCTAGGCCAAGACCGACTTCCCACGTGCATGTCTTTGCATGCATGCTGCACCGCAGAGAGACAGGATTGAACAAAGGACAAGTGATGTGCTGCGTTGGTTACTTTTGGTATTTTTTATCACGGGTTGCTATGTGGTTGGGAATCTGTACTGTTCATGTAGGCCTGCTAAACAAATTGGCGATGACGGACCTGTCACATATCTCGACGAGGAAGTACAGCATGGGCGGCCAAGATAACCGGGAGTCCAGACCCCCGGGTGCTATAAATCCAGTCTCATCGAAGGAAAAGTTGTAGTAGCACCCGGGTGTCCCGACACCCTACTATCCACTCCGTTGAACCGCACAGAGATTCGTGTAGGGCTCTGCCGAGTTGCAGACAACAGTGTACTTAGTCAGGCCATTCTGACTCATCTAACAGCGATGTGTACTATGTCGTAGGTCTCAGTATTAGGTCTAGTCGGTAGGTACTAGGTCTGACGAGCCTGTCTCCTACAGAAATGACTGGCGAGCACGTTCTACATGGTCAAAGCAGCGCTTGCAATAACCGTGACCATTCGTTTTTGAGACAGTAATTTATACAGACATTTGCAGCTCGTCTCCACTACTCTAAAACAGACTCCTCTTGATAAAGGTGGGAGCCAGCGAATAGAAAATAGCAGCTCCTCTCCGCTGATATGCTAAGCAGTCATTCGCAGAGACATGAACAGATCCATGGCACTCGTTTCAGCTATAGGATGCACTACATCTCTCCATATACGTAAAAACTAGTCTAGGCCAAGACCGACTTCCCATGTGCATGTCTTTGCATGCTGCCGTACCGCAGAGAGACAGGATTGAACAAAGGACAAGTGATGTCTGCGTTGGTTACTTTTGGTATTTTTTATCACGGGTTGCTATGTGGTTGGGAATCAGACTGCTCATGTAGGCCTGCTAAACAAATTGGCGATGACGGACTGTCACATATCTCGACGAGGAAGTACAAGATGGGCGGCCAAGATAACCGGAGTCGCACTTCGGTGCTATAAATCCAGCCTCATCGAAGGAAAAGTTGTAGTAGCACCCGGGTGTCCCGACACCTTACTATCCACTCCGCTGAACCGCACGAGAGATTCGTAGGGCTCTGCCGAGTTGCATAACAAAGGTACTTAGTCGTGCCATTTCGACTCATCTAACAAATGATGTGTACTATGTCGAGGTCTCAGATAGGTCTAGTCGGTAGGTACTAGGTCCGACGAGCCTGCTCTCTCTGTAAATGATGGCGAGCGCGTTCTACATGGTCAAAGCAGCGCTTGCAATAACCGTGACCATTCGTTTTTGAGACAGTAATTTATACAGACATTTGCAGCTCGTCTCCACTACTCTAAAACTGACTCCTCTCGATAAAGGTGGGAGCCGGCGAATAGAAAATAGCAGCTCCTCTCCACCGATATGCTAAGCGGTCATTCGCAGAGACATGAGCAAGATCCATGGCAATCGTTCACTATAGGATGCACTACATCTCTCCATATACGTAAAAACTAGTCTAGGCCAAGACCGACTTCCCATGTCATGTGCATCTTGTATGCGCACCGCAGAGAGACAGGATTGAAAAAGGACAAGTGATGTGTGCGTTGGTTACTTTTGGTATTTTTATCACGGGTTGCTATGTGGTTGGGAATCAGACTGCTCATGTAGGCTTGCTAAACAAATTGGCGATGACGGACCTGTCACATATCTCGACGAGGAAGTACAGCATGGGCGGCCAAGATAACCGGGAGTCCAGACCTCCGGGTGCTATAAATCCAGTCTCATCGAAGGAAAAGTTGTAGTAGCACCCGGGTGTCCCGACACCCTACTATCCACTCCGTTGAACCGCACAGAGATTCGTGTAGGGCTCTGCCGAGTTGCAGACAACAGTGTACTTAGTCAGGCCATTCTGACTCATCTAACAGAGATGTGTACTATGTCGTAGGTCTCAGTAATAGGTCTAGTCGGTAGGTACTAGGTCTGACGAGCCTGTCTCCTACAGAAATGACTGGCGAGCACGTTCTACATGGTCAAAGCAGCGCTTGCAATAACCGTGACAATTCGTTTTTGAGACAGTAATTTATACAGACATTTGCAGCTCGTCTCCACTACTCTAAAACAGACTCCTCTTGATAAAGGTGGGAGCCAGCGAATAGAAAATAGCAGCTCCTCTCCACCGATATGCTAGCGGTCATTCGCAGAGACATGAACAAGATCCATGGCAATCGTTTCAGCTATAGGATGCACTACATCTCTCCATATACGTAAAAACTAGTCTAGGCCAAGACCGACTTCCCATGTGCATGTCTTTGCATGCGCCGCACCGCAGAGAGACAGGATTGAACAAAGGACAAGTGATGTGTCTGCGTTGGTTACTTTTGGTATTTTTATCACGGGTTGCTATGTGGTTGGGAATCAGATTGTTCATGTAGGCCTCGCTAAACAAATTGGCGATGACGGACTGTCACATATCTCGACGAGGAAGTACAAAGATGGGCGGTTAAGATAACCGGAGTCCGCACTCGGTGCTATAAATCTAGTCTCATCGAAGGAAAAGTTGTAGTAGCACCCGGGTGTCCCGACACCCTACTATCCACTCCGTTGAACCGCACAGAGATTCGTGTAGGGCTCTGCCGAGTTGCGCATAACAAGGTACTTAGTCGTGCCATTTCGACTCATCTAACAAATGATGTGTACTATGTCGTAGGTCTCAGTAATAGGTCTAGTCGGTAGGTACTAGGTCTGACGAGCCTGTCTCCTACAAAATGCTGACGGCGAGCACGTTCTACATGGTCAAAGCAGCGCTTGCAATAACCGTGACCATTCGTTTTTGAGACAGTAATTTATACAGACATTTGCAGCTCGTCTCCACTACTCTAAAACAGACTCCTCTTGATAAAGGTGGGAGCCAGCGAATAGAAAATAGCAGCTCCTCTCCACTGATATGCTAAGCAGTCATTCGCAGAGACATGAACAGTATCCATGGCACTGTTCAGCTATAGGATGCACTACATCTCTCCATATACGTAAAAACTAGTCTAGGCCAAGACTGACTTCCCATGTGCATGTGCTGCATGCGCTGCAGCTGCAGAGAGACAGGGATTGAACAGTGACAAGTGATGTGCTGCGTTGGTTACTTTTGGTATTTTTTATCACGGGTTGCTATGTGGTTGGGAATCAGACTGCTCATGTAGGCTCGCTAAACAAATTGGCGATGACGGACCTGTCACATATCTCGACGAGGAAGTACAGCATGGGCGGCCAAGATAACCGGGAGTCCAGACCCCCGGGTGCTATAAATCCAGTCTCCTAATCGAAACGGCTGGAACTCCCTTTACACCTAAGAGCAACTCCAACGGGCCGACCCAAACGGACGGCGCTTTTGTCCGCTTTTTGTCCGTTTGGGTCGGCCGGCCGCCCGTCGTCCGTCCTCTTTTAGATTTGGGTCGGCAGCGCGCCCAACGCGCCGACCCATTTCATGACCGCGCGCGCTTTAGATCATGTCAGCGGCCATGCCAGCGCGCGGGAAAGGTTCGCGCGCGCGGGGGAAATTCGGCCTAGTGCGCGCTGGCTTTGACGCTCCAGAGAGTGGGAAGTGTTCGCGCTCGCATTTTGGCGCTCCACGGCCGGTGCTCGTTATAAAGATGACGCTCCCTCCACACTCAGTCCGCCACCGCCGCCCCCTCTCACTAGCCTCGCCGCCTATGCGCCACCATGTCGATGCGCATCCTCGACGCTTCGGATTTTCGCGGAGTCCGCGAGCGCCCTTCCGTCGTCTTCTCCGTCGAGATCTTGTTTGGCGAGAAACGTCTCATCCTCGGCACCTTCGACACCGCTGAGCAGGCGGCCCGCGCATATGACGCGGCGGTGTGGCGCCTCCGACGGCCGTGACGGGAGATGAATTTTACTGACGTGTCGAGCCAGCGGGCGCAGGATCTGGCGCCTCTCCCGCGGCTTTTCACCGACGAGGATCGTCGCGTCCACCGGAGGCGGATGCATCGCCTCGTCCTCGCTGAGATGGACATGCAAGCCTTGGTGCTGTGGCGCGAACGCTTCGCGGGATATCGCCGATTTAACGCCGCCTATGAGCAGAGGAGGACGGAGAGGAAGGCCAGGAGGACGGAGCGAGCCGCCTATCGGGAGGGCAAGCATGTGCGGAAGCTGACCGCTCAAATGAGACTGAGGCTGCGAGAAACATCGTGGTGGGACTTCACTGACGAGCATGTTGCTGACGCCTATATTCAAACGTCGGAGGAGGACATTTCCGAGTCAGAGTCGGAAAGCGACGAGTAGTTGATCTTTTTTTTATCTGTGTACGCAAGAACTATCTATGTATCCTTTTTCATCGGAAAAAATGGCCGGCGGCGTCGGCCACGAAGCCGGCGGTGAAGGTTGTGCATGCGCAGGGAGGAGAGAGAGAGAGTGCGCGGGCGTCCGTCTTGTGTCCGCGCCGACGCAAATCCAGCTCAAACATGGGTCAGAAATGGGTCGGCAGGCGGACGAAAGCGGACGCGCGTCCATTTGAGTCGGCGCGTTGGGCTGTCTTTTCTGTCCGCACCGATCCAAACGGACGCGGACGGACGAAATGGGTCGCCCCATTGGAGTAGCTCTAATGGCCTGCTAATTTGCGAGGACTAGTTTCAAAAGGAGGGTATAGGATTCCCCTCAAAAGAGTGATTACACTAGTTGTGCACCGATGATGCAGCCAAATGTGGGAAAAGTAGGGAACCCCACGCGCATAGGGTTTCCCCAGCCAAGTAACGGACACACCGCGATTTTTTCTCTGCGACTTCGCGAGAGCAGCTTGGTTTTCTTCGTCTTGGTTTATTCGAGCGGATGTTCTTACTCAAGGGCACTCTTCTATGTATTCCATTCTCATCTTTCTTATTAATATGAGTCACCCTCATGCTTCTATTCAGAATGTTCTTAATTTTTTATGGTGCCTGTGAAAAGCTCGAAATGATTTTCTTTTTGATAGGAGAAAACATCGTCCTCATCAGGTTAATATTGCTGCTACAACTTTGGACTTTGGGCATTTGCATAATCTTCACAATCCTTTTTCTGAGCAGCCTCTTTCTACTAATCATCATTCTACTGATATTTTACCTAAGCAGGGCAAAACGCTTAAATCGGATTTGTTAATTTTTGGGACTAAAATTTTTCTCGATGCAGCATTTAGATCGTCCAAAATCCTGTGACTCGCCGAGGACATGTGGGCACAGGTATAGGTGTTTATATTTCCATGCCTTCGGATCAAGGTGAAATTAGTATTCAGGTTCAAGCTTCGGCCTCTTCAACGTCAACTTCCCTTCAAGCCGAGGCAGTTTCCCTTTCTTGTGCAGCTCACCTTGCCGCTCAGCTTAATATTACTAATCCCACGTTTCTGACGGACTGTCTTTCTCTTGCTTCTGCTGCTGCCTCAAGAAATATTTCAGATTCTGCTGCTCATTGGAACATTAGAAAGGAGTTGGCTACTTTTCTCAAAGTTACGTCTAATTTATCTGCTCAAGTATTTCATGTTTCCAGGGAAATCAATGGTGTCGCTCATAATCTGGCTCAGCAGGTTTTCCGATCTGTCGGAGAGACGCAAGTTGCTTGTTTTGCTCATGCTCACTCAAATTCTCCATGTCCAGTGGTGGCCCTTCTTTCAAACTTTCAACTTGCAGATATTCAACTGCACACGATGCATTGCTTCTAAGGCAGGTCAAGCATCTCTGGCACATAATGTTGTTGGCAGTTTTCTTGCCCAACGATTCATTCTTTGGGCTGCTTGTTCGAAGGAGATCAGAGTCTTCTTTGTTTTCTTTTTCTCAGATGTTTTCTCCTCTAGTTCTGATCATGTTGCTCACGGCATAGTGCTTCTGGCCACTTTGCCCTACTAGGATCCTTTCTTCAGCTCCCCCTCATAGTTTCTGCTTCTTTTCTTTCCATCTTTGGCAGATCTATGTAACACACTTTGTTCAATCTCTTCGAGCTGTATGAAATAAGTATGTGGCACCTTTTGGTGCCTTTGCTTGTTCAAAAAAAAAACCGGACACACCGCCCCACGGCGGATGCCATCACATGGCAGCAGCCACCAAATATATCCTCTGATTATTGCTGGTCAATGACCCAATGAGGCAATGGACCCTAGCTGGGCTGCAACGGCGTCTTGTGAAGCGAAACTGCTCCATGCACGATACAACTGGCCGATCTATGCACGACATCTAAATCCTGTGGCCGGCGCCTTCTTCAATCATTCATATGTCCGGCCAGATTTTATTATCGTCCGTGCATCGTCTAAAGTCTGTCGTGTGCATAACACGAGACGGCCGAAAGCATGCTAATGAATGGTGGTGTACTTCTGGACAGAGTTGTAAACAAGAGATGTGCATGTGTCATCTCATTTTGTACTTACTAAGGCCATGTTTGGTTCATAAGTCTTACGATCTTTTTAAGTTCCAACTAAAAAGTCGCTAGTTCCTAAAAAGTACCTACATGTTTGGTTTCTGGGAGTAAACATGAACTAAGAGACCATGTTACAACTAAAAGCCCCAAAAAGACTCTCCCTCGGGGTCTTTTTTCATAAGTCTCGAATGCCCACTTTAAGTCCCTATAAATCCCTACTGTTTGGTTTAGATGGGACTAAAATGAACTTTTTTATGTCCCTACACCAATAAGTTCATGTAAACAAACACCCCCTAAACATTCAGGAATGCAATCCGTCTGGTAGCTAGTAAATTGGGGAAATGCTGTTGACTGTAAAGGGTTTTCTGCGGGTAGCAATGAAACTGAAAGATAACTGAAACAATGTTCAACAGTCCTCATACATCTTACTACTAGTTCTTAGATGTCGTTGTCTATTTTCTCGAGAAAAAAGAGAGGACGATAAACTCTGCAAAATAGTGTACCAGATCATCAACAAGGTGCATTACCTTGGGCTTGCAGGGTAGTGACAGCCGTTGATGCCTGCAAGAAAACGGAGCATCATCAGAAATCTAAAACTGTGCGATTGGGGCTGCGGGGAAGGAAAGAACGGGGAAACGGTGAGCGAATGGATGAGCAGGTGGGTATGTACTTGGGTCGATGGAGGAGAGCGCGGCGGTGCCGGAGAAGACGCATGCGAGCGGGTTCTGGCCGCTGCGCTGGTAGAAGCTGTTGACGGCGTAGGAGCAGTGCGCCTTGACGTTGTCGGGGGCGAAGCAGGCGGCGTTGGGTTGGATGGGCTTGCAGTCGGCGGCGCTGCCGCACGCGTAGTCCAGCGTCCTCTGCAGCGTCGCGTCCGGCAGGTCCGTGCGGCACACGCACCATGCCCCCTCTGCTGCTCATCGTCCCACGGCCATCAAGAGCAGTAAGCCAACAGATTTTCAAGAAACGAACAGAAACCAGCGAGATATTGGGTGAAAAAAGAAGAAGAAATGTGGCTGGGGAGGGGGGCGTACCGGAGCGGCCGGCGAGCGCGGCGACCAGCGCGAGGAGCAGGACGAGGCGGGCCGTGTGGGACGCCATGGATGGAGCGGAGCAGGTTCCTTGCTTGCTTCCTCCCTTCCTTCCTTGGCCAGTATGGTGTGGTGGTGTCAGAGCGCAGGCGCGTGTGTGTATGCGTGCCTTGGCCTGCCGGACGGGGCAGGGTTTTAATGGGGGGACAGGGGAGTGGGTGCTGCGCAATGGTGGAAGTGGAACACGCTCAAGGCAAATAGGACTGGAGGGAACGGAAGCAGGGAGTGGGCCGGGTCGGGTCGTGTGCCCGTGTCACGTAGCAGGGGAGCCACCCCTCCAGTTCACCCGCAGCACATCACAGCACGGCTGTGCACTGCACGCGGGATACGCTGCGTCGCCCCGAGCGATGGTCCACTCCACTGAGTGAAAAGGGTGGGCGTGCGGGGCGTGCGCGCGCCGTGGCCTGGGCGCCTGGCTAGGACATCTTAAACGCGCTCATCGAATAGCACCTTTGTTTTGGGTTGGGATCGATGAAACTTCCCAGTCCGGTCCCAAATCAGTATCAGGGAGCTCTGAGGGAGCCCGTGTGAAGATGCGTTAAGTGTATGCTTAGACAGGGACGTGTTGCGTGTTACTTATAGGCACAAAGATTACAAGGTTAGGTAGTTAGGTTGTTGTAGGATTGATCTCCAAGTCATGATCTATACAAAGGATAGAGATCAACCTAAACACATCCTAACCATCTGAGTACAACGCACGCCCCACACATGTATACGGTTTGTACCTATACCGTATACATTCTATAGTACATATTTTAACACGCCCCCTCAATCACAATTTTATCAAGTTGAGATTGTTCTTGAATTCTTCCAACTTGCGTCATGACAAGGCTTTAGTGAAACCATCTGCAACTTGATCATTAGTGGGAATAAAACGAATGTCTAATAGCTTCTTGGCTACTCTTTCACGAACAAAATGATAGTCCACTTCAATGTGTTTTGTTCTTGCATGGAACACTGGTTTGCTGACAAGTAGGTAGCACCAATGTTATCACACCACAATCGTGCAACTGAAGAATGATTTATACCAAGTTCAGCAAGCAAAATTTGAACCCATATCAACTCAGCTGTGGCATTTGCTAGAGCTTTATATTCAGCCTCAGTGCTGGATCTGGACACGGTTGCTTGTTTCCGTGCACTTCAAGATATAAGATTTGGTCCAAAGAAAACAACAAAACCTCCTGTTGACCTTCTATCATCAAGACAACCTGCCCAGTTTGATCTGAAAAGGCACTTACCACAATTGAGTTTGATCTTGTGAACTTTAGCCCTGTACTCATAGTACCTCTAAGGTATCTCAAAATCCTTTTTACTGCAGTCCAATGCTGAAGAGTAGGAGCATGCAAGAATTGACACACCTTGTTGACAGGAAAACATATGTCAGGCCTTGTAAGTGTTAAGTACTGTAAAGCACCTACACACTTCTGTAGTTTGTAGCTGCATCGGCTCCCAAAGACTCCCCTTCTTCCTGGAAAGTCTTTCAGTAGTTGAAAGTGGCATGTTTGAAACTTTACAATTCATCGTACCTGACCTTTTTAATATATCTGACACATATTTTTCTTGACTTAAAACTATCCCATTAGTTACCTTCTTCACTTCTATTCCCCAAAAATAGTGCAAGTCACCAAGATCCTTTAGAGCAAAGTCTCTTTTAAGATCTTCTAACAATGCATTGGTTGCTTCTTGTGATGAGCTAGCCACAATAATATCATCAACATATACCAACATAAAAATGATTGTTTTTCCCTTTTTATAGAAGAAAAGTGACGTGTCGGCCTTTGAAGGTCGAAAACCAAGCCTTTGAAGTTTCTCACTTAACCTAGAATACCATATGCTCTAGGTGCTTGTTTTAGACCATATAATGCCTTGTCAAGTTTGCAAACATAGTGATACTTGTCTTTTACCTCATACCCAGGTGGTTGTTTCATGTAGACTTCCTCCTCTAGAACGCCATGAAGGAACGCATTCTGCACATCCAATTGACGAAGGCTCCAACCATTTGATACTGCAACAGAGAGAAAAAGTCTAATAGTAGCTGCTTTAACAACCGGACTAAAGGTGTCCTTATAGTCTATGTCATACCGTTGTTTAAAATCCTTTGCCACTAATCTAGCCTTGTATCTGTCTATCTCTCCACTAGCCTTTCTTTTGACTCTGTAGACCCATTTACAGTCAATTATATTTCTGCATGTTGCCGGAGGAACTAAGTGCCATGTTTTATTTCTAACAAGAGCATTATATTCTTCATCCATAGCATTTTTCCAATTTTTATCTTCAAAAGCCTCAGTCAAATTTCCTGGCTCACCTGTAACAGCTAACCCTCCAAAACGCATATTATCATACATGGCCGTCCCGTATGTACAAACCTTGGGTTTCAAAACCCCATGTTGTGATCTGGTTCTCTGTACTGGCACAGAAACTGCAACAGAAGGCCGCGACATAGAAGATCCAAGAGGATCCGACGCGGCGTACGACCCAACAACGCCCGATCCCAGGTTGATCTCCTCGGAGCCGGGGCCAGTCGCTCGTTGGGCCACTTGTCGAGGCCCAGTTGAAGAACCGCCGGGCGCGGGGAACCGCCTGGCTTGGTGCGTGGGTGCGGCTGGCTCGCCTGCTCCGCTGGGCCCGTTGTGTCTTGTCATTGCCTCTCCCGTGGGGCTACAGGAAGACGCGTGGTCGTCTGTCGCTGGCCCGCCTGACCTCGAGGTGGGCGCGCTGCCACCCCCTGGCGCGGCAGGCGAAGGCAAATCTTCATCGGGATCGCTGTCGTCAGCTTCTAATGCAGCACCTGTATCAGCTTCGTGCTCCGTGTTGGTCCTTTGCTGCTACATAAAATCATAGTGCACAACCGGATTTCCTCCAAAATTGATAGCAGAATTTTTATGAGAATTACCCAAGTGATCATTAGCTATATGTTTGTCCCCATGATCAAGAGGTAAGGAGGAGGAATTTTCAGAGAGAAGGACTTCGGACCTGATAAGTGCACCAGCATTGGGGTTTAATTTGGCAAAAGGAAACACTGTTTCATCAAACACGACGTCCCGAGAAATATAAACACGTCCATCAGTTATATCTAGACACTTGAAACCTTTGCGAAGGTTACTGTAGCCAAGGAATACACATTGCTTGGAGCGAAATTCGAGCTTGCGAGCATTAGAAGGACGGAGGTTGGCCAACATGCGCACCCAAAGGTATGAAGGGCATGATAGTTTGGTGTCTCATGAAATAATTTTTCGAGTGGAGTCTCAAGGTTGATCACCTTACTTGGCGTACGGTTGATCAAATATGTGGCAGCTATGAATGCTTCGTCCCAAAACTTCAAGGGCATAGATGCATGAGCTAAGAGAGAAAGGCCAACCTTAACAATGTGACGGTGCTTTCTTTCAGCGAAGCCGTTCTGCTGATGAGCATGCAGGTAGGAAACATGGTGTGTGATGCCAATTTGGCGAAAAAAGGAATTTAACCTTTCATACACACCACCCCAATCAATTTGCATGGTGATGATTTTGCAATCAAAAAGTCTTTCTACAAGTGCTTGGAATTCATCAAACACTTTAAAAACTTCTGACCTATGTTTTGAGAAGAAATATCTAGGTAAATTTACTAAAATCATCAATAAAGCTCACATAATAATTCTTCTTATTGATCGAATCACGGGCATGCCCCCATACATCAGAATAGATAATCTCTAAAGGAGCATTCGAGGAACTACTAGAATTTGGATAGGGAAGTTGGTGACTTTTGCCTTTTTGGCATGCATCACACACTCCCTCTTTATTCAACTCATGAACTAAAAAAGGAATTTTGTTCTTTCTAAGAACATGCTGAACGATTTGCAAGGACGGATGAACTAATCGATCGTGCCACCTTGACGGAGAGATCTTGGTGGCGCCAAAAGCATGCCTGCATAGGCCTAGAGAAGCTGATGATAGGGGGTAGAGGTCGGCTCTACACCTACCTTGGAGGAGCGTGCTCCTCATTACCTTTCCTTAATGAAGAAGAAACGAGGGTGAGTTTCAAGAAACACATGATTATCTTGTGATAGGTGATGAGCAGAAACAAGATTTTTTGTGGCTTTTGGTGAATAAAGGACATATTTTAGATGCAGATTACGAGTGGGAGTGTCGGTGTCAAAACTGGCAGATCTCGGGTAGGGGGTCCCGATCTGTGCGTCTAGGCTGATGGTACCAGGAAGCAAGGGACACAATGTTTACCCAGGTTCGGGCCCTCTCGATGGAGGTAAAACCCTACTTCCTGCTTGGTTAATATTGAAGATATGGATAGTACAAGAGTAGATCTACCGTGAGATCGTAGAGGCTAAATCCTAGAAGCTAGCCTATGATGGTATGATTGTAATTGTGATCGACCTTCTAAGGACCAACCTCTCCGGTTTATATAGACACCGGAGAGGGTTAGGGTTTACATGGAGTCGGTTACAATGAAGGAAATACAACATCCGGATCGCCAAGCTTGCCTTCCACGCCAAGGAGAGTTCCATCCAGACACGGGATGGAGTCTTGAGTCTTGTGTCTTCACGCTTCAATAGTCTGGATGATGTATATAGTCCGGCTGTCCGGATACCCCCTAATCCAGGACTCCCTCAGTAGCCCCTGAACCAGGCTACAATGACGATGAGTCCGGCGTGTAGTCTTGTCTTCGGCATTGCAGGGCGGGTTCCTTCTCCGAATACTCCAAAGTAATTATCGAACACTTGAATCGTTTCCGGATCCACAAAATGATCTTCACATGCCACCGTAGAGAGAATGATATTTCACAAATGCAATCTGCTAACAACTTTTTAGGCAACGCGACGTGTCATTACGGTCCGGCCATTATTCGAACCGTTTTACCACAACCAGCCACAGCGCATATTGCGAGGCGGTTTCTTTGACACGTCTTGTCAAAGCAGAGATCATGTCCCCTTATCACGGGATTCTCATCAATACGGGTATGGGTAATCCCACCGCACCTCTAATCGTGGCGAGTGGGGAACGAGTCGGTTCCACCAGGCAAGTGGGGAGGCGCAAAAAGCTTTTGCCGTCTCTATAAAGAGATAAGGTCTCTTCCTCCTTACCCACGCCTTCTCCTTCCGCTAACCTATTCCCATCTGTCCGAGCCCTAACGCCCAGGCTTCCTCCTTTTCCATCGAAGAGAGATTTTCCAAAGATGTACGGATCTGGAGCGGGAGGTAAATGGATGGCCTCTACCGTCCAGGAGAAGGATATCAAGAAGCTCCGGGAAGCCGAGTATCTGGCCAAGAAGATCGGCCACCGACTCCCACCGGCGGGACAGGTCGTCCCTACTCTGGAGCCCCACGAGAGAGTCGTGTTCCTTCCCCATTTCGTCCGCGGGCTCGGGTTTCCCCTTCACCCTTTTGTTCGTGGAGTCATGTATTACTACGGGATTGATTTTCATGATCTTTCCACTAATTCCTTCCTCAATATCTCGATGTTCATCGTCGTGTGCGAGGCCTTTCTCCGGATTTCGCCTCACTTTGGCCTGTGGCTGAAGATTTTCAATGTGAAGCCCAAGGTGGTGAGTGGCGAACACGCCGAGTGCAACAGCGCCATGGTGAGCAAGATGCCCAAGGCCGTTTGGCCGAAGGGTGCCTTCAACGACTCCGTCAAGGAGTGGCAGCAGCAGTGGTTCTATATCACCGAACCACGTGGCAAAAAGTGGGCTGCAGCTCCGGAGTTCGGATCGGGAGCCCCACTGTGGCTCACTTCCTGGCCCAAGAAGGGCCCGGATTGGTCCTCGTCCGATGAGCTGTCGCTACTCCAGACGTGCATTCAGAGCGTGGTTGACAAGGACGTCAAACTCGTCTACATAGTCCAGGTGATGCTAGTTCGCCTGGTTCTCCCTTGCCAGCGTCGAGCTTGCAATTTGTGGGAATACGACCCAACCGAGCACCCGATCCTTCGGGAGCTCTATGATTCCTCCCACGAGGATATCTGGAAGGTGCTGTTTAAGTCCGGCAAGTCATGGTCGGGCTCTTCCGAGGACCGTGGGTATCAATTATCGCATTCTGCAAGCCCGGTAAGTTATTGTTATGCTCTGTCCATCCATGCTTTGGCCGACATGTCCTGAGGGAGCCATTTTAATCATGCTTTGTCACGACCCTAGGGATGGATAAAAAAGGTGGAGCGGATACATTGTCCGGCTCCGCTGCCGGAGGAACCGGCCGGACCTCTTCTGACAAAGATGCTGGTCCCCGTGCCTTATGAGGCGCCAAAGAAAGAGGCCTCCAAGAAGGCCAAAAAGACCGGGAGTGGCCTCCGTCGTCGCGAGGCTTCGGACGCCAAATCCGAAGACTCCAGCGACGATCCTTCTTTTGAAGACGAAGAGGAGGAAGCAGAGGAGGACGAACCTCACTCTGGGGATGGGAAGAAAATGGCGGCCTCCTCATCCCTGGAGGCTGAATCGCCCAAGAGGGGAAAAAGTTCCCTCCCAGAGGCATCCACTACGGCTGCCGATAGCAGTCCGGAGTGGGATCCCAGGGCCCAACCCCTGGAAAAGTCGTAAGTATACAAAAACCGAACACGTATATGCGTTCGGAGTTGTTTTGGTATAGCAGTTTTAACTGTTGCCATATTTTGCACAGCCCGGCGAGGTCTCGCGCCGGACAGTCCTCATCGGAGGATTCGCTGGGCTTAGACGCCTTGGCGAGCGAGACGCCTCCAAAGGCCCCTTCCCCAAAGTCCAGGCGCGACACTGAGGTGTCATCTCAACAGGACCCGGACCAGGGAGGACATATCTCTGGAGCCAGACACATGGGAGCGGATAAGGCCCTCGGGACCTCTAAGGTTCCCGGATCGAGTGAACAACCACCTTCGATGGGAGGCCTGCCTACCCCGCCGGCATCCTCTGTTCGAGCAAAGCTGCCCGGCGGTCTATCGACAACATTGAAGAGTGCGTCAATCATCGATGAGCATCGGACCCTCATGGGTGGGATGGTTGAGAAGATTCAGTCCGCTGAGAGTGGGCTGAATGAGTCCCACCTTGGCCTTATAAAGGCCTTCGAGGTATGTTTTCTAAGAAACCTTTGAGGAATCGTCATAATATGAGTAGTAGCCCATGATACACTATCCGGCTGCAGCCAGAGAGCTGGGCAGGGGATCAAGTCCTCTGCTATTGCAGGAGCCTCTGTGAATGACGTATACTCCTTTATGTGAAATAGGCGTCTGCAGAGAGGACAGCCGCTCATAATGCGGAAGTGTCCGGACTGAAGTAGAACCTTGCACAGGCCGAGGAGGAACTTGGCCGTGTGAAGAAGCAAATGGAAGACAAGCAAGGTATGTTGAAAACATTTGTCTTGAAGTTGGCACGAATGAGTAATTGTGCCTAGTGAAAAGTATTTGTATTGTATGCTCTAGGAGCGAGTGCCGAATACGAGGCACTAAAGAAGGTTGTGGCTGATGCCAACGAGAAGGCTGCCGCCGAACAGGCGCTTCATGAAAAACACGAGGCCAGGGTCATCGCAGCTGAGCGAGAGCTCCAGGAGGCTGTGAAGAAAAGCGAGGGCTTGGAGCATAGTCTAGTAGGGAAATAATCCGAACTCGCCCAAGCTCTCGAGGCTGCGGAAGGTGCTCGGGAAGAAGCCCGAGGTGCTGTGCGGGACATTCAGGAGGCCCGGAGAGTTGCGGATGGTAAGGCCTTCTGTATTCTTAGCAATTTGTACATCATAATGGGAAGAATTCCAAGCGGCAAGCTGAATTCTTATTTTTCCAGGGGCGTTTGCGGATCTTCCTTGCAGCATACCAGATGCCGCCCAATTCTACCGGACCGAGGAGAAGAAGTCTATGGAGAGGGATTTCTGGTCGCAGTATTTGGCGCCGAACTATCTGGTGCCCTTTATCGACCAGCTGAAGCAGCTGGTCGAACTGCACCAGGCGACCGAACTAGCCATGAAGGACTTGGTTTTCCGGCTGTGGCCCACGGAGCCCATTCCAAGCAGTTACTTTGGACTCCTGAAGCGGATTGTGGGCGCTTGTCCTCGGCTTGATGCTATTAAGCAATCAGTCTGTATAGAGGGTGCGCGTATGGCGTTTGCCTGTGCAAAAGTGCATTGGGGGAAGCTTGACGCGGAAAAGCTGATGACTGAGGGGCCGCCAGAGGGTAAGGAGCACCGCAAGCCCAAACTGCACTATGAAGGGGTACTGAAGGGAGCCCGCCTTGCGGCGGATAAGTGTACGAAAGACATTATATTTCCCTGAGGGCATTCGTGCCGTTCTTTGTAATACGGGATACTAGCACTGTTATTATTTATTGCATGTTTTGTTTGAACACTTGTTCTTCCTGTGCAGCTGTTTAATGTGTATAAATATTGAGAGTTGTCCAGTCGTCGGCTTCTGCCCCCACGAAAGAAGTTCGGGGGTGTTCGGGTCATACCTGGACACTCTTTATCCCATGGCTGGGTCCTTTTAAGGAGGTGTTCCTCACCACGAACCAGGTAATCGGACTATAGGGCTTTACCACTCTCACTTAGCCATAGGAATTCTAGTATGGTCGGCGCAGCCCCTAGTGTTCGGAAAGCCGGACTAGGGGCTCTATTGGCGCCTGATCGGAAGACCGATCCGTCGCACTCTGCATTTATAATGGCGTTATGCGGAATAAATCTTTAAGGATTTTACAACCTCTCGAACAGCTGACCAGCTCTCGCTGTATCATGACAGTCGGTTTTCAGCTTCCTCTACTGAGGTGCTCGTCCGGTAGATCCAGGACACAATCGCAGTAGTTCTACCTGCGCTACCTTAGCCGATATAACGGAACGTAAGGTACCAAAACAAGGGAGCCGGGCAAACCCAACCAATGACCCAAGACATGATTCGGAGCTTATGCATATAGTGCTATAAGTGCGGGGTGCCGAGCGACCGAAAAGGTGGTCGGACTTTACTGCCGTATTGTGAAGCCCCTGGCATAATCGGGCGTGACACAATGTGTTGATGAAAAACGACAGCCGGCAAGTGTTATCTAAGTCTACGTATTGTAGCAAGATTATATGTCTATGCATATTTATGATTATGAAAAGAGGTGTTTTTGGTGCAACCTGTGATGGCCAGACTGGAGGTGGCTGTGGGTGGATTGGAAGTTAATCCGGACTGCCTTCTTTGGGGGGACTTGAGGGAGTCCTGGACTAGGGGGTGTCCGGACAGCCAGACTATCAATATCCACCGGACTCCCAGACTACGAAGATAGAAGATTGAAGACTCCGGCTCGTATCCGGAAGGTACTTTCCTTGGCGTGGAAGGCAAGCTTGGCAATACGGATATGTAGATCTCCTACCATTGTAACCGACTCTGTGTAACCCTAGCCTCTCCGGTGTCTATATAAACCGGAGGGCCTTAGTCCATAGGACGAACATTACATCTCAACAATCATACCATAGGCTAGCTTCTAGGGTTTAGCCTCCTTGATCTCATGGTAGATCTACTCTTGTACTACCCATCTCATCAATATTAATCAAGCAGGACGTAGGGTTTTACCTCCATCGAGAGGGCCTGAACCTAGGTAAAAACATTGTGTCCCTCGTCTCTTGTTACCATCCGCCTAGACGCACAGTTCGGGACCCCCTACCCGAGATCCGCCGGTTTTGACACCGACATTGGTGCTTTCATTGAGAGTTCCTCTGTGTCGTCACCGATAGGCTCGATGGCATCTTCAACCATCAACGCTGTCCAGGGTGAGACTTTTCTCCCCGGACAGATTTTCGTATTCGGCGGCTTCACACTGCGGGTCAATTCTCTTGGCCATCTGGAGCAGATCGAAAGCTACGCCCCTGGCCGTCAGGTTAGATTCGGAAGCTTGAACTTCACGGCCGATGACCGCGGAGACTTGATCTTCGACGGACTCGAGCCACAGCCAAGCGCGCCACACTGTGACGATGGGCACGATCTAGCTCTGCCGCCGGACAGTGCTTTGTTGGCCGCACTCGAATCCGCTCCGGCTGCTAGCCCGGAGCCGATTGCCCATGACGAGGGCCGGCGGATAGGCGCCGCCCTGGGGGCTTCAACATCCACGGCGATGGAGCCGAATACCAATCTTGTCCCCTGCGAAACTCGTGATCCCGTGGCGCCGGACTCCTCGCCGGACTCCGAGCCTCCCGCGCCCCAGCCAATTAAACCAGATTGGGCGCCGGTTATGGAATTCACCGCCGCGGACATCTTTCAAGACTCGCCTTTTGGCGATATCTTGAATCTCTCAAGCATCTTCGCTATCGGGAGAATCTGGCCGACTATGGCGGGACGGTTGGAGTTCGGACGACGAAGAAATTCAGAGCCCACCCACCACCCACTTTGTAGCCACTGTCGAGGATCTAACCGACATGCTAGACTACGACTCCGATGACATCGACGCCATGGACGATGATGCCGAGAGCGAACAGACCAGCACCCACGGGCGCTGGAAGGCCACCTCGTCATATGACGTCTACATGGTGGATACCCCAACAGAAGGGGATGGCGAAAAAGCAGCGGAGGAAGGTTCTCTAAAGAAACAGCCCAAACGCCGACGTCAGCGGCGCCGCTCTAAATCCCGCCACAACAAGAATGGAGATTCCGCACAGAAATAACAATACCCCGAGAGTGCTAAAGACAAACCCTCCAAAGCAAAACTCAGCGCAGAGGATGCGAAGCAAGCCCTCACGAAAGTGCGGCGGAAGAAAAGGTCGAGGATCACAACTATATACCTCCTCCAAGACGAAACAAGCCCTAATGACGACGAACTCGAGGAGCCCGTCGAACAAGAGCTTTTCAAACGCAGGCTCATCGCTACACCAAGAAGCTCAAGAAGGAAAAACGGAAGCTCAACACAGCGGAAGACGCTCCCAATAAGATGGAGCAAAGTACTCAAGACCGCAGATAAACACGGCAATCGCCACCAATCAAGAGCTACCCGAGCGCAAGCTGCTCCAGACTCGACGAGGAGGCCATAAAGCCCCACCGTCCAATGGCCCAGCCAGTCCATCTGGACCCAAAAAGACAGCCCCAATAAGCAAAGGAACACATCAAGTGTCCGACGATAGCGGCACGCATAAGTGCTGGGCGCCAGACACCCACTATGCTTCATCGACGAGGTGCCGGATCATGAATTCCCAGCAGGTTTAAACCCATAAACATAGAAGCCTATGATGGAGCAACAGACTCGAGTCTGGATAGAAGACTATATACTATATATACATATGGCCGGAGGAGATGATCTCCACGCCATAAAATATCTACCCTCAAGCTCAAAGGGCCAGCCCGTCATTGGCTCAAAAGCCTCCCGTAAAATCTGTTGGAAGTTGGGAAGAGCTCGAGGAAGCGTTTAGAG
The DNA here is from genome assembly GCA_021437245.1 of Aegilops speltoides. Lineage (NCBI taxonomy): Eukaryota > Viridiplantae > Streptophyta > Magnoliopsida > Poales > Poaceae > Aegilops > Aegilops speltoides. The sequence goes on along the minus strand of CM038145.1, from coordinate 438,703,284 downwards.
CAAATTTTCAAGGGACTTATGTCCGCCTCCGGATCTGAGATGACCTAAGTCACATAACTCAACAGCCCGAGAGTCAACATGAAATTTTGGAACAGGTTCCTTACCAAAAGAACCAAATAGTCGATCGTCCGGACGCAAGCCTTAGCAGCTTTTAAGCACAATGTCCGAGACGAATGGCTCGCCAGACACCTCGGTCAAGAGAAACCGAGGACAATGACCGCATTAACAAGCCTCATGACCCGCTTCATGCAGGAGAGGATAGCTGGCTGGCAAGATGCAAAGACCAACGACCCAAGTACATCCGAGATAAGAGATGGAAATGGAAAATCACGCGCAGTAAAAGAGCAACGCCGAATAAAGAGAAAAGCCCAAAGAGCACGGCAATCAACGCCGGATTTAAAAGCTCACGGCCAAATAATAAAGCTCAACCACTCAAGGACGACGGCGATTTAACTGTCTAACCTACATAAAATTCGGGTCGGATATGCCAAATCCACAAGACCTCTAAGGCCCGCAAATCACACCCACAGGATTGTTGGGTTTTCAAACAGTCCGCCGATTAAATGCCGAACACAAGGGGCTCGACGCGTCAAATGAAGAAGATAAACCCGCCAGCAGGGCACCGAAAACAAAAGACTTTCCCACAAGGGGTCAAGGCGATAAACTCACTTAGCGTGAGGACAAGGAAAAACAAAGGCGGCACTTTCTAAAAGAGCTTTGCACGGTCCAGCCCAAGAAACCATAGAGATTGGATATCAAAACCAATCACTTCGACCACCGATTATTCCGAAGTTGCTCAAACGCTGGAAGGACTCCCGATTTTGAATCCGATCATAGACGGATTGCAATTCACAAACGTCCTAATGGACGGAGGCAGCGACTTAAACCTGCTATATTCGAACACAATCCGTCGGATGGGGATATACCCTACTAAAATTCGACATAGCCGCACTTCCTTCAAAGGAGTAACGCTCGCCCTTACGCCAAGTGCACAGCTCGATATTACTAGAAGTCATGTTCGGATCGCCGAGCAACCATCGACGCGAGAAACTAATTTTCCATATCGTCCCATTTAAAAGTGAATATCAAGCATTGTTGGGACGTAAAGCTTTTATCCGCTTCAATGCCATACCACATTACGCTGTCTCTTACACTCAAAATGCCGGTCCCCATGGCACAATTTCAGTCGCTGGTCATTTAAAGACCCGGACTCGGATAGGCGAATCCGACTCAAGGGCTAGGGCTCCCTAGCCGCATACCCTTTCACAAGGGGCTGAGCGCACAACTAAACGCGGTTTCCTACAAACCTAGCTTTAATTATCTACACTTATTCTTTTGCATATTTTTCGCACGAACTGTTTCTAAAACTAAAATGTCCCTCTCTTTCTACAGATGAACAACGTGCGTACCCATCCAGGATAACGGCGCAACGGAGACACAGGCGCAGACGTGCAGTAGGGACCCGTCGCAAGGATTCTTTTCAGATTAAGACCCTACGTAGACCTTTTTATTACTGTCTCTTGTTGTTAATCTCCCTCGGCTCCTTCCTATAGCCAAAGCGGAGCCTGACGCTTTGGCATCGACCGCGTCAGAGGACAATGCCCGTACCTAGACACAAGGGGCTTAGGGCGTAATTCTGCCCGTTATCATAAAGTCCGAACACCCTCGGGAGTGTTCGGCGTCTCAAGTTAGGCATTATATGCATCAGCTCAATCATTTCTTTGGTCAAATGTTGGGTTTGCCCGGCTCGTGTTTTGCTGCCTTACGCTCAGATCACCCGGCTAACGCGGCACCGGAGAACTATCGCGATTGTGCCCCGCTCGGCCGGGCGAGCACCTCAAAGAGAGAAAGCCGAAAACCGTTGTCATGATATAGCGAGAGTCCGTCACCACTTGATCGACTATCGGAATGTTTAGAATTCCCGCTTTGACGAAGGACCGCTCTGTGTCAGCACATACGCACTTCGAATCCGGAGATGTGCGGTGTCGTTAGGGGTTATATTGTAGCCCCACCCTCGAGCTCCATTGGCTAAGTGAAAGAGATAAAGCATTATAGTCCGGATTGCCTCGTTCGCTACGCTACCACCTCCTTATAACAGGACCGAGACGTCGGATTAAAGTGTGAAAACGCGCCATTTTGCGAACACCCCAAAGACCTTGTGCGAGGGCTGAAGTCAAGATCGCATCTTTTCGGGTTATACACAAGTATACTTAAACGGCCGCAAGGAGAAGTTTTACTACTTGGAAGCACAAGTATAAAAAGCATTCATACTATAATCATTGATTTACAAGGTACTGCGTTCATTTGAACGTTACATTCTTTGAGCACTGCGCCTCTACTTTACGAGCACCACGCATGACTTCTCCGAAGTAGTGCTCGGCAGGGAGCTGGCTTTCATCCGGACCCTGGGCGGCAACGGCGGTGGCATCCATCTCCGGATAATGCACCTTCACACGAGCAAGGGCCATCCGCGCGCCCTCGATGCAGGCCGACCGCTTCATCTCCCTTATATGCGGCACCGCACCAAGGAATTGCTGCAATAAGCCAAAGTAGCTCGTCACCTTGGACCTTTCTGGCCAGACATGGGCCACGACGTCAGTCATGGCCAGTCCGGACAGCCTATTCAGTTTGGCCCATTCGGCCAACCTGTCCGTCAGAGGAAGAGCGCGATCTGGGCTGTGGAATTGAGACCAATACAACTCTTCCGCCTCGTGATCCCCTTGGCTCCGGAAGTGCTTAACGGCATCAGCTGCACTCGCATCCAAGTCCATGTACGGATCCTCCGAACTCCACAGCCGCTCAAATTGAGCGTACTTGGCATCCATAAATCGGCGACGCATAAGAAAAGGCTTGCCACCACGATTTCTCGGCTTGGCGCAGCTCCTCCTTCATAGCCCGCATTGCGAGCGGGCATCCTTGGCTTCGGCGGTGGCCTTCTTCAGGTCTTCCCGCCCCGATAGGCGCTCCTTTTCAAGAGCCTCGCTACGGTCGGTAGCATCCTTTAATTTCTTGGACAATTCGGCCACCTCCGCCCTGCTTAGGCAGTGCGCAGCCTTTTCGGCATTCAACTCTTGGCCGCCTTGGCGGCAGCCAGATCACTCCTTCGGCTTGCTCCTTAGCTTGTGCAAGCTCGCCCAAAGGCTCTCCACAAAGCAAAGCACTGCTCAGTATAAACAGCATATAACTTATCGAAGAGGGCTTTAACCCACTCAATAAAGCGGCTGCGGAGAATTTATTTACCTTGCGACTCGTCAAGTCGCTGATTGACAAGCGATGTCAAGATCCGCCATGTCCGCTTGTCGACTCGCCAAGAACCGATCATCCGGCTGGCCTCGACTATCCGCCACCAGACGTAATGGCGGTATTCATTACCGAGATGTTTAGATTTTCGATCCTCGACGACGCTGTCATCTTCGACAACCTACCGAGTCTCGGGGCTACTATCTATACAGGCGATTATTTATATGCACAACTGTTAAAAACAAAGGTGCGCCATTTTCAGATACCTCAAATCCCGCCAAAGAAGCTCATGGCAGCGTCACGCATAATCCGCCACGGACGAAATCCTTCCAACCACCATACGATTAACGCACGGTGATCTTCAAATGGATGCCCTCTCAAGCAGACTCTTGATTCTCCCGCCGCTTCGCTGGTGCCGAACTCTCCGCCCTCCGACTCGGGACGCCCTCCGTGACGACACTTCAGGCTCGCCCGCTTCATCTAGCGGCGCCGCAGACGGAGGCGTATCGCTCTCCATCATCTCCGGAAGAAGGTCCCCCGAGGATGAACTCATCTGAGACGGCTGCAGATCCGAACTGCGATATAAATCTTTCGGTTACCTACAGAAGCATAAACGAAGGTATTCCCTTATTAATTAATTTTCTCTTTCATACTCATGGCTCGTTAGAGGGCTGGCCCTTCGGCGATGATTGCGCGTCCGGATTCTCTCCGGACGCCGGACCCCCCGGTGAGGATTTCTTCCCATGCTTAGGGGCTTTGACCTCCGGATCTCTGGAGGCGGTCCTCTTCTCCCTCTGAAGGGAGGGATCCTTGGTTCCCTCCTCTTCGGTCGCCCCTTCGGGCAAAGTATTAGTTCCTTTATCTCCCCGTCGCCGCCTCTATGGGCGCAACCTCCAACATTCTCGACCAGACGGGCTCCAAAGGCGGTCTCTGGGGGGGCGGACACCTTATCAGTTTTGATTGCGCCACCCATTCCTGTAAAGAATAAAGGGTCGAGGCGATCTTTGAAAGGCATACAAATAGAATGTCCGGCTTTGAGCTATTTACCCGAGTATCCGGGCGATCACGGCTTAGGCTGCGGCCTCGCCAAACCGGACACGCCACCGCGGTCCGAAGAACAGCTTGTACATCTCCGTGGGTGACGACCCATAAATGTTGGAGAATACGAGGTCCCTCCGGATTGTACTCCCATAGACGGAGAGGACGACGCTTGCGGCGGAAGATGCCCGATTAGCATAACTGCATCACCTTGATCAGGTCGATCTCCCTCGCTTGGAGGTCTCGAATCCGCCTCGCAATGAAGGCACGCCTTCGGACGGCCCCGCTAAGCCCTTGGTCGACCCACGACATCGCTTGCCGTGGAGGTCCCGGCGGAAGGAGGGCGGCGCTTTTTGCTTGTCGCCCCTTGGAGCAGTGATGTAAAACCACCTGCTGCCACAATCCCAGCCTCTTGAAGGAACCTCGAGCCACGGGCATCGACCTTCTTGCTTATGGTCGCCCACAGATTCGCTTGGCGCCCCGATCATCTTCGCCCACCTTAAATGTTTTCAGCCACAGCCTAAGTGGGGATGACGCGGAGGAAGGCTTCGCAGACAATGATAAATGCGGAGATATGGAGGATGGACTCGAGCCAAGTCGTGGAAGTCCAGCCCGTAGTAGAACAGAGCCCCTCACGAAAGGATCCGCTGGAAGCCTAATCCTCGACGGAGGTGAGATGCGAAACGACGATTCGCCGGGCTCGGGCTGGCACGGCCTGTCCCGGGCAGCAACCCAGCGAAACTTCAGAGGCCGTACTTGGCCTCACGCAACTTCATTATGTCCTCCTCCGTGACGGAGGAGGGCATCCACCGGCCCTGGAGGTCGGAGTCGGACATTGTTATGGATCCGAAGCGCTCGAATCTGAAGCTCTAGGTGTTGGAACTGGGAGCAGAGGAAAGATTCGATGCAAGGTTAAAAGACAAGGACATGCCTTGGTCCTCTTATAAAGGGGAAACAATACCAAGGGCCGTCTCCGTGACCGTTTGAGATTCCCCTTCGATAGAGGAGGCGTGGCGAAGGGAACGTTGGGTTACCCACGCACGTATTGATGAGGATCCCGAATAAAAGGGAACACGATCCGCTCGACAGACGCGTTAAGGAAACCGCCGCTAAACATGCCGAGGCGGAATAATAAAACGACTCAAACGAGGGCTTGGCTGCGGTGTGATGTCACGCTGCATAAATACGCCGCAGATTGAGCTAAGTGTATTTTATTCTCTATGTTGGAATGTGGAATTTATTTTGCGAGCCGACACTATCCTGGTGTTCATTATCTTCTCCGAATTATTCAGGAGGGGAACCCGCCTTGCAATGCCGAACATTATGCACGCCGGACTTATCGTCATTGAAGACTGGTTCAGGGCTACCGAGGAGTCCTCGACTAGGGGTGTCCGGACAGCCGGACTATCAATATCCGCCGGACTCCCGCACTATGAAGATAGAAGATTGAAGACTCCTGCTCGTGTCCGGAAGGTACTTTCTTGGCGTGGAAGGCAAGCTTGGCAACACGGATATGTAGATCTCCTACCATTGTAACCGACTCTGTAACCCTAGCCTCTCCGGTGTCTATATAAACAGAGGGCCTTAGTCCGTAGGGACTAACATTACATCTCAACAATCATACCATAGGCTAGCTTCTAGGGTTTAGCCTCCTTGATCTCGTGGTAGATCTACTCTTGTACTACCCATATCATCAATATTAATCAAGCAGGACGAGGGTTTTACCTCCATCGAGAGGGCCTGAACCTGGGTAAAAACATTGTGTCCCTCGTCTCTTGTTACCATCCGCCTAGACGCACAGTTCGGGACCCCTGAAAGAACATGCGGTGCCCCCATGTTTGGTTTTGGTAATTGATGACAATCTCTATGGACTAATGGTTGCCTTGAGTTATATTTGAAGGGTTTGTCCATAGGCTTTTCTTGGAGTCCATTTGTTGGTTTCAAGGAGAGTTTGTGATGACCACCATGCTATTAAGGAATTATCCAAAGATTGGTCATGTGAGTGTTGAGCCTATTGCAAGCATGTCTTGAAGAAGAAGATTGTGTGATCATTCATGTCCATCTTCAAGACATCATCCAAATGAAGAGTGTTGGAAAGATTCGACACACAAAGCGCACAAGATGTACTGAGGGATCAAGTGATCCCATGGTATGGTAAGCATTGTCAATTACGCTTTGTGTGCTAACCCATGGTCTTCGTGAGAGTTCTTTGTGGGGTTAGGTTGCAGTGTGCAAGTTCAAGTGATGCATCACGAAGAGATCAAGTGCTTGAAGCTTGCCGTCCATTGTGGTGACAATGGACTTGTGAAGATGAGCGGAAGAGTGTCTCACCCATAGTGGAGTATGGGGGAGCAATCAACTAGTCTTCATCGAGCCAACGAATCAAGAAAGATGGTCCATCTTGAGGAGGAGTAGATCGTCATCATCTAGCTCAAGTGGACTTTGTGCAAGGCAAAGGTTTGCCCTTGATAGGTTTTTCTATTTTACCGTCTCATAGTAGTTGTGGGAGACCGGGTTATAGGATCGATTGCCGTACTATCAAGGGGGCTCTCGATGAGTTGCTTGATCGTATCGCTCGTAGAGAGCTCAAACCATTGCATCCTTGCATCATCTTTATTGGTTCTTGTTTGGTTCTTCTCCTTGTCGATTTGGAGCTTTTGGTCATTTTCATGACAAGCTCGAGTTCATCGAAACGGAGTTTACATGCATCTTCTATGATGTTTTCGATGTTGAGGCTCGCCGTTCTTCTATGTTGGAGGTTTCTCTCTCTCTTGTTAGGCATACCTCCCTCGCTGTTTTGATGCTACTCGCCTTCCTCTATCCAACAAGCTTGAGTTTGCTCAATTCGGAGCTCATTTGCGAAGTTATGGCGTTCTGGTTTTAGTGTTTCCTCTGTTGTCTTCTCTCGCAAAATGAAGGACTCCTAGTGTTGCTGATTTGGGGCGCGGTAGTAGTCTTGCTCTCCGAGCGGTAGTACAAGAGGCCCTCTTGCGTAGTACCGCTCTGTGGGAGCGGTAGTACCGCTGCCTCCGCCAGCGCGCAGCTGCCGAAGCGGTAGTAGGGCGGATGTAATTTTACATCCGCGCCTACGTGTAGTACCAGCTGCGCCGTGCGCCGTAGTACCGTGGGCTCGCCAGCTTAGCAAAGATGAGCGAAGTAGGGCGGATGTAATTTTTACATCCGCTCACGTGTAGTACCGCCTTCATGTGCGGTAGTACCGCGCCGGAGTTTTATGAGGTCCTCCTCGCCGAAGTAGGTACGAAGTAATTTTTATGTCCGTGCCTTCTCTGCGCCTAAGTCTTGCCTCGCCTTTACGGTAGTACCAGAGGGCGCTGTAGTACCGCCCGGCGGGTCTATCGCTCGTTGCCTCTGCAACAGCCTTCATCTCGCCAGAGCTGCACTTGCGGTAGTATCAGAACCTGCAGTGTAGTACCGCTGCCAACCATGGTAGTACCGCAGCTCCCTGCGGTAGTACCGCGTCGTGCGGGCTGAGTGAGGGGATAACGGTTGGTTTTTCTCCCCTCCTATAAAAGGGGGTCTTCTTCCCCATTGGGACTTAATCCTTTGAGCTCGTGTTCTTCCCCCATTGTTGACCTTCTTCGAGCTTGCTAACTCTCAATCCCTCCATGGATTCTTGCTAGTTTTTGAGGGAAAAGAGAGAGGAGATCTAGATCCACATTTCCACCAATCACTTTCTCCTCTATGTGAGGGGAACCTCTTGGATCTAGTTCTTGGAGTTCTTGGTGTTCTCCTTGTTGTTCTTCCTCTCATTTTCCTCCCTAGCATTAGTTGCTTCGGTGGGATTTGAGAGAGAAGGACTTGGGCACTCCGTGTGCCCTTGCCATTGCATTTGGTGCATCGGTTTGAGTTCTCCACGTGATACGTGGAAGTTACAAGTTGAGAAGCTTATTACTCTTGGGTGCTTGGTGCCCTTGAGCTTGTTCATCTTGGGTGCTTGGGCGCCCTAGTCGGTTGGTGGTGTTCGGAGCTCAATCATTGTGGTGTAAAGCTCCCGCAAGCGTCGGGTCTCCAATTAGGTTGTGGAGATCGCCTGAGCATTTTGAGTGCACCGTGACCGCCCCAAGGGTTGCCAAAGTGTACGGTTCGTGACCGCCTCAAGGGTCGCCATTTGTATGGGTTCGTGACCGCCTCAAGGGTCCCTTAGTGGAATCACGGCATCTTGCATTGTGCGAGGGCGTGAGGAGATTACGGTGGCCCTAGTGGCTTCTTGGGGAGCATTGTGCCTCCACACCGCTCCAAACGGAGATTAGCATCCGCAAGGGTGTGAACGGGATACATCGTCGTCTCCGCGTGCCTCGGTTATCTCTTACCCGAGCCCTTTACTTATGCACTTTACTTTGTGATAGCCATATTGTTCTTTGTCATATATCTTGCTATCACATAGTTGCTTATCTTGCTTAGCATAAGTTGTTGGTGCACATAGGTGAGCCTAGTTGTTTTAGGTTTTGTGCTTGACAAATTAACCGTTAGGTTTATTCCGCATTTGTTCAAGCCTAAACCGTAATTATTTTAAAGCGCCTATTCACCCCCCCCTCTAGGCGACATCCTCGATCTTTCAACCCCCTACCCGAGATACGCCGGTTTTGACACCGACAGGGCTCCTTGTGTGTCCTGGCTGATTCCACGTCGCCGATCCTGCTCTGCGTCAAAGTTAGTTGGCAAAGGCAAATATTTGAAGGTGGCTGAACATCCTCTTGTGGTTGGTCCGAGGGTTCGTGATCGGACCCTGGTTAATCCAGCCGTTAGACCATGAAGTAGCGCGGACTCATTAGTTGGTGTCCGGATAGTCAATTGTCATATCAGAATTTTGACGGGCATGCACGACTTGCTACTTCGGCAGTTATATCATTTCCGCTCTAAGGGTGGGGTTCGGCCTTGTCCGTGGGTGTGTGATTATCACCCGGTGTTGGCCTGAGGGATTTACCACATGAGATCTAGTCGATGGATAATCCCGTTAGCATATGGTAAATTACCGTATGAGGGGAAGGTGCCGAAGAATTATTCTTCGGCGTGGTATTTTCGGTGATCCTAGGACAACCGTTAGAGTGGTGGGCCCATAAAACTTGGCCTTTGCACCTAGCATCTTTTAGAAGATGTTATTGAGCCCCCGGACTACTATGTCTAGAGGTATTGCAATTGAATTGTTGTGTCTGATGCGATCGAGGGGGGGGGGGAGGGGGGGTCTCTTAGAAGCCTCCCTTCATTATTGGTATGCTTTGTTTTGAGGATCCGGCGTTCTCTATTGGTATGCTTTGCCGTTCTTCTAGGAGTACCATGAATTTCACATGGTTGATCGAGTATGTGGCTCGGGCCGTATAAGTCTGAGATGTTCTTTGTCTGCCGACCGGACTGGGAATTAGTGGGCTTAGCACCAGCTTCCCTGACTTGACGTTTATGACTATTGCGCCGAGGCTTGAGGATGCCTCCTCGTGTGTCCTTCTTGTTGTCTTGGACCGTAGTGATGTGTTGACGTCGGGGTATGTGCCTTGGGTTCTCCTGCTTAGGTTGGGGTAGCCAGTTGTGCCGTGTGTGCCCTTTGTCGGGGCAGTCGAGTCCATATTTTTTGGTGGCCAGGACCTTGGTCCATCTGTCCACCAGCAAATCTTGGTCAGCTTTAAGCTGCTGTTGCTTCCTTTGCAGGCTCTGTGCCGTGGCCATGAGCCGTCGCTTGAAGCAAACTTGTTCCACTGGATCTTTAGGGACGCCAAATTCGTCATTGCCGAGGCTTGCCTCGTCCTCGGAGGGGGACTTATAGTTGTCCCTCTCCAAGTATCCTACCATGGCCGGTCCGGCCTCCTTAAAGGCAGGCTCACTAGGGATGTATTCCTCTTCGGCGCCATCCGGATTGTTTTCGTCTCCTGGGCCGGTGTTGTTGTGGCGAGGCTTGGGGCCATGCCGACGAGGCCCATGCTTTTCTTTTCTCCCTGAGGGATTATCTTCTGTTGCCTCGTCGCCACCGGTTTCCTTCGGAGTGTCCACCGTATATATATATATCATAGGAAGAGGTGGCTATCCACCGCCCAGTGAGCAGTGGTTCATGTTCTTCTCCTTCATCTCGTCCATACCGTCGATGTCATCGGAGTCAAAGTCAAGCACGTCGGTTAGATCATCGATCGTGGCAATAAAGTGGGTGGTGGGTGGGCAACGAATTCCGTCGTCGCCAGCTTCCCACTCGAGCCGGACATAGTTCGGCCGCGAGTCTCCTGATAAAGATAGAGACGTTAGCGAGTTCAATACGTCGCCAAAGGGCGAGCGCTGGAAGATGTCCGCTGCGGTAAACTCCATTACCGGAGCCCAACCAGGCTCGGCGGGCTCAGGAGCGCGCGGACCGGAACCTACAACTGGATACGAATCCGGGGGTGCGGAGTCACAGGCTTCCTCGGAAGTGAGGCCTGTGTTCGGCTTCACCGCCGATGAGTGTACGGCCTGCGGGGCGGGGTCCATCCCTCCGTCCTTAGGCAACGCAGCCTACTCCGGATTAAAGTCCGGGGCTACTGCAGGGTGATACCCCGAGCATTGTCCAACAGCAGGTCTAAGCCATGCTCGTCGTGACTGTCCGGTGCTGCTGGAGTAGGCCCAAATCCGTCGAAGATCAAGTCTCCACGGATATCAGCCGTGTAGTTCAGGTTTCTGAACCTGATCTAGTGGCCAGGGGCGTAGCTGTCGATCTGCTCCAGGTGGCCAAGTGAATTGGCCCACAGTGCGAAGCCGCCGAACACGAAGATCTATCCGGGGAGAAAAGCCTCACCCTGGACCGTGTTGTTGACGATGATTGAAGGCGCCATCAAGCCTTGCAGCGGTGACACAGAGGAACTCTCAATGAAATCACCAATGTCGGTGTCAAAACCGGCGGATCTCGGGTAGGGGGTCCCGATCTGTGCGTCTTGGCTGATGGTAACAGGAAGCAAGGGACACAATGTTAACCCAGGTTCAGGCCCTCTCGATGGAGGTAAAACCCTACTTCCTGCTTGATTAATATTGAAGATATGGGTAGTACAAGAGTAGATCTAGCGCGAGATCGTAGAGGCTAAACCCTAGAAGCTAGCCTATGATGGTATGATTGTAATTGTGATCGGCCTTCTAAGGACCAACCTCTCCGGTTTATATAGACATCGGAAAGAGCTAGGGTTTACATGGAGTCGGTTACAAGGAAGGAAATACAACATCCGGATCGCCAAGCTTGCCTTCCACTCCAAGGAGAGTTCCATCCAGACACGGGACGGAGTCTTGAGTCTTGTGTCTTCACGCTTCAATAGTCCGGACGATGTATATTATCCGGCTGTCCGAATACCCCCTAATCCAGGACTCCCTCAGGGAGTATGAACATATGCTTGACCAATATGAGTAATTTTCATACCTGCTCCATTGGGCATGCTTACTTGATCATGTCCATTGTACCTCTCCCTCATGGTGAGCTTGTCCAGCTCACCGGTGATGTGGTCGGTGGCGCCTGTGTCGACGTACCAGTTGGTGTCGACGCTCTAGGAGGAGTTGGACATGGCACTTGCACTCTTCTCCTTGGTGAATGCGATGTCAAAGCGCCTGTAGCACTTGATGGCAGTGTGATTAGGCTTCTTGCAGATCTGACAGAACACCTCAGGGAGCTTGTCTCGTCCCCCGCCTCCTTGTCCACGTCCGTCGTGGCCGTTTCCTCGTCCGTCGTTGCCTCCATTGCCACGGCCACCTTCGTTCCTGCCGCGGTGTCCGCCGCGAGAGAACCCACCGCAGACGCCATGGGAAGCAGCGTTGGCAGAAGAGTGCGACGATGAGTTGCCACCCTCGAACATGGCGAGGCGGCTCTCGAAGCTGATGAGTTGGGCGTAGAGCTCGTTGGCTTGATGGGGACGGTCCTGGTGCAGATGGAGGAGACGAGAGACATGTAGTCGAAATCCAAGCCAGCAAGGATATACGGCACCATATCATCGTCTGTGAGCGGCTTGCCGATGGCAGTCATCTCATCGCCGAGGGCCTTCATGCGGCCGAGGTACTCGGCAATGGTGGAGTTCCCCTTCTTGGTGGTGGAGAGGGCGATGCTCGTGTTGAAGATGGCCGCCTGCATATGGGAGATGAAGATCTCCGTGATTGCAGTCCATGCTGCTGACGCTGTGGTGCAAGATGCGATCTGGACCATCATAGGGGGGAGATGGAATTGAAAAGAAAGCTCAGCACCTGAGAGTCTCTGGCCCTGTCGATCTCGTATGCCGGGTTCGGCACATCGGTGACCTTGCCATCTTTGTCAAACAGCTTGAGTGCCGGCACCTCCCTCTCTGGATCGAGATAGGTTACCATCTGGGCACCACGGATGGTGGCCAAAGCTTGCGCACGCCAAATGTTGAAGTTGGAGCGATGGAGCTTTTCAGCGATGGGGATGAGTACGGATGCGGTGGTTGTGGTGGAGCTTGAGGAAGACATGGCGGCTCAAGGGGTTGGCGGCGCAAGAAGGGTAGATGTGCTTAGAGGAGAATGGCTCTGAATACCATGTAAAGATGTGTTAAGCATATGCTTAGGCAGGGACGCGTTGCGTGTTACTTATAGGCACAAAGATTACAGGGTTAGGTAGTTAGGTTGTTGTAGGATTGATCTCCAAGTCATGATCCATACAAAGGATAGAGATCAACCTAAACACATCCTAACCACCTGAGTACAATGCACAACCCCACACATGTATACGGTTTATACCTATACCGTATACATCCTATAGTACATACTTTAACAGCCCGGACGTCCATTATGTTGGTGCCCAACACTCCTGACCCATCCAAAATCCAGCTGACGCTTGTCTACTTTTACAATCCTCTCCGCTCGGAACATCGCCTTCCCCCGCACGTCGCCATCACGATGAAACCGTCGGAGCCCATCACAAGGTTCGTCATCTTGCTGGACCTGGCATGTCCGCCCCTTGACCGCGTACTGTCAAACAGTAAGCCCGGTGTGTGAAGGAGAGGGAGAAGAAGAAGAATTGCTATTGATATAGATTTTTTTGATAGAGAGTGGAGTCCATGCAAATAGGAAAAATTATAAGGGACAGTTGAATGGTTGACGCCTGACCGGATGCTCGGTTTAGACATGTCCAAGAGCTTTTTCTTTTGGCAAACTGTATCCCTCAAAGAGAGCTAACTTCATTCATTAACAACCTAAGCAATGTACATATAGAATTTGCCCCAAGGGAAAATATATGGCTTCAAAGGCCATTTTGAACTTTGAAGTTACACCATATAGGAAGGAGCAAGTAGGATAAGATCTATTTGAGAAAGCTTTCTTAGCAAGTGCATGAGAAGGGGATTCTGGGAGGGATGTGTATCACATTGAAGGAGCTAAGACTTGAAGTGGCATTGAAGAGATCAGCAAGCATCGGCCTAATCCTCCATTGTCCTGAATTGCACCTTCGACCAAAGTCTTGCAATCAGAATAGAAAAGAGGAAGAATTCCAACCCAAAGCCTTGTTTGTCAAGGCTGCAAGAAGTAAAGTCATCGCTTTAGCCTGCAGAATCGGATGAACATTCATAGCCGATGCTTAAATAAATATGGTGTGCTTGGTGATAGTATTGTTGAGATATACTCCAAATGAGAGGCTTCATCCTCTGCCACCAAAGGTTTAAAAGCAGCATCCACGTATGCCAGTGTACCTGCAGGTTGAATATTCTCATTTGTAATTGGAAGAGGATTATCATTGCTATCTTCAGGGGTAATTTCCTTTTCCTCTTTCTCCTCCATTAAACCTGCATTAAGCATTGCCCTTGTAGCATAGATAACCTGCATAGCACTCCAATTTCTTTCAATGAAAAGGAGATAATTTCTAGCTTTCCATATGTTCCAGAGTATATTGAAAACAACTGCTAGATCTCATTCTGATTGTTGGAGACAAGATCATTAGAATGATATCAGCAGAATATAAAATAGAATTCACCAGATCTGTTCTGAGGCCAAACTTAAACCAATTTGATCTAGAGATATTGCATTGAAAGAAAACATGCAAATCTGATTCAATTTGATCACACCCATGACATTCTTTTTTGATGTGATTAGAGTACCTAGGGCCTCTTAAACTTGTTGCAATAGCTCTCCTAATAGGCCTCCAAGCAAATGTTTTTACCCTAGGTGCCATGGTTTTGCTTTCCCAAGCCTGTTTAAGGAGACCAGTCTCTTGATCCGAAGTAAGAACTTGTCTTCCCAAAGAGCTATCCTGATTCTCCTACACAAAAGTTTTCTAAGCTATGTGTGTGAGTTCGGCAAATGGTATCTTCAAGATTTGCATCAATTACTAGAATATTCAAAATATCATTTTTAAAAGAATCATTGAAAAAATTACTAATTATGTCCTCATCCAAAATTTTAGAGTTAGGTTTCCAAAGATCACTAACGATACTAGGATAGGGTCCCTGCAAGCTAGGCTTAGGATAATCCTGTATATTCTCCCAATCTTTGGACCAAGGACTAGTCCAAATGGAAGAATTACCTTTTGCAATTTGAAGTTGGCTAGACTTAAGCATGAATGGAAAATAAATCATAACTGAGCTCCAAAAGGCAGATTTAGGAACATAAGAGCTAGGTTACCAACTAGAAGAACTATGAAAATATTTAGCTCTAAGAATTCTAGTAAGTAGAGAAGTATGATTCTTAATAATTCTCAAAGCCATCGTAGATTTGTTCACAAGAGTAAATCATTTATGCCCAGTCCTCCTTTAGGCATTGGCTTACAAATGCCTTCCCAAGCTCTAAAACAAATAAGTTTCATTATCCGTATTAATCCGACTCCACCATAATTTCCTAACAATAGAAGTAAGTTTCTTAATGGTAGTTTTGCTCAAGACTATGTTGGACATGTAATAAATAGACAAAGAGACAAACACAAATTTAATGAGAGTAAGTCTACTTGCATGTGAAAGCCTATTTGCCTTGTAGCAACTAAGTTTAGCCATAAAATTTCCTATAATAAAATTGTAGGAAACAACTCTTTTCTTAGGTAGAAGAATGAGAGGATGACCAAGATGAGTGGTATTAAGATCTATATCCGAGGCAGGAAAAATATTCGTGATGGAGTTTCTGAGAGCATTATTCGTATGTTTGCTAAACAAGATGGCAAATTTATTCCAATTGGGACTTTGACCAGAGGCTGCACAAAATTTGTTAATAATGCGAGCAATGGTATTAACATCTTCATCATTATATTCCCTATCACACACAAATAAGTCATTAAAAACCATTAGAGAATGGATAGAGGGACAGGAGGCCACCAGCTGGATACTGCTCAAACGATATGTATTTAAAGCATCTTGCATAGAAAACGACAATTCGTTCACAACAGGAATGAAATGATACGGAAACAGAGGACAACCTTGTCGGCTACCTTGGGATCCTTTAAAGCTGCCAAAAGGTTGTCCATTAATGTTAACAGAAAAGGTGGCAATAGATATGCATTCATAAATTAAATCTACAAAATGACCATGTAGCCCTTTCTGAAGCAAAGCTCTCGATGATATCCTGTTCTATCATATCAAAAGCTTTGGCTAGATCCATTTTTAAGCATGAAATAAGCTTCATGTTTCCAAGAATTTTAAGCTAAAAAGAGTCGGTAATGTCTTGAGCAACAATAATATTATTTGCAATTCTTCCTTGAATGAAAGCTATAGGTATGTAATCAGGTAAAAGATCTTTAAGCCTCTTATCCAGAGTTTTTGTGATGATTTTATAAACTGCAAAGGCTAGTAGGTCTAACGTCTTGAGGGTTCTTGGCATTATCCTTCTTAGGAATTCAAGTAATATATGTCTTGTTTAGTCGAGGGTGCAGCTTACCTTTAATGTAGAAATATTGTACCAACTTTGTAACATCATCTCCAATCCAATTCCAAACATCAAAGGCAACATTGAGACCACCTAGTCTTGGAGAAGCATTTTTCTTCATTCCTTTGAGAAGCCGTAGAATTTCGTATTTATCTCGCATAGTTGGGTGATACATCCATTTTGCATCATGTTTTCCTACTGTTATTTATAATGTTTTTATGCATAATAATGCTTTATGGAGTAAATCTAATGCCTTTTCTCTCATAATATGCAAGGTTTACACAAAGAGGGAGAATGCCGATAGTTAGAATTCTAGACCTGAAAAGGCTACGTTAGAGTCACCTATTCTGCACATCTACCAGAGGGGCCCACCAGGTGGGCACAACCCACCTGGGCGTGCCAGACAGCCCAGGCCCGCTGAAAGGATTGAGAAGAGGTGTCTAGAGGGGGGTGATTAGACCCTCAACAAAAAAGTAGCAGTTTTTAAGTTCTTCAAGTTGAGGTGGAGTTCTAGCACAAGTTTAAGCATTCACAATACATTTCAAGCAAGCATGGCAAGAGTATATGAGCAGTGGAAAGTAAATCATGCAAGTTGCAAGAGAGTAAAGGGGCAAACGCAATTTGGGACATGGAGATTTTTGGCATGGTTCCGATAGGTGGTGCTATCGTACATCCACGTTTGTTGAGTATATTGATTATTAGGAAAGATAGGACAGCATAGGATATTATTCTACATTGCCTTGTACTCCAAGATGATCATGTACTCCTATATATATGTCCACGAGGCTCAAGCAATACAATCAACTATTCCACCAATCTCCCACTATCTCTTCTAACATGGTATCAGCCTAACCGATCCAAAGCCTAGCCGCCACCCGACGCTTTCGCCCGCGCGCCGCCCCTGGGGCGGTCGGCCTCCATGACCGCTGCCGGGGGCCGCGCCACCCATACCTAGGGTCCGTCTGCAGGTCATGTTGACCGGCTGCCCTAGAGAGTCTTTTTCCCGAGCCCTTGCTTCGGGTTTTTCTCTCTCTTGTCGATCGTTTTGATCGGCGTTTTCTTTTTGGTTTTCTGATCTAAGATCGATTTGCGTTGCCCGACGCCGCCATCAACCCCCGCGCGCCTCTACTCCAACACTGTCAGGACCCCGACTCAATGCCACATCGATCTAGCATGTAACACCTCATATCACTTTGCGGCCTCACGCACGGTATCCCCACGGGTGTCGCCTTACCTTTGCCGGGACCGCTTTGCGCTTTTGGCACACGATATGATAGTGTCGCTAGCATCCATATGATAAGGAGCCCGGCTGACATGGCTAGTCGTAAACCCAAAGTGGCACTAACTTACAGGACAGGCATACATGACCCAAAGAACGAACGTGTCGGTCATCGAAAGTGAATCCAGGCTGTAGCACTGGCTAACAGACTCGTGAACCGGCTGAAGAGGGCTAACAGACTCGGTATTCATCGCGTGACATTTCCCGAAGGGACAGATACAGAACGAAGAAGGACACATGCCGCCAACCCACGTGTTAGGAGCAAAGAGCAAGCTACCATGGCTCAATGGAAGCACTAGGAGACATTTCTCGAATGAGAGGCTACTAAGAATAAACAACTAGATAGTCGATCCCACACATAGCAATACACATTACACGACGCATAACATGCAAGTATGTGCTGTATAACATGGCATCACAAAGATAACTCAACAACTCATATAGATAAAGGCTCAAGGGCCATCATAGCATTTATTGCAAACAGGGTCACAGGACCCATCATACGAGCATACAAGCAACAAGCGGAAGCATTACATGTCCGAGTACGACATCTACAAATGAAAAAGGTCAAGAGCCCGACTATCTACAACATCCGATCAAGATCGTAGCTGAGGTACAAGCTACTTGTCAAGCCACGAGAACACTAGAAAGACCAAGTCTCCGCTGCAAAAACATAAATAAAGCACCATGAGTACAAAGGTACTCAGAAGACTTACATCGATCCTATCATACATGCATTTGTATCAAGGGGTAATGTAGGGTTTAGTTGCAAGCAAGCCAGCTTTGACTCTGTGGCTATCCTGTTCTACGACTACTGAACTTCTTTGAGGTGATATAGGCGCACGCAGTCCACTAATCACCACAATACACTACTATGGATTCATCCCGCCTCCCACGAGAAGGCCATCCATAGTACTCACACTTTTCTTGAGCATTTTATTGTATCCACTTCAAGTTATCTATGTACCATGTAAGCATCCAAGAAGTCCATATCCGCTGACCCGCTATTCAATAGATCATGTTAACCCCGCAGGGTGTACTTCTTCACACACGCCTCGCCACTTACCGCCATGTACACGTCATGTATCTCGCAACCTTCAAGCGGAAGCTTTGGCGAGGGTGTCGGCCACGACCGACTAACCGCACAAGACTCTAGCCTGTGTTTATCGCCTATTCGGGTTCCATCCGCAAGGAGATCCGCCGGGTGTCGCCACGGCCCCAACGATGTGAGCAGGGTTCCCAAGCCCACCATCCGGTGCCACTTGGTACACCGTACATGTGTTTAGTCTGTCCTAAGCCCATTCTGCCGGGTGCCACTTGGTAGAAAAATAGCACTACCTACAAACACCGTAAACTAGTTGCGACTCACGGACAGAGACCAAGTTGGTTAATAAGTCGAGAGTCAATTAAGGATCCCAATGTGTGGTAGTATCGAGTCATTGGACAACATACATAGAACTCAGTGCTTAAGGACGGTTCCAGTGAGACAACCCACCATGTACTCCTACATGGCCTCTCACCGCTACCTTTACCAAATCGTGTTCACACGTTCACTCTCAGCATCAGAACATAGAACTGCACTCCAATTCATTCCCAATGAACCAAACCTGACACAACTCTAAGCAATAGCAGGCATAGCATGGTAGGAACACAACATGGGCTCAATCAACTCCTACACATGCTAGTGGGTTTCAACTATTTATCGTGGCAATGACAGTCATGCAGAGGAATGGGTTCAACTACCGCAGCACAAAGTAGCAGATGAATCGTTGTTGTCCTAATGCAATAATTGAGAGCAGGAGCGAGAGAGTAGGATTTTATCGGAATGAACAAGGGGGTTTGCTTGCCTGGTAGATCAACAAGGAAGGCACTGCTTCATAGACAGGTACTCTCGAGCACTCTCCGGAGCAGGACCTATCGAGAAGAAACGGTGCCAACAATCAAAACACAAGCATATGCAACAATATGATGCATGAACATGGCATGAAGATGTGATGCTGTTTGACCTAATGCAACTAGTAATCATTTGGTTTGAAGTCCATTTGAACCCTAAGCTCAAATGCAATTCTAATATAAGTCTCTTAATATGCCATAATGTGTTTCCTCATATTCAGCATGTATAAGTTGGTTTGTCATGCATGAAACTAGTACAGATGGATAGGTTGCATTTTTCTGATAATTTTTCATATATAATTTATTTCAATCTGAGCTACGGTTGAATTTCTATGAATTTTTGAAGTTTAAATCATTTTCTGGAATTTCCTGATTAATTTAAATCCAGAAAATGAATAAATGCGTCAGCCTGACGTCAGCGTGACGTCAGTGGGTCAACGGCCAGGTCCAGGTCAAACCTGACTAGTGGGACCCATATGTCAGTGTCTAACTAACTAACTTAAGTTAATTAGCACTAATCTAATCCTAATCTAACTTAGTTAAGGCCCTGGGCCCACATGTCAGTATCAGCGGCTAATTAGGTTTAATTAAAATCTAACTAAAATTAGCAGGGGCCTGTCCCCACGCGTCAGTGACACAGGGTGGTCAAACCCCTGGTCAGCGGGGTCAAACCCGCCGGCGACTCGACGCCGGCGAGGCCAGACGTGGCGGAGGGCCTCGGATTTGGTCCTCCGGTGACCAAATCGACGTAGGAGAAGTGCTACGCGTAGCTGGGGAGCTGCCGCATCCAGTGGTGCGAGTGGTTGGACACGGGAGGTCGGTGCTCACGGAAGCGAGCTTGCGGCGGCGGCGGGCACGCGGGCGGCGAGAGGGCTAGAGGGCGCCAAGAGCAGGGAGAGGGGGTTCGACGGCGGGGCTCACAGCGGACTTGGAGGCTGCTCGTTGTGGCGGGACGCACTGATGACAGCGGAGCGGCGAAGACGATCTCCGCGGCGGAAGTGAAGAAGGCGACGATGGCGGCTCTCCGTGGCTTCCGCGTCTTGCGGCTTGGCGGAGAGGACGAGGACGACGGCGCGGAGCTCGGGGACGGCTCGAGATGTTCTCGAGGGGCGCGGTGGCTACGGGCTCACGGCGAAGTGGCGGCGGCGCGTTTGGGCGGTCGGGGAGAGAGAGGTCGAGGAGGAGGAGAGCGAGAGAGTGGGAGAGGACCGGCGGCGCGTGGCGTCTCCGGGGCATCCAGACGAGGAGGGAGAGGGCAGCAGTGCAGAGAGGAGGTGGCGTGGCGCTTGGCGGCGGTGGTGCTGTGCGTCGGCACGCGCCTGTCCTCTGGCGAGAGGACGAGGACGATCGGGCGTCGGCCAGTGGCTGGGCCGGCCTCTTTGGGCAGCTGGCTTCGAGGAGGTAAGCGCCTGTAAGGTATTTCCTTTCTGTTTTCTATCTTTTCTATTTTTCGACATTTGTTTTGATTTAATAATAATACTAAATCATTTTATTTCCTTATGCCAATTTTTATAGAAGCTAGTTATATTATTCCGAGCTCCTTAATAAGCGATATAATTTTTGGACATATATTATATATATAACATTTATATATCCAAGGCAAAATAATTAATGGATTAATCCAAATGCCCAAAATAAATACTTATGAGCTCCTAAAAATATTGGTTTGATTTTTATCTCTGTCCAATATTTTCAGAGAGCAACATGAGCATTTTCAGGACCTTTTGGAGCACTTTTGTTTGGGCCATTTTAGAGATGATTCGAGGGTTTCTCAAATCCTCATTTCAAATTTAAATGAAATTTAAACATGATGCACACATGACTAGCTAGCCTTGAGCATACCGTAACTAGGGATGTGACAACTCGCCTCACTTGAAAAATCTCGTCCCCGAGATTCGGGGTCGACGGAAAGAAGGTGGGGTACTCGATCGAAGACGATCTTCTCGCTCCCAAGTAGCTTTCTCTCGGAATGATGAGACCACTGAACCTTGAGAAACTTGATGTTATGACGCCGAGTGACACGCTCGCTTGATCGAGAATGCGAACCGGGTACTCTCGGTATGTGAGGTTATCTTGAGATCAAGCGCCGTGGTCCACTCGCGGATAGGATCCGAGAAGCAACGCCGAGTTGAGAGACGTGGAAGACATCATGAACTCGAGAAATATGTGGGGTAGTTCCAATTGGTAGGCAACCTCTCCTCGCTTAGCGAGAATGCAAAAGGACCAATGTAACGAGGAGCCAACTTGCCCTTGATATCAAACGATGGGTACCCTTCAAAGGAGTAACCCGAAGGTAAGCTTTGTCGCCAACTTCATAAGTCATATCCTTATGATGACGATCATACCGCTTTTTCGACGAGACGGGCTGTTTTCAAATTCTCACGAATGATGCGAACTTGTTCTTCTACCTCCGGATCATGTCCGTCCAAAGAATTGTCTTTCACCGTTTTCACCAGTTCAAAGGTGTTCGACATCTTCGCCCATAGAGAATCTCAAAAGGAGCTTTCTTTGAGACCGGATTGATAGCTATTGTTATAAGCAAACTCGGCAAAAGGAAGACATTTCTCCCAATCCATACCGAATGAGATAACGCAAGATCTAAGCATGTCTTCAAGGATTTGGTTGACCCTTTCCACCTGACCACTCGACTGAGGGTGGAAAGCGGTACTGAAGGA
Organism: Aegilops speltoides; assembly: GCA_021437245.1. Taxonomy (NCBI): domain Eukaryota; kingdom Viridiplantae; phylum Streptophyta; class Magnoliopsida; order Poales; family Poaceae; genus Aegilops; species Aegilops speltoides. The sequence continues at coordinate 438,681,357 of CM038145.1, read as the reverse complement.
AAGATGGGTTCCCATGGCAGATTGGAAACTCTCCCAGAAATGAGAAGTGAAAAGACTGCCACGGTCTGAATTGATCTCTAATGGAACACCGTGAAGTGATACTATTCGAGAAATATATAAGTCAGCGAGCTGAATGGCAGTGATACTCTCTCGAACAGGTAGGAAGTGAACCACTTTGGAAAGACGATCAATGACTACGAAGATAGCGTTATTCCCTCTCTTGGTCCTGGGAAAGCCGGTGATGAAGTCCATACCAACTTTATCCCATTTCCATTCAGGAATAGCTAAAGGTCAAGGGTGCCAAGAGGTCTTTGATGCTCGCTTAACGCGACGACAAACGCCACAATTAGCAACGGTCGGCGATTTCTCTCTTCATCCTAGTCCACCAAAACCTCGGCGAGGTCCCGATACATCTTAGTACTACCGGGATGAATCGTGAGAGGATTCATCGCCTCCTTAAGAATCAGTTGTCGAAGATGCTGCTTCTTGGGGACCACCAGACGATTCCCAAAGAAAACAACACCTCGATCATCTATAGAGAAACTACCAGCAGCTCCCTTCTTCACGTTATCCTTGATTCGAGAAATACCCGTATCATACTGCTGGCTAGTTATGATCTGATCCTCAAGGTCAGGTTTCGCCACCAAGGTAGAGAGGAATCCATGAGGAGCAATGTGAAGGTTAAGCTTACAGAATTCCTCATGGAGAAGTGGTTGGCCCTGCCGCAACATGAGATTGTTGCAATAGGATTTACGACTTAGCGCATCGGCCATGACATTGGCTTTGCCTGGAGTGTAAGTAATCCCTAAGTCATAATCTGAGATCAATTCCAACCAATGTCTTTGCCTAAGATTCAGATCTGGTTGTGTGAAGATATACTTGAGACTCTGGTGATCGGTGTAGATCTCGCAACGTTTACCAAGGAGGTAATGTCGCCAGGTCTTGAGTGCATAGACTACGGCTGCAAGCTCTAGATCATGTGTAGGATAATTCTCCTCATGTGGATGCAAGCTGTCGAGATGCATAGGCAATCACATGACGATCCCGCATAAGAATGCAACCTAGTCCTCGTCGTGAGGCGCCGCGAAGAGATAACAAAGTCTTTAGTGAAATACGGTGGCACAAGTATGGGAGCAGAAGTCAGCGTCTTTTCAGCCTCAAAACTGTACTCACACTATGGGGACCACTCAAACTTTTTATCTTTCTTAAGAAGTTCCGTGAGGGGTTTAGCTACTTTGGAGAAGTTTTCAACAAAGCGGCATAATAGCTGGCTAGACCAAGGAAACTTCTAACTTGTTTAACGGTTTCAGGTGGAGTCCAATCAAGAACGGCCTTAACTCTCTCGGGATTGACGGCAATGCCCTTACCAGAGATTACGTGGCCTAGGTAGGTCACTTCTGGCAACCAAAATTCACACTTGGAGAACTTGGCATAAAGGCGATGCTCTCGAGTTTTTCTAACACAAGTCTAAGATGTTCGCATGCCCTTGTTCGCTCTTCGAGTAAATAAGAATATCATCGAGGTAAACCACTACTTAATTTATCTAAGTACTCCATAAAGATCGAGTTCATCAAGCGGAGAATGTTCTTTGAGCGTTGGTTAGACCAAAGGACATGACGGTGTACTCAGATCGACCATAACGAGTGACAAAGGCTGTCTTGGGGATGTCCCGCTTCGATCTTGATTTGGTGGTAGCCTAACCTCAAATCCATCTTGAAAAGATCGAGGATCCAGCGAGCTGATCATATGTGTCGTTGATCCCGGGAGCGGATATTTGTTCTTTATCGTGACCAAATTAATGGGACGATAATCTACAACCATCCGTCCGTACCATCCTTCTTCTTGACGAAGAGGACGGGCAAGCCCAAGGAGAAGAACTAGGACGGATGAAACCCTTTGCAAGGACTCATCAAGTTGTTTCTTAAGCTCGGCTAGTTCTAAGGGTGCCATCTTGTAAGGTCTCCTAGAAATTGGAGCGGTTCTGGGATAAGATCTATGATTTAACTCTACATCTCTGTCTGTGGAACACTGGCAGTTCCTCTGAAAGACATCCGGAAAGTCACGGACTACCGGGATATCTTCAAGGTCCGGAAGAGGGCTGGCATTAAGAGAATAGAGTTGGCACTTTGCAACTCGTGGAGACAAAGGACTATCTTGCCGATGGGTGTGTAAGCTGAACGGACTGGTGTAACAATCAATCTTGGCATAATGAGCTGTCATCCAGTCCATACCCAAGATGATGTTAATATCTCAGAGACTTGAGGGCTATAAGTGATGCAAGGAATACAAGTCTGTCAACAAGGATTTCGTTACCATGGCTTACACTAGAAGTTTGCCATTTGGATCCGTGGAGTTTGAATGACTAGTGGAGAGGGCATATCACAAAATGACATGTTGTGCAAGTTAGCATAGCTTTCGAAATGAAGGAGTGAGACGCCCAAGATTTAATGTAACCGATCTTTGGATGACAGTTGACAAGGAGTGTACCAAGAACGACATCCGGATCATCATGAGCGTTATTAGCTGAGACGTGATGCACACGCCCACGCTCGAGGGGAGCTGACTTGAGATCGATCATCTTGCATGGTGGCTTAACACAGCCAACAAGCTTCTCGGCTGGGGTGGAGCATAACTAGTCCGAGAGCAACACGCGTGCATAGTGTCTGGCTTCCCGCATGTGAAGCAAGTCCACGGTTGGACGTGGACCCGCATTGGCAAGCGGTCTATCAAGAGGCTGGGTGGAACATATCGCTGAGCTGGGAAGGCACCACAAAGGATGGTCTTGGTGAATATCCGAAGGAAGAGCGGAGTTTGGAACCCAAACCGCGCTTCGAGAACTAGAACCGAGGAAGATCCCAAATCACGGTGTGCTTACGAGACTCATCGTAAGTGAGCTGAGCTGTCTCTACATTAATTGCCTTGTTCACAAGAGCTTGGAATGTATCACAATGATGTAGGTGGAGATCACGACGCAACTTGGGTTTGAGACCCTTCCGAACCTAGCTCGCTTCTTGGCGTCCGTGGACACCTCTTACGTGGCATAACAGGCGAGGTTCTCGAACTCTCGCTATAAGCATCAACAGCCATCTTACTCGGGTGAAGCTACGTAACTCTTCTCTCTTGCGATCAAGGAGGGCTCGGGAATGTGATGCTCGCGAAAAGCCTCGGTGAAATATCTCCGGTAGGAATCGCCACTGGAAGCATAGCCTCATAGTTACGCCACCAAAGACTAGCGGGACCATCCGGTGGTATGTGGCATAGGTGACCTTGTCATCTTCACTACGTTCGCAGAACGGAGCTTGTGTGTGATACTACGGAGCCACCATCCGCATCGAGTGGCTCAATAGAATGATGAAAGGTGGGTGGGTGCAAGCGAATGAAGTCATGAATGGTCACAGATCCTTTGAGCTGATGTGCGGTGTTCTCCTCGACACGCGCCAACAAGCGGTTAGACTCACGCTTGTTTTCTCCATCTCTAACATGAACTCGCCAACGAAGGCTGGTCGGGAGGATCCTTATCCCTACCATCTCCGTGGTTACGCTACGAGCAATGAGAACTTCGCTTAGCTGATGACATCCCGAGAAACGGCCAAGGACGGAATCAAGATCAACTATAGGCTATAGAATGTAGGACAAGGATATTAGTAACTCTCGAACTCCTAGGGCAGTTCCGCAAAGATAACGGCGAAGAAATGCTCAAAATGAGACATCCCGCTAAAATGGGGTAGTAACATACTCAACATCACCACTGAAGGTTCTGAGATCATACTAAACAGACTACACCGGAAGTACTCGAAAAACTATAGTATGACTCTAATCAACCAATCCTATGGAACTACGGAGTAGTAGCACGTGATCCTGATAGACGGAAGAGAAGCCTAGTTCCTTAACCCCGCAGGAAAGATAGGATGACTCAGATCAGAAGGCCATGAGGTATAAGGAGTAAAAAGAGCCTTACGTTCCTTCCCACAATCAATTCCCTTACATAACTAAAGAATTTCTAGACACAACTTCGACCAGTTTGGCTTGGTAATCCTGACAGCATCAAAGCTCGATACCAAAGCTGTCAGACCCGACTCAATGCCACATCGATCTAGCATGTAACACCTCATATCACTTTGCGGCCTCACGCACGGTATCCCCACGGTGTCACCTTACCTTTGCTCGGGACCGCTTATGCCTTTTGGCACACGATATGATAGTGTCGCTAGCATCCATATGATAAGGAGCCCGGCTGACATGGCTAGTCGTAAACCCAAAGTGGCACTAACTTACAGGACAGCATACATGACCAAAGAACGAACGTGTCGGTCATCGAAAGTGAATCCAGGCTGTAGCACTGGGCTAACAGACTCGGTGAACCGGGCAGTAGCAGGCTAACAGACTCGGTATTCATCGCGTGACATTTCTGAAGGGATGACACAGAACGAAGAAGGACACATGCCGCCAACCCACGTGTTCCGGAGCAAGAGCAAGCTACCATGGCTCGATGGAAGCACTAGGAGACATTTCCGTAAGAGAGGCTACTAAGAATAAACAACTAGATAGTCGATCCCACACATAGCAATACACATTACACGACGCATAACATGCAAGTATGTGCTGTACAACATGGCATCACAAAGATAACTCAACAACTCATATAGATAAAGGCTCGGAAGAGCCATCATAGAATTTATTGCAAACAGGGGTCACAGACCCATCATACGAGCATACAAGCAACAAGCGGAAGCATTACATGTCCGAGTACGAGACATCTACAAATGAAAAAGGTCAAGAGCGACTATCTACAACATCCGATCAAGATCGTAGCTGAGGTACAAGCTACTTGTCAAGTCCACGAGAACACTAGAAAGACCAAGTCTCCGCTGCAAAAACATAAATAAAGCACCATGAGTACAAAGGTACTCAGAAGACTTACATCGATCCTATCATACATGCATTTGTATCAAGGGGTAATGTAGGGTTTAGTTGTAGCAAGCCAGCTTTGACTCTGTGGCTATCTGTTCTACGACTACGAGAACTTCTTTGAGGTGATATGGCGCACGAGTCCACTAATCACCACACAATACACTACTATGGTTTCATCCCGCCTCCCCACGAGAAGGCCATCCATAGTACTCACACTTTTCTTGAGCATTTTATTGTATCCACTTCAAGTTATCTATGTACCATGTAAGCATCCAAGAAGTCCATATCCATGGACCCGCTATTCAATAGATCATGTTAACCTGCAGGGTGTACTTCTTCACACACGCCTCGCCACTTACCGCCATGTACACGCTATGTATCTCGGCAACCTTCAAGCGGAAGCTTTGGCGAGGGTGTCGGCCACGACCGACTAACCGCACAAGACTCTAGCCTGTGTTTATCGCCTATTCGGGTTCCATCCGCAAGGAGATCCGCCGGGTGTCGCCACGGCCCCAACGATGTGAGCAGGGTTCCCAAGCCCACCATCCGGTGCCACTTGGTACACCGTACCCTTGTTTAGTCTGTCCCAAGCCCACCCTGCCGGGTGCCACTTGGTAGAAAAATAGCACTACCTACAAACACGAGAAACTAATTGCGACTCCTGGACAGAGACCAAGTTGGTTAATAAGTCGAGAGAGTCAATTAAGGATCCCAATGTGTGGTAGTATCGAGTCATTGGACAACATACATAGAACTCAGTGCTTAAGGACGGTTCGGTGAGACAACCCACCATGTACTCTTACATGGCCTCTCACCGCTACCTTTACCAAATCGTGTTCACACGCTCACTCAAAGATCGTAACATAGAACTGCACTCCAATTCATTCCCAATGAACCAGACCTGACACAACTCTAAGCAATAGCAGGCATAGCATGGTAGGAACACAACATGGGCTCAATCAACTCCTACACATGCTAGTGGGTTTCAACTATTTACTATGGCAATGACAGGTCATGCAGAGGAATGGGTTCAACTACCATGACACAAAGTAGCAGATGAATCGTTGTTGTCCTAATGCAATAATTGAGAGCAGGAGCGAGAGAGTAGGATTTTATCGAATGAACAAGGGGTTTGCTTGCTCGGTAGATCAACAAGGAAGGCACTGCTTCATAGACAGGTACTCTCGAGCACTCTCCGGAGCAAGACCTATCGAGAAGGAACGGTGCCAACAATCAAAACACAAGCATATGCAACAATATGATGCATGAACATGGCATGAAGATGTGATGCTGTTTGAGCTAATGCAACTAGTAATCATTTGGTTTGAAGTCCATTTGAACCCTAAGCTCAAATGCAATTCTAATATAAGTCTCTTAATATGCCATAATGTGTTTCCTCATATTCAGCATGTATAAGTTGGTTTGCCATGCATGAAACAATACAGATGGATAGGTTGCATTTTTCTGATAATTTTTCATATATAATTTATTTCAATCTGAGCTACGGTTGAATTTCTATGAATTTTGAAGTTTAAATCATTTTCTCGAATTTCTGATTAATTTAAATCCGAAAATGAATAAATGCGTCGACCGACGTCAACGTGGACGTCAGCCGGTCAACGGCCAGTCCAGTCAAACGACTAGTGGGACCCATATGTCAGTGTCTAACTAACTAACTTAAGTTAATTATCACTAATCTAATCCTAATCTAACTTAGTTAAGGCCCTAGGCCCACATGTCAGTATCAGCGGCTAATTAGGTTTAATTAAAATCTAACTAAAATTAGCAGGGGCCTGTCCCCACGCGTCAGTGACACAGGGTGGTCAAACCCCTGGTCAGCGGGGTCAAACCCGCCGGCGACTCGGCGCCGGCGAGGCCGACGTGGCGGAGGCCTCGGATTTGGTCCTCCGGTGACCAAATCGACGAGGAGAAGTGCTACGCGCGTGGCTGGGAGCTGCCGCATCCAGTGGTGCGAGTGGTTGGACACGGGGAGGTCGGTGCTCGACGGAAGCGAGCTTGCGGCGGTGGCCGGGGCACGGCTTCGGCGGCAGAGGGGCTAGAGGGCGCCGGAAGAGCAGGGAGAGGGGGTTCGACGGCGGGGCTCACAGCCGGACTTGCGGTGGCTGCTCGTTGTGGCCGGGACGGCCGACGACGGCGGAGCGGCGAAGACGATCTCCGCGGCCGGAAGTGAAGAAGGCGACGATGGCGGCTCTCGTGGCTTCCAGCGCCTTGCGGCTTGGCGGAGAGGACGAGGACGACGGCGCGGAGCTCGGGGACGGCTCAGATGCTCTCGAGGGGCGCGGTGGCTACAGCTACGGCGAGCGGTGGTGACGGCCGCGTTCGGGCGGTCGGGGGAGAGAGAGGTCCAGGGGAGGAGGGAGAGCGAGAGAGAGTGGGAGAGGACCGGGCGGCGCGTGGCGCCTCCGGGCATCCAGACGAGGAGGGGAGAGGCAGCAGGCGAGAGGGAGGTGGCGTGGCCTTGGGCGCGGGCGGTGCGCGCGGGCGGGCACGCGCCTGTCCTCCCTGGCGAGAGGATGTGGACGATGGCGTCGGCCACTGGCTGGGCCGGCCTCTTTGGGCAGCCCTGGCTTCAGGAGGTAAGCGCTGTAAGGTATTTCCCTTTCCTATTTTCTATCTTTTCTATTTTCTGACATTTGTTTTGATTTAATAATAATACTAAATCATTTTATTTCCTTATGCCAATTTTTATAGAAGCTAGTTATATTATTCCAGAGCTCCTTAATAAACGACATAATTTTTGGACATATATTATATATATAACATTTATATATCCAAGGCAAAATAATTAATGTCTTAATCCAAATGCCCAAAATAAATACTTATGAGCTCCTAAAAATATTGGTTTGATTTTTTATCTCTGTCCAATATTTTCAGAGAGCAACATGAGCATTTTCTGGGACCTTTTTGGAGCACTTTTTGTTTGGGCCATTTTAGAGATGATTCTGAGGGTTTCTCAAATCCTCATTTCAAATTTAAATGAAATTTAAACATGATGCACACATGACTAGCTAGCCTTGAGCATACCAGAACTAGGGATGTGACAAACACCGACGCGACCGGCTGGCTCCTTCACCGACCCGGTGGCCTCGCGCGACAAGCGCCCCCTCACGGCCGCCATCCGCGCGTCTGCCAGCCTGTCGCCCTGCACCGGCCGTCGCCGCCCCGCTCCGACCGGGCCTCTCCATCGCCATCCGCCTCTGCCGTGTCTATAGGAGGCCTTATTGTCTGCCTCGCCGGCCTCGTCCGCGGCTGCGTCGGGCTTGTCGGCTGCCTCAAGCTCGGGCGCCGCTGCTCCGTTGGTCGCTCGGGCATTGCTGCCGGGGCGCCGGCGCTGCTTTGGCAGCCCGGGTGCCGGTGCTGACGCGCTCGTCCGCACGTCGTCTCACGCCGTCCATCGTCGCCGGTTTCATCTTGGACTCCGCAGCCACCCCATCTCCACCGAGCGGCGTCCCCGACCACGCGTGTGTTCGGCTTGATCAGCCGCTCGCTGCCGCGATCCACCTCATCTACGCCACGCGATAGACCTGACCCATCGGTTGCTCACGCCTCTGTGGGTCCCGTGAAGACCGTCCCCTGTACTGCGCGCCTCTACACCGATCGAGCATCGGGATGCCACTGTGTCGCCCCGTCGGGCCACACGGTCGCCACCCCGTGGTTCTCCTCGCAGTTGCATCGACTCGCACGCCACCGCTGGGTCGCCCCTTCGGGTCGTAGTGCTGCGGTACGCGGTCCCAGCTGCTGCCCCGAGCCGCCCACGCGGTTGCACCGACCCGGGCTCCGCCACTTTGTCTCCCCTTCAGGCCGTAGTACCGCGACCTGCAGTCCCCGCTGCCGCCCCGAGGTCTTCCCACCGTTGCCCCGACCTACCTGTTGCCGTCACGTCGCCCCTTCGGGCCGTGGCGCCGTGGCCCGTGGTCCACCGCCGTCCCCGCGCGTCGACTTCCCGTGGTATGTGCTACCTCTTGAGCACTGCGTTGGTTTTCCTTGAAGAGGAAAGGGTGATGCAGCAGAGTAGCTTAAGTATTTCCTTCAGTTTTTGAGAACCAAGGTATCAATCCAGTAGGAGGCTCCTCAAAAGTCCCACGCACCTACACAAACAAACAAGAACCTTGCAACCAACGCGATAAAGGGGTTGTCAATCCCTTCACGGTAACTTGCGAAAGTGAGATCTGATAGAGATAATAAGATAAGATAAATATTTTTGGAATTTTTATAGATTGGAAAGTAAAAGATGCAAATAAAAGTAGACGGAAAACTTATATGGTGAAAGATAGACCCATGTGGCATAGGTTTCACTAGGGGCTTCTCTCAAGATAGCATAAGTATTACGGTGGGTGAACAAATTACCGTCGAGCAATTGATAGAAAAGTGCATAGTTATGAGAAGATCTAGGCATGATCATGTATATAGGCATCACATCCGCAACAAGTAGATCGAAACAATTTTGCATCTACTACTATTACTCCACACAGCGACCGACTCCTGTCTGCATCTAGAGTATTAAGTTCATAAGAACAGAGTAACGCATTAAGAGAGATGACATGATGTAGAGGGATAAACTCAAGCAATATGATATAAACCCCATCTTTTTATCCTCGATGGCAACAATAAATACGTGCCTTGCTGCCCCTGCTGAAACTGGGAAATGGCACCGCAAGATTGAACCCAAAGCTAAGCACTTGTCCCATTGCAAGAAAGATCAGTCTAGTAGGCCAAACCAAACTGATAATTCGAAGAGACTTGCAAAGATAACTAATCACACATAAAAGAATTCAGAGGAGATTCAAATATTTCTCATAGATAAACTTGATCATAAATAAACCCACAATTCATCGGATCTCGAGAAACACACCGCAAAAGGAGTTACGTCGAATAGATCTCCAAGAAGATCGAGGAGAACATTGTATTGAGATTCAAAGAGAGAGACGAAGCCATCTAGCTAATAACTATGGACCCGAAGGTCTGTGGTAAACTACTCAAAACTCATCGGAGAGGCCTTGGAGATGATGTAGAGGTCCTTCGTGGTCGATTCCCCCTCCGGCGAAGCGCCGGCGAAGGCTCCAAGACGGGATCTCACGGATACAGAAGGTTGCGGCGGTGGAAATAGTTTTTTGTGGTGCTGTTGGATGTTTTCAGGGTACGGGAGTATATATAGGTGAAGGAAGTACGTCAGTGGAGCCACGAGGGGCCCACGAGGGTGGGGGGCGCGCCCACCCCCTTAGGGCGCGCCGGGCACCCTCGTGGCCGCCTCGTTTGCTGCTTGACATCCACTCCATGTCTCCTAGATTGCGTTTGTTCTGAAAAGATCTCTCCCAAAGGTTTCATTCCGTTTGGACTCCGTTTGATATTCCTTTTCTTCGAAACACTAAAATAGGCAAAAAAACAGCAATTCGGGCTGGGCCTCCGGTTAGTAGGTTAGTCCCAAAAATGATATATAAGTGTAAAGTAAAGCCCATAAACATCCAAAACGGGTAATATAATAGCATGGAACAATCAAAAATTATAGATACGTTGGAGACGTATCAAGCATCCCCAAGCTTAATTCCTGCTCGTCCTCGAGTAGGTAAATGATAAAAAACAGAAGTTTTGATGTGGAATGCTACCTAGCATAATTCTCAATGTGATTTTCTTCATTGTGGCATGAATGTTCAGATCCAAATGATTCAAGACAAAAATTCATATTGACATAAGAAATAGTAATACTTCAAGCATACTAATAAAGCAATCATGTCTTCTCAAAATATCATGGCATTAGAAGGTTCATCCCTACAAAATCATATAGTTAGGCTATGTTTCATTTTCATCACACAAAATACTCCCATCAAGAACAACCCCGGTTTCAGCCAAGCAATTGGTTCATACTTTTTAACGCGCTTCAGCTTTTTTCAACTTTCACGCAATACATGAGCGTGAGCCATGGATATAGCACTATGGGTGGAATAGTATATGATGATGGAGGTTGTGTGGAGAAGACAAAAAAGGAGAAAGTCTCACATTGACGAGGCTAATCAACGGGCTATGGAGATGCCCATCAATTGATGTCAACATGAGGAGTAGCGATTGCCATGCAACAGATGCACTAGAGCTATAAATGTATGAAAGCTCAACAAAAGAAACATGGTGCTACTTTGAAGCACAAGTGTGGAAAAAGATAGTAACATTGTCCCCCTTTTTATTTCTTTTCTTTTCTTTTTTTCCTCTTTTTTTCTGGGCCTTCCTTTTTTTATTTAGCGATTCCCTTTTTTTCTTTTTTTTCTTTGGCCTTTCTTTTTTTGGCCTTTCTTTTTTTCTAAGGGACAATGCTCTAATAATGATGATCATCACACTTCTATTTATTTACAACTCATGAATTACAACTCAAAACTAGAACAAGATATGACTCTATATGAATGCCTCCGGCGGTTTACTGGGATGGGCATTGGATCAAGAGTGACATGTATGAAAAATTATGAAGGTGGCTTTGCCACAAATACGATGTCAACTACATGATCATGCAAGGCAATATGACAATGATGATGCATGTCATGATAAACGGAACGGTGGAAAGTTGCATGGCAATATATCTCGGAATGGCTATGGAAATGCCATAATAGGTAGGTATGGTGGCTGTTTTGAGGAAGATATAAGGAGGTTTATGTGTGATAGAGCATATCGTATCACGGGGTTTGGATGCACCAGCGAAGTTTGCACCAACTCTCAAGGTAAGAAAGGGCAATGCATGGTACCGAAGAGTCTAGATATGATGGAAGGGCAAGAGTGCATATAATCCATGGACTAACATTAGTCATAAAGAACTCATATACTTATTGCAAAAGTTTTATTAGCCCTCGAAGCAAAGTACTACTATGCATGCTCCTAGGGGAAGGGTTGGTAGGAGTTAACCATCGCGCGATCCCGACCTCCACTCATAAGGAAGGCAATCAAAAGAGCATCCCATGCAACAAATTTGTTACACAACTTTTACCATACGTGCATGCTACGGGACTTGCCGACTTCAACACAAGTATTATTTAAATTCACAATTACCCAACTAGAATGACTCTAATATCACCACCTCTATATCTCAAAACAATTATCAAGCATAAAATTGATCATAGCATCCAATTCACTTCCTATGATAGTTTTTATTATACCCAACTTGGATGCCAATCATTCTAGGACCAATTTTATAACCATAGCAAATACCATGCTATTCTAAAAGACTCTCAAAATGATATAAGTGAAGCATGAGAGATCAACAATTTCTACTAACCTAGCTGCCGTCGCTCTTTTTGGCCGCCGCAACTGCTACCCTTGTAGTCGCCGTCGCTGCCTCCCCCCCCCTTTGTCTTCGTCTAGCACCAGGCCGTCGCCAGTGTCACCGTCATCTACCTCGAGCACTTCGTCTACTCTAACCACCGTTGGTGACATCGGTCCCGATGCCGATTGGCGCCACAACCATCGTCGAGCCTTCTTCTCTACTGGCCCTCTGACTCCTCGACATGGCATATAGCTCGTGGAGGTCCCTCGTCTATGCATGCCCGGTGTTGGCAACACTGACGCGTGTCTTCATCCACGACGTGTCCCCGGGCCTGGTAAGCCCGGTCGATGCTTTGTCAACTTTGGCTTCGTCCATCTACGCATGCCCGGTGCTGCCAACACCGATGTGTGCCTTCGTCCATGAAGAGTCCCCGGGCTTGGCACACCCGGCGCGATGCCTCGTCAACAACGTCTTCTTCCCGGCGCACCACTACTTCGACACCACTGTGCCCATGACTAACTCGGTGCCTTCTTGCACCCGCGGCTCCACGACGACTTCCTTGACATCGGCCACTCTGACTCGACATCGACCACGGCATTCTTTGCACGGCTACCTCAACCATGGCTACACCATTATATACTCTTGGCTACATCGACAAACGACACAAAGGGCTACCGCCTTGCTTGAGCAACCTCGTCGGGTACGTCCAGCCACGACTTCCGCGATGCATCGACCGTTACGACTATGGGGGGTGTCCATTGGCTTGCCTTTGGACTCTTCTCCAGTCTAACCGTCGGCGCCGCTACCGTTATGACTGCGGGGGGATGTTGAGTATATTGATTATTAGGAAAGATAGGATAGCATAGGATATTATTCTACATTGCCTTGTACTCCATGATGATCATGTACTCCTATATAAATGCCCACGAGGCTCAAGCAATACAATCAACTATTCCACCAATATCCCTCTATCTCTTCTAACAATGTTGGTGGAGACTTCAACCCATGAAGGGTAATGATTGCGCGAGTCCACGGAGGGCTCCATGATAACCCACAAGTGTAGGGGATCACAACAGCTTTCGAGGGTAAAGTATTTAACCCAAATTTATTGATTCGACACAAGGGGAGCCAAAGAATATTCTTAAGTATTAGCAGTTGAGTTGTCAATTCCACCACACCTGGATAACTGCAGCAAAGTATTTAGTAGCAAAGTGGTATGATAATAAAGGTAACAGTGGCAAAAGTAAAGATAATAGTTTTGTAGTGATTGTAACAATAGCAATGGAAAAGTAAATAAGCGAAACACAAGATGTGAAAAGCTCGTAGGCATTGGATCAATGTTAGATAATTATGTCGGATGCGATTCCTCATGTAATAGCTATAACATAGGGTGCCAGAGAACTAGCTCCAGTTCATCAATGTAATGTAGGCATGTATTCCGAATATAGTCATACGTGCTTATGGAAAAGAACTTGTGTGACATCTTTTGTCCTACCCTCCCGTGGCAGCGGGGTCCTAGTGGAAACTAAGGGATATTAAGGCCTCCTTTTAATAGAGAACCGGAACAAAGCATTAGCACATAGTGAATACATGAACTCCTCAAACTATGGTCATCACCGAGAAGTATCCCGATTATTGTCACTTCGGGGTTGTTGGATCATAACACATAATAGGTGACTATAGACTTGCAATATAGGATTAACAACACACATATATTCATGAAAACATAATAGGTTCAGATTTGAAATCATGGCACTCGGGCCCTAGTGACAAGCATTAAGCATAGCAAAGTCATAGCAACATCAATCTCAGAACATAGTGGATACGAGGGATCAAACCCTAACAAAACTAACTTGATTACATGGTAAATCTCATCCAACCCATCACTATCCAGCAAGCCTACGATGGAATTACTCACGCACAACGGTGAGCATCATGAAATTGGTGATGCAGGATGGTTGATGATGACGACGGCGACGAATCCCCCTCTCCGGAGCCCCAAACGGACTCTAGATCAGCCCTCTCGAGAGAGATTAGGGCTTGGCGGCGACTCCGTATCATAAAACGCGATGAAACTTTCTCTCTGATTTTTTTCCGCGAAACGGAATATATGGAGTTGGAGTTGAGGTCGGTGGAGCTTCAGGGGGCCCACGAGACAGGGTGGTGCGCCCAGGGGGGAGGGCGCACCCCCACCCTCGTGGACAGGGTGTGGGCCCCCTGGTCTTGATTCTTTCGCTAGTATTCTTTATATTTTCCAAAACTTATCTCCTTGGATTTTCAGGTCATTCCGAGAACTTTTGTTTTCTACACATAAAACAACATCATGGCAGTTCTGCTAAAAATAGCGTTAGTCCGGGTTAGTTTCATTCAAATCATGCAAGTTAGAGTCCAAAACAAGGGCAGAAGTGTTTGGAAAAGTAGATACGTTGGTGACGTATCACTCCACCCATGAAGGGTCCACAAAGAATCAACCTTTTCTTTCTCGCAATGGCCATCGTCCATGAAGGACTTGCCTCACTTGGATAGATCTTCACAAAGTAGGCGATCTCCTTGCCCTTAAAAACTCCTTCGTTCAACTCCACAATCTTGACGGAGGCTCCCAAGTGGCACCTAACCAATCTAGGAGACACCACTCTCCAAAAGGTAATAGATGGTGTGTTGATGATGAACTCATTGCTCTTGTGCTTCAAATGATTGTATTCCCAACACTAAACTCTCTCTCATAGATTTGGCTATGGTGGGAAGATGATTTGAGTGGAAAGCAACTTGGGGAAGGATAGAGATCAAGTTTCTTGTGGTTGGATTGGAATGTCTTGGTCTCAACACATGAGTACATGGTTCTCTCTCAAAAAATGAGTAGTGGAAGTGTAGGCACGTTCTGATGGCTCTCTCTTGAATAGAGAAGGGGGTGGAGGGGTGAGGGAGTCCTGGATTAGGGGGTGTCCGGATGGCCAAACTATAGCCTTTGGCCGGACTCCTGGACTATGAAGATACAAGATTGAAGGCTTCGTCCCGTGTTCGGATGGGACTTTCCTTGGCGTGGAAGACAAGCTTGGCGATACGAATACGTATATCTCCTACCATTGTAACCGACTCTGTGTAACCCTAACCCTCTTCGGTGTCTATATAAACCGGAGGGTTTTAGTCCGTAGGACGAACAACAATCATACCATAGCCTAGCTTCTAGGGTTTAGCCTCTCTGATCTCGTGGTAGATCTACTCTTGTACTACCCATATCATCAATATCAATCAAGCAGGAGTAGGGTTTTACCTCCATCGAGAGGGCCCGAACCTGTGTAAAAACATCATGTCCCTTGTCTCGTGTTACCATCCGCCTAGACGCATAGTTCGGGACCCCCTACCCGAGATCCGCCGGTTTTGACACCGACATTGGTGCTTTCATTGAGAGTTCCTCTGTGTCATCATCTTTAGGCGCGATGGCTCCTCCGATCATCAATAACGATGTGGTCCAGGGTGAGACTTTTCTCCCCGAAAAGATCTTCGTATTCGGCAGCTTTGCGCTACGGGCCAATTCGCTTGGCCATCTGGAGCA
Source organism: Aegilops speltoides (assembly GCA_021437245.1). Taxonomy (NCBI): domain Eukaryota; kingdom Viridiplantae; phylum Streptophyta; class Magnoliopsida; order Poales; family Poaceae; genus Aegilops; species Aegilops speltoides. The sequence goes on along the minus strand of CM038145.1, from coordinate 438,665,632 downwards.
GATGGAAAGCTACGCCCCTGGCCATCAGGTCAGATTTGGAAGTTTGACCTACACGGCTGACGTCCGCGGAGACTTGATCTTCGACGGGTTCGAGCCACAGCCAAGCGCGCCGCACTGTCACGAAGGGTATGATCTAGATCTGCCGCCGGACAGTGCCCTGGAGGCCGCACCAGTGTCCGCTCCGACACTTAGCTCGGAGCCGACTACGCTGATCGAGGACGGGTGGCTGGACACCGCCTCGGGGGCTGCTATCTCTACGGCGATTGAGCCGAACACCAACCCTGTCCTTTGCGAAGCTAGTGACTCTAAGGTGCCGGACTCCGAACCGCCTGCGCCCCTGCCAATCGAATCCGATTGGGCGCCGGTCTTGGAGTTCACCGCCGCGGACATCTTTCAGCACTCGCCCTTAGGCGACATCCTGAACTCACTAAAATCTCTCTCTTTATTAGGAGAGCCCTGGCCGGACTATGGTCAGGAAGGTTGGCATGCGGACGACGAAGAAATTCGAAGCCCACCCACCACCCACTTCGTAGCCACTGTCGAAAGTTTAAACGACATGCTCGACTTCGACTCCGAAGACATCGAAGGTACGGACGACGATGTAGAAGACAAACATGAACCAGCACCTATAGGGCACTGGTCAGCCACCTCATCTCACGATATATACATGGTGGACACACCTAAAGGAAGCGACGAAGAGGAACAATGGGATGTCACGAGGGATCATTCCCTCGAAAAACAGTCAAAACAGCGGCGTAAGCGCCGCTCAAAGTCCCGCCTCGACAAAGACAGCAGCCATGCAGACCCAGCCATAGAGCAGGGCGAACTGATGGACGACGAACATGCTATCGAGCAACCGTACGAACAGGACAATCTGGATAAACAACCCGCCCACAGCGAAGATAACGATTCAGACGATCTCACGCCGGACAAATTCTTTCGGAGCGAAGAACCTCCAAAAGGCTCGTCGCAATCTAGCGTAGCGAAAAAAGCAAGCGAAGCACAAAACAGCGGAAGATGCTCTCAGAATCAGATGGAGCAAAGTACTCAACCCCGCAGACAAATACGGCGATAGTCGCCGAACAAAGAGTGTCACGACCGGTTTTCCGATAAAAATATTTATTGAAAAGCCAATCTTATTACCCCAGTTTTTGAGAAGTACTCCTCACTGGTAGACAAATTCTTGATCAAGAAGGCAAGAGCATAAAATATAATCTGAGGCTGAGCCAAGGATGCTCAACAAATTTATTACAAGCGCCAATAATTATACATAATGGCGGGTATAACACAAGGGTGAGGTGGCATACTCTCGACTCGAACTAAATCTGGCGGTGGTGGTATATCACGGAGAAGTGATATGCTCAACTAGCATCTCATCGGCGCCGAGGTGAGGCTCGTGAATTTATTTGGGTAGCGGAAGCGGATATAGTACAATGACCAAAACCAAGGGTCACACGGATCGACCGACTCCTCTAGGCGTCGGACTCGCTATCGAACTCTTCATCCATGAGATCGCCTTCACAAGATCCGCCAAATCAACAAGCCGGTGAGTACTTTAAAAGTACTCGCAAGACCGCTCAGACGAAGATATAACAAATGCATGCATGAAATGCGATCGATAAATACACCAATGCATGAACAGTATATTAGCATACGGAATAAATAAAAAGGGGAAACGGCGGTAGTCCGCCAGAAAATCCCAACAACATAAACAAAATGAAACCCGATCGGTGTCCAAGCGGCGCCTCGAAGGTAAATAAATAAATAGAAGGAAAGAAATGCCACAATCAAGGCGTCGAGCGACGCCACATAAAGGGCTTTAAAAGAAATGCCATCGGGCGTCGAGCGACACCGCATAAAGGGCTTTAAAAAATGCCATATCAAGGCCTCGAGCGACACCGCATAAAGGGCTTTAAAAGAAATGCTACGGTCAAGGCGTCGAGCGACACCGCATAAAGGGCTTTAAAAGAACGCCACGGTCAAGGCGTCGAGCGACACCGCATAAAGGGCTTTAAAAGAAATGTTACGGTCAAGGCGTCGAGCGACACCGCATAAAGGGCTTTAAAAGAACGCCATACGGTCAAGCGCCCGAGCGACACCGCATAAAGGGCTTTAAAAGAAATGCCACGATCAAGGCGTCGAGCGACACCGCATAAAGGGCTTTAAAAGAAATGCTACGGTCGGGCGTCGAGCGACACCGCATAAAGGGCTTTAAAAGAATGTAACAACACTCATAACAAAAATTCAGCTCATAATAATAAACGGGTTAGCACATCACAAGAATATCCCATTAAATCGCATTTAGTACTCATGAACTTTCTCCGAGTTTTTGTCATCAACAAACACTTGTCGATAAGAATAGTATAGAATTTGATGATGATAAGATGATTCAAAGGAGTTTTGACTCGCAGAGCTTGTACTAAAATCACCCACGGTCAACGGATTTCGTAGTCACGAAGGACTAGTTCCGTCTCACGGTATTTCGTAAGAAAACACAGCGATCCAAAGACACACCCATCATACTTCTCGATGTCGAACCACCCGGACATCGCTCAAGAAAAACTTTTGAGACGGGAGATCACAATCTCGAATAGCATGGGATCGAATTTATATACGCGCTCTAAGGGTGCCCCTCTCGGTCCCAACCGAAACACCCATGCCCCGACCGGATGGTGGCTTTAATCCAGGGCCATGGAACCATCATCCCGCCTCTCCTTTTGGTGTGTACCAGAAAGCGGTTTGCAACTTATTATGCCATATTCCTTGCGGAAAACATGTGGTAGTACGGAGTGGCGAAAGGAATCGAACCGACACGGGTTGATTCGAAGTAAAGAGATGTGTGGCGAAGACCGCATGCTACAACACTGCCATCTTACCCATACTCATGCCAACACATGGCCATGCACCTCCATACACCACAAGTATGGATCAATGAAATTACATGTCTCCACATGCATGAATAATAACCTCCATCGGTATGCTCACCAACATGCTATGAAACTACTTACATGCAAACATGCCAAACACTCATCATATCAAAAGTCTCAACATGCTTGCCTGGTTCAGAGTAGTCGGAGCCTAGCTCGGTGAAGTTCGCGGCTTCGTCACCTCCTTGGTATCTACGGTATAACGAGAAAATATCGCGCTATCGTGAATACGGAAGGTGCACAAAATTATCTCAAATAATTTTCAAATAAATCTGATAAAAAACTAGACAAAATTTCAAAGAGGACAGAAAAGAATCAATCAAAAATATGCTTCGATAAAAAGTTATTAGGGTTTTTGTCCAGGACCCATCAGTAATGAAACGAAACTTCCTGTGGTTTTTATTGCAAAAAGTAAAACGTTTGATTAGAATCGCCCGGCTCGGAGGAGAAAACGATTACGGCAAAAGACGTTTAGAAAACGGTTCGCTTAAAAGCGAGCAGAGAGGCCGACGGGCGGGTCCCACCCGTCGAGTTCAAATTGAAAAGGCGCGTCGGGGCTCGTTGGCGCCCGAGAGTCATGTGGTCGCCGGCGGCGATCCACGGCGAGGTAGGGTGATCGGGAGTACCAGCGTGTTCAGGTGCCATTCGCGTCGGTTGGTGGTGGTGGTGGTCGCCAAGCAGCACCACGCCGACGGTGGCTCCTGCTCCGTGACGGCGATTCGGGCGAGGATGAAGCTCACCGAGAGGGCTGCAATGATCAAATTGACGAGGGGTTAGGGATATGGTAGCTAGAGAGGAAGCTGGACGGAGTTAGGGCATCGGAGACGGCCTCACTGCAGCGAATCGAGCTGGAGCCCGAGGCGGAACGGGGCGGCCGGAGTTGGGGGAGGAGACCTCCTCGAGGTCCTCCTAGTGGCCTGGTGAGGTGTAGGTGGAGTGTAGTGAGCGTGCGTGCTCGAGAGGGGACTCGGGGTCTCTTTTTATAGGCGACCCGAGGCGGTTGCCGCGAACGGGATAAGTCCGGCGAGGGATTACGGCGGAGCGATGGCTGGACAGGTGTTTAGGAGTTGGAGCGTTGTCGTTGTTGCCACCGAGCTGATTTGGTGCCGCCGCGCCGAGTTTGGCTTGCCGAGGTGGAGTTCGACGGAACGGAGCAAAGGCGGCACGTCGGCGGCGAGGCGCGCTACCGTGCTTGCCGGGCCACGACGACGGTGCAGCGGGTGTCTTTGGCGTGCATGAGGCCACGCGGAGAGCGAGAAGCAATGGGCGGCGCAGAACGGCGTTGCGGGCAGTCTTGTCTCTCCGTTAGCGCCACGGTGGCGTTGCCGCCGTGGGACACGCCGCCATGAAGGGCTGTGGTGCTCCCGACGCCGGAAGCCGCTAAGCGTGCGTGCAAGGCTGCGGACAAGCGAGCGAGCGACGAGCAACGTGCCAAAGGCTGATACCCTGTGTGATGAAACTGCCGGATGAAAAATGACACCGCAAACTGAATTTCTGCGGTGTTTGAGCAAGGCACGCCAGTGTTCGACTGAATGATTCGGCTTGTAGGAATTTTTCCTTGGGCTGATTTTTGGTGGAGTGGCTCCTCAATGTCCCAAAGAGGCTGCCTGATTTTGGTGGAATTTTTGGAGGAGTGTAGGTATGAATTTCACCAAATTTGGCAAATCTGGTCCAAACTTGCAGAGAGTGTAGTTTGAAAAATTTGAAAAGAAGATGAGTGGATCAAGATGGTCCTGGGTTGTGAGTACAAAGGACTAGCCAGAGAGTTGGTTTGAGATCAAAACTCACAAGAAAAGGAACACTTGCTTTGTAAATGGTTCAGCTCAAAATAATTATCGAAAAGATTTGAGAGAAGAATTAATTCAAATAAAATCCAAAACTTGTTTGGATGAGTTGGGATAGTGAACTTAAGTTCTTTGGCAAGGAGGAGAGGAGGTTTTGGAGTGGTTTTACCACATGGGTAAAATACAGAGTCATGGATGGTTAAGAAAAGAAAGGTGACCCTAAATCTTTTCTTTGAAATATGAAAGAAGATAAACTCCAAAAATCCAATTTTGGAAGGAAACAACAGAGGGAATATTTAAAGGATCAAACCTAAGGTTTTGAAGAAGAAAACAGAGATGACAAACTTGCCAAAGAAAAGAGAAGTTAAAGAGAATAGCCTTTTTCGAAAAAGAAAATAAAAGGCCTTTCTTAAAGAAAGAAAGAAACCAGCAATGTTTTTGCTAAAAACCAAATAAAATTTTTGGAGTGTCACAACACCTACCCCTTAGGAAAAATCTCATCCCGAGATTTCAGCTGATCCTTAAATAAGTGTGGATGTTCCGTCCAAGAAAATCCTCTCTTTCCCAAGTTGCTTCATTCTCGGTGTGATTGCTCCATTGACTCGAAAAACTTGATGGTTTTCGTCGAGTTCTTCTTCAGACTCCTCTAATATTCTTACCGGATGTTCCCGATAGGTGAGATCTGGTTGTACGCCAATGTTCTCGTGGGATACTTGTTTCTCCGGGTTGCTCACGATTTCTTAATTGTGAGACGTGGAATACGCTAGGACGTCGGATAATTCTTTGGGCAAGTCTAGTTGGTAGGCTACCTTGCCTCTTCGTGCCACTATACAAAATGGTCCGACAAACCTTGGTGCTAGCTTTCCTTTGACCCTGAACCGTTGCAGGCCTCTCATAGGTGATACCCATAGGTATACATAATCGCCGGGCTCAAACCGACCTCTCGATGCTTTTGATTGTAATAACTCTTACATCGGCTTTGAGCGGTCTTGAGTCGGTCCCCGATTAGCCCGACTTTTCCTCGGCTTCTTTGAGCATGTCCGGGCCAAGATACGATCGCCTCTCGGTTTCGACCAATTTAGCGGGTACGCATCTCCGTCCGTAGAGGGCTTCAAAGGTGCCATTTGCAAGCTGGCTCGGTAATTGTTGTTGTATGCGAACTTCGGCATATGGCAAGCTTTCTTCCCAGCTGGTCCCATAGGTGAGGACACATGCTCTTAGCATGTCTTCTAGTATTTGGTTTACGTTGCTCGTTTGTCCATCACCGGGATGGTATCTTTGTCATCAAGGCCGCTTGAGTTCCCGAGCCTGTTGTAAGTGCTCCCAAAATCTCGAGACGAACCGAGTGCCTCTGTCACGATATTATTGTTTTAGGGACTCCATGCAAACAAACTATACGGGCAAGATAAATCTTGGCAAGCTTCGAGTGGTGTGGGTTGTTTTCTTTGGAATGAAATGTGCCACCTTGGTTAATCTGTCGCTGATGACCCATATGGCATCACTTCAGCGCAGACCGAGGTAGTCCGACAATGAAGTCCATCCCTATTTCATCCCATTTCCACTCGGGTATTTTATTCGGTTGCGAGACCGGCTGGTCTTTGATGTTCAGCTTTTATCGTTGACAAGAATCGCAACATGCAATGAAAGTGGCTATATCCTCTTCATACCGTGCCACCAAAATCTTTCCTGAATATCCTTATACATTTTGGTTCCTCCAGGTGGATCGAATATGGAGCGGTGTGGGCTTCAGCTAAAATTTGATGTTTGAGGTCCTCTATATTTGGCACGCAGAGTCATCTCCGCACTATAAGGTTCCTTCATTGTCTATGATGAATTCGAGGCCTTGCCCATTTTTACCTTTATTTTTATGCCTTCGATCTTTGGGGTGTTTATCTTGAGCTTCTTTGATTTTCTCCACAAGGTTGGGTTGAATTTCCAAATTTGTTATGGTGCCTCCGTGACCATTACCAAGTTGAGTTTGGTAAATTCTTGTTGGAATTCAGGTCTCAAACCCGGCAGTTGTTGTTGTCGGATGGGGTTCCGACTAAGAGCATCTGCCACAACATTTGCCTTCCACGGATGATAGTGAATACCCACATCGTAATCTTTTACCAATTCCAACCAGCGCCGTTGTCGTAAATTGAGTTCGCTGTGTAAAAATATACTTGAGGCTTTTATGGTCCGTATATATTTCACAACGATTCCCCAAAGAGGAAGTGCCTCCATTCCTTGAGTGCATGTATGATCGCTGCCAATTCTAGGTCATGAGTGGGATAATTTTCCTCGTGTTTACGGTTGCCTTGAAGCGTATGCAACAACTTTGCCCTCTTGCATTAGTACGCATCCGAGACCCTTTCGACGATCACAATATACTTCAAAATTCTTGTGTATGTCCGCACAATTAATACCGGTCTTGTCGTTAATTTCTTCTTTAGTTCTTGGAAACTTTTCTCACGAGCTTGACCACTCAAATTTCTTGTCTTTTTGAGTAAGCTGCGCCATTGGCTTGACTATGGTGGAGAATCCTTCAATAAATCTGCGGTAATATCCTGCCATTCCTGTGAAACTTCAGACATCCGTTACATTGGCGGTGGCTTCCAACCAATTACGGCCTTGACTTTTTCGGGTCCACGGCAATACCTTCTTGATTTAATACGTGGCCCAAAAAGCCTACTGTCTTAACCAAAATTCACACTTGCTGAATTTGGCGTACAATTTATGTTTTACGAGTTCCCTAACACAATCTCGAGGTGTTCGCATGCTCTTAGGTGTCTTGAATATATCAAAATATCGTCAATGAATACCACAACAAACTTGTCCATAAACTTCATAAATACTTTGTTCATGAGGTGAACAAAATATGCGGGGCGCGTTGTCATTCCAAATGGCATTCTTGTGAACTCATACAATCCAGATCCGGAGGTGAAAGCTGTCTTGGGGATATCCTCCGTATGCGTACCTTTAATTGATGGTAACCTGATCTTAAGTCAATTTTTGAGAAGACCACGGCTTGAGCGAGCTGGTCAAATAAATCATTTATTCTTGGCATTGGGTATTTGTTCTTGATTGTGACCATATTAAGTGCTCGGTAGTCTACACACAATCTCGGTGTTCCATCCTTCTTTTGGCAAATAAAATTGGTGAACCCCAAGGAGGAGCTGGCTCAGATATATCCTTTGTCTAGTAATTCTTTTATTTGCTTCTTCAATTCTACCAACTCGGATGGTGCCATTCTCAGATGGTTTCTTGTATATGGGGGTGGTTCGGTGCTAGCTCAATGCTGAATTCTATTTCCGATCCGTGGCATGCCCGTAATTCTTCGAAATACGCCCGAAATTCACACACCATCGAACTTTGTTTAGTTCGAAATGTCCACTTTATTCAATCTTGGTTGCGAGATATTTTTCTGTCTTGGGCGTAAACTCTTCTTATTTTCCCGAGGTGATGAGTGAGAATTACGGATCGGTTGAAACAATGATAAAACCTTTGTTGGTGGTTAACCAATCCATCCCTAGGATGACGCCCATCCATTGTTTTCCAAAACAATGAGATTTGCGTGGAACTCTAATCCTTCAAACTTAATAACCACACCTTGACAGTAACTCTGAGTAACTTGCTGATTTCCAGGGGACTTGATGATCATCGATTTTTCCAAAGGAAGCATCGAAAAATTATTTTTCAAAGCAAAACCTTTCGAATGAATGAGTGAGAAGCTCCGTAATCAAACAAAACCATGGCAGGTATTGTGTTGATGTGAAACGCATCGAGTACGATATCGGGGCATTCGGGCTTCTCTCGGGGTCACGTGGTTCGATGACCCTTCTGTGGTTGTTATTGGGGTTGAAATTGTTTCGCTTTGGTGCTGAATTATTGCCACCGTTGTTCGCTTCGGGTTGAGTTCCTTGGTTTGGGGCATTGCTTGGCATAATGCCCTTCCTCCACAGCGTAATAAGTAACGCTTCGGGCGATATGTGAACTCCTTGTCCCTTGCATGAAAATTTTGATTGGGCGTGAGACGCTTGTCGTGGATTTGTGCGCCCCACCTTTCTCGAAAATCTATCTTGCTTCGATGGTTGCGAGCATGGTTTGTCGGTCCTTTTTCGCTATGAAATCTTCCAAGCGCGTCTCTCATTTTCCGTGGTAATGGCTTTATCCACCAGTGTTTTAAAATCTGGAAAAGTGTGTATAACCAGTTGGCATTTAAGTGCGGGCGCTAGACCGTCAAGGAATTTTTCCATCTTCTTGCTTTCAGTCATACGCTCTTCATTGGCGAAGGGACAATAAAGTGAATCGACCATTGTAATCGACATCGTCATATTCCTTTGTTTGAGGTCATCGAACTCTCTCTTCTTGATTTTCATAATACTCTTGGGAATGTGTGCACCACTTAAAACCTTCCTTGAAATCATCCCTGTGTTATATTATTTTCATTGGGATGCATGTGCAGGAAATTTTCCCACCACAAGCGGCTGCTCTGTGAGATAGTGCGGTGCATATAATACTTTTTCCTGGTCTGAACATCTTGCAATATTTAATTTTCTCTCCATATCTGAAGCCGGTCCTCGGCTTCAAGAGGTTTGTCAAGATGAGAAAATGTCCGAGGACGGTCTTCGTAATTCAGATAATTTGGAATCTGCGGATATCGCCCATGGTGATTTCCCATGTTGAAAACTTGGTTCATCATTTCTCGATGTTGTTGCTGACTTTGTTCAAAAAGCGGCACATTTGAGAAAGTGCCGTTTCAACGCCTGCTGACACGATCGTCCTTGCGTGTTATCGTTGTGCGTTGAGTGTCACAATTTTCCTCTGGCGGAGCTGGCATGGAGCGCGTCCAAGGACGAGACATTTTTCACTGGGGATACATTTTGTAAAACCCATAAGAACAAACAGAAAAGAATCGCCAAAATTTAAATCCATAAATTCACGTGGTTTTCAAATAAGAATAAAATGCCAAGACAACACAAAGAAACAAAAGATTTGCGACGGAGAAGAACTGCTCATTACGTATCTTACACGCGGTCGATAATTATACAATACATCACTCGGGATAGGCGTACATAATCCTCGACATGTTATTTAGGCTAGTGCACTTCTCCACTTCCTACATGATGCGCAAACAGGCTACTTCTCACAACCTATGTACATATACACATATCGTATAAGCGGCATCTCGCATGTCGGTTAAGCGTACTCATCGGAGATGTTGACGATCTCCTTGGCTCGCCAAGGGTGAGGCGAAGTGAGGCTGGGAGTCGACCTCCTCCTCACTAATAGGCTCCAGACGTGGAGTGCTGCGCTGAGAAGGTGGAGCGGGTGCGAGGTGGAGCAACACGAACAGGATGGGCGCAAAGGTTGGTGTAGCACGTGTTGGAGTGGGCGCGATGACTTGGTTGAATTCCTCGGTGGTAGGCAAGCGACGACTCGGTGCATAGGATCTTGAGGACGAGACAAGCGTCGCTGGCGGTGCGGTGTGCAGGAGCTCCCTCTGTTGGCGGCACAGCCATGGATCGAGTCCATGCGGCAGCCACGAAGTCGTCCACCAAATTGTCGAATGCTGCCTCCAGGGCCCGGAGATACTCAATAAGCATCTCAAAGGCCTCGTCCCGTTCTCCTCTGGGACAGGAGAATGCATAGTGACAGGTGTAGGGCACATGGCATGGGAGGTAGCGGTAACGACGAGTCTTCATTGAGGGAAGGACATCCCTGAGGCGAGCTATCGCCTCACGGGCTGCCATCTGCATAGCATGCTTCTCCGTAGGCATGGCTCTTCCCACAAACCGGAAGCGTCGTAACTCAACACGCCCCCTTGAATTGCACCGCTGCTTTGGTGCATGGTCGACTGTCGCTGACCTTGTGCTGGTAGAATGTGAAAGCTGGCGCACAGATGGCCCCATCGCGACCGAACGACGCAGAGAGAAGCTTGACGAACCCATCGGGCACGCTATTAACATCCGAGACTCGCAGCCGTCGTCCACCATCTACAACAGCAGCAAAAATTTGAAAGGTCGATCATAAATTTATGCCGACCGTCGAAAGAATGTCTACGATTGTAAAAAAAATAAGACAAGATAATCTGTGCTAATCACCGATTAGCGATCGCACCTAGTGGCTTCCCTGATCGGCTGGCTCTGGTACCAAGCTTGTCACGACCGGTTTTCCGATAAAAATATTTATTGAAAAGCCAATCTTATTACCCAGTTTTTGAGAAGTACTCCTCTTTGGTAGACAAATTCTTGATACAAGAAGCCAAGAGCATAAAATATAATCTGAGGCTGAGCCAAGGATGCTCAACAAATTTATTACAAGCGCCAATAATTATACATAATGGCGGGTATAACACAAGGGTGAGGTGGCATACTCTCGACTCGAACTAAAGCTGGCGGTGGTGGTATATCACAAAGGAGAAGTGATATGCTCAACTAGCATCTCATCGGCGCCGAGGTGAGGCTCGTGAATTTATTTGGGTAGCGGAAGCGGATATAGTACAATGACCAAAACCAAGGGTCACACGGATCGACCGACTCCTCTAGGCGTCGGACTCGCTATCGAACTCTTCATCCATGAGATCGCCTTCACAAGATCCGCCAAATCAACAAGCGGTGAGTACTTTAAAAGTACTCGCAAGACCGCTCGGACGAAGATATAACAAATGCATGCATGAAATGCGATCGATAAATACACCAATGCATGAACAGTATATTAGCATACGGAATAAATAAAGGGGAAACGGCGGTAGTCCGCCGAAAATCCCAACAACATAAACAAAATGAAACCCGATCGGTGTCCGGCGGACGCCGAAGGTAAATAAATAAATAGAAGGAAAGAAATGCCACGATCGGGCGCCCGAGCGACGCCACATAAAGGGCTTTAAAAGAAATGCCACAATCAAGGCGTCGAGCGACACCGCATAAAGGGCTTTAAAAAATGCTACGGCAAGGCGTCGAGCGACACCGCATAAAGGGCTTTAAAAGAAATGCCACAATCAAGGCGTCGAGCGACACCGCATAAAGGGCTTTAAAAAAACGCTACGGTCGGGCGCCCGAGCGACACCGCATAAAGGGCTTTAAAAGAAATGCTACGGTCAAGGCGTCGAGCGACACCGCATAAAGGGCTTTAAAAGAACGCCATACGGTCAAGGCGTCGAGCGACACCGCATAAAGGGCTTTAAAAGAAATGCCACGCCTCGAGCGACACCGCATAAAGGGCTTTAAAAGAAATGCTACGATCAAGGCGTCGAGCGACACCGCATAAAGGGCTTTAAAAGAATGTAACAACACTCATAACAAAAATTCAGCTCATAATAATAAACGGGTTAGCACATCACAAGAATATCCCATTAAATCGCATTTAGTACTCATGAACTTTCTCCGAGTTTTCGTCATCAACAAACACTTGTCGATAAGAATAGTATAGAATTTGATGATGATAAGATGATTCAAAGGAGTTTTGACTCTGCAGAGCTTGTACTAAAATCACCCACGGTCAACGGATTTCGTAGTCACGAAGGACTAGTTCCGTCACGGTATTTCAGAAGAAAACACAGCGATCCAAAGACACACCCATCATACTTCTCGATGTCGAACCACCCGCACATCGCTCAAGAAAAACTTTTGAGACGGGAGATCACAATCTCGAATAGCATGGGATCGAATTTATATCTGGCGCTCTAAGGGTGCCCCCTCTCGGTCCCAACCGAAACACCCATGCCCCCGACCGGATGGTGGCTTTAATCCAGTAATATGGAACCATCATCCCGCCTCTCCTTTTGGTGTGTACCAGAAAGCGGTTTGCAACTTATTATGCCATATTCCTTGCGGAAAACATGTGGTAGTACGGAGTGAAATCGAAGGGAATCGAACCGACACGGGTTGATTCGAAGTAAAAGAGATGTGTGGCGAAGACCGCATGCTACAACACTGCCATCTTACCCATACTCATGCCAACACATGGCCATGCACCTCCATACACCACAAGTATGGATCAATGAAATTACATGTCTCCACATGCATGAATAATAACCTCCATCGGTATGCTCACCAACATGCTATGAAACTACTTACATGCAAACATGCCAAACACTCATCATATCAAAAGTCTCAACATGCTTGCCTGGTTCAGAGTAGTCGGAGCCTAGCTCGGTGAAGTTCAGCGGCTCGTCACCTCCTTCGGTATCTACGGTATAACGTAAAATATACGCTTATCGTGAATACGGAAGGTGCACAAAATTATCTCAAATAATTTTCAAATAAATCTGATAAAAAACTAGACAAAATTTCAAAGAGGACAGAAAAGAATCAATCAAAATATGCTTCGATAAAAAGTTATTAGGGTTTTTGTCCAGGACCCATCTGAATGAAACGAAACTTCCTGTGGTTTTATTGCAAAAAGTAAAACGTTCAGATTAGAATACGCCGGCTCGGAGGAAAGGAGAAAACGATTCGCAAAAGACGTTTAGAAAACGGTTCGCTTAAAAACGAGCAGAGAGGCCGACGGCGGGTCCCACCGTCGAGTTCAAATTGAAAAGGGCGCGTCGGGGCTCGTTGGCGCCGAGAGTCATGATGGAAACGCCGGCGGCGATCCACGGCGAGGTAGGGTGATCGGGAGTACCAGCGTGTTCAGGTGCCATTCGCGTCGGTTGGTGGTGGTGGTGGTCGCGGCGAGCACCACGCCGACGGTGGCTCCTGCCCGTGGACGGCGATTCGGGCGAGGATGAAGCTCACCGAGAGGGCTGCAATGATCAAATTGACGAGGGGTTAGGGATATGGTAGCTAGAGAGGAAGCTGGACGGAGTTAGGGCATCGGAGACGGCCTCACTGCAGCGAATCGAGCTGGAGCCCGAGGCGGAACGGGCGGCCGGAGTTGGGGAGGAGACCTCCTCGAGGTCCTCCTAGTGGCCCGTGAGGTGTAGGTGGAGTGTAGTGAGCGTGCGTGTTTCGAGAGGGGACTCGGGGTCTCTTTTATAGGCGACCGAGGCGGTTGCCGCGAACAGGATAAGTCCGGCGAGGGATTCTGGCGAGCGATGGCTGGACAGGTGTTTAGGAGTTGGAGCGTTGTCGTTGTTGCCACCGAGCTGATTTGGTGCCGCCGCGTCGAGTTTGGCTTGCCGAGGTGGAGTTCGACGGAACGGAGCAAAGGCGGGCACGTCGGCGGGAGGAGCGCGCCGTGCTTGCCGGGCCACGACGACGGTGCAGCGGGTGTGTCTTGGCGTGCATGAGGCCACGCGGAGAGCGAGAAGCAATGGGCGGCGCAGAACGGCGTTGCGGGCAGTCTTGTCTCCGTTAGCCGCCACGGGTGGCGTTGCCGCCGTGGGACACGCCGCCTGAAGGGCTGTGGTGCTCCCGACGCCGAAGCCGCCAAGCGTGCGTGCAAGGCTGCGGACAAGCGAGCCAAGCGACGAGCAACGTACAAAGGCACAGATACCTTGTGATCAAACTGCCGGATGAAAAATGACACCGCAAACTGAATTTATCGCGGTGTTTGAACAAAGGCACGCCGGTGTTCGATGAATGATTCGCTTGTAGGAATTTTTCCTTGGGCTGATTTTTGGTGGAGTGGCTCCTCAATGTCCCAAAGATGGGCTGCCTGATTTTGGTGGAATTTTTGGAGGAGTGTAGGTATGAATTTCACCAAATTTGGCAAATCTGGTCCAAACTTGCAGAGAGTGTAGTTTGAAAAATTTGAAAAGAAGATGAGTGGATCAAGATGGTCCTGGGTTGTGAGTACAAAGGACTAGCCAAGAGAGTTGGTTTGAGATCAAAACTCACAAGAAAAGGAACACTTGCTTTGTAAATGGTTCAGCTCAAAATAATTATCGAAAAGATTTGAGAGAAGAATTAATTCAAATAAAATCCAAAACTTGTTTGGATGAGTTGGGATAGTGAACTTAAGTTCTTTGGCAAGGAGGAGAGGAGGTTTTGGAGTGGTTTTACCACATGGGTAAAATCTGAGTCATGGATGGTTAAGAAAAGAAAGGTGACCCTAAATCTTTTTCTTTGAAATATGAAAGAAGATAAACTCCAAAAATCCAATTTTTGGAAGGAAACAACAGAGGGGAATATTTAAAGGATCAAACCTAAGGTTTTGAAGAAGAAAACAGAGATGACAAACTTGCCAAAGAAAAGAGAAGTTAAAGAGAATAGCCTTTTTCTGAAAAGAAAAAAATAAAAGGCCTTTCTTAAAGAAAGAAAGAAACCAGCAATGTTTTTGCTAAAAACCAAATAAAATTTTTGGAGTGTCACAAAGAGCTACGCGAAGCGAAAATTACTGCCTGAATTCGATGAGGAGGCCGTAGAGCCCCCGCAATCAAAAAACAAGGAGACCACTCGGTCGGATAGACGACCCCATGGCAAACATAGAGTGGCAAACGGCGCCGCACACAAGCCGGCCCGCGATCCGCACAGGGACTCGCATCAAAAAGATGGCCCAGTTAGATCTATCTACGGGCCAAGAAAGCAAGCTCTAGTAGGCAATGCAACACATCAAGTATCCGAATACTACGGTACACCTAAATACACGGGTGCCGCACACCCCCTTTGTTTCACCGATGAGGTTCTGGATTATGAATTTCCAGCGGGATTCAAGCCCGTAAACATAGAGGCATACGACGGAACAACATACCCTGGAGTCTGGATCGAGGATTACATCCTCCACATACACATGGCTAGAGGAGATGACCTCCACGCCATAAAATACTTACCCCTCAAGCTCAAAGGGGCAGCCCGGCATTGGCTCAAAAGCCTCCCCAAAAACACCAGTGGAAGTTGGGAAGAGCTCGAGGATGCTTTTCGGGCAAATTTTCAAGAGACCTATGTCTGACCTCCGGATGCAAACGATTTAAGTCACATAACCCAACAACCCGGAGAGTCAGCCCGAAAATTCTGGAACAGATTCCTTACTAAAAAGAACCAAATAGTCGACTGTCCGGACGATGAAGCCTTAGCAGCTTTCAAACACAACGTCCGAGACGAATGGCTCGCCAGATACCTCGGCCAAGAAAAGACAAGAACAATGGCCGCATTAACAAGCCTCATGACCCGCTTTTGCCGAGGAGAGGATAGCTGGCTGGCAAGATGCAGTATCAGCGACCCAAGTACATCCGAAGTCAGGGATGGAAATGGGAAACCGCAGCACAGCAAGGACCAGCGCCGAACCAAGGGAAACTGCCCGAAGAGCACGGCAGTCGACACCGGATTCAAAAGCTCACGGCAGAATCATAAAAAACTGCCCCCAAGGATAACATGGACGAGCTATCTAACTTAAACAAAATCTTGGACAAGGTATGCCAAATCCACAGTACCCCCGGGAAGCCTGCAAATCATACCACAGAGATTGTTGGGTCTTCAAGCAGTCCGGCAAACTCAACGCCGAACACAAGGGGCTCGACACACCAAGCGAGGACGACAACGAACCCCACAAGCAGAGCACCGGAGAACAAAAGAATTTCCCACAAGAAGTCAAAACAGTAAACTCACTTTACGTGACAAAAGGGAAAAACAGAATGGCGCCCATGGAAATACGCGCCATACGGCCTATCCCAGAGGAGTCTCGCCACTGGTTGTTAAAACCAATCACCTTCGACCATCAGGATTACTCTAGAAGTATCCAGAATGCAGGATGGACTGCCTTGATATTAGATCCGATAATCAACAGACTCCAATTTACACAAGTCCTAATGGACGGCGGCAGTGATCTAAACCTGCTATATCAGGACACAATCCGCAAAATGGGGATAGACCCAACCAAAATTCACCATAGCAACACTTCCTTTCAAGGGGTAATGCCAGGCCGATATGCCCATTGTACGGGCTCTCTACTGCTAGAAGTTGTGTTCGGCTCACCCGACAACTTCCTCCATGAAAAGTTAACCTTCTACCTCGCCCCATTTACAAGTGGCTATCAAGCACTACTGGGCCGCGAAGCTTTCGCTCGCTTTAACGCAATACCGCATTATGCATCCCTCACACTTAAAATGCCCGGTCCACGAGGCATCATCTCCTTAAAGGGAAATATCGAGTGTTCCTCGAGCGCGGAAGATTGTGTGACTGCCTCGACGGCCACACACTAAACCGGCTTCACTAATCCAAGCACCTAAATAGGTCATTCAGACCCCGGACACGGTTAGACGAGTCCGGCGTAAACATACAGGGGCTTACCAGCCGCATACCCCACACTAGGGGCTCCGCGCATATACAACAAGAGACATTAAAGCTCAATTTTATCCATTTTTTGAAACGTACTTTGTTTATTTTATGTAACGTACATTTTTGCAAGATCCATTTTCAACTAAGTTCCTCTCTTTTATAGATGAACACCGTGCGACACCCGTCCAGGATACGGCACAACGGAGACACATGCGCAGACATGCAGCAGGGACCCGTTGCAAGGATTCTTTTCAGATTAAGACCCTGCGTAAACCTTTTTTACTGTCTCTTGTTGATACACATCCCCTGGTTTCTTACTATAACCGAGAAGGAGGCTGACGTTTTGGCATAGGCCACGTCAGAATTTTGCGCGTACCTGGACACCAGGGGCTTATTACCAAGGGCGTTGTTCGGCCCATTTTCATAAAGACCGAATACCTTAGGGAGTGTTCGGCGTCTCGAGTTAGGCCTTATATGCATCAGCTCTGAATCATGTCTTTGGTCAAATGTTGGGTTTGCCCAGCTCCTGTATTTTGCTGCCTTACGTTCCGCTCTATCGGCTAACACGGCACCAGGAGAACTACTGCAATTGTGCCCCGGTTAGTCCAGGCGAGCACCTCAGTAGAGAAAGCCCAAAACTGACTGTCATGATATAGCGCGAGACTGGTCAACCACTCGATGACCCGCCGGAATCTATAGGTTTCCTCCGCATTGACGAAGGGCCGTTTCCCGGTCATGCATATACACGCCCCGAATTTGGGCGAGCGCGGTGCCCCTAGGGGCTATATAGTATCCCCACTGTCAAACTCCTATGGCTAAGTGAAAGTGATAAAGCATTATAGTCTGGTTGCCTAGTTTGCTACGCTACCACCTCCTTTATAGGACCAAGACGTTGGATCAAGTGTGAAAATGCGCCTTTTGCAAACACCCCCGCATTCTATGCGTGGGGGCTGAAGCCGAAGACTGCCATCTTTCAGGTTATATACACATATACATTAAACGGCTGCACAGGAGGTATTTTAATTCTTGAATGCACAAGTATAAAAAGCTTTTATATTTCATCGAAACATTGTTTCACAATAATACATGTTATTCGAACATAATATCCTTTGAGCACTACGTCTCAATTAAATGAGCGCCCTGAAAATATTGCTCGACAGGTACTCGGCTTCCATCCGAATCTGGGGATGCAACATCAGTGGCCTTCATCTCTGCCAGTATGTCTTGACACGGGCAAGAGCCATCCGCGCACCCTCTATGCATGCCGACCTCCTTATTGCATTGATATGCGGCACCGCACCAAGGAACTGCTGCACCAAGCCAAAATAACTCTTTGGCTCGGGCCTCTTCGGCCACAAAAGACTCACGACATCCTTCATGGCAAGTCCGGATAACCTATTCAGCTCCGCCATTTCGGCCAAGCGATCGGTTAATGGAAGGGGGCGCTCTGGATTATGGAACTGCGACCAAATTTTTTTCCATTTCGTGATCCTTTTGATCTTGGAAGTGTTCGGCCGCGTCCGCGGCACTGGCCGACAAGTCCAGATAAGCATCCTCCGAACTCCACAGTCGGTCCAACTGAGCATATTTAGGATCCGTGAACTTCCTCCGCAGCAGGAAGGGCTTTCCATCCGCGATATCTCCGGCCTGACGCATCTCCTCCTTCATAGCTCTCATCGCAGAGCGAGCATCCTTGGCCTCGGTAGTGGCCCTCTTTAGGTCCTCTTGCACCGCTCGATCTTCCTTTCCAAGAAGCTTGCAGCGGTCGGCAGCATTGTTCAACTCCATGGCCATCTCGGCCATTTCCTTCTTGCTTCGGCAGTGAGCAGCCTGTTCAGCTTTTAGCTCTTTGGTCGCCTTCAAGGCAGACGCATCACTTTTTCTGGCCTGCTCCTTGGCTCGGGTGAGCTCTGCCCGAAGGTTCTCCATGGCGGCGGCACCTTCTGCATCAGGCATACATGTTGTAAGGCGCGGGCATCAAGCTCCCTTACCAGGTGTCCACGGAGAAATCACATACCTTGTGACTCGTCAAGCCGCTTATTGACAAGCACGATGTCGGCATTTGCCATGTCAAGCTGCAGCTTTAGTTTGGCAAATCCATTAGTCCGGCTTGCCACCGGACACTTCGCCACCTACATAGGGGGCAACATATTATACCTGGGAATATGGTGCTCGGCGCGCTGTCATTTTTGACAACACACCGAGCCTCAGGGGCTACTATCTACACAGGGCGCATTTTATATGCGAAATTGTCAGAAGGTACATCATTTTGCGTACCTCAAAACCTATCAGCAAACTTCTGACGGCTTCGTGCAATCCGCTCTCAGCGGATGATATCCTTTCAATCACCATACCCATTAACGCACGGTGATCTTCTGAGATAGATGCTTGCCCAAGCAGATCCTTCAGCTCCTCCGACCGTACACCAGGTAGTGTCGGACTCATCCGATGGCCTTTTTCAAAGGCCGGACGCAGAGGGCTTTGAGGGGAAATATGACTGCCTTCCGGCCCCGCCGGACTCGGAGAAACCCTCTGCGACGACACCTCATGGTCGCCCGCATCACACGACGGTACGGCAGGGGGAGGCATTTCGCTCTCTATCATCTCCGGACGAAGATCCCCCGAAGATGAGCTCAGCTGCGAAGGGCTGAGATACAAACTACAAGGTAGAACTCCGGTTATCCTCATCAAAAATAGGGCAGGGATATCCCTTGTTGTAATAAAAACTCCCCTTTTTACTTACGGCTCGGTGGAGGGATGATCCCCTTGGGGGCATAATGCGGCCGAGGCGTCTCTCGGCGCAGGACCCTCTGACGAAGATTTCTTCCCCGCTTTGAGACCATGGTCTCCGGGTCTTCAGAGGCGGTCCTCTTCTTCCCTTGGATGGAGGGATTCCTGATCCCTCCTTTCCTGGGAGCCTCCTTCGCGGAGGCGGTAGCTTCCTTGTTCCCCCCTTCACCTTCTTCCGAAGGCGCAACCTCCAGCATCCTGGTTAAAATGGGATCCGGCGTGGCCTCAGGGAGGAGGGCCGGACACCTAATTAACTTTGCTTTCGCTATCCACTCCTGTTCAAGGGACAACTCTTTTAAAGGACTAGTTTGTGATAAATATGGGATAGCGTGTCCGGGAACAGGGCTACTTACTTGAGTATTCGGGCGATTGCAGCTCAGACATGCGTCCTCGGTCAAGTCCGGACACACCTCTTGTGATCTAAAGAAAAGCTTGTACATCTCCACGGGCGTCGCGCCCATAAAATGTTGGAGAGCTCGTGGTCCCTCCGGGTTAAATTCCCATAGGCGGAGAGGGCGACGCTTGCGAGGCGAGATGCATTTAATCAGCATGACCTGCGCCACTACGACCAGAGTGATCTCTCTCTCTCTAGGAGATCTTGAATGCGGCCCTACAGCAAGGGCACGTCCTTGGACGGCCCCCAGTTAAGTCCTTTATTGACCCATGACGCCAGCCGTGGTGGAGGATCCGAGCGAAAGGCAGGTGGCGCTACCCATTTGGTGCCCTGGGAGCTGTGATATAAAACCACTCTTGTTGCCATAAACTGAGCTCCTCTTGAAAAGAGCCCTCGGGCCACGGAGCATCAGCATTCTTGCTTATAACAACCCCTCCGCATTCTGCCTGTTGCCCCTTGATCACCTTCGGCTCCACTTTGAAGGTCTTGATCCACAATCCAAAGTGAGGGGTAATGTGGAGGAAGGCTTCGCACACGATGATGAACGATGAGATGTGGAGGATGGACTCCGGATCCAAGTCGTGAAATTCCAACCCATAGTAAAACATGAGCCCCCTCACGAAGGGGTCCATCGGGAAGCTTAGCCCCCGAAGGAAGTGAGACGTGAACACCACGCTTTCACCAAGCTTGGGAGTGGGAATAACCTACCCTTGGGCAGGCAGCCTATGCAAAATTTCGCCGGTTAGATACCTGGCATCTCTTAGCTTTAGCACGTCTTCTTCCGTAATGGAGGAAGACATCCACCAGCCTTGCAGGTCGGAGCCAGACATCATCGAAGGTCCGAAGCGCCTGAATCTGGAGCTTTGGGTGTTGGAACTCGAGGCGAAGGGCGGATTCGATTGAGATTAAAAGAAAAGAGTGGAGCCTTGGTCTCCTTATAAAGAGGTTGAATACCAAGAGCCTTCCCCGTGACCGTTTGGGACTCGCCTTCGATAGAGGAGACGTGCCAACGGGCGTGGTTGGGTTACCCACGCCCGTATTGATGAGAATATCGGAATAAGGGGACACGATCTCTGCTTTGACAATACGTGCCAAGGAAACTGCCTCGCTAAACACGCTGAGGTGGAACGAATAAAGGCCTGGCCGTGGTGTGATGTCATGCCACGGAATACGTCGGCAGGTTGAATTTGTGTAAATATTATTCTCTTTACGGTGGTATGTGGAACTTATTTTGCAGAGCCGGACACTATCTTTGTGTTCAAAATCTTCTATGAAGTATTCGGAGGAGGAACCCGCCTTGCAATGCCGAAGACAATATGCGCACCGGACTCGTCGTCATTGAAGCCTGGTTCAGGGGCTACTGAGGGAGTCCTGGATTAGGGGGTGTCCAGATGGCCGGACTATAGCCTTTGGCCGGACTCCTGGACTATGAAGATACAAGATTGAATACTTCGTCCCGTGTCCGGATGGGACTTTCCTTGGCGTGGAAGACAAGCTTGGCAATACGGATATGTACATCTCCTACCATTGTAACCGACTCTATGTAACCCTAACCCTCTTCGGTGTCTATATAAACCGGAGGGTTTTAGTCCGTAGGACGAACAACAATCATACCATAGGCTAGCTTCTAGGGTTTAGCCTCTCTGATCTCGTGGTAGATCTACTCTTGTACTACCCATATCATCAAAATCAATCAAGCAGGAGTAGGGTTTTACCTCCATTGAGAGGGCCCGAACCTAGGTAAAAACATCGTGTCCCTTGTCTCATGTTACCATCCGCCTAGACGCACAGTTCGGGACCCCCTACCCGAGATCCACCGGTTTTGACACCGACAAGGGTTATTTATAGCATCCACACAAAATCTAACCGTTACACACATTGACCCAACTCGGTCAGACCAAATAGGTGAACTCGGTGAGACCGATTCAGTTCAAAATGTGAATGTTAGGAGTTTCGGTTGGACTGATATGATCAACTCGGTGGGACCGATGTGCTAGGGTTAAGGCAAAACCTCATCTCAGTGTAACTGATTGCATGAACTCGGTGGGACCGATTTCAACTATGAGCAAACAAAGAGTTGGTCAGGCAAACTCAGTGGGACAGATTGCACATTTCTGTGAGACTGAAATAATTGCAACAGGCAACAGAGAGTTTGCCAGGCCATCTCGGTGAGACCGAGATCCTATCAGTGAGACTGAATTGATTAGGGTTTCTGGCAGTGGCTATGTCAAGTGAACTCGGTGGTGCTGGATGGATCAAATTGGTGGGGCCGAGTTTGACTTTAGGTTTAGGACATATTTGGAATTGAGAAAGTGGTTGAGGGCTTTGGAGCATATCACTAAGCACTTTGAGCAAGTAGACCATTAAGCAACACCTCATCCCCTTTTAATAGTATTGGCTTTCCTATGGACTCAATGTGATCTTGGATCACGAAAATAGAAATGAATGGCCTTGAGCTTTTGCCAATGTTTGTCCTTAGCACCATGAAGGGGTTCCACATCCTCTTGTCCATGCCACGCCTTTGTTGAAGTTTCTGAAATATACTAGATGAAAATATTAGTCCAACAGGAGATATGTTGACATTAATTACCAAAATCACCGGGGGAGCACTTGTGCTTTCAATCTCCCACTTTTTGGTAATTGATGACAACATACATCAAAGTTTTACATAAAGATATGAAGAGTAATAAATAAAGCTTTGGAAAGACATATAACATGCATTGGCTCCCCCTACATGTATGCAATCATGTGAAGATAGACTATGAAAGCATGTGAATGCATAGGCATGTCAGAGCAAGCTATGTGTAACATGTATCTTGGCTATATGCATCAAAGCAAATGCTGTAATACAGGAAATGTGCATTCCTTTTCATGAGTCCTTGCAAACAATATGTACATCAGCAAGAGATCATCATGCACATGAGTGTGATGCATATACTTACCTTGTGGTCTTGAGCTGACTTTGGAAGAGATGAACTTGAGAAAACAGGGTTAGATAACACAAGAACACCTACTAATCAGAGCAAGTGAGAAACCACAAGAGTACCCAAATTGGGAGGACATGTAGTGAGTGAGTACTTAGTACTCTATTTGGATATAGACATGTCCTTAGAGATTTTCTTGAAGGAAATATGCCCTAGAGGCAATAATAAAGTTGTTATTTTATATTTCCTTATATCATGATAAATGTTTATTATTCATGCTATAACTGTCTTAACCAGAAACTTGATACATGTGTGAATACATAGACAACACACCATGTCCCTACTAAGCCTCTACTAGATTAGCTCGTTAATCAAAGATGGTTAAGTTTCCTAACCATAGACATGTGTTGTCATTTGATAAACGGGATCACACCATTAGGAGAATCATGTGATGGACAAGACCCATCTGTTAGCTTAGCATGTTGATCGTTCGGTTTTATTGCTATTGCTTTCTTCATGTCAAATACATATTCCTTCGACTATGAGATTATGCAACTCTCGGATACCGGAGGAATACCTTGTGTGCTATGAAACATCACAACGTAACTGGGTGATTATAAAGATGCTCTACAGGTATCTCCAAAGGTGTTTGTTGGGTTGGCATAGATTGAGATTAGGATTTGTCACTCCGAGTATCAGAGAGGTATCTCTGGACCCTCTCGGTAATGCACATCATAATAAGCCTTGCAAGCAATGTGACTAATGAGTTAGTTGCGGAATGATGCATTACAGAACGAGTAAAGGGACTTGTCGGTAACGAGATTGAACTAGGTATGAAGATACCGACGATCGAATCTCGGGCAAGTAACATACCGATGACAAAGGGAATAACGTATGTTGTCATAACGATTCGACCAATAAAGATCTTCGTAGAATATGTGGGAGCAAATATGAGAATCTAGGTTCTGCTGTTGGTTATTGGCCGGAAAGGAGTCTCAGTCATTTCTACATAGTTCTCGAACCCATAGGGTCCGCACGCTTAACATTCAATGACGATTTGTATTATATGAGTTATGTGATTTGGTGACCGAATGTTGTTTGGAGTCTCGTATGAGATCATGGACATGACGAGGAGTCTCGAAATGGTCAAGAGGTAAAGATTGATATATTGGATGATAGTATTCAGACACTGGAAGTGTTACAAAATGTATCGGGTACATATCAGAGTACCTGGGGGGTTACCGGAACCCCCCGGGGGAAGATATGGACCATATGGGCCTTACGAGGGAGCACACCAGCCCACAGAGGGGTGGTGCCCCCCCCCAAGGAAGGAGGCCGAATTGGAGTAGTAGGAGGGGGCGGCGCCCCCTCTTTCCCTCCTTCCCCCTCTCTTCCCTTCTTCCCCCTTCCGGTAAAAGGAAAGGGGGGCCGAATCCTACTAGGAGCCAAGTAGGACTCCTCCTATGTGGGGGCGCCTAGGGCTTGCTCTCTCCCCCTCCCTCCTTTATATATGTGAGGAGGGGCCGCCTAGAACATACATCAACTATTCCTAGCCGTGTGCGGGCCCCCTCCATAGTTTATGCCTCCGGCCATATTCACGTACACTACTAGGGAAAACCCTAGCAGTAGCGCGTGTTTTGTGCCCACTAGTAGCGCGGGAAGCCGCGCTACTAATAAGGCGCTACAGCTATTGCTTAGCAAGAACGCGTGCCATCACGCGCATCGCTAGTACAAATAGTCTGCAGCGCTTGTCCAAGCATCGCCATCGCTAAGGTATCTACTTGCAGCGTGTTTTCTTTCCATCGCTACTAGTATTTTTTTTATTTTTAATTTTTAGTGTATTTATGCGCCATCATACAAATATTGGTACAATACCAGCTGTTATGAAGGTGGATTAAATGAAGGTGGATTAGGTTCAAGTGGAGGCAATATGTGGTGCATGTCAAAAGGATACTACTAATCCAAACTTGATCTAGTTTTGATTAGTAGTACTTCGATGTGCACCACATGTTGCCTCCACTTGAATCTAATCCGCCAGCACAAGATATTTAATCATCATCATGGTCATTACCACCAACAGTATTTATTTAATCACCACTAACACTAGCTAATAATAATCATCATAGTCATTACCACCAACACTAGCTATTTTATCATCATAGTAATAGTGTAGCACATCATCATCCCGAAACTCATTTCTAGCCACTACTCACTCTCGCTACTCACTCCTGCTGCTCTCTCTTAGGTAAAAGAACATAAAACATGTGTAGCTCTCCTCCTTGATCAAGTTGGAGCATGCAGATGAACCTGTCTCCTAATCGTGGAAGGCGCCTCTGGTTGCTGCTCCTAGTACTTCTCTGCGCCCCCAACACATATTTGGTCCAGTCTTGCACTATTAAGCATCCGTCGCTAATCTTGAATGCACTAAAGTAAGCTGTAGGATATCTTGGCCGTAAGTTGATAATACTCATGATACCTTTAGTCTCGATCCCATAAGGCACAACATTCATCGGGAGTCCTGTTGAAGAACATCGATGGTAACATACTTAGCAATGAAGTTTAGCTTCAAAAATAATGTATGGAAAAGATGCAATGAGGATAAAAAGTAAAAATCTTACCATCCTTCCTAAATGGATGTAACCGTAGTTCATTACGAACACTATTGGTCGCACATTTTCAGTACTAAGATTTCTAAATGCAGGAAGAAAATTTGTCTTGACAAGATCAAGATCCTCAAGCCATGAAACATAACGACCGAGCTCCTCGCAGCTTGAGTTCAGCCCCGTGACAAGATATCGGTCCTGTCTACCAAGCAATCGTACATGTTTGCTTGCACGGAAATAAGTCGACAATACAAATTAGTTGTCAACTATTTTGAATAAACAATATCAAAGACATAAATATGGTTGAGAAACTTACATAATGGTATAATCGAGGCATTTGCACATTGACCCAGATGTCGGTATTACCTTCAATATCATCTTCCCGGACGAATATCAAAGGTGATAACCATATCAGGCTCAAATGCATAAGTCTTGCATAGTGCTCGCCATGTTTTGCATCCAAAATAGGTGTGGTCGTCTGAATTGTATAACTTCGCATGCAAAATATAACCATGCTCGGTCTTCAAGTAAACTTTCTTTTCCTCCATACTATGACTGAAACCTATCTTATCCAATACAAAAACTCTTGCATGGCAGGGATACGCTAGTAGAATAGTAAAAAAATAAGTTGAAGCAAATGAAGCAGATGTCATGCTTAATTACGAAAAAAGACTTGTCGTTAGGACTTCATCAGATCCACTTCAAGTTCTCGTCCAGCTTGATGTCAAGCGCCTATCATCATCTAGAAAGATTCTGTCAGCACAGCCTCGCTTCGTCTTCGCAGTATTTGCAAATACCGAAATCCTTCTCGTCGCCGACATTTCCTTTGTTCATAGTTAAAACATTAATTGAAAATCGATCAAGACAACTACCAAGATACTCAACACACAAACTGGGCACTCGATATTTCCTACATATTCTAGCACAAGTCATGCCAAAATTCACGGAAAAATCTGGCATGACCTTTGCTAAAATAGGACATATCGAAGCGCTGAAATTTGCCGAACGGAAATGAATCAACACTCCGCAAAACATAGGCCACTCAAGGTATAACCTGCAAACATGACCGCCACTTGGATATTGAGCAACACAAGATATACATTTCAAAATATCTTATAGGACTCAAATTAGCATGCATTCAATAAGCAAAAGTAGATCATCTCATGCGTCAAGACATCGTCGAATATTATCACTAATACATCACAAATAGTGTCATACATATAACATCACTAATACAACTAAAACTCTAGCACACGACGGTATCGGGGCGGGCGGTGGACACCCACAGAGAAGGCACCATCACGGGATCATAGCTCCAGTGAGATCCCGGAGAACTCGCCAGTATTGGAGAACGGATCGTGCTCCAACGCAAACAAGTAGCGACGGACGGCGCGCCCTCCTCATCGACACGGTGACGCACCACCTCCGCGGAGTTCTCGAGCCTCTGGATCGCCATCGCCCACGCGACCACCACCAAAGAAGGTTCGGTCAACGACAGTGGCTCCTCACCAACCTGCGCCCCGGTAGGTAGCGCCTCCAAGACCACCTCGGCGGAGCCAGGCCCGGACATGGCCGATCTGGTCAAGCAGGTGTCGTCGTCCGCACGACTCGACGACGAGGATGCGGATAGGCATCGCCCACGCCGAGGCGGAAAATTGCTTTAACTAAAAAATAGAAACAAGTTCTTACTAACTAGTTCTATTAATTCAACTAGTTCTTACTAAAAATAAACTTACTATAAATAAAAATATTCTAGTACCTAATTAGTACCTAATTCTTACTAACTAATTAGTACCTCGGAACTATTGCCCTAATTACCATCTAAGTAATTAACTAACTAGCACTAAAAATAGCTAGGGTTCATACTAACTAGCACTAAATAGCTAGGGTTCATACTAAGCAGAGAAGAGGGATCGGAAGGGGAGAGAGGATCGGAAGGGGAGAGTGCTTACAGAGGGCGGGGAGAGAGATGGGGTCGGGGGAGACGGCGGCACCAAGGCGCGGGCGAGGCGGGTCGGGGAGACGGCGGCACCGAGGCGCGGGCGAGGCGGGTCGGGGAGATGGGCGAGGCGGGTCGGGGAGACGGCGGCGCAGGCGGGTCGGGGAGACGGTGGCGAGGCGGGTCGGGAATTGGGGAGGAAGCAGAGAGAGGGAATCAGGCAGCTGGGGTTAGGTGAAAATAGCTTTAATCAGAAGTGGGAAGGAAAACGCGCCGCTGCTAAAATCAGTAGTAGTAGCGCTGTCCGTAGAAGGGCGCTACTACTATACCTAGCACGCCGAATGGTGTGGCAATTATAGTAGTAGCGCCGCCGGGCAGGCGCCATCGCTAAGCTTCTAATCGAAGCGCTGTTCGCCAAACGCGCTCAGCACGTAGAAGAGCGCCTCATTTTAACAAGCGCTACTGGTAACATTCTGTGTATAAGGTTTTCCCTAGTAGTGGTAGTGCTTAGGCGAAGCCCTACGCGGATCACTTCACCATCACCGTCACCATGTCATCATGCTGACAGAACTCTTCCTCGACACTTTGCTAGATGAAGAGTTCGAGGGACGTCATCGAGCTGAACGTGTGCAGAACTCGAAGGTGTTGTATGTTCGGTACTTGATCGGTTGGAACGAGAAGAAATTCGACTACACCAACCATGTTAACAAATGCTTCCGCTTTCGGTCAACGAGGGTATGTGGACACACTCTCCCCCTCTCGTTGCTATGCATCTCCTAGATAGATCTTGCGTGAGCGTAGGATTTTTTTGAAATTGCATGCTACGTTTCCCAACATTTCTTCCCTTAGATATGAACTCTTTCTCCCCCTGAATCTGATATTGGATAATGGGAGAATATAGGCTAAGAAGAAAATCAGAGCAAAGTAACATCTACTAGCATGTCTTTCCCCTCTTAAAGACATGTGACTTCTCTCTTCTATGGTTAATAAGCATCAGGAGAAGCTAAGATGTGCTCTCTCTCCTATGTGATAAGCTTTTATGTGCTCTCTCTCCCCCTTTGACATCAATTTCCAAGAATATTCTGGAGCATGAGTCAAGCAGGTTTAGTCCTTCAGTCATATTACAAAGCAGCATGTAATTTAAGATGCTAGTAGAGGAAAAGAATCATCGAGTGGAGCTGGAGAAGAAATGACAATTGCAATGGAAAAATGTTTTCTCAGTAGTGAGATCGGTAATGTCGATTCATTTTCATCGATGACACTGATACGTCTCCAACGTATCTACAATTTATGAAGCATTCATGCTATTTTATTATCTATTTTGAATGATTACGGGCTTTATTATACACTTTTATATTACTTTTGGGACTAACCTATTAACTGAAGGCCCAGCCCATATTGCTGTTTTATTGTCTATTTCAGTATTTCGAAGAAAAGGAATATCAAACGGAGTCCAAATGGAATGAAACCTTCGGCAACGTGATTTTTGGAAAGAATATGATCTGGGAGACTTGAAGTGCAAGCCAGGGAAGCGTCGAGGAAGCCACGAGATAGGGGGCACGCCCACCCCCCTGGGCGCGCCCTCCACTCTAGTGGGCCCCTCGAGGCTCCCCCGACCGACTTCTTTCGCCTATATAAGCCTACGTGCCCTAAAAACATGGATACAGAAGATAGATCGGGAGTTCCGCCGCCGCAAGCCTATGTAGCCACCAAAAACCTCTCGGGAGCCCGTTTCGGCACCCTGCCGAAGGGGGAATCCATCACCGGTGGCCATCTTCATCATCCCGGCGCTCTCCATGACGAGGAGGGAGTAGTTCACCCTCAGGCCGAGGGTATGTACCAGTAGCTATGTGTTTGATCTCTCTCTCTCTCTCGTGTTCTCTCTATGGCACGATCTTGATGTATCGCGATATTTGCTATTATAGTTGGATCTTATGATGTCCCCCCCCTCTACTCTCTTGTGATGAATTGAGTTTTCCTCTTGAAGTTATCTTATCGGAATGAGTCTTTAAGGATTTGAGAACACTTGATGTATGTCTTGTCGTGTTTATCTGTGGTGACAATGGGATATCACGTTCCACTTGATGTATGTTTTGGTGATCAACTTGCGGGTTCCGCCCATGAACCTATGCATAGGGGTTGGCACACGCTTTCATCTTGACTCTCCGGTAGAAACTTTGGGGCACTCTTTGAAGTACTTTGTGTTGGTTGGATAGATGAATCTGAGATTGTGTGATGCATATCGTATAATCATGTGCACGGATACTTGTGGTGACAATGGAGTATCTAGGTGACATTAGGATTTTGGTTGATTTGTGTCTTAAGGTGTTATTCTAGTACGAACTCTTGAATAGATTGATCCAAAAGAATAACTTTGAGGTGGTTTCGTACCCTACCATAATCTCTTCGTTTGTTCTCCGCTATTAGTGGCTTTGGAGTGACTCTTTGTTGCATGTTGAGGGATTGTTATATGATCTATCTATGTTATTATTGTTGAGAGAACTTGCACTAGTGAAAGTATGAACCCTAGGCCTTGTTTCCTATCATTGCAATACCATTTGTGCTCACTTTTATCATTAGTTACCTTGCTGTTTTTATAATTTCAGATTACAAAAACCTTTATCTACCATCCATATTGCACTTGTATCACCATCTCTTCGCCGAACTAGTGCACCTATACAATTTACCATTGTATTGGGTGTGTTGGGGACACAAGAGACTTTCGTTATTTGGTTGCGTGGTTGTTTGAGAGAGACCATCTTCATCCCACGCCTCCCACGGATTGATAAACCTTAGGTCATCCACTTGAGGGAAATTTGCTACTGTCCTACAAACCTGTGCACTTGCAGGCCCAACAACGTCTACAAGGAGAAGATTGTGTAGTAGACATCAAGCTCTTTTCTGGCGCTGTTGCCGGGGAGGTGAGTGCTTGAAGGTATATCTTTAGATCTTGCAATCGAATCTTTTTGTTTCTTGTTTATCACTAGTTTAGTTTATAAAAGAAAACTACAAAAAAATGGATTTGAGTTTGTCTCATACGCTTCATCTTTTTAATATCTTTCGTGAGTATGATGGAAAGGAAAATTGTGCTCAGTTGCTAGAAGAAGAATGCATTAAAATTCTTGGTACTAAATCTTTGAATGATGAGCAGGATTGCAATGTTGTTAGTATGAACTCTTTGAATATCCATGGTACTAATGATGATTGCACTAGTTATGATGAAAATGCCTCTTATAAGCATGTTGATTTTTGTGGAGTAGAATGGGTTTGCATGGACACACCAAATAGAGAAAATAGATATTGCAAGAGGCATAAGTATTTAAAAACTAAAGGTTTGCAAGAAAGACTTGATGATTGTGCTGAAAGATTCAATATTTTTCGTGCCCCTTGTGAACTTTGCAATGAACGTGGTCATTTAAATCTCCAATGCAAATTGTTTCATGATCGAATCGTGTCCAAAAATTGTGATAACTTGATTACCCTTGGGCATCATAAAGAGCTTAGTCTTCTTTTGGGGTATGAAGAAATGAAACGTATAACTGAGGGTATTCCAAAATTTAATCTTGATAGATTTCTTGATTTTGATTTAGAGGAGATTTATTTGTATTGTGCGGTGAATTGCATTGAAAATCCTTATATTGCCAATTACATAAAGAAAAGAAAGCAAATAGCAGATGAAGAGAATACTAATGAAAGGGAAGAGACCTCCCAATCTCCTCCTATTATTTCTTATGATGAATCAGGTAACGAGGAGGAGCTTTCTATTCAACCAATCTCATCAATAAGGAGCTCAAAGAGGAAGGTTGAACCCACACATAATGTGAAGAAGAAAAATAAAAGAAGGAGCAACAAAGGTAGAAAGGTATCCCTCCCAAACGATGTTGCTCCTACTACTCATTGTGATGATGATAATTGCTATACTATTGGTGCTATCCATATTTTTAATGATGAGAGTGATTATGCTTATGATATGAAAGGGCCCAAGCTTGGGGAAGCTATGTTTGATGGGGATGAAATATTTGAGAATATATTTGCTGAAATTAATGTTTTTCCCAAGCTTGGGGATGCTATGTTTAATGAAGATGATATTTTTAGCATCCCAAGTTTTGATGATAGCATGCCTCTTACCTATGATGATTATATTGATGAAAGTGGGTTTGGAAGAGTGTCAACTTTAGGAAGTAGTTATCCCACTATTTTGGAGGATGTTGAATCTTATTGTGATGAATATGGAAGTGGATTTGTAAGAGTGTCAACTTTATTTAGTGATGATTCCACTACCTTGGGAGAGGCTTCAATCGATATGATGAGAACGAAGTTGCTACTTATGATGATTCTAGATGAAGAGAATAACAAAAAAGAAAAGAATTCTAGATGAAGTTTTTTAAAGGGGAACAAACAAGCAAGAGACAAATGCTAGAACACAAAGAAACTCTAGAGAACTCCATCTAGACAGGGTAGGCAACAAAGTCACCTATGTTAGAGTATATTGACCGAGGAGTCAAGTGAGAACACTTGATCGTAGGTCATACTCATCGTTTAAGCTCAAAATGGGGTTACCATTTTTCATGTAAGCATTTTGATGTATTCACATCTTCTTGAGATACTTTGACCCGTGACTTGGGGCAAAGCTTCTCTATAGGTTTTTATCTTAAAAGTTTACTGTAGTTGTTCCCTTTTTCTGTAATTGTTACTGGAGTAACATGATCTACTGTTTCCATTTTACATTGCTTATAGTCCAACTATGTGATTGTTTCCTGTAGTGAGTTCTTATATTTCTACTGCATTTACCAGTATAATTTCCTATTTTCTATGTCATTCCTGTTTGAAAGTTCTAATGTATATATGGTTTACAGTTCTCTAGTAGTTTTATTTTCCCTGTAATCTTAGTGTAATCTGTTTCCTGGTCTACACTTGCCTCGGTTCCTTTCTTTCGCAATTTTCACTCGCAACTTGATTGAAAGTATTCTAGTACGCAATATCCACTCGCAAGTTCCTTGAGGGAATATCCACCTCAACTATATACCAGGGGGGTGTAATTCATTCACCTTCAGTCTAATCGGTACATCAATGAAGTACAAAATAGTCCAATATTCTATCCGTGAACCAACATCCCAGTTCGTACATTTTTATTTTTACAGTTTACGGGTTGACACTGGCTACGTGTCCGTTTTGCATGCTAAAGTCACATGTAAGAAGGCCTCAAATCCCTCTACCAAAATCTAAGTTGAATCACAAATGCCGTGCACAACAGTGCCCCGCAACCAAGCTCATCGGCTTGGAATTGAAAGACGTGAATAGTTGGACCACATGACCATCGATGATGGTGGCATACAGAAGTGGCAACACTTGAATGAGTGCTTGCCGCATGCGAGGATTTTGTTCTCCCATTGCAACGCGCGGGTCTTTTGCTAGAAAAGATGTCTCTCAATAAGGATTAAATTAGTGGAATTGATATAGGGGTCTGCCCCTACATTGTACGTTGTTGCCCATCTCAACTTTTTCCATGGGTACGCCCCTGCATAATGAAAATTGGGGGGGGGGGGGGGCTTGGCCCCCTCATGATGTAAAAGTACGAAGTGATTATGCCCATATTTTAGTCAGTATGGATGCTTGACTTGTTGGTTCATGAATATGGCCATGCATTCTTGCCCCCTCTGAAGTTTTTCATTGGGTCTGTCCCTGGTCTTGCACAACTCATGCATAGCGTGTGCATCTATATGTTCTGCGTGCTACTTTCACTGGTGTGGACAGCCCCCAGGGGCAGTGGGGCAAGGTCCGAGCGGTGCCTTGAACGACAACAGTAGTGGCGCCAACATCCTCCCCGTGGCCGGAACCGTTGTGCTACCTGAGCAGAGGCCGCTGCTGGCGGGGGCGGAAGTGCTCTTGCCAGGGGCGCCACAGGACCAGGTGTTCCATCTGCAACCCCAATATTCTTTGGCAGTGGCAAACTGACCAGCAGTGGCGATCGGACGAGCAATTGCAAATACCTTCTACTTGCTTTGATTTTCTTCCTTATGGCTTGAAAGTAGCACCGCAGAACATACAGATGGGCACACGATGCATGAGTTGTGCAAGACCAGGGGCGGACCCAACGAAAAACTTGAGAGAGGGCAAGAATGCATGACCATATTCATGAACCAACAAGTACTAAAATATGGGTATAATCAATTTGTACTTTTACATGAGGGGGCCAAGCCCCCCCCCCATTTCATTATGCAGGGGCGTACCCATGGAAAAAGTTGAAACAATGTAGGGGCAGGCCCCCTATATCAATTTCACTAATTCAATCCTTATTGAGAGACACCTTTTCTATAAAAATTGCACTATTATATGCTTATTTTGCATATTATATATTAAAAAATTGTGTTGTGTGCAAACTTTCATTTTTTGTTTTTCTTAAAGGGTAATAGCAACGACACAAATTTATTAGTATTCTTAGAGAACTTCTTTATTTTTATTTTTTGTTTCTATTTCATTTTCTTTGTATAGAAAGCTACACATATTTTAGGCCTACCTATGCCTTTGTACACCATCCCATGTGAAGCTTAATTGAACTCTAACTTCGTACATATACACAAACCTCATACCATAATAAAGTCATTGGACCGATCAATCAAAATTAACACAAAGAAAATATATCTATCAGTTCCCAACACCTGTGTGTAGCTTTCAGGTTCTGTTCAACAAAATATACTGCTATAGCTAGCTACTTGTGCTCTGAGCCAAGGAAGACATCTGAAGCATGCACGCAATCATAAGAACTCAAGATGGTCGCCGCCGGCTAGTACATACGTGATGTCGAACCAATCTTGACGTCGAGTGATTTCCTACGAGTAGGTTTGCTTGTATGTCTATAAGTAGTGAAGTACACACCCTACCCCTTTGTGTATGATATGTACCGGTTGCCACCAATCAAGCCACGCATTGGTGTGTGTGACTGTATTATGAGACAATCGGCTAGATATCAATCAGTCGTGCTTTGTTGTATGCGTTCGTATTTTGATATCGGCGGAAAGAATTCATCAAGTCCAAGGAAGCTGGCTTTAGATGTGCCTGCTTGTCAAGAAAAAAAGAGTGACCGGCCAAAATTGTAAATCAGTCACTTGACCCCTAGCCAGCCCTAACGGTAAAAGGACAAAGTTTTGGCAATACACAACACAGCTTGTTGGCAACATATTACATGATAAATACAAAACACAACGCGTGCACCCAAAAGTAAAAGGCAAGAACACAATATATTTCAAATATTGTCGGGAGACTACATGGTTTGTGCCACTGCATAAGAAGCAAGGCCAGACTTCTATAATTTCATCACATGCGTGATGGTCAACGTGTGTATATGAAATCTGGCCACTGAGATCGAGTTAATTGGATGGATGATCAAGCAATGTGTGTAGGATGCATCAATTCTTTTGGTTTTGGGTTGCTTCTTCAAAGTTTAGACTAGCATGGCGCTTCTAGAAATACACAAGGATCTTAGTTGAGTGGGGGGCATGGTAATAAACTGAGTGGAGGCATATGTGGTATACATGATACTACCAATTATAAGTGGAAGAAAAATTAGAGTGGGGAAACCTGCCCCCACAGCCTCACACGTGGGTTCGCCCCTGGCCCGTCTGGCAGGCCAAGGCATGCATACACAACCGTGCCCGCGCTCTGAAGCCACGCCACCACACCACGAACCAATTTCACTAGAAAATATATGAAAACCTATTTCAATAGAGATATGTGAAACCAACCTATTTCATTACAAACCTATATTAACCTTAATA
This sequence comes from Aegilops speltoides, assembly GCA_021437245.1. NCBI lineage: Eukaryota > Viridiplantae > Streptophyta > Magnoliopsida > Poales > Poaceae > Aegilops > Aegilops speltoides. The sequence continues at coordinate 438,630,356 of CM038145.1, read as the reverse complement.
TGAAACTGAAATGAATTTTTTTGAAACATATTATTTAGGAATCTAAAACTGTTTATTTCAAAAGAGTGAAACATGTTATTTTAATGTGCAATTGAAATAGTTGTATTTTTTGTGAAATGACCCACTTAAAAGTGAAATGTAGGTTCTCAACTGTGAAATAGCAATCAGAGAAAATAAAATTGTAATGCATATTTGTGAAATTGATTATTTAAAAATGCGAAACAATTTATTTCAAAAGAGTGAAATAGTTTATTTAAGAAATGTGCAATTGAAATAAATGTATTTTGTGGAACAACCCATTGAAATGTAGAATGTAAACTTGTGACTGATTATTTGGAAATGTGTAACACTCTTTTCAGAAGAGTGGAATATGTTATCTCAAAAATGTGAAATTGAAATAAATATGATCGCAAGCATCCGCAACTATGAGAAAAGTATTAAAAATAAATTCTAACCATAGCATTAAACTTTTGGATCTAATCGGTCCCTTACGGAATAGCGCATAAACTGGGGTTTAAGCTTCTGTCACTCTCGCAACCCACCATCTAATAACTACTCCACAATGCATTACCTTAGGCCCAAATATGGTGAAGTGTCATGTAGTCGATGTTCACATGACACCATTAAGAGAATGACAACATACATATCATCAAAATATCGAACACCTATCAAATTCACATGATTACTTGCAACATGATTTCTCCCGTGACCTCAAGAATGAAAGTAACTACTCACAAATGATAAATATGCTCAAGATCAGAGGGGTATTAAATAGCATAACAGATATGAATACATAATCTTCCACCAAATAAACCATATAATAATCAACTACAAGATGTAACCAACACTACTAGTCACCCACAAGCACCAATCTATTGTTTTGATACAAAGATTGAACACAAGAGATGAACTAGGGTTTGAGAGGAGTTGGTGTTGTGAAGATGTTGATGAAGATAGCCCTCCCCAAGATGGGAGAGTTGTTGGTGATCATGATGACGATGATTTCCCCCTCTGGGAGGGAAGTTCCCCAGGCGGAATCGCTCCGCCGGAGGGCAAAAATGCTCCTGCCCAAGTTCCGCCTCGAGGCGACGGCGCTTCGTCCCGAATGTCCTCCCCTGATCTTTTTTATAGGTCAAAATGACTTATATACCGGAAGATGGACACCAAAGGTGGGCCGAGGAGGGCAACACCCACCAGGGCGCGCCTGGGCCTCCTGCCGCGCCCAGGTGGGTTGTGCCCACCTGGTGGCCCCCCTCTGGTACTTATCTGCTCCAATATTTATTAAATATTTCATAAAAAATAGTCGGGAAGTTTCAGCTCATTTGGAGTAGTGCAGAATAGGTAGCTTGACGTAGCTTTTTCAGGTCCAGATTCCCAGCTGCCAGAATTCTTCCCCTTATGCATACCTTGCATATTATGAGAGAAAAGGCATTAGAATTACTCCAAAAAGCATTATTATACAATAAAACAACATAAATAACAGTAGGAAAACATAATGCAAAATGGACATATCACACACCACATTCCAAATTTCCTCCGACAATGGAGCAGTTCAAAATGCATTTTCTACCCGTAAGATTTGTTGGATGACATCAGGTATAGATCCATCTAGCAAAAAAACTGTTAGCTACTGGTCCAAACTCATCTTTGTAATACTTGGTAATGAACTCTTTGAGGGAGGATGTCTCCTTGATTTGGCCCTCATTCTATTCGAGCATGAAGATACCTTTCTTTATATCCCTCGATTTGACCCTCATTCTAGTCGAGCATCAAGATACATTTCTTGACATCCCTCGATTTGGCCCTCGTTCTAGTCGAACATGAAGATGCATTTCTTTCTATGTTTGTGATTGGACAATCAACGCCACGCCAGAAACAACAAACGAGGTGCGCTAAGCCGGGGAAGAGCCCTAACACCAAATAAGGTTGTCGCATCATCCACACGACCACATCCGATCGTCGCCACAAATAGCAACTTAGGCTCGCCAACCAGCACCCTGAAATCCACCGAGCTCCACGTGCCAGATCCAGCTGCGACCACCCGCGGAAACCCCATTCGGAGTCACCAGTGTGGGATCCAGCTGGCAGCGCACCGGCTGACCTCCGCGCCACCACAATGTAGCTTGAACCGGGTTCCTGAGACACATGCTCAAATTGGTCCCACAAGGTAGCGACCACCACAACACCTCCCACGTCCCGTCACAAGCCTCCACTAATGTCAAGCGCCACCACTGCCTCGAGGATGGTCGCCAACGCGGGACCAACAACAGCCCAATGAGCGCCCACTGCTGCACCACCGCCAAGCACGGGCACGCACCACCACAAGAAGAGAAGGCCCCGCTTCCGCCATTAGTGTGGGGGATTTGCCCAACCGCATCCTCAGTGGCAACCGGGGGGGGGGCGTGTGGGGCCGGCAAAGGCAACGGTTTGGTGTCCGCCGATGCAGGGGCGAGATGTGTTTTAACCTAGTCAAATTTTCATAAGTAGGAAACGACATGTTTGCCCAAGTGAACTGATGCCCGGTCATAGTGAGCTCTTTCATATATTCAAGCTGTCAATAATAATAGGAAATGCCAACCACCATCAAACCAACCATTGTTTTGGGTTTTTTTTGAGAAACTTTCAATTTATTCATCTTCAATAATAATAGCATTACAGCGAACACCAGAAATAATAAAAATTACATCTAGATTCATAGACCACCTAGCAACGACTATAAGCACTGAAACGAGCCGAAGGCTCACCAACGTCATCGCCCCTCCCTCGCCGGAGTCGGGCATAACTTGTTGTAGTGGGCAGTCGGAAAGTCGTCGTGCTAAGGCCTCATAGGACCAATGCACCAGAATAGCAACCACCCCGATGAAGGAAAGTTTAGATCGGAAGGATCCAACTTGAAGACACATGAACAAAGACGAAGAAAGACCGGATCCGAGCATATCCATCAAAGACAACCACCGACCGAATCCCACGAGATCCGCCGGAGACACACCTCCACACGCCCTCTGACTATGCTAGACGCACCACCGGGACAGGGGCTATGCGGGGAGAACCTTATTCCATCTTCAGGGGTCATCACCGTCTCATCTTCCTGAGCAGGACACAAACCCCAACAAAACATGAAAAAGGACCTAAAAACAAAACCTTCCCACCGGCAAAGGCCAGGGTCCACCGCACACCCATGGCTATAAGGCCACAGGAGACGTGGCAGATCGGCAAAGGCACCGACGCGAGGCAGAAACCCTAGCCGTCTTTCCTTAGGAGGAGAGACGCACAAAAGTTGTGGTTTTTTTTTGACAAAGTGTGGATTTTATTAACTCAAAATGAGCATCGAGAGGATACACAAAAGTTGTGGGTTATCACGACAGATAATTTCCCTAGAAATAAGAGAGTGCCTAGAGCACGATTACATGAAAATTTCTGCAGTCGATTTCAACCAACTGTTGGATCTTAATCTTCAATTGCGATTTGGCATATTTGCATTTGCCTCTACTTTAGCACAAACGTTGAATTAAACCTTGATCGAGCGGAAAATATAGAGACTTTATTGAAGAAATAGCACGTCATCTGAAGATTATTGTTGTGTTAGCAATTTCACAAGCTTGAGCAGGTTCTGATCTGACGACCCTACCTGTGCGATGCTCTTAGACGCCGCGTCCTTCCACGTAGCTGCCCTTGCCTTTATCCCGTCGTCACCCAGTAGCTGCTCGACCTTGTTCTTGATCTCCTCCTTGGTGTCCACCCCTCTCTCGTCGACGTAGACCTTGACGCTGGTGCCCCACACGTTGCAAATGTAGCTCTGGTTGGCGAACTGGTCGGCAAAGCACGGCCAGCACAGGAAGGGCACGCCGTGCAACATGCCTTCCATGGTGGAGTTCCACCCGCAGTGCGACACGAAGCAGGCAACGGTGGGGTGCGAGATCACGCGCTGCTGCGGCGCCCAGCCCACGACCAGCCCCTTGCCCTCCACGCGGCGCTTGAACGCGTCGAACCAGTCTTCTTCAATTCCGGCAGTGATGTTCGGTCGCACCGCCCAAAGGAAAGGCCGACCCGTGAGCTCCTGGACCGCGCCACGTCGAAGATGATGAAGCTCCCGAACGCCACGTAGATGATGGAGCCACGGGCCTGCGCATCGAGCCAAGGGAGGCAGACAGGGTCCTCCGGCCAGAGTTGGCCAGCGGACCTCGACGCCACCGGCGCTTCGAGGAGGCCGACGGGCAGCATGTTGGGGAGGAGATCCAGCGCCTCCGACTCGATCCCCTCGAAGGTGTTGCAGATGACGGTGGCGGCGAGCGGTATCATGGGGTTGGTCTTGAGCAAGATCTAGATCATCAACCTGCGTCTCTCCGGCAAGCTGCTCACGCAGATCCATGGTAGCTCAGCTGCGTCGATCGACGTCATCTTGAGGCTTAGCTGGATCATCTCGTCGTTCCTCTTCACGTTCCCTGCGTTTCATATTCATACAAGCACTCGATCTCTCGGCCCCCTGGCTGCGACAGCGTCATCGCCAACGGCAAGCACCCCGTCAGCGGCATCTCCTACATGCTATTCCCTCCGTTCCTAAATATTTGTCTTTTAGAGATTTCAAATGAACTATCACATGCGGATGTATATAGATATATTTTAGAGTGTAGATTCACTTATTTTGCACCATGTAAAGACAAATATTTAGGAATGAAGGAAGTACACGACACGCACGACATGCATGCAGACCGGCGGCATGCATATTCGGAGCTCTCGCTTTGCCACGCCAGCACGTGCCACTTGGTTGGTTGGATGGGACAAGCAACGGTGGGTACGGAGAGAAAGAGAAACGGGGACGCGCGTTGTTTCGGCTTCGCTACGCGCGCGACACGCAACGAACTCATTTTGTTTTGAGAGAGAAGAAAAGAAAAAGAAACACACGGATATCCCGGGGAAGGGGAAGGGGGATTGGGACCCACCAACGACGCCCGGCCCCGACTCTCCGTTTGTGTTTTTTGTGTTCTATCTTGTTTCGCAACTCCGCCGGCGAGTCCGGTCCGAGGTTGCGGAGCGAGAGCGAGCGTCGTAGAGGAAGTAGTCGAAGTAGTCGTACACGCGAAAGTAAATGACACAGAGAGATATGGAGGAGACCAGCTTTATTAATCAATGATCAGGTGTTACAATGATGGCTCCTCGGTGCTTTATATAGGGCGTAGGGGGTCAAGGGATAAGTACCCACTTAACGTAACGTGGGGGAAACGGGAGGGGCTACCCCGTGCGATACGCACGAGGTGCGCCGCCACCCCGAAGACCCGGTTTCCCAACACTCCCCCTTGGGTAATTATCCGTATATCCATGCCTCAAAACTCCGAAAAACCCAGTGGGAAAAAAATATGGAGAAAGAGCACATAGTATACGTTGTTGTATTGCACGATTGCCTCGTCAAAAACCTCATGTGAGAAACATCAGGAAAACTCACTCAAGGGAAAAAGAGTACAATCCACTCAACCATCAAGTTGAGTACTCGATCATCGGGATTGAGATTTTAGCGACGAGTTTGTGAAGTTTCTCCCCCTGAACCTTGCATCTCTCTAAGTCTCATCATACCGATTCCGCGCACACACCTCTCTAAGGTTGATGCCGGTAATGATTTAGTGAACATATCAGCAAGATTGTCACAAGACTTAGTATGCAAAACTTTCACCTCATTCAACTGCTGCAGCTCATGTGCATAGAAGAACTTGGGACTAATATGCTTAGTGAGGTTACTCTTCACATTCCCATCTGCACTTGTGCAACACAAGCAGCATTATCTTCATAGATAATGGTAGGGGTATGTATGGTGTTCAGCCCACATGTCTGCTGAATGTGGCTGATCATCCGCCGAAGCGATACACACTCTTTCGATGCTTCGAATAGTGCCATGATTTCCGAGTGGTTCGTGGAAGTCGACACAAGTGTTTGCTTGGACGATTTCCAGGAAAACGCAGTTCCACCACAAAGGAAAACATATCCAGTCTGTGATTTGCAATCATGCGGGTCCGATAGGTACCCAGCATCGGCATAGCCTATAATAGATAGGTATTGATTCCTTTTATAAAATAGGCCAAGATCTTTGGTCCCTTGCAGGTACCGGAAGACGCCTTGACACCTTTCCAATGTCTTTTGGTAGGTTCGAATCTGTACTCGCAAGCAAACCGACGGCGAACACAATATCGGCCGTATGTAGGTTTAGAGATACATGAGTGCGCTTAATCGCACTCGTAAGGAAATTCTGGTCCCAGAGTTTCCTCCCCCTCTTCCTTTGTGAAGGAAATATGCCCTAGAGGCAATAATAAAGTTATTATTTATTTCCTTATTTCATGATAAATGTTTATCATTCATGCTAGAATTGTATTAACCGGAAACATGATACATGTGTGAATGCATAGACAAAACAAGATGTCACTAGTATGCCTCTACTAGACTAGCTTGTTAATCAAAGATGGTTATGTTCCCTAACCATGAACAAGGAGTTGTTATTTGATTAACAAGGTCACATCATTAGTAGAATGATCGATTGACATGACCCATTCCTTAGCTTAGCACACGATCGCTTAGTATGTTGCTACCGCTTTTATCCATGACTTATACATGTTCCTGTAACTATGAGATTATGCAACTCCGTTTACGGAGGAACACTTTGGTGCTACCAAACGTCACAACGAATCGGGTGATTATAAAGGAGTACTACAGGTGTCTCCAAAGGTAGATGTTGGGTTGGCGATTTGAGATTAGGTTTTGTCACTCCGATTGTCGGAGAGGTATCTCTGGGCCCTCTCGGTAATGCATATCACTTAAGCCTTGCAAGCATTGTAACTAATGAGTTAGTTGCGAGATGATGTATTACGGAACGAGTAAAGAGACTTGCCGTAACGAGATTGAACTAGGTATTGGATACCGACGATCGAATCTCGGGCAAGTAATATACCGATGACAAAGGGAACAACGATGTTGTTATGCGGTCCGACCGATAAAGATCTTCGAGAATATGTAGGAACCAATATGGGCATCCAGGTTCCGCTGTTGGTTATTGACCGTGAATAGTTCTAGGTCATGTCTACATTGTTCTCGAACCGTAGGGTCCGCACGCTTAAGGTTTCGATGATGTTATTATGAGTTTATGTATTTTGATGTACCGAAGAAGTTCGAGTCCCGGATGTGATCACGGACATGACGAGGAGTCTCAAATGGTCGAGACATAAAGATTGATATATTGGAAGCCTATGTTTGGAGTTCGGAATGGTTCCAAAGAAAACAGAATTTCTCGAGTACCGGAGGTTACCGAACCCCGGGAGGTAAATGGGCCATAGTGGGCCTTAGTGGAAAGGAGAAGGGGCCAGCCCTAGGTGGCCGCCGCCCCCCTTCCCTAGTCCTACTAGGACTAGGAAAGGGGGCCGGCCCCCCTCTCTCTCTTCCCCCCTCCGGGAATCCTAGTCCAACTAGGATTGGGGGAATCCTACTCCCAGAGGGAGTAGGACTCCCTGGCGCCTCCCTTGGCCGGCCAGCCCCCTTCCCCTTGCTCCTTTATATACGGGGCAGAGGGCACCCTAGGACACACAAGTTTGATCTACGGATCGTTCCTTAGCCGCAGCGGTGCCCCCTCCACCATATTCCACCTCGGTCATACCGTCATGAAGCTTAAGCGAAGCCCCGCGCCGTGAAACATCAAGATCGCCACCACGCCGTCATGTCGACGAAACTCTCCTCGACACTCGGCTGGATCGAGTACGAGGGACGCCATCGAGCTGTACGTGTGTCAAGAACTCGGGGCGTCGGAGTAACGGCGCCGGATCGGTCGGATCGCGAGGAGAACGACGACTACTTCCTCTACGCCAGATCGCTTCCGCCGGGTCTACAAGGGTATGTGGACAACACTCTCCCCTCTTGTTGCTATACATCACCATGATCTTGCGTGTACGTAGGAAATTTTTGAAATTACTACGTTCCCCATCGATGGCATCCGAGCCTAGGTTTTTTATATGGTTTGATGTTTTGCACGAGTAGAACACAAGTGAGTTGTGGGCGATACAAGTCATACTACCTACCAAAGATGTCATACTTTGGTTCAGCGGTATTGTGAGATGAAGCGCCTGGACCGACATTACGCAGACGCTTACGCGAGACTGGTTTCACCGCTACGAGCACTCGTTGCTTAAAGGTGACTGGTGGGTGCCTGTCTCTCTCACTTTAGTTGAACCGAGTGTGGCTACGCCCGGTCCTTGAGAAGGTTAAACGGAGTCTATTTGACGAAGTATCGCTGTGGTTTTGATGCGAGGTGAGATTAGTTCTTGCTTAAGCCCGTAGCAGCCACGTAAAATTTGCAACAACAAAGTAGAGGACGCCTAACTTGTTTTTGCAGGGCATGTTGTGATGTGATATGGTCAAGACGTGATGCTATATTTTATTGTATGAGATGATCATGTTTTGTAACCGGTTATCGGCAATGGCAGGAGCCATATGGTTGTCGCTTTATTGTATGAAATGCATCGCATTCTGTAATGCTTTACTTTATCACTAAGCGGTAGCGATAGTCGAGAAGCATAAGATTGGCGAGACGACAACGATGCTACGATGAAGATCAAGGTGTCGCGCCGGTGACGATGGTGATCATGGTGGTGCTGCAAGATGGAGATCATGAAGCACAAGATGATGATGACCATATCATATCACTTATATTGATTTGCATGTGATGTTTATCCTTTTATGCATCTTATCTTGCTTTGATTGACGGTAGCATTATAAGATGATCTCTCACTAAATTATCAAGAAGTGTTCTCCCCGAGTATGCACCGCTGCCAAAGTTCGTCGTGCCTGCACACCACGTGATGATCGGGTGTGATAAGCTCTCACGTCCATCTACAACGGGTGCAAGCCAGTTTTGCACACGCGAATACTCAGTTATACTTGACGAGCCTAGCATATGCAGATATGGCCTCGAACACGGAGACCGAAAGGTCGAGCGTGAATCATATAGTAGATATGATCAACATAATGATGTTCACCATTGAAAACTACTCCATCTCACGTGATGATCGGTTATGGTTTAGTTGATTTGGATCACGTGATCACTTAGATGACTAGAGAGATGTCTGTCTAAGTGGGAGTTCTTAAGTAATATGATTAATTGAACTTAAATTTATCATGAACTTAGTCCCGTAGTATTTTGCAAACCATGTTGTAGATCAATAGCTTGCGTTGATTGCTTTCATATGTTTATTTTGATATGTTCCTAGAGAAAACTGTGTTGAAAAATGTTAGTAGCAATGATGCGGATTGGATCTGTGATCTGAGGTTTATCCTCATTCTGCTGCAGAAGAATTATGTCCTTGATGCACCGCTAGGTGACAAACCTATTGCAGAGCAGATGCGACGTTATGAACGTTTGGCTAGCTCAATATGATGACTACTTGATAGTTTTGTGCACCATGCTTTATGGCTTAGAATCGACTTCAAAGATGTTTTGAACATCATGGACCATATGAGATGTTCCAGAGTTGAAGTTAATATTTCAAGCAAATACCGAGTTGAGAGATATGAAGTCTCCAACAAGTTCTATAGCTAAAAGATGGAGGAGAATCACTCAACTAGTGAGCATGTGCTCAGATTGTGCGGGTACTACAATCGCTTGAATCAAGTGGGAGTTAATCTTCCGAGATAAGATAGTGATTGATGAAATTCTCTAGTCACCATCACCAAGTTAGTAGAACTTCGTGATGAACTATAGTATACAAGGGATGATAAAATGATTCCGTGTTTTTCATGATGATGAAATCGATGAAGGTAGAAATCAAGAAAGAGCATCAAGTGTTGATGGTTGACAAGATCACTAGTTTCAAGAAAAGGGCAAAGGAAAGAAAGGGAACTTCAAGTAGATTGACAAGCAAGTTGTCACTCCCACGAAGAAGCCCAAAGCTGAACCAAAGCCTGAAACTGAGTGCTTACACTGCAAAGGAAATGGTCACTGGAAGCGGAACTGCCCTAAATATTTGTTGGATAAGAAGGATGGCAAAGTGAAAAGGGTATATTTGATATACAGGTGTTTGATGTGTGCTTTACTAGTGTTTATAGCAACCCCTCGGTATTTGGTACTGGTTCAGTTACTAAGAGTAGTAACTCGAAACGGGAGTTACAGAATAAACAGAAACTAGTTAAGGGTGAAATAACGATGTGTGTTGAAAGAAGTTTCAAGATTGATATGATCATCATCGCACACTCCCTATACTTCCGGGATTAGTGTTGAACCTAAATAAATGTTATTTGGTGTTTGCGTTGAGCATGAATATGATTTGATCGTGTTTATTGCAATACGGTTATTCAGTTAAGTAAGAGAATAAACTGTTGTTCTGTTTACATGAATAAAAACCTTATATGGTTACACACCCAATGAAAATGGTTCATTGGATCTCGATCGTAGTGATACACATATTCATAATATTGAAACCAAAAGATGCAAAGTTAATAATGATAGTGCAACTTATTTGTGGCATCGCCGTTTAGGTCATATTGGTGTAAAGCGATGAAGAAACTCCATGCTGATGGGATTTTGGAATCACTTGATTATGAATCACTTGATGCTTGCGAACCGTGCCTTTTGGGCAAGATGACTAAAACTCCGTTCTCGGAACAATGGAGCGAGCAACAGATTTGTTGGAAATCATACATACCGATGTATGTCGTCCCATGAATATTAAGGCTCGCGACAAGTATCATTATTTTCTGACCTTCATAGTTGATTTGAAGCAGATATGAGTATATCTACTTGATGAAACATAAGTCTGAAATAGTTGAAAGGTTCAAAGAATTTCAGAGTGAAGTGGAAAAATCATCGTGACAAGAAAATAAGGTTTCTACGATCTGATCGCGGAGACAAATATTTGAGTTACGAGTTTGGTCTTCAATTAAAACAATGTGGAATAGTTTCACAAATTCATGCCACCTGGAACACCACATCATGATGGTGTGTCCGAACGTCATAACCGTACTTTATTGGATATAGTATAATCTATGATGTTTCTTACCGATTTACCAATATCGTTTTGGGATCATGCATTAGAGACAGCTGCATTCACGTTAAATAGGGCACCATCTAAATCCGTTGAGACGACACTATATGAACTGTGGTTTAGCAAGAAACCAAAGTTGTCATTTCTTAAAGTTTGGAGTTGCGATGCTTATGTGAAAAAGTTTCATCCTGATAAGCTCGAACCCAAATCGGAGAAGTGCGTCTTCATAGAATACCCAAAGGAAATTGTTGGGTACACCTTCTATCACAGATCCAAAGGCAAAACATTCGTTGCTAATAAATGGATCCTTTCTAGAGAAGGAGTTTCTCTCGAAAGAAGTGAGTGGGAGGAAAGTAGAACTTGATGAGGTAATTGTACCTTCTCCCTTATTGGAAAGTAGTTCATCACAGAAATCTGTTCCTGTGACTACTACACCAATTAGTGAGGAAGCTAATGATGATGATCATGTAGCTTCAGATCAAGTTACTACCAAATCTCGTAGGTAAAACAGAGTGAGATTCGCACCAGAGTGGTACGGTAATCCTGTTCTGGAAGTCATGTAACTAGACCATGATGAACCTATGAACTATGAGGAAGCGATGATGAGCCCAGATTCCGCGAAATGGCTTGAGGCCATGAAATCTGAGATGAGATCCATGTATGAGAACAAAGTATGGACTTTGATGGATTTGCCCGATGATCGGCAAACCATAGAAAATAAATGGATCTTCAAGAGGAAGACGGACGTTGATAGTAGTGTTACTATCTACAAAGCTCGACTTATCGCAAAAAGGTTTTTGACAAGTTCAAGGTGTTGACTACAATGAGATTTTCTCAACTGTAGCGATGCTTAAGTCTGTCCGAATCATGTTAGCAATTGCCACAATTTATGAAATTTGGCAAATGGATGTAAAACTGCATTCTGAATGGGTTTCAGGAGGAAGAGTTGTATATGATGCAACCGAAGGTTTTATCAATCCAAGGAGCTAACAAAGTGTGCAAGCTCCAAAGAATCCATCTATGGACTGGTGCAAGCATCTCGGAGTTGGAATATACGCTTTAATGAGTTGATCAAAGCATATAGTTTTATACAGACTTACGGTGAAGCCTCTGTATTTACTAAAAAGTGAGTGGGAGCACTACAAGATTTCGATAAGTATATGTGAATGACATATTATAGATCGGAAATAATGTAGAATTATTCGCAAAGCATAAAGAAGTGTTTGAAAGGAGTTTTTCAAAGAAAGACCTCGGTAAAGCTACTTACATATTGAGCATCAAGATCTATAGAGATAGATCAAGACGCTTGATAAGTTTTTCAATGAGTACATACCTTGACAAGATTTTGAAGTAGTTCAAAATGAAACAATCAAAGAAAGAGTTCTTGCCTGTGTTACAGGTGTGAAATTGAGTAAGACTCAAAACCCGACCACAGCAGAAGATAGAAAGAGAATGAAAGTCATTCACTATGCCTTGGCCATAGTTTCTATAAAGTATGCCATGCTGTGTACCAGATCTATTGTATACCCTGCTTTGAGTTTCGCAAGGAGTACAATAGTGATCTAGGAGTAGATCATGGACAGCGGTCAAAATTATCCTTAGTGGAATAAGGATATGTTTCTCGATTATGGAAGTGACAAAAGGTTCGTCGTAAAGGGTTACGCCGATGCAAGTTTTGACACTCATCGGATGACTCTAAGTCTCGATCTAGATACATATTGAAAGTGGGAGCAATTAGCTAGAGTAGCTTCGTGCAGAGCATTGTAGACATAGAAAAATTGCAAAATACATAACGGATCTGAATGTGAAAGAACCGTTGACTAAGACTCTCTCACAAGCAAAACATGATCACACCTTAGTACTCTTTGGGTGTTAATCACATAGCGATGTGAATTAGATTACTGAATCTAGTAAACCCTTTGGGTGTTGGTCACATGGTGATGTGAACTATGGGTGTTAACCACATGATGATGTGAACTATCGATGTTAATCACATGGTGATGTGATCTAGATTATTGACTCTAGTGCAAGTGGGAGACTGAAGGAAATATGCCCTAGAGGCAATAATAAAGTTATTATTTATTTCCTTATTTCATGATAAATGTTTATCATTCATGCTAGAATTGTATTAACCGGAAACATGATACATGTGTGAATGCATAGACAAAACAAGATGTCACTAGTATGCCTCTACTAGACTAGCTTGTTAATCAAAGATGGATATGTTCCCTAACCATGAACAAGGAGTTGTTATTTGATTAACAAGGTCACATCATTAGTAGAATGATCGATTGACATGACCCATTCCTTAGCTTAGCACACGATCGCTTAGTATGTTGCTACCGCTTTTATCCATGACTTATACATGTTCCTCGTAACTATGAGATTATGCAACTCCGTTTACGGAGGAACACTTTGGTGCTACCAAACGTCACAACGAATCGGGTGATTATAAAGGAGTACTACAGGTGTCTCCAAAGGTAGATGTTGGGTTGGCGATTTCGAGATTAGGTTTTGTCACTCCGATTGTCGGAGAGGTATCTCTGGGCCCTCTCGGTAATGCACATCACTTAAGCCTTGCAAGCATTGTAACTAATGAGTTAGTTAAGAGATGATGTATTACGGAACGAGTAAAGAGACTTGCCGTAACGAGATTGAACTAGGTATTGATACCGACGATCGAATCTCGGGCAAGTAATATACCGATGACAAAGGAACAACGTATGTTGTTATGCAGTCGACCGATAAAGATCTTCGAGAATATGTAGGAACCAATATGGGCATCCAGGTCCCGCTGTTGGTTATTGACCGTGAATAGTTCTAGGTCATGTCTACATTGTTCTCGAACCGTAGGGTCCGCACGCTAAGGTTTCGATGGCGCTTATTATGAGTTTATGTATTTTGATGTACCGAAGAAGTTCGAGTCCCGGATGTGATCACGGACATGACGAGGAGTCTCAAATGGTCGAGACATAAAGATTGATATATTGGAAGCCTATGTTTGGAGTTCGAATGGTTCCGGTAAAACAGGAATTTACTTGAGTACCGGAGGTTACTGGAACCCCGGGAGGTAAATGGGCCATAGTGGGCCTTAGTGGAAAGGAGAAGGGCCAGCCCTAGGTGGCAGACTCCCCTTCCCCTAGTCCTACTAGGACTAGGAAAGGGGCCGCCCCCTCTCTCTTTCCCTCCAGGAATCCTAGTCCAACTAGGATTGGGGGAATCCTACCCCAGAGGGAGTAGGACTCCTTGGCGCGCTCCCTTGGCCGGCCAGCCCCTCCCCTTGCTCCTTTATATACGGGGCGGGGGGCACCCTAGGACACACAAGTTTGATCTACGGATCGCCTTAGCCGTGTGCGGTGCCCCCTCCACCATATTCCACCTCGGTCATACCGTCGCGAAGCTTAAGCGAAGCCTCGCGCCGGTGAAACATCAAGATCGCCACCACGCCGTCGTCTTGTGAAACTCTCCTCAACACTCGGCTGGATCGAGTACGAGGGACGCCATCGAGCTGTACGTGTGTCAAGAACTCGGGGCATCGGAGTAACGGCGCCGGATCGGTCGGATCGCGAGGAGAACGTCGACTACTTCCTCTACGTTGTGATCGCTTCCGCCGGGTCTACAAGGGTATGTGGACAACACTCTCCTCTCGTTGCTATACATCACCATGATCTTGCGGTGCGAGGAAAATTTTGAAATTACTACGTTCCCCATCACTTTGGCCTTAACGGGTCCTTGTCTGGCTGTAAAGACCTCCCGACCATCGGGGTCTTAGAAGGATATGCCTTATCAAAACCAAATCTTTGCAACACCTTCTGGGTGTAGGCCGATTGGTGCACTAGAATCCCATCGGGGAATGTTCAAGTTGCGCACCCAGACGTAACTTGGTTTTACCCAAATCCTTCATCTCGAATTCGACATCGTAGGAACTCGCTTCCTCAATATCCTCGGTGTACCGATTATGTTTAAACCGTCCACGACACCGAGATTATACTGAGAATCCATCTTGGGATCGCCAGATAAAAACACATGGGCAATCTTTATTGCTCGTGTAGCCCTTCTCATGAAGGAAATCGCTAAGCGATTGTACCACATTCTACCGGTATCGTCGAGTCCGTATAATGCCTTTTGAAGTTGGACCATCGATAGACCCTGTTTGCTCTATCATGGTTCGAACAGGATACCTTCCGAACCTTCATGTATACGTTCAATCCAAGTTACCATACGTAAGCAAAGGACAACATCCATTAGTTTCATTTTCAAGCCCATATTTACTGCCATCGAGATCAAGTATCTAAAGGTAACTCCATCCATGACCGGGGAATAAGTCTCCTCAAAGTCGACACCGGTCGTTGAGTGAACCCTTGAGCGACGAGCCTTGCTTTGTACCGTATTACCTTATTATCTTCATCTCTCTTTCAACAAAAACCCACCTATGGCCAACAGGCGAACGTGGGGAGGAGTTCACAAACTGGTCGAACACCTTTATTTTGTTGAGAGATAATAATTGGCAAGAATTACTGCACGCCAATCTTTCCAATCGACCTTTTCTTGCAATCGTGGCGTGTTAGGCTCGTGGTCAAGATCTATGATTGAGGCAATTTTGTAGCAAAGTTGATGTCGACAATCACCGTTGCTCGGTTCGTGGACTCCCGTATAAATATAATTTATGGCCATTTCGTCATGGAGCGATCCGGCGCAAACACTTGCTCTACCAAATTTCCCATTATGGGAGCAAGGTCCTTAGATTTCAGCTACCGATGTGTGCGCCACATCTCCGCTGGGTGTTTCTATGGGAAAGTTTAAGTCCGAATTTCGTGCCTGAATTTTCCGTACTTGTGCCAGTCTCGATTGGCTCCCGCTTCAATTTGGGGTACTTTGGCGGCAGTGCTGCGATAAATCTCTCTTATCCTTTTTTCGTCAAAGGCCACCGAGTACTTGGGATTTGAGAAGCCGGATTTCTCGTCATTTTAGGCCTTTGGACGGGAGCGGGTATACCATCATTTTTCTTTGGTATTTCAACCCTTTCCGGTGCATTGCACGCGTGCACATGCGATTTTGTCACAGTCTTTAAGTCACTAACGTGGTCAGGCAGTTGATTTGCTAATGACTGCAAATCTATTATCTTTTGGACTTCTCTCTCAGTCTCAGCAGTGCGCGGGTCATTAGCGTGGATCCCCCTGGCTTGCCACGTGATTTCTCGACTTTTAGCATCAAGGGGTTGATTCTCTCCCCCTAAAGTCGGGAAAAGATCCGCGTCAAAAATGCAATCAGCAAAACGAGCCGTGTGACAGTCACCTGTCATGGGGTCCAGATACCTGATTATGGACACAGTCTCATAACCAATGTATATCCCCGACTTACGGAGCGAGCCCATCGCCGATCGCTGAGGGGGTGGTATTGGTACATATACATGGCAACCGAACCTATGAAGGTGAGAAATTTTCGGTGCCGACCCTTGCGCAAGTTGAACAGGAGAGTGGATGTCAGGACCCCGACTCAATGCCAGATCGATCTAGCATGTAACACCTCATATCACTTTGCGGCCTCACGCACGGTATCCCCACGGGTGTCGCTTTACCTTAGCCCGGGACCGTTTGCGCCTTTTGGCACACGTATATGATAGTGTCGCTAGCATCCATATGATAAGGAGCCCGGCTGACATGGCTAGTCGTAAACCCAAAGTGGCACAGACTTACAGGACAGCATCCATGACCCAAAGATCGAACGTGTCGGTCATCAGCGAGTAAGTTCCGGCTGTAGCACGGGCTAGCAGACTCGATAAACCGGGCAGAAGCGGCTAACAGACTCCGGTACTCAAGGCGTGACATTTCCCGAAGGGACGTACACAGAACGAAGAAGGACACATGCCGGCCAGCCTAAGTGTTCGGAGCAGTAGCAAGCTACCATGGCTCATTGGAAACACTAGGAGACATTTCCGTAAGAGAGGCTACTAAAGATAAACAACTAGATAGTCGATCCCACACATACCAAGCATTTCAATAACATACACACAATATGCTCGATATGTGCAAATACAACAAGGCATCACAACATGACTCTACGACTCAAGTATGTATTCATTAGGCCCGAGGAGCGAGATATTACAAACAGGGTCTCATGACCCAACATTGAGCATACAAATCAAAGCACATGCGAAGCTTAACATGTCCGGGTACAGACATCTACAAATGAAAAAGGCTTAGAAGCCTAACTATCTACGAGATCTCGCCGAGGGCACAAGATCGTAGCTGAGGTATCAAGCTAAATGTCAAGTCCACGTGGAACTACTAGCGAGACCAAGTCTCTCTGCAAAAACATAAAATAGGCAAGCGTGAGTACAAATGTACCCAGCAAGACTTACATCGTAACTAGCTACATATGCATCATTATCAACAAAGGGGATGGTGGAGTTCAACTGCAGCAAGCCAGCTTTGACTCACTGGCTATCCTAAACTACTTAATCGCAAGTAACTCTTTTGAGGTGGCGCTACGAGTCCACATATTCACCATATCAATACACCACTATGGATCCGCCCGTCTCCCTACGAGAACGCCATCCATAGCACTCACGCTATCTTGCGTATTTTAGGGTATCCACTTTCACTTGTCTATGAACTATGCAAGGGTCCAAGCTTCCATATCCGAGGAATCCGGCTATTCAATAGATAATGATAACCCCGCAGGGTGTACTTCTTCACACACGCTCTCGCCACTTATCGCCTCAGACACGTCATGTACCTCGGCAACCTTCAAGCGGAAGCCAGCGAGGGAGTCGGCCACGACCTACCTAAACACTCAAGTCTCTCGTCCAGGTTTATCGCCTATTCGGTTTCATCCGCAAGGAGATCCGGCCGGGTGTCGCCACGGCCCCAAACGATGTGAGCAGGGTTCCCAAGCCCACCTCGACGGGTGGATCTACGCTGGTACACCGTGCCACGGTGTTTAGTCTGTCCCAAGCCCACCCTGCCGGGTGCCACTTGGTAGAAAAATAGCACTACCTACAAACACCAGAAACTAGTTGCAACTCCTGGACAGAGAACAAGGGTGATTAAGAAGCCGAGAGGGGTCGAGTTACCGGAACCCAATGTGTGGTAGTAACTGTTCATGGATCACAAACACAGAACTCAGTTCCTGAGGATGGCTGCAATGAGACAACCCACCATGTACTCCTACATGGCCTCTCACCGCTACCTTTACCAAATCGTGTTCACACACTTAGCTCACATCTGAGAGGACATGTTCACACACCTCTGATTCATCCCTGATGAATCAGACCTGACACAACTCTAAGCAATAGCAGGCATGACCAACAAGCATGGATGAGTAGGCACATCAGGGCTCAAACAACTCCTACTCATGCTAGTGGGTTTCATCTATTTACTGTGGCAATGACAGGTCATGCAAAGGATAAAGGGGTTCAACTACCGCAGCAAGTAACAGTTGTATCGTTGTTGTCCTAATGCAGTAAAATAGAGCAGGAGCGAGAGGGTAGGATTGTATCGGAATGAACAAGGGGGTTTTGCTTGCCTGGCACTTCTGAAGATAATATAGTTCTTCATCGGTGTCATCGATCACATCGTCGGAACCACGTCTATCGAGAGGGGACAAATACCGGCAACTGAGAAAGAACACAATCAATGCAATGCCACAATATGATGTATGATCATGACATGGAGATATGCTGTGATTTGAGCTAATGCAACTAATAAACAAGTTAAATGGAGTTGGTTTGAACCCTAGGTTCAAATTCAAACTCCACATGTGGATATTCAAATGCCATTATTTGTTTTGCCCAATTCAGCAACTATAAGTTGTTCTAACATGCATGAAAACAGTACAGATGGATAGATTGAATTTTTCTGATAATTTTTCATATATAAGTTATTTCAATCTGAGCTACGGTTGAATTTCTATGAATTTTTGAAGTTTAAATCATTTTCTGGAATTTCCTGATTAATTTAAATCCAGAAAATGAATAAATACGTCAGCCTGACGTCAGCGTGATGTCAGCGGTCAACGGCCAGGTCCAGGTCAAACCTGACGAGTGGGACCCATATGTTAGTGTCTAACTAACTAACTTAAATTAATTAGCACTAATCTAATCCTAATCTAACTTAGTTAAGGCCCTGGGCCCACATGTCAGTATCAGCGGCTAGTTAGGTTTAATTAAAATCTAACTAAAATTAGCAGGGCCTGGCCCCAGCGCCGATGACACAGGTGGTCAAACCCCGGTCGGGCCGGGTCAAACCCGCCGGCGACTCGACGCCGGCGAGGCCGACTGGCGGAGGCCTCGATTTGGTCCTCCGTGACCAAATCGATGGTGGAGAAGTGCTACGCGCGAGCTGGGAGCTGCCGCATCCGATGGTGCGAGTGGTTGGACACGGGAGGTCGGTGCTCGCGGAAGCGAAGCTGGCGGCGGCGGCCGGTTCGCCAGTCTTGTATGCAGAGCTGTGGTGCACACGGCAGGGCGGCGGCAGCGGCGCTGGCTTCTTGGAGGCACCGAGCACGCTTGGCGTTTCGGCGTGAGCTACGGCAACTAGCACGACGGCGGCGACAAGGACGGCGGCGAGGTGCTACGGCCGTGGTGGGGAGAAGGCTACGGCGCGCGGCGGCTACGTGAAGAGAGGGGAACGGCGGAGCTCACCGTGGAGTTGCCGAGCAGGCGATGGGCTCGAGGAGGCGCCAAGACGGCGACCGGAGTCGGCGGTCGGCGGCGTCCGAGGAGGAAGATGAAGGCGACGGCGGCTCCACAGGGCGCTCCGGCTTGCGTGGCTCGGTGGAGAGGCTTCGGAGCGAGGAGGCGGAGCTCCTGGGTGCGTCAGAGGAGCAAGGAGACGGCGGGGAGCGCGGCAACAGCGAGCGGCGGCGCCGGCGATTCTCGGGCACGCGAGAAAGAGAGCGGCAGAGAGGAGAGGGAGGAAAGAAGGGAGGGCTCGATCCAGACGGCACCACAAGATCTAACCGCTGCATCGGCGTGGCGGGGAAGCAGCAAAGCGACTGTGAGGTGGCAGACGCGTCTTGAGCTGGCCATGGCACACGCCTGCCCTCCCTGTCGGGAAGGAAGACGACAGAGGAGGGGGGCCAGGTGGGCTGGGCCAGCTGCTGGGCTGCACAGGGAGGTAAGCGCCAGGTAAGTTTTTTTCCTTTTTTTCTTTTCTTTTCTATATCTGACATTTGTTTTTGACTTAAAATAAATACTAGCACAATTATAAAAATGTTGAGATTCCTTGTGACCACTGGTTATAATATACCAGAGGCCCTCACCAATTTCCAACATTTTTGGAGCCTTCAAAATATTTATATTATTTTAAACAGCTCCAATTCAAATACATATGGGTTCATTCAAAAATCCAGAATGTTTAGCAAAAATGTGCATCACCTCTGGTTGTTGTTTGCAACATTTTCCAAAGACCATGGACATTTTTGAAAAGCATTTTGGGTTAATTGAAATTCCATTTTTAATTTGCATCTATTTGAATTTGCTTTGGTGCTAGGGTTTGAAACATTCCCCATTTCAAATTCATTTGGAACTTTAAACATGATGCACAAAGCAAGCCTAGATCATACCAGAACTAGGGACATGACAACTCGCCCCCACTAAACAAGAATCTCGTCCCGAGATTCAAGCGTAGGGTAAGATGAAGGGGGAACGCAAACTAACACAATTTCCATGATCCAACTTGCACTTCTTGAAGATGTTGATTCATCTCTTCAAGTTGATCTTGACGTCTTTGCTCGCGAAGTCTTCATCCAACTCGATGATGTCGGAAAGAAACTCTATCGGAACAGATCATTGAAACTCTCCATACCAGGCTAAGGTAATTCACAGTCGATCATTTGAAGGAGTCCGAGAGAATGGCATTCTCGGGCCAGAATGGATGATGTGGATTACCTTGTTGAAAACAACACAAGGAATGATTTTAGTAACTAGGGAGAAGCTCAACAGTAGAGGGTGAGTCCACTGTTTTGAAAAGTTATAGCATAACCGAGGAAATTGAGAGCAATCCTAGTTAGTGCCGATGACAGCACCTAGCGCTTGTGCGTGCTCTCAGGAACTTGAGCATTTCCATAATCATCAAGGTTTTACCAACATCCGTGTCAGGGATGCTGACAACACAACATACTACCATGATGAGTAGCGATGGACGATGCAGATGCAAAGGAAGATAACACTTTCTCAGATTTCACCTTAGCGAGGCCAAGGGGACAAAATCTGGATGATCGACCGAGAAACATTTAGCACTCCGCTTCTAATGTTCTCCTTGATGTACTAGCGTAACCATTCATAGATACGGTTTGATATCTAGAACATCAAGTAGAAGGTCGGACTTCGGGAGCTCAAAAATCATAAGGCACAGCTAGGGAGTAAATCCTACAAAGTCCTTATGGGGAGGTGGCCAACTTCTTCAATCAAGATACTACAATAATAGGTCTTCCGGCGGGGTGTGTTGGCCACGACATCCTCTTTACCGGTTATCGAGAGACCAATATTATAGTTCTTGGGAGATGTCCCATCCATCATATCTGCCTGAGATTCAGATCTGGCTGGCGTTAGAGTATTCCAGACTTATCAAGTCTAGAGGGAAAAATGAAAGTTTGCAACACAAATCGACGAGACGACGTTGCGAGATTCTCGGGAAATGGACTACGGTAGTAAGCTCCAAAACATGAGCTGGTTTTGCTACAAACACGTGAACACGTTGTCCCAGACAAACATGATCCCATGGTAGTCTTACAATGAAACACTACCGAGCTCCGGTGGGGAATCATCATCGAGGATATCGAGGTCCCTGCATAGGGTATACCCTTAAGAAGGAGCTTCTTCTCCTTGAACAAATCAATCAGTGGCTTGGTGTACTAGGGGATACATGTGGAATGGAGGTAGCGAGCTGCCAAACCACGTAATACTTATGACGTATGCATGACTAATTTGGGATGATTCCAAAGGAAGCAACATTGACTTTCTCGAATCCACGGCGTCAACTTACACCAAGTACCGTGAATTAGAGGAAGTCACTTCTTACACCCGAACATAAGCTTCATGAGCTAGCATGAACAAATGCTTTCAAAAGTTTCCAATACTAGCTTAATGTTTAACACAATTATGGAGAAGACAAGGATGTTGTCGATGGGCTCAACAACAATTCATCCAGATTCCCATGGAGATGGAATTCCACAACTATGTGAACAAGGTGATAGTATTGGTTAGACCAAAAGATGTAATGGTGTATGCTCGAGGAATCATCCACGAGTAAGACAACATTATGAATATCGTTGGTTCTGATTTGATTTGACGATAACCCACACTCAAATCAAGGCTTTGATAAGACAATAGATCCAACAACTGATCACGAGGATCAATCGATGAAGATATCATCCTTCTTCAAAGACACGCATAAAAAGATATCCCTTAAAATGAACTAAGCCAGGCAAGCTTTTATCTTCCAACTCTCCAAGTTGTTGTTTGGCTTAACCTAATAGCTCAGGGGTATCCAACACAGATTCTTGGAGAAGAGAATGGTTCATAAGAATAAACCAACTTGATCACGAACTCAACATAGCGGTCAGGTGACGACCTGGTGATACTTCCGAGAAGACATTCAGAAATCACGAACCACCATTATGTTACTAAGTTCGAGAACAATCTTGCTTCCCAGAGCAAGACGATATGATCAAATAAGCAAGGGATTGAATAATCCTAACTCATTGAGCGAAAAGTACACCAGAAATAAGGACTAGGTAGCACGATCAATCTTAGGATAATGATTCGATAACCAACACGCTAAGAATGAGAATATTGTCCATTTACTACCAAGCAACTAGTTGCTAGGCGTATTGATTTCACACATCACTATTCACTTGTCGGCATTCCGGTTACAATAACACGGAACCCGAGGAATGAACAATGATGGCAAGAAGTATTACTGCGTCAAGAATTCATAGGATGACATTCTTGATGTAAAGATGGTAATACTGAAGATAGAATGACCAAAAGCTAGATTAGCAATTTGATCTGCGGAGTACAACTGCTTTGACCCAATCCTAGAAATGGACAAGGTACTGGAGTTTGTTTCTCCCAGTCATTCCGAGTAGAATGGCTTGACGGACCACAAGGGTAATAGGCATCGACGAACAAGTGCACGCATACTCTTGACTATCAATTGATAGACGAGGGTCAGGACACAACTAAAGAGAACAACTCAAAAGAACATATGATTTTCTGAGTTGTGGATGCATGGATTAGCATGTCGAGCGAGTTCAACATATTTCTTCCAGATAACCCATGCAGAAAGGTTGAACTGGCAGAGTCACAATATAGAGAGAAGAACTCATCAAGAGCACTCTGGTTGTGATCTTTTGGTTCAAAGAACTTCTGCCATAAGCGGTTCATAGTATTTGGAAGAAGGAAATACCACGGACCTCGAGGACTAATGCAAAGGTTACTAATAACCTAAAGGAACTAGCAACACTATCAACACGAGGTAAGTGGAGTGAATCTTGGGTTAAGAACCCAGGAGTAGAACACCTACTAACTAAATTGCATCACGGGATGCTTTCGGGAATAAAGGCCAGAATCATTACACTGGGTTGCAAATCATGGCTAGATTACTAGATGATCCCCTAGGACACCTAGGGTCATAATAATAATTCCAACATATATGTCGAGGCAATAGAATACCTCAACTCAGCAATTGGTGTGATTAACCTGGCCCAAAGAGCATCAAAACCAGAGGGAAAGGATTTGCAAGTGCGTCAGACTATTTAGAAACCTGGGATAACTCGGACAACATAACGGCTGTAAATGCTCAAAAGATTGGAGACATGCTACAAAAATGGTGGCATAACCACTTAATATCACAATATCAAGGTTTCGAGACCAACAGTTATGAACATACGGAAGTAGTACAACTGAGCTGAGATTTGAAACTAACAATTCTATAAGTCTATGGTTTAGTAACACGTCAACCTGATAGATAGATGAGAAGGCCTAGTTCTTAATCCCCGTAGAAGAGAAGAGGATGACTCAGATCAGAAGGCCATGAGGTATAAGAAGTAAAAAGAGCCTTACGTTCCAACCCACAATCAATTCCCCTAAATATAACTAAAGCATTTCTAGACACAACTTCACCAGTTTGGCTTGGTAATCCTACAGCAAATCAAGCTCGATACCAAAGCTGTCAGACCCGACTCAATGCCACATCGATCTAGCATGTAACACCTCATATCACTTTGCGGCCTCACGCACGGTATCCCCACGGTGTCGCCTTACCTTAGCCGGGACCGTTTGCGCCTTTTGGCACACGATATGATAGTGTCGCTAGCATCCATATGATAAGGAGCCCGGTGACATGGCTAGTCGTAAACCCAAAGTGGCACAGACTTACAGGACAGCATCCATGACCAAAGATCGAACGTGTCGGTCATCAGCGAGTAAGTTCGGGCTGTAGCATCGGGCTAGCAGACTCGATAAACCGGGCATGAAGGGCTAACAGGACTCCGGTACTCAACGCGCGACATTTCCCAAGGGATGATACGAGAACGAAGAAGGACACATGCCGGCCAGCCTAAGTGTTCCGGAGCAGTAGCAAGCTACCATGGCTCGGTGGAAACACTAGGAGACATTTCCCGGTAAGAGAGGCTACTAAAGATAAACAACTAGATAGTCAGATCCCACACATACCAAGCATTTCAATAACATACACACAATATGCTCGATATGTGCAAATACAACAAGGCATCACAACATGACTCTACGACTCAAGTATGTATTCATTAGGCTCCGAGGAGCGAGATATTACAAACAGGGGTCTCATGACCCAACATTCAGAGCATACAAATCAAAGCACATGCGGAAGCTTAACATGTCTGGGTACAGACATCTACAAATGAAAAAGGCTTAGAAGCCTAACTATCTACCAGATCCTGCCGAGGGCACAAGATCGTAGCTGAGGTATCAAGCTAAACGTCGAAGTCCACGTGGAACTACTAGCGAGACCAAGTCTCTGCAAAAACATAAAATAGGCAAACGTGAGTACAAATGTACCCAACAAGACTTACATCGTAACTAGCTACATATGCATCATTATCAACAAAGGGGATGGTGGAGTTCAACCGCTGCAGCAAGCCAGCTTTGACTCGATGGCTATCCTAAACTACATCGCAAGTAACCCTTTTGAGGTGGCGACACGGGTCCACATATTCACCATATCAATACACCACTATGGATCCGCCTCCGCCTCCCTCACGAGAACGCCATCCATAGCACTCACGCTATCTTGCGTATTTTAGGGTATCCACTTTCACTTGTCTATGAACTATGCAAGGGGTCCAAGCTTCCATATCCGAGGAATCCGGCTATTCAATAGATAATGATAACCCCGCAGGGTGTACTTCTTCACACACGCCTCGCCACTTATCGCCAGACACGCCATGTACCTCGGCAACCTTCAAGCGAAGCCAGCGAGGTAGTCGGCCACGACCTACCTAAACACTCAAGTCTCTCGTCCAGGTTTATCGCCTATTCGGTTTCATCCGCAAGGAGATCCGCCGGGTGTCGCCACGGCCCCAAACGATGTGAGCAGGGTTCCCAAGCCCACCTCGACGGGTGGATCTCACGCTGGTACACCATGCCACGGTGTTTAGTCTGTCCCAAGCCCACCTCGCCGGGTGCCACTTGGTAGAAAAATAGCACTACCTAAAAACACCAGAAACTAGTTGCAACTCCTGGACAGAGAACAAGGGTGATTAAGAAGCCGAGAGGGGTCGAGTTACCGGAACCCAATGTGTGGTAGTAACTATTCATGGATCACAAACACGTAACTCAGTTCTCGAGGACGGCTGCAATGAGACAACCCACCATGTACTCCTACATGGCCTCTCACCGCTACCTTTACCAAATCGTGTTCACACACTTAGCTCACATACTGAGGACATGTTCACACCTCCGATTCATCCACGATGAATCGACCGACACAACTCTAAGCAATAGCAGTGCATGACCAACAAGCATGGATGAGTAGGCACATCAGGGCTCAAACAACTCCTACTCATGCTAGTGGGTTTCATCTATTTGCTGTGGCAATGACAGGTCATGCAAAGGATAAAGGGGTTCAACTACCGCAGCAAGTAACAGTTGTATCGTTGTTGTCCTAATGCAGTAAAATAGAGAAGGAGCGAGAGGGTAGGATTGTATCGGAATGAACAAGGGGGGTTTGCTTGCCTGGCACTTCTGAAGATAATATAGTTCTTCATCGGTGTCATCGATCACATCGTCGGAACCACGTCTATCGAGAGGGGACAAATACCGGCAACTGAGAAAGAACACAATCAATGCAATGCCACAATATGATGTATGATCATGACATGGAGATATGCTGTGATTTGAGCTAATGCAACTAACAGCAAGTTAAATGGAGTTGGTTTGAACCCTAGGTTCAAATTCAAACTCCACATGTGGATATTCAAATGCCATTATTTGTTTTGCCCAATTCAGCAACTATAAGTTGTTCTAACATGCATGAAAACAGTACAGATGGATAGATTGAATTTTTCTGATAATTTTTCATATATAAGTTATTTCAATCTGAGCTACGGTTGAATTTCTATGAATTTTTGAAGTTTAAATCATTTTCTGGAATTTCCTGATTAATTTAAATCCAGAAAATGAATAAATCGCCACCGACGTCCGCGGACGTCAGCGGTCAACGGCCAGGTCCAGGTCAAACCTGACCAGTGGGACCCATATGTCGTTGTCTAACTAACTAACTTAAATTAATTAGCACTAATCTAATCCTAATCTAACTTAGTTAAGGC
This sequence comes from Aegilops speltoides, assembly GCA_021437245.1. Lineage (NCBI taxonomy): Eukaryota > Viridiplantae > Streptophyta > Magnoliopsida > Poales > Poaceae > Aegilops > Aegilops speltoides. Next base: position 438,603,537 of record CM038145.1, on the reverse strand, counting down.
CCCGGCCCACATGTCAAGATTGGCTAGTTAGGTTTAATTAAAATCTAACTAAAATTAGCAGGGCCTGGCCTCAGCGCCGATGACACAGGTGGTCAAACCCCGGTCGTGGGTCAAACCCGCCGGCGACTCGACGCCGGCGAGGCCAGACGCGGCGGAGGGCCTCGGATTTGGTCCTCCGGTGACCAAATCGACGGTGGAGAAGTGCTACGCGTAGCTGGGGAGCTGCCGCATCCAGTGGTGCGAGTGGTTGGACACGGGGAGGTCGGTGCTCGCCGGAAGCGAGCTTGCGGCGGCGGCCGGAGTTCGGCCAGGTGCGCGCGCAGAGCTGTGGTGCACGGCAGGGGCGGCGGGCAGCGGCGTTGGCTTGCCGGAGGCACCGAGCACGCTGGCGTGTTTCGGCGTGAGCTACGGCAACCAGCATGACGGCGGCGACAAGGACGGCGGCGAGGTGCTACGGCCGTGGTGGGGAGAAGGCTACGGCGGGGGCGGTTACGCTGAAGAGAGGGGAACGTGGCGGAGCTCACCGTGGAGTTCTTGAGCAGGCGATGGGCTCGAGGAGGCGCCAAGACGGCGATCGGAGTCGGCGGTCGGCGGCGCCCGAGGAGGAAGACGGCGACGGCGGCTCCATTGTGGCGCCCGGCTTGCGTGGCTCGGTGGAGAGGCTTGAGCGAGGAGGCGGAGCTCTGGGTGCGTCGAGGATCGAGGAGACGGCGGGAGCGCGGCGGCAATGAAGCGGCGGCGCCGGCGATTCTCGGCCATGAGAAAGAGAGAGCAGAGAGGGAGAGGGAGAGAAAGAAGGGAGGGCTCGATCCAGACGGCACCACAAGATCTAACCGCTGCATCGACGTGGCGGGGAAGCAGCAAAGCGACCAGAGGTGGCAGACGCTGCGGAAGCTGAGGCCATGGGCACACGCCTGCCCTCTGTCGGGAAGGAAGACGACAGAGGAAGGGGGCCAGGTGGGCTGGGCCAGCTGCTGGGCTGCACAGGGAGGTAAGCGCCAGGTAAGTTTTTTTTCCTCTTTTTGTTTTCTTTTCTATATCTGACATTTGTTTTTGACTTAAAATAAATACTAGCACAATTATAAAAATGTTGAGATTCCTTGTGACCACTGGTTATAATATACCAGAGGCCCTCACCAATTTCCAACATTTTTGGAGCCTTCAAAATATTTATATTATTTTAAACAGCTCCAATTCAAATACATATGGGTTCATTCAAAAATCCAGAATGTTTAGCAAAAATGTGCATCACCTCTGGTTGTTGTTTGCAACATTTTCCAAAGACCATGGACATTTTTGAAAAGCATTTTGGGTTAATTGAAATTCCATTTTTAATTTGCATCTATTTGAATTTGCTTTGGTGCTAGGGTTTGAAACATTCCCCATTTCAAATTCATTTGGAACTTTAAACATGATGCACAAAGCAAGCCTAGATCATACCAGAACTAGGGACGTGACAGTGGATGTTGTAGGCTGATGGTCGAAAGTTGATGAGATGAGCCGCGTGTAACACCGCGTGGCCCCAACATGTAGTTGCTAAATTACAACCCTGAAGGAGCGGTCGGGCAATGAATTTAATTCTTTTAATCAATGCCTCGGCAAGTCCATTTTGTGTATGAACATGTGGTACCGAGTGCTCAACTTTGATTCCCATTGCCATGCAATAATCATCGAACGCCTTTGAAGTAAATTCTCGGCGTTGTCCATTCGAATAGACTTTATACGATAATCCGGAAATTATTCCTCATTTGTATGATCTGTGAGATCAATTTTGCAAAGGCATGGTTCCGTGTTGACAGCAGGCAAACATTGGACCATTTAGAGGAAGCATCAATGAGCACCATGAAGTACCGAAACGGCCCTGTGAGGGGCTGAAATGGACCGCATATGTCCCCTTGGATACGTTCCAAGAACACGGGGATTTCATCCCTCACCTTGAGGGGCGATGGCCTAATGACTAACTTCCCCTAGCGCATGCGAAGCACACAAAATCATCGGGATTCGGGAAGTTCTTCACGTTAACATTATGGCCATGCGAGTTGTTAATTATATTTCTCATCATCCTAAGTCCGGGGTGGCCTAACCTATTGTGCCAGAGGCAGAAGAGTTCGGAGCTTCTAAAGATGGTCTTGAGGGTAGTGTACACGGGCGGTGCTACTATCTTAGTGTAGTATAGCCCTGTGTCAAACGAAGGAAGCCTTTCGATAACATGTTTACCACCGGCATCCCGCTTTGTGATGAGTAGGCACTCCTTGCCGTTTTCATCATCGGTCTCAGCATGGAAACCATTAGCGCGGATGTCTCTAAAGCTCAAAAGAGTACGAGTTGACTCTGGGTACAACAAAGTATCATTAATGATCAAAGTTGTTCCCATAGGGAGTATAATAGTGGCTCGTCCGGAGCCAACTATGTGAGAACCGCAGCCGGCGATTGTCATAATACTTCCGGAGATTTTTAATGGACTCAAAGTACTTAGTTTCTCGTAAAATGGTATGAGTGGTGGCGCTATCGGCAAGGCACGTTTCCTCCATTCGGGCGCCACACGCGTTCTAAAATATGACATCTAATTAATGTAATGAGGAAGAAAATACATTAAAAATAAATTGACACATCTCAAAACATAACATGCTATCATGTATAAATAATGGAATAAATGAATAAATGTCATCCAATCACCAAAGTAAAGAATAAGTTTATGCTCTCATAGAGCTTACAACCAAATCAAATTTATTCAATTTTATTGTATCAAATCACGGAATCATGATAACCAAAGAGGTATGCTAAGTGGACTCGGTGAAGAAGCCATCAACTTCAGCCGCAATCTCCATACTAGTGAATTGATCCTCCTTAGAAATCATCTTGGAGGCCGTGATCAATGTCTAGTGGCGGCGCCGCCGAGGCGACCATGTGGTCAACCTCCATGGAGGCGTGGGCGTCGGTAGAGACCGCCAAAGCTGCCGCGATGGGCACCACGGGTTTCGCCTCTATGGGCGCGGGCAGGGGCGTAGCGATCATCACGGGTGCCGCCATGGGCGCCGGTGGTGCTCCCTCCCAACCAAGGCGAGGTGCGCCTCACGCGCCTTCCGAGCCTTGTATGCTTCAACGACCTCCGGTGGTGCGTGGCACTGGCGGGAGAAATGCTCCACCGAGCCACAACGGAAGCAGTCCTGAGGCCGCTGCCCTCCCTTGCCCGGCTTGTTCTGCTTAGCCGGGGCAGGAGGGTGAGGGCCCTTCTTCTTGCCCTTGCGGCCCCTCTTCTTCTGTTGAGGCTTGCGGACTTTGAGAGCGTTCACCTCCTGGCGAGAACTCCCCCCAAGTGGTTGCGCGACAAAGTTCTTTTTGAGAACCTCATCCTGCGCCTCCGCCACCTGGAGGACGTCAATCAACTCAATACTCGTGTAGTTCTCTCGGCGGTAGTTCCGTGAGGATCTGGACCGCCGGGTGGAAAGTGGATAGGGTTTTTCAATCTTCGGGAGTCGGTAATCTCGGTACCACACAATCAAGAGTCGTTACAAACCGTGCAGAGCCAATTGTACTCCCAACCGCCTTGAAGTCCGCAAACCTCGACGGATCCACTGCCTCCGACGTGGCTTCATTAAGGTACTTCACCGCCAAACCATCGCTAAGAGCGGTCCATAGGCCGAAGCATCTGCGCCGACCATATACTCATCTTTCGAGTAGGTGACGGTGATGACGGAGAAAGTGCAGAGCCTGCGATTCTCGCCAACTTGGGATCATGGCGGCCACTGGGCCCTTACCGATCGCCTCGGGAGGGTTTTGCCTCGAGAAAATCTCGCGATCCGAGGACCATGACAGGTAGTTCAGCCCTGTCTGGGCCAACTCAGCAAACTCCTTGTGGACAATTCCGGCCATCTGCGATTTATGCAAAAAATTATGAGATTACAGCTGGTAATCTTTTGCACAAAGCGATGTTGATAAACTTATTCAATAAAAAGACGTTCCAATATTTAAAACATGCTATTATATGACTTACTAAATGATTAAGAGTGCTAAACAATTAATCTACAGTAGTAAAATCATACAATAATATCATGTTACAAAAGATAACATGTTAAGTGCATCTCGTACGTGAAAAATAGCCCAAAAAACAATTCCCGAGGCATTTTTAAGCCCAAATACGTGTTTTCAGCGAAAACAGACAGTTCCATGGACTTCTATGCGAAATATTACAGCAGGAATAAAAATTCGCGTAAAATCTAGAAACTTCGAGGGCTAAAAGGCAAATTGCCACGCTCCAGCCGGCGCCCCCTTTTTTTGTTACGGGGTGTCCTCAGCCCGCGGCCCAGCCGGGCCCAGCATCCAGCCCGCGCCACCCCTTTTTTTGGGGGGGGGGGGAACCACGGCCGCGGCTTATCCGGCCCAACGGCCGGGCGGCCCAAAGAGCAGCCGACAAGCTAGCGCCCGCGACGCTAGGTTTCTAGCGCCGAAGCGGCGGTGGCGGCGCCACGGCGCTGGCGGCGATCAGGCGCCACGGCCCCAGACCACGACACCGGCCCGGTGGCCATGCCACGCGACGGCGGCAGAGCCACAGACCCGCCACGGCTCCGGCCCGATGGCCATGCTACGCGACGGCGGCAGAGCCACAGATCTGCCACGGCTCCGGCCATCGATGGCACCCGGACCCGTCAAGGCGACGGGCGCTGGCGCGGCAGCCACGCCACGCGATGGCGGCGGCGTGGCTTGCACGCATGTGGCCATGGCGCTGGCAGAGCTACCCGCAGGCGGTGCGGCAGCAAGGGCGCGAGGCGGGCGTGAAGCGCAGCCAGCGCAGCTAGCGGCCACGGCCGCCGCCGCCATTGGGGCGGCTGCGCGAGCATGCGTCAGCGAGACAGGCGTAGGGCACAGCGCGGCCAGTAGCGGCGCCGCGACCAGCGGGTCGCGAGACAAAGACGGCGCCATCTCGACACCGCCTCGGATGCGATCTTCATCGCGTTCGTCTGGAAAACGACGACGGCGATGGCACATCTGGTGCTTTTGCGGGCGTACCGCGATCATCCGGATCACGATCAGACCGACTCCTATAGTGTAGTCAACAAGTTCTCTTAGTCCAAGAACATCGACATTGGTCGGCGACGTGATCGTCCGCCGGTTCTTGGGAGGAAAATCCACACCATAGGTAGATTAAATCTAAAAGAACTAATCGCAAAACGGAATCGCGGTAACGAGAGGAATCCATTTTGCAAAGATGGGGATCGAATCTTATACCTCCGCGGGATCGATTTAAAGCTGCGTGATGCGTGCTTGACGCTGGCTTGACGGAGAGTTGGTGGAGCGAAGCGTCTCGATAACGTGTTCCGCAACTCCGCAAGCGAGTCCGGTCCGAGGTTGCGGAGCGAGAGCGAGCGTCGTAGAGGAAGTAGTCGAAGTAGTCGTACACGCGAAAGTAAATGACACAGAGAGATATGGAGGAGACCAGCTTTATTAATCAATGATCAGGTGTTACAATGATGGCTCCTCGGTGCTTCATATAGGGGGTAGGGGTCAAGGGATAAGTACCCACTTAACGTAACGTGGGGGAAACGGGAGGGGCTACCCCGTGCGATACGCACGAGGTGCGCCGCCACCCCGAAGACCCGTTTTCCCAACATATCTGTCTCGAAGTCCCGGTTGAAGAAGGGGAAGTGCGTCAACTTGGACTGCAACCGCTGCTCCTTTCTCTTTTCCTCTTCTTCTTTCTTCCCTGGTCAACTGCAACTGCAACTGCAACCCATCTGCAACGGATCCGGCTCCTCTACCGTGCCGCTAGGCACGGCACAGGTACCGTGCCTCCTTAGTCCTTCCGATTAGGACCGATGCCAGCGAACACACTTATATGGGCCAGGATATTTTAGAAGCCCATCTACACAGCCGTTCACCTGATGCAGCAGCCGCTGGCCTGAACTGAACTTTACACTGAAGAATCACGCAGGAACTACATCTTCTTCAAACGGTGTTGGGATATCGTCAAGCATGATCTCATGCATGTCATCCAATGTTTTGACTCCCTCCACACTTCCCACTTGCAATGGCTCAACTCGGCCAATGTGGTGTTGTTGCCCAAGAAGGATGGGGCAGAAGGCGTCTCCAATTATAGGCCAATTAGCCTCGTGCATGCCATTGGCAAGATTATTGCCAAGATTCTTTCCTTGAGGCTTGCCCCCCACATGGACGCACTCATCTCCAACGCCCAAAGTGCTTTCATAAAGAAGAGGAGTATACATGACAACTTCATGTATGTTCGCAATTTCGCGCGTCGGTTGCACAAACACAAGACTTCTGCCCTCCTCTTCAAGCTCGACATTAGAAAAGCATTTGACTCGGTCCAGTGGGAATACATCCTCGACCTTTTACAACGCAAGGGTTTCCCTTGAAAATTCCGGAATTGGATCGCCGCTCTGCTTTCATCGTCCTCTTCGCGCATCCTCCTCAATGGGCTTCCGGGCCACCCGATCAAGCATGGCCACGGTTTCCGTCAAGGGGACCCGATATCACCGCTGTTGTTCGTCCTTGCAATCGACCCACTTCAACAAATCCTCGCCACCGCAACTCATAAAGGCATCTTACAAAAGATACGCGGGCGAGGTGCCATGATGAGAACCTCCCTCTATGCGAACAACGCGGCCATCTTTATGGCCCCAATTAAGAGGGACGTTGACAACCTCTCTGCCATCGTAAGGGGTTTCGGCGAGGTGACAGGCCTTTGCACCAACTTACACAAGAGCTCTGTGGTGCCCATTCGATGCAATCATCTTCCGCTAGGGCATATTCTGAGTAGCATCCCAGCGACCCGCGCCATGTTCCCAATAAAATATTTAGGCCTCCCGCTCTCGGTCAGGCAACTTCGTAAAGTCGACTTCCAATATATCGAAGACAAGGCGGCCGGGAAGTTGGTAACATGGGAAGGACAAACCATCACAACATTTGGACGCACTGCCCTTGTCAGATCGGTCATCAACTCTCAGGCGGTCTTCTCTAGCACGCCTCTCATTGTGCCGCAAGGCACACTCCATAATCTCAACAAGGTGGAGAGGGCCTTCCTCTGGTCTGGTTCAGACAAGACGTCTGGTGCAAAATGCAAGGTCAACTGGGACGTGGTCTGCAGGCCCACAAATTATGGAGGCCTTGGGGTCCTCAACACCGACAAGTTTGCTCGGGCTCTACGATGAGGTGGCTTTGGTTCGAATGGAAGGAGCCTAACAACTTTGGGTTGGATTGGGCAACCCTTGCACCGAGGACGACCTGGATTTCTTCTATGCCTCAACCACAATCATCGTTGGAAATGGTGCTAAAACACCTTTTTGGGACGCCCCGTGGTTGCTTGGTCGCAAGCCCAAGGATGTTGCCCCGCTTATCTATCAAGCCGCGAAAAGAAAGAGCTGGAAGCTGTGAGAAGCCATACGCAGGAACGCTTGGATGACTCACATCAAGCATGACACGGTTATCTCTGCCGCCCACATCCGAGAGCTTTTCTCGCTCTGGACACTTCTGCATGACGTTCACCTTGATGACCAGGTTGAGGATGACATTGTTTGGAAACATGCTGTAGCTGGGATATACTCGGCGGCCACTGCTTATAAGGCGCAATTTCCTGGCCTAACGCACTCGCCCATTCACTACATGGTTTAGAAAGCTTGGGCTCCCCTAAGGTCAAATTCTTCGCTTGGCTGGCCTTGCAAGACCGGATTTAGAATGCGGACCGGTTGGAGTGGCGTGGTTGGGAAAATTGTGGGCTTTGCCCACTTTGCAAGAGGGAGCAAGAATCAGGCATCCACCTTTTCGTCAAGTGTCGCTTCTCCATTCGGCTCTGGCGATCAGACATTTACAAGTTTGGTCTTGCGCACATTGACACCTCCGATTGGCACCTTGAGGACTCTCTTATGCGTTGGTGGGATAGAAGAACCGACATGCGAAATCCAGACAGACGAGCGATGGCCTCCCTCACCATGCTCGTCTCTTGGACTCTTTGGAATGAGAGAAACGTCCGGGTGTTTCGCCACAAGAGTGCGCCACCGCCTATCCTTCTTCAAAATATTTTGCTTGAGGCCAACCTATGGGTTATAGCGGGTGCTAAGAAACTAGTGCTTATTGTTGTACGAGAGTAATTGACATGCGGTTTTCTTGTAGGGTCACTTGCAATCTGTCAAACTCTATTAATGGATGAGGCAAATCTTTTGCCTCCGTTTCAAAAAAAATCACACAGAAACTGAACACAACAGCAAACTGAAATGCGGGGACCGATTCTCCGGGTATGTATTTCCAGAAAATGGCCCTTGTGCTCACCAGCCCCAGGATAACTGTTAGCTGATGAGGCACCAACTTGATACAGAAATTCCAAGCAAAATACAAAATATGTAGTACAAGACCATTCTGGCCTGTGAGTACAACAAATGGTTTCTAGTGTTTGGTGGCGGAAGCGGTTTGTGGATCATCGGTGTCTTTGGGACTCCAAATTTCCACAGGAACAGCTGACCAGGATAACTCCTATCTTCGCGAGGCTGCTATCTCCGTTGCTAAGGTTCCGGGACTGTCACCACGATCGCTCATCTCCGCGCAAGAAAATCTGGCCAAGACAATAGCCAGGGACAAGCCAGTGAGTACTTTGAATGTACTCGCAAACATTAAGAACACAAGTATAATATAATAACGATGTGCTGAAAATATTTTATACTCATGACGTCAGTCACAAAAGATAAATATAACTCTGATGCGTGCAAGCATGTTATATATGAATATGCAATAACATAGTAGTATTAAAAATTATGAAATAGATAACAAGCATGCCACATTCGGGCGTCTTAGCGACACCACAGAAAGGGCTTTAAAAAATGCCATAGTCGGGCGTCTGAGCGACACCAGAAAAAGGGCTTTAAAAGAAATGCCACAGTCGGGCGTCCGAGCGACACCGCATAAAGGGCTTTAAAAGAAATGCCACAGTCGGGCATTTGAGCGACACCGCAAAAAGGGCTTTAAAAGAAATACCACAGTCGGGCGTCTGAGCGACACCACATAAAGTGCTTCAAAAGAAATGTCGCAGTCAGGCGTCTGAGCGACACCACATAAAGGGCTTTAAAAGAAATGCCACAGTCGGACGTCTGAGCGACACCACATAAAGGGCTTTAAAATAACAATCATAGTGAATATCCCGAAGGTAGAACCATCCCAGAGATACTCGATAATAAAAATAATATCACGGGTTAGTTCACAATAATAATAATCATAATTATCACAAGTCACCAGTAGTATACCAGTTCTGGTTTAACAGTTATCACCTCCGAAGACCGACACTAAGATCGACACTTGACCCATCCCAGACTGTAATCCTTAACCATGGACACGGCTATTCGAATAGGTTTAATCTCTGTAGAGGGTGTACCCTTTACCCACGAGTGACGGATTCCTCTAGCCCATCGGGACTAATTCCGTCTACGGTCTTTTTGTTGGAAACACACCTAACTTGCACACACTAGCTTAACTCACATGTGTATGGAATCACCCACGACACCTGTCAAGCAAAACTCTAAGTGGGGAGGCTACAACCTCGACGTAACATGGGATCACAAAATTTATACCGCGCGCAAACTAGGGAAGCTACCCCCTTCGGCTACAACCGAAACACCCATGCTCCCGGACCCGGTGGCATGACTACCGGAGGCCTCCAGTATCTTCCACCACGGCCTCTCTGTACGGTGTGTGCTAGGAAAGGGGTTGATAACTTACTGAACCGTACTCTACTTATTTTAGAGACGAGTGGTAGTACGAAGCAAGTATGGGGGTTACTGGCACAAGACTCGATCTACGGTCGACTCAGGAGGTTGTAATATTTCCTGCATGATTAGCATAACAATGCATATATTTCAAACAACAGATAGAAACATCATGTGACATACCCCTCATGCCATACCGGACACGACCGTCTCGACGGAGGACTAGGGACAAGACCGTGTCTACCCAAGACAGAGGCCTTTCCGGCTTCCCTTCCGGTATGTATGAAAGGCATATGACGGTGATTTCCATATCAACTCATCAGCATAAAAATCATTAACATGCACTCATGAGTAGGATCACTTCCTCACATAAAATGACGTATGCTCGTGTCGCGGTGGTGTTGTCACCGAGTCAAACAACACACACAAAAAAATTACACCAGGGTTCAGAATGCTTGCTTTCAGGTCATGGGAAAGAAGGGTGCATCCAAAACATCTTGGAATCTTCAAAAATCCTATTTAAAAGGATATATATGAATTAACACACACAATCAAAACAGCAGAAAAAAGTTGTTTTGAAATTTTTTCAAATAAATCTTAAAATAAACTAGACAATATTTGAAAGAGGTAGGAAAAAGAATTAAATCATTTGGAGTTGTATTTAAAAAGATACAGCTAGTCAAAGTTGGGTCAAAAATCTGTTATTTAAAATAAAACAAAAAAGAAAAACGTTTCGAATATACGTACACGTCGAAGGCGCATTTTTGAAATGCGCTTCCACTTATCCAGCGTGGACTACGCCTGGGTTACTGACAGTGGGCCCGTCTGGCCCACCAGTCAGGTTTGACCAGTCTAATCTCCCTCCCCTTGCTCTGCCCGAACGGCGGCGAGGCAACAACGTTCTACGCCGGCGAACGGCGGCTCCTCGCGGGCTCCAGAAGGTCGGGATGGATCCGCAAGACCGGGGAGGTCCTTCCGGTGGTTGTTTTGTCCTCTGGGGTGGACGGAGCTGCCGATGGTTAGCTCCGCGGCGGACGGTGGTCGTCGGAAAAAGTGAAATCTTGCCCGCGGCGAGTCCCGATCAAGATTGAGTAGGGGAATGGGCTCACGGGAGGATGTGTGGGTTCCTGGTGGAGAGAGTGGAGAGGGGGAGGCCCTGGTGGCGCCGGAATGGCCGGGGCAATGGTGGCGGATGGAGCTGCCGGAGAGGAAGAAGACGACTCCCTCCCTTCGATTGACGGCCAAAGGGGCAAGAGTGGAATGGTGTGAGGCTGCCTACGTGCGGGTTTGAGCTCAGGGGCCTCTTTTATAGCACAACCGAGTCGGTTTGCGGCACCCGTGGATAAGCTTGCCGGCGACCACCGTTCTGTAGCTAGGGCGACGTGGCGGCGACGAGTGCTAGAGGACGAAGCTGTGGATGAGCACGCACTACTCCAGGAGGCAAGTGGCAAGCGTTGGTGGCTTGGGCGGCGCTGGCTTGTGCAGGAGCGGTCGGGCGGCGGTGGCGGCTAGTGGCTGGCCTGCCGGAGACGTGACGAGCGCTGCGAGGTTGGTGGGTGCAGAAGGGGACATTGCGGGCTGGCTGCGGTCGGTCACGGACTGGATTGAGTGCGGGTCGTGAAGCGGCGGCTCGGGCACTCGCGGGTGCCAAACGCACGCTCTGGGTGCGCCCAGAGCACGCCCGAGACATGCTCGACGAACTGCCAGGGCAGCCTAGAGGTCGCGGTTGAGGCTGGCAACAAACAGATCTAGTCTAGGGTTAGCAATGGAGCTAAGGGACATGGTGGATAGGTGAGGGGCTCAAGTTCACAATGTAAACTTGAAATCATGCCAAAACTGGCTATGCACCCAGGGTGTTTGACAAAATGCCAAAGGCATCTAGGCAGTTCTTGGAGTGGCCAAAACCTCCAGACCAGTGTCTCTATGGATGCAAGAGAGGGTGGTGAAGTTAGTTTGCAAAAAGGAGATACCTGCTAGTGCAAGTTTTGCAAAACTATATTCCTGGACAGGAAGTAAATGGCATCATTGCAAGGACCAAAAGTGTTCCAAAGGGTGCATGCTCCTGGACTTAGGGGTTTTGCAGGGTTGACTACAAGCATGAGAAAGCACAAGATCACTAGAGCAAGAAATAATAGGGTTGCAGTAGAAAACACAAGTCTGGTCCAGAATGAAAAAGAGGTTGGTTCACTCAATTCTTCCAAAGATCATCACTATGTTTTTGCATAAAGTTGGATGGCATGCTACTACTGACATCCCATAATTTTTTGGTGGAGGCTCTAGGGAAATATTTAATTTGGTTGTAGTGCAAAAATGCCCATTGGACCAGAGAAGAAAAACAGGTGTAAAACTCAAAATATGCAATGAAATAATTTTATTATTACACAAAAGTGATCTAGGGGCATCACATGACATCTCCAAATTTTGGTTGGAATATTAGTTAAAGTTATCAATAGGTTACAGTACAAACAGAGCTCCAAAATTTAAAACAAGGCATTATGATGAATAAAGCTCAGGGTGAAATAATTTATTAAATAAATCTACTGATTAAGAAAATGTTATACAGAGAGCATAGAAGTCCAATATATTTTGGAAAGCTCCACTAGAAAAAGAAAAAACTCCTTAACAATAAAAGAAGAGTTTCTGAAATCCACAGAAAAATCCAGAATGCAAAATTTTAAAACTCCTGGCAAAATTTTAATATCAAAAACTTGGTTAAATTTTTGGGGTGTTACTTTGAAGCAAGCTCTGCAGGTTACAACCAAGTGAACTCTACATAGCAGTATTAATCAATGGCTTCATTGCCTGGAATTAACAAATTCAAGAGCAGTACAAAAGTTGAGATACTAGATTTTCTAGTTGTTCTTTTCCTGTGGCAGATTTAACTAACTAATAGGAGTACATGACAGACACTACAAAGGAAATGCATGACCAGCACCACCCATCGAATCATTAGCACTGACCACTCTTCAAGTCCTCTGATGATAAAAAGGGATCTTCAACTTCAAATACTCTGATGACAAAAGGGGTCTGATAAAAACATATCATTTGCGTACAGTTGTTCGACGCTAGAACCCTGCATCATTAAAGGATTGCTCATATTGAAAAGGCATCATTTTTTTTCTGAAACCGGTATCAAGCACAATAGCACATGGAGTAAAGCATACCATCAATAATTCAGTGTAATTCTTAATGCATCCATAACCATGAAAATCATTCTCAATGCTGCAAGGATCTTTCTCTATCAAAGTCTCATCTTTGTGTTGCTGGGAACCCATAGGTAAGTCCCACGCATTGGTGGTTTTAGTAGTTTTCTTTTTCCCTTTCTTGGTTTGCTTCATTCCATTCTCTTGCTGTTGGATATGTGAAAGGACAAGAAAGTAAGAAACTATATTTGAATAGATAAGAAATCAAATACATTCTAGCATATACATACTGTAGGAAGTACTTGTACCTTTTTAACTTTAGTTGGTCTTTTCCTCCCTTTCTTCTGTTGTTAGATATCATTCTTCGGGTGCTGAAAACAAAATGAAGATAGAGATTCAAGCAAGGAAATAGACAATATTTGAAGGATCAAGAAAGTAATTATTTTTAAGCATATAAATAACATGTCGTAGGAAATTCTTGTGGCTCCGTAACTTCTATTGTTGTTGTCTTCCATTTCTTATGTTGCCGGTCAATCCAAGTTAGCTTTCGCTTTGAACTTTTTTTCCGTGGAGATTTTTTCTTGAGGCGTGCAGCGCTTAAATCTTGATTTGATTCTTGAGATAGCACCTGGGTATCACACTCCTTGACAAGGTGACCTTCGCGTTCCTTTTTCAATTGCCCTTCAATTTCTTTAGTGAGGACATCAAGTGCATTGTCAAGTAAAATACGACATTGCTGGGAGCTTACTGCTTGAGTGGCCAAGTTGACAAATTTGTGTCAGAAATTTGCAGCTAAGAATGGCATCCAACATTGGATTCTCAACAACATTCCTTCCACTTCTATCTTGGATAGTTCCTGACCGGGCTCCTAGAGTCCAACGCTTTAAAATATAATGTGGTGGCAGTAATTTAATGTTCATCAAATCAAGAACTCTTAGAGCATGGGCGCATAGTGAAAGTGCGTTATATTGACTAGAGGGGGGGTGAATAGGCGATTTTTATGAATTCTTCACTGAGGAATTTGCTGGTGAGGAAATTCCTTAGCGAAGAACTACTTGCAGCGGAATATGTACTTAGAAGTAAACATAACAGGATACACATATAGTCAGCATGATGAAATGAAGACTAAAACAGAGTACGGAAAGCGTAAACACAGGATAGCAAGATGAAGACAAACAGATGAAGAAATTGAAGCGAGGAATTTGTGAAAGTCTTGATCAAAGTCTTCAAGCAGAGATATGAACAACATTCAACACAAGAATGAGGAAATGAAAGAGTTGAGGAAATAGAACCGGTCAGTTGGTGAAGACAATGATTTGGTAAACCAGTTCAACTGCTGTCTCGGTTATGTACGTCTGGTTGGAAATTTGAGTATTTAAACTCGAGGACACAGTCCGGACACCCGATCTCGAGCCGCAACTCAGGACACCCAGTCCTCACCGTATTCTCCTTGAACTAAGACCACGCAGGCCTCATCCAATCACTCGTGGTAAGTCTTCAGGTGACTTCCAAACCTTCACAGACTTGGTCACTCGGCGATCCACAATTCCTCTTGGATGCTCTAGACCTTGGCCTAACCATCCGGAAGAAGCACAGTCTTCAAAGGTAACAAGCGTCGGATCCACGCAGGATCAATTTCTTCAGTGATGCTCAATCACTTTGGGTTTGTGGGGTTTGGTTTTGGGATTTTCCTCACTTGATGATTTTCGCTCAAAGTCCTCGGAGGATGGGTTGCTCTCAAATGACAAGTGTCAAGTTCTCTCGGAGCAGCCAACCAGCTAGTGGTTGTAGGGGGCGGCTATTTATAGCCTAGGGAGAAGCCCGACATGATAAGACATAAATGCCCTTCAATGATATGACCGTTAGGTGGATAAGATATTTTGGGACAGCCGTAGCAAGAAGATAAAGAACGGTCGGAAATTTGACTTTCAAATTCCTCGGGCTATCATGTTCCTCCTTTGTGTAGGCAATTCGCCTTGGCGAATTCCTAACTCCTCGGTCGAAACAAAGTCATCGGTGACGTAAGAACTGCGTCTCATCCATGAAGAATTTGAGTGAAGCAGTATGAGATTTCAATGGCTTCACTCGAAGGGATTGGTAGGTGTAGGATTTTGAGTTGAGCATCACATGGAAATTTTCCTTAGTATTTCCTCGACCCCTTTAACGATGACGGTGTTTCCTATGACTCAAGAAAGAGAAAATGAAACTACGAAAACAAAAGTTTTCACGCTTCATATTCCTCGAATGAATATCAAGTCCTCAAGGTCACACCAATTTCTTCACTTTCAAAGTCTTCGTAAAATCTTGAGAATATCAAAGTCTTGATCGAAGAACTTCATTTTTAGGGTCGACTTTCTCTGTAAATATCAAACTCCTCATAGACTTATAGACCTGTGTACACTAACAAGCGATCGAGTTACTTAACCTATAAGTCTTCAATACACCAAAATCACTAAGGGGCACTAGATGCACTTACAATCTCCCCCTTTTTGGTGATTGATGACAACATAGGTTAAGTTTTCAACGGGGATAAACATATGATGTGTAAATACTGATATTGAGGAATTTGATTGCAAGATATAGAAGAACTCCCCCTGAATATGTGCATAGTGAGGAATTTGCTTTTGAGGCAATGCACATTTGAAGAATTGAATCATGGAGATCTCCCCCTATATCTTGTAATTCATACACGCATTTGATATATAATATGAAGAATTTGAAATGCATGATGAAATATGGTGCCTGATGAGATTCAGCATGCGTGCAATAATATTAACAAGGAATAAGCATGCGGAATAGCACATCAAAAGTTTCATAGCTCAGTGCATCAAAAGCATCAGAGCACGACCAAAAGTATCAAGGCACCATCGGATTTAAGATTACAACTCGATCCAATAAAATTTTCGGAAGAACGAGAGTTGTAACTTAATAAAAATGCCCATAATATAAACCCGCTTGAAGACTAACTCAGATTTCTCCCCCTTTGTCATCAAATGACCAAAAGGATCGGCGAGGACTAACGCCTCAAGATTTTCAAGTCGATGGAGGCGCTTGGCGTTGTCGGGTTAGTTGTTTGAGGTAGGGCCTGCCGTAGTGTCGTCCAAATCTTCATGTTCATCAGTTTCACGCGATGAAGAATAAGAGCTGGCCACCAGATCAGGAACTTTGACTCTCTTGAATTTCTTCGGAGGTGGTGCAGACCAGTCAAAAGCTTCCTGGAGACCCATAGTCTTCACTTCTTCCGCAGAATATACATGATTGAGAACAGCCCGGGTGCGGTTGAGGGTTTCATGAAGATAGTACTGACTTTTCTTCACTGCATTATGTGTTGAGGTCATGTTGCGAAGAATTGCAGCAAATTGACGCTTCACCCATTTCGATTCGTTCAACCTTCCGATGAAGGCGAGGAGTAACTCACGGTCAGTCATCACCACGGTCTTTGTTGCTTGAGGCTTTTGCTTGGTGAGGTATTTCTTGGCGAGTCATGTGTTGCGAATCGTCATTGGTGGAGTAAGATGTGGCGAGACGGAATTGACCATCCAATGGACGAGTGCCTTCATCAATCACAGCAGCTGCCTTGCCCTTATCATCAGATGATGAAACTGGTCGCTTGAGGACTTCAATGGGCGGCAAGTAGCTACCATGGTTCAGAGTGTCGACCTTGTAATTGGTGAAGATCTTGTCCTTATGAATCTCATAATCCAAGGCGCATAGGGCTTCAGCTCAAAAGGTGACATTGCAACATTAGCCAGAGTCCTCATGAAGAAATCATGGAAGTTGACGGGAACGCCATGAATGATGTTGAAAAGCATGTTCTTCATGATGCCAACGACATCTTCATCATTTGAGTCGTGGCCTTTGATGGGACTCATTGTCTTCGTCGAATTCGATAGACAGTCCGAGGCACGTCTGACAATTCCTTGACGAGGAATTTGGTTCGAGGGCCTGCCACAGCTTCAGCGGCTTCATGAGCACTTGCATATAATGATCGGTCATTTCGCGGTCATTGTAGATGCAACGTGCACTTTCATGGGGAGGATCAAGATGAAGGACACGAAGCAATTCATTCTTTGGTGCCTTGTAGTGAGTGTTTTCCGTCATCAATCCAGCACCCATGAATTGACATCTTCAAAGATCGCTGTGATATGCAAAGTGGCATAGAATTGAAGAATGAGTTCTTCATTCGATCCACGAGATATCGGTCTGAGAAATTCAGCAGCCTCGCATCGTGAATAACTCGAGGACTGGCTCAAGCATGGTAGTGATTCCATATCCACATGAGGAATATGCTCATGGTGAAGATCTTGTCCTTGTCAAATAGCGAGGAATAAAAGTTTGCTTGAGTAGGAGTCGAGCGTCTTTTCCTCATACGAGCAGAGTCATATGGATTATAAGCGATGAAGAACACATGCTCGTAAAAGAAGTCTTCAGCCTTGAATTTTTGCTTGCTCGAGAATGGATTCTTGGTTTGGGCAGAGGAATATCGAGTTATTTGCAGCACAACCTCGTGAATCGCGATCTCGGGTGCTTCAGTCGAGGAATTTCTGGTTCCTCTTCTTGTGCAACTGGGATCAACAGCAGGTTCTTCAGCACTAGTGGCTGGAATTTCTTCATGAACAGACGATGTGGGATGAGTTTCTTCAGAGCCCAATTGAACAGTTGTAGCCGGGGACTGAGGTATTTGTTGAATTGGAGTGAAGAGAGGAGTATTGGGATGCTGACTTTCTCAAAAGTCATCGTTCATCACTGGTGTAGTGCATCCAATATCTACATCTTCATCTTCTTTTTCAATTTCCTCAACACCAGCCTCTTCAGCTGCGAACTGAGGCACGGGTGAGGAAACGACTGGCGGTGAAGGGAATGCTTCCACTTCAATTTCTTCATCAAGCTGTTCTGAGGTAGCAACAGATTGATTATCTTCATCAGATCCGCTTGGGATCTTGTAGTCTTCTCCATAAGGAACAATTTCCTTAGACGACATGGAGGAAATGGGAACGGCATCAATGGGATTTTCAATCGAGCTGGTCATTGGCTTCATTTTCTTCACAGCCGAAGAATTTGACACAGCAGATGCCTTCCTCTTCTTCACTGCAGCTCGTTCTGCAGCCTTTGTTTTCTTCACTTCATAAGCAGAAGGAAGAATTGGAGTTGGTGTTGGCGCAGTAGGAGCTGAGGACTATGGTTCAGTTTCTTCAGGCGCAATTGGTGCAGTTGCCCTGATCTCTTCAGTTTCTTCAGGCGCACCACTAGTGGATGCCCTAGGAATTTCTTCAGCGGCTGGAATAGAGTCATCAGCCACGGAACTTGTATTCTCATCAACAAAGTTGAAAGTCATCAGTGATCTTGGCATGTTCTTGACGGTGGCAGAGTCTTCACTGAGGAATTTCTTGTTGCGATGGGGCTGCAACAGTTGTCATTCTCTTCGTCAAATTGTGAATCTCACCTTGGCTCCTTGCCAATCAGCATTATAAGCATCGAAATCCTTCTTTGAGGGCTTGGATTTCAGATTGAGCTTTGAGAAGTTCTTGAGTCGAGTTGATGATGTTCTTCCTCGAAGCTTCTCCTTTTCGGCTTTTGCTCTCTTTATTTCACGAGCCTTTTCAAATTTCCATTTCTCTTTAGTGATGAAATGGTTCAACATATGACTTTGACCAGAGTCGATGGCGGATCAGGTATGGGAGTGTTTGGATCTTGATGCCACAGTCGATGAAGTCAAGGATCTACCGGATCCAAAAGCGAGGCGCGCTTGTTCCTTTGGCTCTAGTGGCCTTTGTCAGTCTGTCTCTGATGATTTCTGCAAGTTCTTCATCAGAAGCTTCATCATCAGAGGGCACGTTGAAGGCAACCTGTTTCTTTCGAGGACTTGGCTGAGGACCGCGTCCAGCAGTTGCTTTTGTCTTCAGCAGAGTGGGGCCTGATGAGGACATTGGTGCAGCTGAGGAACTTGCTGAGACACCAGAAGCAATCGAGAAACCCTAAGTCCTTTGACATGTAGCCAGATGCACAGGAGTTGAGGACTTGGAGGGAGCTGCTGAGGATTTTGAGGGAGCAGCAGCAGTCTGAGGAATTTGCCGTGAGGGCGCGGCTGAGGAACTGGGCCGTAAGGGCGCTGATGGTGAAGCACTTGGCTTGCGAGCAGGCTTCTTCGACATTGATTTTCTCGGCTTGACTGAGGTCTCAGCGGCAGCAGCAGCAGCAGAATCCTCATTGAATTTCCTCACTGCCTCCTTGGCCTGTCTTGCCAATTTGGCTTGGCACCTGGACCATTCTTCAGGAAAGTCTTCACCACGCTTGATGCTGGTGGGATCAGCGACTTGGCCAGGCGCCAAAGGAGCTCTTGGGCATGGAGGGTGTCGGTGTCAAAACCGGCGGATCTCGGGTAGGGGGTCCCGAACTGTGCGTCTAGGCGGATGGTAACAAGAGACGAGGGACACAATGTTTTTACCCAGGTTTGGGCCCTCTCGATGGAGGTAAAACCCTACGTCCTGCTTGATTAATATTGATGATATGGGTAGTACAAGAGTAGATCTACCACGAGATCAAGGAGGCTAAACCCTGGAAGCTAGCCTATGGTATGATTGTTGAGATGTAATGTTCCTCCTATGGACTAAGGCCCTCCGGTTTATATAGACACCGGAGAGGCTAGGGTTACACAGAGTCGGTTACAATGGTAGGAGATCTACATATCCGTATTGCCAAGCTTGCCTTCCACGCCAAGGAAAGTACCTTCCGGACACGAGCCGGAGTATTCAATCTTCTATCTTCTTAGTCTGGGAGTCCGGCGGATATTGATAGTCCGGCAGTTCGGACACCCCCTAGTCCAGGACTCCCTCAGTAGCCCCTGAACCAGTCTTCAATGATGATGAGTCCGGCGTGCACAATGTTCGGCATTGCAAGGCGGGTTCCTTCCTTGAATAATCTTAGAGAAGATGATGAACACCAGGATAGTGTCCGGCTCTGCAAAAATAATTTCCACGTCCCACTGTAGAGAGAATAAAACATATACACTGATTCAATCTGCTGACGTATTATGCGGCGCGTCATCACACCACTACCAAGCCCTTGTTTGAATTGTTTTTACTTATTCCACCTCAGCACGTTTAGCGAAGCGGTTTCTTGGCACGCCTTGTCGAGCGGAGATCGTGTCCCTTTATTCTGGGATCCTCATCAATACGTGCGTGGGTAACCCAACTGTTCCGCCGCCCGCCTCCTCTATCGGGGAATCCTAAACGGTCACGGAGACGGCCCTTGGTATTTCTTCCCCTTTATAAGAGGACCAAGGCCTGTCCTTGTCTTTCAACCTCGCATCGAATCTTTCCTCCGCTCCCAGTTCCAACACCTAGAGCTTCAGATTCGAGCGCTTCGGATCCACAACAATGTCCGGCTCCGACCTCCAGGGCCGGTGGATGCCCTCCTCCGTCACGGAGGAGGACATATTGAAGTTGCGTGAGGCCAAGTACCTGGCCTACGAGGTTTCGCACAGGTTGCCTGCCCCAGGGCAGGCCGTGCCAGCCCCCGAGCCCGGCGAATACGTCGTTTTCGTATCTCACCTCCGTCGGGGATTAGGCTTCCCGACGGATCCCTTCGTGAGAGGGCTCCTGTTCTACTACGGGCTGGACTTCCACGACTTGGCTCCGGAGTCCATCCTCCATATCTCCGCATTCATTATTGTCTGCGAAGCCTTCCTCCGCGTCATCCCCCACTTCGGCCTGTGGCTGAAAACATTTAAGGTGGAGCCGAAGATGATCGGGGGGCGTCAAGCGGAATGCGGCGGGCGACCTATAAGCAAGAAGGTCGATGCCCCGTGGCTCAAGGTTACTCCAAGAGGCTGGGATTGTGGCAGCAGGAGTGGTTTTACATCATCGCTCCAAGGCGCAAGCAAAAGCCGCCGCCTCCTTCCGCCGGGACCTCCACGCCAACCGATGTCATGGGTCAACCAAGGGCTCAATTGGGGGCCGCCCAAGGACGTGCCCCGCACCGCAGGGGCGGATTCGAGACCTCCAAACAAGGGAGATCGACCTGGTCAAGGTGATGCGAGTCATGCTAATCGTGCACCTCCTACCCTGCAAACGTCGTCCTCTCCGTCTATGGGAGTTTAATCCGGAGGGACCTCGTATTCTCCAGCATTTTATGGGTGCGACACCCATGGAGATGTACAAGCTGTTCTTCGGACCGCAGGTGGCGTGTCCGGATTTGGCCGAGGACACAGGCCTAAGCCGCAATCGCCCGGATACTCAGGTAAATAGCTCAGAGCCCGGACATTCTATTTGTATGCCTTTCAAAAGATCGTCTCCTGACCCTTTGTTCTTTACAGGAATGGGTGGCGCGATCAAGGCTGATAAGGTGTCCGCCCCCTCCCGTGGACCGTGACTGGAGCCCGTGCTGGTCGAGAATGTTGGAGGTTGCGCCACAGAGGGGCGACGGGGAAATAAAGAGCTAATACTTAGCCCAAAGGCGGCATCAAGAGGAGGGAACCAAGGATCCCTCCCTTCAGAGGGAGAAAAGGACCGCCTCCGAAGATCCGGAGGTTAAAGCCCCTAAGCGTGGGAAGAAATCCTCACCGGGGGGTCTGACGTCCGGGGAGAATCCGGACGCGCAATCATCGCCGAAGGACCAGCCCTCCAACGAGCCGTGAGAATGAAAGAGGAAGTTAATTAATAAAGTACCTTCATTTACGCTTCTGTAGGTAACCGAAATATTTATATCGCAGTTCGGATCTGCAGCCGTCTCGGATGAGTTCATCCTCGGGGACCTTCTTCCGGAGATGATGGAGAGCGACACGCCTGCTCGCAGCGCCACCGCCGGGGCGAAGGATCTGCCCGCCGCGGACACCTATGGGGCCGGAGGCCCCTTCGTCTGTGCGGTGCGAGGGCGGAGGGAGCACAGAGAGCAGATCGAGGCGATGCACGCGGGCGGATTTTTACCCAGCTTCGGGCCGCGCATGAGGGCAAACGGCAAGCTTGTGCTCAATTACCTTCCTGGGAACACCGGGGATGTCAGATGGTTGCCATGCAAACACATCGACATTCGCCCGCAGGAAGGCAACGAGCGCGCTTTCCTATTTGCTGTCAAGCGTGGCACTGATGGTGAAGGTACCACCAGTGCCGTCCTCCAGATTACATCACTCACGCAAGGCCCTGGCGAGAGGAGCTCGCCGGGGAGACTAGAAGATTACATCGTAGAAGACAGGCCTCGGCGCTATACGCGTCCCGGCGAGGGCCCGGGGAGCGGCAAGTTACAGAGCCCGACAAGCTCCCGGGTCCGGCAAGATCAAGACCCCGGCAAGGTACTTGCCGAGAGAGCTGCGCTGTGTGCCCGCACTCCAGCTCATCTACCCACGCGTCGCCTTGGGCCCTCTCCAGAGACGCGTGGCGGATGGCTGTGCAGCCTGGGGGGTGCGGTGGCACTCCACGGTGGTGGATCCATCGCCATGGCAGACGGAGACGCAAGGGCGGGAGCTTTTGGGGTCGACGGCGACGGGCATAAAATGCCTTTGTCCCCATCACAAAGTAGGTAGAAACCACTGTTCAAGCAATCGTAGCTCCTTCGCTCCCGCGACTGTTCCAACTACCACATCTTTTACATTTTTACCCTTTCTCCCACGCTGACACCTATCGGTGACCCTTGCACTATAAAAGGAGGCCCATGCATAACGAGAGGGGTTCAATCTTTGCAACTCCCACGCGGTGTAGCTGCCATCGTAGCTCTTCAAGCTCCCGAGCACAATACAACACAAAGCAGCAAGAGGGTTTACGCGTCCATCGCGTCTGCTGGGTAAAATCCGCCCGCGCTGCATCGCCCGATCTGCTCTCGTGCTCCTCCGCCCTCGCACCGCAAGACAGACGGTTGGGCCTCCGCCCCATAGGTGTCCGCGCGGCAGATCCTTCGCCCCGACATCTTTGGCGCGCCAGTAGGGGGCGCCGAGGTTGTGCGGACCTGATCCGCATTCGCTGGCGCGTTTCTTCATCAACCTCTCCAGTTTGCGTCAAGAACTTCATCGACAATCGCGCCATGGCCCTCAAGACGAGGGCTTCGAGGGTCGCACCCGCTCAAGCATCTTCCCCGCCGCCACCGAGCCAACGGTGGGCGGAGGAGACGCCGCGGAAGGGTGGGCACCGGCGAGGGCACTCGCGGCGCCACCGGATCCAGGGACAGGACGGATGACCGCGCCTCGGTCTCCGTGGATCCACGTCCATCTCAGCGCACGACGACCCAGCAGCGCCGTACCACGGAGGTGGTACTCGCATGCCGGGCAAGAACATGCCGAGGCTCGGGATGCTCCGGACCGCTGTCGTGCATGAGCAAAGCGAAGTGTCGAGGCAGGATTCGCTCCTCCTAACGCTGTTAGGAGTCCGAGCATATCCAGCCTCGCACCGCCTTCCCCGCCCTCCACTCCAGCAAGCGCTGTCTCCTCGAGCGCTACGCCGCCGCCGAGGACGCGCTTATCGAGCTCCGAGTCCGCAAGGACGGCTCGTGCTCACTCCGGACAAGCGTAGCTCCTCGAACGCCTAAGCCCGGCGAGGGCAGCTCGTGCTCGTTTCGCAAGCGCATCTCTCCGGAGTGTGCGCTGCTGCCGAGGACGCGCCATCGAGCTCCACCGCGAAAAGCGAGGAAACAAGTAATGTAAAAGCTAAGTTGTTCGAGCTTTTGTGCGTAACACCCCTTAGTTCCATGCTTTTTATGTTATATCCTCGCGCTCGCCCTTTGTACGCAAAACCTGGCGCTGGAGGAGCCCGCCCGTGGATAGCCGCACCTTTATCTTGCTTCGAGCACACTCAACGAAGTTAAAGTGAGCTGCGACCAGCAGCGCGCCTTGTTTCGATTTCGAGTCCGCCGCCAGCAAGCTAAGTGCGTCGCGACTAGACGCTGCAAGGTTGCTTGTCGGAAGCAACACCAGCCAGCCGGCTGCTGATGTTCCGCACTCAGCAAGTGTGTTAAGCACCGCAAGTTCCCTAGAAGCGAGGGTAAAGCGCACAAAGGGTGTAAAGTAGAGGGTATAACGGGCAAGCCCTCGCCGTGAGATGCCTTTCGATGAAAGACTCGCATGCGCCGAGGAGCCAAGTCGTGGCCCAGTTGCATCCTTGGTTTGTTTTCGAGTCCGCCAATAAACACAAGCGCTCTGCAACTGGCCCGCAAGGTGGCTTGCCGAAGCAACACCGCCAATGGCTGTTGACGTTCCGACTCAGCAAGTGTGTTAGCACCGCGAGCTCCCGAGAGCGAGAGTATAAACATACGAAGGGCAAGGCACGCATCGTGACAGTAGTCAAGACTTATATACATATACATGTAAATAATGAAGCTGTTGTAGATCTATCTCAGCTGTTTTCATGGCTGAAATTGCAGCAACAAGGAGAAACCAAAAGAGCACACCAGCACTGGCCCCGCAAGCCGTGAGTCGCCGGGGGGCTGCGAAAGCCAAGATTCTTCCTCGCAAGCCAGCGTCATTTGAGGGCTGCGAAAGTACTAAGATTCGTCTCCAGCAAGCCAGAGTTGCTGGGGGCTGCGATATCAGATAAGTTTTCATCCCTCGTCATGCATCCTCTTATGGACCGGGGAAAGCGGGGCTGCGTCTTTGAACAAGCGTGTCTTGTAAAACCCGCGGCGCTAGGAGGAGCCAAGTCAGGCCCGGCCATGCGCTCTTTGCTTTGTTTCGAACACGCCAACGGTTTAAGTGAGCTGCGACAAGCTTCGCGCCTTGTTACGCTTTCGAAGCGTGCTCAACAAACACAAGTGCGCTGAATCGGCCGGCAAGGTTGCTTGCCGGAAGCGACACCAGCCAGCGGGCTGCTGATGTTCCGCACTCAGCAAGCGTGTTCGCACCGGCAAGCTCCTCGAGAGCGTAGGGTAGGAACATACAAGGCACGTAGTCAAGTAAAAGACTCGGTCCGGCAAGCTTTCCCCTCTTTTCATTAAAAACATCCTAGTTTAGTACAAATCCATAGAGGATGAAAAACATGATGGAGAGGATTACAAGTTTTAAATGCAGCTAAGGCCCGAAGGCTTACAAGTTAAAAAGATAAGGTGCCCGTGATCCCTCTCCTGTTTCTCTGTTCAGGAGTTCAGGAGGTAGGTCAAGGAGCCCCCGGCAAGAGAAGCTTGCCGGGGAGGGCGAAAGGAGCGCCTAGGAGAGCTACGGGTGCCAGAAGACACCAAGAGAACCCCCCGGGAGCCGGCCAGGAGCTTGGCGAGACGAAGGCGTCGGAGGCAGAGCTTGAAGATGGGGTGGTGGGACGTCAGCACGCTGACGAGGGCACCTCGCCCTCGTACTCCGATTTGACGGCCTTGCCGCCACCACCCCCTCTTCCTCTTCCGCAGCCTCCCTACGCCAGCCGCCCAAGGAGACGGCCCCGGAGTTCTGGAAGGTCAGCGACTGATGACGGGTCGCCGTGGATGCAAGGGCGGCGTCGACACCTAGTCGGACCCGCCATCCTCCTCGCCGCCGCTGCCGCCCTCCTCGCTCTCGCCGAGGAGGGACCTTCGCCATCGGAGGAGCTATCCACACAAGATCTCGCCGGGTCCCGAGTCCTCAAGACCTTGACGGCGAAGGTCGCCTCCATTAACTTGAAATGGAGGGTAAACCCCGCCGCCAAGCTGTGGATGCGGCGAACGCCTTCCACCCTCGGTCGAAGAACATCACGCCGGGCTGGGGACACGACACTCACCCGAAAGTGCCGCTGATCCCACAGCCCTCGCGCGCAACTCCATCACCTCGGGCGGATCTGGTTCCATCAGGCCGCGAACGGGCCGGCAGCCGGAGGCGGCGACGAGGTGCTCGGCGGCTTGATGAAGAACTCCTGTGGATCATCTCAAGTGTGGACCGCCGAGGACAGGAGCCGGGGAGGCGGGGAGGCTCATCACCACGACCGCCTCTCCCCGACCGCCTCGGCCACGCCTCGCCTCGCTCACGACCCACGCCTCCTCTCTCTCGTGGCGGCTCCCCGCCACGGGAGCGGGATAGGGAGAGGTGCGCTGCCCGGAGGCGACCCTCGCTGCCACCGTCGAAGAACCGGGATTCCTCCTTCCATGGTGGAAAGAAGAGCAGAAGATGAAGACGAAGGAGAAGAGGATGAGTGTGGCCATTGTGCCCCTTCCGCCCCTTTTAAAGGGGCGAGGGGGCTCAACCGCCTGGCCGCCAATCGGGAAGCGAGGAGGCAGAGGAGCGGGGGCCGGCCTTCTCTCGCCTGCGGACGGCTCGGTCTCCCACCTTCGCCGCCCATGACCCCTGCATGAGGGCCGCGTGGCGTAAAAAGCGAGCCGAGCGACGGGTGAAGCGACTCTCGCCTGCACCACGATCACGGGTGGATGCCTTAAAGATCGTGCATGCGCCACCACGCCTCCCACGACGCCGCAATCGACGCGTGCCATTACGGGGAGGCGGCGGATGCAGTGGATTGACGCGCCAGGCCGCGGTGCCTGCAGTGCCTTTTTTTGGGCCTGGCCCAACAGCGCTGCACTGCAGGTGGCCCAGGCAGGGGCTCCTGTCGGTGTACTAAGGTAGGGGTACCTCAAGACCCCAACTTGTGCACGGGCAGTCGCAGCTCCAGCGCAGGGCTTATCACGTGCTCGCCGAACCCCTCCCGCCCATATCAAGCCATTCAAGAACAAAGTATACAAGACAGAAGATCGAGACCCGGCAAGAGGAGCTTGCCGGGAAGGCCGCTCTGTGCTCAAGATTACATCACTCACGCAAGGCCCTCGTGAGAGGAGCTCGCTGGGAGACTAGAAGATTACATCAGAGAAGACAGCCTCGGCGCTATACGCTGGCCGGCGAGGGCCCGGGAGCGCAAGTTACAGAGCCCGACAAGCTCCCCGGTCCGCAAGATCAAGGCCCTGCAAGGTACTTGCCGGAGAGCTTGCGCATGGTGCCCGTGACTCCAGCTCATCTACCCACGCCACCTTGGGCCCTCTCAGAGACGCGTGGCGGATGGCTGTGCAGCTCTGGGGTGCGGTGGCACTCCACGGTGGTGGGTCCATCGCCAAGGCAGACGGAGACGCAAGGGCAGGAGCTTTGGGGTCGACGGCGACGGGCATTAAATGCCTTTGTCCCCCCATCACAAAGTAGGTAGAAACCATCGCTCAAGCAATCGTAGCTCCACCGCTCCCAAGACTGCTCCAACTACCACATCTTTTACATTTTACCCTTTCTCCCACGCTGACACCGCCGGTGACCCTTGCACTATAAAAGGAGGCCCATGCATAACGAGAGGGGGTTCAACTTTGCAACTCCCACGCCGGTGTAGCTCGCATCGTAGCTCTTCAAGCTCCCGAGCACAATACAACACAAAGCAGCAGAGGGTTTTACGCGCCCATCGCGCCCGGCTGGGTAAAATCCGCCCGCGATGCATCGCTCGATCGCTCTATGTGCTCGCCCTCGCACCGCACAGACGGAAGGGCCTCCGCCCATAGGTGTCCGCGCGGGCGATCCTTCGCCGGGTGCCAGTCAGCGAGGATGTCGAAGGGTCACTGAGTCTGTTCTTCCGTCAAGTTTCTGCACATGCTGCAAAGCCTCTGGACGTCAGCAGCTGTTAGCACTGAGGCACCCCTACCTAGTACAAGATTAAGGTAGGGGTACCTCAAGCACTCCAACTTGTGCACGGGCAACAGCAGCCTCGCGGCAGGCTTATCACGTGCTCACGAACCCTCCGCCCATATCAAGCCATTCAAGAACAAAGTATACAAGACAGAAGATCGAGACCCCGCAAGAGGAGCTTGCCGGGAAGGCCGCTCCTGTGCTCAAGATTACATCACTCACGAAGGCCTGGCGAGAGGAGCTCGCGGGGAGACTAGAAGATTACATCAGAGAAGACAGCCCGGCGCTATACGCGTCCAGCGAGGGCCCGGGAGCGGCAAGTTACAGAGCCGACAAGCTCCCGGGTCCGCAAGATCAAGACCCGGCAAGGTACTTGCCGGAGAGCTGCTTGGTGGTGCCCGTGACTCCAGCTCATCTACCCACGCCACGCCTTTGGGCCCTCTCCAGAGACGCGTGGCGGATGGTCAGGCAGCACAGGGGTGCGGTGGCACTCCACGGTGGTGGATCCATCGCCGCGTGCGCACGGAGACGCAAGGGCGGGAGCTTTTGGGGTCGACGGCGACGGGCATTAAATGCCTTTGTCCCCCACTGTCAAAGTAGGTAGAAACCACTATTCAAGCACTATAGCTCCACTGTTCCCGCACTGTTCCAACTACCACATCTTTTACATTTTTACCCCTTTCTCCTACGTTGACACCTGTCGGTGACCCCTTGCACTATAAAAGGAGGCCCATGCATAACGAGGGGGTTCAATCCTTTGCAACTCCCACGCCGGTGTAGCCGCCATCGTAGCTCTTCAAGCTCCCCGAGCACAATACAACACAAAGCAGCAAGAGGGTTTTACGCGCCCATCGCGTCGGCTGGGTAAAATCGCCCGCTGCATCGCTCGATCAGCTCTTCTGGTCCCTCCGCCTCGCATCCGCACAGACGAAGGGCCTCGCCCCATAGGTGTCCTTGGGGCAGATCGCTTCGCCTCGACATCTTTGGCGCGCCAGTAGGGGCGCCGAGGTTGTGCGGACCTGATCCGCATTCGCGGGCGCGTTCTTCATCAACCTCTCCGGGCCACAAGAATTTCATCGACAATCGCGCCATGGCCCCGAAGACGAGGGCTTCGAGGGTCGCAGACCCGTCTGCATCTTCCCCGCCGCCACCGGAGCCAACGGTGGGCGGAGGAGACGCCGGCGGAAGGGTGGGCACCGCGAGGCACTCGCGGCGCCACTCGCATCAGTGGACAGACGGATGACCACGCTCGGTCTCCGTGGATCCACGCCCATCTCAGCAAGACGACGACTCAAAGAGCGCCGTACCACGGGAGGTGGTACTCGCATGCTGGGGCAAGAACATGCCGAGGCTCGCGGGATGCTCCGGACCGCTGTCCGCTGCATGAGCAAAGCGAAGTGTCGAGGCAGGATTCTCGCTCCTCCTAACGCCGTTAGAGTCCGGCATATCCAGCTCCTCGCACCGCCGCCCGCTCCCCTCCACTCCAGCAAGCGCGTCTCCTCGAGCGCCGCGCCCGCCGAGGACGCGCCATCGAGCCCGAAGTCCGCAAGGACGGCTCGTGCTCACTCCCGATAAGCGTAGCCTCGAACGCCTAAGCCCGGCGAGGGCAGCTCGTGCTCGTTTCGCAGCGCATCTCTCCGGAGTGCTGCGCTGCCGCCGAGGACGCGCCATCGAAGCTCCACCGCGAAAAGCGAGGAAACAAGTAATGTAAAAGCTGTTGTTCGAGCTTTTGTGTAACACCCTTAGTTCCATGCTTTTTATGTTATATCCTCGTATGCGTTCGCCCTTTGTACGCAAAAACCGCGCGCGGAGGAGCCTGCCCGTGGATAGCCGCACTTTATCTTGCTTCGAGCACACTCAACGAGTTAAAAGTGAGCTGCGACCAGCTTCGCGCCCTTGTTTCGCTTTTCGAGTCCGCTCAGCAAGCTGGCGCGCCGCGACTAGACGCTGCAAGGTTGCTTGTCGGAAGCAACACCAGCCAGCGGGTCTGATGTTCCGCACTCAGCAAGTGTGTTAAGCACCGCAAGTTCCCTAGAAGCGAGGGGTAAAACGCACAAAGGGTGTAAAGTAGAGGGTATAACGTGGCAAGCCCTGCCGTGAGATGCCTTCAGATGAAAGACTCGCGGCGCCGAGGAGCCAAGTCGTGGCCCAGCTTGCATCCTTGGTTTGTTTCCGAGTCCGCCAATAAACACAAGCGCTCTCGCAGCTGGCCCGCAAGGTGGCTTGCCGAAGCAACACCGCCAATGGGCTGTCTTGACGCTCCGACTCAGCAAGTGTGTTAGCACCGGCGAGCTCCCCGAGAGCGTAGAGTATAAACATACGAAGGGCAAGGACGGCATCGTATTGCAGAGTCAAGACTTATATACATATACATGTAAATAATGAAGCTGTTGTAGATCTATCTCAGCTGTTTTCATGGCTGAAATTGCAGCAACAAGGAGAAACCAAAAGAGCACACCAGCACCTGGGCCCCGGCAAGCCAGAGTCGCCGGGGGCTGCGAGTGCCAAGATTCTTCCCCGGCAAGCCAGCGTCGCTGGGGGCTGCGAGTACTAAGATTCGTCTCCGGCAAGCCAGAGTTGCTGGGGGCTGCGATATCAGATAAGTTTTTCATCCCTCGTCATGCATCCTCTTATGGACCGGGGAAAGCAGGGCTGCGTCTTTGAACAAGCGTGTCTTGTAAAACCCGTGCGCAGGAGGAGCCAAGTCGTGGCCCAGTTGCGCCCTTGGTTTGTTTCCGAACACGCTCAACGGTTTAAGTGAGCTGCGACAAGCTTCGCGCCCTTGTTACGTTTCGAGCGTGCTCAACAAACACAAGTGCGCTGCAACTGGCCCGGCAAGGTTGCTTGCCGGAAGCGACACCAGCCAGCGGGCTGCTGATGTTCCGCACTCAGCAAGCGTGTTCGCACCGGCAAGCTCCTCGAGAGCGTAGGGTAGGAACATACAAGGCACGTAGTCAAGTAAAAGACTCGGTCCGGCAAGCTTTCCCCTCTTTTCATTAAAAACATCCTAGTTTAGTACAAATCCATAGAGGATGAAAACATGATGGAGAGGATTACAAGTTTTAAATGCAGCTAAGGTCCGGAAGGCTTACAAGTTAAAAGATAAGGTGCCCGTGATCCCTCTCCTGCTTTCTCCTGCTCAGAGTTAGGGAGGTAGGTCAAGGAGCCCCTGCAAGAGAAGCTTGCCGGGAGGGCTAAAGGAGCGCCTAGGAGAGCTACGGTGCCGAAGACACCAAGAGAACCCCCGGAGCCGCCAGAGCTTGGCGAGACGGCGCCGGAGGCAGAGCTTGAAGACGGGTGGGGACGTCAAGACGCTTGACGAGGGCACTCGCCTCAGATTCGATTTGACGGCCTTGCCGCCACCACCCCCTCTTCCTCTTCCGCAGCTCTCCTACGCCAGCCGCCCAAGGAGACGGCCCGGGGAGTTCAAGTCCGGCGACCTGGATGACGGGTCGCCGGTGGCGCTGGGTGGCGCCCGACACCTAGTCGACCCGCCATCCTCCTCGCGCATGCCATGCCGCTCCCCTCCTCGCCACTCTCGCCGAGGAGGACCTTCGCTATCGGAGGAGCTGTCACACAAGATCTCGCCCGGTCCCGGAGTCCTCGAAGACCTTGACGGCGAGAAGGTCGCCTCCATTAACTTGAAATGGAGGGTAAACCCCGCCGTCAAGCTGTGGATGCGGCGAACGCCTTCCACCCTCGGTCGAAGAACATCACGCCGGGGCTGGGGACACGACACTCACCCGAAAGTGCCGCTGATCCCACAGCCCTCATGCGCAACTCCATCACCTCGGCGGATCCGGTTCCATCGCGCTGAACGGGCCGGCAGCCGGAGGCGGCGACGAGGTGCTCAGATAAGCTTGATGAAGAACTCCTGTGGATCATCTCTGTGTGGACCGCCGAGGACAGGAGCTGGGAGGCGGGAGGCTCATCACCACGACCGCCTTCCCCCGACCGCCTCGGCCACGCCGCCTCGCTCC
The DNA here is from genome assembly GCA_021437245.1 of Aegilops speltoides. NCBI lineage: Eukaryota > Viridiplantae > Streptophyta > Magnoliopsida > Poales > Poaceae > Aegilops > Aegilops speltoides. Next base: position 438,572,180 of record CM038145.1, on the reverse strand, counting down.
GTGACCACGCCTCCCTTCCTCTCTCGTGGCGGCTCCGCCGCCACGGGAGCGGGATAGGGAGAGGTGCGCCACTCGAGGCGCACCTCGCTGCCACCGTCAAGAACCGGGATTCCCTCCTTCCATGGCGTAAAGAAGAATGTAAGATGAAGACGAAGGAGAAGAGGATGAGTGTGGCCATTGTGTTCCCCTCCGCCTTTTTTAAAGGGGCGGGTGGGCTCAACCGCCCGCCGCCAATCGGGAAGCGAGGAGGCCGAGGAGCGGGCCGGCCGCCTTCTCCGCTTGCGGACGGCTCGGTCTCCCACCTTCGCCGCCCACTCCACTTGCGTGCATGAGGGCCGCGCTGGCTAAAAAGCGGAGCCGAGCGACGGGTGAAGCGACCTCACTCGCACCACGATCACGGGTGGATGCCTTAAAGATCGGATGCGCCGCCACGCCTCCCACGACGACGCAATCGACGCGCGCCATTACGGGGAGGCGGCGGATGCAGCAGGATTCGACGCCAGGGCGCGTGGTGCCTGCAGATCGCTTTTTGGGCCTGGCCCAACAGCGCTCGGCACCGTGTGGCCCAGCCGGGCCTCTGTCCGGTGAGCTAAGGTAGGGGTACCAAGTACTTAACTTGTGCACGGGCAACAGTAGCCCCTCAGCGGCAGGCTTATCACGCGGCTCGCCGGAACCCTCCCGCCCATATCAAGCCATTCAAGAACAAAGTATACAAGACAGAAGATCGAGACCCGGCAAGAGGAGCTTGCCGGAAGGCCGCTCTGTGCTCAAGATTACATCACCACGCAGGCCCTGGCGAGAGGAGCTCGCCGGGAGACTAGAAGATTACATCGAGAAGACAGGCCTCGCGCTTATACGCTGCCCGGCGAGGGCCCGGGAGCGGCAAGTTACGGGTTTCATGAAGATAATCGATTTTTCTTCACCGTGATTATGTGTTGAGGTCATGTTGTGAAGAATTGCAGCAAATTGACGCTTCACCCATTTCTGATTATGCTCAACCTTCGATGAAGACCGAGGAGTAACTCACGGTCACCATCACCTGGTGCCGTTGTTGAGGCTTTGCTTGGTCTGAGGTATTTGCGTAGTCATGTGTTGCGTAATCGCATTGGTGGAGTAAGATGTGGCGAGACGGAATTGACCATCCAATGGACGAAAGTGCTTCATCAATCACAGCATTGCCTTTGCCCTTATCATCGATGATGAAACCGGTCGCTGAGGACTTCAATGGCGGCAAGTAGCTACCATGGTTCAGAGTGTCGCCTTGTAATTCAAAGGAAGATCTTGTCCTTATGAATCTCATAATCCAAGGCGATAGGGCTTCACCAAAGGTGACATTGCAACATTAGCCGAGTCCTCATGAAGAAATCATGGAAGTTGACGGAACGCCATGAATGATGTTGAAAAGCATGTTCTTCATGATGCCAACGACATCTTCATCATTTGAGTCGTGGGCCTTTGATGGGACTCATTGTCTTCGCTGTAATTCATAGACAGTCCGAGGCACGCATAAATTCCTTGACGAGGAATTTGGTCGAGGGCCTGCCCTCGCAACGGCTTCATGAGCACTTGCATATAATGATCGTCACCATGTCATTGTAGATGCAACGTGCACTTTCATGGGGAGGATCAAGATGGGACACGGGCAATTCAGTGTCGGTGCCTTGTAGTGAGTGTTTTCCGTCATCCAATCCAGCACCCATGAATTGACATCTTCAAAGATCGCCGTGATATGCAAAGTGGCATAGAATTGAAGAATGAGTTCTTCATTCCACCACGATATCAAGCAGAGAAATTCAGCACCAGATCGTGAATAACTCGAGGACTGGCTCAAGCATGGTAGTGATTCCATATCCACATGAGGAATATGCTCATGGTCAAGATCTTGTCCTTGTCAAATAGCATCGAATAAAGTTTGCTTGAGTAGAGTCGTAAGCGCCTTTTCCTCATACGAGCAGAAATATATGGATTGTAAGCGTGAAGAACACATGCTCGTAAAAGAAGTCTTCAGCCTTGAATTTTTGCTTGCTCGAGAATGGATTCTTCGGTTTGGGCGAGGAATATCGATTTGCAGACAACCTCGTGAATCGCGATCTCAGTGCTTCAGCCGAGGAATTTCGTTCCTCTTGTGCAACTGGGATCATCAGCAGTTCTTCAAAGACTAGTGGCTGGAATTTCTTCATGAATGCATGTGGGATGAGTTTCTTCAGCCCAATTGAACAGCTTGTAGCCGGGACCGAGGTATTTGTTGAATTGGAGTGAAGAGAGTATTGGGATGCCGACTTTCAAAAGTCATCGCTCATCACCGTGTAGTGCATCCAATATCTACATTCATCTTCTTTTTCAATTCTCAACACCAGCTTCACCGCGAACCGAGGCACGGGTGAGGAACGATCATGTGAAGGGAATGCTTCCACTTCAATTTCTTCATCAAGCTGTTCGAGGTAGCAACAGATTGATTATCTTCATCGATCCGCTTGGGATCTTGTAGTCTTCCATAAGGAACAATTTCAGACGACATGGAGGAAATGGGAACGCATCAATGGGATTTTCAATCGAGCTGGTCATTGGCTTCATTTTCACAACAAGAATTTGACACAAAGAGATGCCTTCTCTTCTTCAATCGCAGCCTGCTCGCATTTTGTTTTCTTCTACTCTACAAGCGTAAGGAAGAATTGAGTTGGTGTTGGCGCAGAGGAGCCGAGGACTATGGTTCAGTTCTTCAGCGCAATTGGTGCAAAGTGCCTCATCTCTTCGCTTCTTCAGCGCACCACTAGTGGATGCCCTAGGAATTTCTTCACGGGCCGGAATAGAGTCATCAGCCCGAACTTGTATTCTCATCAACAAGTTGAAAGTCATAAAAGGAGACAGTTTCAAAGAAAGGAGCAGAGTCTTCAGCTCGAGGAATTTCTGTTATGGCGAAGGCAACAATAGTCATTTCTTCACAAATTGATTTAATCTCACCTTGGCTCTTGCCAATCAGCATTAGCATCAAATCCTTGCCGAGGGCTTGATTTCAGATTGAGCTTTGAGAAGTTCTTCAGAGTCGTTGATGATGTTCTTCCTCGAAGCTCCTTTCTCGCTTTTGCTCTTTTATTTCACGAGCCTTTTCAAATTTCCATTTCTCTTAGTGATGAAATGGTTCAAAGATATGACTTTGACCAGAGTCGCAATGCATCAGGTATGGGAGTGTTTGGATCTTGATGCCACAGTCGATGAAGTCAAGGATCTACTTCGATCCAAAAGCAGAGGCACAGCTTGTTCCTTTGGCTCTAGTGGCCTTTTGTCATTGCCTCTCGATGATTTCGCAAGTTCTTCATCGGCTTCATCATCGAGGGCACGCTGAAGGCAACCTGTTTTTTCGAGGACTTGGCCGAGGACCGGGCCCAGCAGCTTGCTTTTGTCTTCAGCAGAGGGGCCTGATGAGGACATTGGTGCAGCCGAGGAACTTGCTGAGACACCGTATAATCGAGAAACCCTAAGTCCTTTGACATGTAGCCGATGCACAGAGTTGAGGATTGGAGGGAGGATTTTGAGGGAGCAGAGCAGCCTGAGGAATTTGCCGTGAGGGCGCGGCCGAGGAACCGCCGTAAGGGCGCTGATGGTGAAGCACTTGGCTTGCGAAAGCAGGCTTCTTCGACATTGATTTTTCGGCTTGACGAGGTCTCGCCGCAGCAGCAAGAAGCAGAATCCTCATTGAATTTCCTCATCCTCCTTGGCCTGCTTTTGCCAATTTGGCTTGGCACTGACCATTCTTCAGAGTTCACCACGCTTTTGTCCGGATGGGCCGACGGCCAGCGCCAAAGGAGCTCTTGGGCATGGAGGGTGTCGGTGTCAAACCGCGGATCTCGGTAGGGGGTCCGAACTCAAGGCCTAGGCGGATGGTAACAAGACGAGGGACACAATGTTTTTACCTGTGTTTGGGCCCTCTCGATGGAGGTAAAACCCTACGCCCCGCTTGATTAATATTGATGATATGGGTAGTACAAGAGTAGATCTACCACGATCAAGGAGGCTAAAACCTCGAAGCTAGCCTATGGTATGATTGTTGAGATGTAATGTTCCTCCTATGGATTAAGGCTCCGTTATATAGACACCGGAGAGGCTAGGGTTACACGAGTCGGTTACAATGGTAGGAGATCTACATATCCAGATTGCCAAGCTTGCCTTCCACGCCAAGGAAAGTACCTTCCTGACACGAGCCGAGTATTCAATCTTCTATCTTAGTCTGAGTCCCGCGGATATTGATAGTCCGCGCCTCGACACCCTAGTCCAGACTTCAAGAGTCTCAACCAGTCTTCAATGATGATGAGTCCCGCGGCATAATGTTCGCATTGCAAGGCGGTTCCTTCCTTGAATAATCTTAGAGAAGATGATGAACACCGTGATAGTGTCCGCTCAAAAAATTCACATTCCAACGTGAGAGAGAATAAACATATACACTCATTCAATCTGGCCGACGATATGCGGCGCGACATCACACCACTACCAAGCCCTTGTTTGAATTGTTTTTACTTATTCCACCTCAGACGCTTAGAAGCGGTTCCTTGGCACGCCTTGTCAAGGTAGATCGTGGTCCCTTTATTCCGGGATCCTCACGCAAGGCGGTAACCCAACTGCTGCCGCCACGCCTCTATCAAGGGGAATCCTAAACGGTCACGAGACGGCCCTTGGTATTTCTTCCCTTTATAAGAGGACCAAGGCCTGTCCTGTCTTTCAACCTCGTGATCGAATCTTTCCTCCGCTCCCAGCCCAACACCTAGAGCTTCAGACGAGCTTGATCCACAACAATGTCCGCCCGACCTCCTGGTCGGTGGATGCCCTCCTCCGCACACGGAGGAGGACATATTGAAGTTGCGGAGGCCAAGCACCTGCCTACGAGGTTTCAAGAGGTTGCCTGCCCTGCCAGGCCGCGCTACCGAGCCCGGCGAATACGCTGCCAGATCTCACTCCGCCGGGATTAGGCTTCCGACGGATCCCTTCGTGAGAGGCTCCTCGTTTCTACTACGGGCTGGACTTCCACGACTTGGCTCCGAGTCCATCCTCCATATCTCCGCATTCATTATTGTCTCGCGTTTTCCTCCGCCATCCCCCACTTCGCCTGTGGCTGAAAAACATTTAAGGTGGAGCCAAGATGATCGGGGCGCTGCGAATGCGCGGGCTACCTATAAGAAGGTCGATGCCCCGTGGCTCAAGGTTACTCCAAGAGGAATCGGATTGTGGCAGCAGGAGTGGTTTACATCATCGCTCCAAGGCAGCAAGCAAAAAGCCGCCTCCTTCCGCCTGGACCTCCACGCCAACCGATGTCATGGGTCAACCAGGGCTCAATTGGGGCCGCCCAAGGACGCAAGGCCCGTGAGCAGGCCGGATTCGAGACCTCCAAACAAGGGAGATCGACCTGGTCAAGGTGATGTGTCATGCTAATCGTGCACCTCCTACCTCGCAAACGCCGCCCTCCGCCTATGGGAGTTTAATCCGAGGGACCTCGATTCTCCAAAGATTTTATGGGTGCGACACCCATGGAGATGTACATGTTGTTCTTCGACCGCAGTGGCGTGGTCCGATTTGGCCGAGGACACAGCCTAAGCCGAATCGCCCGGATACTCGTGTAAATAGCTCCAGTCCGGACATTCTATTTGTATGCCTTTCAAAAGATCGCCTCGACCCTTTGTTCTTACAGGAATGGGTGGCGCGATCAAGGCCGGAGGTGTCCGCCCCTCCTGTGGACCGCACGGAGCCCGTGGCTGGTCGAATGTTGAGGTTGCGCCTACGAGGGGCGACGGGGAAATAAAGGAGTTAATACTACCCTAGGCTGCATCAAGAGGAGGGAACTAAGGATCCTCCTTCGAGGGAGAAAGGACCATTCAAGATCCGGAGGTTAAAGCCCCTTGCGGAAGAAAATCATCAGGTCTGACGTCCGGGAGAATCCGGACGCAATCATCGCCGGCGACCAGCCTCCAACGAGCCGTGAGAATGAAAGAGGAAGTTAATTAATAAAGTACCTTCATTTACGCTCGAGGTAATCAAATATTTATATCGCAGCTCGGATCTGCAGCCGCCCGGATGAGTTCATCCTGGGGACCTTCTTCCGGAGATGATGGAGAGCGATACGCCCGCTCGCAGCTACCGCCGGGGCGGCGATCTGCCCGCAAGGACACCTATGGGGCCGGAGGCCCTTCGTCTGCGGCGTGCGAGGGCGGAGGGAGCATGTGAGAGCGACGAGGCGATGCACGCTGGCGGATTTTACCCAGCTTCGGGCCGCTGCATGAGGGCAAACGGCAAGCTTGTGCTCACTCACCTTCCGGGAACACCGGGATGTCGATGTTGCCATGCAAACACATCGACATTCGCCTCGCAAGGCAACGACGCGCTTCCTATTTGTTGCAAGTGGCAATCGGCGGTGAAGGTACCACCGCTGCCGCCCTCCGGACACATCACCACGCGCGGCCCGGGCGAGAGGAGCTCGCCGGGAGACTAGAAGATTACATCGAGAAGACAGGCCTCGCGCTATACGCGCCCGGCGAGGGCCCCGAGCGGCAAGTTACAGAGCCCACAAGCTCCCCGGTCCGCAAGATCAAGACCCGCAAGGTACTTTGCCGAGAGAGCTGCGCCAGTGCCCGCACTCCAGCTCATCTACCCACGCCGCCTTTGGGCCTTCCAGACGCGGGCGGATGGTCTGGCAGCCTGGGGGTGCGGCACTCGGTGGATCCATCGCCATGGCGTACGGAGACGCAAGGGCGGAGCTTTTGGGGTCGACGGCGACGGGCATAAAATGCCTTGTCCCCACCACAAAGTAGGTAGAAACCATCGCTCAAGCTAATCGTAGCTCCACCGCTCCCGCACTGCTCCAACTACCACATCTTTTACATTTTTACCCTTTCTCCACGCTGACACCTATCGGTGACCCCTGCACTATAAAAGGAGGCCCATGCATAACGAGAGGGGTTCAACTTTGCAACTCCCACGCGGTGTAGCTGCCACGTAGCTCTTCAAGCTCCCAGCACAATACAACACAAAGCAGCAGAGGTTTTACGCCGCCCATCGCGTCTGCTGGGTAAAATCCGCTGCGGCATCGCCCGATCTGTTCTCGCGTCCTCCGCCCGCACCAAGACAGACGGCGGGGCCTCCGCCCCATAGGTGTCCGCGCGGCAGATCCTTCGCCGACATCTTTTGGCGCCAGTAGGGGCGCCGAGGTTGTGCGGACTGATCCGCATTCGCCGCTGGCGCCGTTTCTTCATCAACCTCCTGGGCCACAAGAACTTCATCGACAATCGCGCCATGGCCCTCAAGACGCAGGGCTTCGAGGGGTCGCACTGCTCGCATGCTTCCCCGCCGCCACCGGAGCCAACGGTGGGCGGAGGAGACGCCGCGAAGGGTGGGCACCGCGAGGGCACTCGCGCGCCACCGATCTGTGGACAGGACGGATGACCGCGCCGGTCTCCGTGGATCCACGCCCATCTCAGCAAGATGACGACCAAGCAGCCGCATTACACGGAGGTGGTACTCGCATGCCGGGCAAGAACATGCCGAGGCTCGCGATGCTCCGGACCGCTGTCCGGCATGAGCAAAGCGAAGTGTCGAGGCAGGATTCTCGCTCCTAACGCTGTTAGGAGTCCGAGCATATCCAGCCTCGCACCGCTTCTCCTCGCCCTCCACTCAGCAGCGCTGCTCTCGAGCGCTACGCCGCCGAGGACGCGCTTATCGAGCTCCGAGTCCGCAAGGACGGCTCGTGCTCACTCCGGACAGCGAGCCTCGAACGCCTAAGCCCGCGAGGGCAGCTCGTGCTCGTTTCGCAAGCGCATCTCTCCGGAGTGTGCGCGCTGCTGCCGAGGACGCGCCATCGAGCTCCACCGCGAAAAGCGAGGAACAAGTAATGTAAAAGCTAAGTTGTTCGAGTGCGTAACAACCCCTTAGTTCCATGCTTTTTATGTTATATCCTCGTATGCTCGCCCTTTGTACGCAAAACCTGTGCGCGGAGGAGCTCGCCGGATAGCCGCACTCTTATCTTGCTTCGAGCACTCAACGAAGTTAAAGTGAGCTGCGACCAGCTTCGCGCCTTGTTTCGCTTTTCGAAGTCCGCCAGAAGCTAAGTGCGTCCGCGACCAGACGCGCAAGGTTGCTTGTCGAAGCAACACCAGCCAGCCGGCTGCTGATGTTCCGACTCAGCAAGTGTGTTAAGCAACCGCAAGTTCCCTAGAAGCGAGGGTAAAAGCGCACAAAGGGTGTAAAGTAGAGGGTATAACGCGGCAAGCCCGCCGTGAGATGCCTTTCGATGAAAGACTCGGGCGCGAGGAGCAAGTCGGGCCTGGGCATCCTTGGTTTGTTTTCGAGTCCGCCAATAAACACAAGGCCTGCAACTGCCCAGCAAGGTGGCTTGCCGAAGCAACACCGCCAATGGGCTGTTGACGCCCGCGACTCAGCAAGTGTGTTAGCACCGCGAGCCCCGAGAGCGAGAGTATAAACATACAAGGCAAGGCACGCATCGACAGGTAGTCAAGACTTATATACATATACATGTAAATAATGAAGCTGTTGTAGATCTATCTCACCTGCTATGGCTGAAATTGCAGCAACAAGGAGAAACCAAAGAGCACACAAGACTGGCCCCGGTGTTGAGTCGCCGGGCTGCGAAAGCAAGATTCTTCCCCGCAAGCCAGCGTCAGCCTGGGCGAAAGTACTAAGATTCGCTCCCAAGCCAGAGTTGCTGGGGCTGCGATATCGATAAGTTTTTCATCCCTCGCCATGCATCCTCTTATGGACCGGGAAAGCAGGGTGCGCTTTGAACAAGCTGTCTTGTAAAACCTGCGGCGCAGGAGGAGCAAGTCGCGGCCCGGGCCATGCCTTTGCTTTGTTTCGAACACGCCAACGGTTAAGTGAGCTGCGACAAGCTTCGCCTTGTTACGCTTTCGAAGCGTGCTCAATAAACACAAGTGCGCAGAACTCGCCCGCAAGGTTGTTGTCGGAAGTTTACACCAGCCGGGCCGGGCTGATGTTCCGTGACTCAGCAAGCGTGTTCAGACCGCAAGCTCCTCGAGAGCGAGGGTAGGAAACATACAAGGCACGAGTCAAGTAAAAGACTCGGTCCGCAAGCTTTCCCTCTTTTCATTAAAAACATCCTAGTTTAGTACAAATCCATAGAGGATGAAAAACATGATGGAGAGGACATGTTTTAAATGCAGCTAAGGTCCCAAGGCTTACAAGTTAAAAAGATAAGGTGCCTGGATCCCTCTCCTGCTTTCCTGCTCAGGAGTTCAGGTAGGTCAGGAGCCCCGCAAGAGAAGCTTGCCGGGAGGGCGAAGGAGCGCCTAGGAGAGCTACGGGTGCCGAAGACACCAAGAGAACCCCCGAGCGGCCAGAGCTTGGCGAGACGGGCGCCGGAGGCAGAGCTTGAAGATGGGGTGGTGGGACGCTGACGCCGACGAGGGCACCCGCCTCAGATTCGATTTGACGGCCTTGCCGCCACCACCCCCTCTTCCTCTTCCGCAGCTCTCCTACGCCACGCCCCAAGGAGACGGCCCGGAGTTCAAGGCCGGGCGCACTGATGACGGGTCGCTGTGGCGCTAAGGCCCGACACCTAGTCGGACCCGCCATCCTCCTCGCCGCTGCCACGCCCCCCGTCACTCTCGCCGAGGAGGGACCTTCGCCATCGGAGGAGCTATCCACACAAGATCTCGCCGTCCCGAGTCCCAAGAAGACCTTGACGGGCGAAGGTCGCCTCCATTAACTTGAAATGGAGGGTAAACCCCGCCCAAGCCGTGGATGCGGCGAACGCCTTCCACCTCGGTCGAAGAACATCACGCCGGGGCACGACACTCACCCGAAGTGCCGCTGATCCCACAGCCCTCGCGCGCAACTCCATCACCCGGGCGGATCTCGTTCCATCGCTGCCGCGAACGGGCCGCAGCCGAGGCGGCGACGAGGTGCTCGCGGCTTGATGAAGAACTCCAGTGATCATTCCCAGGACCGCCGAGGACAGGAGCCGGGGAGGCGGGGAGGCTCATCACCACGACCGCCTCCCACCGCCGCCACGCCTCGCCTGCTCACGATTACGCCTCCCTCTCGTGGCGGCTCCGCCGCCACGGGAGCGGGATAGGAGAGGTGCGCTGCCGGAGGCGACCTCGCTGCCACCGCCAAGAACCGGGATTCCTCCTTCCATGGTGGAAAGAAGAATGAAGATGAAGACGAAGGAGAAGAGGATGAGGCTATCAGGTGCCCCTTCCGCCTTTTAAAGGGGCGAGGGGGCTCAACCGCCTCGCCGCCAATCGGGAGGGAGGCCAGAGGAGCGGGCCGGCTCGCCTTCCTGCGGACGGCTCGGTCTCCCACCTCGCCGCCCATGACCCCCTGCATGAGGCCGGGCATGGGGTAAAAGCGAGCCGAGCGACGGGTGAAGCGACTCCGCCTGCACCACGATCACGGGTGGATGTTTAAAGATCGTGATGCGCCACCACGCCTCCCACGACGCCGCAATCGACGCTGCGCTATTACGGGGAGGCGCGGATTGACGGGCTGCACAAGGTGGTGCCTGCACTGCTTTGGGCCTGGCCCAACAGGCTGCACTGCAGGTGGCCCAGTTCGGGGCTCCTGCGGGTAGAGCTAGGGGTACTCAAGACTTAACTTGTGCACGGGCAACGAAGCCTCCTCGGCAGGGCTTATCACGGCTCGCCGAACCCTCCCGCCCATATCAAGCCATTCAAGAACAACAAGAGAAGATCGAGACCCCGCAAGAGGAGCTTGCCGGGAAGGCCGCCTGTGCTCAAGATTACATCACTCACGCAAGGCCCCGTGAGAGGAGCTCGGGGAGACTAGAAGATTACATCAGAAGACAGGCTCGGCGCTATACGCCCCCAGGGCCCGGGAGCGCAAGTTACAGAGTCCGACAAGCTCCCCTGTCCGAAGACAAGGCCCCGCAAGGTACTTGCCGGAGAGTTGCGCCAGGTGCCGTGACTCCAGCTCATCTACCCACGCCACCTTGGGCCCTCTCCAGACGCTGGGCGGATGGCTGTGCAGCTCGGGGGTGTGGCACTCCACGGTGGTGGGTCCATCGCCAGGCAGACGGAGACGCAAGGGCAGGAGCTTTGGGGTCGACGGCGACGGGCATTAAATGCCTTTGTCCCCATCACAAAGTAGGTAGAAACCATCGCTGCAATCGTAGCTCCAACCGCTCAAGACTGCTCCAACTACACATCTTTTACATTTTTACCCTTCTCCTACGCTGACACCGCCGGTGACCCTTGCACTATAAAAGGAGGCCCATGCATAACGAGAGGGGGTTCAACTTTGCAACTCCCACGCCGTGTAGCTCGCATCGTAGCTCTTCAAGCTCCCGAGCACAATACAACACAAAGCAGCAGAGGGTTTTACGCGCCCATCGCGCCCGGCTGGGTAAAATCCGCCTGCACGCCGACTCGCCTATGTGCTCGCCCGCCGCACCGCACTCACGGCTGGGGCCTCCGCCCCAGGTGTCCTGCGGGCGATCTTCGCCGCCGATAGCAAGTCCGTCCACGGTCTAAGCGGGAGGCCTTCTTTGTCTCAACTTTGTCCTTCAATGCTACCTCCTGTTCACGATAGGATCTGCGCAGCTGTTAGTACCGAGGCACCTCACCCAGTACAAGATTAAGCGTAGTACCCAGCACTCAACTGTGCACGGGCAGCGCACTCCCGCGGCAGGCTTATCACGTGGCCGAACCCTCCCGCCCATATCAAGCCATTCAAGAACAAAGTATACAAGACAGAAGATCGAGACCTGCAAGAGGAGCTTGCCGGGAAGGCCGCCTGTGCTCAAGATTACATCACTACGAAGGCCCCGCGAGAGGAGCTCGCCGGGAGACTAGAAGATTACATCAGAGAAGATGCCCTGCGCTTATACGCCTCCGCGAGGGCCCGGGAGCGGCAGTTACAGAGTCCGACGCTCCCCGGTCCGCAAGATCAAGACCCGGCAAGGTACTTGCCGGAGAGCTGGCGCCGGTGCCCGCACTCAGCTCATCTACCCACGCCACGCCTTTGGGCCCTCCCAGAGACGCGGGCGGATGGCAGGCAGCCCGGGGTGCGGTGGCACTCCACGGTGGTGGATCCATCGCGGCGCACACGGAGACGCAGGGCTGGAGCTTTGGGGTCGACGCGACGGGCATTAAATGCCTTTGTCCCCATCACAAAGTAGGTAGAAACCACTATTCAAGCACTATAGCTCCACCGCTCCCCGCACCTCCAACTACCACATCTTTTACATTTTACCCCTTTCTCCCACGCTGACACCGCCGGTGACCCCTTGCACTATAAAAGGAGGCCCATGCATAACGAGAGGGGTTCAATCCTTTGCAACTCCCACGCCGGTGTAGCCGCCATCGTAGCTCTTCAAGCTCCCCGAGCACAATACAACACAAAGCAGCAGAGGTTTTACGCTCCATCGCGTCGGCCGGGTAAAATCCGCCTGCATCGCCGATCAGCTCTTCGGTTCTCCGCCGCATCAGCACAGACGAAGGGCCTCGCCCCATAGGTGTCCGCATGGGCGATCCTTCGACATCTTTGGCCAGTAGGGGCGCCGAGGTTGTGCGGACCTGATCCGCATTCGCGCGGGCGTTCTTCATCAACCTCTCCGCCACAAGAATTTCATCGACAATCGCGCTTATGGCCCTCAAGACGCAGGGCTTCGAGGGTCGCAGCACTGCCAGATCTTTTCCCGCCGCCACCGGAGCCAACGGGCGGAGGAGACGCCGGCGAAGGGTGGGCACCGCGGGCACTCGGGCGCCACTCGCATCAGTGGACAGACGGATGACCACGCCGGTCTCCGCGGATCCACGCCCATCTCAGCAAGACGACGACTCAAAGAGCGCCACCACGGAGGTGGTACTGCATGCTGGGGCAAGAACATGCCGGAGGCTCGCGGATGCTCCGGACTGTCCGCGCATGAGCAAAGCGAAGTGTCGAGGCAGGATTTCGCCCTCCCACCGTTAGAGTCCGGCATATCCAGCTCCTCGCACCGCCGCCCTCCTCCACTCCAGCAAGCGCCTCCCTCGAGCGCCGCTACCGCCGAGACGCCGCTTATCGAGCCCGAAGTCCGCAAGGACGGCTCGTGCTCACTCCGACAAGCGAAGCCTCGAACGCCTAAGCCCGGGCGAGGGCAGCTCGTGCTCGTTTCAGCGCATTCTCCGGAGTGCTGCGCTGCCGCCGAGGACGCCGCCATCGAAGCCCACCGCGAAAAGCAGGAAACAAGTAATGTAAAGCTGTTGTTCGAGCAGCAGTAACACCCCTTAGTTATCTTGCATGCCAATTTCCTCAAGACATCTTTTGAGGTATTTCTCCGAGATATGAATATGCCATTGCGTCACGATTTAATTTGAAGACCTAAGAAGAATTTCAATTCTCCCATCATAGACATTTGATATTCTTCACTCATCATATAGGCAAATTCATCACTATATCGTTGGTTAGTACAGCCAAAGATAATATCATCAACATATATTTGGCACACAAACAGTTCACCATCATATGATTTAGTAAATAGAGTAGGGTCGAGTGAACTGGTGTGAAGCCATTCTTCACGTAAGAATTTCTTCAATGTGTCATACCACGCCGAGGGGCTTGCTTGAGGCCATAGAGGGCCTTATTGAGTCTCAAGACTTTGTCGATTCTTGGGATCTTCAAAACCTGGGGTTGAGCAACATATACTTCTTCCTCAAGCTTACCATTGAGGAATGCACTTTTCACATCCATTTGATATAAGATGATATCATGATGGTTAGCATAGGCAAGTAAATGCGAATAGCCTCAAGTCTAGCAACAGTGCAAAAGTTTCATCAAAATCAATTCCTTCAACCTGTGTAGCCTTTGAGCTACTAGTCGCGTTTTATTCCTCACCACAAGGCCATTTTCATCTTGCTTGTTGCGGTAGATCCACTTTGTGCCAATGATATTATGCTTAGCAGGTCCTGGCGATTGACTAATTCCTGCACATTGTTCATTTCGAATCGATGTAATTTTCTTGCATAGCCTAATCCATTCCGCCCGTAAATGCTTCATCTACCTTAGTGGGCTCGAGATAGAGACAAAAGCATAGTGCCCACAAAAGTTAGATAAGTGTGAAGCTTTTGAGCGCAGGAGAGGACCTCGTGCGCTAATGTCGTCACGATCTTCTCCACTTGCACTTTTTTGCAATGCGGATGAGTGGGTCGTCACGAGGATTTTGATCAAGATTTTCTTCAAAGACCATTTTCCTAATCATGTTCTTCGTGCATCACTCGACATTCTTCACGAACAGAATGAATTCTTCAACAGATTCTTCAAGAGGAATGACATCCTCGCTGCCTTTGAGCTTGATAGCGCCCTTAGGTGCTGGTTCATCTAACACAAGAGGTAGGTGCTCTCTTTGCAGCCATTAGTTTCATCGAATCCGACATCTACAAAGTGTCAACAATCTTGTGAAGAACAATGTTGAAGACTCAGAGGTGTGCGTAGTCCTTTCCAGTAACCAAGCATAAAACCTTCATGTGCTTTCGTGCAAATTTAGAGTTGTGGTGAGGATCTCTAATCCAACATTTAGCAATCAAGACTTTTAAATAACTCACATTGGGTTTCTTGTCGCGAGGAGTTCATAGGCGCCTTCTTGAAGAATTTGTGAAGATATACTGCTGATGATGTGGCAGCAAAGATCAATTGCATCAATCCGTAAACGCCGAGGCGCTTTTGTATTCATCAAGCATAGTGCGAGCCATCTCAACAAGAGTTCTGTTCTTGCGCCCTCGACGCCATTCTCACGAGGAGTATAGGGAGCAGATAACTCATGAGTAATACCAAGTTCATCAAGATAGGCATCAAGACCAGAATTTTGAACTCAGGCCCATTGTCACTTCGATATGCTTGATCTTCACACCAAAGTTGGTTGAAGCCCTCGAGGAAAATTGTTTGAAGACTTCCGCACTTCATGTTTGTAAGGCAACAATGTGTACCCATGTATATCGAGAATAATCATCAACAATGACAAAACCATATAAAGATGCGCCATTAGTGACGCTGAATAATGATTAGGTCCAAGAGGTCCATGTGAAGCAATTCAATAGACGGTAGTGGTCATGATAGTCTTCGCCGGATGCTTGGCCTTGGTCATTTTTCCGCTTCACATGTTCGCAGATAAGGATCCTTGAGGAATTTGACATTCTCAATGCCAATGACATGCTTCTTCTTCGAAGCATGTTCAAATTCCTCATGCCTACATGACCAAGTCGTCGATGCCATAGCCAGCCTCTCCGAGGCTTTTGCAAGTAGACACACGGCTGGTTGTGGTCCCAGAGAGAAATCAACAATATACGATCTCCTCTCCTAAAGCCTTCAAGACTTTGGAATTGTCACCCATAATCACAACACACGATATTTGCCAAGACAACAACCATATCAAGATCACAAAGCATCGAGATCGACATAAGATTGTATCCTAAGGACTCAACAAGCATGACTTTGTCCCTGGCTTATCCTTAGAGATAGCAACCTTACCTAGACCCAATACCCGACTTTTGCCTTTGTCAAGAAAGATGATATGCTCTGAGGTGACCGATAAGGGAGCATCCATCAATAGATTCTTGTCACCAATATGTGATTTG